>CM063170.1:86031251-87268126 GCA_031835075.1 Saguinus oedipus
ATTTGTGTTGTGATGTAGGAATAGGTGGCCGACAGGTCCATAGACGGGTCCCAAGCCAGCATCTTGTGTCTCTGAGAGTTTATTCATGTACTTGAACAATGGATGATGGCAGGAATCAAATTGCACTGCTGTCTAAATTGTCTAATATTTGCAATGTCTATCAGACTATGCCCCGAATATTTCCTACTACCATTTAGCCTCTTACACATGACCTTGCAATGCCCTCGTCCTGTTTTCTTTACCTCATTTACCCCTTTCTTCTGAACCACGCTCTATGCCAAGTATTCGCAACAGAAAGTTAGCACCAAAATTAATGTAATTAACAGCAAAGCTTCCTCATCACTCTGGGACTCATAAACAAAAACTGTTTCCCAGGTCTTGGCTTAAAAATCTTTATCTGAGGGTTTTTTCTTTAATTAAAAAAAGTGTGCACCTGATGTTATTTTTGGTTGAGAGCACAAACATCTAATAATCACTTTGAATCAGCTGTGTTAGACTCACTGTTTCTCACCCTGTTATTATTTGTTCACTTCTGTCTCCTATACTTCATTCTTTCCGATATTTGCTATAATGGGGGCATATCATCGTGTCTAAAAACCATACAATGCAGATCATATTCATTCTGATCAGAATAATCCACTTTTGGAGAAATCTCATGGATCTTACTTCTTTGAACCATAGGTATTTCAGGCGAGCGGTAGGTTGAGTTTGGTTTAATTTTGTAATGGGCTACCCAATCAGCTTGCAGCTATGAAATGTGGGCTAACCCTGGGCTACCCAATCAGCTTGCAGCTATGAAATGTAGGCTAACCCCAACTCCCAGCTCCCTGAAGGAAGGGAGCCAAGTGTGTGAGCTCCAACTTGGATATGGCTTTTTGTAGGAATGAAGCTCTTTTACCCCCAGGAACAGACTTCCTGAGAGGAAAGTCTCCCTCACCAGCCCTTCTCCTTCAACCCTTCTTTTATAGTCTCGGGCTTTGGAAATAAATCTGAACATGCTCTCTCTTTCTCTTCCTTCCCTCCCTTCCTCTCCCTCCCCCAACAAGACCTTGTGAGTACAAATCAAAAGCCACAAATTCCCAAGTGCAGGAAACGTAACATAATTTATCTTTCAATAATGGAATTTAATTCCTATTATAAACCTTCATTCTACCAGGCAGCAAAACCTTTATATAAGTTAATCTAGTCCCTACCCACCCTCCTCATTTTTAATGGGGTCCAGCCTCATTTCCAAGGAGCTTTACCTGGCGCCTCTGCCTTGGGGGATGGGAGAGGGTCTGGCTGTCTCTGTCATCAACTCTTTTCTGCCTGCCTGTTGGTCGTTGGTTTACTCAGATAGTGCTCAGGGTTCCCCTGGCTCTAACAGTGGATGCCTGCTGGGCATGATCTCCAGAAAAATATCCGCTGCCTCCCGCAGGGCTGCGAGATCGACCTCCTGTCTGTGCACCCTATTGTGCTCCTCACTCACTCACATTGAGAATTTCTTTTTAGTTTTGAGATGGAGTTTTGCTCTGTTGCCAAGGCTGGAGTGCAGTGGCCTGATCTTGGCTCACTGCAACCTCCACCTCCTGAGTTCAAGCTATTCTCCTGCCTCAGCCTCCTTAGTAGCTGGGATATGGGCACACATCATTAAGCCCAGCTAAGATTTTTGGATTTTTGTAGAAACAAGGCCTCATTATATTATTCAGGCTGGTCTCAAACTCCCAACCTCAGGTGATCCACCTGCCTCAGCCTCCCAAAGTGCTGGGATTGCAGGTGTGAGCCTCCATGCCAGGGTATTGGGATCCTATGGATTTCCCAGGACCTGTATGGGCCCTTCCAGGAAGAGGTTGTAGGTTCCAAGCCTATCAGTGCTCTTTTGGGATTGGAAGGAAGAGATGTTGGGGCTTAGGACTTCTTCTTAGGCACCCATCAGCTCTGAATCCTCCTCATCTCCTCTGATTCTTTCTTTCCCCTCTTTTTACTCACTGAAGCGAATTTCATTTCATATTCAGGACAGAAAAAAGAACCTCTGCCCGATATGAGAATTACTTCCCAGTTTTTAGGCTGGGACCCACCTAGACTTTTTAAACTCAAAAGCTGAGGGTAGCAGCCTGCCTCCTGTCCCTCTGCCTCCTTTATCCCATTATCTTTCTTTTTTTAATTTTTATTTTTTGAGATGGACTCTTGCTCTGTCATCCAGGCTAGAGTGCAGAGGTGTGATCTTGGCTCATTGCAACCTCTGCCTCCTGGGTTCAAGTGATTCTCCTGCCTCAGCCTCTCAAGTAGCTGGGATTACAGGCATCCATCACCATGCCTGGCTAATTTTTATATTTTTAGTAGAGACAGGGATTCCTCCATGTTGGCCAGACTGGTCTTGAACTCCTGACCTTAAATGATCTGCCCACCTGGGCGTCCCAAAGTGCTGGGATTACAGGCCACTGCACCTGGCCCCATGATCTTATCTGATTGTTCTCCACAGCATTTTCCTCAACTGGTACTTTAAAAAATTTTTAATTTTCTAGTTATTTTTTCATTTTCTTTTCCCTACTAGAATACAAAAGTCACTAAAGATAAGGACTGGGTCTAATTTCTTCACTGCTTTATTTTCAGCACTTAGGACAGTGTCTTGCACATAGATGGGGCTCAATAAATGTTTGTTAAAAAATGGTGAATAAATGAGTGGAGCTGATCATCTTGAGTTATTCCTTTCTTGAGGCAGTGGAAGTGGCCTGAGCTGGAGAAAGGTCTTTGGAGACACAGATCCCAGAAAAAAAAATGTGGATAATACCTCACGATGTTTCTCATTACATATAGGCACAAGGTAATAACTATGTGATTTATAGGCTTATTATGGAAAGGGAGTTGTTTTCCTGAAGGTAGAACCGCCTCTGCTGAGTTCCTTCACGGCAGATATATTTCACTTCCTGATGTGTGTGCTGGAAGGACCTTGGTGATTTGGAATGTAGCACAATCTTTTGTCTCCAGACAGCTCAGTGGAGATATTTTTTTTAAGTTATTTTGTTTTCCACTTTACTTATTTAGTTATTACAAAATTGACCAAAGCAAGTAGAGATCTTTTGTTCTCAGTCATATCCATGTGTTCTAGCTGGAGTCACTGCAAAATCTTTGTTTACATTTTTCTTGGAAACTTTTGATATAACTGGTTGCAAAACCACTGTGGAATGCAATAAAACATGAAAATGAAGACACCAGTGGGAAATGGACTTGAAGTTCATGATGTTGTTTTCTTCTGACAAAGATACATGTGTAGATAGATTTATTTTTATAAGACTAACATATTTTCTCTAAGCTGCTTTGTTCTAAATAGAACTGTCGCTTCTGCATTTCCCCCCCAAATCCGAACTGAGTATGAAAGAACAGAAATATTTTGAAAAGATTTACTGACTCACCGGTGTATCTGCAGTCGAGAGAGCAGACATCAAAGGCATCCTTTGGGAAAACCAGTGAAAATTCATAAGGTCACAAGTCTTTGTGCAGATTCTCTTGGGTTGCAGAGAGGAGAGATTTGGAATTCTCTTTGAAAGTACAGCTTACTCACAGATCATAAACATGAGCAAGGCTAATATTTTAAATCATATGTTTATTCTTGTTACTGGATGATTACTCTGCAGCTAGAAAATTAATATCTTTGCGGTCACTTAAAAATACTTGACAGTAACAGACCCTTCTCTACCAAATGATCACGAGTTAGATATTAGGGCGTTGAAAGTATAGCTCATTTTTGCAGATTCTTTTGTGTGTTTGAGGATCTATTTCTAAGAAGAATTATGCTTTCCACATAGTTCAATCCCTAGTCAAGCTTTTCCATTCTGATAGCTTCCAGTTCAGATGTTTCTCATTTTATGCAGTAGCACTCCTTTGAAAATGTAACTAAGCTAGACCATCTTTTAAATGTACTGAAAGCACTGGCTGTAATAAATCACGAAAAGCGATATCTTCTCCAAACTGAATCACTACCTCTAATGTAGCTGACTTTTAAATTTGAATTCCCTGAGGTTTGGCTTAAAGCTTGGCTTTGGGCCAAGCTGCCATTAGGAGATTGTGCGGGTAACTCCAGTACACTCTGTATAATTGCCCTCAGGCTTCTAAAGGGTCTCAACTAAAGGGTGAGACACATTTTTGTATAGTTTTGTAGACAACAAAGACACAAAATGGAAATCGCATTACAATTTCCCCTTTATATTAGCTGTTGCTGCTTATGTGCATATAAGAAAAGTCATAATATAGGTGTAATTAAATTGGAGAGAAGAGTGTATTTCCATCCTGCTGGTGCTTATCTGTTGTAGAGAAAGTGAGAATAAGATCTTATCTGGTCATGTGGCCATGTGGGTCCTGACTCTTCGACCATATATACATTACGTGCTTGAGGCCACATTTCTCATCCCTTTTCCCTGTTCACTGTCAAATGGAGCAATTTATGAACCAGACGTCATAGGGCTGGTGGAAGGCGTGTATTTACTACAGGGTCTCTGCATCTTAGTTCCTGCTTTACGGTTTCGTGGCTCATAAGAGGATGCAGACTTGCCCAAAATATCAGCTCACTGTAGGTGATGGGTCGTAGGTACTACTGCTAGAACTAAGGGGCTCCCTCTGGTTTCCCTGGAATATGGAAACATGATTCTCACTGAGAGCTAAACTTTGAAATCATCTCATATGATATTAGAATATTATACACAGAACTCTTAAAATAGAAAAAAAAATGGCTTTTAGGACTTTCTAACCCAGTGAAAATATTTTCTTTCTTTCTTTTTTTTTGAGATGGCATTTCGCTCTTGCTGCCCAGGCTGGAGTGCAATGGCACGATTTAAACTCACTGCAACCTCCGCCTCCCAGGTTCAAGCCGTTCTCCTTCTTTAGCCTCCTGTGTAGCTGGGACTACAGGCGCGGGCCACCACGCCCAGCTAATTTTCAATTTTTAGTAGAGATGGGGTTTCTCTGTATAGGTCAGGCTTGTCTCAAACTCCTGACCTCAGGTGATCCATCCACCTTGGCCTCCCAAAGTGCTGGGATTACAGAAAACATTCTTTCATTAGCTGTGTTACTACCATCATTCTGAATGGAGGTTGAGCCCACTTAGAAACCTGATTAAAAGGAGAGTCACAGGCAGACATGGTATTGCCCATCTTAGCACACTCCTGGGGAAGTCAGTTTAGCCAGGAAACCTCAACTGTTAAAGACTCCAACTGATGCCACTGTCTCTATTCTAGAGATTGTAGCTCAATAACATGGCATTTCCAATTCATCTTAGTCCTTCTGTTCTGATTCCGGTTTCACTAGGTTGCTTACTGAAGCTACGTCTTCCTTTCTTTTACAGGCATGCATGGTGTTTTGCAGTTTAGTGAGTCAACTGGACCTTGTCGTATGTCAGAGGACACACATGCACCTTACATCCTTGATTTCTGTGAATTTGTACCTGAAAGACAACAGATACCATATCAAGCTTACAGAAAAAAACAAACACAAAAATCCTCCAAAACCTTCAAATACCCAGTTTTCTTTGTTCAGCCAATGAGTATTCATTGTGCACGCATGAGGGGCTAATGCCACTTTGCAAGGCATTTTGCGAGAGGATGGAGGATGCCTGGCTCAAAGCCACTTTCCACTTAGAAATACCTACAGGCTTTTTTTCCCCTTGTTCCCTCTTCCACTTAAGCCTTTCTCAGTGTCTGATGTGGCACTGTTGTCACCAGATGCTCCCTCAACCTTTCAAAAGCTTTGATAATTTTCACTAGCTTCCTCCGTGGCAAAAAGTGGGAGAAAATTAAGCTCTGCTTTGCAGATGTGGCTTGGGAAAACCATTCATTGCAGCCACCCTTCATGGCCACTCCTGGGGCTGTCCCTTCTTTGGTGGAAGGCTTTTGGATTTAGAAAAGGCGCCTTAGCACACAGCAGCATTTTCACTAGCAACTGGTTCTAAAACTTCCGAGACGGAAGGAGTCTGAATGATTATCTGGTGTAGCACTCATGTTTCCAAAGGAAACCGAGACCAAAAAAGTCAAATCCAGTGGCCAAAAACATACCCTAATTTTATTTGCTTTCTGTGATTTGGGGCTAGTTTCCAACAGTCTTTAGCAATATGTTTTCTTTTTTGTTTTTGCTCATGGATACTTCTGACAGTCATTCCAGCCCTCCTCAAGTTATTACGGTTCAATGTAGTCAAATTCAACCGTACTCAGATTATGCAAGATGGTATTTCATACAATTTTAAAGAGGCAGATAGGTTGTAGTGCAGGACACGCTGAGATTATTTAGTTCCGATGAATACTAAAAATCAGGCCGGCGCGGTGGCTCATGCCTGTAATCCCAGCACTTTGGGAGGCTATGGTGGGTAGATCACTTGAGGTCAGGAGTTTGAGACCAGCCTGGCCGACATGGTGAAACCTTGTCTCTACCAAAAATACAAAAATTGGCTGGGTGTGGTGGCATGTGCCTGTAGTCCCAGCAACTCAGGAGGCTGAGGCAGGAGAATTGCTTGAGCCCAGAAGGCAGAGTGGTAGTGAGCCGAGATCGTGCCACTGTACTTTAGTCTGGGTGAGACTCTTGTCTAAAAAAAAAAAAAGTTGTCCGAAGTGACAACTATTCCTTTCCTCTGCTTTGTTCAACCAATGGTAGCAGGTCACTACAAAAGCTACCTTTATTTTGTTAAAAAACAAAATGAATTTTCTGCGTCTAAAAGCCACTCTTTTTCCAGGGATATGTTTGCAATTAATCATATTCTGACTTGTGATGTTTTAAATGCTTGTCCTCTGTGTCAGTTTTATTATTATTTAGGCTTTTTTGCCCTACAGATTTTTGTGTTATATTCACTATTAAATTAGTTTTTTGAGGACAGAAATAATTTTTTAATACTTTCATGTCTCCAGCCACATTTATCACTGTATTTTGCAAATAATAAGCATCTGGTAAATCTTTTTTGATGAAATTGATTCACTCTGAAATGAAAACAGTAATAACATGAGAGATTGTTTCTTTCTAGGAAACTGTCAGCTCTGCGTAAGGGACCAGAGATGCCAAGAAAGAACCATGACTCTGCACAACCATGGTGTTGTGCAGAGAATCAGGAGAAATTGCTAAAAGATCAGACTTAGGAATTCTCTTCTTTGCAACTTTGCTCTTGGACCACTTCTGTTAGGGATCATGGGTAAATTAGGATGGTTAACCATCTGCGTTTGCCTGGGACTGATGGAGCTTCAGTACGGTCTCAAGAAAATGAGGATGAAATGATCTTCCCAGCAAGTATGTGCATTTGGTGGGAAGTGATGTGCTTTTGCATCTTTATGTGGCTTGTTTTTTCTGTGACTTTAAACCTAACCAAGCAAGCAACCAACCAAGCAAGCAACCAACCAATCAATCAACCAACCAACCAACCAGTCAACCAACCAAGCAACCAATCAACCAACCAACCAACCAACCAGTCAACCAACCAACTAACCAACCAACCAACCAACCAACCAACCAACCAATCAATCAACCAACCATGCAACCTCTGGGTATCTTAAAAGGTGTACTAGAGCCTACTGTTTCATAAGCATTGTATGTTTTCTATCATAAATCTTAGCTAGATTTAAAAAGCAGTTTTAGCATGGAAGATCTAGTGAGGTTGTTATCATCAGTATTTAGCTGTAATGTGCAGACAGGACCCCCGGGTCTGTTCCATGTCACAGATCTCCTTTGAAGTCCTGCAGAGTTTTGCCCACTGAGCCACTATACAGGGTACAGAGAGGAATAAAGGCAGGTTATTAGCATGCACTCCAGGTCCAAGACAGCTGTATCAAAAGCTCACACACCAGGTGATTTAATTTTCTGGCTGCTCAGTAGAAAGAGGCCTGCTGGGCAGGGTGGGTTGGAAGAATTAACCGGAGAGAAATATAAACCAGTATAATTCACACTACTGTTTCTTGGCTGCACTCACATGTGGATAAAAAATGTTTCCTACCCTAAAGCTGGCATATTTGTTTTGCCACTTTGTCTGAGCTAGTACCCTGGCAGCTGAAAGTCGGTGGAGAAAATCACACAATCGAGCTGACTGGTTTCAACTTTTGGTAATTTTGAACTTTCACTTGGCATTGCCTGGTAGTTGGACTGTGTTTCTCTAGTAGGTGGTCTTCCCCAAACTTTCTCCACACACATCCTTTCCTTCAGCAGGCAATCTTGCCTGCTTCTTCATGGAGATAAAGCAAATATGTCATCAGCTTTGGTCCTATAACTTGTCACCACCAACTACAACAGTCTACTTCTACCTTCTGCTGCATGTGCCTCTCCAGCTCAGTTATGAAGGAAGAACTGCTCCTCCTCTGCCAGGATGAACCATCTTGTGTGTCCTTCATGCAATCCTTGGTTCTAGGCAGGCAGCTTCTGAATTGGCCCTCAGCAATCCCTGTCTCCTGGAATTTATGCCCTTGTGCAATCTCCTTACTTAGAGTGTGGACCTACTGATTTGCTTCTAATGAGAAGAATATGGCAAAAATGATGAGCTGTCACTTCCAAGTTCAGATTATGGAAGACTGTGACTTTCTTTTCTCTCTCTCTCTCTCTCTCTTTCTCTCTCTCTCTCTCTCTCTCTCTCTCTCTTTCTTTCGAGAAGGAGTCTTGCTCTGTCATCCAGGCTGGAGTGCAGTGGCACGATCTCAGCTCACTACAGTCTCCACCTCCTGGGTTCAAGTGATTATCTTGCCTCAGACTCCTGAGTAGCAGGGATTACAGGCATCTGCCCCCATACCTGGCTAATTTTTTTTTTGTATTTTTAGTAGGGACGGGGTTTCACCATGTTGGTCAGGCTGGTCTTGAACTCTTGACTTTGTGATCTGCCCGCCTTGGCCTCCCAAAGTGCTGGGATTACAGATGTGAGCCACCATGCCTGGCCAAGACTGTGACTTTCATCTTGCTTGGACTGTCACCAGCTGGCTCTGATGACGCATCTGCCATGTTATGAAAAGGTCCTAATAGCAAGGAACTCAGGGCAGCCTTAGGCCAACAGGAACAATGCACAGAGGTCCTCAGTTCAACAGCCCATGAGGAATTTGCTTCAACAGCCCAGTTTGCATCCTGCCAACAACCATCTGGGGTGGCTGGATGTGCACCCTTCCCCAATTAAGCCTTGAGATGATGGGAGCCTCAGGTGACACCTTGATTTCAGCCTATGAGATACCCTGAGCCCGAAGGCCCACCTAAGTGGTACCCAGAATCCTGACACACAGACCTGGGAGATAATAAATGTTGACTTAAATCAAGTTGTTTTACACATCAATAGATATCTAACACATCAGAAAGTTTTCACACCTATATTTGACCCTTGATTCAGGACGAATACCTGCAGAAACACAGCTTGCTTTATTTCTAAAATATTTATTGCTGTCCAATAAAATACTGAATGAGACACAAATGTGAACCATATATTTTTTAGCAGCCACATTAAAGAAGTTAAAAGAAGGTGAAATTGATTTTAATAATATATTTTATTTAATCCAGGCATCAAAACTATATTGTATAAATACGTAATTCATATACCACATGATTAAAGAGATAATTTAGATACATACTTTTTGGACTGAATCTTTGAAAACCCATGTTTATATTACACTGGCCGGACATCTCCATTCAGACTAGCCACCCAATGACCACCTGACCGTTCAGCTTGAAAATGAAAAACTTTGCAGGGCTCGGTGGCTGACGCCTGTAATCCCAGCAGTTTGGGAGGCTGAAGAAGGCACATTACCTGAGGCCAGGAGTTCGAGACCAGCTTGGCTAACACGGTGAAAACTCTTCTCTACTAAAAATACAAAAATTAGCTGGGCGTGGTGGTTTGTGCCTGTAATCCCAGCTACTCTAGGTCGGAGTAGCACTTGAACCCAAGAGGTAGAGGTTGCAGTTAGCCAGGACCGCGCCACTGTACTCCAGCCTGGGCGACGGGAACAAAATTCTGTCTCAAAAACAAACAAACAAACAAAAAGTCAGTTTGCTCAAAAAACACATTTCTCTTCAAACATTTTTTCAGTTTTATTTATTTTCTATTTCTATTTATTTTTTTGAGAAAGAGTCTCGTTCTGTCACCCAGGCTGGAGTTCAGTGGTGCAGTCTCAGCTCACTGTAGCCCTGCCACTGGGGTTCGAGCGGTTGTCGTATGCCACCATGCCCAGCTAATTTTGTATTTTTTATTACAGACAGGGTTTCACCATGTTACCCAGGCTTGTCTCAATCTCCTGACCTCAGGTGATCTGCCGGCCTTGGCCTCTGAAAGTGCTGGAAATGCAGGTGTGAACCACCGTGGCTGGCCATTTTTTTTTTTTTTTCTGTTTTAAAAAAGGACTCTTTTGCTGGTGCAGTGGCTTACACCTGTAATCCCAGCACTTTCCAGAGGCCAAGGTGAGAGGATCACTTGAATCCAGGAGTTAGAGACCAATCTGGGCAACACAGTGAGACCCCATCTTTTAAAAACAAAAATAAAAAAGAAAGAAAAAGTCTCTTTTGAGAATTTTCCAATCAGTTGTTTGCTTCTGTGGCCTCCCTGGGTGCCATGTAGCCATGCGGACACAATCTGCATGGTGCGGAGGGACGCATAGTCCCCTATTCCCACATCACCTCCAGATTCTGGCTTCTGAGAAATGCCTCGTTCTGTTGGCACGTGCATTTCCCAACCCAGTCACTGTACCCAAGCTCCCCATGCCTGCTCTCTCAGCACAGGCTACCCTGAAGCTGGTTGTTGGGAGCTCTGCCATTTCCCTTTGGGTTCCGCCTAGTTCCACTGATTCCCCTAGACTTGGAAGACTCCTCCACTGGCTCTCAGCTTTGGGCTGTCCATCCTGTGTCTCTGCTACGGGGTCTCCTGGCCCCACACTTTGGTGACCCTTGGCAGCCATGCAACTAATTAATTTTTCAGCTCTTTTCCTCCTTAGGGCCTATAAGAAAATTTCTGGGTCTTCTACAGACCTCACCGGAAATGAGAGGGGCTGGGCTGGGGACCTCCCAGCCCTTCAGGGGCTTTTCCATCCTGGTCTGTTGCAGCTGCTCTGTGTGGGGCATGCAGTCTGGGAAGCTGTCTCCCCTTAGGATTCCAAATGGAAACACCTTTCTGCCTTTGGCTTCTCGTACGTATGATGGAGATTTCTCTCCTACCCCTCACACCCATCAGCCTGGATTATCAACCACAGCCTTTCCTTTTCCCCCAACCTGCAGAAACAATCAACCATATCTGATTTTTCTTCCCTCTCCAGTTTCTTTTTTCTTTTTTCTTTTCTTTTGAGATGGAGTTTCGCTCTTGTCACTTGGTCTGGAGTGCAATGGCGTGATCTCAGCTCACCGCAACCTCTGCCTCCGGGATACAAGCTATTTCTCCTGCCTCAGTCTCCCTAGTAGCTGGGATTACAGGCATGCACCACCATGCCCAGCTAATTTTGTATTTTTAGTAGAGACGGGGTTTCTCCAAGTTGGTCAGGCTGGTCTCGAACTCCCAACCTCAGGTGATTCGCCCACCTCAGCCTCCCAAAGTGCTGGGATTACAGGCATGGGCCACGGCGCCTGGCCTCTTCAGGCTCTTAACTACAGCAAAATTAGAAACGGAAACAAGCAAATGAAAAGGAGTGGGCAGTGTTAATTCCTGTCACCAGCATTAGGAGATATCCTGCAGTCTTCCTTATTCCATTGTTAGCTGAGATAGGCTCTTTGCTCTAGGTGTCCAACCTCTGTCTTCATCTTCCTATCAAAGCCCTTTTCGTTTAGAGAGCAATACTTTTCCCTCACTAGCTCTAAGCTTTTGCTAGTTCAAAAGCACTTTGGTGTAAGATCACCATGAAAGTTATGTGAAAAAGAAAAATCATCATTCACCACTTCAATTGACCCCGTGTGTTAGTCTGGGCTTGACCTCCCAACGAACGTTGTTGATCTAGTGGGAGAAGAGAAACATATCTCATTAAAAGTATGTAAAAATATTATCCTCTCCCTCTGCCACCCTGGCAAAGCCCTCTATGAAGTCTCTCCCTTTCTGCAGGATTTTTTTTTTTTTTAGATGGAGTTTCACTCTTGTCACCCAGGCTGGAGTGCAGTGGCACGATCTCAGCTCACTGCAAGCTCCGCCTCCTGGGTTCAAGCGATTCTTCTGCCTCAGCCTCCCAAGTTGCTGGGATTACATTTGTCTGCCACCACGCCTGATTAATTTTGTCACTTCAGTAGAGATGGGGTTTCATTATGTTAGCCAGGCTGGTCCGGAATTCTTGACTTCAGGTGATCTGCCTGCCTCGGCCTCCTAAAGTGCTGGGATTACAGACATGAACCACCATGCCTGGCCATTTAAAAAATTATTATTATTATTATTGAGAGAGGATCTCACTCTGTCACCTAGGCTGGAGTGCAGTGGCGTGATCTCTACTCACTGCAGCCTCAACCTTATAGATTCAAGAGATTCTCCCACCTCAGCCTCCCAAGTAGCTGGGATTACAGGCACATACCACCACACCCAGCTAATTTTATATACTTTTGGTAGAGACAGGGTTTTACCGTGTCAGGTTCACCAGGCTGGTCTGGAACCCCTGACTTCAAGTGATCCACCCTCTTCAGCCTCCCAAAGTGCTGGGATTATAGGGGTGAGACACAGTGCCTGATCTCTGCAGGATTATTTACCGCTAGCCTGGAAACAGGCTTCAGCCGGAATGGCCACATTTCTGTAATAATAACTCTTCGCTTTCTCCCTAGATTTCTCGTTTTGTAGAGAGAGGTAGGCTCAAGTGCATTTTCTAGCATCCTTTGCAGGGAGATGAGACTGACGAGAAACAAATTCAAATCACTAGTGCTGCTTCTGGAAAAACTATCTTAAAAATGATTACTCAACTAGTAGCTGTCCTTTGTCCTCTTCCTTTTTCATTTTTCCTTATTTGGAATGTAGAAAGTAATGGCTGGAACTAGCAGCCATCATGTGATCATGAGGCATCCTTGAGAATTGAAGCTCGGTGCTAAAAATGAGGCGACAGGGTAGAATTAGTATAATATTGATGTCTAGTGTCAGCCTAGATAGCCTAGATTTCTGGGATCTAGGCCCTGGGATATCCACCTCTATATGTCATGTTCTGTGAGAAAAATAAACTCTTCTGATTGAAGCAATATTTCCATTTCTAGCAGTCAAATTCCTATCATTGGCATACTTACTCTAACTTCCCTTTCATTGTTTCCAACAATTGCAACTTGGAGTTTCCTGCTGTCACTTTTTTGAAACTGCTCTTGTCAAGTTATTTTTTAAATTATTATTTTATTTTTTGAGACAAGGTCTAGCTATGTTGCCCAGGCTAGAGTGCCGTGGCAGGATCTCAGTTCCCTGCAGCCTCTACTTCCTGGGTTCAAGCTATTCTTCGGCCTCAGCCTCCCAAGTAGCTGGGATTACAGGTGCATGCCACCACACCTGGCTAATTTTTGTATATTTATTAAAGATGCAATTTCACCATGTTGGCCAGGCTCATCTCAAATTCCTGACTTCAAGTGATCCACCTGCCTGGGCCTTCCAAAGTGCTGAGATTACAGGTGTGAGCCACCACACCTGGCCAACTTTTACCTAAAATAACTAGAAAAAAAAAAAGAAAGCAAAGGACTTGCTGAACTTCAGATTAGTTCCTCGCCACCCAGCCATTTTTTTGTTTTCCTTTGAGACACCTCTACATTAAGAAAAAAAGATTTGGAATTAGTTATATAAGTTGAAGTAATTGTTTTTCAAACAGTATCTTTAAATTTTAGGCACTATTAATCATTCATTTGTCCTTTGAGTTCTCTCTCGTCTTCTGCTTTTTGATGGTTACATTGTTATCGGCACACTGCGATTCTATAGCATTGCATTCTGTTCTGCACCTTTCATTCTAAAACTGTTTTGCTTTAATTCCAAATTTAAACTCATTCTGAATTTACCCTTATCCTTTTATCATAACTTCTTCAATCCTTGGTAGAGATAAAAGTTTCTATTTCTTTCTTTGGCTGCCATTTAAAAAAATGACATTAGGGTACATTGCCTTCCTTTTTGGTTCCTATGAGTGATTTTTTTCTTTCTTTCTAGTTTCAATATTTTTGTTCTGATTATTTTTGTTCAAGTATTATAACTGATTCTATTTGTCAGATCTCTTTGCTTGCAGATTACAGAAACCCAACTTAGGCTAGCTTAAGCCAAGTAAGGCTTCTTCTTCTTCTTCTTCTTCTTCTTTTTTTTAATGCAAAGGGAAACATTAAGGGGGCATCCAACTTCAGGCATGGCTGGATCCAGGAGAGCAAATGTTGTCAGTAGGACTGTGTCTCTCCATGTCTGGGCTCCACTGGTGTTATTCTGAGGTAACTTCTATACTTGTGGTGGCAATGATGTTGACCAGCATCACAAGTTTCCATTGTCATCATAGGCAGAGAAACAGACAACGTGGCTTGCAGGACATATTTGGTCTCAGAATTAAATCCTTTTCATTGCATCTGATAAATACAATGTTAGACATATTACTATGCAATTTTCTAGAATTGGCTGTTAGTTATGTATGGCCTTTTTCTCCTTATTATGCTCCCATTTTGAATCTTTCAACCTTATTCCAATTCCGTATTACTCATCTAGTTGACATGGATGGGAAATTGATCAGCCACAAACCATTTCCTTGGAAGAGAGAAAGAGGATTATTTTAGAAAAATATGCTGAAGTTTCTTGATAATCTAACATCATGTTTACCTGACAGAGGGGCAGGAGGAGAGAGCTTGTATTCATCTTGACAGCTCTCTGTAACCGATGAGGGGCAGCCGGACTCTGGGTGAATATAATACTCAGGGCTGAAGTAGTTTTTACTTTAATCGTTTTCAAAGAAAAAGCTTCCCAAAGAAATCAGAGATGTTTCTCAGGTGCTAGGTCATGCTTCTGATCTGTTCAGTCATGCTTCTGATCTGTTCAGCACCCATAAAACGTGCCACAGGCTCCAATGCTAAGCAGTGTGTGAATTTTGGATTATGTGAGATCCTTAATGCAAATGGGGAAGTCAGAGGATGGTGGGAAGCCAGTTCCATGTTGGCGGGAAACTGTTCTAGTGTTTTCCTTTCTAGATCTCCAACATGTTCATAGCACATAATAAGCACTAAATAGATAGGTATTAACTGATTTGCGTAACCAGCTCATATGTAGAACAGTTAGATATAGACATAGAGGTAAAATGGAAAAAATAAAAAGGCTGGATGCAGAGGCTCATGCCTGTGGTCCCAGCATTTTGGGAGGCCAAGGCAGGAGGATTGATTGAGCCCAAGAGTTTGAGACCAGCCTAGATGACACAGTGAAAACATTACCCAGGTGTCGTGGCACCTGCTTGTAGTCCCAGTTACTTGGGAAGCTGAGGGGTGAGGCGCACTGGAACCCAGGATGTCAAAGCTGCAGTGAGCTGTGATCTTCCCACTGTACTCCAGTCTGGGCAATAGAGTGAGACCCTATCTCAAAAAAAAAAAAAAAAGTAAAATTAAAAAGTTCTGCCTGAATAGCTAGCTACTTGCTAAATTTAATCCTTGCACCCTGAAAAGACTCAGTAAATGTTCTTTTACACCATCAACTGATTTCCAATTAACCTGTAATAACTATCTTAATAATTCTGGAGCAGTAATTTGAGTCTCCTTAAAAATTGTCAAGCATTTTCTTTTGTTGTCTGTTCCAGGGTAATGAGTCACAAATAGTAATTACTGGGTGAGCATTCATTCTTTTTCTTTTTAAATACAATGATAAACATGTTGCATTAATACTAATAGTTCTAAAGAGTGTTTCAGCAATTTGGAAGTTATTAATAATTGGTGGACAAAAAGATTTTATTCAGTTGTCCAAGCATATGGCAAAAGAAAACTGGCTTAAGTTGTTGAATTTCTGTTTTCATTTTCCATTGAATTGCTGCTTAAAAATAAAAATGGGCCAGGCTCGGTGGCTCAAGCCTGTAATCCTAGCACTTTGGGAGGTTAAGGTGGGCGGATCACTTGAGGTCAGGAGTTTGAGATCAGCCTGACCAATATAGCGAAAACTCATCTCTACTAAAAATACAAAAAATAAAAATAAAAAAATTAGCCAAACATTGTGGCACATGCGTGTAATCCCAGCTACTTAGAAGGCTGAGGAAGGAGAATTGCTTGAACCTGGGAGGTGGAGGTTGCAGTGAGCTGAGATCACGCCACTGCATTCCAGCCTGCTCAACGGGAGGGAGATTCCATCTGGAAAAAAAAGGGAACTGGAGAACATGTAATTACTTCGACAAAAAATTTGTTGCCCTAGGTGTTTAACTGCATGATTAAGAGACAATAATGGTGTGGGATAAGGTGAAACTTGTTCAGTAGTGATGTCAATTGCATTTTGGTTCTGTAAAGCACAAATAGGTTGACTGAATATCAAAGAGTAGTGAACTGCCTATGATTTGCATATTTATATGATAGTTAAGAATTCAAGAAATTGGAATATAGTATTTATAACAATATGTGGCCAAAATGTCCCAACAATTTTCTAGACTTCTGAGTGTAGGAAGACAGAAAGGGCCATATTCTCAACTTATGTAATTGATAACTACTAATTTTCTAACAATTTTCTAATGATTTCTTGCTATAAAAATGTAAAATGGAGCCAGAAGCTTTAGCACATATTATTCACACTGTAATCTTGGTTTATTTCCTTCTAGACTTTTCCCCCATAATTTTTAGGACAGTTATAATCATGTTGTACATATAATTTACCCTTCTTTTTAAAAATCTACTGTTATAAATATTACTTATGTTTAAATAGCAAAAAAATAAAAAAATCTAGAAACAAAGTAAATAGGTACCACACTCAATAGACACATCATACTCTTAAAGATATTGGTTATAAAGATAATATAATTTATTTTACAATTTCCATATAGCTGGCTATCTAGACTGTCTATTTTTTATTATTGCAATGAGACAAATATTGCGGTGCATGGATTTTTTGCACATATTTTTTCCCCAGGATTTTGGCTGTTTTATCTTTTCTTTTTTTCTTTTTTTTTTTTGAGATGGAGTCTTGGTTTGTCACCCAGGCTTGAATGCAGTGGTGCGATCTTGGCTCACTGCAACCTCTGCCTCCCAGGTTCAAGTGATTCTTCTGCCTCAGTCTCCCAAGTAGCTGGGACTACAGGTGTGTGTCACCACTCACAGCTAATTTTTATATTTTTAGTAGAGATGGGGTTTCACCATATTGACCAAGTTGGTCTCAATCTCCTGACCTTGTGATCCACCTGTGGGCCTCCCAAAGTGTTGGGATTATAGGCGTGAGCCATCTCGCCTGGCTGGCTATTTTCTTAGAATGTTCTACAAGGAAAATTAGTGGGTGGAAATGTATAAACCTATTTATAATGACTCTTGAAGCAAAATATTATTCAGGACCTTTTATTTATTTATGTATTTATTTATTTATTTTTGAGAGGGTCTCACTGTTGCCCACGCTGGAGTGCAGTGGCATGTCATGGCTGACTGCAAGCTTTGCCTTCCTGGGGTCAGGTGATCCTCACACCTCACCTTCCTGAGCTGTGACTACAGGTGTGCACCACCACACTTACACTTTGCTAATTTTTGTATTTTTAGTAGAGACAGAGTTTCACCATGTTGCCCAGGCTGGTCTTGAACTCCTGGCCTTAAGAGATCTGCCCACAAGCCACAGCACCTTGCCACACCTATTTGTTTTCGAGTGACATTAACTAGCTTAAAAATAAAGGGGGAATTTATTAGAAGCAAACAACATATCTTATGCAACAGGAGAAACAGAAAATACATCTAGATGACTAGATCCAGAGACTTAAGTCCACCAGAACTTTCTCTGACTCTAATTTCTTTACAAGTCTCAGCAGTCAGCCTCATTTCATTCATTTGCTGACAAGAATTACTGCTCTAGAATTGAGGTAGTTATTCCACACCTGCTGCCTCAGCTGGAATGTCTACAATGTCTGTGGGCTTGCTGGATCTCTCTCTCTCTCTCTCCACATTTTCTCTCATCATTCTGTAGCCCAACTCAAGATTCTTTACATACTACCTGTCTTCTAAAAATGCAAAACAGCCAGGCGCAGTGGCTCATGCCTGTAGTCCCAGCACTTTGGGAGGCTGAGGCAGGCGGATCATGAGGTTAGGAGATTGAGACCATCCTGGCTAATATGGTGAAATCCTGTCTCTGCTAAAAATACAAAAAATTAACTGGGTGTGGTGGCATGCACCTGTAGTCTCAGCTACTTGGGAGGCTGAGACAGGAGGATCACTTGAACCCAGGGGGTGGAGGTTGCAGTGAGCCAAGATTGTGCCACTGCATTGCAGCCTGGGCAACAGAGTGAGACTCTGTCTCAAAAAAAAAATAATGCAAAACATGGGAGATACAAGATTCCCTGTCACACAACACCACTTCAATGCTATTCCATTTGTCAAAGCAAGTCACAGACTAGGTCTGATTCAGGGAGAGGGGGAATGGGCTTCACATCTGATAGGAGGAATGACATGGGTGATGGTTACTTTTATGTGTTAACTTGACTGGACCACAAGGTGCCCAGATATTTGCCTCTGCATGATTCTGGATATGTCTATGAGGGATTTCTGGATGAGATTAACATTTGAGTTGGTAGACCACATAAAATGAGTTGTCCTTTCTAATTTGTGTGGACCTCATCCACTCAATTGAAGGCCTGAACAGAAAGAACAAAGAGGCTGAGGTCAAGAGGGAGTTCCTCCTGAACTGTAGGGTCGGGAAAGGCTGGGGTGCCCCCTGGAAATCAGCCTAAAAGGTTTTTCCAAGTTTGTTGCTTGGTATAGGTATAGAGTCAATTTTCTGTAGAAGGACTTTTTCTTCTCTATATTCCTTCAGCACACTGTGGTTCCCCCTGGTCTGGAGCGGGATGCTTTCTTAGTTTATGGTGCAATGACTTCACAGTGGATGTCTGCTTTATTTCTTTTTGAAATTCCATGAACTTTGAAATGAATTCTTTTTACTCTGAGTTCTTCATATACACGTAAACAAAATGTTCCACTGAATCCAAACAATCAGAGCTTTAAATTTTGAATAACTGTGAGAAAATTGAGTACTTGAGATTCCAGGAAAAACACAGGCAAATGCTCCAACATTGCTCCCCATCCCAAAGTTGACTTTCACGGCAAGTCATTCAATTGAGATTCTCTCAGGACCTCGGGCAAAAAACTGCACTAGGATGTTTTCTGTTTGGTTCAGGTTGGGTGACATTGGCATGTGATAGAGGTTCTCTTTTGAATTATGTCAACAATAGGAGCTTCACTTTTATGAGCAGGGAGTTTCAGTATGGTTTGTGTCATGAGTAATCCCGCCTGACATGGACCATGACCCTTGAACATTCTCAAACACAGGAAAATTTTAAGTCTTAATAAGATCAACAAGGAGCAGCATCGTGTTACTTTTTCTTTCAAATTTGAAGTATTATACTTCTGACTCTGTATTATACATAGAATTTTAAATGTGGGTTTATATTTAGACTTGAATATGGTAGAAAACAAAGCTTGATATGTTTTGCTACATGATGACTTCTATCTATCTATCTATCTATCTATCTATCTATCTATCTATCTATCTACCTACCTACCTACCTACCTACCTATCATCATCTCTTTTGTAATAAACTTTATATTTTGGAAAAATTTGGGGTTTACAGAGAAGTTCTAAAGACAGGACAAACATATATATTTCTCATGCAGCTGTGGTTTCCCTTCATGTTATCATCTCACATTACTGTGGTGCATTTGTCAAAACTAAGTAATCGTTGTTGGTGCATTACTAGTAAGTAGCTAAACTCAAGCCTATATTTAAGTTTCACTAGTTTTTCCTAATGTCTTTTTCTATCACAGGATCCCAACCAAGATACCACATTGCATTTAGTTGTCACGTCTTCTTTGTCTCCTCTGGTCTGTGACAGTTTCTCAGTTTTTTTCTTTGTTTTTTTTTTCTGAGATGGAGTCTCATTCTTTCACCCAGGCTGGGGTGCAGTGGTGCAATCTCACTGCAATCTCTGCGCCCCAGGTTCAAGTGATTCTCTTGCCTCAGCCTCCCGAGTAGCTGGGATTATAGGCATACACCACTACATATTGTAATTTTTTTTTTTTAAGTAGAGACAGAGTTTCATGATTTTGGCCAGCAGCTTAGTCTGGAACTCCTGACCTCAGGTGATATACCCGTCTCGGCCTCCCAAAGTGCTGGGGTTACAGGCGTGAGCCACCATGCCCAGCCTTTCAGTCTTTCCTTGTGTTTCATCATCTTGAAAGTTTTGAGGGTATTGGCCAAGTTTGTTACAGACTATTCTTCAATTTTGGTTTATCTGATGTTTTTCTTAAGATTAGTGTGGGGTCACAGGTTTTGGGGTAGAGTAACACAGGAGCAAAACACCATGCTCATCACATCTCATCAAAGGTTACATGACATACACATGATTTATCGCTAGTGATGTTGTCCTTGATCATTTGGGTAAGATCATGCTTACCAGCTGTCTGCACTGTAAAGTTACTATGTTTCACAATCTTTGAAGTGAGCCACTATGTCCTACTCACCCTCAAGGGGGTGGGAGGGATGAAGCTTTATCCCCTGCTTAATGGAATGCAAAATTGTATTTTGGTGATGTTTTCAATTTCAGTGGACCTGTATTTTGTGTGTTTGATGACAGGAAATAAATAAAAGCCTGGTGCAAGCTCTTCCTTTTTGTTTCTGTTCTGAGTAAAGAGCCTGTGTCTAGTGCCTCGCTGACTCTCTTGATTATTTTGTCTAAAACACCCAATGATATTGACCTATGCAGGATTATGATGGATGCAAGTTGAAAGAAGTTTGCATATTTTTTGAATGTATTTTCATCTTCAGATGAGGTAAAGATGAATTCTGTACTAGTCTGTTCTCATATTGCCATAAAGAAATACCTGAGACTGGGTAATTCATAAAGAAAAGAGGTTTAATTGGATCATGGTTCTGCAGGCTGTATAGGAAGCATGATGCTGGCATCGGTTCAGCCTCTGGGGAGGCCTTAGGAAACTTACAGTCATGGGAGAAGTCGAAGGAGAAGCAAGCTTGTCTTACATGGCTGGACCAGGAGGAAGAGAGAAGGGGAAGGTGCCACACATTATCAAAAAAACAGATTTTGGCCGGGCGCGGTGGCTCATGCCTGTAATCCCAGCACTTTGGGAGGCCGAGGTGGGCGAATCACGAGGTCAAGAGATCGAGACATGGTGAAACCCTGTCTCTACTAAAAATACAAAAAAAATTAGCTGGGCATGGTGGCGTGTACCTGTAATCCCAGCTACTCAGTAGGCTGAGGCAGGAGAATTGCCTGAACCCAGGAGGCAGAGGTTGCGGTGAGCCGAGATCGTGCCATTGCACTCCAGCCTGGGTAACAAGAGCGAAACTCTGTCTCAAAACACACACACACACACACACACACACACACACACAAACAGATTTTGTGCTGGGCACAGTGGGTCATGCCTGTAATCCCAGCACTTTGGGAGGCCGAGGAGGTCAGATCACCTGAGGTCGGGAGTTCAAGACCAGCCTGACCAACATGGGGAAACCCCATCTCGACTAAAAATACAAAAATTAGCTGGGCATGGTGGCACATGCATAATCCCAGCTACTTCAGAGGCTGAGGCAGGAGAACTGCTTGACCCCAGGAGGTGGAGGTTGCAGTGAGCTGAGATTGTGCCATTGCACTCCAGCCTGGGCAATAAGAGTGAAATTTTGTTTCAAACAAACAAACAACTGAAAAAAATAGATCTTGTGAGAATTCAGTATTATCACAACACCACCAGTGGGATAGTGCTCAAGCATGAGAAACCACTCCCATAATCCAGTCACCTCCCACCAGGCCCCACCTCCAATACCAGGGATTACATTCGAACATGAGATTTGAGTGGTGACACAGACCTGAACCATATCAAATTCTAAATATCCAAAGTTAGGGTTTGACAAACTCCATCTAGCCACAGTTCTCTGTCTCGGTTTTAGCTTTGTCTTCCTATACATGCTCAGTGATCAGCTGGCAAACAGGTTTCTAGCTGGACGAGCATTCTTGCCTCCTCCCTCGGACCTTAGCATTGACCCCCAGGGTAGATGTTAGGGGTTGAGTTGTGTCCTCTCTCACCCAAGTACATATGTTGAAGCCCTGAACCCCTGTACTACAGACTATGACCTTATTTGGAAATTGGGTCTTTGCAGGTTAGCTAAGAGGCCATTAAGTGGGCTCTAGTCAAATCATTGCTAGGGGCAATCTGTCAGACAACAGTTGCAGAATGAAAGGAGTAAAAATAATGACACAGGTGACTGTTGTCCTTAATAAAAGTGGCAATTTGGTGACATAGAGGGGCACACAGGAAGAACCCCATGTGAGGATGAGGGGAGAGATCAGGATGATATTTCTATGAGGCATGAGAATCACCTCAGATGTTTGGCAGCAGACGTTGAGCAGGTTCTGTCTCACAGTCCTTAGAAGGAACCAACCCTGCCAGTACTTGATCTTGGACCTCCAGCCTCCGAACCATAAGAAAATCAATTTCTGTTGTTTGAGCCACAGTGTGCCCAGTTTGTGGTACATTGCTACGGCATCACTAGGATAGTAGAAGTTTAACTGAGCAGCCCAGCTTCTATGGCCCCAAACTTGCTTGATGGTAGGGCTTTATCTTGGTCACAGGCTCTAGAAGGAATCTGAAACTTATTGTTGACTCTTGTCAATAAAAATCCCAATACATAGGATGTATAGTAATTGGATTCAGCAAACTATGTGCGATACAAACTGAAAGTTGCCTCTAATTTCCCAGCTGGTAACTTCAGTTCTCATGATGGGCACAGAGTCCATTCCCCAGTGGTCTCAGCTCACTTTGGGAGCAGACCGTGACTCTTCTACTCAATGCTTAGTCAAGATTTTTTTTCAGGGTGTGAAATTCATAGTATTAGTATTGTAGAACTGCATATGATGTCGTTACTTTCCAAAATTTCCTTCAGTGCCTCACAGCTTTCTATCTACTGACCCAGCTGTGATGACAAGCCAGTGCTGGCTTTGGTAGTCAAATTCCTGACCGTGTGCTAATGGTTGACTCATTCAGTTTTGCCTGCAGATTTGGTCTTAATGACATAAGCCACACTTTTTTGTCTGATAAAGGAGCATTACCTTCTGTGGGGAGTAAAATGTGGTTGTTCTTTGACAGATGAGTGGGAAAACTTTTTGTGCATTTTCCATCTGAATCAAGCTTAAGATACTACCCTAGTCAACCAGGGATGTATTAATCGTGGACTACTGGTACTGCAGCAAGGGGATGCTATGGATACGGATAACTCCACACAGCTGTGCCTGGAGCCTGATGGACTCCTCAATTTTATTCAGGGACCAGAATATGTTCACCTTGCATGGAGGAGCTGATTAATTAAGTGATGGACTGGAGAGCAAAGAGGTTGCAGATGATTATATTCATTAAAGGAAATGGAAAATTAACTCCTTGAAAGGCATTATCTTGTAATATCACATATTCTTCACTTCCCTAGAATAGTTCAGTGTATTTCTTTCATATGCCTGATAATAATCTCAGGAAGGAGGACTGGCTGACTATCATGACGTCTATTTAGCATTTAAAGGAACTGAAATGTGGAAATGTACATATCTCTTTCCTCCCTACTCTAAAGTTTAATTCAAATGCACTTACAACCAACATTTCACTAGGAAGGTAGCTTGGACATTTGAATAGACAAATGAATATCTGGCACTCTTGTCCATTTTTCAACAAACTGTTGTCAAGTACAATTCTGGTAGTTTGAGGGTTGCAGAAGGTGGAACAGGCGGCTGCCACCCTCAGCGCTTCCTTCTCTAAAGGAAGCAATACAAGATTGGGAAAATTGCTCTCTAACTGTGGCAGGTAAACACAGTCTGCTCCCAAAGTGAGTTGAGACCACGAGGCAATGGACTCTGCCCATCCCTGTAGAACTGAGGTTACCAGCTGGGAAATTAGAGGCAACTTTCACGTTCTTATAACATACAGTTTGCTGAATCCAATTCTGATATATCCTATATATTAGGATTTTATTTTTAGAGCAAAAAGTTGAGTTCATCCCTCAAAATGCCTATTTCATCTCTTTTCAGAGTTAATGTAATGTTAGGGAAAGTTTTAATGTATTTTAGGGAAAGCTGCTGGCTCTGATTTCTCCAACTGTCAATTCCTTATCCCCTATCTGGAAATCACTGCAGAGCCTGGAGCATCCGGAGGCAGTTCTGGGCCACCTCCCATTCTCAGAATGACATCAAACCTTAAATTGGAAGGTTGGAAGGTGTTGAGGGAGGGGAGGGAAGTATTTCCAGCAGTAAAATGAACTAGGATTAAAAAACCCCCAAACAAAACAAAAACTGAAAAAATGAGAACTGGAGACCTAAATACCTCAAGGTGGTGAGATGGTCACTTATCAGAGCAGAACCAAACACACAGCCTTCAGCTAGAGCCAGCCTGAGAGCTGCAAGACCAGAAGGGGAAGGGAAGGAAGCTTCGAGGAGGGAGCAGAAACAGAATAAAATAAGTCAAAATAAATTAAAAGCGGCCTATGTAATCCTAGCACTGTGGGAGGCCGAGGTGGGTCGATCACGAGGTCAAGAGATCAAGACCATCCTGGTCAACATGGTGAAACCCTGTCTCTACTAAAAATACAAAAAATTAGCTGGGCATGGTGGCGCGTGCCTGTAATCCCAGCTACTCAGGAGGCTGAGGCAGGAGAATTGCCTGAACCCAGGAGGCAGAGGTTGCGGTGAGCTGAGTTGCGCCATTGCACTCCAGCCTGGGTAACAAGAGCAAAACTCCGTCTCAAAAAAATGCGGCCTCGCCTAGTGGAGAGGCACAAGCGTGGTGGCTGATCAGCTGCAGATGGAGACTGTCATTCTCCTAGGCTATCAGTGACTAGCAGGCAGTGATAAAGAGGAGGGGCTGTCAGGTCTGTGAGGAAGAGAACCAGAACCATTTTGCTGTGTAGAAAGTCACCATGCTACATGACATGGCCCACGAAGGGCTGATTATATTAAAGCATAAAGAAACAGTGGCTCAGAACTATGATCTTCAGCTATCAAGAAAACTTTGAATAATGTTTGCATATTTTACTAAAGAAGGAAAATAGGTTTATAGCATATGAGGTGTTTCATTTGAAAGTGAAAGTTTGAGTTAAAAGGTTAAATTCAGTGATCTGGAAAAGTGTTCCATAGAGCCATGTATTCCTTGAAATACTGAGAAATTAATGTGCATATCGCCATTGAAATGAAAAGATTGGAAATTAGATTTCACAGAACAAAAATCATTGCTGGGGGCAATTTGTGAGACAGCAATGCTGAAGCATAAAAGGAGTAGTAACAAAGATGAACACACACACAGAGATACACATACACACACACATGCTCACACAGACACCAACTCACATATACACTCACACACATACAGTCTCATATTCACACATGCACTCACTCACACACGATTAATGCTCTCCCGACTCCCTTTATTCTTTTCCCTCCCTTGCCTTTTTCTAGAAAGAGCTGCATTTGCTACCCTTCCTGTTTCAGGAGTGCTAATGTGAAATTTACCCAGGTGGGAGGACCAGGAGGAGAGAAGTGTTTGCCGAATGAAAATTCGTAGCAGAACGAGGGCTCTGAGAAAGCTTTTCTCTCCCTTCTGTGTCATCAAGGGACTTCTCTCTCTCCCACTCCCCATTTCAACTTGGCCTTAGGCACACATTTCTAGGGCTTTCTGTGCTCATGCATTATTGACAAGTAATCCCTTTCTCCATTCCCACGGGTGCCGAATGAGTCCTGCGGTGACCTAGCACTTTAGAAAGGGGAAGCTGTGAGTAAGAGTCTGTTATTTCATCATCTCAGCAAGCAGAACAACTAACAGTCTCCCTACCTGTTGTTTACTAACTGGATGGACACCAACGAAATGTCATTAGGACAGGAAGTCTGGGATCTGTAGCTTCAAGCCACTGCATCTCTATCCTCTTCAGAGAGACTGCTGGGCCCCAGGAGATGGCTTTGAAGGAGGAGAGTGGGTTGAAAGGGATCAAGGCCACGGCAGTGGGTTAGATGGAGATCACCTCAGAGATCCCTGGAATGCATTATTTGTCTTCTCACTTTCAAAGTATAGGGTTCTAAGGCACATGTTTGTGAGGAGGGAAAAATAGAGCATTCTGAGCTATGCGAGGTCTGTGAAATTTATCAGGCCCAGAGAGACAGGAGGGTATGGAACTTCAATCATTCCGTCCCCACCCTGCATCCCTGCCTGGGGATAATTTCTTAAAGGCATTTTGCTCCAAATTAGCTGCCTAACATAGTATCTTCATGTTCCTGTAATCTGTGATACAAAGAACAAGATATAGCCAATCAATAGCTTATGTTGTTTTAACATAATTCTTTGGTAAACAACTCAGGAACTGAGTTCTTCTTTTCCTTTAAAAATCCATGAATACTCTCTAGGGCTGCAATTCTCAAGCTTGGACCAAATCAGCTCTCTACTTATGCTAATTTTGCCACAGCGTCTTCCTTTTAGTTGACATCTGAGATGCCTGGAACGTTGACAGGACAGGTAAACATTTAGACAGTGAACAGATAAAGTAACGAGAATTAGAAGGTCTTGAGTTTAGAGAGAGCTTTGTGTTTGCTCTCTGACATTTGTTTACTGTGTGTGAGGCTTTTACAAGTGAATCCCAGGGTGGGATAATAGTGACCCGTGTGGCACCAGCTGCTGGCTAGGCTTTGGGTGTCGAAGAATTTCTGGACATTTTACAGGCTAATCGATTTTTAAAAACTGCAGTAGTTCTGTGGGAATTCCTCTGCAAATTTTAAAATAAGTTGTAGGAGTAAAAAAGTGAGACTTTCTCTCTCTCTTTTTTTTCCCCAAAGAGCAAAAATGAGCCAAATTTAGAGCTAGTTTTGGAAGCATTTTCTCACTTTGTCTTAGGAACGGAGAGTGAGGAAAATCAAGCGTCATCAGCGCTGGCTGCTTGAATGTGGGTGCGAGGAAACACAAAGCCCTGGCTTGGTCAGTTTCAACTGACCAAGACAATGCAAGAGATTCAGAGATCTTGGGTCATAAAGGACCCAAAGCGCCTTGGTTACAAAGTTCATCCTGTTGCCGTTGAGGCATCTGTTTTCCAGTGACTATAACCCTGGTTTCCTGAATCAGCGCTGCCTGCTGCGGTGGGTCACAGAGGGAACGGATCATGGACCAAACTGTGGGTGTTGGGAGCCATGTGGTGGAGTAACAGGAAGATGAAGAGGAGGAAGAGGTTAAATTGGGTTCAAGGATGGGAGCAGGCCGAGGGGTTTTCAGGAATGTGAAGATGCAGGGCAGAAAGGCCATCAGAAATACCATTCAAAGAGTCAACATGGTAACCCAGGAGGTGGAGACAGATTCCTCCAAGGCTATCCCAGGACTAATCTCTCATTCCACTTTCAGACTTAAAACTAGGAAAAATGTGTTCTCTTTCCTTTGAGCTAAGGCAGGCTATCAGTTTAGCAGACTTGCCTTAGTTTCATCCTTTCTTACAGGCCCACTCAAGGACCTGCCAGGATTTTTGTGAAAGTCTCAAAATATGACCCTCTGAGCTATTTTCCAACTCTCTTTCCCAGAACTCTGGGGCATGCCTGGAGGGAGAGAGGAAGGCTGAATCTTCTTTATCCTGCCTTTAGGATTTCCTATCTCAGGATTCCTGCTAACATTTTCTTTGGGGGGAAAAAAAAGGGAGTTCTGTTGATTAACAAAACATTTGGAAAATCACCCATCCTTTCTCTTCTCCTCATTTTACAAATGAGGAACCGAAATCAAAATAGGTTAATAGACTGACCCAGGATTCTGCGACTAATGGCACAGATTGAGTTACAGCTCAAGTTTTCAACCACCAGGGCACTGGTGATGATTTTCAAGGAGAACTAAGATAAAGAGAAGAAGACTGAGTGTTAAATGGGCTAGCTGCATTTCTATTTTAAACTACGCATACATACATGGCGGTAGTCCTCCACGTTTCTGTGATATATCTATTTAATAAGGGTATAGTGACCTGTGGACTGGAGGAGTTTAATACATTCTCTTTTTCTTATAGGGTTATAATGCAGTAATTCTAAACACCTGTTTTGCTGCTTTGCTTCTTTTATCAAAGTGGAATCAAACTCAGATTTCTTATTTTAGATAATTCAGTTGATAACTGAAATTTAACCAAGTGGTGGGTTTCTTCACATTTTTCAGAATGGCCCTTAAGAAACAGAAATAGGCTGGGCATAGTGGCTCACACCTGTAATCCCAGCACTTTGGGAGGCTAAGGTGGGCAGATCTCCTGAGGTTGGGAGTTTGAGACCAACCTGACCAACATGGAGAAACCCCATCTCTACTAAAAATACAAATTAGCTGGGTGTGGTGGCGGGCACCTGTAATCCCAGCTACTCAGGAGGCTGAGGCAGAAAATTGCTTAACCCAGGAGGTGGAGTTTGTGATGAGCCGAGATCGTGTCATTGCATTCTAGCCTGGGCAACAAAAGCGAAACTCCGTCTCAAAAAAAAAAAAAAAAAAAAAAAAACAGAAATAATTATGTTTATGACTTAAAAAATTTATAGTAATACTTTTTCCTACTTTCTCCGCTTTTTCCCAACTTGAAAGCTTAACCTCATTTGATCATCTTCCATCCAACCTTCAAACATCGTCTGTACTGTACTGTTATGTAGTAACCATGCAGTGTGTGTCTTTAGTAGGGAATCAAATGCAACCACTATCTAGGGTTGAATAAAAATATCTACTGGTATTCGCAAACCAGTATAAAGTGCATAGTAGAAAAAATTTAAACTTGAAATTATGCCCTCTTTTCTGGTTTCTCTGGTGTTAATATTTTCCGGGAAGTATCCTCAAGGCTTGTCCTAGCCACTGTCTTCCTTGTCCCGGGTGTGGCGGTTACTGATGTGGGCAAGACGTCCTCCTGGCCTTAGCGAGTGTACCCGAGAGTTATATAAAGGATATTCTGGGAGCCAGGAGCAAATAAAGCAGACTGCACAGATGGCGCACGGAAAGGCTTTTAACAGAAATGAACACTTTGAGACCAGTTTTGAAGGACTGAGTAGGAGTAAACCAAAAGAGAAAAAGCGGGACAAAAGAAGCACCGTGTTGGAAGCTCAAAGCCGCACTGGAAACACAGCCTTCCAGGATGTCTTGAAAGGGGCAAGTCTGTTTGTGTGGGGTAGCAAATGCAGAGAGACAAACGGGCAGAGAAGGGACTGCAGAGGGCTCTGTGTGCTGAGATGAGGGTGCAGACTAGATTTAAATTTTTTATTTTTATTTTTTATTTTGTAGAGACAGGGTTTCAGTATGTTGGCCAGGATGGTCTCGATCTCCTGACCTCATGATCCACCTGCCTTGGCCTCCCAAAGTGCTGGGATTACAGGCATGAGCCACTGCGCCTGGCCAGCAGACTAGATTTTTAAATCGAGAATGCAACAGGGAAGGATTTCAAGCTTGAAGTGAGAGGGAAGACTACGAGCCTGCAGTGATAAGGCAAAGCTGAAGATTTCAGAGCAAAGGCCATGCCCTGCAGTTGCCATGGAATGGGGTGGCTCAGTTGGCTTTGGAGGTAAAGTCTGCAGTTGAGAAGTTCAAGGGTAATAAGTACTTAATGCCAGGGTACAAGGTCAATCATCCCTTTTAAGACACAGATAGCATCTGCAGCGTTTTCAGGAACGGAGATAGAGAAGAAAAGCAGGCAGCTACTAGATACTCGAATCTTCCACAAATGTCAGGAAGAGAGTCAGCATGTTGATAGAAGAGATCAGGAAAGCTGAGTACCATAAGCCTCAACACCGGTGTTTTTATTTCAAGGTGGGGGAGCTGTGCTTTGGAAAAGCGATGACGAGGTTAACAGGAAATCTCTTCCCCTCCTAAGTCCTGTGTTCATGGAGGAGGGTGGGAGGCTGAGTTTTCTCCTCATGAGAGGGAGTTACATCCAAGTTTAAGGGAAAAGAGTCTGAATTTTCCACCTAAATAATTCTGAAAGAATCAGGTAAGTAGTTGCTTAGAAATAATTACTAAATGTTGCATAAAGAGAAACAGCTTCTCTGTGGAGTAACAGATCCTGACTACTCAATAGCTTTTTGCAATTTTCCTGGGCTATGGTGATATTTGCAGCTTTCCTTTACGTATTAATATCTCTAATCTTAACACTGAAAGCTTATTTCTATCAATTTGCCTTGAAGTGAACTGCAGTTTCATATTTGTGATTTAATTTTTACTAAAATGAAATGGCTCATTTTTATTAAAAAATGATTAAAAAAGACTATAAAGATAGTAAAAATTAAGATTTTACCAAGAATATTATTGTGTGCTGGATGCTGGAGGTATGGAGGGGAACAAGTGAGGAACTATGGCTTCTTCATGGGCAGCTGGTGTGGAGTTTTAAAGATTTTTGAACACTTAAATTTATGTCTTTCCCTTAAGAATCAATAAAAAAAGAGCAACTCTTGATAGCAGCATTATATTGCATCGTCTTCAAAGATCAATGTGTGTACAACATTTAAATACATCAGTATCTAGGCATGATGTTCATCCTTCATGATCAACCATGGCTTAATCTAACCTGTGTTTACTTTTAATTCTTTCAGAATTTCTTGACATTTTAGAAGCATAGTTTTTGTTCTCCAAGAAATATGTCATTCAAAGTCCCTGAAATTATTTGTCAAGTTGTTGGGCTTTTGTCTCATGTATTTCTTAGCTCTTTGAAACAACTAGAGATTTATCTTTACCCATCTTCCTGTTTTATCTTTTTGAGTCTCGTTTTTTTAATATAATGGTCTGTAGTCAATTTATGCAAATCTCCGTGTGAGTATTCTGTATTTCTATGACTCTTGGCAGAGGTGAATAACTTTTCTTTTTTATAAGAGGAATATAATTTTCCTCATTCCCAGTAGACATTAAGCTTATTAGCTACTTACCTTTTTGATAATTTGCATTAATTTTCTTCATAACAACAAAAGTCTGAGTTGGAAAGAGAAAAAATTGGCTTACACCCCAAATTACTTTTATAAAAGGTTATATATTTCCTCTAACTATTATTTAAAAAGCAAACACTGAAAAATAATGTAATAAATCACAAAAATAAAACTAAAAATGACTTTAATCACAGGTGTAGTCAAACTCCAGTGATTGTTACAAAATCTGTCAAGACTCAATGACTGAAATTGTGATTACTACATAAGTAATTTTATTATTTTTAAGTACATGTGTAAAGTTTAAGGAACATTTAAGAGTAATTGTCATTAGCAAATTATTTCTAAAGTAATCTTAAAGTGCCTTACTTATTTATTTGAAGTGTAGATATCTCTGGTCACATTTACTTTGCCCTACTCTGATAAAAGGTAATAAGTATCCCAATTATTTTATGATCAAAACATACGTGTGACTGTGTGCATACAAGTATAGACATGAATTAACACACAATTCCATTAATAATGAGGTATATCCTTGATGGGTACTGTTAGCTGAATATCAAGCAGTTGAATCATTTCATTTTCTTTCTGGAAAAGTTGTTTGTCAAGAGTTGATAAATGATTGTCCTCGAAGCTCAGGGTAACCATGTTACCAATGAGATCTAAGGAGAATTCCACTTACGGGCTTCTGGGAGAGATATTTCTTTCTGTGGAGAGGGTCAGGTGCAAGAAGACAGCTCCCTGGTTCTGCCCCTTGCCCTGTTTTCTGGCCATGAATGCAATTCTGCAAGAGAATGACTCTGGCTCTGTGGCAGCTGTCTTGGTCAAGCCCATGAGACAATTAGCCTAAGGAAAAAAGAATTCATCGCATATCCTGGATGACAGAGACAGAAAACAGAGAAATGGTATGAAGGATGAAGGGAGGATAAGAAGAAGACTAGGTCTCTGATAACATCAGTTTGTTACTGCACCAAATTTGCAACCATTTACCTAGAGTTTCATTGTGTGTGAGATCATTAAAAGTTAGCTGTGCTGATGCCCCTATTGGCAGCTGAATGCTAACTGATACATTATCACACTCTCTGACTCATTCCTGATGTCATATTTGATGAGTAAGTATAGCAGATATCCAAACCCATGTTTTTGAATTCAAAGTCCAGGGTTTTCCTGATCTTGCTGTCTCCCTATATTGTCATAATCTGGGAAATAAATCCACAATACTGTGAAGTAATAACATACATTACTTATTTTGAAGAATTTCCCTACTCTGACTTAAAGCTCCGTTTCTCTCTTCACCCTCTGGACTTACTCTGCTCATGGTTTGTCCAGGAAACTTTGGGTGTGAATTTCCCTTTATAGTCACTTGTGACTGAATGTCCATTTGCTTTATTACAACTTTGGGCATGTTACCAGACATCACCTTATATTTCCTGATCTTTCTAAGAGGATAATTCATATTAACCTCTTCACATATTTGATACTCTTGTTGGGTAGAGAGGAGGTCATGGGGTGGGGCTTAATTCATTATCAACATTTGGCTTTTTAATTTAATTTATTTATTTTTTCATTTGTTTATTTACTTAAGACAGAGTTTTGCTCTTGTCGCCCAGGCTGGAGTGCAATGGTGTGATCTCAGCTCACTGCAACCTCTGCCTCCTGGCCTCAATTGATTCTGCTGCCTCAGCCTCCTCAGTAGCTGGGATTACAGGTGTGCACCATCATACCAGGCTAATTTTGTATTTTTAGTAGAGATGCGGTTTAACCATGTTGTCCAGGCTGGTCTCAAACTTCTGACCTCAGGTGATCCACTCACCTTGGCCTCCCAAAGTGCTGAGATGACAGGTATGAGTCATTGCGACTGGCCATTTGGTTTTTCTAAATTAGTGGATATTCCATGGGTGTTCACATATTTTTGTGGGTCGTAAACATTTCATAATGACTACTAATAGGAACACAGATTAGTCTGCAAAGCTTGTGAAATTGCCCTGCTGATGGGAATTTGGCTTACAAGCATTCATGTAGGAGAGAAGGTGGAGATTGAAGGAGCTCACAATTGCCTGCCAAAGTTGTCTACATCTCAGTTGGAGAGGATTTGAAGCTTACTTTGAGTCTTTAACAAAGAAACATTTTAATATCAAAGTACGGTAGATATGAATTTAGCATTTGAATCTCAGTTGATTTTTTTCTAATTTACTGTCTACTATATGACATACAAATAGAAATTACACATTGAATAAAGGCCTATTATGAGATATTACATTTCCACTTGGCTTAATTGTAAAGAAATGGGTGTGCTCCACATTTTTCTTCAATCTGTTTGTAGATATGAAGTGTTAAAGATCTGTATGTAGATGTTTGCCACATATGTGACTGAAATCTAATTACAGGGTTATTTGTCTACTCAAAGAAAACACAGTACCTCCAGTCAGAGCTATGACCAAACTGGGTACTACCATGAGCTCCTTAAGAATGCTGAATTAGGCTGGGCATGGTGGCTCACACCTGTAATCCCAGCACTTTGGGAGGCTGAGGTGGCGGATCACCTGAGGTCAGGAGTTCGAGACCAGTCTGGCCAACATGGTGAAACTGTCTCTACTAAAAATACAAAAATTAGCTGGGTATGGTGGCAGGTGCCTGTAATCCCAGCTACTTGGGAGGCTGAGGCAGGAGAATCACTTGAAACTGGAAGGCAGAGGTTGTAATGAGCTGAGATAGTGTTATTGCACTCCAGCCTGGGCAATACGGTGAGACTCCATCTCACAAATAAATAAATTAATTAAATAAAAAAATTTCTGAATTAGGATACATTGGAAAACTCCCTGAGTGCACTGTGAAACTGAGTTTTAAGGAAGCAAAGTAGGGATTCGCAAAGATACTGATTAGGGGAAAAGTGATCCTAGGACAGTGGGACCTCAACTCTCAGTCAATGAAATGTATCAATATTGTAAAGAAAAATATGTATTCGACAGATGGGGGATTGAGAAGTCAGAAAAGCAGAAGAAATCACAGAATTGCTTTTTGCTTTTAAACCAAGACTTGTCTGGAGATGATCTCAGAACCAGGGTAGATTTCCAAGGGCAGGCATATTATTATTGGTGTTATTATTATTAGCTTCTCGTATATATTGGTTGTTTTCTACATCAGATGCTACACATTTTGTGTATCATGTAACTTAATCCTCATCAACACTCATGAATGTGGGCACTATTATTTACTTTATAAACGAGGATGTTAAGGTGGAAAGAGATCAAGTTGCTCATCTAGGAGCCTAGAGCTAGTAGGTGGTGGTGTTGATATCTGAACTCAGTCTTGGGAGCCCGTACATATAACCACAATTATGAGAACTTACAAGGACAAAAGATGATTCTCTTCTCAATTTTGCAAGGAAGATCCAAATTTATGACAACCCAATAGTATGTGTCAAAATTAAGACAGTAATTCAGGTCTCGTGAATCCTAGTTTGAAGTATGTCTAGTATACCTGAATTCTTCTCCATAGGGAAGTCATTAAAGGAAGGTCAGTAAAGGGTAGATTGCCTTCACGGTCGGGGCCGCAATGGAGAACAGGATTCTCCGGAAGAAAGTAACTATGCATAGCTCACACTTCAGGAGTGGAGAGTTATTCTCCATCTCCTTGAAGGCAGATTATCTTTACATATTGGAATTCTTCTGCTCTGGAGAATTGTCTATGGAATCTATAAATAATGATAAGTGACTGTATGTGTAGAAATACTCACATACACCCATGTCCAGAGGAGGCTGTGTGTGGAAATGTTGAATGCTCACAACAGCCACCTGAGGTAGATACTGCTACTATCCCTATTTTATAAACAGAGGGACCGAAAAGTTAGGTAGCTAGCCAAAAGCTATAAAGCTGGCAAAGTATTTAAACTCAGGGATTTAGAATCCAGAGCATGTTTACCTGATAGTTAAGACTTAACCTGATACTCAGTTAAGAGTTAATTCAAAAATTGTCTATTTTTCCCCACTGACTTATTTTTTCAATCATTTATATCAGTATCAACTCATAGGTATCCATGGTGTATGTTGGGTTATAATCCAAAAGATTTTATTTATCTTTGTGCTTGAACTGTGCCAGTGTAAGCCACTGGGAGCATGTTCTGTTGGCCCCTTTGTCGTCTTGACAGGCCCATAATTGTGGATTTTTTTTTCTTAGCACTTAAAGAAAACCTTTTCATTTCAGGGGTACATAAGCAGGTTGGTTCTGTGGATAAACTGCATGTCCTGGGGGTTTGGTGTGCATATTATTTCCTCCCCAGGTAGTAAGCACACACCCATTAGGTAGTTTTCTGATCCTCTCCCTCCTCTCACCCTCCTCCCACCCTCAAGCAGACACCGGTGTCCATTGTTCCCTTCTCTGTGTCCAGGTGTACTCAGTGTTCAGCTGTCACTTGTAAGTGAGAACATGCAGTGTTTGGTTTTCTGTCCCCGTGCTGGTTCACTTTGGATAATGGCCTCCAGCTCCATCCATATTGCTGCAGAGGTATGACTGGGTTCTTCTTTTATGGCTGTGTAGTATTCCACAGTGTGTATGTACTGCATTTTCTTTATCCATTCTACCACTGATGGGCATTTAGGATGATTCCATGATTTTGCTACTGTGACTACTGCTCAGGACTTCTTTGTTTTCTGACATTACAGGATGCCCAGGTGTTCCTGCTTCAGTCTTAGAGGTAGCTATTTGGAGCCCTGGTTCCTTTGACTGAAGAACGGTATTAGAAAGCAAGGTTGAGGCACTAGATGTGAATCTTATTTTAAATAGTAACTAATACTTAGAAGTCAAGACAGTGGCTGCCCTTGGAAAGGTGGTGGTGACAGGGAGACGTCCTCAAGAGGATTCAAGGGTATCTGATCTGTTTCTTGATCTCAGTCCTGGTTGCCTGGGCTCCTTCATTCAGTGAAATTCATCAAGTGTACACTTAGGATATGTGTAATTTCCCACCTTCATGTCATATTTCAATAGAAACTTGTTTATTTAGAAAATAAAGCAAAAAAACAAGACAAAAACGAACAGTTCACTCTTAACTGTTAGGCAAACATGCCCTGGATTACAAATCCCCGGGTTTAGATACTTTGCCAGCTTTACAGCTTGTGGCTAGCTACCTTACTTTTCCTCCCTCTGTTTACAAAACAGGGGTATTATCTGCCTCAGGTGGCTGTTGTGAGATTAAACGTCTCCACATACACCCTCCTCTGGACATGGATATATGTGTGTACTTATAGAGTCACTTATCTTTATTTATAGATTCTGTATTTGCAGTTTTGCCTACTTGCTCATATTTATTTCAAACCTCCAAGTTAATCAGCCAAGTCTTGTGGCATTTCTGTGGTCATTTGTGGGTATGCACAGCGTAGCAACATTTGAGAATTGCCTGACTCCCGTTTCCCAGCGAGCTCAAATAGCTAGATGTCTTGCCTTCCTGTTTCAGCTCTGGTGCTGGCAACAAGGGTCCTTTTCTCCCTCTCTCTATATAATGCCACATTTTCACACTTCTGTGCTTTCTGTGGGTGATTTTGATGTCTAAAATGTTCCCCATGTGCAGTGCTCAAGGCCTGTCTAGTGTTCCTAAGGGCAAGAAGTCCATGAGGTGCCTTACGGAGAAAATATGTGTGTCAGAGAAGCTTTGTTCAGACATGAGTTAGAGTGCTGTTGAGCTTAATGTTAGTGAATCAACATTATATATTAAGAAACACAACTAAAACAAATCAATTATGAATTGGTGAGTTGATCAAAATGTTGTGACCAGATGCTCTTAGAAACCTGTGTATTTTCCAAAGGAGCAGTGGATCAATATTTGCTAATGTAGTGTTTGTTACAACTTTACAGAAGATAAAAACTACAAATAATGAAGCTCAGTTGTATATATGTGTATATACATACATATTTACCTGTGTATGTCTATCTGCCAATATGAGAACACTGCTTATTATTATTATTATTATTATTATTGAGACAGAGTCTCACTCTGTCACCAGGCTAGAGTGCAGTGGCTCAGTCTCAGCTCACTGCAACCTCCACCTCCAATTCAAGTGATTCTTCCACTTCAGCCTCCCAAGTAGCTGGAACTACAGGCATGCACCACCACGCCTGGCTAATTTTTGTATTTTTGGTTGAGACGGGGTTTCACCATGTTTGCCAGGATGGTCTCGATCTCTTGACCTCAAGGTCTGCCTGCTTTGGCATCCCAAAGTGCTGGGATTACAGGCATGAGCCACTGCTCCCGGCCGAATAGTGCCTATTATTTATTATTAATATAATAAGCCCTTAACAAATGTGTTTAGCTATGATTATCTAGGTGTCTGAGTAGAATTGCTCTGCAATCCACAATCACTCCTGGGAAAGATAATGATGTTTTTTGGCTCTCCGTAAAACTTCTTCTTCATGATATGGAAGGAACAGCAATAAAGGAAGCACATCCCTTATGCTTATGGAATTTACATTGCAAAATAATTAAGATCTCAGTTTACCGCTGTGTGCACAGCATCTAGCACAGAGTACCCAATACTCAGTACAGACTCAATGTTTTTTTTGCACTATCTTGAAATCATAAGGAAAAAGTGGAAGTGCGATGAAAGAAAGTTCAAAGTGAAGTCACTATATTAGCCTAAAATAGACAAGCATACAGATGAGCCACGTGTAAGGGAGTTTTGTAGTGACTTGTCTGTATCCTGAAACTTAATAGCCTATGGATAGATGCCTTGAGTTTTACATGAACAATGAGAATCCTGCCTGATGTAGGAAATGAACACATGTTCTAGCTTTCAAGTCAATTAGTGAGATATTCCTATTTCTCTTCTAGGTTAAGAAGCAAATCTGCTCTGATGCAATGCCAACTAAGTACATGATCTGATTGTTCCAGTTATCCTGTGCCAAAAAGAAGCAAAAAATGGGCTTTCCACGGATTATTGAACACAGTGGGTGTCAGTGTGCCTGAGAAACAAACCAGTATTAAAAGCTTTCTAGGCAATTTGAATCAGGTTGCTGAGCTTTGAAAAACATTCTACAGCCAAGTGTAGGAGACCAAAGAACTTGAAGAACACACGTGCTCTGAGCTATTTCAAAAAATGCGGCACTTAAGCTAATTGAGCGGTTGTCAGGGCAACACGGACGTGAATAGCAGGAAGGTAGATTTCAGTAGAAGAGAAGAACAGGCAAGGGATGGAGTCACGTGCCTTTGGAATACAGGACAAACATAAGCCCTGTTTATCTCAATAAAGTAAGCACAGTTGGGCATTCTGTGGGGCAAGATCATTTGCTGGAATTTATATGAGGCCCAGAACAATCCATGGATATCAAATCCACACATAAGCCTCTGCTAGAATTGTGCCAGAGTAAGGGCAGTCCTGGAATTCCTCCAGGCGGTCCTACCACACCACCTAGATATCTGGTTTCCAGGTGAATGAACTGAAGAAAGATCAAGAAATATATGGTGGGTAAGAGGGAAAGCCTGTTTAAATTAAATCAGATCTCCTCACACATAAACCAACTCAATGACTTCTGAAGCTTCCTCTTATCTCTAACATTCAATAATCGAGTTAAAGAAATATAAAATATTCTTGTTTCAGGAATAAGGAATAATTGTTTTGGCCAAAAAATAAAAGATAAAAGAACTACCAGTGTGCCTATGTCATGTATTGCTAATGCTATTTTCTTCTTCAGGTGCTGAATTGTTGGTCTTCCTGGGGAAAGCTCTAGGGCAGACCTAGCAAAATATCAAGATAGCAGGTATACATGTGGCAGCCAAGAGGTGCCTTGCTCAGCTCTCCCTTTGAGAGAACTTGCTTCAAGGTGGGAGGTTGGGGAACACTCTCCAGCTGCTCTGTCTTCAGATGCACTGGGGCATTCATGCCGAAGCTACTTCTTCCCTGGACTGCTCCCAGCCTGCGACTGAGCAAGGCAGAAGTGCTAGCACCATGCCATTCCTGCAGAACGTGGGTTTCCTCCAGTGGGTCAGCTTTGCTCCAGGGCTTGCCATCTGTATGGACACGACGCTCTCAGAGGTTGCGGGACACTGAGACCCCTCCTACCAAATCATGCAACTTTGTCTCTCCTGTCACAGGTGTCACAACTGCCTCTCAGTCCGAGGATCGTCCTCTACATATTCCTGCTCCCTCTCCCCTCCTCTCCCTTATTCCTTCCCATGTCTCCCAACCCAATCTCTCAAATATGTACTTTTGTCTTCAAATCTACTTCTTGGAAATCATGAACAAAAGAGGATTTGCATTTGATAAGATCCAAAGAGAGAAGAAGGGGATAATCCGTATATTTCTGACACTGGTCACCAGGTGCTTTTTTTTTTTTTTTTTTTTTTTTTTGACTGAACACCTGATGGAGCTGTTAGAATGAAGTCACGTCTGAGGTGATACAGATTGGCTTCCCCTTTTGGGCTGTGCCCAGGAGGGACAGACGACTCATCATAGTGTGGATGCGGGTGGAGGATCCTGGCTCCATCTTGGAACACAGGCTAATTAGGGGTGAGAAGGAATAGACAGATCCACACAAACAATCTGCTCCACCTCCAAGTTTCTCAACTGAGATTGAGGTGAGACATCGGCTCAGCAGAGAAAGACAGAGGCTGTGTGCTCAATTCCCTTTGCACTTTCCATTTCGGTTTTGGGGTATACTTCTGGGACCCCCTCATGTCTTTCAGGGTTTCCCTGAATATTCATTAGTCCAGCATCCCTGCAGGGAAAAGATGGGGGACTTTGCCTGGTTTTGTACCAGGCAAAGCTTTAGACCATCAGAGCTTCAGACCATTCCCTTGTTTGTAGCTGGGCCATTGTGAGTGTGAAAAGCAAAGGGAGGGGGGGCAGAGGGACCATGGACCATGGACAGTACCCAAATGTGAGTCACATCTCCACCATCAGGTTTAGAACCTGTGAACTGGAAATCTTAGAAAATAATCATAAAATTATACTGGCTTTTTTTGCCCTAAGGACTGTGGAGACAGATTCTTGCAGAAATCTTGCCTTGCCCAACCCAGCCCACGACTTTCCCCACCACCAGGAAAACACTGGTTAAGGAGGTGATTCAGAGTTAGGTTCCCCAGGTGGGTCCATTTATGAGTGACCTCTCCTTGGCAACAGGACATACTTTCATCATTCAGGGAGGAACACTGAGCTAGGAGGTAGAATCTCTGGGTCCTGCTTTTGATGCTTACACAAACTTACTATGTAGCTTTGAGTAAGGTAGCAAGCCTCAGTGTCCTGTGTAGCCAAACTGATTGACCTGTGAGGAAATGTGTGTCCCAGCTCTGCCATTCCTTATATCACCAGTCATTGTCCTAATAAAAAACTGGCACTGGAACATAGCAATGTGATTGCATGTTTCAAATTGAGCTTGTCCTTGTAAGTCTGGGTAGCCATCTTTGCAGCATTGGCTCTTTCAAAAGAAAATTATTTTCATAAATATTTCATTTGAAAATCCCCATTTATCAGGAAGACTTAATAAAGCATCTTCTGTAGACACAGAAGCACATTATGGCCTACTTACTTCAGTTAGGTTACCAGGCATATTCATTAAAAAAAATAAAGCATATTACTTTAGTCAAACTTTACAGAGAAGATAGATTGCCTACAAAGAAGTTATTGTAATAAAGCTCATAATTTTTTCAAGAATATGCTAAATATATATATAAAATATGTATGTGTATATATACACATACACACACATATTTATACATATGTGTGTGTCAATGTATATACACATACACATAGCCATATATATGTTTATATACACATATACAATACATACATTCATATATTAATGTATTTAACTTCTCCAAAACATTAGCTGCCAAACAGAATATTAGATTAAGATATTTTAAATTGAAAAGTTATTCAGAGAAAAATAATAGAACTCTCAAATATCTCAAATAACTTATGCTGACCTTTCCCCTGAACTCTAAACATTACACTTTATTAAGAGGAAAATAGTGCGTATGCAGGCTAAGCATGAGAAAGACAGCGACTCAGGAGCGCAGAGTAAACATAGCAGGCTCATTGTTCAAGTTAAACGAGTGCAATTATCTGATAGCCATTTGTACTTCCTGTAAAATACCCTTTTTCCTCCATATTTGTTGCTACTCGTTTTGAGAGAGAGGTCTAACGTTTTCTGCTTTTAATCCCTTTGTCAACCATCAGCAGATAGTGGAAAAACAAAACGGAACCACTTAGGTTTGGCCTTCATATAACCCTCTCCCCAGTTGCACTGAGAGGGGACAGATGGGTGACCAGCTGTCGTGACACAGGGCTAGGGTCACGGTGCCCCCGCACACAAAGCAGCGAGCACTGCTGGGTCCTCAACTCCCTCTTCCTCTCAACACCCCAGCGAGGCTCTCAGGCCTGCATCACTCCCGCTCACCAGTGAGGGTCTGAATGTTTTGTCTCAAACCAGCAGTGTTAAAGGCTCTGGTTCTCTGCAGCCGGTTAGGAAGCATCTCACTATTGTTTGCTTCTACGCATGCCCTGTTCAGCAGCCACTCCGTGAAGAGGAAACCTCAGTAACAGGAGGGGGAAGGACGCTGCCACGGATGACGTTCTACTCTCCAGGGAGGAGGGTAAGAAAAGGACTTGATAAATTTCAGTATCCCTCCGGAGGAGCACCCCATCAAGACAATGAAGAGGACGGCCTTCAGGAATGAAACCGCCTTGCAAAAATTTTAACAGTGAGAACATTGTGAAAACGGCAAGAGACCTGACCTGACGCGACGCCATCTTGCTTCTAACCTCCAAGAGGCCCTAGTTCATTCCTGGGCTTTGTGAGGAACTCAGAGATGGTAACAGCCCTTTCCCAGAACAAACCCTCTTCTTGCCTGGGGGCCAGACTCCCTTTGTAGGACTAACAAATTCGCCACAAGGTTAGAATTGATGGTTTAGGAGTCGTGCAGCTAAACATTGCAGTCAGACACGTTCAGAGTGATTTGAGTAATCATAAAACTCTGGTCGCTGCACCCCCAGCTCTGCAGCTCTGCATGAAGTATTTATTTATTTATTTGTTTATATTTTTGAGATAGAGTCTCAAAAATTAGCTGGAGTGCAGTGGCACAATCTCTGCTCACTGCAACCTCCACCTTCTGGGTTCAAGCAATTCTCCTGCCTCAGCCTCCTGAGTAGCTGGAATTACAGGTGTGTGCCACCACACCTGGTTAATTTTGATGTTTTTAGTAGAGACAGGGTTTCACCATGCTGGCCAGGCTGGTCTCGAACTCCTGACCTCAAGGGACCCTTTCTCTATTGCAGTTCCTGTCTAGATAAATAGACTCTGTCTGGGCAGCCGACAAGGAGGATCTGTTGGGTCTGGGTGGTTACAGGAATAGGTGGGAACAATGTGTACCCTTTCCTTCACAACTTAAGACCATTTATCATCCCATTTTACAAATTAGTTGAAAGTAGGACTATCTCAAGTCCCACTTATTCAGTGCTTCTTCCAAAGTGGAGTCTCTGCACATTTATACCTTGTTGGTGGGAATGCAAATGAGTTCAGCCCCCATGGAAAGCAGTTTGAAGATTTCTCAGAGAACTAAAAATAGAACTACCATTCGACCCAGCAATTCCATTGATGGGCACACACCAAAATGAAAATAAATCATTCTGCCAAAAGACACCTTGACTCATGTTTATCACAGCACTATTCACAAGAGCAAAGATATGGGATCAACCCAGGTGCCCATCAGTGGTCGAATGGATAAAGAAAATGTGGTACATATACACCATGGAATACTATGCAGCCATAAACAGTAAGACTATGTCCTTTGCACCAATATGGATGCAGTTGGAGACCATTATCCAAAGTCAATTAACTCAGAAACAGAAAATCAAATACCAAATGGTCTCACTAATCAGTGGGAGTTAAACATTGGTTACACATGGACACAAACATGGGAACAATCAACCCTGGGGGGCAAGGTGTGGTGGCTCACATCTGTAATCCCAGCATTTTGGGAGGCTGAGGCAGGTGGATCACTTGAGGTCAGGAGTTCGAGACCAGCCTGGCCAACATGGTGAAACCCTGTCTCTACTAAAAATATCAAAATTAACCAGGTGTGGCAGCACACACCTGTAATTCCAGCCACTCAGGAGGCTGAGGCAGGAGAATTGCTTGAACCCAGAAGGCGGAGGTTGCAGTGAGCCAAGATTGTGCCACCGTACTCTGGCCTATTTTTGAGACTCCATCTCAAAAATAAATTAATAAATACTGGGGATTCCAAAAGTGGGGAGGGTGCCATAGGGGCAACGGTTGGAAAACAACCTATTGGGTATTATGTTCACTACTTGGGTGACAGAATCAGTGGAGGAGCAAACCTCAGCATCATGCAATACACACATATAACAAACCTGCACATATTCTCCCTGACTTCGGTATATTTTCTCGTGTAGGAGGAAACGTTTTAAAAATATGAATTTGAAAATATGAGTTTTGATAATATGAATTTGAAAGTATCAATGTTATAAAAACATCAGCAAGAGTCTTAAAATAGTAAAAGCTTCAGCATACATGGAATCACCTGGAAGTCTAACTAAATGACAGATGCCTGGGCATCACCCCAAAGTCTTCCATTCAGTAGGTCTTTGGTGCAGCTGAGAATTTTCATTTCTAGCAAGCTCCCAGGTAGTGCTGGTGTAACTGGTCCAGGACCATACTTGGGTTTGGTTTTTTGTTTTATTCTATTCTACTTAGCAGATTTTCACAATAATTTCTAAAGGGTCTTCGAATAATGTTGGTTCTATTTACAGACCTAAACCCCATTCCATCCTGGTATAATTACTCTAGTAAGTAGAAATTTATACATTTTATAATTTTTACTTTAATTTTGTCATCTGCCTTAACAAATAAACTTTCCTTCATCCTAAATAACTATTATAAATATAAAAAATACACTTTATAAAGAGGGTCTTAATTACCTTTGATATTCTAATATAATACACAGGCTTAGCATCTTAAGACTTAGATTTTAAGACTTGAAGTTTAAGACAATGACTTAAACATATGTTTTAAATGAACGTTAAAAGACTGCCACTTCAACAGGCCAAATCATTCCAGGTATTTTGAAATGTTTGGTTTGAGAAGCGGTCATGAGAAGCGTATTAAATACATATAGATTCCATTTTAATATAATAATGGCCAGTTCATTGAACACCTTTTTTGTGCCAGGTATTCTTCCATGTTGTTGTTATTATTATTATTTGAGGCAGGGTCTCACTCTGTTGCTCAGGCTGGAGTGCAGTGGTGTGATCTCGGCTCACTGCAACCACCACCTCCTGGACTCCAGCGATTCTCCTGCCTCAGCCTCCTGAGTAGCTGGCACTACAGACACATGCCACCACACGCAGTGAATTTTTTTGTGTTTTTTGTAGGGATGGGGTTTCACTATACTACTCAGTTTGGTCTCAAACTTTTGGACTCAAGCAATCTGCCTGTCTCAGCCTCCCAAAATGCTGGGATTACAGGCATGCATATATTATTATGATTATTTTTAATGAAACATTTTTAAAGAGAATTTCAATGGTGGGATCTTGTGTTGCTCAGGCTGAACTCAAAATCCTGGGTTCAAGTGACACTTCTGTCTCAGCCCTATGAAGCTGAGACTATGGGTTCACACCACCACACCTGGCCTCTAGATTCTGTTGAAACACAGATAATATACCAAGATTTTCAGGCTCTTACCATTTTCTTTCATAATTCTATATTTTCCCAAGGCAAAAAGATGCTTCCCAATTTATGGAAGATAGTAGGCTCTCTCCCTGTTAATTCAGGTTACTTAAGACCGGGAGTCTTTGCACAATCACAGTGGGATGAATACACAGAGCCCTGTGTTACAGTTGTCATTTCATGGACTTTAAATTGAATAAGGGTGGGCATCTTTGGCCCTGTAGCCCATTCCTCTGGCTTGAAGTTTCATACACATAGCTCCTCAATTCTTCTCTTTATTCACAGAAATCTGCAGATTTTATCCAGGTGGATGACCTGATAGAATCTAACAATTTTTGGTTTTGTAGGATTTGTAAATATATTTTTCCTTGACTTAAGACCATTGTACCATCTAAAGACAATTGATGGAATCTCAAGATATTTAAAAGTATAGTTTGTATAAAGTGGTCAAGATGCTTTTCTTGATGTGAGTCTGCATTCTTTCATGGACTTAAGAGCTTACAATTCTGATGAATGTTTAAGATAATATTCAGCTGAATTTTGGATCGCTCACTTGGCTTTCTCTGAGTTGACATTACAATTTATGAGGCCATTCTAACAATGGATACACATATGCAAACATTTTTGCACAATGGAGAAAATCTGAGTTCACAGGGCCCACTTTCCATTTTCTCTCCTCAAAAAGTATAAATTGGTTGGAATAGAAAGAGGGAAATTGAACTTTCTTTTATTTCCTTGTGGATTATGTTGCAGAGATAAATCAATATTAAGACCTGCATGTAAGAAAAAGGAAATTCCAAAATTTGCAGTGGATTCTATTGGTATATTGGTAAGGGACAGCATACTTCTAGCCATTTCCAACTCATCTTTCTTTCAATATTCATTACCAAGTATTCACTGAGCCCCTACTATGGGTCAAGTATGGTTCCGGGTGATTTGAGATACCCATGTGAACCAGGTGAACAAAGATAGATGATAAACCATCAGCATAATACAACAGTAATTTATATAATATCCCAGAAGAGACTAAATGCTAGGGCAACAGGGAACAGTAGAGTAAGGTAGTGGGGGAAGAAGAAAGGCAGTAGTTACCGGTTAAATAGGTGGTCTGGGAAAGCCTCACTGAAATGGGATAATTTGAGCAAAGATTTCAAGAAAGTGAAGGGAATTAGCTATGCAGATATGTAGAGAAGAGGTTCCTAGGCAGAGAGGAGCTACAGCCAAGGCCTAAGTGAGGACAGCAAGAAGCCATTATGCTGTGTCAGGGATGACAAGGCAAACTCTAATGGGAGCAATTCAAGGAGGGCCTGGTGGCCCTTATGGGTGTTGGCTCTTCCTCCGAGGAAACTGGGGAACCTTTGTAGGGTATTGGGCAGAACAGTAACATGATCATTATGTTTTCAGAGGGTCATGTGTTTGGAATAGACATTTGCGGGGCTACATGGAATCACAATGAGTCTGTGATCTAGGCAAAGGATAATGGCTTGAGCCAGCATGAAAGCAGCAGAAGCAGTGAGCAGTGGTTAGGTAGGAGGAAGCCTTTGAAAATGGAGCCAAGAGTGTTTTTGACATTGGATGTGGGATATGGTGTGTTTTATTTCTAAAATAAACACATAGTTTGGTGGACATTTTCCAACTTGGTCTATTGAGGGAGTTTCCAGAACTAAGCCAGGTTGTTCAGCTTTCTAATGAAAGGATGAAATTGTGGTGCATACAATTTTACATTTTACTCATTTACAAATTGTCATTTTATTCATGGTTGTGAATGGCACAAACCTGATGATACGCGACCTAGAAATGGGTCTGAAGACCCCAACAAAACCTACTCATATTCCACATTGAGATGATCATTTAAATTGAACAGGAGCACATTCTTCATGGTCTTTGGAAGCATCTCAGCCCTTAATGATTGTTACTCAAAAAGAGGCAATACAGTTTTCATTTGAACATTTATTCAGATACAGCAATGATAAGAAAGAATAGTGAGCTGGAGGTAATTTTAAAGCATTACTTATTTTTCTGATAAGAAGGATACCTGCTTATCATTTAAAGAGACTCAGCTTGTTACAGAAACATATAACATGGAGAGGGAGAATCTCCTGTAATCTTGCCCAACAATTTTTTGAACATGTTGAAGGGAGAGATGATGGCTGGGCTGGAATGTTTCTACCTGCCGATGTTTTGAAACCCCTCTGAGGTTTAATCATGGGGGTTGTTGGGATTGCTCTGGCCACACACACACTGTATTAATTTGAGCTTCGGCCTTGATTTGTTGGCCCAGGCTGATGCATTTCTGAGCACCCAGGAGAAGCACAGCAACTCAGTCCCTGCCAGGCAAGAAATGCCCCAGCAAGCCCCAGAAAAGTTCTGTTCTGTTTGGCACAGGGAGCTCGGTGAGGCTTGATCTGACTGCTGCTGTTTCCCCTGAGGCCCACCGCCTCTCTGCCCCTGACCTGGAGGATGTGATGCCCTTCAAAATAGGGAGGCTATTGATCTGTTTTCTAGGCAATGAATGCTGAAGCCCCATCCGCTAATGTGACTGCAGAAGGTTAAATATGGATTTGGCAGGAATTACAGGTTGCCCACAAATGTTTTAGATGTGGTCTGAAATGCAGACATAGAGAAAGGGGCAGCTCAGGGGTGGGGTTTGTGGGCATGTGTGCATCTCCCGGGGTGAAAGTTATGTCTTTCCCATTTCACCTGGCTTTGCGGTGTCCTGGAACTTCATTATACAATGCCTATACCTGAAAATTTAGTAAAAATGGGAAGAACACAGACAATGTCGAAGACAAAAAATATAATTCACTTTACACGTCTTACACATTTTTGGTATTTTGTATGTATTAATCAGCCACCCTGTCATTCTCCCACTGCACCGGGAAAGGTGGGGTATTGAGAGAGAGAGAAAGAATATAAAATCATCTGTAGAAGGCAGACTTGTAATATATTGGGACAAAGAAAACAAGAATTTAGCGGTATGTTGCTAAGTGACAGATTTAGAAAGTTCTTTGTCATTTGATCTTCAGGCTTTTTTTTCTTCTCTTGCTTTTTATACAAAGCATGGGCAATAAAAATAGTTCTGTTGGTTTTCATTTCGAGTCTGGTTTCACGTCTGTCTTTCATGTGGTGATAGCCGTAGCATGCTTGAATTCATAGAAAATACCTCAGGGAATGCTTACAGTCTATGCTTGGGATATTTTCTAGAATGTTGTTTAATAGACTGTGGGTGCATATGGACTGATTCATATTAAAGTGGATTTTTGCTGAACATTTCAGCCTTGGTAAACTTAGGTATGAAACTTGACTGTAGTATCTCCCAGCCATGTAACGAGTAATAACATTACATCACCTCTCTCAGCTCAAATTCTTTATGTGTAAAATGCTGATAATCACGTCACTCATGTGAGATTTCACAGGGTTGCCTGGTGTGTTACGAGAATGAGGTAGTAAATTGCAAATGATAAAGCCCACTAAAGACTAGTTGTTAATATTGAAGTATTTCTGCCTTTATTTGAATATTACCATTAAAAGAACCTGTTTGAGAAAAAGTCCTAAAATAGAGTTTAGAGCTCTCCTCGAATAAAAGAGATGTGGAAATGATGGGATGGCTGAGTCTTCTGGATTTAGGAATTAGCCCTGAAGACAAACTATAAAGGGAGGGAAAGTTTTTCTAAACAGGCTTATGGATAAGTAGATACCTCAGAGATATAATATGTCTTTGATTTTTCAGGTGCTGTAATTGATTTATTGTGCCTGTGTGAAGCTTGTGTGCAAATGTGATATTAACCCATAATTATATTCTAAAAGTGTGAATTATATAGGCAACTAAATGTTATGAGACTGAAAGGTGAGGCTGTCCCAGAGGTACAGTTTGGTAGGATCGGATTTCCATTGTGTGTGTTGGTTTCCAGAATTAAAAACAGCACCCTACTCCCTCACCAGCTCCACTGTAGAAGTAATATGGGTCTGCATGATCTAGAAAATTTCTCTTCTGCTGGTTGTAGGGTGGAGCTTAAAATAAAAAATGAAACACTGCTCATCTCAATGATCAGATCTAAAAGTATATGTTGTGACAGCAGGAACGGGAACAAAAAGTGCTGCTGGTTTCTCTTTGGCTTTTTAAAGAGGGTGAGGTAGAGATAATATTCTTTCCTCTTCTGTGCAGCTCTAAGGGCTCGGTAGATTCTCAAAAATTACTCAACTATCCATGACAGTTTCTTATCTATTGCATGGGAGAGTGTCTGAATGGTGTAATAGATTTCACCAGTTGTTTTCTTCCTGAATGAATATTCAGCTTTTGCCAAGTCCAGGAGCACAGAGCACTTTAAAAATCAGGAGATTGAGAAAGCATATTTATTTTGTGGATGAATACAATAACTGTAAATGCAGCAAGTAGAATCAAGTCAAAAAGTCATTAAGAAATGCTAGCTGATGCTAAGTGATTTAACCTGTTGGAATATCCGAGAGTTCAAAAGTAGCTTCGGATAAACTGCTCTGTGGTTGTAACCCAGCTTCATCGCTTACAGATGTGAAACTTTGGGAAGGTTGCGCCTTTGAGCCTCAGTTTCCTCATCTGCAAAATGAGGGTAGGGCTATTGTGAGGTTTCCATAAATTATTACATTAAAGTACCTGAAAGTGTGCCTAGAACATCACACTCACTCACTAAGGCAGGCTATTATTTAAATATTTTAGCAAAATAATTTAAGCAAGGAAATCTCATATACTGAAATTCCTCATAAAGTCAGAAAAAAAAAAAATGTGTCCAAATTCTTTGGTTGGCTTTTTTTTTTTTTTTTGACAGTGCCTTGCTCTGTCACCCAGGCTGGAGTGCAGTCATGTGAGCTCACTGCAGCCTCGAACTCATGGGCTCAAGTGATCTTCCCACTTCAGACTCCTGAGTAGCTGGAATTACAGGCACATACCACCATGCTTGGCTAATTTTTTTAAAAAAGATTTTTAGTAGAGATGAGGTCTTACTATGTTGTCCATGTTGGTCTTGAACTCCTGAGCTCAAGAAATCCTCCCTTCTTGGCCTCCCAAAGCACTGGAATTACAGGAACCCCTTGTCCAGCTGTCTGTTGGCATTTGTATTATGACACGTGGCACAATCGTTATGTAATAGAATTGCTGAGAAAAAAAGGGTATTGTGCTAGGTGAATCCAGGCTTCATTTTTCCTGCACCACAGTCCTCACTGTGATTTAAAGAGGGACATTCAAATGTAACAATAAAAGACAATACTGATGTGTAATGACTGGGCTTAAAATGTTCCTTATATATAGGGTAAGATAGTCATGCAGCAAATTCCCATTAGCCAATTCAGTTTTCAAAACAACCTCTGCTACTGCTACCCCACTTTCATATACAACATATATGACATCTGGCCAATGACCATATCCCCCGAGTCTCAATATCTAATACACGGAACTAATTCCTTCTCCATCCTACCAGACATATCTCTTTCTTTCACTTGTTCTGTTCCCTGCTTTCCCTCCCACGGTTTTACCATACTCTTTGTTTTCTTTAATGTTTTGTTCTTTTTCTTTGTCATGTCTGACGTTTTAAAAAAAAAGAGCTGTAGACATCCTCTACTACCGATGAAGTGACAGAAATACAGAAATTAGACTCTCCTTAGCGGAGTATGCTTTACTCAGTAAAGGAAGGATAGCATAATTTGGCCTTTCTGCAAATTCCTTTTATTTGAATGAATCATGATTTCCAGTATTGTTGAAGTTAGAGTTAATTTATGTATTTCTGTAATTCTTCCTGCCAGCAAGTTACAGCAAATGGTAACTTGATCCAAGCCAAAGACTCCAAAAAAAGGAAGTAGTGGTGGGTTGTGCTTCTGTTGCTCTGGGGTTATACATTTCTTACTGCTCTTTGGAAAAATGAATGGAGATACCAATAGGCATAATTATCACAAAGCGAAGGAGGGAAAGAACAATGAAACTGACATGAGAAGAATTGTGCTATATAGGTTGGCACTTCCGAATGTGGAAGTGTTGCTGTTAGGGAGGAACAGAATATACCGCTTTGGGCTGAACTCTACTCCTGCAGAACGGGAGACCCAGAGGGAAGGGGAAGAAAACGTGGGTGTAGCACAAAAGAAGCAGAAAGAAAATGAGGCAGTTTCCAAGCAACAGGTGACTGGGACTCAACCAGTTATGAAAACAGATCAGCTTCTCTTCTGAGGTTTGTTTTACTATTGAATAAAGTCACAGTGACTCCCTAGACACTGCCACTGAACCTTCTTGTCTTGACGCATTGTCCTTCTCCTTAGCTTGCAGTAATGGGATTGTATACTTCCTTCTCTAGCTAGACTGGCAGCCTATCCCCATGTACCACCTTCAAGTTGTGCAACTGCACAGCCATATTTTCTTCTTTGTTCAAAGGTTGTGCATGTGGCCTTGGAGACTTCACTGTTTTGGGCTGAAGTCAGTCCCTCTGACTCTGGTCTCAAGTTTCAGAGGGTATCTTCCTGTATTCCAGAAAAATTTTCCAGTTGTAATTTTTCTACTTTCTACAGTGCTTAAAAGTCAACGGGAATTGATCAAGATGTAAGAAAAACTCATAGCTGTCTTTGAGATGCTCTTGCGCTTTGTGATGCCCTTCTTAGAATACGGACATGGAGAACATGTCTACCCTACCTCTTGTCTGAGGGCCCTCACTAGGTTGTCTGGGACTCTGGGTACGTTTTTACTTTTTTGAGACGGAGTTTTGCTTTTGTTGCCCAGGCTAGAGTGAAATGGCACAACCTCGGCTCACCTCAACCTCCACCTCCCGGGTTTTAACAATCCTCCTGCCTCAGCCTCCTGAGTAGCTGGGATTACATGTGCCTGCCACCATGCCTGGCTAATTCTGTAATTTTAGTAGAGACGGGGTTTCACCGTATTGGCCAGGCTGGCCTTGACTTCTGACCTTGTGCTCCACCCACCTCCCAAAGTGCTGGGATTACAGATGTGAGCCACTGCACCCGGCCAGTCAAGTATTTTTTTTTGTGGGTCCCCCATTTATACAAGCAATTCCTTTGAAAAATGCTTTGCCAAATTTTAAATGTATATGAGGGTTAGTGACTGATCACTGAAGATTTAGAATGGTGGGTAAAGAGGTACTGATGTATTTGTTTATTGTCTAGACTACTCGATAATTCTTTGTAGTATCCTGACACCACCTCTTTCCTTCCGGACCCAGGAATTATTTCTTCATATTTGTTACTGTCAAATGTGTGGGTCCTGGGTAATTTCAAATCTCTCACTGTGAGGCAATCTTGTGATTATTTAAGCCCTACGGCTTGTCAGAGCCTGTCTACGTTGGGACATTTTGACTCTTCCTTGCCTCTAAAGTCCTCAGTGTTATTTGTTTCATGCTGGTTACATTATTAGTTATGATGCTGCACCATCCTTCCTGCTGCCCATGAATACTGGCTTCCGATGGCTTTTCCAGAGGTTGTGCCTGTGCTCCTTTGAAGACGATCACAAATGCGCGGGGTATGCAGGAAAATGGGCACAGTCATTTATTTTATGGCCATGTTAAATTTACCCTTTGGAACGTTATGGTATAAATATAGAACAACACATTTTTCCAGCCATGCCCTCTCTCAAACCTTTGAGGCTGTAATCACAGCATTCCTAAAATGTGATTTCTTTCAATGTTGACTGCACCCTTGGTTTCCTCACACTGTTCCTAGTGGTGGAGCAAGAAGAATTATCCCATTTATGCAAGGAATCCCTGACCCTTATCTGACTCAGCTTAACCTGGGAAGGCACAGTCACCACATCAGCTAGAGGAAAGTATGAACGTGGATGGGAGGAGCCTGCTGGTGTTGCAGAACAATCTGGAAAGCCCTTGGAGGAGATGGGTGAAGCCACCCTCAAGCACTGTGATGCAGCCTGCAGAGGGATCGGGGGATGGCCCTGGGTTTCAGTAGCAGGGGTGCACAGCATAAACATTGCCTGCCACTGAGGAAGCAGCACCACAGTAGCAGCAGGGGGATAACTGAGGAGGCGGAGAACCTCACATGCAGCCCGAACTCAAGGGCTGGCTGACTCTGTTGGGTGCCCAGAGTCCTGAACTCATCCTGTGACCAAGTGAATGAGAATCAGTCAAAATCAGGGTGTCAGCACCATTCTGGCAGCCCAATCGCACACCGTCCCATGACAACAATCCCGTGCCAGTCAGCAGAATCAATCCACTCACCAGGCTGCTTTTCTGGAACTGGAGGTCAGCCCCAGGGCCCCAGAATGAGCTTGCAGGCATGAGTTCTGGAGCTCTTTGGAATGTCAAGTCCACCTCGTGCTTAAGAGAGTGTGTGGGAAAGAACTCTAAAGGGGAGAAAGGGGGACTGGGTACAAGCAAATCCCCATCTGGGCTCAGGAAACCTGCCCAGACAACACTACCAACTCCAGCCAGGCCCAGAAACCAGAGGGCTGGTGGTGGGAGGGCGTCTCATCATGAAAGACGTTTTCATGGGCCCCTGAATCATGAGGACTGAGGGAGGGTCCCAGCTTACCTGAGTCTAACATGAGCTCTGCTGTTCATTTCTTTCTGCAACACAAAGGGAGTGGAAAGGATAAAGCAGAAGGTGTGCATGGAAGAGATGAGGTCAAGTATGAACTACCCTTGGAAGCCTGAGTCCTGATAAGGGCTGTCCACGGGTTGACCCCTATTCAGGGGCTAAAAGTTTTCCATCAGGTAGTTGAATTAACACATAAACAGTCACAGCAGCAGCAACAGCAGTAACAGCTTTTATAATGAAGCTCTACCAATTCTTCACTGGAGGGAGAAAATGCAAGACAGGACATTATGAAGTCAATGGACAAAATTAGAATATGATTGTCAGATTAGAAAAAATTATTGTGTCAATGAAAATCTATAAAGTTGATAACTCTGGTGGTTGTGGAAAAGAATATCCCTTAGGATACACTCTGAAGTATGCAGGGGTAAAGAACAATGTTCAGAAAAAAATTATCTATTTATCTATTTACCTATCAATCATCTGTCAGCCTATCAATCTGTTGGTCTACTGATCATCTACCAGCTATCACAAATGACAAAGCAAATGGGAATAAACTGTTAACAGCAACAGAATCTGGGTAAAGGCTAAATGAATGGATGATCTTTATACTACTTTTATTTTTGCAACTTTTGTAGAGTGAAACATTATTTCCAAATAGAAAGTTAAAAAGGTTATCCCAACAAAATGTATCAATTCTGGTAAAACTGTTATAACAATGTTTCCTTCCCTTCCCTCTTCTTCCTGTCTTATACCCCACCCCCTTTCCTTTCTTCTTTCCATTTTTTCTGGGACATCATATAAGTGAATACAGTTAGAAAAATTTTGGCGTACTGGCATGTTCCACAGATTAAAATAATTTAAAATTAAAGAATTAAAGTATTGGCTAGATCTAAGATAGGTGAGATGGCAACACAGTTGCAAGCAGCGGCAGGAAGATACCCAGAACTTGACTTTGTGCTTCCATAGCTAATAGGAAAGTTGTACAGAGAACTGGAGGAAAAGAATCACAATAGTGCCTATATTTTTAAAATGTGAGAGGAAAGCCCTGCTTTATTTTACTTCCCTCCCTCCCTTCCTTCCCTCCCTCCATCCTCTTTCTCTCCCTCTTTCTTTTCTTTTTTTCCTTCCTTCCTTCCTTCCTTCCTTCCTTCCTTCCTTCCTTCCTTCCTTCCTTCCTTCCTTCCTTCCTTCCTCCCTCCCTCCCTCTCTCCTTCCTTCCCTTCTTTCTTTCCTTCCTTCATTCCTTTCTTTTCTTCTTTCTTTTTTCTTTCTCCCCCTCCCTCCCTCCTTCCCTCCCTTCCTCCTTCCCTTCCTTCTTTCTTTCTTCTCTCTTTCTCTCTTTCTTTCTTCTTTTTCTTTCCCTGTTGCTCAGGCTGGGGTATAGTGGTGCAGTCTTGGCTCTCTGCAACCTTTCCCCCGCCCGGGCTCAAGCAATTTTCCTGCCTCAGCCTCCTGAGTATCTGGGACTGCAGGCATGCACCACCATGCCTGGCTACTTTTTGTGTGCATTTTTAGTAGAGATGGGGTTTCACCATGTTGTCCAGGCTGGCCTCAAACTCGTGACCTCAAGTGATCTGCCTGTGTGGGCCTCCCAAAGTGCTGGGATTATAGATGTGAGCCACCAGGCCAGCCCAGAATGTCCATATTTCTAATCTAATGGTTGCCAGGGGCATCACAGCATGCCATAGTGGTTAGTAATGTGGGCTCCCGGAAAAAAGAGTTTGGGTTTAAACTAAGCTTTTGCACTTCCGCCTGGATGATCATGGACAGATTGCTTCATTTGATCATGTCTCAACTTCCTCACTTGTAAATGGCACATGAAAGGAATACCTTTGCCTGAAAGCACCAGAAACTATACCTTACAGTAGCTTGAAGAGAAACCCAAAGAGCAGGTACTGCTGGTCAATAATGTCAGAAAAATGAGGTTTTTTGTCTCTGCCATACTTTGTGTGCAGTTCTACTTTTCATACAGAAAAAAAGACACAGAGAATTTTAACTGAGTTGGCTCTTCTATCAGAAAATCAAAAGTTTTCTCAAAGTTCCAATAAGCAGAAACTCATGGATGGGCCTGATTTGTGTCTCCTGAACACTTTTCCTTGAATTTGGGAGAGAAAAGGGATTGTAGATGCGGCTTAAGTCAGACAATCAAGAGTATGGGTTATAGTGTCTTACAGCATCCTGAATATTAAATGAGCTAACAGTTCAAATGTTAGCTTCTTATCATTATTGGTAATATTAATAGAAGTAGTATTTTTATGTACATATTGAAAACATCATTAGAAATAATTTTGAGAAAACCTGTGGAAACAGGGGAAAAAGGATGAAGTCAACAGCTCCCTCCTTAGTTTCACCCCTGGAGAAGGCTTAGAAGGAATGGAAGCATTGATGTGTAAACCACCTACGTGCTTTCAAACACCTGTGATTGATTTCCTCTGTAGACCAGGTAGGACTGTCAGACACGCTACTATAGAGAAGGGCTTGTAGATTTCAGAGAGGATGCTGGGATCCCAGAGTATCCCAAGTGGCTGCACTTTTTCGCTTATTTTGATTATAATAATATATGCGGTCATCAGTTTCTCTCTATTTTCCATGTGGATGGGCTGTATTTATTTTGTCGGAGTTGGCTCAGAGTAGACACAACAATCTTTCCACTGCACATTTTCAGTGAGCCATGTTGCCCCTCCTGGAAGTGGGGGTGCTTTGTCCACTGGGGCTCCATGTACACAAGTGCACCCACATTTTATTGGTGGCTGTTTTCTGAGTTGCTGGCTTGGCGCTTTTCAAAATGTGCTGAAGGGCTGTTTGGAACTTGTCTCTGCTGACTCCACTGGGCTCGATTTCAAATCTCTCCTAATCCACTAATGAACCTTTATTAAAGTGGGAGAGGGAGGTTGAATCAGTCTTTGGACACATTATTAAAATAAAGTAAGAGCAGTGAAATGATCAAAAGAGAACAGTAATAAAGGAAGACTCAGTCTCTCCACCACCCTCTATTTAGTTCTTTAAAGCTGATATTTTGGGGAAAGAAATGTCAATATTATTAGATAAGTTTTTAGTAGTCTTTAATTTTGTTTTATTTGAACTTTAATTTTATTTTTCAGGGAAGCTCATGAAGAGACTGTTATTCACCAGCAAACCCCTGCCTCCTCATTTTTCTTTTTTGTAATTGAAAGTGTAGGTTGAACTGCTCTGTAGTTATTCACCCACTTCTGCTGGTCAAAGGCCCATGAAGATTTAAATGACTAAATAGGCCATAAAATGCTAACCTTTTAGAAGTCTAAAAACTGTCTGCTGGATCAAACAGTGACCACGAACCACCCTTAGGTTCCTCTGCCACCCACTTTGCTCCCTGTGTCTGGGACACCCTGAATCCACAGTGACTGTGCCGAACTATAAAGAAACCACCATGCACCTTTTTAAAAAGGTCCACTCATCCTTAAAATCATGAATCGAGGAAGAGATGGCTTCCAGATACGCAGCTCGACTTCCGACAGCCGTCATCCTTTAAGATCTCCCTGTGCTTTGACTGGTTATTCACCCACTTCTGCTGGTTCCTGCTTCACATAAACACTGAACAAATAACTTTCTATTAGCCCCAGAGGATTGATTAGAACAGACTTCTGAATGTCTGAAAATTCCTGATCCTCAAGAAACCTGCGTTCTGCCAAATAATTTATTTCATAAGAACTTATAATAAGTCTAGTCATTAAATCAAAAGAGGAAAACCTTAAGTACAATATTGCTTGGTACTTGTTTTTGTCCATTCTGTTTCTTTATTAACTTTTTGATTGGGAAAATAAAGATCATTACACAAATCTATTCTCAAATTTAGCCATGGATGATTTGCTTTCTCTTTCTCTCTCTCTCTCTCTGTGTGTGTATACACACACACACACACACACACACAGAGAGAGAGAGAGAGAGAGAGAGAGAGAACAGAGTTGTCTATAATACATACACAGAGCATATATATGTGTGTGTGTATATATATGTATGTATATGTGTGTGTGTGTGTGCATATATATATATATATATATATAGAGAGAGAGAGAGAGAGAGAGAGAGAGAAATAGAAAGAGAAAGACACTTCTCAACTTATGATGGAGTTACATCCTAATAAACCCACTGTAAGCTGAAAATACTCCAAGTCAAAAGCAATGAATGCACCCGAACTTTTGAACATGACCCTTAGCCCAGCCCACTGTAAATGTGCTTATATACTTACCATGCAAATGGGCAACACTTGCATCGGCCTACAGTTGAACAGAATCATCTATCACCAAGTCTATTTCACAGCAAAGTGCTGAATATTTCATGTGGTTTATTGGGTTCTGTACTGAAAGTGAAAAGCAGAGTGGTTATATGGGTACTTGAAGTACAGATTCCACTGAATGTGTTTCACTTTCACACCATTGTAAAGTTGAAGCCATCGTGAAGTTTACACATATGTACCTTATTCACATATATCTCATATATGTATATACACAAAATGTATATTGTGCACATATATATGAGATATGTGTAAATAAGATGTATATGTAAAAAACATATCTGTAAATGAGATATATAAAAACATATGAATAACACATAGATCTCCTTGTTGAATCCTACTGTGTACAATACATGAATTTTTATGCTGGGATTCAGCAATGAAGAAGAGAGGAAAGCTCATTGGCTTCACAGAGCTTACACCCTGATGAGGGAGACAAAAAATACATAGAATTACAAGAAGAATGAGGGCTGAGTGCAATGGCTCATGCCTGTAATCCTAACATTTTGGGAAGCCAGGGTGGATGGATTACTTGAGGTCAGGAATTCAAGACTAACCTGGCTAACATGGTAAAACATTGTCTGTACTAAAAATACAAAAATTAGTCAGCAGCTTCCTTTCTGAGGCCTGATATCTCCCAGCAGTCACAGTGATGTCTTCTTTAGATAGATTCAATAATGGGCAAGAAAAGATGAAAAGTGGTGAAAGTTGCTAACTGCTGTGTTCCTCTGCTTGCTTTTCATGCTGTGTGCCAGGAATCAAAGCTGGGCCTGTAATCCCAGCTACTCAGGAGACTGAGGCATGAGAATCGCTTGAACTCAGGAGGTGGAAGCTGCAGTGAGCTGAGATGGTGCCACTGCACTCCAGCCTGGGTGACAGAACGAGACTCCATCTCAAAGAAAAAAAAAAAGGTGGTAAGTGCTGTATGCAAAAGCAGAGCCAGCCGGGGGCAGGAGTCTTGAAGAGTTGTCATGTACACATTTAGAGGATATGGTCAGAGAGGCCTCCCTGGGAAGGTGGTGTCTGAACAGAGAGAACAGGGTGAGAAGATCTCTGCGGGAGGAGTAGAAAGCGCAAAGGCATGGAGGCAGAGATGAGTCCCATCTGGTTGGGACAGAGTGAAAAAGGGGTTCAGCTGGAAGGGCCTAAGAGGTGAGGGAAGCAGGGCAGGTGGAGGTGTAAGCTCAGCAGATGGTGGACATCCTGGAGGCCACTGTGCGGCTCTGGTTCTCCCTCCATTGCATGGTTTCAGCAGAGAAGAGAAAAAGCCTTATGATCTGGTTTCTCTTGAAGAGGATCATTCTGGTAGGCGCCTTGAGAAAACAACTGTATGAGGGCCTGGGGTGATGTAGAAAGTCATATTTGTAAGGGTTTGTAATCTGGGTATATGTCCACTGAGCAGTGAACTCACTGTCTCAAGTTCTGTATTCTAGTTGGGACTCTTCTGCTAACTGCTGGAGGGTATTGGCACAATCACTTAATATTTTATTCAGAAGGGAAATAGAAGTGAACACTTAGTATTTAAGTTGGAGCCAGTTTCTTCTTAATCCCTATGACCTGTCGCCTGCTAGGATTCCCCAAGTTTGTTTTTCTTTTTCTCCAACACCAGAACATGTGCCTTTGCTTGCCCTGCCTCTGTCCTCATGGTTTCTTTACTAACAGCTCTGACTTCCCTTCCCAGCCTCTCTCAACACATGTAGAAGACAAGAGGCAGAGGACAATGGCTTTGCTAAGCCCTGGATTGTTCTGAGTTTTGTAACCCAGGAGCCATCTCTTTCATGAAAGCAGTCAAAACCGGGCATTAGAAATATTTTGGAGGTTAATGGAAGAGCAACTTGAGCCTCCCTACTACTGAACTGTTTTTTTTTGTTTTTATTGAGACGGAGTTTCGCTTTTGTTAGCCAGGCTGGAGTGCAATGGCGCGATTTCGGCTCACTGCAACCTCCGCCTCCTCGGTTCAGGCAATTCTCCTGCCTCAGCCTCCTGAGTAGCTGGAATTACAGGCACCCGCCACCATGCCCAGCTAATTTTTTGTATCTTTTTTTAGTAGAGACGGGGTTTCACCATTTTGACCAGGATGGTCTCGATCTCTTGACCTCGTGATCCACCCGCCTCGGCCTCCCAAAGTGCTGGGATTACAGGCTTGAGCCACCGCGCCCGGCCGCCTGAACTGTTTAATATTCTAGAATTTACGTGACACAGTGAAAGATAGACAACTCTGTCTGCAGTTTGGGGACTGGGATATGCCTGTGCACACACGCATCTGCTCTGTTTTGGTTTCACTTCACTTTAGTTATTTGATTTGGTGTCTGCAAAACCCTGTGTGCACATTTTTATGAGTCTTGGGACAATTTACTGCCAAGCTTGCTTGAACTCTAAAATATGCCTCCAGTTTCGGAAAACCACAAATTATTTACCAAGGAGGCAAGGAAATGGAGGTCACTGGGCTCATTTCTTACATAATTTTCAACTTCCTTTCTGAGGCCTGACTTCTCCCAGCAGTCACAGTGATGTCTTCTTTAGATAGCTTCAATAAGGGGGAAGAAAAGATGAAAAGTGGTGAAAGTTGCTAACTGCTGTGTTCCTCTGCTTGCTTTTCATGCTGTGTGCCAGGAATCAAAGCTGGAGTAGTGGAAGGTAGATATAAAGTAAACCCCTTTTCCTCGGTTGTTGTGTTTATAAAGAGTTAAGTAGGAACTGCTAAAAACAAACAACGAAAACCCTCTACTTTGTGGGAAGCAAAGTTATATAAGGTCTGAAAACAACAGTATTAACCTAAAACAATAGAAAGACAATCACCAAAATGAAAGTACAGAACAGGTATAGAAAGTCGATCTCGGAAACACCAGCGGGTGTCAGTTTCTTCCAAGATAATTCAAGGGTGACTAACATGTAACTAGCAAATACATTCAACATATGAGAGAAAAAGAATGAGGATAATGGGGGGGCTATAAAATAAACAGGAGAAGAAGTGATGACCATTGATCAAATGGGAAGGATAAGGAAGGAGGAAAAGATAGCTCCTATGTGTCCAGCTTGGAAAGATAATGACTCAGTTGAGTGAATAGGGGAGACACATTGAGGGTTTGAAAGCCAGGAACTCAGGAATTTTTAAAGACATGGTAAAGTTCTTGTTGTATAGGTTTACTTATGACACATGGGTACATAGGTCTGTCCAAAGGGGCTGGGACACTTCGTTAGGTTTGAGGAATTTTTTTCTGCTATATTCTCTTTTTTCCTTTCTTCCAAGGAGGCAGGGTAAGGAGAGGTACCAGGTGCTGGTGGATAGTTTACCTTGGAGATCGCCACCTTATGGAGGAAAGAGCTGGTAGAGTCAGCAGAGACCTCTTCTGGTGGGCCTCAGAGTTGTGAGTTAAGCACTTGGACCAGGGAAACATCGGATGTTTTCATCACATCAGCGGGGTTTAATTCAATCAACGAATAGGACCCAGAAATAAATTAGCTGAGACAGTGGGAGAAGAGGGGCAGAATCCCAACTGTGCTTAGTTATAATTTCAGATGGAGAATAAAGAGTGCTCCAGGAAGCAAGCCTCCAGGCAAATGATGAGTTTTTGAATTTCTTCATGTTTATGATTTTATTTTTTTCCCTTCATGCTTATGATTGTAATTATCTGTTTCCCAAAGTGATTAGTGGAAACAGTTTAAGAGGAAATGAATATGTGTGCTGGAAGGGGAGGTAAAAGTAGGATGATATTCCACTTCATAGTCAGGCTTGTGGGTGGGGAGAGGATAGTGAGAGTGAAGAGAGAGAGGGGTCCGTAGTTTCTGAGGGGAGGAAAGAGGAGAGGAACATAAGCTTAGTTCCTGAAGAAAGACATTGATGGGATCCCAGGCTGATTCCACTTGGATCTGCAACACTCCAGAGAAATCCAGAAGCCAGCAGCTAGAGTGAATGTTTATTTCTCAATAGAAAGAAAAAAGAGCGGAGATGGAGCTGAAAATACTGAACTGTCTGGAATGTATTACCTTATGGGGGTTCAGGCTAATGAAAGAGTTTTTTTTCCACATCCATGTATGATCCATGTGAAGTTCATTTCATATCTGCAACAGTCTCTGTGAGAGTCCAGTGCCTGGCACTGTTAAGGGCTCAGTAAATGCTGGTTCTTTACTTCTGATTCTACCCACAGTTATACCTGATTCTCTATTATTCTTGTATGTGAGCAACCTCAGTCAAGCTTTCTACAGTGTATATCTGTGCTTTCTAAAGTGAACATACAAAGTAAGAGTTAAGGCTGGTGCGGTGGCTCATGTCTGTAATCCCAGCACTTTGGGAGGCTGAGGTGGGTGGAAGACCTGAGGTCAGGAGTTTGAGACCAGCCTGATCAACATGGTGAAACCTTGTCTTCAGTAAAAATATAACAATTAGCTGGGTGTGGTGGTGCATACCTGTAATCCCAGCTACTCAGGAGGCTGAGGCATGAGTATCACTTGAACCTGGGAGGCAGAGGTTGCAGTGAGCCGAGATGGCGCCATTGCACTCCAGCCTGGGCAACAAGAGTGAAACTTTGTCTCAAAAAAACCAAAAACCAAAAAACCAAACCGAAACAAAACAAAATAAGAGTTAAAATGTAATGTTCTAAACTCTGCTTCTTTTGAATTATTTTCTCAATGTTCCAATTGACTCATACTTGTCAGGCATAAAGTTTCTCCTTAAAATTGGTTTTATTTATCTCAGTTATAAGACAAATTCGAAACAAATGGTTTTTATTCATTTTGAAAAGCAGCTACAACCTTTGAATGATAAACACAATTTATCCATCTTTCATTTGTTCTTTGTTTTGACTTCGTTGAAATGAATTTCCTTTTTAGACTAGCAATATTCAGATAATTTGTGAAATATTTTATTTGGGTTTAAAATAAGGAATGTGGCACATTGATCATCTAGCCCATTAGAATCAGCAAGTCTTTTGTCTTCAGCAGTTTAGCTGTGAAATGCCTAGTTGTGGTTTTCTTCATAGCTGTCCTGAGTTGGCTGAGATTCTTGAATGTGAAGATTGCTAGCTTTAAGAGTTTTGAGAAATTCTTTTTTTTTTTTTTTTTTTGACCTGGAGTTTCTCTCTTGTTGGCCAGGCTGGAGTGCAATGGCGTGATCTCAGATCACTGCAACCTCCACCTCCCAGGTTCAAGCGATTCTCCTGCCTCAGCCTCCTGAGTAGCTGGGATTAGAGACATGCGCCACCACACCCAGCTAATTTTGTATTTTTAGTAGAGATGGGGTTTCTCCGTGTTGGCCAGGCTGGTCTCAAACTCCCGACCTCAGGTGATCCACCCACCTTGGCCTCCCAAAGTGCTGGGATTACAGACGTGAGCCACCATGTCCGGCTGAGTTTTGGGAAATTCTTGACTATGTTTTCTTTACATATTTCTCCCATCCTATTCTTTCTCTTTTCTTTAGTAACTCCAATAATAGGAATGAAGGCATTTGCACTATGACTTGTATGTGACTGGTATGTGTATTCTTTTATATTATCTGTGCTTTAGTCAAATATTTTATGCTGATCTGTCTTTGGGATCATCAAGCCAATCTTTGGGTGTACTGTTCAACTCATTCAATGAAGTCTTCATATCAAGTATTGTGTTTTTCAGTCTTAGAATGATTACTTTTTACAGATTTAGATCTTTTCCATCATTTGTTCATATTGTCTTTCAATCTTTTTAATATATTGATCATTGTATCTCAATGTAATATTAAGATGCTAAATAAAATATACTTTTATTTTCATCTGTTTGTTTGTTTCACCTGGTAATTGATCACAACCTCTTGCTTCTTTTTATGTCAGTGATTTGTGACTGTTTACCAGATATTGTGGACAGAACACATGTCAAAGCTCTGTATCATGCTACTTCAACCAGATAGGAATTTGTGTTTTCTCTGTGGGGCAGATGAAGTGAGAAGGTCGTCACCTCAATCCAAGAGGCTGAATTAGATCAAGACTAGGTGGATATTTTATTAAGATCCCCTCCACCTCTAGTTCTGTTTTCTTTTTTTTTTTTGAGACGGAGTTTCGCTCTTGTTACCCAGGCTGGAGTGCAGTGGCGCGATCTCGGCTCACCGCAACCTCCGCCTCCTGGGTTCAGGCAATTCTCCTGCCTCAGCCTCCTGAGTAGCTGGGATTACAGGCATGTGCTACCATGCCCAGCTAATGTTTTTGTATTTTTAGTAGAGACGGGGTTTCACCTTGTTGACCAGGATGGTCTCGATCTCTTGACCTCGTGATCCACCTGCTTCGGCCTCCCAAAGTGCTGGGATTACAGGCTTGAGCCACCGCGCCCGGCCTAGTTCTGTTTTTATTCGTCAGGCCCATCTCTTCCTTACTGTTGATTGAGAGCTCCAAAGGACAGCAGAACGTTCAGGCTGTTGGGTATCCTGCCATACGCTCCATCCAAGTTTGATGAGCATCTTGGGGAGACCAGCCATGGTCTGTGCCAGACTCCTTTCCTCAAGTGGAACTTTTTCTCCCACTTATTATGGGACTTCTGGTGATTTTAACTTACTTTGCAGAAACTTCTAACCTTTTACTCAGCCTCAATTTAGCAAGGGTACTCTGAGGAAAATTGGCAAGGCATTTGGGGATGCTTTTGTTTCCAAATTGTGGTTGTTTCTATGAACGCCACAAGCTTTGCTGGCTTCTCTTTCCTTCCTCCGGTGCTTCGGCATGAACCAGGTCTGAGCTGTTTCAAATAAGCAGCTATCTCAGGAGAGAAAATAGCCTGTGAAACTTACCTAACCTAGGTGAAACACTCTACTCTCTGGAATTTTTGTTCTAATTCTTTTTGTTTCTATAGTTCACTGATCTCCTTAAATAGATTCTTTGCAATTAATTTGTGTTTTTTAGTTAGTCTAACAGGATTGTGTTCTCCTGCAACCCACGACATTCTATTCATAACCAGGAGTCCCCTTAAGGTCACCTTTTAAGAAGTCTTGGGCAGCTATATCCTTCCAACCTAACAGTCCATGAGATCTTCCCCTATTTTTTCAGAAGCTGCAGATGAGATGATCACAAAGAAAAGTATGGACATGTGTGACAAAGAAAGGTTAAAAATTAAATTTGTACTGTCACATGAAAAACTTGACTGTTCTTTTTTCTGTGTGTCCAGAGATACAGGGAGTCCATGGAGCCTCCCCTGCAAGCATCAGTACAGAAGTCGATGATAACCCGGATGCAAGCCCAGGACTGTGTTGGACGCTGACTCAGAAGACCTGCATCTAAGGAATTGGCTGTCCTTATCCTTAAGTATGATGACTATGTTTGCAATTCCAATAGACTCCTTGATATGTTTTGAATAAATATGCCTTTTGGAAGTGAACTTCTAGAGCCCTTAACTTTGAGCCATTATAGTTTCCTTTCTGTGTGTGTGTGTGTGTATATATATATATATATATATATATATATATATATACACACACACATATATATTTTTTTTTGTAAAGGCAAAGTCTTGCTTTTTTGCCCAGGCTGGTCTCAAATTCCTGGACACCAGTGATCCAACTGTATTGGCCTCCCAAAGTGATGGGATGATAGGTGTGAACCACTGTGTCCAGCTGCTTTCTGGCTTTTCTAACATCATGTTATTTCAACTCTGTTCTCTACGTACATTTCCCTGATCACATGATTGTATCTTGGCATTTCAAAATACTTAACAGACTTTGTTTTGCTTGATTTTTACAATGAACTTTTATGATTAGGCATGGCCCCAAGTTCAGTTTTATAGACAAGAATTCTATAGGTCAGGAACACAATCAATAACAGCAGGTGACAGGATTTAAACCTGGGTCACTTTGCTTATTTTTTTTTCTACTCTGTCATTATGTGAATCTATCCTACCTCTGCAATGACAGATGGCCCCAGAGCAAGAACACTTCCTTACATCTGGTATACAGTTGAAAAGTGAAAATTCCATGCAAATAAATATGGAAAGAATTTTTACCTGCTCCTGTAGCTTCCTTTCAGGGACCTGGCACTCACAAAGTCTGAGTAACCGAAAGGGGACTTATGTAACTTAACTCAAAGCAAAGAAGGTTACAGAGACTCTCTCAGCATAATATAACATGGAGTGATCATGCTTGGATGTGCAAAACGTCTGATAGTCTTGGATGTGGCTTTCCTCTGAATTACACCAGTGAGGCAAGGGGAAGAGGGGCTTGGGGGAGTGGGGATTCAAGGGGAGATGCTCTGATGAAGTGGAAGAAAGGCTACACAGGAGAACTAAGAGATCACTGAAAGACTTCCCAGCTTTCCTTGGAAGAAGGATCAATTGCCCAGGGCAAAACAAACTTGTTGGACCCAAAGCTCTCATTTGAGTATTTTGTTGTCTAAAAATTATAAAATATCAGCAATTTGATATGGTTCAACATAATATTTTAAAACTCTTCCTTTTTCTATTCTAAAAGAATAATTTTTAATAATGTAAGCTATATGCATATATGCTTTAAACATCTGACTATCATATAGTAGATATTTCAAGAAGTAAATGTTCAGCTTGTCTTCACCCTCACTCGAAGACATAATGTGTGTATTAGGCTGTTTTCGCATTGCTATAAAGAAATACCTGAGACTGTGTAATTTATAAGGAAAGAGGTTTCATTGGCTCAGGGTTCTGCAGGCTGTACAGGAAGCATCTGCTTCTGCAGAGGCCTCAGGGAGATTTGACTCATAGTGGAAGGTGAGATGGCAGGCACCTCATGTGACTGAAGCAGGAGCAAGAAAGAGAGAGGGAGCGAGGTGTTACACTTTTTTTTTCTTTTTTGAGATGGAGTCTTGCTCTGTCACCCAGGCTGGAGTGCAGTGGCAGGATCCTGGCTCACCGCAACCTCCACCTCCTGAATTCAAGTGATTCTCCTGCCTCAGCCTCTGGAGTAGTTGGGATTACAGGTGCCCACCACCAAGCCCAGATAATTTTTTTTAGTATTTTTAGTAGAGATGGGGTTTCTCCATGTTGGGCAGGCAAGACTCGAACTCCTGACCTCGTGATCTGCCCACCTCGACCTCCCAAAGTGCTGGAATTACAGGCATGAGCCACCGTGCCTGCCCGATGCCACACACTTTTTAACAACCAGATCTCTCTCTTGAGAATTCACTCACTGTCTCATAGACACCAAAGGGATGGTTTAAACCATTCATGGGAAATCCGCCCCCATGATCCAGTCACCTCCCAGGAGGCCCTACCCCCAACATGGGGAATACAATTCAACATGAGATTTGAGCCGGGACAGACCCAAACCATGTCAGTGATTAGCCAGATGCTTGCAGCTATATGAAGACTATCGTGGTTACCCTAGCTACAAATACAGAGGTCAGTGACACAGGAGGGGGCAGGGAAGTGCTGGGAGGAGAAGGGTGGGTATCTGGCAAGGGCTCTGCTCCTGGGCCTTTGCCCACAGACCTAGGTGAGGGCAGGCACTCCTGCCTTTGAGCCCAAATGTTGCATTTCCCAAGACTGCCCTGGCTCGCCATGCCCCCATCCTGTGCCTATAGAAACCCAGAGACCTTAGTGATACTCACAGAAGCAGCCTGACATCCAGAAGATGTCAGGAAGAGCATGCAGACCCACACCAGCGGAGGCTGGCAGGCCACTGATCGGCGGGCGGACGGACGTGGAGTTTGGCTGGGCGGTTGGAGGACAGCCAGGTTGCTAAGTGGCCTGATTCCAGGGAAAAATCACCTTTCCACTCCATCTCCTTTCTGGCTCCTCCATCTGCTGAGAGCTACTTCTGCTCAATGAAACCTTGCACTCATTCTCCAAGCCCATGTGTGATCTGATTCTTCCGGTACCCCAAGGCAAGAACCCTGGGATACAGGAAGTCCTCTGTTCTTGCCATAGGGCAGGGGGTCTAACTCAGCTAACACCAGTCGCCTGCAAATGGCAAAACTAAAAGACCACCCTGCAACTCACACCCACTCGGGCTTCAGCTGTAAACATTCACCCCTAGACACTCCTGTGGGGTCCGAGCCCCACAACCCACCCATCTGCATGCTCCCCTAGAGGTTTGAGCAGTGGGGCACTGAAGAAGCCAGACACTTCTCCTGTCACACACCCTGTGAGGGGGCAAGGAAACGTTTTCCGTTTCATCATCAAGGTATGGTACTGGCGTCTTAAATAACGCTAGCATTTTGCCGTATTCCAGCTCTGGGCCAGCTCTGCTTCCTGGCCTGCCTTTCAATCTTTTCCTTGCTTCTGGCATGAGTTTCCTCCTCTCTTGAGAAACCAATTGTGCATTTGAAAATACACATAGCTATACATATTTTAAAGATATAGTTTATCAAGGATGCCCCTTACTGGATGGCCTTTCATGTTGCAGGGACAGAGAACAGAACGGTTCCAGGTGAGGGAAGTAGAGCGATCTCATACACAGTGAAAGCTAAGCGGGCAACAGCCTTTCCAGAAGTAAGCTTTTCAAAATGTATTTGTAGAAAGGCAGTAAAAGAATAAGATGCAAATCAAGCTATTTTTAAACCATCGTTTTTAGGGCCAAGGAAGAAATTATGAAAACGAATTCTTTAAAAAAAAACATCGTAAGGTCTTTGCTGGTGTTTTTAGTTGAAGTAATTTAGAGATGATTAGGTATGGTTATTTTTAATTTGATTTTTTAGAATAAATGCTCACAGAAATAGAAAGCTTTGCCATTTCTTTTCCCCACAACTTTAAAAAGTAAACTGTGAGTTTTGGGTCACAATAACCTTTCTTTTTTAGTTCCTTTTTGTGTAAATTCATCCACCATCAAATTACATTGTACTCTTTCCTCCCCTGACTACCTGTGGAAGAATGTTGATATAAATAAACCCAAAGCCCTGTCCGTTTGTCTCTTGCTTTGAGTAAATGGTGAAACATAGATGCCTTAGTCCGGTGATTTGATTTAATACAAATGGATCTTGTTACAATACTTCTTTACATGGAGCTATTGGAAGATTTACTTGTAACCTTCCTTGCTAAGTGAATAGTAGTAGTGCTGTTTCTAAGTGTGGTAGTTTGAAAGATTTTGTTTGTATCATGCCAAAGTGACTGCATTAAGAAGTACCTAGTTGGCTGGGCATCGTGGCTCACACCTGGAATCCCAGCACTTTGAGAGGCCAAGGAGAGATGATTAACTGAGGTTAGGAGTTCGAGAACAGCCTGGCCAACATAGTGAAACCCTGTCTCTACTAAAAATACAAAAATTAGCTGGGCTTGGTGGTGCATGCCTGTAATCCCAGCTACTCGGGAGGCTGAGGCAGGAGAATTGCTTGAGCCTGGAGATAGAGGTTGCAGTGAGCCGAGATTGTGCCACTGCATTCTAGACTGGCCAAAAGAGCAAGACTCTGTCTCAAAAAACAAAAAAAAAACAAAAAAAAAACAAAAAAACAAAAAAACCAACAGAAAAAGAAGTACCTAGTTGACTGATGACAAAACTCCTTTAAATCATTTAGCTGTTTGACCTATATCAGTGCGTAGGTGCTATACATAATTGTATATTTGGAATCTATTTTATTATGTGCAGTGTATAGTCCCAGCATTTATGCTAATTACATAGTTCTTTGGACTCCAGTTTTTCTGTTTGTAAATTTGGGTTGATGTCTATCATGGCTCCTTTCAAAGAGAGCACTATATGTAAATGCAGGGTACTTTGATACCCTTAGAGGCATGGGGCTGAGATTTCAAAGAAATAGGCTACACTGCCTCTGGGTGAATGGGTCCTGCTACGTGTAGGGCTGCAGAGTGGGACACATGACTCTGGGGCTAAAGCTCAGGACACTGGCCATGCAGTTGAACATTTCTGCCAGTTCCTTCCTGGTCCCGCCTTTGCAATTTCCAGCTCCTTCTCTAAATAAATGTTGAAGATATGTATACACAGAAAAGGTGTGCCAAAGTATACAGTTGCCCAGATTATTTGTACACCTTGGTTTGGCCCTGTCCAGTTGAAGGAGTTATGAGGAAATGATTGCTGCAATGATTTCTGTCATTCATTTCTCTGTGTATATTGGCGTTAATTGATTTTTTGGCAGAGCTTAAACTACTTTTGAACTTTTCCCCTTTCTTCTCTCTTCTGCTTCTTTTTCCAGACTGCTTCCAAGATTGGATGAAGGCAATCTATTGACAATGCAATGAAGGGAGGGATTTGGAGCGTGTTGGGGGACATACGTGTTATTGACTTCCCTGTGCAGTCTAGGATTGAGTGAGGGATGTAGTTGGAAGGAAAGAGAAGATGCCTCCATCTTTCTGGTCTAGAGAAATTATGCTGGAACCCCCGACCCAAATAAGAAAGGAGATGTTTGTGTTTCTACCATCTTTTAGATCTGCCTGCTAATGTAGCTACCTTTAAAGGATTCTGCTATTTACAATAAAAGTGAGATCTCCCTCCTCCATCCTGTGTTACACCCCCTAGGATTCCACCCTTGTTCCTGGCACGTTTCATTGCAGGAGCCTGCCTTTGACTATCTTCTATCCCTGCTGCTTCTCTTTACAGAAAGTGCTGAGCTTCTTGGTGAGTGTCCCTCCCAACGGATGAATATTCAGCAGAGAATGGAGAGCTTTCTACCTTAAGAATCAGGATGTGGCTGTTTGTAAAATTACTTCATATTTTGAAGAGTGGCTGCAATTAGTTTTGGTGCTAGGCAGCAAAAACCCCAAAATGTTCTTTTTGATTTCACATTGCTTGCACAATACAGATACCCATTTACTGGCAGAAAACTTTGTGGGTAAGTGTATGAGTGTGTGTGCATAACTGTGTGTGTGTGTGTGTCTGTGTCTGTGTGTGTGACTCCACATATATTTCTGGAATACCTTCTATGTGCCAGGCATGGTGTTAGTTGACATATGTAATTGAGAGTAAAACAGTCATGATCTCTGCCCTTAACCAATTTACAATCTAGGATAAGATAGACGTTCCATGTTCAAATCTACAATGACATTAATTGCAATATGATCATTCCTGTGTTTGAAGAACAGTTAGGAAAAGCACAAAGAACTTACAAGATGGCTTAACAGAAGAATGTCATCTAGCTTAGAAGGCTTGATAGCCTGTTTTTAAGAAAGTGGTATGAGTAAGGATGAATAGGAATGGGCCAGATAAAATACAAAGCCGGGAGTTGGAGATGGACTCGGGGAGGGAGGTGACATTGTACTGATAGAGAGGTGTCAAGAGCTGAGGAGGCTGCTGGATGTAGAGAAAGTGGAAGTGTCCTGGATTGCAGTTCTTGGTAGGTAGAAGTGTTGTGCGAGGGGACAAAAACAAGGCCATTGGAAAGGGAAGAAGTTGAAGGTGGGGGTATTGGTGAAGGTTTTAATATTATTGCAGAATTATCCGAAGTGCAGTTTCCAGCGCTGACTAAATTCATGCTGTAACTGTGGAAACTGGTGCTAGAGGTGAGTGATGGCGCCTATCAGTGGGTATCAGGGTAAGGAACTGCTGGGCAAGGTGTTGATGGTAAATCTAAGTGATGTTAAATCTGCCTAGCACCGTGGTGGGGCTGGGTGAACAGAAGACTATGAGTTGGCTGCTAAATTCTTTAAGGAGTGACCAAATGATTAAGTGAGGACTAGAGGGAGAAGAGGCTCTTATTTCCAGCTGCTCAAAGGAGCAACTTACAAAAGAGTGCAGCTGTTTGTCTGCAAGTGGGTAGTCAGGAGGACGCTGCATTGGTTCTGATACTGGGATATTTGGAGTTTGACAGAAAACATCTCCCAGCCCCTACTTGAGAGGTGAAGCAGTATCCTTAGGGGACAGTGGGTTTCAGTGAAGTTGAGAAAGTGTGTGTGTGTGTGTGTGTGTGCGCACGTGTGTGTGTGTGTGTGTGTGTGTGTGTGAGATAACTTTGAGATAATTATATGTTGGAAACATGTGGATTAAGGTGAAAAGAGACTACCCTCAGGCATTCATCTAAACTTTGAATTTCTTCTAGAACCCTCCTCTGAAGTCACAGTCAAGTGATCCAGTAATTGTGAAATCACTCTCTTCTAATGTGTACCATTTCACTTTTGGTAGCTCTTTCTGCTGAATAAGTGATACTTTATATAATGGATACATGACCATTCTAGTATTTGCCATGCAAATGTGTAGAAAAAAGGGCTTGGGAGTATGAATCAGGGTAGGTAGGCTGAAAGAGTATTTTATTTGTATTTTTCAGGATGACAATTTGGTCCTGTAATGCTTGTGTGATTTAAAATAGAAAAATTAGACATATAAGTTGGAAAGTGCATCAAAACCTGAAAAATTAATTTGCAAACATTTTGCGTTCTAGTTGGAGTTACTAATGTCACTTGTCTGAAGATGCTTCTTTATCATTACCAATTCTACTTGTGCTTCATTTTCTTCTTATTTGAACTAAATAAGAACTAAATAAATTCGTACAGTTTATATTTGACAGATGAACATTTACACTGAGGAAGCAAATTGAATAAAATATAGATATTTAAGTTAATTTAAAACGTAAATTTTATTTTATTTTTAAAGGGGTCTTGACTGGATCCTGTAAACTGTAGCTGGCGTTTTTACTGCCTTGGTGTAAGCTGTGTAGTCAAAAGAACGGTGGGAATGGTCACTGTGTGTGGATATTGTTGTTCTGAGGTTAATTCTGTCCTAGGCAGCTGCTAACCGAAGGGTTTTCTGGAAATGCTCTCCCAAACCACTGCCCATTAGGTATCAAACGCAGTAACTATTTTAGAGAAAATTATTGCATCAGATTAAAAAATGGTTAAATTGTTTTAACATGCCTGGATCTTATCTTTTCATGAAAGCATTTTTTATTAACTTTTTTTTTTTTAAGGACAACTGCTCTTCATATTTTTCCCATGAGAACTGGAGATTAAACTTTATTTTTATCCTCTTATCCTCCCCGACAGAAGCTGTATGTTTTGATCATAACCACTGGTTAAAAGCAAAATAGCCCTAAATAAACACGCATACCTTAGAATGAATGAGCGTTTCTGGTATAGTCTTAGATTTCACAGCGTTCGACTGACTAGGCTGAGAAAGCCACAAGAATCCTATAGCTCAAAGTTCAGGTTTCATACAGGATTTATATGTCCTGTAGAATATTTTGTTTGCTGCAGTTTTGAAATGAGTATCTTCTCTAGGAAACTAATATTTAACAGATAAGTGCAACCAGATTATCTAAGAGGAGCTGGAGGGGAAAATTTCACCATTTTGAATGGGGTTTGTGTTTAGCAGTACACAAAATGTATGATTATATTATCGGTTATGTGAAAATATCTACAATTGTTAGAAAGGTAAAACCCATGTTTGCTAAGAAAATCAATTTTTTCCATATCCCTGTTTGTGCACTGTAATTTTAAAACTTTCTTTTCATTTTTAATGGTATTTTCTGTTTAAAAAGCTTATTTTAAAAATTAAACAAAATTGTATACATTTATTGCATACAATGTAATGTTTTAAAATATGCATGCACTTGGGATGGCTAAATCTAGCTCATTTTTATATGCATATTTATGATTTTTGTGGTGAGGCCACTTAACATCTACTCTCTTAGAAATTTTCCACAATACATACTGTATGTCGTTATTAACTGTAGTTACCATGTTGTACAATAGATCTCTTGAACTTACTACTCCTGTCCAGTTGAAATTTTGTATAGCTTGACACACATCTTTCTTCCCAACTCCACCTCTCCGCCCACCAGTCCCTTGTAACCACCATTCTACTTGCTGCTTCTATGAGTTCAACTTCTTTAGATTCCACATATAAGTGAGATCATGTGATATTTGTCTTTCTGTGCCTGGCTTATTTTACTTACCGTGATGTCCTCCGGGTTCACCCATGTTTCATGAATGACAGGTTTTCTTCTTTAAGGCTGAATAGTATTCCATTGTGCGTATATATCACATTTCTTTTATCCATCCATCTGCTGTTGGACACTTAGGCTGATCCCACCTTTTGGCTATTATAAATAATGTTGCAATGAATATGGGAGTCCAGATATCTCTTTAACATATGGATTTTGTTTCCATTGGATATATGCAGTATACTCAGAGGTGAGACTGGTGGATCATATGGTAGTTCTTTTTAAGTTTTTTTGAAGATTCTCCATATTAGTTTGTATAATGGATGTACTCATTTACATTCTTATGTGCATTGTTTTCTGACATTGATGAAACAGTAGATCTATTCATTTCGCAGACCTTTATTATGTGCTTACTATGCATCAGCATAATGGGAGGTACAGTTGATACAAATAAAAGGCACAGCCGTGCTCAGAAGCAGATACGATAAGTATTTATTAAACAAAGGTGGCAGTGGTGGGCAACCAACCACAGGTGAGAAGAGTAACAAGGAGAGTGGAATCTAGGGTGATGTACAGATTTTTGGCTTGGACTATTGAGCTGGTGAGGAATATATATTTTTTGAAGTGGAATACACTGTCACCTTCTTTCTAAATAGGGTCAAGCTGAAAACCAAGTAAAACTTTCCATGATTGGCTCTTGTAGCTTGTTAATGAAACATACTTGGTTATTATGAGCAGCTGGAGTGAAGATTAATTTATTTCTACTTTTGTTACCTTAACAAATTTCATGAACAATACCTCATCATTTGAAATAGCCATCTAACAGTTGGATTGTCATTGATTACATGAGGCGATTTACCAGGAAGTTCAGCACAGGCATGTAGTATGCTAATCCTTGCCATGTCTGTTTCCTGTTAATTAATATAAATTTTGTTGTGTAGTTTTTGGTATTCTGACTCAAACTGAGAAAATCTATACATTTTTATATACATGTATTAATGTAAAACTTGAACCTGGAGAAGCAGATGTTTCTAATAAAGTAACCATTTTCTTTGAAGAATTCAGGGTAGCCTGAAGTACCTTCTCTAATGATTGAATTGTTATTGTTGGAGGTCAGTTCTCCACAGACTTTTTGCATTTCTGCATCTCTTGTGAGTGAGCAATTAACTGTCCTTCATTCTGAACCATCTTTTCAGGTATATTTGTGTTGTGAGCAGTCTTGGAACATAGAGACAGTGTCTCTCTCTGGAGCAAAGGCCAGGCATGCTCACTGCCCATTATAAAAGATTCAGGTCCCCTACATTCAAGATTCCTCTTCTGTAACACAATCACTGAACATGCAGGTACCATCTGGTTCCCTTTGCACCATCTTGCAAAATGGAGGCCTGGCTAACTGGTACAAAAAATGTTCATACTTTGGCCACTGTTACTGTCATGAGCACTAAACTGTTCTTTGTTTGTGACCCAGGAGTCTTGTGTCTTCTACTAGCATTCACGAAACTTTTGTCAGGCTAACTGGTTAGTTTACTAGAAGGGTGAACTTTCAGACCCTTCGCGGTTTTCAATGGTTAATCGACTTCAGCATCTTATCTTCCAATCTACAGACTATATTTTACCATGAAATATGAAACATTTCAACTTTTCCAGCATTAAGAGGGTGGAACTCTAAATTGTAGATTGATATGGTTTGGCTGTGTCCCCACTGACATCTTTACTTGAATTGTATCTTCCAGAATTCCCATGTGTTGTAGGAAGGACCTAGGGGGAGGTAATTGAATCATGGGAACCGGTCTTTCCTGTGTTATTCTCATAATGTTGAATAAGTCTCACAAGAGCTGATGGGTTTATCAGGGGTTTCTGCTTTTGCTTCTTCCTCATTTTCTCTTGCTGCTGTTGCCTAAGAAGTGCCTTTTGCCTCCCGCCATGATTCTAAGACCTATATTTCATGGTAAAATATAGTCTGTAGATTGGAAGTTAAGACGCTGAAGTCAATTAACTATTGAAAACCGTGAAGGGTCTGAGAGTTCACCCTTCTAGTAAACTAGAAGGCTTAGTTTTGTCAGTTAGCCTGACAAAAGTTTCGTGAATGCTAGTAGAAGACACAAGACTCCTGGGTCACAAACAAAGAACAGTTTAGTGCTCATGACAGTAACAGTGGCCAAAGTATGAACATTTTTTGTACCAGTTAGCCAGGCCTCCATTTTGCAAGATGGTGCAAAGGGAACCAGATGGTACCTGCATATTCAGTGATTGTGCTATAGAAGAGGAATCTTGAATGTAGGGGACCTGAATCTTTTATAATGGGCAGTGAGCATGCCTGGCCTTTGCTCCAGAGAGAGAAACTGTCTCTATGTTCCAAGACTGCTCCCCAGCCATGTGGAACTCTAAGTCCAATTAAACCTCTTTTCCTTCCCAGTCTCGGGTACGTCTTTATCAGCAGTATGAAAACAGACTGATACATAGATGAAATAACAAAAAGTGAAAAATGATTGCATCTGCTTTTCCTTGTGATTGCAAATGAATATGGTGCCTGTGGTACCTCACATTTGTTACATATCATGGTTTTTAAAACCTCTCGCTGAGAAATACTGGAGTGTAAATGTACATTTAAAGAAATGGCTTTTGTGAAATGTGAACATTTACTATCATTCACAGTTCATTTATTTTCAGTGTATTTAATGTTTATCTAAGCACCATAAAGAAGTGTTTTGCTTTCTTATTGTAATCAAGTTTATTGAGGTATAATTTATGTGTAATAAACTGCATCCAGTGTGTAGTTTGATGAATATTGACAGTTGAATATACCTGTAAGATCACCATCACTGTCAAGATGAACACCTCCATCACCCTCAAAGGCTTCCATGTACTCTTTGACTAAATGGTATTTGATAATGTGTGTAAGCCCTTGATATTGAGCAATTTGGGATTAATTTCTACTGAAGAGTTTTTGCTAGTTTCCTATTTTATTTACTTTTTAAAGTTTTAAGCATTAATATTTTTTCCCTTGGTTATATGCTTTGATTTCTGTCCTCCTTTTAAGAGTCCTATTTCTAGTCTTTCCTTCTCTTTCATATTTGTTGGAGCAGAAAGACCAAATAATATTTTCATGAGCTCACATAAATGAGATAAATAGAATAAATTTGAAAAAATCAAGATTAAGTTGCCTTGACGGGAAAGAAGTCACATAAAAAGAAGTTGGGAATTAGTGTACTCGGGTATGGAAACTGATTAAGCAATAAAAATACAGTGATAATTATTTTTATAATTCAGTTATGAATAATGCTTAAAATGTGTGCTTTATTCACTTTAGTTATGATGTTTGATTTTAGGGCTTTTTCCTTCTCTCAATTATTGATACATTTTCTGGGGAAGGCTTTCTCAAGTATTTGTTTTCATCTGACTTTTTATAATTATGTCTCTCAAAATCTAAGGATGAATTTTGAATAGCCTATTTCTCTCGGCACTGTAAAATGAGTCACATGGGTCACATTTGTCTTGCGTCCATTCAAAGGCTGGGATCGCAGAGCAATTTTCCCATGGCACTAATTGTGTGTGAAGGACAAGACACTTACATATTGTAATACCAAATATAAAATAGTGCAAAAAAAGTACTTGGTTAGAACTGTTCCATTTGTCATATGACTTCTAATTTATAAAATAAGAATTTCCTCTCTTCTCTCACCCGGTTGGAGGATAAGCTTTATTTTTCAAAATTTGGATGGAAATCAGTCTTCACTCTGCTCCATCTGAAAAGAGAGAAATGCTTGCAACAGTTTGAAACACTATAAATTGGAATACTTGAAGTCAGTTATCTAGGATTTTTATATCACTCCTCTTCCAACCTCCTGCTTCTCACTGATGAGGGTTTCTTTCTTACTTTGAGGGGAAGAATACATAGCAACTGTAAAAATGTAAAATAAAGTGAGTTCATCTGATTAGTCCGCAATCTCTCTCTTTTCATTTGCATCTGGAAATTCTTAAGCAGACACATGGAAACTTGCAGCATGCACGTTTTCTCCCTGTGTATCTGTCTGCATCTTCCATGCCATTTTCCAGCTATGCTTGTCTTTTGTTAGGAATTAGTTGGTCAGAATGAGAATAATTTTAAAAATGTTTTAAAGACTTTATTATTTTAAGAACAGTTTTAGGTTCATAGCAAAATTAAGAGGAAGAAACAGAGATTTCCCGTATATCCCTCCTGCCTTCATCACCCAGCCTCCCCAATTATCAACACCTCTGACTGGAGTGGTACACTCGCTACAATTGATAAGCCTACGTTGACACATGATTATCAGTCAAAGCCCGGAGTCTGCATTAGGGTTCCCTTGGAGTTGTATATCCTAGAGGTTTAGACAAATACGTAATGACGTGTACACAGAAAACTAAAAATTTTAGGCCAATATCTCACTTTTCCTGTCCAGTGTTAAGTATGAAGTAATTGTTGTGCCTTTTCCAAAGAGAGTCTGCCACAAGGAGCAATATGTAATCAGAATTTAAGGGGGAGGAAAACAGAAAACTCAAGAGTCCTGCTTTATGTGCACACACAAACATTTTATAACTTCTGTTATACTTCAGAACATTATGCCACTGGATTCTGAATTTCTGGATACCACACGTAAGTTCAACTGTAACTAGGAAGTACTTAGCTTAGGGTGAGGCAGGTTAGCCTGGGCTCTGTTTGCTAGAATTGGCTCAACTTGTGATGTATCAAATACTCAGAGTGAGTATTTTTTGGAATCATCCACCTGAACAGAGAAATTTTCTAATTTGCACTAAAGTGCAGTATAAGCCCTCAGAACATGATGTTGAAGATAATCACACTCCCCTCTTGTGCAGGAAAAGCATTTTTTTACACTGGAGAGCTCTGTTGAATTGTGCCTAGTCAGTATTACCTATGGAGGTTATAAGTATGAGATGTTTTAATCTAAGTAAGAAAGCATTTTTTGTCTTTTTCTTTTCTTTAATTTTTATTGCATTTTAGGTTTTGGGGTACATGTGCAGAACGTGCAAGATAGTTGCATAGATACATACATGGCAGTGTGTTTTGCTGCCTTTCTCCCCTTCACCCACATTTGGCATTTCTCTCCAGGCTATCCCTCCCCTGCTCCCCCCCTGCTGTCCCTCCCTATTCCCCCCAATAGACCCCAGTGTGTAGTACCCCCCTCCCTGTGTCCATGTGTTCTCATTTTTCTCACCCGCCTATGAGTGAGAATATGCAGTATTTCGTTTTCTGTTCTTGTGTCAGTTTGCTGAGAATGATGTTCTCCAGATTCATCCATGTCCTTACAAAGGACAAAAAATCATCATTTTTGATTGCTTCATAATATTCCATGGTGTATATGTGCCACATTTTCCCATTTTTGATGGGCATTTGGGTTGGTTCCAGGTCTTTGCTATTGTAAACAGTGCTGCAATGAACATTCGTGTGCATGTGACCTTATAGTAGAACGATTTATAGTCCTTTGGATATATACCCAGTAATGGGATTGCTGGGTCAAATGAAATTTCTATTTCTAGGTCCTTGAGGAATCGCCACACTGTCTTCCACAATGGTTGAACTAATTTACATTTTCACCAACAGTGTAAGAGTGTTCCTATTTCTCCGCATCCTCTCCAGCATCTGTTGTCTCCAGATTTTTTAATGATCGCCATTCTAACTGGCACGAGATGGTATCTCAATGTGGTTTTGATTTGCATCTCTCTTCATGTGTTTGTTGGCCTTATGTATGTCTTCTTTTGTAAAGTGTCTGTTCATATCCTTTGCCCATTTTTGAATGGGCTTGTTTGTTTTTTTTCCTGTAAATCTGTTTGAGTTCTTTGTAAATTCTGGATATCAGCCCTTTGTCAGATGGGTAAACTGCAAAGATTTTTTCCCATTCTGATGGTTGCTGATTCACTCTAGTGACTGTTTCTTTTGCTGTGCAAAAGCTGTGGAGTTTGATTAGGTCCCATTTGCCTATTTTGGCTTTTGTTGCCAATGCTTTTGGTGTTTTGGTCATGAAGTCCTTGCCTACTCCTATGTCCTGAATGGTTTTGCCTAGATTTTCTTCTAGGGATTTTATGGTGCCAGGTCTTATGTTTAAGTCTTTAATCCATCTGGAGTTAATTTTAGTGTAAGGTGGCAGGAAGGGGTCCAGTTTCTGCTTTCTGCACATGGCTAACGAGTTTTCCCAACACCATTTATTAAACAGGGAATCCTTTCCCCGTTGCTTGTTTTTGTCTGGTTTATCAAAGATTATATGGTTGTAGATATGTTGTGTTGCCTCCGATGCCTCTGTTCTGTTCCTTTGGTCTATATCTCTGTTTTGGTACCAGTACCATGCTGTTTTGATTACTGTAGCCTTATAGTATAGTTTGAAGTCTGGTAGTGTGATGCCTCCTGCTGTGTTCTTTTTGCTTAGAATTGACTTGGCTATGCGGGCTCTCTTTTGGTTCCATATGAAGTTCATGGTGGTTTTCTTTTTTATTTGCTTTGCTTTGTTTTTACTACTATGGCAGTCCAAGGAATCACTGGCCATAAAGAAGGACAAAGTAGTAATTGGGAAATAAAGGAGGCTGGTGGGAACTGGAAAGACCTGAATATGTGGTTCATTAAACTGAGAAAACAAAGCTCGGGGAAAGCAAAGCTCAAGACTGAGAAAGCAAAGGTCACTTCTGAGAAATTGCAGTGAGGGTTGGAATGGGATTGAAAGAGATGCAAGGCCGGGCGCGGTGGCTCAAGCCTGTAATCCCAGCACTTTGGAAGGCCGAGGCGGGTGGATCACGAGGTCAAGAGATCAAGACCATCCTGGTCAACAAGGTGAAACCCCGTCTCTACTAAAAATACAAAAATTAGCTGGGCATGGTGGCGCACGCCTGTAATCCCAGCTACTTGGAAGACTGAGGCAGGAGAATTGCCTGAACCCAGGAGGTGGAGGTTGCGGTGAGCCGAGATCGTGCCATTGCACTCCAGCCTGGGTAACAAGAGCGAAACTCCGTCTCAAAAAAAAAAAAAAAAAAAAAAAAGAGATGCAACTCTTTTGTAGATAAGAGAAAGGCCAGTTCAGGCCTAACTCATAAAAACAGTGCATCTGCCCTGGTTTTCCTTTCATGAACAGCTAAAATACTAGGTGGCATTGGACACAGCAAAAGCACATAATAGGATGAGGAGGTTGGTTTTGAAATTTGGGCTAGGTCAAGATGCCTGGCTCAGAGAAGTTAGTTGATCGTGGAGCAGTCAATGTGCACAGTGGGTCTCGTCAGCTAAGGCAGACAATGGGGAAGTCAGACAACAGGGATCCGAAACCCAGAGGAGAGGTGTGGTGAACCCAGAGTCTAGACCTATAGGTCTGGGAAGAAAAGATCAATAACCTTGGTCAAAGATTCCGAGAAGGAAAAATTAGGATCTCAGAACAGGTCCTGAGTTGTGGGGTGTCAGGTACAAGAACGAAGCCTGATTCCAAGCTCAGTGCCACTGGATCTTCTCTTTTCTGTGTATGCATAGAACTAATGTGCACTTTTGACAGGGCCTGAGCATGTGGTTTACAGAACGTAAGTTCTGCCTGACCTAGGTGTGGTGTTTGAACAAATGAAGAGAAGCAAACTTCTGATGCATAATTCAAACTGAAATATATTTATAATTATAAAGGAAAACCAGAGGGGCACTGCCAAAGTAGATGGTTATGCTCAGGTAAGAAAAAGGAATCCTCCTCAAAGTGTCATTTCTTTATATTAAAACTTAGAAATACTTTCTCGTTCATTATTTCATTTATTCATTTGTTAAACATCTACTGCATGCCAATATGCTTAACATCTTACAAATTAACTTTAATTAATAACTTTCATTATTTGTCTTCAATAATGAAGTCCATCTCCCTAATAATGTTAGCAACTAAAAATGGAGCCACTGCTGAGGTAAGTTCAAGCTCTGGGGAATTATGAAATTTACCAGAAAGCACAGATGACAATAGAAAGAAACAGGATAAAATTATAAGAGCCTGAGGTGATGGTTTATGGCTAAAATATTGATTTGAGAATGAATTAACTGAAGCACTTAGCTATGATAATGGTGATATTGGACATCCATATGGGAGTTGTGATTGATTGTACAGTCATATAGAAGTTGGTCAAAATCCCCAAACTGAATGAGAAGAAATCAATTGGTGGCTTCCTTTACATTTATTATTTGAAATAATTTTAGCAGGGGATTCTGGACTAAAAAATGTAATGGCATTTTTTTTTTTTTCTGGGCTCTCGCTCAAGTAGTTTGCCAGAAATAAAGTCTAGAAGACTCTCCTTACTTTCATATTTGTGACTTGTGGTTTCTGAGCCAGCTATTGTATTCTCCTGAAAGAATGAGTTTTTATTTAGTTTTGCTTTTACCACAATGTGTGTGTGTGAGTGTGCATGAAAATACAGCATAGGATGTATTGGAGTTGCAAGTAATAAACCTAGAACTGAGGCATGCTCCTCTATAAGCAAAGACTATTTTGAATAGCAAATTATTTTAAATTACAAATTCTATCCAGGTGGTATTGTAGTATTTTTCTTGGCCAAACTAAATGTGAATTATTTTCATCAGATAAAAATTATATTAAAAGGAGATAAGGTAGGGATTTGGAAAGAGAAGTGTTGTCTGTTTTTGTTTTGTTCTGGCAAAGATGAGGACTTTGGACAGCAAGTGGGCTAGATGATGATAATGGCATTAGGAAGAACTATAGAGAAGAGGGAAGGCAGGTGGAAGGTTCCAGAAGGGGAACTGAGAAGATTCATGTTTGCCTTGGAACGGAAGTGCAGCTACACACTGACTTTTCTTCCCAAGTTAAATTATGAGGAGAACTTGTGTTTATACATTTTGGTGTCCTTCAATTTGATTCTTTATACTACAACCATGTTAATTCAGCCCAGTCTTTTTTTCTGATGGGTTACTCCCTATCTTCTCCTCCCTTTCGTGGGAGGGGAAGAGAAAAAAATAAAAGGAAAAATAAACTAAAAATAAAAGTACTGTGAAAAATTTATGGCTGGGCTTGGTGGCTCACACCTTTAATCCCCGCATTTTGGGGGTCCAAGGTGGATGGAACACTTGAGTTCAGGAGTTTGAGATTAAACTGGACAGCATAGTGAAACCGCATCTCTACAAAAATGTTAAACTTTAGCCAGCGTGGTGGTGCAAGCTTGTAGTCCCAGCTACTTGGGAGGCTGAGGTTGGAGGATCATTTGAGCCCAAGAATGTTGAGGCTGCAGTGAGCTGTGATCACACCATTGCACTGCAGCCTGGGTGACAGAGTAAGAACCTGTCTCAAAATGAAACAACAAAAGGAAATTTATGGCTGGAGGTGGTGGCTTATGCCTGTAATTCTAGCACTTTGGGAGGCCAAGGTGTGCAGATCACCTGAGGTCAGGAGTTTGAGACCAGCCTGTCCAATGTAGTGAAACCCCGTCTCTACCAAAAACACAAAAATTAGTCAGGCATGGTGGTGCATTCCTCTAGTCCCAGCTACTCAGGAGGCTGAGGCAGGAGAATCACTTGAACCTGGAAGGCAGAGGTTGCAGTGACCCGAGATTGTGCCACTGCACTTTAGCCTGGGCAACATAGTGAGACTCTGTCAAAAAAAAAAAATAAATTAATAAGAAATCTTCATCTTTATTTTTTTTGTCGTTAATGTCCTTAACCATTCATCAATGCATGGATCTTTTTCTGATTTCTAGGATCCAGTGAATTTTAAAGTTATGCTGTCAAGAATGAACTCTGCTGACAGAATGTATTCATGTTATATGCACACATGCAAATTCTACTATAGCTTGACAAGAAATAAGAATTTACATATAGAGAATGACTGTGCCTTTCATGTCACCCAATGAGCATGTGCTCTGGCATGAGAATGAGGTGGGTGATGTAAAGCTGTAATCTCAGCCTCAGTCTCTGGATGTTATTCATGGCATGAGCATCTCAGGGTGCTGAGATTCTGTAGTATTATTTAGCCAGCCAGGTAATGGATTGACCAACCAACTGACCTTTAAAAACTGACCTTTATTTGGTCTTTATTGCCCAAATACCATTTCCTGTGCTCCTTTTTTTTTTTTTGACAGAGTTTCAGTCTGTTACCCAGACTGTCCACTTCCTGGGCCCAAGTGATTCTTATGCCTCAGCCTCCTGAGTAGCTGGGATTACAGACATGCACCACCACACGTGGCTAATTTTTGTATTTGTATTTTATTTATTTTTAATTATTTAGTTTTCTTTATTTCTTCTTTTAAAAAAATGGGATACATGTGCAGAATGTGCAGGTGTGTTACATAGGTATACGTGTGTCATGGTTTGTTGCACCTACTGACCCATCCTCTAAGTTCCCTCTCCTCACCCCCTACTCCCCAACAGGCCCTGGTGTGTGTTGTTCCCCTCTCTGTGTCCATGTGCTCTCATTGTTCAACTCCCAGTTATGAGTGAGAACATGTGATGTTTGGTTTTCTGTTCCTGTGTTAGTTTGCTGAGGATAATGGCTTCCAGTTTCGTCCATGTCCCTGCAAAGGACATGATCTTATTCGTTTTTTTAAAGATGCATAGTATTTCAAGGTGCATATGTACCCCATTTTGTTTATCCAGTCTATCATTGATGGGCATTTGGGTTGGTTTCATGTCTTTGATATTGTAAATAGTGTTGCAATAAACGTATGTGTGCATGTGTCTTTATAGTAGAATAATGTATATTCCTTTGGGTATATACCTAGTAATGAGATTGCTGGGTCAAATGGTATTTCTTATTCTAGATCCTTGAGGAATCACCATACTGTCTTCCACAATGGTTAAATTAATTTACATTCCCACCAACAATGTAAAGGCATTCCTAGTTCTCCACAGCTTCACCATCATCTATTGTTTCCTGACTTTTCAATAATCACCATTCTGACTGGCGTGACATGGTATCTCATTGTGGTTTTGATTTGCATTTCTCTGATAATCAGTGATTTGAGCTTTTTTTTCATGTTTGTTGGCCACTTAAATGTCTTCTTTTGAGAAGGGTCTGCTCATATTCTTTGCTCACTTTTTGATTTTTTTTTCTTATAAATTTGTTTACATTACTTGTAAATTCTGGATATTAGACCGTTGTCAGGCGGGTAGATTGCAAAAATATTCTCCCATTCTGTAGTTTGCTTATTCACTCTGATGATAGTTTCTTTTGTTGTGTAGAAGCTCCTTAGTTTAATTAGATCCAATTTGTGAACTTCACCCTTGGTTGCCATTGCTTTTGGCATTTTTGTCATGAAGTCTTTGCCCATGCCTATGTCCTGAATGATACTGCTTAGGTCTTCTTCTTGTGTTTTTATGGTTTTGGGTTTTACATTTAAATCTTTAATCCACCTTGAGCGAATTTTTGTATAAGGGGTCCAGTTTCAGTTTTCTGCATATGGCTAGCCAGTTTTCCCAGCACCATTTACTGAATGGAAGTTCCTTTCCCCATTGCTCGTTTTTGTCATGTTTGTCAAATATGAGATGGTTGTAGATATGTGGTGTTATTTCTGAGGTCTCTGTTCTGTTCCATTGATCTATATATCTGTTTTGTTACCAGTGTCATGCTGTTTTGGTTACTGTAGCCTTGTAGCATAGTTTGAAGTCAGATAGTGTGATGCCTCCAGCTTTGTTCTTTTTGCTTAAGATTATCTTGGCTATACAGGGTCTTTTTTGATTCCATATGAAATTTAAAATAGCTTTTTTCTAATTCTGTGAAGAATGTCAATGGTAGTTTGATAGGAATAGCGTTGAACCTATAAATTACTTTGGGCATTATGGCCATTTTAATAATATTGATTCTTTCCATCCATGAGGATGAAATGTTTTTCCATTTGTTTGTGTCTTCTCTTATTTCCTTGAGCACTGGTTTGTAGTTATCCTTGAACAGTTCCTTCACATTTATTGTTAGCTGTATTCTTAGATACTTTACTCTCTTTGTAGCAATTGTGAATGGAGTTCATTTATGATTTGGCTCTCTGTGTGTCTATTGTTGGCGTAAAAATTGCTTGTGATTTATGCACATTGATTTTGTATCCTGAGACTGCTGAAGTTGCTTATCAGTTTAAAGAGTTTTTGGGCTAGGATAGATGATGGTGTTTTCTAAATATAAAATCATGTCATCTGCGCACACAGACAACGTGACTTCCTCTTGTCCTATTTGAATATTCTTTATTTCTTTCTCTTGCCTGATTGACCTGGTCCGAACTTCCATTACTAGGTTGAATAGGAGTGGTGAGAGAGGGAATCCTTGTCTTGTACAGGTTTTCAAAGGGAATGATTCCAGTTTTTGCACATTCAATATGAGAGCCAAAAACAATATGATATTGATATCAATATGATATTGGCTGTTGGTTTGTCATAAATAGCTTTTGTTATTTTGAGATACGTTCCATCAATACCTAGTTTATTGAGAGTTTTTAACATGTAGGGATACTGAATGTTATCAAAGCCTTTTCTGCATCTATTGAGATAATCGTGAGGTTTTTGTCTTTGGTTCTGTTTATGTGATGGCTTATGTTCATTGATTTGTGTATGTTGAACCAGCCTTGCCTCCCAGGAATGAAGCTGACTTGATCCTGGTGGATAAGTTTTTTGATGTGCTGCTAAATTTGGTTTGCCGGTATTTTATTGGAGATTTTTATATAGACGTTAATCAGGGATATTGGCCTGAAGTTTTCTTTTGTTGTGTGTCTTCCTGGTTTTGGTATCAGCATGAAGCTGGCTTTGTAAAATGAGTTAGGGAGTAGTCCCTCCTTTTCAGTTGTTTGGAATAGTTTCAGAAGGAATGGCACCAGCTCCTCTTTGTATTTCTGGTAGAATTCAGTGGTGAAATCATCTGGTCCTGGGCTTGTTTTCGTTGGTAGGCTATTAAGTACTCCTCAATTTCAGAGCTTGTTATTGGTCTATTCAGGGATTCAATTTCTTCCTTGTTTAGTCTTGGTAGGGTGTATGTGTCCAGGAATTTATCCATTTCTTCTAGATTTTCTAGTTTATTTGCACAGAGGTGTTTACTGTATTCTCTGATGGTAGTTTGTATTTCTGTGTGGTCAGTGGTGATATCCCCTATGTCATTTTTTATTGTGTCTATTTGATTCTTCTCTCTCTTCTTCTTTATTAATCTAGCTGGCAGTCTATCTATTTTGTTATTTTTTTTTCAAAAAACTAGCTCCTGAATTCATTGATTATTTGGAGAGGTTTTTTTTGGCTCTCTCTCCTTTAATTACTCTCTGATCTTAGTTAATTCTTGTCTTCTGCTAGCTTTTGGATTCATTTTCTCTTGCCTCTCTACCTCTTTTAATTGTGATGTTAGGGTGTTGATTTGAGATCTTTCTAGCTTTCTGATGTGGTGATTTAGTGCTATAAATTTCCCTTTTAACACTGCATTAGCTGTATCCCAGAGACTCTGGTACATTGTCTCTCTGTTTTCATTGATTTCAAAAAAGTTTCTGATTTCTGCCTTAATTTTATTATGTACCCAGGAGTCATTCAGGAGCAGGTTGTTCAATTTCCATGTAATTGTGTGGTTTTGGGTGAGTTTCTTAATCTTGAGTTCTAATTTGATTGCACTGTGGTCCAAGAGACTGTTTGTTATTATTTCAGTTCTTTTGCATTTGCTGAGGAGTGTTTTACTTCCAATTATGTGATTTATTTTAGAATAAGTGCTATGTGGCACTGAGAAGAATGTATGTTCTGTTGATTTGGGGTATAGAGAGTTCTTTAAACATCTATTAGGTACACTTGATCTAGAGCTGAGTTCAAGTCCTGAATATTCTTGTTAATTTTCTGCCTTGTTGATCTAATACTGACAGTGGGGTGTTAAAGTGTCTCACTATTATTGTGTGGGAATCTAAGTCTCTTTGTAGGTCTTTAAGAACTTGTTTTATGAATCCGGGTGCTTCTGTATAGGGTTGACATATATTTAGAATAGTTAGTTCCTCTTGTTGAATTGTTCCCTTTACCATTATGTAATGTCCTTTTTTTTTTTTTTTAATCTTTGTTTGTTAAAGTCTGTTTTGTCAGAGACTAGGATTACAACACTTGATATTTTGTTTTCCATTTGCTTGGTAAATCTTTCTCCATCCCTTTAGTTTGAGACTATGTGTGTCTTTGCACATGAGATGGGTCTCCTAAATACAGTGCACCAATGGGTCTTGATGCATAATCCAATTTGCCAGTCTTTGTCTTTTAATTGGGGAATTTATCCCATTTACATTTAAGGTTAGAATAGTTATGTGTGAATTTGATCCTGTCATCATGATGCTATTTGGTTATTTTGCATATTTTTCCTCATAGGGTCATTGGTCTTTAATTAGTGTGTTTTTGCAGTGATTGGTACCAATGTTTCCTTTCTATATTTAGTGCTTCCTTCAGGAGCTCTTGCAGGGTGGCCTGGTGGTAATGAAGTCCCTCAGTATTTGCTTGTCTGTAAAGGATTTTATTTCTCCTTCACTTATGAAGCTTAGCTTGGCTGGATATGAAACTCTGGGATGAAATTACTTTTCTTTAAGAATGTTGAATATAAGCCCTTAATCTCCTCTGGCTTGTAGAGTTTCTGCTGAGATATCCATTGTTAGTCTAACAGGCTTCTCTTTGTAGGTGACCTGACCTTTCTCTCTGGCTGTCCTTAACAGTTTTTCCTTCATTTTGACCTTGGTGAATCTGATGATTATATATCTTGTGGTTGATCTTCTCATGGAGTATCTTAATGGTGTTCCTGAATTTGCATGTTGGCCTGTCTTGCTAGGTTGGGCAATTTCTCCTGAATAATATCCTGAAGTGTCCAGCATGTTTCCATTCTCTCTGTCTCCTTCTGGTACTACAATCAATTGTAGGTTTGCTCTTTTTATGAAGTCCCATATTCCTTGGAGGCTTTGTTCTTCCCTTTCCATTCTTTTTTCTCGAGTCTTATCTGCATGCCTTATTTCAGCAAGGTGGTCTTCAAACTCTGGTATCCTTTCTTCTGCTTTGCCCATTTGGCTATTGATACTTGTGTATGCTTCACGAAGTTCCCGCATTGTGTTTCTCAGCTCTATTAGTGTGTTTATGCTCCTATGTAGGCTGGTTATTCTAGCTAGCAATTCCTCTAACCTTTTATCAAGATTCTTAGTTTCTTTGCATTGGGTTAAAACATGCTCCTTTAGCTCAGCATAGTTTTTTATTACCCATTTTCTGAATCCTACTTCTATCAATTCATCAATTCATTCATCTGATCCTCTGTCTGGTCCTGTGCCCTTGATGGAGATATTGCCATCACTTAGAGGAGAAGAGGCACTCCGGCCTTTTGGGTTTCAGCATTTCTTCATCGATTCGTTCTCAACTTCGTGAGTTTGTCTAGTTTCAGTCTTTGAGGCTGCTGACCTCAGATGGGGTTTTTGTGGGTTTTTTTTTTTTTTGTTATTGTTGCTATTGATGCTGTTGTTTTTTGCTTGTTTGTTTTTCGTTCAATGATCAGGTCCCTCTTCCATAGAGTTGCTGCAGTTTGATGGAAGTTCACTTCAGGCCCTATTCATCTGATTTACTCCCGTGCCTGGAGATGTCACTCAAGGAGGCTGGAGAACAGCAAAGATGTGTGTGTGTGCTCCTTCTTCTGGGACCTCCGACCTCAAGGGACACCAACCTGATGCCAGTGGGACCACTTCTGACAACTGGAAGATCTCATCCAGTTTGGTGGCACAAAGAACAGGACCCATTTAACAAAGCACTTTGTCCCTTAGTGGAGGGGGTGTGCTTTGCTGGGGGAAAACCCACTTGTCTGGGCTGCCTGGATTCCTCAGAACTACTAGGAGGAAAGGCTAAGTCTGCTGGCTCACAGACTGCAGCCACTTCTTTCCCTAGGCGTTCAGGCCCAGGGAAATTCAGTTTATTTCCTTAAGTCCCTGGCTGGAGTTATTGGAGTTCCTGCAGGGAAGTCCCACGCAGTGGGGAAGAATGGGTCAGGGTCAGGCCTGAAGAGGCACTCTGGCGGCTGACTGTCACAGCCAGTGTGTGGGGCTGTGGATACAAGTCTTGAGAGCAAGTCGTCCAGTCTCCCTGGCTCTAGTAGGGGAAAAGCCAGCCTGGAGCGGAAGCTGTAGACATGGATGCTGCCCTTCCCTGACCCAAGGAGCTTAGCAGGTCCCAGTGCTGGCGGCTGCTGCTGCTGCCCCTCCGCCAAGGAGCTCAAAAGGCTTAGACAGCAGGCAGCCTCAGCTGTGGTGCTGTTTGCTCCTCCCCCAGGAAGTTGGATAGGCTTAAGCAGATTCCAGCTGAGAGGGTGTTGAGAATCTGCGTGTTCTGGGGTTGGGATGCTAGGCGCCAATGTCATGTGTTTGCAAGTGGAATCTTCCAATCCATGGGATGCACGGTTCTATGGAAAAAGCATGGTTTCCCTGGCTGGGTAGCGCGCTCACTCCCCTGCCCCTTGTGGCTGCTGCACCACACTGTTCTTCCCCCTCTCCATGGGTCACATCAGCCTCCTAGTCAGTTCTGATGAGAGAGCCTGTATACGTTGGTTGCTGGTGAAGGATTCACACGCTTATTATGTTTTTTTTGTTATGGGAGCGACCAAATGCCACTGTTTCTAGTTGGCCATCTTGGCCCCACCAATGTTTGTAATTTTTAACAGAGATGGGGTTTTGCTGTGTTGGCCAGGCAGGTCTTGAACTCCTCGCCTCAAATGACCTGTTCACATTGGCCTCCGATACAGGCGTGAGCCACTGCGCCAGGGTACTCTTGTATTCTTTTCCCCAGATTGAGCTTTTCATCTGCTGTCATTTCCTTCAGCCTGAGGAACTTGCTTTAACATTTCCGGTAGTGAGGTTTTGCTTGCAATAAAATTATCTCAGCTATTGTCTGAAAATGGCTTTATTTCACCTTCATTTCTGAAAAAGGAACAGTTAACATTTTTATTTAGCGTTTTAAAGATATCATTTCATCTTCTTTCTTTTTTCTCATGAGAAGTCAACCATCATATTTATTGCTGTTACCCTGAATGTAATGCATAATTTTTTTCTTTAACTGTTTTTTAAGATATTTTATTTTAATTATTAGTTTTCACCAGTTTGCCCAAAAGGTTCCTAGATGGATTTATCTTTGTGTTTGTCCTGCTTGCAGTTTGCAAGTGTTTTGGATCTCTTGATGTATTTTTATGAGTTTTAGAATAGGTTTTAGCCATTTTCTCTTCAAGTATTTCTTCCGTTTCATTCTAATCTCTTTCTGGGACCTCAGTTGTGTATATGTTAGATGATAAAATGTTGCCCCACAGGTCTTGTATGTGCTGTTCCTATGTGTGAATTTCTTTTTTTCTGTATTTCTGTTTTTAAGTAAATCTGCTTATTCTTCTTTCTGTAGGTGTAGCCTGCAATTAATTAAACTGATTTAACAAACTTTTTATTTATGATTATATATTTTCAGTTTTATATTTTTTACAATCGTTTTTTTCTTTTAAATTTCTACATCTGTGCTGAGATTCCCCATCTGCTCATCTATTTTGTCCACCTTTTTCCTCAAATTTTTAATCAGAATTCTATTAATTGTTTTATAGGCTTTGCTAATTTTAACATCAAAGTCAACATGTCAATATTCCCAGTCTGAGGGTCTGTTCCTATTTACTATTATTTTTTTCTGTTAGTTGTGGGTCATATTTCCATGTGTTTATGTATGCCTCATAATTTTTGATTGGATCATAAACATTTAAGATGATAAACCAACCTTCTGTTATCTTTTTATAAAGAGTATTACATTTTGCTTAGAAGGCTACTAAGTTACTAGCATACTCCCTTGATCTTTTGGAGGCTTGGTTTTAGAGTTTTTGAATGGGCCTCTGCTTTAGTTTTCCCCTTAGTTCTGTGCCATAGACCTTAGTCATGATACGTGTTTCTTAGTCCTAATGTGTGGTCTTTGTAGAGACTTAATGAACAGCAAAGGTATTTATCAAGCCCCTCTAACCTCATCAGACTTGAGCTGTAGACCGGAGAGTCACTAGGTAGCTGCTGAAATAGTTTCTTCGTTCTTTATCCTTTCAGGTCCTGCTTTCTTCTGGATGGCTTAGATTCTCACCATAAAAATAGACAGTTCAGGCAAAAGCCAAGGATTTGAGGAGAGTTTGTATGTAGATTTGGCGGTATCCCCTCTTTGTTTCCCTTTTTTCTGAATTTTTTTTCTTCCAATATCATGTTCTGCTAGAATGTCTGAACTTCAGTCTTTGTGTTCTTTTCCAACAGGATGATGTTTCTTGGTTGATTTTCATTTTCTCCTTGCAGCGCAGTGAGCCTGATCATAGTATCATCAGGGGAAAAGCCAGCTCATTATGGAGCTTACCTGCTGTGCTCCTTCAGTTTCTGCCTGCTTTGGGTTGTACACCAGTGCCTTCAAACAACTTTAAAAAAAAATTTGTCTGGAGTTTACAATTGTTATTATAGGAGATTTAGTCTGATACGACCTATTCTACCACAAGTGGAAACAGAATTTCTGCATGAACTAGCATCTAACATTAGTTGCCTGCCGGTCTTTTGTCATGTGCTGTGTGAGAGATTTATGTACGTTAACAATGATCCATACAACAACACTGCAAGGTAGGTATCATCATTGTCATCATCATTGCCAGTCATCACCATCTTATTACTGAATAGAAAGTGACGCACAGAGTGATAATAAACTTGCCCAAGTTTATAAAGTAAGGAACAGATGCAGGATTCAATGTTGTATATATTTTATGCAAAGCTTGTAGTTTTGCCAATGATTATTAGACTTGGCTGCAGATTGAAATTTCTTGGGGAGTTTTGAAACTACTGATGGTTTGATCCCAACTCTATAGAATAAAAAAACAAAACAAAACCAGTTTTAACTATGATGCGGTGATGGAGATTTTAAAAGTTCCTCAGGTGTTTCAAATGTGCAGCTGAGACTGAGAACCACGGTGCTATGCCGTGCTTCTCATGATACCAACGAAATCCTGTAACCAGGCCAGTTAATGCTAATTTAACTTTTTTCTTTCTAAATTACAGAATAAAAAGATGCTTAATATATATACTATTCTGATATCATAATGCTTAGCAATGAAAGAAAGACTTTAAATATCTTATATTAGTCTTTTTAAAATTTTTTTTAAAGTCAGACAGCCTTGTGGATAATTAACATGGTTAAAAGAGTGGTCATATTAGTTGCTAAGGGTTCTGGTTGCTGTTATGTATATATGAGCAATAATGTTTATGAATGTAATGAGTATTTCTATGTACCCTGTAATAAGAGCTTTATACTTGTTCATTTGTTTTGTGAATAAGATTAGGAAATATAGCTTCCAAGAATTATTGGATTACCATTTATCTTCGTTACTTAATATGAAGAAAATAAACAGCTGATAATGAGAATAAAAGCCAGCACCTCATGTGAGTCACGTGCTGATGGCTGATGACCGGTGGTTGACAGCGGCTGCTTCATGTGGATAGTGCCAAGAAGAGGCAGCATATTGCGTGAGATGAAAAGCGTGAGATGAAAAAGACTCTTCTACAGAGAGTCTGGGGGCCTCAGTTTCAGTTTGAGATGTTAGTCTGGTTTTCACACTTTCTAGTGTGAACTGAAAGTGCATCCACTTCTCTGCACCTCAGTTTTCTGTTCTATAAGGCGGAAGTTGGAATTGAGGCTCTTCTGGCTTCAAAGTTTTATCATCATCAATTTATTTCCTCCTTGAAATACTCTTTCTCTGCTTTCCCTCAAGACAGTAGAGCAGTTACCAGAATATGGCGTCTATGTAGACATCAAAAATACACCATTTGAATATGTTTTTAACTGCACCTATTTTGGTGAATAAACCCGGTAATAAACCGATGATTTGGAAGTACAGTGGTTGCTGCTAAAAGCACAGTTCATCCGAGAAAATTCCAGATAGAGGAAGCTTGATGTAGGCAGAGAAAATGAAGAACTGTGGTAACATTTAATGAATAGCTGATGAATCCCATCTGACCCTCTGTGTCAGGAGGTAGCCAAGCATGTCTTTGTTGAGAAGTCCTGTGACACAGTGCTGTGCTTCCACCTGGCAGGAGATACCGGTACTGGTGGCTGCCTGCATTCAAGCCCCTCTTTCCAGAATGGTAACATTGTGATTTGCTTTAGTCAGGGTTCCTATTCTTGCTGGGGAAGGTATGGCTGTGATAGAAAGGTAATACACCCACCAGGAAAGGCTGATTTGCATTAGCTAGCTACAGCATTGAATTGGGAACAATAGATGGGATAATAATGGAGTGGTTGGAGGCAGTTTTGCTTTGATCTGCGTATCATTCATAGGTTGACCACAAAGCTATTTTTACTGGTAGTTAAACATTTGGCAATTGCTGATCAGTAACAATGTACGAGATGTCCTACTGGAGTAGCATGGTTCAGTGGGCAGAACATGGGTTGAATTAGAATGTAAAAATATTTGTACTAAAGTGTGTCTGTTTTGCTATTGATTGGTCTTGTGTGGATTCATCCTTTGTCATCTTGGAGCGTGTGTGTGTGTGTGTGTGTGTGTGTGTGTGTGTGTGTGTGTGTGTGTATTCATTTGCTTTGAGATGTGGAATCGGGGAGAGGGTACCCTCAGTAAGATGATTTGAAATACTTAAAGGAATGAACCAAAATGAAGGTCAAAATAAAAAAAGAGAATAAATGATCAAGGGTATGAAAAAGCTGAATGACAGTATATTTTTATATAACGATTTTCTAGATAGAATATTTGAAATATTGAAGCCTCAAAGCTCCAATGGTGAAGGCCCCCAAACGCCAATGGTTAAGAACACCCATGTAATAAAAAGACAAAGGATTTTTGACTTGTAGATTTACTAATTACATTAGATATTGCTTTACCTTTTTTTTTGAGATGGAGTTTTGCTCTGTTGCCCACGCTGGAGTGCAAGGGTGTAATCGGCTTACTGCAACGTGCCTCAGCCTCCTGAGTAGCTGAGATTACAGGCATATGCCACCTTGCCCAGCTAATTTTTGTATTTTAGTGGAGACAGAGTTTCACCATGTCGGTCAGGCTGGTCTCTGCCCTCCTCGACCTCCCAAATTGATGGGATTACAGGCTTGAGTCACCACACCCGGCCTACTGTTTACAGTCTTTGGGTAATGTGAGTTATGTGAGTATGTAACCCTGTTCTCTTGTTTGTAAATCAAGGTTGCTTGTTTACAGGTGGAATTTGAGGCCATATTCCATTCTTTGAAGAATTACTCCAACATATCAGAACTCTACACATTTTACTCTCTTTTTGCTAACTCTTACTTGGCATAAGTACATGCATTCTAGAAGGAATCTTGTGTGGGTATGATCATTTATAATTGAGCAGCATTTTTATATATCTTCATTTTAACAAGAAGACGAATATACATGATAAAGGTAACTTAGGTAATGTTGAGAACAACATAGTAGACAGTATTAATTCCAGGATTCTTCAGACCAAAAGTATTTAAAGGCATGATATGGGTGTTACCCTGTTGATGTTCTTCTACAGAATAGGGGAATTTATGTTCAACTTGGACTAAATGAGTAATTACTCTCTTGATTACCTGCCACAGGAGTTTAAGGGTTCAAACTTTTTAGAATGGTGGTTTATAGCACCTGGAAGGAAGAGAACCATGAGGATTGGAGAGGATGCAGCCTCAAAGGCGGGAAGTCAGAATCAAGCACTCTACCAAGAATAAGGAAGGTGCGGGATTATGTGAACAGAACTCTCAACCACAGTCCACTCCCACGAAAATGTTGCATATGAACTGAAGCAATTCTTTCATTGGGAAAGTGTCAATGCTGTGAGTAAACCTTGGGAAAGTACATAATCAGTAATCAAATTTTCTATTAAAAAAAAAAACCCTACAACATAGTGAAAGGCAATCTAAATATTGAGGCCAGGTTGTACAAGATGGGAATTACATAAGATACATAAAGGTAGGATAGGGAAGCACTGAAAGAAGCTGTATCCAGAATGCAAGCTTGGGGCCCAGTTCTAAGCAGTAATTCTCGCTCTGGTACTTGTGTTACAATGTTTTACCTACTGGGAGTGCAGCTGCTCTCTCTAATCCAGAGGCAGTACAAGAGACAGAATGAGCGTTCAAGCTGTGCACAGTCCCAAATGCTGAATCCTCCGCCTATTACCTGTGATGTTGGACAAATTCCCTAAACTCCCCGGACCTCAATTTATGCAATTGTAAAATGCAAACATTAAAGCACTTCCCCTGTGCATTTTTATAAGGACTAAATGAGATAATTCATGCCAGGAATTAGGAGAGTGCTCAGTCAGTGTTAGCTATTAGTAAGATGGTGATTTCCTCTGAGAGAATGAGAGGCAAAAGGATTTTGATTATTGAAAATGTAACTGGGCTCTGGTGAGCCAGCAGAAGGCTCATTGTGAAGATGTGTCACTATATAAACAGACAAAAGAATGCAGGGAAGTGACAGTACTTGGATTGGAATGAGAAAATTGACAATTTTGAGAGTTTCAAGAAGTATTGAGATTATTTATTTGAGCTTCTAAATTTCAGGCTCCATTGGAATTTACCACTTTTCTTATAGATACAGATTCAGGTAGATATATAGATATAGAAGTATCTATATTGGTTTTGATTCCTGGAGTGGAAGCTCTCTGAGGCAGGGTCTTTGTTTGACTCTTCATTCTATCCTCCCCTGTGTTTGGTGAAATACAGTGCCAAGATAGAAGTACACTTTTGGTTGTGATAACATTCTGTAAAGGGCTCTTGTTTCCTGGAGTTGCTTATTGTGAAATGTTAGACTTTGATGGCAGAATTTACACAGTAATCTACATTGCTCTCTGTAACTGTGATTACACATTAAAAAAAAAAAATCTCATGGCACTTTGAGATGACTAAAAGTTTGATTGAGTATAACTGAATTATACTATGTAATATAAATTCATTCATTTTACTAGAAAGTTAATGAAAGCTTAAATTGCTATAAAACTTTAAAATATGATTGCATATGATAATAAACTCATCTGCCTTCTAATTAAATAATTAGTGAAGACCCTAAGTTGGATATGCTATAGAAATATTTCTGTTCAGATTTGTCCTAGAATCCACTTCTTGTATTCTACAAGTTATTTAGAACTTATTTCTCTCATTGTTTCTGTTTTTGAGCCATAATAAAATCCACTGACTTAAGACTAGAAAATCCAGAAACAAATCCATACATCTGTAGTGAACTCATTTTTGACAAATGTGCCAAGAACACATATTGGGGAAAGAACTTGTTTCTTCAGTAAGTGGTGCTGGGAAAACCGGATAGCTGTATGCAGAAAAATAAAACCAGATCCCTATATCTGGCCATATACAAGGATCAAATCAAAATATATTAAAGACTTAAATCTGAGGCCTCAAACTATGAAACTACTAAATAAAACATTGGGAGAAACTCTTCAGGACATTGATCTAAGCAAAGATTTCTTGAGTAATAACCTACAAACATAGGCAACTGAAGTGAAAATGGACAAACGAGGTCATATCACATAAAAAGCCCTCTGCAAAGCAAAGGAAACAAACAACAAAGAGACAACCCACTGAATGGAAGAAAATAATTGCAAACTATCCATCTGACCAGGGAGTAATAATCAGAATACATAAAGAGCTCAAACAGTTCAATAAGAAAAAAATCTAATAATCCAATTAAAAGATGGGCAAAAAATTTGAATAAACATTTCCCAAAGAAGACATATGAATGGCAAACAGGTATAAAAAACCTGCTCAATATCACTGATCATTAGAGAAATGCAAATCAAAACTACAATGAGATATCACCCCAGTTAAAATGGCTTATATCCAAAAGACAGGCAATAATGAATGCTGGCAAGAATGTGGAGAAAAGGGAACTCTTGTACACTGTTGGTGGAAACGTAAATCAGTACAACCACTATGGAGGACAGTTTGGAGGTTTCTCAAAAAACTAAAAAAAGAACTACCATATGATCAAAAAGGACTACCATATGATCCAGCAATCACACTACTAGAAAAAGAAAGGAAATCAGTATATTAAAGAGAGGTCTACAGACCCATGTTCATTGAGGAGCTATTCACAACAGCCAAGATTTGAAAGCAACCTAAGTGTTTATCAACAGATGAATAGATAAGGAAATCTGGTAATATACACAATGGAGTGCTATTCAGCCATAAAAAAGAATAAGATTCTGTCATTTGCAAGGACACAGATGGAACTGGAGGTCATTATTTTAACTGAAATAAGCCAGGCAGGAACACAAACTTTGCATATTCTTATTCATTCTTGGGAGCTAAAACTTAAAATAATTGCTCTCATGGAGACAGAGAACAGAAGGGTGGTTACGGGAGGCTGGGAAGAATAGTGGAGGTGGGGTTGGGGGAAGTGGGGATGGTTAATGGATACAAAAATATAACTAGACAGAATGAATAAGATCTTGCATTTTGTGGCAGAACAGGGTGACTACAGTAAACAATAATTTATTGTACATTTAAAAATAAGAATATAATTGGATTGCTTGTAACACAAAGGAAGGATAAATGCTTGAGGTGATGGATACCTCATTTACTCTGATGTCATCATTATGCATGTATGCCTGTGTCAGAATATCTCATGGACCCTATAAATATGTACAACTATTATGAACCCATAAAAATTAAAAATAAATTATTTTTAGGCCAGGTGCAATAGCTCACACTTGTAACCCCAGGACTTTGGGAGGCCAAGGTGGGAGGACTGCTTGAGTTCAAGAGTTCAAGACCAGCTTGGGCAATGTAATAAGATCCCGCCTCTACAAAACATAAAATAAAATAAAAATTAGCCAGGTGTGGTGGTGCATGCCTATAGTCCTAGCTACTTGGGAGGCTGAGGTGGGAAGGTTGATTGAGCCAGGGAGGTAGAGGCTGCAGTGAGCTGTGATTGCGCCACTGCAGTCATCCTGGGGGACAGAACGAGGCAGTGTCTCAAAAAAAAACTCTTTTTTTTTTTTTTTTTTTTTTTTTAATCTATTGGTTTGAATGCTTCCTTCAGTGTTTCTATCAGGTCCCTCCTTAGTACCCGACATATATAACATAGAGTTATATATAAGATACAAAAGACGGAAAACTTAGACGAGATGGCGAGATTCCTAAACACATATACCCTCTCAAGATTGAGCCAGGAACAAATTAATTTCCTGAACAGAACAATAACAGGCTCCGAAACAGAATCAGTAATAAATAGGCTACTATCCAAAGAAAGCCCAGGACCAGACAGATTCACAGCTGAATTCTATCAGATGTACAAAAAAGAGCTGGTACCATTCCTACAGAAACTATTCCAAAAAACTGAGGAGGGGGGACTCCTTCCCAACTCGTTTTATGAGGCCAGCATCAGCTTCATATCAAAACCTGGCAGAGACATAACAAAGAAAAGAAAGTTTCAGGCCGATATCCTTGATGAACACTGATGCAAAAATCCTCATTAAATACTGGCAAACCAAATCCAGCAGCACATCAAAAAGCTTATCCACCAGGATCAAGTAGGCCTCATCTTCAGGATGCAAGTCTGGTTCAACATGCAAATCAATACATGTGATTCATTACATTAACAGAATGAAAGACAAAAACCACATGATTATCTCAATAGATGTAGAAAAGGCTTTTGATAAAATTCGACAGCCCTTCATGTTAAAAACTCTCCATAAACATAATGCAGAACTAGACAGTGAAAGAACATATCTCAACATAATAGGAGTCATCTATGACAAACCAACAGCCAACATTGTACTGAATGGGCAAAAGCCAGAAGCATTCCCCTTGAAAACCAGCACAAGAGTGCCCTCTCTCACCACTCCTATTCAACGTAGTGTTGGAAGTCCTAGCCAGAGCAATCAGGCAAGAGAAAGAAATAAAGGGCGTTCAAAAAGGAAGACAGGATGTCAAAATATCTATTCATAGATGACATGATTCTATATCTAGAAAACGTCATAGTCCTGGCCCAAAAGCTCCCCCAGCTGATAACTCAACAAAGTCCGAGCATACAAAATCAATGTACAAAAATCAATAGCATTCCTATATACCAACCACAGTCAAATCTAGAGCCAAATCAGAAAGACAATCCCAATCACAATGACTACAAAAGGAATAAAACACATAGGAATACAGCTAACTAGGGAGGTGAAAGAATTGCGAAATACTGTTCAATTACAAATTACAAAGAGAATGACAAAACACTGCTCAAAGAAATCAGAGAAGACACAAACAAATGGAAAAAAACATATGCTAGTGGATACAAAGAATCAATATCATTAAAATGAGTGTCCTCTCCAAAGCAATTTACAGATTCAGTGCTATTTGTATCAAACTACAGATGATATTCTTCACAGAACTAGAAAAAACTATTTTAAAATTGATATGGAACTGAAAAAAAGCCTAAATAGCCAGGACAGTCCTAAGATAAAATAACAAAGCTGGAGGTATGTTACCCAACTTCAAACTATACTACAAACGCTACAGTAACCAAAACAGCATGATACAGCTATAAAAACAGGCACAGACAGAACAGAACAGAGAGCCCAGAGATAAGGCTGCACATCTATGACCCTCTGATCTTCGACAAAGCTGACAAAAACAAGCAATGGGAAAAAGACTGACTATTGAATAAATGGTGCTGAGATAACTGGCTAGCGATATGTGGAAGATTGAAGCTGGACCCCTTTCTTAGACCATACACAAAAATCAACTCAAGATAGATTAAAGACTTAAATGTAAAACTCAAAACTATCAAAACCCTGGAAGAAAACCTTGGCAATACCATCCTAGACATAAGAACAAGCAAAGGTTTCATGACAAAGATACCAAAAGCAACCGCAACTAAAAGCAAAAATTGACAAGTGGGATCTAATTAAACTTGCAAACTATACATCTGACAAAGGTCTGATATCCAGCATCTATAAGGAACTTAAACCAATTGACAAGAGAAAAACTAACAACCCAATGAAAAAGTGGGCAAAGGACATGAACGTTCACTTCTCAAAGGAAGACATACATACAGCCAGCAAGCACATGAATAAAAGTTCAATATCATTGATCACTAAATAGATGCAAATCAAAACTACAATGAGATATCATCCCAACCCAGTCAGAATGGCTACTATGAAAAAATAAAAAAAAATAAATAAAACAGATGCTGGCAAGGTTGTGAAGAAAGTGGAACACATATACACTGTTGGTAGGAGGGTAAATTAGTTCAACCATTGTGGAAAGCAGTATGGCGATTCCTCAAAGATCTGAAAACAGAACTACCATTTGACCCAGCAATCCTATTACTGGATATATACCCAGAGAAATAAAAGTCATTCTACTATAAAGACACAGGCAAGCGAATGTTTATTTCAGCACTATTCACAATAGCAAAGACATAAAATCAACCTAAATGCCCATCAGTGACAGATTGCATAAAGAAAAATATGGTATATATACATATATATACCATAAAATACTATACAGCCATAAAAAATGAAATCCTGTCTTTTGAGAGAACATGGGTGGAGATGAAGGCTATTACCCTTAGCAAACTAACATAGCAACAGATAACCAACTACTGCATGTTCTCACTTAAAAGCAGGAACTAAATGATGAGAACTTATAAACACAAAGAAGGAAAAAATGTTTGGGCACAGTGGCTCACACCTGTAATCCAAGCACTTTGAGAGACTGAGGCAGATAGATCACGAGGTCAGGATATCAAGACCATCCTGGTTAACACAGTGAAAACCTGTCTCTACTAAAAATACAAAATTTAGCCAGGCAGGTGGTGGGTGCATGCCTGTAATCCCAGCTACTCAGGAGACTGAGGTGCAAGCATCACTTAAACCTGGGAGGTGGAGGCTGTAGTGAGCCAAGATCGTGCCATAGCATTCCAGCCTGGGTGACAGAGTAAAACTGTGTCTCAAAAAAAGAAAAAAAAAGAGAGAGACCAAAAAACAAAGAAAGAAACAACAGACACTGGGATTACCTGAGGGTGGAGGGCGAGAGGAGGGAGAGGAGCAGAAAAGATCACTATTGAATACTGGGCTTAGCACCCAGGTAATGAAATAATCTGTACAACAGCCCCCCATGACACGTTTTTACCTGAGTAACAAACCTTCACTTGTACTCCCAAACCTAAGATATAAGTTAAAAAAAAGCATTGGTCTAAATGCTTCCTTCAGAGCTTCTTATGAGGTCCCTCCATAGTATAAAATACACATGTATTGCATACATAATCATATATTGTATAAGATAATTTATATATGATGTTATAAAATATTAAATATATTACATAAATAGTAATACTAACATATATGAAATAGTAGTATACACATGTAATATATAACATTTGGCAGTATTTAAATGCTTTGGGATAAAGATAAGAAGGAGAAAATGGCTAGAAGATAGATATACATGTATATGTATATAAAATTCAATATGTTAACATATACATACTAATGTGTTTGCTATTGTTACTGTGTACTAATATCTATCTATATTTAGCTTGTTAATAAATGTGCTTGCTCGAGGCTAGATTAGAGCCTTTGCTAATTACATTGCTAAGGTGCTCTTCGTTCCTCTGATACCCATCACCAGGCTGAGTTTCAGTTTCATTTATTTCCCATCGTCATTTCTAATTATTTGGGAGATGTACTGTGGCTTATTGCCTCTCAGTCTGCTCTGAGAGGTTCTGTCTTCCATCAGCTGCCAGGATATTCTGCCCCTGCGTCTCTGCCACACTGATATAGGGGAAGCTTGCTCCACTCCCCACCCCCATCTTTTTTAAAATTTTTTAATTTTTTATTTTTTACTGGAAGAGTTATCTCTGAAGGTTTTTCCCTGAACTGGATATGTCTCTCCTTGAACTGAATATGTCCAAGCACAGCTGGTTCCATGGACATCTGATCTATTCAGTTGCACAGGGTCCCATTTTCAGAAAAGCCCCATACTTGACTTAATTCTCTGCTGTTTTATATTCTGGATAATTTTTGAACAAGAAGCCCTACCTTTTTATTTTTCACAGATCCCTGCATATGATAGAGGCAGTGCTGTTTCAAAACGCCATTAAGCATCCTTCTGAGCTGCGGACAGTCATCAGACCAGTCTTCAGCTGTGCCCAGGACAGCAGCAGTGACAGCACACCACTTTGCTCATGATAGGGATCACTAAGTGTTCAAGTGAGCCCTGCTCTCTCTGCAGATGTTAAGCACTCACTCGGCACCCCTCCCACACTGAGGCTCATGCAGTGAATAGTAAGGGACCTTTGTGTAGTGTCACGTGATGAATATTGAAAACTCTAAGACTGAATCTTTACTTCATGTAAGTAAGTTCTTGAAGGAATTCTCTTAAAGTCTGTCATCGTGTTATTAGAGACACAAATTCTCTTCAACGCTAAGGTAGTGGCCAGTAGCATGTTGTGTAGCTGAGGAGCTTTAACAGAAGGAAGGAAATGTAACACTCTGTTAGTTTCCCAGGGCTGCCAGAACACATCAGTGCACACTAGGTCACTAAAAACAACAGAAATTACTTCTCTCCTCCAATTTTGGAGACCGGAAGTCTGAAATCAAGGTATCAGCAGAGCCTTACTCCCCAGAGGCTCTTGGGATGAATGTGATCCTTTCTTTTTCCAGCTTCTGGTGGCTGCAGCTGTTGCTTGTCGTGTAGCTGTGTCTCTCCCTGCTATATCTTCGGGTCACCTACTCCTCTTATGTGTATCTCTCCTTTATGTGTCTGTCTCCAAACTCAGACTCTTTCCTAAAAGGCTACAGGTGGTTGCATTGAAAGCCCAGAACCTGTGATTGCACCGAGAACCCAGACAGAGAATACTGGATGCGTATCTTTTTGGGTGCCACCGTTCAGGCCACTGCAGGCACTGATGTTGATATGAATGTTTAGGATACTCAAGCCGGCAACATTTGGGAAGGTGTTCAGTGCACATGCCAGCATCTTCATTTTTAAACGAGATGTTCCTCAAAGCACAAAACCCAAAGCTGTCACCTTTTCAAAGCCAATTCAGAGTTACATGTTTTCAGGCGTGGAAGGCTTTTGTGGTGTGCTCCTTTCTCTGTTGTTTTTATAGTGAATCTTAAAGATGTCTGCCCTAAATCTTCTACATTATTCTAGCTTGTTCACTGGTTCAAAGGCTATAGTATAAATTTTGCAGAAATGGTTCATCTCAACTCTCTTGACCCTTGGAAAGGGCTTAATACACAGTCAGCTCTGGTTGAATTTCATATGTACTACATGGGTCTACATGCTGTCATTTTCATCAATATTTTTGTGTTAGAAACTAGGAAATATGAAAAAGTCACTTCGTTTCTCTAGTCCCATGGAAAGGTGATGGGATTAGGTTAACTTTTGGTTCAATTCCCTTGAATTGAGAATTTTGTGATTATTTTGTAAAGTAGCATGTAAGCACTATGAGGGTAGAAATGAAAAAGAAACTTTTTATTATGGAAAACTGAAGCTTATGCTAGATAATGTGTCCCTACCCACTCATTAGCCAGATTCCACATTTAAAAATTTAACTCAAAGTTAACATTATCCAAGCCACCTTGTTATGTTACTAAATGCATAATAGGTAGTTTGTTGAAAATTTAATCTCCAGTTTAAAAACAAATTCTGTGCAGAGAATTCTGCTTTTATCAAGATCTTCACAACCAGAGCCTGTAATGCAACATTTAGATGCATAAATGCTACAAAGTTTTTGGGAAATAAAACAACTTCAAAGTTGGCAGCAAACCTATGGTGTGATAATTTTTTTATTCCTCTTTCCATTGTGTCATTTTGATTTTTGAAATTCTATGAGCTGCAAATAAAGGGAGAAATTGGGAGGTGATGACATATTTCTAAGTCTCCTACTGAACTCTTAGGACCATTAACATAGAGATGGTCCGAAAAGGCAAGAGTGAATGAAGTTCTCAGGAGAACCAGGGAAAGGCATAAAGCAAGAGGCTGAGAGAGGGACCCTGAGAACTGGCAACCATTCAGGTAGCTAGAAAAAGATGAGCTCAGTAGGAGACTTAGAAGTATTCACCACATAAACAGAACCTAAGACAACAACCACGTGATTATCTCAATAGATGCAGAGAAGGCCTTCAACAAAATTCAACAGCTCTTTATGCTAAAAACTCTCAATAAACTAGGTATCCATGGAACGTATCTCAAAATAATAAAAGCTATTTACGACAAACCCACAGCCAATATCACACTGAATGGGCAAAAACTGGAAGCATTCCCTTTGAAATCTGGCACTAGGCAAGGATGCCCTCTCTCACCAATCCTATTCAATATAGTATCGGAAGTTCTAGCCAGAGCAATCAGGCAAGAAAAAGAAACAAAGGGTATTCAAATAGGAAAGGAGGAAGCCAAATTGTCTCTATTTGCAAATGACATGATAGTATATCTAGAAGACTCCATCCTCTCAGCCCAAAATCTCCTGAAACTGATAATCAAATTCAGCAAAGTTTCACGATACAAATTCAAAAGCATTCCTATACACCAATAACAGACTTGTGCAAAAATCACAAGCATTCCTATACACCAATAACAGTCTTAGATAGAGCCAAATCAAGAACGAACTGCCATTCACAATTGCTACAAAGAGAATAAAATACCTAGGAATACAACTAATAAAGGATGTAAAGGACCTATTCCAGGAGAACTACAAAGCACTGCTCAACGAAATAAGAGAGGATGCAAACAGATGGAGAAACATTCTATGCTCATGGTTAGAAAGAATCAATATCATGAAAATGGCCATACTGCAAAAAATAATTTATATATTCAATGCTATACCCATCAAGCTACCAACGACCTTCTTCACAGAACTGGAAAAAAACACTTTAAATTTTATATCAAACCAAAAGAGAGCCTGCATAGCCAAGGCAATTCTAAGCAAAAATTACAAAGCTGGACACATCACGCTGCCTCACTTCAAACTATACTACAAGGCTACAGTAATCAAAACAGTATGGTACTGGTATCAAAACAGAGACATAGACCAATGGAACAGAACAGAGTCCTTGGAGGCAACACCACACATCTACAACCATCTGATCTTTGACAAACCTGACAAAAACAGGCAATGGGGAAAGGATTTCTTGTTTAATAAATGATGTTGGGAAAACCGGCTAGCAGTGTGCAGAAAGCAGAAACTGGACCCCTTCCTGACACTGTACACTAAAATTAACTCCAGATAGATTAAAGACTTAAACATAAGACCTAACACCATAAAAATCTTAGAAGAAAACCTAGGCAAAACCATTCAGGACATAGGCATAGGCAAGGACTTCATGACTAAAACACCAAAAGCATCGGCAACAAAAGCAAAAATAGACAAATGGGATCTAATTAAACTCCAGAGCTTCTGCACAGCAAAAGAAACAATCATTAGAGTGAACCAGCAACCAACAGAATGGGAAAAAACTTTTGCAATCTACCCATCTGACAAAAGACTCCTATCCAGAATCTACAAAGAACTAAAACAGATTTACAAGAAACAAACAAACCCATTCAACAGAGGGCAAATGATACGAACAGACACTTTTCCAAAGAAGACATATATGAGGCCAAGAAACATGAAAAAATGCTCATCATCACTGGTCATTAGAGAAATGCAAATCAAAACTACATTGAGATACCATTTCATGCCAGTTAGAATGGTGATCATTAAAAAATCTGTAAACAACAGATGCTAGAGAGGATGTGGAGAAATAGGAACACTTTTACACTGTTGGTGAGAGTGTAAATTAGTTCAATCATTATGGAAGACAGTATGGCGATTCCTCAAGGACCTAGAAATAGAAATTCCATTTGACCCAGTAATCCCATTACTGGATATATATCCAAAGGATTATAAGTCATTCTATTATAAGGACACATGCACATGTATGTTCATTGCGGCACTGTTTACAATAGCAAAGACTTTGGAACCAACCCAAATGCCCATCGATGATAGACTGGACAGGGAAAATGTGGCACATATACACCACAAAATACTATGTAGCCATAAAAAATGATGAGTTCGTGTCCTTTGTAGGGACATGGATGAACCTGGAAACCATTATTCTCAGCAAACCAACACAAGAACAGAAAATCAAACACCATATGTTCTCATTCATAGGCGGTTGTTGAACAACGAGAACACATGGACACAGGGAGGAGAGCATCACAAACTGAGGTCTGTGTGGGGGGATTAGAGGAGGGACAGTGGTGGGTAGGGAGTTGCGGAGGGATAATATAGGGGGGAGAAATGCCTGATATAGGTGATGGGGATGGAGGCAGCAAACCACATTGCCATGTGTGTACCTGTGCACCAATCTTGCATGTTCTTTACATGTACCCCTGAACCTAAAATGCAATAATATGAATATCTATATATGTATAAAAAGAAGTATGTTAACATAGGGAATACAACCTAGAATAGCCTGGGGACCTGATTCAGAAGCCACGGGAAGAGGGTTTTTTTTTTTTTTTTTTTTTTTTTTTTGAGACGGAGTCTCATTCTGCCTCCCAGGCTGGAATGCAGTGGCATGATCTCCGCTCACTCAACCTCTGCCTCCCGGGTTCAAGCTATTCTCCTGCTTCAGTCTCCTGAGTAGCTGGAACTACAGGTGTGTGCCAGCACACCCAGCAAATTTTTGTATTTTTAGTAGAGACATAGTTTCACCACATTGGCCAGGATGGTCTCGATCCGCCCGCCTTGGCTTCCCAAAATGCTTAGATTACAGGCGTGAGTCACTGCACTTGGCTGAAGGGGATTTTTTTTAAAGGAAGTGAGTGGTGAACATTGTCAAATCCTGCATTTGACATATGAGAGGAGTGTCAGTGGCATGATGAAGGCAGAAGCCAGACTAGAGAAGTCAACAGAAGTTGACCAAAAGATGACAGAATGGATTGACAGCTCTTAGAAGGAGCCCAGTTCTTAGGTGGGAGGAGAATAGGCAATAGCTAGTGGATATATGAGGAGGGTGAAGTTAATTATTTGCAATGAAGGAGACATTTTATAGTATTTAACTGCTTCTGGGACAAGGGCAGTAGAGAGGAAAGACAGAAATAAATGAATAAATGACAATTTCAGAGAGCTTACTGTGGGACTTAGACCACGGGTAGCGAATAATTTATAGGTAGGGAGGAATCATCATTGTGATGAAACAGAAGAGAGAAAGCTGAAAAATATGATCTGGATACAGATGTAGGTATACCTTTAAGGGTAGGAACTGATGAGTTTTCATCTAATATATATGTGCTTAAACACACACACACACACACACACACACACACACACACACCCCTATAGTTTCAGTTTTCCATGATAATAATTTATTTTTATGGAGAAAAAATAGAATAAAATCAACCTACTAACCAGAGTGTTAAATCTAATTGGTCTTACTGTATTCAAGAGAGTGGTAATACATTTCTTACACAACACACACGTCCACACACACACACATACCCACCCCGAAATCATCCAAGGTAAATGCACCCTACAGTCAATCTGAGAGCCCTTAGGAATAAAAAGATACACCTATATATTATGTATATATATCTATATAGACATATAGATATATATAAAATATATATTTCTATATATAAACAATATATTTTCTATATATATAGACATTTATACATTTTATATATAATAGTATAGGTACTATATTTATAGTATATATAGTATATAGATTATATATTATATATACTTTTTTGAGCGAGGTGACAATGTGGTCTGCTGAGAAGCAGGAGACTATTGCTGTAATCTCAGTGAACACTAAATACGGAATAAATGCTAATAAGCAATGTTAAAAAACATGTATTCTGAACAGTTTGTTGGTAATCACCTTTTTCTCCCTTTTTTTTTAGCTTGTAATTTTTTTTAAATAACAGTCAGTGATGGTACCTAAACAGAAATTATAAAATAAAATACTCATTTATTTTTATGGAGAAAAAATGAAATAAAATCAACCAACTAACCAAAGTGTTAAATCTAAATTGGTCTTACTATATTCCAGACAGTTCTAGTGGTAATACAATTCTTACACAACACACACATCCACATGCACACCCCCCACAAAATCAAATCATCCAAGGTAAATGCACCTTACAGTCAATCTGAGAGCCCGTAGGAATAAATGTGTGTTTCTTACTATGCTCTGTGATTGTCATCCCCTTGGGTCTCATGCCCCATGCTAAAAGCGAGTGAAGTATGTAAGTCTCTAAGACACAGAGTTTGTCAACTGATTCTCATTATTCAAGGATGGGAGGAGAGCCATAAGAGGAACAAGGCTGGGGAAAGTGGGCACAGCACTGTTAGAGATGTCAGTACATGGCTCAGAGGAGGCAGTTTGCTTCAAAAGGGAAGGGTTAGGGGAAGGAGGGGCATGGTTGTGTTTGAATTTTGTTGTTCCACTTCTGAGGAAATGCCAGCCCTTCCTACAGAGCATACCTCTCTTTTCTGTCTCCTTGGCGCTTATTTTCTTTTTCTTTTGTTTTCTTCTGTCTTCACCTTACCATGCCCCAAAGTTAAAGGATGGAGGCGAGCCCTGGAGAGCAGAATCGATTCAGATCTGGTAGAATGAAGAGTTGGAATGAATCTTCCCAGGCCTCAGCTTCTGTGTTCTACCATGTGAGGAACTCATCTTTCTTTTCCAGCTCCCTTTGATATTGTTCAGCTAAAACAGGAAGCATCCAAACAGCTTGTAAGCACAGTGTTGGTTTTTTTTTAAACTTGAGATTCATTTTAGAGTCATCACAGAGCTAACTTCTGTTTAGACCTCTTTGATGCCCAACAAGAAATTTTGTGAAATAAAATGAAACACTTATGATTTCTGAATGTCATAAACACTTTCAATTATGTGTTTAAATTCAGTATCTGGGTAATAATTAAAGAAGTTACAACCGGACAAATCAACTTGGAAATGAATGCCTGGAATTATGCTTGATAGGTTTAGGGCATCTAAGCCATTGACTTCTGTCTGAAAGACCGTGACAATTAAGAAATTCCCCTGCCATGGATAAAATTTAAAAAATTACAAAATACTTAAAAATATCAGATCTTTTATGTCTAGAGAGGCAGAGTTTAAATTTTGTACATATTCACACCATTTCCTCCAGGATACATAGCATGTAGAAAAATGTTCTCCCAGCACTTTGGGAGGCTGAGGTGGACAGATCACAAGATCATTAGTTCAAGACCAGCCTGACTAATGTGGCAAAACCCCATCTCTACTAAAAATACAAAAATTAGCCGGGCATGGTGGTGCTTGCCTATCATCCAAGCTACTAGAAAGGCTGAGGCAGGAGAATTGCTTGAACCTGGGAGGTGGAGGTTACACTCCAGCCTGGGTGACAGACCAGAACTCTGTCTCAGGGGGAAAAAAAAAAAAGAAAGATGAAGAAAACAGTGTTCAATAGATATTTGCTGAAAATAGTTCTTTGAGTATCTATTTGAAAAACAGGATACATCTAAAAAGAGTCTGTCAAGGATCTGAAAGAAACAGCCCCCTTATTGATATGTTTCTTTCTTCTTTTTTTTTTTTCAAGACAGAGTCTTGCTCTTGCTGCCCAGGCGGGAGTGCAATGGCACCATCTCAGCTCACTGCAACCTCTGCTTCCTGGGTTCAAGCAGTTCTCCTGCTTCAGCCTCTCATGTAGCTGGGATTACAGGTGCCCACCAACACATCCAGATACTTTTTATATTTTTAGTAGAGATGGGGTTTTGCCATGTTGGCCAGCCTGGTCTGGAACGCCTGACTTCCTGATTCGCCTGCCTTGGCCTCCCAAAGTGCTGGAATTACAGGCGTGAGCCACTGTGCCCAGCCTTTTTCTTATTTTTAATTTGAAAACCAGAGCCTCGTCATTGCTTTGGGGGAATAACAGTTTCACCACTATTCTCTGCCAGTACCTTTATGGATGTATCCAGAAAGGCTCTGATTGGAAACATTCTGCAAAAGAATGATGGCAGTTCTGACATTTTTTTTTTTAAATTTAATTGGGCATAGGACAGAAATGGAAGAAATGCTTTAAAAACATTACAGGGATTTCAGAGCAAGAATAATGCTCTGAAATAAGCATAATGGGATGAAGAATGATGACAGTTTTTAGTGGGAAAAATTTTAAGTGCTTTTATCCTTTTAAAAAGCAATTGAAAAATTATCCTGACACTAATGCTTAGAAAGTGTCTGTAATTTTTCTCCGGAGCACTATAAAGTATGAGCTGGTTCTCCCCCATCTGTGCTAGTTGACATGGAAAGCTATCTAATGTGTACAGGAGATCATGTACTTTGTTGTTGTTGTTGTTAAGACAGAGTGTTGCTCTATCACGCAGGCTGGAATGCAGTGGCGCAATCTCCGCTCACTGAAACCTCTGCCTCCTGGGCTCAAACCGTCTTCCCACCTCAGCCTCCCAAATAGCTGGGATTACAGGCATGGGCCACCACACCGGATAATTTTAGCATTTTTTTTGTATTGGCTTGGTGCAAAAGCAATTGAGGTTTTTGCAATAAATACGGGTTTTCATTATCTTCCCCTGGTTGGTCTCCAAATCCTGGGCTCAAGTGATCTGCCTGCCTCAGTCTCCCAAAGTGCTGGGAATATAGGGGTGAGCCAGTAAAACATTTTTGAGTAACTCAACATATATCTTGTTATTTATAAACTTCATTTATGTGCTGTAGTCATTGTGTATACTAAATATTAGAAATTTAATTCTTGCTTTTTATATAAAAATAAAGACAAATGGACTTTTTTTCTTTATTGCTCAATTATCTTGCATATATCTTGCAGTATATAGCCTTTTCATCCCCACTTCATTTTAGAAATCATTAATGTAGGCCTTTCTCTAGCCTGTAGGTAAAGAACCACATAATCTTTAAGAGAAAAATGGAGAATATAAAAAGCTTAGATATATTCCATCTCTCTGTAGAGTATAATGAGAGATAACTGTGATACAGTAGTTGATTTTTATTAAAAGATGACGTATCTCTGTTTGTCTTATTTAGGGGTTGATTTTCAAGTTTTAGATGGCTCTCCCTCTTTAAGTTGTCATTTGTTTCTGCTTATAACCTACTGATCATGCCTTTAGTACTCATAAATATTGAAAAGGGAAGGCCTCAGGTGACTTACAAAGGCACTGTTGTAAATACCTGTTTCTGGGGAAGGTGAAGTGAAGGTGTTGGATTACGCATGACTATCACAGGTGTTCTTATACCACATCTATGCCCCCTCAGGTGAGTTAAGTAAAACCGGTTACTGAGTATCAAAGTATAATAAGGTTTCAGAACTTTGAGTCGCTTTTTTAAAATTGACTATCATAGATTCCATTTTGAGCTCATTTATTGAAGACTATCACAGTGTTATTCTCATTGCTAATTTTATTCCCGAAGCACCAGTAATCCAAGTGCTTAGATTATCCTTGATTTTACAGCAAGAAAAAATTTTCAACAATGTTAATATTAAATGAACTTGTATTAAATATCATTGTTATATAAGTTCTAGGTTTTGCTATCGTGTTCTGCATTCAATAAAATACCAGAACATAAGTCAAAAACGCCCATATCAAACACTGACCAGTTTTTACTTTGAAGTATTAAAATCATTTCTGTAATACTTAATAGAATGTTAATCAGAGGACAATACAACAAAAAATAAAGACACCCATCAAAAAATGTATCAACTACTTGATTCATGTGCAGACTAATATCTTCATATGCAGTGAAGTGCTGTCAAGTTCTGATTCTTTTACGATCTTTGTTTACGCAACAGCAAAATCAGAATTAGGAAAGAAATGTTGAAAAGGCAAGTTGCTTAGAATTTGGATGACTCTAAGTTTAACATTTATATTAATTTATAGAACTGAGAAGTTGAGTAATTCTCAATTTTATAATTAATGGCTTAAGTAAAGCATGGGGGGTGTTGGTCTTCGATCTTTCAAATTTTTAAAATATTTATAATCCTCATATTTTTATGTAGACATCTAAGTTTTCATTACAAGTTTAAATAGTTGCAAAAGATGTTTGACATATTGTAAATTTTATTTAAAAATGAAATAACTAGATCACTCTTTTAAATATGTTCAGTGTAGTGACAATAATAATTTCATATCTTCTACCAAACATTTAAAAATATACAAAAGATATTTAAAAGTCAGGTATTTTACTGTCTACTTTTTCTTCTGAACTAGTTTTATGCTTTTTACCCAACATAATTTTCTCCAAATGTGATATATATTTTTGTGCTTGAAATAATTTGATCTTTTGTGCTTTTCTGCAACCTCTATATACATACATGTATATAATATAAAAATGGAAATAAATATCCACATTCCCCTTACCAGCCCAGTTTATCCTCAGAGTACCCGATAAACAATTTCTTGCTGAATCAGTTGCGGATTTTTGCTCATACATTTAAGTTGTGTAACATGCAACTTCATAAAATGTCAAATTTTCACTGAAATATGTTCTTTATTATTGTGAAATGCCAAAGGCCAGAGAAAAACATCTGCTTGTGCAGGAAGAAGTACTGCACCCGTCTTCTTATGACAGGACTGTGTTTGCTGGAGCTTCTCCATCTCAGTCTACCCTGAATTTACCCATGATCTTAACATTGTTTCAAACTGTGACATTGTTTCATAAGCACCTTGACTAAATATTTGGGCCTCCTAGGACATATTGAAGCATTTTTCTGTGTCTTTCTAGTTGGAAGATAAAGTTTCATAGGCCTTGATCATCCTGTAGACAGATAGCTGCTTTCAGAGAGCAAAATCCCTTCCAAGAGACTTGTGTGGTTTCATACTGAAGCTGGGAGTTGCTGTGTCTTAGCTTTAATGCTTATATCTGGGTTTCAATAAGTAAAGCCTCCAAAAGCTTTTCCCTGACGATATTCTGTCCTGAAGGCTGTGTTTTGAGCAGGGGCACTGGAATTGTTGTCCTTGCATGTATTTTAAATTCTTGTATGGATTTTGGTGAGTCACCATACAAACAGTTAAACGGTTTTCCAGCCTGCAGAAATGAACATAAAATCACAAAGCATTATTTTCTCTTATCTGAGTATTCTCATATTCTTACCTACTGTGCTTCATGTCAGCGAGTGATCCTTTACATTATTATAAAGTGACATAATATAGGAGCATGTTATAAGACTAGAGAGACAGAAACAATCCAAAAACCACCTTTCTGCAAACAGCCATTTGTAATGATTGACCAAGCAGTTTAAAAGACACAGAGAGAGCCTATTGATAGTTCAGGTTTGCTATGGTGACATGATATTACCAGTACTTCTATAGGTACCCAAATTTAGTTCAAAACATCGCTTCAGAGTACCCTTGATTTTATTCATTCTACCAGTGATCTGCTCAGAAAATCAAATCCAAGTACAGCGACAGAGGAAAAGAAGTTATTAAAATATCAGACAAGGTAGGTTCCTCAGGAGTTAGAAAGTTATTTCATACTCTACTTTACCTTTATTGTGGAAAAGGGTACTTTTTCATTGTAGAATAAAGACCTGAGATTGATTATGGAATCACTGTGGACGTTTTCAGCACAGCTTGCACATACCCATTGGGCTGTTTCAATCTGCTTACCTTTGCCATGTGCCCCCTGAATCACAGACTGTGGGCAAAAGGGTCTAAAAGCCCCCACAGTTCAGCTCTAACACCCAGTGGAGAATAACATCTATTCTTTCTTCCTCGATCCAAAGATACCCCAGCAAAATGTTGTTTTATTTCCTCATACACTCAGCTTTAGCTAAAATGGGACTTACTGTACATAGAATCTATCTTTGGGTGCGTATTACATACATTTCTACACTTTACCAAATATGGGGCAATTCTGTCTCATACCTCCATATTCTGACATTGTTTACCTTTAATTTTATTTTACCAATTTCTTTGTAAAGAAATACAACAAATTAGACCAGTGTGTCTTAGAGAGAGACAAGGAAGGTGTAGGATCTTGGAAGAACTGATTGAGCTGGGAGGGGTCTCTCAGGAATTAAAGTTCTTGAGCAACCAAAAGAAGTGCGATCCAAGGCTCAAAATCTCTTAGTCTTCAGATTGCTCTCAGCTCATTTATTTCCCATGGCATTGAGGAGTCTTGGAAGCTGTGTTCTGGCAGATGTAGCAGGCCTAGCACTCTCTGAACACTGGAGGTAAAGAGAACCTGGCTCAAGCAGCCTGAAGTGGGGATGAGCCACTGTGGAGAGCTGTGACAGTGGTGATGGCACACACAAGCTTAGAACGTTTTTCTGCCTCCCATGGAACTCAATGCTTTGAGCGGGGTTTGAGTAATGCTGAACTGCTGAAGACACAGAAACGAGTTCCCATCAAGGTGTCAGAGGTCAGCTCAGGAGCAGGACCACTGTGTTGTTTCTCAAAGAGGGAAAATGAGTTAGCTGAGAAGGTTCAGTGTCCCTTTGCGTTCAAACATCTCAATATGTAATATCATATAGCCACAGCTCTGAAGAAAGGAATCCGTGCAAAGTGGTATCTTTCCAAGAGAAATCTTTGACAGCTTTCATGGCTGGTTGTATTACATGTTAATGACAATGAAATTTCTCCTGGAGCTTCATTACCACTCTTAAGTCTATCTCATAATGCACATTTGGAGATGGCTAGAAAAATGTGGTGTCTGATTGGTGCTAATAAGATGGTGATGAAATTCCTAACAAGTAAAGACTGTGCTTGACTATTTTCAATAATTTAGTATTCTGGGATAAGCTTAACATCCTCACTGGCTGCCTTTGCTCCCAACAAGTACTTAGTATATGCCCAGATAAAGTTTAAGCAAGCTAGCTCCACTATTCCCAAACACATATTATCTAGGGACTAGTCTTTAAAATTACAAAGTAAAAAGTTTAAAAGTATAACTCACAAAAGGTTGTACCCAAACTAAAAAAGCTGAAATGATAAATTGATGGATTTGTGTTTTCGGTGGAAGAGGGTACAAACGAACTGTGTCCAGTCCCTGTACTTCTTCCCTCTGTCCCTTGCAACCACTCAAGTATTGATTTATTTATTCATATTTAAAATAGATGCATCTCATTGTATATATTTCTTATGTACAAAACGCTGTTTTAAAGTACGTACACGTGGTCTAATGTCTAACTCTAAGTAACTGACATTCATTACCTTACATATATATTACTCTGATGAGAACACTCCACGTCCATGTTAATAGCATTTTTCAAGAATACAATCTGTTGTTAAGTATAGTCACCATGCTGTACAAGAATTCTTGAGCTTATTCCCCCTATGTAACTGAAATGTTGTGTATTTTGACTAACGTCTCCTCAAGTTGGAGGGATTTCTGGGCTCTCTGCTCTGTTCCATCAGCTTTGATTTCTTTTTTTATGGCATGGTTATTCTAGTTTTGTTCCTACAGCTTGATAGTACACTTTAAAGTGAGGAAAGCATGAATTTTTAAAATTTTCTCTATGGTTTGCCCTGTGACAGCACCACTCAGACACATGTCAAAGAGATTTGATTCTTCACTATTTCAGGCTTTTACTGATTGTTAAAACAGAGTAATGACATGGAATCTTTTTTGTGGGCCACCCTGAAAACTGGAACTCCAGTTACTGTTGCTATACATTTGTTACAGTTTATGTTTCATTCAGGATATTTGATGAATTACCTGTTTGTATAATGACAAATAGGGTTCAATTACACAAAATATTTAATGGTCAAATCCTGCAATGAGAGAGAATTTTATTTATAATCTCTGTATTTCCTATATAATAATTTGAAAAATGTAGTAAAAATAGAATATGATCTAGTTTAAAACTATATTATTATTATGTGCATTTCTGTTTTAGAGAAGGACAAGACAGAGATCAACATGTTATTTTAGGCATAAACTTAGGTTACACTGGGACCAGTGTTTTGGAGGTGAAGGCGTGGAAATGAATGCAGAGATTAGACAAGGTTTCTGGGGTCCACGTTTCTCTGTCTAGTTTTCCATGCAGCTCCTAGAGTGTGTTACCATTCTGACGTTATAAAAATCACTCTCCGACATGAAAAAATTTTGGCAGGAATGTGAAAAAATTCATTTTCGAGGAAAATCTGGTTTTTAATTTAATTTTTGTCTTTGCAAGCTCGAAGACGGTTGATTCCCCGGGGACAGTTATGAAAAGTATAAATGTTTACAAGGACAACTATTCTAATGCTCTTAGAAAGCCAGGGCCTTCAGGAAAAAGTATTGTAAGGGGAGACTGTGTTTTACCTCCTAAAAATCATATAGGAACAAAAACATCCTAAGTCATAGAAACTTCAGAATTCAATGTGATTTCATCACAGTCTCTTAGAAAAGTTTCTTTTTTCTTTGTAAAAACAAATCCCCATTCACAGGATGCTCAAGGCCCACGCACCTATCTTGTTCCAGCCAGAAAGCCCAGAACAACACCTGCACATGCATGGACCTCAGAGTTCCAAATATGATGATGATGATTGTTACTATTTTTGAGACAGGGTCTCACCCTGTTGGCCAGGTGTGAGGGCAGTGGTGCATCTCTGCTCACTACAACCTTCACCTCTGGAGTGCAAGCGATTCTCCTACATCAGTCTTTAGAGTAAGTAGGTATTACAGCAGGCACTAGCGACCACGCCCATATATATATATATATATATATATATATATATATATATATATATTTAAATTAAAGACAGGAGGTCTGGAACTCCTGAGTTCATGTGATCCACCAGCCTTGGCCTCCCAAATTGCTGGAATAACAGGAATGAGCCACTGTGCACAGTCTGAGATACAAACATGATTGAAAGGGATGCTCAAACAGGCTGTTGCCTTCATCTGGGTGTAACCAATCTAAGATGTGAGAAAGATGTTAAATCATGGCTAATCCAGGGTGGGCTGAGATACTGATGCTCCAGCATAGAGAGAGTCCTGTCATAGAAAGACTGGAACCAGCACTTTCTCCTCGAAGATCAGGCCTTTCTATCTGGGCTGGGACCTGGAGGAAGATGAGTTTATTTTATTTTATTTTTTAAACTCAGTGTTGGGGAAGAGGGCCCTGGGCTGTTCCCTGTGAAAGGCCTCCTTCCAATGCTTGGGCTTCAGCAGGGTTGGGTCTCTCCACATCTCTCATACATCCAGGGCCTCTCCTACCAGCTCCTGGAACAAGACCTGGGTCATCCCAGCCATGGCTACGGCCGGCCGTGACCATGTTATAGGACACTGAACTGCTGGTGATGGACAGCATTGAGCTCCTAAAGGCTGCCTCTCTCCTTTTCCACCCACAAACACACCTGCACTGATTTTTCTGCCTCCCATAATGTGAAGCGACTTGCGGATAAAGAGTATTTTCACATTTTAGAAAGTGGAGATCGATGTATGTTCATAGCAAACTAGCAGGAACAGCCCGGGAGACAGGGGACACAGCAAACATGGAGCTGCACATCGAAAAAGCCAAAGTGTGGATCCATCTACTGTTTGATCAAATGCAGGAGACATTATCTATTTGGCACCTATCCGTTTATTTGGTTTTCGATAATATTAAGGAACACATTTTTTTCCCACAACTGTTCTTGATTTGAAATGCTGAAACCCGTTCACTGAGACTTTTCCACTAATGCATTAGACCCTCAATGTAGACAGAAAGTTCACAAACAAAACAGAACAGAAACAGTCACTGCCTGTGATTTCTGCTTCTGGTTTTACTCCCAACCATAGGTTTAGCTACTTTTTGACCCCGTGCGGGAAATGATACAAACACTGAACAAAACTTCTAATATCATATCTGTCATTAACAGAGAGGAGGAAAAACAACAGAACACAAGAAACCCATCTACAATGCAAGGTTTCCCAGGAGCACGGACTCTTAAGCACCCTCTCCGTGGAAGCGGCGGGCCAGCTGCACGTCTCTGGGCATAATGGGGACGCTCCTGGCATGGATGGCACCCAGGTTGGTGTCTTCAAAGAAGCTTACTAGGTAGGCCTTGCTGGTCCCCTGAGAGTGCAAATGGCCACGCTCTGGAGGTGCAGGTCCAGGCTGAGGGCCTGGGGATCTTGCGCACCAGGTGCTGGAAGGGCAGCTTGTGCAGGAGCAGCTGCGTGGACTTTTGGTACTTTCTGATTTCGTGCAGCGCCTGAGTGCCAGGCCTGTAGCGGTGGGCCTTCTTGATCCCTCCTCTAAGGGGCGCCCTCTTGCTGGCAACTTTCATAGTCAGTGTCTTCCTGGGGGGCCTGCCAGGTGGTGGCTTTGAGGGCAGTCTGTTATGCCCCATGGTGCCGGTGCCGAGTGATGGCCACTCCACTCTTTTTGGGCTGAGCCTGGCCCCCTGCAGGAGGCGCTGGCATCAGAGAGTGAGGATGGTGGGGCTGTGGACAGGATTCAGGGAGCCTGTGTGTGAGATCCATGCAGAAGACGCTCCCTCACACTCAGCCCCTTCCAGCCCAGCTCCAGACTTATCAGTAGAGGAAGATGGAAAACCCAAATGGTCACTTCTCTATCAGGGATGCTCCTGGGGTATTTTTCTCTCCCAAAGTGACATTCATGGAAATCGGCAGGTAGCCTTCGGGGAAAGCCGGGCTATTGGATGAAATGGTCATATGTGCCTGTCACTGAGACCCCCACTGGCTCCTTTTTTACCTTGATGCGGGGCTGAGCCTTCCTTGCATTTGCCATGAAGCCCAGTGAAGGCCTTAGGTTCACTGTGTTGCTGAACCAAGGTCTCAGCGGCTGCCTTCATGCTACTGGCTTCATGAGAAAAAGCAAAGCAGAGCAATGCAAAACAAATAACACACAAACCAAAGGCCCCTATATCAGTACACTGTTAACAGGCTTCTCTGATACTTGTAGTGGAAATTTAATGCCAGTGCATGCCGTGTATGTACCATATACTGAACAGGAATTTCCAGGATAATCAATACTCACAAAATAAGTTCATATTCCTCTTTTAAAAGTAGAGCTCATTTTCTAAAAAACCTTTAGGTTCATGCCAAAATTGGGCAGAGGGAACAGAGGTCCCGAATATCCTCTCCCCCGACAGATGCATAGCCCCCTTCACTATCTACTTTCTGCCCCAGAGTGGTACGTTGGCTACAACCATTCAACCTACATTGACACATCACTCTGACTCCAAGACCATCGCTCTCCTCAGGATTCACCTTGGTGTTGTACATTCCATGGACTCTAGCAAAGGAATAATGACCTGTATCCACCATTATTGTATACTGTGGACTAATTTCACTTCACTACAAATGTAGTGTGTCCAGTCTCTGCACTTCTCCTTCACCCTCCGTCCTTTGCAACCACTCAACAACTGATTCATTTATTCATGTTTAAAATGGACATATCTCATTGTATATATTTCTTATGAACAAAATGCTGTTTTAAAGTATGTACACATGGTCTAATGTCTAAATCTAGGTAAGTGACATCCATTATCTCACATATGGGTGGCTGTGGTGAGAACACTGCACATCCATATTAATAGCGTTTTTCAAGAATATGATCTATTAACTATGGTCATCATGTTGTACAGTAATTCTTGAGCTTATTCCCCCTATATATCTGAAATGTTGTGTATTTTGACCAATGACTCCTCAAGTTCCCCACCCCTAGCCACCATAGCCCCAGACAACCACCTTTCTTCTCTTTTACATCTGTCAGATTAACTTTGTGGGATTCCACATATCACTGAGATTGTGTGGTATTTGTGATTCTACCTATCCCTAACTTATTCCAATTAGCATGATATTCTCCCAGGTGCACCCAGGTGTCACAAACGACAAGATTTCCTTCTTTATGGCTGCATAATATTCTCTTTTGACTATAGCTATTCTAATGAGTGTGAGGTGATATCTTCTTTTAGTTTTTATTTGCATTTCTCTGAAGATTAGTGATGTTGAGCATATATATATGTATATGTTGTATTTGTTATATATATTTTATACATATATAAATATATATAAATTATAATTTATATGTAAATTTTTATTTATGTATAAAATATATAAAAATATATAACACTGTATATAAATAATATATATTTTACAAAAATATATAATAAATATATAAATACATGTATAAATACATCTAGACATAATAATATATATGTTAAGAATATATAAATTGATATTTATATGTAACTATATAAATATAAATATATGTAAAAGATATATAAAAATATGTATTTATATAAATAAATATATAAATAAGAATAAATAAATATATATAGATAAAACTAGTAACAGCAAGTATATATGGATATATACCTGCTGGCCACTTTCATGTCTTCTCTTCAGAACTGTCTATTATTCAGCTCCTTTGCCCAGTTTGTAAGTTGTATTGTTTCTTGGTTTCAAGTCCTCTGAGTTCCTAGTATATTTTGGACAATAAGTAATTAATTCCTTGTTGAATGCAGGGTTTGCAAATATTTTCTTTCATTATGATTTTGGCTTTTGGTTGTGTTGGTTGTTGTCAGTATAATTATAAATAAGGGTCAATTACACAAAATATTTAATGGTCAAATCCTACATCGAGAGGGATTTCTTTTAAACATTTGTATTCTTATAGAATAATTTGGAAAATAAAGTAATAATTGAATATTATCTAGTATGAAAATATATTTTACCTTATCTGTTTCTGTATTAGAGAAGCACAAAACAGACATAAATGTTATTTCAGCCATAAACCGAGTTTATATTGGGGCTAATTCCTTGAAGCTGAAAGCATGGGAAGGAGCGCAGGGATTAGACAGGGTATCTGGGGTCTGCGTGTCTCTTAGCTTTCTATGCGGCTCCTAGAGTGTGTTACCGTTTTAACATCATCAAACATCACTCCCTGACATGAAACAGTCTTGGTAGGAAAGTAAAAAGAGTCATTTTAGAGAAGAAGGTTGTTAATTTCATTTTTTTTTTGAGATGGAGTTTCACTCTTGTTACCCAGGCTGGAGTGCAATGGCGCGATCTCAGCTCACCGCAACCTCCGCCTCACGGGTTCAGGCAATTCTCCTGCTTCAGCCTCCGGAGTAGCTGGGATTACAGGCACGCGCCACCATGCCCAGCTAATTTTTTGTATTTTTAGTAGAGATGGGGTTTCACCATGTTAACCAGGATGGTCTCTATCTCTTGACCTCGTGATCCACCCACCTCGGCCTCCCAAAGTGCTGGGATTACAGGTGTGAGCCACCAGTCCCGGCTGTTAATTTCGTTTTTATTTTTATAAACTGGAAAAGAGTTGCTTGATTCCCCAGGAAAGGTTATGGAAAAGAATTAACTGTTTACAAGGGCAACTACTCCAGTACTCTCAGAGAGCTCACAGCCTTCAGGATAGAGTATTGTAAGGGAAGACTGTTGTCGCTCTTTAAAATCACGTGTGAGCAAAAATCCTAAGTTATAGCAACTTCAGGATTCAGTGTGAATCCACCAAAGGATTTCTTTTTTTCTTTCTGAAAACAGCTCCCCATCCACAGGATGTTCAGGGCCCTTGAAGCTGGAAGAAGAAGAAGCTTTCTTCTTCCAACTAGTAAGCCCTAGAACAACACCTGCTCATGCATGGACCTCAGACACCCAAATATGATGATGATAATTGGTATTTTCTTGAGCCAGAGTTTCACTGTGTCAGCCAGGTAGGAGGACCGTGGCTTCATCTCGGCTTACTGTAATCTCCACCTCCAATGCTCAAGAGATCCTCCTTTCTCAGCCTCTGGAGTAGCTGAAACAGCAGGTGCTGTTTAGCTTTTTTTTTTTTTTTTTCCACTTTAATTGTAGAGAGGAGGTTTTGCCATGTTGCCCAGGCTGGTCTGGAACTCCTGAGCTCAAGCGATCTGCCCACGTCAGTCTCCCAAAATGCTCTGATCATAGGAATAAGCCATTGTGCTGGGTCTGAGATAAAAATATGATTGGATGGAATTATTAAACTGGCTGCTGCTTTCATCTTGGGTTGACCAATGTAAAATGTAAGAAAGATGTTAAGTCATGAGTAGGTCTAGGATGGGCTGAGATGCTGAAGCTCCAGACTACAGAGGGTCCTGTCATAGAAAGACTGGAACCAGTCCTTTCTCCTCTAAGAGCAGACCCTTCTAGGCTGGGGCCCAGAGGAAGACTATTTTTTTAGTAGATGTTTGGGAAATGGCCACTGGGCTGTCCCCCAGAAAACGGACTCCCTCCAATGCTTGGGCTGCAGTGGGGCATGTCTCCCCACATCTCACATATCCAAAGCCTCTCCTACCACCTCCCCAACCAGACCTGTGTCATTCCAGCCATGGCCATGTGTGTGACCACATTCTAGGACACCCAGCTGCCAGTGATGGTCTGTATGGGACTTCTAATGGGTGCCTCTCTCCCTTTCTCACCCACAAACACACACACTGGTTTTTGCCTCCCATCATGTGAAATGACTTGTGTATGGAGACTCTATCCACATTTAGAAAGTAGGGTGTAATGTATGTTCATAGAAACTAGCAGGAACAGCCCAGGAGATAGGCGGTATGAGAACACCGACGGCATATAGGAAAAGTCCAAAGGATCCCATCTGCTATTTGATCAAATGCAGGAGACGTTATCTACTTGCCACCAATAAGAAATTTATTTTTTTCAATCATACTAATGAACAAATTTTTCTCAACTGTTCTTGATTTGAACTGTTAAAAGGCGTTCAGCGAGAAATTCCCAGTTGAAGTGAATGTATTAGACCCTCAGTGTAGATTGAAAGTTAAGGAACAGAAGAAAACAGAAACACAGTCACACCTGTGACTTCTGCCTCTGCTGTTACTCCCAATGATATACAGGGCTACTTTAGGACGCGGTGAGGGAAAGAGAACCAAAACTGAAGAGAACTGCTAATAGCAGATCTATGATAAACGCAAGGAAGAGCAAAAACACAATCAAACGGACGCGAAGCCTTCCATAGCGTTGCGTTTCCCAGGAGAATGGGAACTTCCGCACCCTTTCCGCAGAGGCGGCGGGCCAGCTGCGTGTCTGTGGGCATAATTGTGACACGCCTGGCATGGATGGCACACGGCTTGGTATGTTTAAAGAGGTGCACCCGGTAGGCCTCGCTGTTCCCCTGAATTCGCGGATGGCCACTCTCTGGAAGCGCGGGTTGGGCCTGACGATCTGGGCGATCTCGCGCACCAGGTACTGGAAGGGCAGCTTGCGCAGGAACAGCTGCGTGGACTTCTGATACTTTCCGATTTTGCGCAGAGCCAGGGTGCCAGGCCTGTGGTGGTGAGGCTTCCTGATCCCTGCTGTAGTCAGTACCCTCTTACCGACGATGTTGGTGGCCAGGTCTTCTTGGGAGCCCGCCAGGCGGTGGCTTTGCGGGCGGTCTGCTTGGTGCCAGCCATGGTGTGGGGCTGTGGCCTCTCCCTTGTCCTTGGGCTGAGCCTGGTGAACTGGAAGCAGCGCTGATACCAGACAGCAGTGGGGGTCGGGCTGTGGGCAGGATTGAGAGCCTGTGTTTTGGGATCTATGCAGAGGACGCTCCCACACACTTACCCCCTTCCCATGCAGCCCCAGACTCACCATCTCACTGATCAGAGGGTCCGAGGTTCCTGTATTCGGTCTCCTTGAGTGGCCTTGAGATTCCTAGGTCTATACACAGCAGTGGAGAATCTTTCTCCTAGGCCGTCTTGCTCTGGCTGGAGAGCTCTGAGCTCTCAGTCAAATTCAGTCTTTTATAGGAGGCTTGGATGATTGGATTAGACCCACCCAGCTACCTTCCACTGCATTCTGTTCTTCAGCAGATGCAGAACCTAATCAGGGCTGTGAACGCCCATGAAGTCCCTGGGTTCTTCCTCACCCAAGAGAGGGACAGACCTCTGGATTGTGCATTGTGGGAGGGATGGTAAATAAGAGGTGTCCCTTAACGTTTTGGGTGCCAAATGGATTCTGAAAGTTTACATTTTATTTATATCACGGAAATAGTTACTTGAAGTTGCACATTTGACAACTTACATGTCTGCGGAAAAACACCAGCCCTTGAGATCATGAGGTCTTCATTGGATCCCATGAGGATGAAGTGAACTGGGAAGGGGAATACGGAAACCTGAAATGGCCACTCCTCTATGAGGGATTCTCCTGGGGCATTTTTCTCTACCAAAGTGTTGCTCTGGGAAATCTACTGGTAACCTCTCAGGGAAGTCAAAACTTTTCTGAGAAAACGGTGACATGTGACTGTCACTGATGCCCCCCTTGGCTCATTTTCCACCTGGAATGTGGATTTGATGCCGGAACTGAGCTTCTATTGTTGCTCAGGATGGAAACACCATGAGATCCTGAGAAGTCAGCCCTGACCTCACCGAGTTGCTGAACCGAGGTCACAGCTTAGCTAAGAAAATATTGAAAACATTGTGTTATTTGAATAGCTTTGGCAGTATCAAGTGATTTTGGGTACCATAGATGAATTGCACAGTGGTGAAGTCTATTTCACTTTAATCTTAATGAACTTTCGTGATACCTGTAATAGAAATTATTGTTCGAATCAATGCAGACTTCATGCACAAAATAAATTTCATGATATCCATACTCACAAAATACATTCCTGACAACATTTTTTTTTTTTTTTTGACAGAGTTTCACTTTGTTGCCCAGGCTGAAGTTCATGGTCTTGGCTCAAGGCAACCTCTGCCTCCCAGATTCAAGCAATTCTTGTGCCTCAGCCTCCCAAGTAGCTGCGATTTCCAGCATCTGCCACACCTGGCTGATTTTTTTCTGGTATTTTAGTAGAGATGGGGTTTCATCATTTTGTCCAGGCTGGTCTTGAGCTCCTGAGCTCAGGCAATCTGCCCATCTCAGCCTCCCAAAGTATTAGGATTAAAGGCGTGAGCCACCACGCCTGGCTCATTTTTAAAATTAGAGCTTAGTATTATTATTTTCTAGTTGTCTAGTTTAAAAAAAAGTCATGTTTCACTAGTTCATAAAAACCGCTCATGTTTTCTATTTCATACATCAATTATACAATATTGAAGTGAAGAATTTCAGTGCACTCATCACCTGACTATCCTACAAGGCACCCAATAGGCAGTTTTCCATCCCTCACCACCCCCTCCCCCTGCTACTTCTGAGTCTCTGCTGTCCGTTTTACCACTCTGTATGCCTTTCCTACCCATAGCTTAGCTGCCACTTCTAATGAGAATGTGCGCAATTTGGCTGTAGATCCCTGAATTTCTTCACTGAGAAGAATGGCCTGCAGTTTCATACAAGCTGCTGTAAAACACATGATTTCATTGTTGTTTATGGCTGAGCAGTAGTCCATGGCATATGTGCACCCTATTTCCCTCTACTCATTCATCAGTGGATGGGCACTTAGATTCATTTTATGTCTTGTAATCATGAATTGTGCTCGGATATGTGCACAGGTCTTTTCGGTATAGTGACTTCTTTTTCTTTTGTGTGTATACCCGGTATTTGGATGACTGGATCGAATGGGAGATGTACTTTGAGTTCTTTGAGCTCTCTCCATGCTGTTCCCCACAGAGATGACACTCATTTGCATTCCCCCAGCAGTGCCTAAGCATTCCTTCTCACCACCTCCGCCCAGCGTCTATTGTTTTTGACGATTGAATAGTGGTCATTCTGGTGGGGTAAGGTGTCATCGCGTTGTGGTTTTACTTTGCATTTCTCTGATGATTAGTGATGTGGGGCATCTTTTCCCCTCTAATTTTTGGCCATTTTTGTATTGTCTTTTGAGAAATTTCTAGGCACATCACTTGCCCACATTTTGGTGGGATCCTATTTGTTTTTTCTTGTTTATTTGTTTGAATTGTTTGTAGATTCTGGATCTATTAGTCCTTTGTCAGATGCATAGTTTGACAAATAGTTTGTCCCATGCTGTAGTTTGTTTACTGAGAGGATTATTTCTTTTGCTGTGCAGAAGTGTTTTCTACTCAATCAGAAATTCTGTGATAATAAAATGAAAAACTTACGTATCTGAGTATCGAAGGCACTCTCAATTATGTGTCCACATTCAGTATTTGTTTAATAATTAAAGCAGTAACGCCATGACAAACCAAGTAAGAATTAAAAGCCTGGAACTATACTGGAGAGAATTGGAACCTCTGAGACGTTGACAGGTTTTCTGAAAGACCAAAACAGTTAAGAAATTCCCAGCCATGGCTAATGCAAAGAAAATGAGAATAATGCTTGAAAAGATCAGGTTTTTAAATGTCCAGGGTGGGAGAGTTTAAACTTCATAAATACAGCATTTCCTTTAGGATACATAGCATGTAGAAAAATGTTCAATAAATATATGTTGAAAAATAATTTTTGAGTCTGTTGTCTACAAAAGGGAGGTTGAGGATCAAGAAAACAGCCATCTAATTAGCATATTTCTTCTTTTTAAGTTAAAAATTAGAGCCACATCATGGTTTTGGGGTGTGACAATTTTACAACTTTCCTCTGCCAGTATCTTTATGGGTGCATCCAGAAAGCCTCTGCTTGTTATGAATGCTTTTATATACATTCTGCAAAATAATAGCGGTGGTTCTGACATAATTAAAAAAAATTTTTTTTTAAAGATGAGGTTTCACCATGTTGTTCAGGCTGGTCTTGAACTCCCAACCTCAGGTGATCCACCTGCCTTGGCCTCCAAAGTGCTTGGATTACAGGTGTGAGTCACTACGCCTGGCGTTTTTAAAAATTTTAATTGGGCATAGGCGGAAATGGAAGAAATGCTTAAGAAAATTGGAAGGGATTTCAGAGCAAGAATTGCAGTAATGGGATGAAGAATGGTCCTCATTTTCATGGGAAAAACTTTAAACGCTTTCTTCTTTTTAAAAGGAATTTAAAAATGTTCCTAACATTGATGCTTAGAAAGCAGCTAAATTAAAGGACACAAAGTGTCTGTAATTTTTCTCTGGAGCATTATAAAATATGACCTGTATCTGTCCCAGAGGTTTCTATGGAAGTCTACCTAATCCATTCAGAGGAGAGTGAATGGCTGAAGGTTTATGTTTTTGAAGAGTTTCTAGGAGCCTCTTACTTATTTTTTTCCACTTGCATCTTATCAGTAAGAGCTTTTTTTAAAAAAATGAGATAGGTTCTTGCTCCACCTAGGGTGGAGTACAGTAGCAAGATCTCTGCTCACTGCAACCTTTGCCTCCTGGGCTTAAGGGATCCTCCCACATCAGCCTCCCAAGTAGCGGACACCACTGGCATACCTGGCTAAGTTTTGTATTTTTTTGTAGAGAAGGGATTTCACTATGTTGTCCAGGCTGATCTCGAACTCCTGGGCTCAAGTGATCTGCCTGCCTCAACCTCCCAAACTGTTGAGATTACAGGTGTGAGCCACCGTGCCCAGGGAGTAAAACATTTTGAATAGACCAATATATATCTTGTTATTTATAAGCTTTATTTGTGTGCTATAGTTATTTTTCATATATGTTTTAGTTAATTTAATCATTTGTCCTTAGATGAAAAATAAACTAAATCAACATTAAAGAGTTTTCCTTTATGCCTCCATTATCTTGCGTATTTTGGGGGGTATATGGCCTTCTTCCTCTCTCCATTTAAGATATCATTAATTTAGGCCTCACTCTGGAACTTTTATCTGTCTAGGTAAAGACCCACTAGATTTTAAGAGAAAAATGAAGAGCGTATAAAGCTTAGATAAATTCAGTGTCTTTTTAGAGTATAGTGAGAAATAACCACATCTGGTAATTAATTTTTAAGAGAAGTAATTTTTTAGTTTATGTTTTACTTGACTTTCTGACTTGATGTGTCTGTGTTTGTTTTATTTCAGAGGTTAATTTTCACGTTTGTGATGGTTCTCCTCTTTGAGTTGCCATTTGTTTCTGCTTATAATCTACCGATCACGCCTTTAGTACTAGGAACTTTTGAAAAGGGAAGGCCCTATGTGACTTACAAAGGTTCTGATGTGAACGTGTGTTGCTGCAAAGGGGAAGTGAAGGTGTTGGATTTCGCATGATTTTCACGGTGTTCTTGTACCACAGCGATGCCCCCTCAGGGGAGTTAGGAGAATTGGTTAGTTGGTATCAAAGCAGGATAAATTCTTAGAAATTTGAATATTTCAATTAACTATCATAGATTCCATCTTAAGCTCTATTTTTTGAAGACCATCCCAACGTTATTCTCATGGTTAATTCTATTGCAGAAGCTCCAGCAATTCAAATGATTAGATTAACCTGTATATTATGGCAAGGGAAATATTCAGCAACATTAATGTTAAATGAACTTGGGCTAAATATCATTGTCCCATGAGCTCTGGGTCTTGCTATTGTGTCCTGCATTCACTCACATACTAGGAGGCAAGTCGAAGAAGCTCATGTCAAATGTTGATCAATTTCCACTTTGAACTATTAAAATCTAGTTTCTTCAATATATAATATTATGCTAATTGAAGGCCAATATAATAAAATAACGAAAACACCTAATAAAACAAGGCTTCAACCATTTGATTCAAGTACAGACCAATAACTTTATATGCAGAGAAAGGGTGTCAACTGTTTAAGTTCTTTTAGGACCTTTGATTTTGTATCAGCACAATCAGAATTAGGGAAGAAGTGTTGAGAAGGCACATTGCTTAGGGTTTGAATAATTCTAAGTTTAACAGTTATATTAATTTTTGGAACTGAGAAGTTGAATAATTCTAAGTTTCATAATTAATGGCCTAAATAAAGTGTAGAAGGCATTGGTCTTCAATCTTTAAAAATTGTTGTCTTTATATCACTCACATATTTTTATGAAGACATGTAATTTTTTGTTACAAGTTTAAATAGCTTAAGATGTTTGTTGCGTTGTAAATTTTGTGACTGAAACATAAAATAGTTCATTGTTTTCAATATATTCAGTGTAGGATGGATGCGGTGGCTCATGCCTCTAATCCCAGCACTTTGGGAGGCTGAGGCAGGTGGATCTTTTGAGGTCAGGAGTTCGAGACCAGCCTGGCCAACATAGTAAAATCCCGTCTCTACTAAAAATATAAAATAGCTGGGTGTGGTGGTGGGTGCCTGTAATTCCAGCTATTCAGGAGGCTGAGGCAGGAGAATCACTTGAAGCTGGGAGGCGGAGGTTGTAGTTAGCCGAGATTGTGCCACAGCACTGCAGCCTGGGTGACAGAGCAAGACTCTGTCTCAAACAAACGAACAAACAAAAGAGTGTAATACCAATTTTAAAGTAATTTTGTTTCTTTCCCACCCTCCCTCCCTCCCTCTTTCACTCTCTTTCTTTCTTTCTTTCTTCTTTTTTAAACAGAGGTTTGTTCTTGTTGCCCAGGCTGGAGTGTGTGTCAAGGTAATGGCTCACCTCAACTTCCGCCTCCCGGGTTCAAGTGATTCTCCTGCCTCTGTCTCCAGGGAGCTAGGATAACAGGAGTTGCCACTCTCAAGCTATTGATATTAGCTGGTGGTGGCAAGGAGAGACGGGGTTTACCATGTTGGCCAGGCTGGTCTCAAACTCCTGACCTCATGATCCACCGACTTCAGCCTCCCAAAGTGCTGAGATTACAGGCGTAAGCACCACACCCAGCCAGTAATTTTATATCTTCTACCAAATATTTTTAAATATACAAAAGTTCTTTAAAAGTCAGATATATGACTGGGTGTGGTGGCTCATGCCTGGAATCCCAGCACTTTGGGAGGCCGAGGCAGGCAGATCACGAGGTCAAGAGATCGAGACCATCCTGGACAACATAGTGAAACCCCGTCTCTACTAAAATATGAAAATTAGCTGGGTGTGGTGGTGTGAGCCTGTAGTCCCAGCTACTCGGGAGCCTGAGGCAGGAGAATTGCTTGAAACTGGGAGGCGGAGGTTGCACTGAGTCAAGGTCATGCCACTGCACTCCAGCTCAGCACCTGGCGACAGAGCAAGGCTCTGTCCAAAAAAAAAAAAAAAAAAAAAGGTGTTTAGTGTCTGCTTTATCTTCTGAAGTACTTTTTATGCCATTTCTCAATATAACTTTTCCAAAATGTGATCTATATCTTTGTGCAAGACATAATTTCATGTCTCTTTGCTGCTTCTCTGCAACCCACGTATACATATGTATTAATATATGAATTAGAATCTGGGCATTGTGGCTCACGTCTGTAATCCCTTCCATTTGGGAAGCCAAGGTGAGCAGGTCACTTGAAGTCAGTGGTTCAAGACCAGCCTGCCAAAGTGGTAAAACCTCATCTCTATTTTTTAAAATACAAAAATTAGTCCAGTGTGGTGGAGTGTGCATTTAGTCCCAGCTACTCCATAGGCCGAGGCAAGAGAAACCTTGAGTTCAGGAGGTGGAGGTTGCAGTGAGCCGAGATTGTGCCACAGCACTCCAGCCTGGGGGACACAGCGAGCCTCTGTCTCAAAAAAAGAAAAAAAATTGAAACAATATTTCCATATTCCCCTCACTGAGCCCAGTTTATTTTCAGAGTACCTGATAAACCACTTGTTTCCTTATGAGCTGGAGATTTTTTTCAGACATCTGTTTTCTAACATGCAACTTCATAAAATGTCTCATTTTTACTGTAAAATTTTTCTTTATTGTTGTGAAATGTGAACTTTGTGATTCCGTGAGGAAGACAGAATTCTGAAATGCCCCCGGCATTTCCCGCCCCTCAGAGACACGCCCTGCATCTGCCCCTCCCTTGAGTGTGAGCGGAACCGGAACTGATGAGCCGCACAAATCCCTGATTAGGTTAGGGATACCCTGAACCAATAGCTATTAAGTGCTGGGTCTAATTCAATCATCTGAGCTCTTTATATAGGACTGAACCTCTCTGAGGTTACAGAGGTCTCCAGCCAGAGAGATATTCCCGGGAGGGAGATTCCTCAGCGGGGACTCTGCAGACCCAGGGAGCCCCACAGCCCAGACCCAGGCGACACCTGTAGGAGTTGAGAGCATTGTCACAGCAGCAGGCAGAGCAGACAAGCGGGCCTGGGTCTCATAACCCTCAGGCATCGAATTCCGCCACGAACCCGAATCAGATCACAGTCAGACCTTTCCCAGGTCAAGGCAACGTCCACGCAGCCAGGCCCTGGAGGTCCCTTGTGAGACTTTGAGTAGGAGGCAATCCCTTGACCTAGTGGAACTTCTGACTTGTGAGCTGTGGTTTGTTTTAAAGTCCCCAAATTTGTGAGAATTTATTCTGCATTTGTGTGTGGGACGGGGAGGCAGGGAGCTCTGTGCAGTTGGGGCTGAGCTATGGTTCAGCAGAAACACAGCAGCTAAAGTCTTTGAAACTTTCTCATTGCAGTTCCATAGTCTAACCACCGCCGCTGGATATTCGGCCTCTACAGCGCTGCCATAGACTAGATCCGCATCTCAGCCATGGAGACAGGCAGGCAAACAGGTGTGTCTGCTGAGATGTTCACCATGCCTTGCGGTCTGGAGGCCAGCAACAAGGATGGAATCCCAGAGGACCTAGATGGGAACTTGGAAGAATCCATGGATCAGGAAAGTAAGCGCAGGAGTCGGGACGTTATGGACCTTACAGCAGATGACAAGGAAGCCTCAGCCTCAGCTCCTCCTGCATCCAAAAGACTGAAAACAGATACCAAAGGAAAGAAGGAGAGGAAGCCCACTGTGGATGAAGATGAGGCTCAGAGGATGACAAACCTCCTGTCTGCTATGTCTGAGGAGCAGCTGGCCCGCTATGAGGTGTGTCGCCGGTCAGCTTTCCCAAAAGCACGCATTGCACATCTGATGCAGTCTATCACTGGCAGGTCAGTGCCTGAGAACGTGGCCATTGCCATGGCTGGAATAGCCAAGGTCTTGGTGGGAGAGGTGGTGGAAGAGGCCCTGGACGTGTGTGAGATGAGGGGAGAAACGCCCCCGCTGCAGCCCAGGCATTTGAGGGAGGCTGTTCGCAGGTTAAAGTCCAAGGGCCCCTTCCCCAACACGAAGTACAAGAAAATCATGTTCTTCTAGGCCCAAGGCCAGAAAGAAAGGTCTGTTTGTGCAGGAAGAAGTACTGCATCCGTCTTCTTATGACAAGACTGTGTTTGCTGGAGTTTCTGCCTCTCAGTCTACCCTGGATTTACCCATGGTTTTCACGTCTTTCTCAAACTCTGACATTGGCCTTCCCAAGATGAAGACAATGGCTTGTTTTGTAATCACTTTGACTAAATATTTGGGCTTCCTAGGGCATATAGAGGCATTTTTCTGTGTCTTCCTAATTGGAAGAAGATAGGTGCATGGCCTGGAGTTTTCTGTGGGCAGGGAGATGCTTTCAGAGAGGGGACTTGTACAGTTTCACACTGAAGCCTGGAGTTGCTGTGTCTTAGCTTTTGTCATTATATCTGGTTTCCGTAAGTGAAGCCTGCAGAGAGTTTTTTTCCTGTGTTATTCTGCCCCAAAGGCTGTGTCCTGAGCAGGGGCACTGCAATGGCTGTCTTTGTGTGTATTTTAAATTCTTATATGGGTTTTTTTTGAGTCATGATTGAACTGTTTTCAATCCGAGGAAATAAAAGCAAAATCATGAAGTGTTATTTTTTTCTTATTTGACTGTTCTCATATTCCTCCCTACTTTGCTTTATGTCAGTAAGTGATCTTCTATATTATTGGAAATTAACATAGCATAGGAGAATCCTATAAGACTAGAGAGAGAGAATGTCCTCACACATTCAAAATCTCAGTATTTAATATATAGCCACATTTCTCTAGAAGGAAATTTGCAGTAGGTCGTATCTTTCCAGGAAAAATCTTTGACAGCTTTCATGGCTGGTTGTATTACATGTTTATAACAATGTAAGTTTTCCTGGAGCTTCATTGCCATTCTTAAAGCCTATCTCATAATGTACATTTGGTGACTGCCTAGACAAATATGGTCTCGGGTTGGAGCTGGTGAGGTAGTGAGGAGATGACCAACAAATGGAAGGGGACTGCACCTTACAGTGATTTTCTTTCTTTCTCTTTCTTGCCTTTCTTTCTCTCTTTTTCTTTCTTTCTTTCTCTTTCTCTCTCTTTCTCTTTCTTTCTTTCTTCTTTCTCTCTCTCTCTCTCTTTCTTTCTTTCTTTCTTTCTTTCTTTCTTTCTTTCTTTCTTTCTTTCTTTCTTTCTTTCTTCTTTCTTTCTTTCTTTCTTTCTGATGGAGTCTTGCTCTGTTGCCCAGTACAGTGGCACGATCTTGGCTCACTGCAACCTCTGCCTCCCACGTTAAAATGATTCTCCTACCTCAGCCTCCAGAGTAGCTGGAATTACAGCTTGCTTCTGAAAAACCCCTGTCTGTGAACACCCATTTGCAATGACCATCTGCACTTTAAAAGACACATAGCCTATTGCTAGTGCAGGTTTGCTTCATGTGGTGATATCGCCAGCGCTTCTAAAGCCCCCTCAAATTTAGTTTAAAACACTGTTTTAGAGCATTCTTGATTTTATTCTTTCTAGAGGTGATCTACTCAGAAAATCAAACCTGAATACAGCAACATAGAAAAGAAAGTATTAAGATGTGAAAGAAAGTAGGTTCATCCGGAGTTATAAAGTTATTCTGTAGTCGCCTTGTACATACTCTACCATTGTTATGGGAATAAAGACCTGAGATTGATGATAGAATCACTGTGACCCTTCCCAGCACAGCTCGCAGATACGCACAGTGCTATTTCTGTCTGTTTCCCTTTGCCATGTACCCCCTGAATCACAGAGTATGAGCAAAAAGGACCTAAAAGCCCCCACAGTTCAGCTCTAATATTGAATAGAGAATAACATCAAGTAATTTTTCCTGAAGCCAAATATACCCTCCAAACGTGTTGCTTTATCTCTTTTTAAACTCAGCTTTTGCTCTTAAAATAGTACTTATGGTACACAGAACCTATTGTTGATTGGGTATTACAGACATTTTTAAGCTTTACCAAGAATGGGGAAACTCTATTTCACACCACCATACTATGATTTGTAAATAATATGCTTTCATTTTATTTTACCAACTTCCTTGTTAGGGAGTTAGACTAGTGGGTCTGAGGGAGGGACATGGAGGGACAAAGTGCTTGAGCAACCAAAAGAAGTAAGATCCGAGGATCTCAGTGTCTCCCTGTCTTCATATTGCTCTCAGCTCATTCCTTTCTCATGGCACTGGGGAGTCTTGGAAGCTGTGTTCTGGTAGATGTGGCAGGCCTAGAACTCTCTGAATACTAGAAGTACAGAGAACCTTGCCAAGCAAACTGAGGTGGCGACGAGCATCTACAGAGAGCAGCGAGGGTAGTGACTGGACACACAAGGCTAGAACATTTATCTGATGCCCTCCACCCCCTACTCCCCACCCCTGGCCACAGAACTCAATGCTTTTCATGGGGTCTGAGTAAAGCTGAACTGCTGAAGACAGAAACGAGTTCCCATCAAGGTCGCAGAGGTCAATTCAGGAGCGAAACAACAGTACTGTTTTTTCAGAGAGGAAAAAATGGATGGGCTGAGAAGATTAGTGTCTTTACACATTATAAATCTTCTCAATATTTAATATCACATAAAAAATTTGTAGAAAGTGGTATCTTTCCAGGAAAAATCTTTGACAGCTTTCCTGGCTGGTCATATTACATGTTAATAACAATGTAAGTTTACTGGAGCTTGCCTTCCTTTGCCCCCTCACAAAAGTACTTAGCATGTGCCAAATACAGTTTAAACAATCTATCTGCTCTGTTTCCAAGTGCATAGCATCTAAGGTCTGGTCTTCAAAAGTACAAGTTCAAGAGTACCAACTAAACAAAATGTTATACCCCAATTAGACAAGTTTAAATAATAATTTAATAATAATAATAATTTAAAGGAATCATGTTTTCTATGAAGAAAGATACAAAGTAGAGTGATAACTTTCATATTTAGCAAAGAAGGGGGCCAGGCTCTCATAAAATGAATGCAGATAGATCTTCTGTAATAGTTTCATACCTATCATGAATATTGGAGAGACTCGTTATACACTTTCAAGGTAGTGCCACATTTAGGAATATCTAGCAGTCTATTTGATAAAGAAACATTTTCTTTTATACAAACCTAACAATGAGATAAAGTTGTTTTTGAGATGGAGTCTTGCTCTGTCGCCAGGCTGGAGTGCAGTGGCACAATCTTGGCTCACTGCAACCTCCGCCTCCTGGGTTCAAGTGATTCTTCCACCTCAGCCTCCTGAGTAGTTGGGACCACAGGCACGTGAACCATGCCCGGCTAATTTTTGTATTTTTAGTAGAAAAAAACTCGTGTCAAAAAAATCCAAATATTTTGTCGAAATGATTATGAAATAGATTGCTTCCTTAAATTGTAGCCAATTTAAGAGTTTGAGGAAGATGATAAAATTCTTGGTAAACTCAGGGAAGATTGAACTACCATACCAACCTCTGGCACACAAAATCCTCTGTCATAGGAAGATAAACAAGCATTTTTTTTCCCTCAGGAGTTTTCTGGCCTTGGGTCTAAAATCACATGATTTTTTTGGTACTTGTTAAAAATGTGACCCTTTAATATGAACGTGCAGACAGCCTCCCTCAAATGGTTTGGCTGCAGCAGGGGTGTGTCTATCCAGATTTCACAGACTTTCTTTTTTTTTTTTTTTTGCCAATCAATGAGAGCTTGTAAGGTTGCTGAGGTTGGTTGGCCTTGAACTCTTGGCCTCGCCTTCACAAGCGCCACAGCATCCGGCCGGAGCCACTTTGGGCCCCTTCACAGACTTTCAATGATTCTCTTTTTTTTTTTTTGAGACAGCGTCTGGCTCTGTTGCCAGGAACCAGGATGGAGTGCAATGGCGCGATCTTGGCTCACTACAACCTCTGCCTCCCGGATTCAAGCAATTCTTCTGCCTCAGCCTCCTGAGTAGTTGGGACTACAGGTGCACGCCACCATGCCCAGCTATTTTTTATTTTTATTTTTAATAGAGACGGGGTTTCACCATGTTGGCCAGGATGGTCTCAATCTCTTGACCTCATGATCCGCCCGCTTTGGCCTCCCAAAGTGCTGGGATTACAGGTGTGAGCCACTGCACTACTGCTTCCCGGACCAAGACCTGGTCCTTCCAGTCATGGACATGGACATGACCACATTTGAGGACACTGAACTGCGAGAGATGGATGGCAGCAGACTTCTAAAGGGCGCCTCTCTCCCTTTCTACCCCACAAACACACCCACACTGGTTTTTTCTGCCTCCCCTGATGTGAAGTGACTTGTGGATAGAGAGTCTATTCACATTTTAGAAAGTGGTGTTCGTAGTAAACTAGCAGGAACAGACCAGGACACAGGGAACATTGCAAACACAGAGCTGCATACAGGAAAAGAGGAAGTGTGGATCTCATCTACTGTTTGATCAAGTTAAACAAATATCATTGAGTTGCCTTCAAGAAGAGATTTATTTGGTTTGAAGTATTCTACACACAGGCATAGTCCAGTGAAAATGAACAGATTTATTAACACTGATGTAGAGTGTTATCCCTCCTGAAACGAGCTCACTGAAACAATTTCACTTGACACTGCTGGCTTATGACCCTCAAAGTAGATTAGACATTTACAAACAAAAGCACCCAGAACCACCACCAAGTTCTGCCTGTTTCCACCCCCAGTCCTATGCTTAACTACATTTGGGCTCCTTCTCCGCGGAGGCGGAGGGCTAGCTGCATGTCTCTGGGCATAATTGTGACGCGCCTGGCATGGATGGCACACAGGTTGGTATCTTCAAAGAGGCAGACCAGGTAGGCCTCGCTGGCCTCCTGCAGGGCGCCAATGGCCGCGCTCTGGAAGCGCAGGTCCAGGCTGAGGGCCTGGGCGACCTCACGCACCAGGCGCTGGAAGGGCAGCTTGCGCAGGAGCAGCTCCGTGGACTTCTGGTACTTTCTGATTTCGCGCAGCGCCAGCGTGCCAGGCCTGTAGCGGTGAGGCTTCTTGATCCCTCCTATAGGCGGCAACCTCTTTCCTGGGGCTTTGATGGCTACGGGCTTCCTAGGGGCCTGCACAGTGGTGGCTTTGCGGGCTGTCTGCTTGGTGCGCGCCATAGTGTGAGGCCTCGGCCTTTCTCCGGTCCTTGGGCTGAGCCTGGTGAACTGGAGGCAGCGGTGGTTTCAGACAGCAGTGATGGTGGGGCTGTGTACAAAATTCAGAAAGCCTGAGTTGAGATCCATGGGCAAAACGCTCCCACAATTGTAGCCCCTGAAACCCAGCCCCAGACTTACCAGCTCGTTGGTCTGCAGGTCAGAGGCCCTGCTGCTCAGTCTCCCGGGGGTCCTGGGCTTCCTAGGTCTGTACACCAGCGGTGAGGAATCTCCCTCCTAGGCAGTCTCGTGCTGGCTGGAGATCTCTGTGGGCTCAGCTAAGTCCAGCCTCTTATAAGGGGCTCAGATGATTGCATTAGACCCTTCCGGCTACGTTTCGTTGCACTCACTGCTTCACCAGATTCTCAACCTCATCAGGGCTGTGAAAACTCCATTAAGTCCCCGGGGACTTCCCTCCCAAGGGAGGGAGAAACAAGGCCAGCCTCTCAGAAGGGGCTCAGATGATTGCATTCGACCCTCCCAGGTCTAGCCTTCTATAATTGGCTTAGATGATTGCATTAGACCCACCCATCTAAGCTTCACCAGACCCTCAACCTCATCAGGGCTGTGAAAACTCAATCAAGTCTGGAGCGTGCCTTGTAGGAGGGATGGTAGGTGGGTGGGTCACCTAAAGTTCTGGGTGCAAAAGAGAATCTGCAAGTTTACATTTGTCGATCATCATGGAAATATTGACAGTGAAAAACCAATTTTAATAAAGCCAGCAGTTAGCTAAATTACATGTCTGCTCTAAGACACCAAGGCATGAGAACATGAAGTTTTATCAGTTTCTTTGAGAATGAAGTGTACTGATGGGGGGGTGGGTGGGGTGTATATGGAAATCTGAAATGGTCCCTTCTCTGTCAGGGATTCTCCCGTGGTATTTTCTCCCCAAAAGTGACACTCATGAAAATCTTCTGGTAGCCTCCAGCAGATTTGGCTCTGGATAAGCCAAAGCTTTCCTGAGAAAAGAATGGCATGTGACTGTCACAGATGTTCCCCTCAGCCCTATGAAGCTCCTTTTCCCTTTTGAAGGTGGACTGGATTCCTGAGCTGAGCTATCCTGCCATTGACCATGATAGCAATGCCATGAGCTCCTGAGAAGCTAGCTTTGACCTCACTTAGCTGCTGACCCGAGGTCACAGGTGAGCTAGGAAAACATTGAAAATGTTTTTTATTTTAATATTTTTAGGGGTAACGATGGTTTTGGTTTCCATAGACAAATTTTATAGTTGTGAATTCTATTCTAATACATTCTTAACAGACTTCTGTGGTACCTGTAGTCGAAATTAATGCCCAATTCAATGCAGGTATGGCACACGGAACAACAGATTCCATGATATCATTACTTAGAAAATAAGTTCACATTAGCATTGTAAAATTAGAGCTTATTATTATTTATGTTGCTGTTGAATTTTTAAAAACTGTGCTTCAATAGCCTTAGGAGTACAGGTTGTTTTGGTTCCATAGATGAACTGTGTGGAGTTGAAGTCTGGGGTTTTAGTGCACTCATCACCCAATTAGTTTACATTGTACTTGACAGGCAGTTTCTCCTCTGTCACCCTCTCTCGCCCTCCCCACTTCTGAGTCTCTAATGTTTAGTATACTACACTGCATGCCTTTGTGGACCCACAGCTTTGCTCTCACTTCTAGGTAAGATCCTGCGCTATTTGCTTGTAGATTCCTGGGTTACTTTAAAAAGAATAATGGCCTCCAGTTCCATCCAAGTCCCTGACATAGACATAATTTCATTGTTAATGGATGAATTGCAGTGCATGATGTATACGTACCCATTTTCTTTTCCTTTGTTTTGTTTTATTATTATATCAATAGATTTTGGGGATCAGATGGTGTTTGGTTACATAGATAAGTTAGTTAATGGTCATTTCTGAAATTTTGGTGTATCGATCACCTGAGCAGTGTAGACTGTACCCAATGTGTAGTCTTTATCCCCCACCCCCTTCCATCTTTCTCCTGGAGTCCACAAGGTCCATTGTGACATTCTTATGTTTTTTCTTCCTCATAGCTTAGCTCCCACTTGTAAGTGAAAACATAGGATATTTGGTTTTCCATTCCTGAGTTACTTCACTTAGAATAATGGTCTTCAACTCCATCCATGTCGCTGTGAATGCCATTATTTCATTCCCGTTTTTGGCTGCGTGGTATTTTATGGTGTGTGTGCACAGTGTATATGTATGGGTATATATATATATATATATGTGTGTGTGTGTGTGTGTGTATATATGTATGTGTGTACATATATTTGTGCATGTGTGTGAATATATATATATGACCAGGGAAATGAAATGTATGGATATGTACTATTTATATATACACATATATATGTGTATATATAAATATATGTACCCATATATATACACACGTATATTTATATATATACGTGTATATATAAATATATGTGTATGTATATGCACACATATATAAATATATGTGTGTGTATGTGTACATATATACATACACACAAACACACACACACACACACACATACACACACACACACATATATATATAATATTTTCTTTATCCATTCCATTGATGGGCATTTGGGCTGGTTCCATATTTTTGCAATTGCGAACTGTGCTACTATAAACATGCACATGCAGTGTCTTTTTCATATGATGACTTATTTTCCTCTGGGCAGATACCCAGTAGGATTGGTGGATTACATGGTAGATCTCTTTTTAGTTCTTTAAGGACTCTCCATGCTCTTTTCCATAGTTGCTGTGCTAGTTTACATTTCCACCAGCAGTGTAAAAGTGTCCCCTTTTCCTCACATTCATGATAACATCTCCTATTTTTTGATTTTTAAACTATGGCCGTTCTTTGCAGGAGTAAGGTGCCATTGCATTGTGGTTTTGATACTCATTTCCCTGGTCATCAGTGGTGTCGAGCATTTTTTCATATGTTGTTGGCCATTTGTATATCTTCTTTTGATAATTGTCTATTCATGGCTTTAGCCCACTTTTTGATGGGATTTCTTTTTTCTTTCTGGTTTGTTTGAGTTCTTTGTGGATTCTGAATATTAGTCCTTTATAAGATGCATAGCCTGTGAATATTTTCTCCCACTCTATGGGTTTTCTGTTTACTCTGCTGATTATTATTATTTTTTGCTGTGCAGAAGGTTTTTTAGTTTAATTAAGTTCCATCTATTTATCTTTGTTTTTCTTGCATTAGCTTTTGGGTTCTTGGTCATGAAACTCTTTGCGTAAGCTAATGTCTAGAAGAGTTTTTCTGATGTTATCTTCTAGAATTTTCATGGTTTCAGGACTCAAATTTAAGTCTTTGATATCCATCTTAAATTGATTTTTTGTATAAGGTGAGAGTTGAGGATCCGCTTTCATCCTTTTACATGTGATTTGCCAATTATCCCAGCACCACTTCATTGAATAGGGTGTTCTTTTTCTCCTTTCTCTTTTTGTTTGCTTTGTTGAAGATCAGTTGACTGTAAGTGTTTGGCTTTATTTCTGGGTTATCTACTTTGTTTCATCAGTCTGTATGCCTGTTTTTTATGCCAGTAACCACAGCCTGTAGAGTAATTTGAAGTCAGGTAATGTGATGCCTCCAGATTTCTTCTTTGTGATTAGTCTTACTTTGGCTATACAGGCTCTTTGATAGTTCCATAGGAATTTTAGAATTGTTTTTCCTAGTTCTGTGAAAAATGGTGATGGAATATTGATAGAAATTGCAGTGGATTTGTAGACCACTCTTGGCAGTATGGTCATTAAGAAAAATACTGATTCTACCCATGCATTAGCATGGAAAATTTTTAAATGTGTTTTTGTCATCTGTGATTTCTTTCATCAATGTTTTGTACTTTTCCTTGTAGAGGTCTTTCACCTCCTAGGATATATTCCTAAGTATTTTATTTTATTTTTCAGCTATTATAAAAGAGGCTGAGTTCTTGATTTAATTCTTGGCTTTGTCACTGTTGGTGTACAGCAGTGCTACTGATTTGTATGCATTGATTTTGTATCCTTAAAATTTACTGAGTTGGTTTAACAGATCTAGAAGCATTTTATATGAGTCCTTAGGATTTTCTAGGTATACAATCATATTGTTGGCCAACAGTGACAGTTTGACTTCCTCTTCATCAATTTGAATGCCCTTTCTTTCTTTCTCTTGTCTGATTACTCTGGCTAGGAATTCTAGTACTGTGTTGAATAGGAGTGCTGAAAAAGGGCAACCTTGTCTTGTGCCCCTTTGCAAGGGAAACGCTTCCAGCCTTTGTCCATTTAGTATTACATTGGCTGTGAATTTATCACATACAGCTCTTATTATTTTGAGGTATGTTCCTTCAATACCTAGTTTGGCCTGAAGTTTTCTTTTTTTGTTTTTCTGTGCCAGGTTTTGGTATCATAATGATGCTGATCTAATATTTTGGGATTGTTTCAGTAGGAATGGTACCTACTGTTTTTTGGGCCTCTGGTAGAATTCAGCTGTAAATCCTCTGATCCTGGACTTGTTTTGGTTTGTAGGCTATTTATTACTACCTCAATTTTAGAACTTACTATTGGTCTATTATAGGATTTGATATCTTCCTCATTCAGTCTTGGCAGGATGTATGTGTCCAGGAATTTATTCATTTCTTCTGGATTTTCTAGTATGTGCATAGAGGTGTTTATAGTATCCTCTGATGGTTATTTGCATTTCTGTGGGGTCAGTAGTTATATCCCTCTTATTTCTGACTGTGTTTATTTTAATCTTCTTTTTTTCTTCTTAATTAATCTGGCTAGCGATTTATCTATTTTACTAATTTTTTTCAGAAACTAGCTCCTGAATTCATAGATTCTTTTTAAGGGATTTTGTGTCTATATCCTTCAGTTGAGCTCTGATCATGGTTATTTATTATCTTCTGCTAGCTTTGGTATTTGTTTGCTCTTGGTCCTCTAGTTCTTTTAGTTGTGATTTTTTTAAGTTGAGATCTTTCTAACGTTTTGATGTGGGTATTTAGTGCTACAGATTTCTCTCTTAACACTGCTTTAGCTGCATCCCAGAGATTTTGGTACATTGTATCTTTGTTCTCATTAGTTTCAAAGAACTTCTTGATTCCTACTTTAATTTCATTATTTACTAAAAAGTCATTCTGGTACACGTTGTTCAATTTCCAAGTAGTTTCACGATTTTGAGTGAATTTCTTAATCTTGAGTTCTAATTTGATTGTGCTGTGATCCGAGAGACTGTTATGATTTCAGATCTTTTGCAATTGATGAGAAGTGTTTTACTTCCAGCTATGCATTCAATTTTAGAGTAACTGCTTTGTGGCGATGAGAAGAATGCATATTCTATTGTTTTTTGGGTGGAGAGTTTTGTAAATATCCATCAGGTCCATTTGATGCAGAGCTGAGTTCAGCTCCTGAATATCTTTGTTAATTTTTTTGTCTTGATGATCTGTCTAATATTGTCAGTGGGGTGTTAAAATCTCACGTTATTATTGTGTGAGAGTCTGTATCTGCATTGTTTTATTGTGATTCTTAGCTTCTTTCCATTGGGCTATGACATACTCTTTTAGGTCAGTGAAGTTTGTTTTTATCCATATCCCAAAGCCTCCTTTTGACATTTCAGCAATCTCATACTCAGCCCATTTCTGAACCCTTGGTGGAGAGGTGTTGCAGTCATTTGGAGGAAAAGGGGCACTCTTTTTTGGAGTTTTAGGTTCTTTCTGCTAATTCTTTCTCATCTTTGTGGGCTTATCTACCTTCAAGCTTTGAAGTAGCTGACCTTTGGATGGGTTTTTTTTGTTGTCATTGTTTTTTTTTTTTCTACACTGTGGCCAGTCTTCCTTAGGGCTGCTGCAGTTTGCTGGGTATTTGCTCTAGACCATAGTCACCTGGGTTTTCCCCATACTTGGAGGTACCACTCTTGAAGGTGCAAAATAGCAAAGGTGGCATCCCTCTTCTTCGGAAAGCTGGTAGGTTTCTGGCTTGAATGTGCCTATAGGATGTGGCTAGAGACTGTGGTTGGGAAAGTCTCATGTACTCAGGAGGAATGGGATCAGGAACCTGCTTGAAGAAACAGTCTGACGCTTTTTACTAGAGCAGCCATGCTGTGTTGGGGATCTCCTCAGCTCCTGATCCATTACGGCTCTTCAAGGCCCCAGGCGGAACCAGCTGAGATGCCCAAAAAGTCATGGTGGTAGCCTGACATGTCCCATGGGCACTTAGACTCAGGGAAAAATTAGAACTCTGTCAGCTGTAGAACACAGGCAGGTGTGGCTGGAGGCCCTGGCTGGGAGGACCTGCCCCCTAAGGAGCAGTGGATTGGGGTCCTGGTTAAAGAAGCAGTCTGGCCACATTCTGGGAAAGCAGCTGTGTAGTGCTGCGCTGGGGGGACCCTTCCTTGTCCTGATCATTTGGACACTCCAAAGCCTGCAGATTGAGTTGACCCAACAGCAGAATAGCAGCCCCCCACTTTCCCAGGGTCTCTGACCTGTCTCAGTCAGGCTTTGCCTTGTTTCTTGTGGCTGGCTGGAATTCCAAGCCAGTGGGGCTTGTCTTGTGCGATGCCATGAAATTGGGGCCTGCAGATGGATGTTGCTCAGACCCCAGGATTTATCCCCCTTTCTATGGGCACAGGTAGACATCTTGCTTTGCCTGAGCTGCAGATGCCCTTGCCAGGGATCCTGAGCCCAGAGTGTAAAGCTCCTAAGTATCTGTACATGTCTGAGCAGCTGCACTGCAGAGACCACACAGCTGTATGTGTTGGACCCAAGGCTCTGGTGGCATGGGCACACGAGGGAAGCTCTTGATACACAGATTGCAAAGATCCATTGGTGAAGTGTGGTTTCCCGGGAGCATGCAATTACTCACTGCTCTCCTTGGCTGTGGGTGGTGGTATCCTTGGCTCTGTGTTGCTCCTGGGTGGGCCCTTGCTCCATCCTGCTTTTCTTCCTTCTCCATGGGTCAGGATGTTTCCCTGATTAGTCCCAATGTTAGTACGTGAATATTTCAGTTGAATATGCTGTATTCACTCACCCCTCTTCCTCTCTGTGAGTGCCACAGACCACAGCTGCTTCCATTTGGCCATCTTGGGGCCCACTCATCAGTTGATATTTTATATCTTTGCAGTTGTGAATTGTGCTGTGATAAATGTATGTGTTCAGCTTTCTTTGATATAATGACTTCTTTTTTTCAGGTGTGTACGCAGTAGTGGGATTGCTGGATGGCATGGTAGATCTACTTTGAGTTCCTTGTGAAATCTCTACATTGTTTTCCAGAGATGTTGTACTAATTTAGATTCCACCAGCAATGTCTAAGCATTTCCTTGTCACCACATTTATGCCAACGTCTACTGTTTTTTTGACTATTGAATAATCACCATTCTTGCTGGGGTAAGGTGAGATCTCATTGTGGGTTTAATTTGAATTTCCCTGATAATCAGTAATGTGGAGCATTTTTTCCTGTTTATTGGCTATTTTTGTATCTTCTTTTGAAAAATATCTATGCAGGTCACTTGCTCACTTTTTAATGGGGTCATTTGTGTTTTCTTTGTTGATTTGTTTCAATTCCTTGTAGATTCTGTATCTATTAGTCCTTTGTCAGAGGCATAATTTGCAAATAGTTCTCCCATTCTGTTGGTTGTTTGTTTACTCTGATGATTTATTTTGCTCTGGACAAGCTTTTGGTTTTCATTAGCTCCCACTGATTTGTTTTTGTTTGTGTGGCGTTTGCTTTTGGGAGTCTTTGTTATAAGTTGTTTGCTTAGGCCAATGTCTAGAACAGTTTTCCTGGGTTTTCTTCTAGAGTTTTTATGGTTTCAGGACGTGGATTTTAATCTTCAATCCATCTTGAGTAAATTTTTGTATATGGTGAGAGATAGGGGTCAAGTTTCCTTCTTCTGCATGTGGCTATCCAATGTACCCATTACCGTTTATTCAAAAGGGTGTTCTTTCCCCAGTTGATGTTTCTGTATGCTCTCTCGAAATCAATTGGCTTTATTTTTGTTTTCTCTATTCTGTGGGTCTACTTTTATCCCACTACCACACCATTTTGCTTACTAGAGCCTTTTGGAATAATTTGATGTCAGGTAATGGGATGCCTCCAGATTTTTTTTTTCCTTTGCATGACTTTGGCTATTTGAGCTTTTTTCTGGTTCCATATGCACTTTAGAGTTTTTTCCTAACTCTGCATAACATGTTGTTGGTATTTGGGAAGAAGTTGCATTGAATGAGTAGCTTATTTTGGGGAGTATAGTTATTTTTTTAATGATACTGATTTTTCTAATGCGTGGGCATGGAACGTATTTCTGTTTGTTTCTACTGTCTATTTCTTTTGGCAGTGCTTTGTAGTTCTCCTTGTTGGGATCTTTCATCTTTTTTGTTAAGTATATTCACATATACATATGTAGCTAGTATAAAAGGGATTGAGTTCTTGATTTAATTCTCATCTTGGTCGTTGTTGGTTGTAGCGGTGCTATTAATTGTGCACATGGCTTTTGTAACCTGAGATTTTCCTGAATTTACCTATAACATCTCTGACAGGTATACTGTCAGATGTCTGTCCAACAGAGATAGTCTGACTTGCTCTTTTCCAATGTTAATACCTTTTATTTCTTCCTGTTGTCTGATTGTGCTAGCTAAGACTTCAGTGCTCATCTTATAGAAAAGTTTTAGTTTTATGCAAAATTGGGCAAAAAGTAGAAAGTTCCCCTAAATCCCCTCCGCCATATATGCATAGCTTCCTGCTAGCATCAACTTCCTATCCCAGATTGTGTGTGAGTTACAATCACTGAACCTACATTGACCTATTATTATCACTCAAAGTCTGTAGCTTACATTAGGGTTCACTATGTTTTTTTTTTTTTTTTTTTTTTTTTTAGACAGAGTCTTGCTCCATTGCCAGGCGCTAGGCTGGAGTGCAGTGGTGCGATCTCCGCTCACTGCAACATCTGCCTCCTGGGTTCAAGCAATTCTCCTGCCTCAGCCACCCGAGTAGCTGAGACTACAGGCACACGCCACCAGGTCCAGCTAATTTTTGTATTTTTAGTAGAGACAGGGTTTCACCATGTTGGCCAGGATGGTCTCGATCTCTTGACCTCATGATCCACCCACCTTGGCCTCCCAAAGTGCTAGGATTACAGACGTGAGCCACTGTGCCTGGCCAGGGTTCACTATGTTTTTATTGTACATTCTGTAGGTTTGGACAGATGCATCATGATAGGCATCCACCACAATAGTGCCTATGAAATAGTTTCATTTCTCTAGAAATGTTTTGACTCTAGCCTCTCTATTCTTTCTCTCAGCACCAACCCCTTCCAACCATGGATCTTTGTATTTGTTTATTAATAAATCTTTCAATTGATATTTCAAATTGTATATACTTATTATGTACAACAGTATATATTATATACATTGTAAAATGTCAAATCTAGCTAATTTTATGTAGTTATCATAATTTTGTTAAGAACATTTCACATTCACCCTTAGCATTTTTCAAGAGTACGATATTTGGTAGGTAGAGTCACCATGGTGTAAAATAGATTATACCTCTTGAACTTACTCCTTCCATGTGAATGAAATTGTGTATATTTTGAGTGTCTCATCAAATACCCACCCCTGCTGCTACAGTCCATGGCAACTGCCTTTCTACTTCTGTGAGATCAACTTTCTTAGATTTCTCATATGATTGAGGTCAAGTAGTATTTGTCTTTCTATGCCTTGCTTATTTCACACAGCATAATGACTTCCAGGTTCATCCATGTGTCCTTATTTTTTAGGGCTGGATAGTATTCCATTGTGTATTTACATCACAATCTCTTTATCCAATCATCTATATTTGGACATTTATGTTGATTTTATATCTTAGTTGTTGTACATAGTGCTGCAACAGACATGAGAGTACAGATATCTCTTCAGTATACTAATTTTGTTTCTTGTGCATATATACTTAGCAGTGTGGCATTGGTGGAACATATGGCAGCTCTAGTTTTAGTTTTGGAGGAACCGCTGTAGTGTTTTCTATAGTGGTTGTACTAATTTACATTCTCACCAACAGTGCAAGGCGTTTCCCTTTTCTTCATATCCTCATCTAAAATTGTTATCCTTTGACTCTTTGATAACAGCTATTCTGAGAGGTAGTATTTTAGTTTAGTCTTAATTTGCATTTCTATGATGATTAGTGATGTTGAGCATTTTTTCATATACTTCCTGGCCATACTTTTCTGTCTTCTTTTTCATAAATGTCTATTTAGGTCTCTGATCATTTTTATTTTGATTTTTTGTTTTCTGGCTATTAAATTGTTTGATTTTCTTATGCACTTTGGAAATTTATTCCCTATCAGATATATGGTGTACAGATACTTTGTTCCATTCTGCTGGTTGTCTCTTCACTCTGATGATTGTTTCCTTTGCTGTGTAGAAGCTTGTGAGTTAGATGTAATTCCTTTGTCCACTTTTGCTTTTGTGGTCTGTGCTCTTGGGGTCATAACTAAAAGATCCCTGGGCTGACTAGTGCTGTTGATATTTATCTCTACATTTCTTGTAGTAGGTTTATACCTGAGGTCCCTCTTCTAAAGTTTGTGATAGATTTTAATGTATTTTTGTATATGGCAAATAATAAGGCTGTAAGTTGATTCTTTCGCTTGTGAGTATCTAGTTTTCCTGTCACCATTGATTGAAATGACTGTCATTTCTTAGTTGTTTTTGTTGTCACCTTTGTGTAAACTCAGTTGGCTGCACATGTCTGCATTGAATTCTGTGGTCTCTTCTCTGTTCCAATGGTCTGAGTGTCGGTTTTTAAGCCAGTGTTACTCTGCTTGGGTTACTGTCACTTTATAGCATACTTTGAAGTGAGGAAAGCACAAATCTTTTTATTTACTCCACAGTTTGCCCTAAGACCTGCCTACTCAGAGAGAAGCCAAAAAAGATGTTGATCTTTCATTTTTTAAATTGTATACTTGTTGTTAGGACAGAGTGATGACGACTAAGCTCCATCCATGCCACCCTAAACACTGGAAGTTCATCTGAGTTTTTACTAAACATTTGTTACCATTTCTCTTTTATTCAGAGTATTTGATGAATGACATGTCAATGTAATCAGAAAGTGTTTTATTTTAATGAAAATATTTAACACTTAAATCTTACAATCATAGGAATTTTGTTTTTAATTTTTGCATTTAACATCATAATATAAAAAATAAAATAAAATATGTTGTAATCTTATCTACTATTAGATTATATGTTCGATGTATTTTTCTTTCTCAGAAATACAAAAGAGAGTTCTAAGCTATAAAATAGTTTATGTTAAAACCAGTTCTTCAGAGGTGAAGGCCTGGAAGTGAGTGCAGAGACTAGACTGTGTTTCTGGAGTCTGTTATTCTGTCTTGAGTTTTCCCAGCAGCTCCTATAGTATGTTACCATTTTAACATTATCAAAGAACCTTCCTTGAAATAAAACAATCATGGTAGGAACGTGAAAAAAGTCATTTTGGACAACAATTTGGAGTATAATTTTATTTTCGTTCTTGCAAAAGTTTGTGGGTAACACCCCCCATGGGCACCGAGGCAGGAGAACTGTCCAGACCCCAGGCACAACTAGTCCCTGAAGAATATCTTAGTTTATAGTGTTATTGCTCAGCTGTTTCCTTTATGTCATCCTTCATATATAATCATATGTTAGCTTATAGAATTAGTGTTGAAGTGTAACTTACTGCTTACTTAGTTCTAAATAATCTTTCTATATAATCATATAGGTATTGTAGTCAGAGCTGTACTGACACATTTAGTGCTGATTTATATAATCCTTTTCTATAACCATATAGTAGTTTGTAGTAGGAGGAATGCCTGGAGCAGTCACAGAACAGAAGCAGTACATGGGAAAACAGCCAGACCAGGACAAGAACCAAAGATCCAGGCAGTGGCATCCCTGCCTGAAAGGGCATACGCTGTATGGCAGGCTTGGAGCAAGAGCCTCTCCTCCTGATAAAGGAGTTGTGGTACCTTGCATCCAGTTCCTGTGGAAAGTAGGCCTCAGGCCTGAGATCCTGGAAGTAACTGAGGGAAAAGAACCTCTCTGGTGTGACTGTCATGCCGGCTATACACCCTGTCAGTCTTTTCTCGCTTCTGTGCTAGCTCAAAGAATCCTCCCATAAATATCTTAAAAGAAGAGTGCAAGTCTGTCAGCTCCTACTGCATTAAGCTTATGGTATCCTTCTATTAGAAATCCTTTGGAGTCTCCAGCCCCCGGATAAGAAGTGTTGCACACGACACCTGTTGCACACAGCCCACCTTCTTGCCTTAGTGACCTAATGGGGGTGGACCCCTTTTCTGTACACGACCCTCTGCTACTGCACACGGCACAGCCCTCTGCTGTGCATGGCCCACCTCTCTGCCCAGGTGACATAATGGGTTGGTCTCCTCACTGTAACTCACGTGATTATATATGCCCTATTACTAAGCCTATAGATGATGACCTCACTCATGACCCTGCCTCTGCTTGTACCTAATAAATACATATGCTCTTGGGCATTTGGGGGCCGCCGCTGATCTCCGCTCACAGGTGGTGTGGCCCCCCGAGTCCAGATGCTTTTCACCATTTCTTCAGTGTTCTGTCTCTTTACCTCTTGGATCCTGCACCTCAACACAGCATAAGGGACACCCCACGACCCTGTGGGGCAACCACAGCCCTACAAAGTTGAAAAATAGTTCAGTCGGTCACAAATGAAAATCTGTAGAAGAATAAAAATACATATGTGAGGACAACAATTCCAGTCTCCTGCTCAGGACACAGCCTTCAGGATAGGCTACCACAAGGAAACAGTTTCTGGAGGCTTCACCTATTGAAACTAAGCCATAAGCATAAAAGCTAAGACATGGCTACTCCAGGCTTCAGTATGAAAACTCACAAGTCTCTTGGAAGGGGTTTTCCTTTCTGTAGCAGCTTCCTATCCCCATGATGCTTGAGACCCACATGCCTTTTTTCTTCCAGGTAGAAAGACACAGAAAAATATTTCTATATGCCGTCAGGAGCCCAAATATTTAGTCAAAGTGATTATGAAAGAAGCTACTGCCTTCATCTAGATGAGATCAATGAAACAGTTGGGGGAAAGACTTTAAAATCGTGGTCCATTCAGCCTAGACTGAAATACAGAAGGTGCAGGACATAGGCAGTCCTGTTATAGAAACACTGGATTCAGTCCTTGGTCCTTTAAGAACAGGCCTTTCTATCTAGACTGGGGCCCGAAGGAAAATAATTTTTTTGTGTTAGGTGTTGGGGAAGTGGCCCTTGGCCTTTGGCTTTAACTTGTGAACAGCCTACCTCCAATGCTTGGCCGCAGCTGGGGCATTTGATTCCCCATCTTACACACACACAGGGCATCTTCTACCACCTCCCTGAATAAGACCTGAGTCATTCCAGCTATGGGCACGGTCACGACCATGTTCTGGAACACTGACCTACCAGTGAGGAACTGCATCAGATTTCTAATAAGTGTCTCTCTTTTTTTTCCTTCTCACAAACAGACCCACACTGGCTGTTCTGCCTCCTATAATGTGAGGTGACTTATACATAGAGAGTCTATTCACATTTTAGAAAGTAGAGTTGGATGTGTTTTCATAGCAAACTAGCAGAAACAGTCCAGGAGATGGGGAACGTTGAAAACATATAGTTGCATGTAGAAAACTTCAAAATGTAGATCTCATCTACTGTTTGATCAAGTCCAACAAGTATCATTGAGTTTCCATCAAGAAGAAATTTATTTGATTGTAAATAGTCTAAATGCAGGCATTTTCCAAACAAAGAACAAATGTATTGACCACGATGTAGAGTTGAAGTGCTGAAACTCACTCATGGAGACATTTCCGTTCAACACCAATGCACTAGAACGTCAATGCAGAATAAAAGTCTACAAATAAAAGCAAATGGAAACACAGTCACTCTCTGTGATTTTTGCTATGTTTCCACTCCTAATCATATTCTCAGCTACTTTTGGACCCCATAGGGGAAAAGAAACCAGAACGGAATAAAACTTCTAACATCAGAACTACCAGTAACTGAAAGAAGAGAGAAAACAAAACAGAAGGGAAGCCACCTAGAGTGCAACGTTTCCCAGGAGCGTGTGCTCTTACGCTCCCTCTCCACGGATGCGGCAGGCCAGCTGCACGTCTCTGGGCATAACTGTGACAAGCCTGGCATGGGTGGCACACAGGATGGTGTCTTCAAAGAGGTGCACCAGGTAGGCCTCGCTGGGCTCCTGCGGGGCACCAGTGGCCATGCTCTGAAAGCTCAAGACCAGGCTGATGGCCTGGGGATCTCACACACCAGGTGCCGGAAGGGCAGCTTGTGCAGGAGCAGCTGTGTGGACTTCTAGTCCCTTCTGATTTTGCACAGCGCCAGGGTGTCAGGCCCGTAGCGGTGAGGCTTTTGATCCCTCCTGTAGGCAGTACCTTCTTCCCGGCAGCTTTGGCGGTCAGGGGCTTCCTAGGGGCCTCCCAGGTGGTGGCTCTGTGAGTGTTCTGCTTCATGGGAACCATGGTGCAGGGCTGTGGCCTCTCACCTGTTCCTGGGCTAAGCCTGGCCAGCTGCAGATGGTTCTGGAGTCAGAGAGCCAGGGCGGTGGCTTTGTGGATAGGATTCAGAGAGCCTGTGAGTTGAGATCTGTGCAGAAGACACACGCACACACTTAGCCCCTTTCAACCTAGCCCTAGATTTACCAGCTCACAGGTCTGTGGCTCAGAGGTCTGGCTGCTCAGTTGCCCTATGGGGTCCTGGGCTTCCTAAGTCTACACATCCGCAGTTGGGAATCTTCCTGCAGCTAATCTTGCTCTGGCTGGAGATCTCTGTGGTCTCAACCAAGTTTAGAGTCTTATAATTTGCTCTGATGATTACATTAGACCTACCTGGCTAACCTGCATTGCACTCATTGCTTCACGAGATTCTTAACCTAATGAGGGCTGTGAAAGCTTGTCAAGTCTACCGGTTTGCTGCATCCAAGGGTGGTATTACCTTCCATTGCATTTATGGGTTCACAGGTGTGTAACCTAATTAAGGTCTGAAAAACTGCCCAGTTCCTGGGTTCCTCTTGCACCCAAAAGAGGGGCAGATATCTGGAGCACATATTATGGGATGGATCGTAGGTGGTGGTTGATACGGTTTTGCTGTCACCACCCAAAATGTCGTCTTGAATTATAATCCCTGTAATCCCCATAATCCCCATGTCAAGGGAGAGACCAGGTGGAAGTAATTGAATCATAGGGGGAGTTTCCCCCACGCTGTTCTTGGGATACAGTGAGTTCTCACAAGATCTGATCGTTTTATAAGGGGCTCTTCCCCCTTCACACCTCGCACTTCTCTTTCCTACCACCTTGTGAAGAAGGACTTTTTTGCTTCTTCTTCTGCCATAAATGCAAGTTTCCTGAGGCCTCCCCAGCCATGCAGAACAGTGAGTCAATTAAACCTCTTTTCTTTATAAATTATCTAATCTTGCGTATTTCTTTATAGCAATGTGACAACAGACTAATACAGTGCCTGTCCAGAATTCTGCTTGCAACAGATTCTGACAATTCACATTTTAAAATAATGGAAATATTTTAATATTTCAATAAAGTTGTATCTTAGGCAGCTGATGAGGCATGAAGTTGTTTATCAGGTGCTCTGAGGGTACACAGTGCCAGGAAAGAGAATATGGAGAATCTAAACGACCACTCCTCTAGCTAACTTTTCTCTATGACAGGGAGTTTCCTGGGGCATTATTCTCTGCTAAGAAACACATATTTGAAACTGAAGAGAGGCTCATGGGAAAGCTGAAGCTTTTCTGATAAAATGATCCTGTGTGAATATCACTGATGCTCTTCCTGGATCCTCCTCCATCTTGGACTTGGATGTGATGTCTGGGTTGAGCCATCTTTCCGTTGCCCGGGATGGAAATGACAGAGAAGAAAGCCCTGAGCTTACCGAGCCATTTATGTGAGGTCACAGGTGATACCTCCAGATGAGTTCATGAGAAAAAAATTCCTGTTTCAGTCCACCTTACACTTTTCTGACACTTGTAGCAGAAAGCAATGCTCATCCATATAATGCATGCCATTCACAGACAAGAAATTTTATGAGATCTATAGTAACAAAATAAGTAACACTATTCCTTTTTGTATGTCCATTATGTCTTTGAATAATAACTTAATTGAAAAGAATATATTACTAAAAATAAATCCTATGGCATTAGCTCCAAGTGCTTTGGTAGCTGGAACTATAATTTTTGATCAATATTTAATATCAAAGAAGGTTTAGATTTTTATAAATAAACATATAGAAAGATAATTGAATATGTCTACAGAGAGGGTGAGTATAGATAAATTGTTAGAAATAAAAGTAACTGAATTTGTATAGTGGTATAATGAGTACTAATGATTTGAGTATTAGATATAAGTTTATGAGTATTGAATTGTGTAACCTAGGGGACTGAAAGTTTAGCACCAAGAAATGATAACTCTTGAAAATAACCCTGGAGAATTCAGAGAGATTAGATTCCGATTGTCAGTGAGTCAAAGGAAAGGCTCCCAATGACACCTGCAATGGATGCCATTATGAAGGCCATAGGGTGGAGTATTGAGTTTAAAAGACATTACTACTTCATAAAACAGTTATTTTTGTTACTTGTTGTCCCGAATTCTGCCAAAACAAACTGAAAGCACCAAATGGATATGAATAAACTCATTTAATAAGGCAAAATGTTTCTTACCTCTTTTTTCCCCTGTAAGTTGATTCAAGTACAGAATTAATGAGGTCAAGATTATATCTTAGATCCCTGGATAGCCTAATTAATTTGCACAAAGAAAATTATATTTTATGACTATGGACTCTATGACTAACTTGGTCAGTTCCCTTAGGAAATATGTGTCACTGATCACAAGTGCAATTAGGTAAAAGTGCACAGATGTTTTAGAGAAAAATCTGCATCATTACTGAGAAACGAAACATCTGAAAATACAGAACGACAGAATGTATATTATTCATTTTATAGCTTAGTGGTTTTGATAAATATTCCTAATTGCAGAATTCTTTATTCAGATACTTCCTTGAATGCCCAGTGTGTGAAACAGGGTTAAACAGAGTTGCACTGGTTGATGAGGGGAAAAAACTGGAGTCTGTAAGCCAATATTGTAAGGATTTTTATGCCTTCCTACTTCATTAACCCATGTTCTTTCATCTACCACCAAAACTACCCTCTGAAATAATTTAAAAAATGTGAGAATCGAGGTTCTGTGAGACACTGCTGTCAAAGCACTGATGTGTCCAGACACTCTTGAGGGACTATGTTAACTTCTCTTCCAGGGTCCACAAGGGGCGTGGTTTCAAAGGCAAAAACTTCCCAGCGTCATGGCTCCGTCCACGTCCTGATCCGGGGAACCTAGAATTCTTTGTCTAACTTTCCCGCCCTGGCTAGGTAAAATTCCAGGTGAGCTTCCTTTGTTCAGAAAGCCCGCCAGAAGCCCTGAAAGAAGGGACTCTGTTGTGGGCCCAAGCAACCAATCTGGAATCAGAGTCAAAGATCAGTGACTCCAGAGGAAGTTTAAAACAACGCCTCTCATTGGCCAAAAAGCATGAATGGGGCGGGAACAACTTCAAAGTTAAAACCCCACTGCCTCTTAACCTGTACGGATTTCAGTCTCTGGAATTCCCTCCCACAACAGCGTGGAAGCTCTCTTTGCTTCTCTCTCTTTCTCTCTCTGCCTAATTGCTCTCTGCAAAACTCTTTGAGTCCGACATTTACTTGACCGGTAAGCTTACCGCGACATCAGGGCCTCTTCCCCATTCCCGGGGCCAGGGAGCCCAAACCCTCAGGGCACATATTCCATCGGGAGAGAGCTGTGTCCTGTCCCACGACCTGGTTACACTCTCATTGTATAAATTAGGAAATGACAGATTGTCTGAGACCACACAGTCACGCAGTGGCAAATATGGGATTTAAACTCATGTATGAAAATATTTCTGTGTATTAAAATTCAATAATTCACATTTATTTATCTCCTGCTTAACAGACTGACTTGTTTTCCAGACTGATGAATAGCTCTGCTGCACAGTGTAATTTATTCAGGGATCCGGATTTGTTGCAATTCAAATATTCCATTGCTCTCTTGTCATTATTTTCATGAGGAAAATTTGTCTGCAGGACACTCTAGTTGACACTGAGGAGAAGAGAGTCTGGGGGAGGACTGCTCATGGAATTGCAAACCGGGCCTGAGAGTGGAACTTAGCGTGAGAGTGGACACGTGTCTGAAGTTAACACCAAATGAGGCTGGGCAGCCACGTGTCCAGAAGATAGGAAGACAGATTTTGGTGAGCAATTGGGAATATCCGTCATTGAACCCTGTTAATTCCTACAATTTGTGGAAGCATTATCTTCAGTTTTAATAATAACTTACTAAATAGGTTTAAGATTCTTCAGAGTTCTTTCCTATCAGTCTTCTCCTGTGTCTTAGCCCCTTTGCATTGCCATAACAAAATACCTTAAACTAGGTAGCTTATAATGAACAGAAATGTGTTTCTCTTCTGGAGGCTGGAAGTTCAAGATCAAGGTGCCAACAATGGTGTCTGATGAGGGCTACTCAGGTTTCAAAATACTAACTTGGGACTCTGTCCTTATGTGGTGGAAGGCGGAAGGGCAAGAAAGTGCTCCTTTAACCTGGGAACCTGGGACTCTTTCGTAGGAAAGCTAATCTGTTCATGAGGCGGGAGTCCTCCTGGCCTAATCACTAACCTCAAGGCCCCTTCTCTTAATACCAATACAAGGGGAATTAAGTGTCAACATGAATTTTGGAGGGCACATATTCAAATCACAGCATCAAAACCCAGTCAAGTTCAAAGAGCAGGAGTATCCTGACAATCTTAAAAGTAAGCTTTAGGAAGGACAGCAATAAAGACCTTTCAAATCAAATGTTTGTCCAGCCTCCAACAATGGCCACGTATTCACAGAAATTATTTCTTTGGCCAGGTTACAAAATCTTTCTTCTTTCTTTTCATTTTTATTCCCTTACACATATTTCAGACACTAGGTTTTCTGATTCCCTTGGTAAAGTATAAGGTATTCTCTGTTTTAGTATTCATATGGCCCATTCAGATCTCCACAAATGTAGATATTGAGTATATCTCATCTAAGTTTTAATATTGATTAAAGTGGTAATGTTGGAGTGGTAATGATTGAACCAGAGCAGTATTCTGTTGGCGTCTTAGTTGATTTATTTTTGGGGCTTTTAAATCACTTGAATATGTTAAGACTGGCCAACACTTTCAACATAGTGAAAGGACATAAAATAGACATTAACATAAAAATAGCTTCAGACAGATTAGTTTTTGAATAATAGGAAACTCACAGATGAAAACCAAATGTTGTAATACTATGGGTCAAGAACTGACTTATGTGAGTAAACTTCTTATTTCCAAAAATATAAATAAAATACATGGATGAGTTCATAAGATGCTTTTCTGATATTAATGTGTGATAAAATATCAAATTTGAGAACATAATTTAGTGAACTGAAAACAAATAAGCAAAACCTCTCTGTATTTATCTCTCCCTTGTTCCAGAGGGAATGTATGGCAGTTTTGAAGTTTGAGAAAAGTTATATTGTAGGTAAGTGGCTCCCAGATTCTGCTGTGTGAAATCTTTTTTTTTTTTTTCTTGCACAATGTTTAATAGGCATGGAAAAAACTTCTCTCTAGTCAAAAAAAGTTGGAAAATGATGCATACTTTAGTCTCTTTTGAAGATTTGCAGTAAACATCAACATGGTAATTTATATAATGTGAACTGACTAAAAATATTCTGTTTAATGCTCTGTCTTCTGCACGGTTTGATCACGAGGCACATGTTTCTCCTCTCAAAACATCTATTGTCATTCTACAAATTATGGATTCTTATTTGCTCTTATTTTTTAACTCTTGATAAGACTAATCTGAGACTTTTGAAAAGAAGATAAAAGGCATATATAAAATGTCACAAATTTTTATTTTTATTTTTTGTTTAATTATTCGATTTGTTTCTTGTTTAAATATACAAAATGAGTGCAATTATAGAAATCTATAATATTGCCTGAGAATTTCAAATTTCCTTTTCAGAAATAGCATTACCAAAGTTTCAAAAAGCAAAAGTACAGTTATTTTTGGGAATAAATTTGTCATGTTCTTTGCTTGAGTTTCAGTGTTTCCTCTTACACATATGATATTACGTAAACGCACAAATATGGTGGTGCCGTTTATGCTTTTGGTTCTCTTCTTTTTTCCCCTGCTCCCCACCCTGCATTTCTTTTTCCTTTCAGTCACATTGGCACTTCTGTCTCTACTCCAGAGAATACACATCAGCCTATTACATATTATTCCATATATACAATCTGGAATCATATATGAAAAGACACACACACACACACACACACACACACATTTAAGGACGAGCTTCTGGAGGTCAGCTTCTTGGATTTGCATCTTGGCACTGACATTTACTGTGTGACCTTGAAGAAGCTTTCTAACCTCTCAGTTACTCCGCTGGTTTATTTGAAAACTGGGCTAACAGGGCTGTTGTGAATATTAAGTGCATTATTTCACGTTACGTGCTTAGAAAGATACCTGGTATGAAATGGGTGTTCAATAACCTCAGTGACTAGCATAATGCTTATTATATTATTTCATTTAGTAATATTATTTCATTGGTAGCTTGCTTTTCAAAAGGTGATTATGTATACACCATTTTCTTCGTCTTACTTTACTGATTTATAATAGTTTTACTTTGTGGAAATTATTCCAAATCAACTAATTTACCTTAAGTTAATGTCTTCATATTATTAGATGGCAAATTATTCAGCCATTTTCCTCATCATGACATTCAGTTATTTCTAGTGTTCATTGTAAATGATGCTACAATAAACACCCAGCTATGTATGTCCTTCTGCATTGGTTTATTTTCTGCTTTAAAATTTAAAAAATTCTGGTAAAATACACATAACATGAAGTTTTTACCACCTTAACAGTTCATAAATGTACAGTTCAGTAGTGTTAACTACATATACATGTTGTGCAACAACATTCAAACAATATTCAAAACTTTCTTCATCTTGCTGGACTGAGATTCTCTATATCACCTCATTTTTTCCCCTTACACAAAGTCCCTGGAAACCACCCTTCTACTTTCTGTCTCTGTCAATATGACTAGTCTGGGTGCCTTGAGTAAGTGGAATCATAAAGTATCTTTCTTTCTGTAACTGGTTTATTTCATTTAGAATGGTGTCCTCAAGTTTCATCCATGTTGTAGCAGATGGCAGAATTTTCTTCCTTATTAAGTCGAATCATATTTTATTTCATTCATATGTTATAATACCTCATCTTCTTTATCCATTCATCCCTTGGTTTTCAGTTGTTGGACACTTGGGTTGCTTTTATCTTTTGGCTGCTGTCAATAATGCCGTTAAGACCATGGGTGTTCAAATAACTCTTCAAAACTGCTTTCAGTTCTGAGTATACACTCAGAAGCGGAATTGCTAAATCATATGGGAATTCTATTTTTCATATTTTGAGGTGCGCCATTCTGTTTTCCATAGTGGCTGTGCCATTTTACTGCATTGGTTTTTATTTCTGCCGTTTTTTTGTTAACATTTTGATCATAGTGTAGATTAATGTCTTTTAGAGATTATTTAGATAGAAATAAGAATAAAATTGTTTAGTAGTGAAGTCTACTAAAATCTATGGAATCATCTAGGAAGGAGTCTAGGACTGGATTTAGAATGGATGTAGTTACTGTCTAACACATCATAAAGAATTTTTGATAATTATGTAATCACTGCTGTAGAAACTAAAAGGTTAATCTTTTGACATTTAAGTGTATAATAATTATATTGTCATATGTTCATGAATGTCTTCAAGAGTTGAAAATTCACCTTTCTATCTGAAAATGTCAGCACCTTTGCTATTAACAGCAGTAGTTTCTTATCAAGATCCAGAAATTATTTTTGAAATAGATGTTTTATTTTTCCTATTGTCTTTCTATTCTCTGAGTTTTAAATATACAAGTTCTCGAATACATAACCTTCATTAGTGCCCATGGTCTACTTTTGTATCTCAGTTCCATGGAAATTGTTTGATTTTAATAGTATTTTGAAATTATGTTGTAAAAATAATTTTTATTCAGTGGCTACCAGAAATCAACAATATAATAGATCCCAGTTTTCCAAATACTTGTTTTGATCTGGCAGGTGTGGAGTGGAGCCTAGGATTTCTGATTTCCTTTGTTTCCTTTTTTCTTTGAGACAGAGTCTGGCTTTGCCTTCCAGGCTGGAGTGGGATTTCTCATTTCTAATGAGCTTCCATGGTGTAGGTCACACCTTGTGCAGCAGGGGACTAGAGGACCAACAAAGGTCTGGCTCCTATGGCACAAAACAAGCCAATTCTTAAAAGTAGCTTTTAATCTATGGTATTATCTTTGTCAAGAATGCATTTTTCCTAAGGTCAAAAAATTTATTCAGTTTTAACTTGCTGAATTGATTCTTTTGATTTTGTATCTCTTTGCTCACACCATAACCACTGCATTCTTTTAAGTACAATCAACAATTTTCCTTCTTTGCATCTTTTGATTTTTCCTGTTTGTCACAGAATTACTGTGTTTTTCTGAGCCCCTAGATTGAAAATATCCAGTTACCAGATCTTTAACTTTGAACTGACTTGACATATTAGAGTAATATATACATATACATACTATAATTATATGTAGACTATTTAGTATTATACATTGTTATAGTAATTAAAATTCTTATATTTCTAAACACAGGAGACCATGTAGAAATGATGAGAAAGTAATGACTATTGCATTATCATTTATATTATGAAAATACTGTATTCTGTCAAACATATATGTGATATATGTCCAACATATAATTATTGCATCTGGAGAAATATTATGTCATCACTGATATACATGAAAACAAATACAATTTCTTTTAACTAAAATGAGATGCCTTGAAGAGCAGGAGTATAGTTTACTAGAGCATAGAACTGGGTATCAGCAATCAAAATTATACGACCTAGACCAGGGGTTTCCAATTTCTGGGCCATGGACCAGTACTAATCCATGTCCTGCTAATAACCAGGCTGTAAAGCAGGACATGAGCATTGGACAAATGAGTAAAGCTTCATCTGTATTTGTAGCTGTTCTCCATTACTCACTTTCATGCCTGAGCTCTGCATCCTGTCAGATCATCAGCAGCATTAGATTTTATAAGAGTGCACACCATTTGTAAACTATGCATGCAAGGGATCTCAGTTGTGTGCTCCTTATGAGACTGTATTGCTTGATTATCTGAGGTGGAGCTGAGGCAGTGATGCTAGTGCTGGGGAGTGGCTGCATATAAGAGGAAATTAGCAGAAAGGTTTGATTGCACAGAGATGGTAATAAATCCATTGCTTACAGACTCATATCAAAACCCTATCAGTGAGTGTCAAGTGACAAGCTGCATCTGGTGGCTGTGTTTAAGTCAGAATGTGACACTCATATTAGTCTACACGTGGCCCTCATTATTTTATGTACTGCTTCTATTCATGCCTCTTTCTTGCATTGCACACTTTTCTCAGTCAAGTTTTGATAAGCCCATGAGCTTACCCTAGCCCAAAGGAGTAAAAGACAAACATCACTGGAGAGCTTCTTTGAAAAGGAGGAAAGACCCAATGATGAGACAGAAGAAGACTCTAAGACTGCCAACAAAAAGAAAGCTGCATTTAAAAGAAAATGCCAAGAGTCCTACTAAAAGTATGGGTTCATTACAAAAGGTTATTCACATTCTCCAAAGCCACTTTGTATAATAGGTGGTGATCACCTATCCAATGAAGCCGTGAAACCTTCAAAACTGCTTTGTCTCATGGAGACCAATGAACCTGCATTAAAAGACAAGCCTTTGGAGTTTTTCAAATGTAAACAAATGTGGACACAAAGAAGAGAAGCAGTTATTGAAGGCCACCACTTCATCAGATGTGTCTGCACTGACAGCATCATTCTTGTGCTAACCACATTGCTAAAGCTAAGAAGCCCTTTACTCTTGGTGAAGGGTTGATCCTGCCTGCTGCTAAGGACATTTGTTGTAAACTTTCAGGAGAGGCTACAGTTTGAAAGGTTGTACATATTCCTTTTTTCAGCCAGCACCATAACTAAATGAATTGATAAAATAGAAGATATTGAGATGCCGTTGTTAGAGAGGATTAATGAGTCACTGAGGTGTGCAATCGAGGTTGATGAGTCTCCTGATGTTGACAACAATGTAACAAGGCTTGTTTTTGTGCAATGTATTTTCAGGAGGATGTGCACGAGGAGATGTTGGGTGTCATTTTCTTGCCAACCAACACCATAAGTGCAGCACTATCAAGCCTTTGAATGATTACATATCAGGAAAACTGAATTGGTCATTTTGTGTTGGTATATGCATGGGCAGAGTGACTATGACTGGACAGTTCTCTGGTTTCACTATTTGGGTCAAAGAGGTTAGTTCTGAATGTGAGTCTACGCACTGTGTCATCCATAAAGAAATGCTGGCTAGCCAAAAAAAAAAAAAAAAAAAAAAAAAAGAAAAATCACCTGAACTTAACACCATTTGGGAGGTTGTAATTAAAATTATCAACCACATTAAAGTATATGCCCTTAACTTATGTCTGTTTACTAAGCTCTGTGAGGAGGTGGATGCAGAGCACACCTGTCTTCTCTTATACATACAACTGAGATGGCTTTCTAAAGGTGAATCAGTGGCCAGAGTTTCTGAGTTATAAAAGCCACTCCAGAGATTTCTTTTAGAAAATGTCACCACTGACAGCACATTTCAGTGATACAGACTGGGTCAAAAAACTTGCTCACTCATGTGACATATTCAACCTGCTTAACAAACTCAATCTGTCACTTCAGGGAAGAATGACAACTGTGCTCAAGTCAGCAGATAAAGTAGGTGCATTCATTCGTTTTCTTTTTTGTGTGTGAGATGGAGTCTCACTCTGTCACCCAGGCTGGAGTGCAGTGGCATGATCTCAGCTCACTGCAACCTCTGCCTCCCGGGTTCAAGTGATTCTCTTGTCTCAGCTTCCTGGGTAGCTGGGACTACAGGTGTGTGCCACCAATTCCCACTAATTTTTCATATTTTTAATATAGATGGGGTTTCACCGTGTTAGCCAGGGTGGTCTCCACCTCCTGACTTCATTATCCACCTTCTTTGGCCTCCCAAAGTGCTAGGATTACAGATGTGAGCCACCGTTCCCAGCCAAAGTGGGTGCATTCAAAGCCAAATTGGAATTATGAGGGTGACCAGTGAATATTGAGATTGTTTTTACATGTTCAAACATTAGCAGAGATTTTGGAAGAGATTGAGCCAGAGCCTTCTTTCTCCCAATCTTTCTCTTTTGATTACCTACTCCAGGTTTCAAAAGAGTTCGAGCATTACTTCCCAACCATAAAAGACCCCTGAACTGGGAAGGAATGGATTCGCTTCCCATTTGTAGATAAACCGGGTGAATCCACGTTGTCCGTGCTAGAAGAGGATCAAATACTTGAGATCGCAAATGACAGCGGCCTTGAAAGCGTGTTTGAAACAACTTCAAATCTCCATATGTTCTGGGTCAAAGTCAAGGTGGAATACCCTGAAATGGCCACAAAAGCACCCAAAAACCTGCTTTGGTTTCCAACATCTAACTTTGTGAAGGAGGGCTTTCTGTAGTGACAGCAACCAAAACAAGATTTCAGAGTAGACTGGACATAAACAACATACTTGGGGTATCACTGTCTTCCGTCACACCCAGATAAGACCATCTAGTTACAAGCTCAGGGCTCGCATTGATTCTACATTATGATGAGTTGTATAATTATTTCATTATATGTTACAATGTAATAATAACAGAAATAAAGTACACAATAAATGTAATGTGCTTTAATCATTCTGAAACCATCCCCCACCACAGTCCATGGAAAAATTGTCTTCCGTGAAACCAGTCCCTGGTGCCAAAAAACGTTGGGGACTGCTAACTGAGACACGTACGAAAACCTGGAGGAGTCTAGGTATTGAATCATGGATTAGGAACTTGTTTGCCTTACAACTGGGGACTACAGAAAATTAGATGGTGTGTAGTTGAAAGGTAATAAGACACAAGACTGCCATTGACCTCAGAAGTGAATTAGAGGCACCGGAAGTGGAGTTGATCATTTTACTAAAAAGTGGGTAGGAGTTCAGCTCACTGATAGAAGAAAAGCCAAAGAAAGATTTAGAGTGACTGCCTTCTCAGTCCTGAGCGTCCCCTTCCCTGTGCAGATGGGCCTCTCTATTATTCTTTCCCCCTCTCCTTTTTCCCTGTGACTTTTGATCTTTCTCATTTTGTTCTTCTTTTTATTTGTTCTCCTCTTCAATCCTAGTAGGCATCATTGAGATCTCCACATGCTTCTCATTATTACAAAGAAAATCACAGTTCTGGAATTAGATGCGAGCCTGATGGAAGTAATTTTGATTAATTGATTCTAGCAACATAAATATGTTCCACATAGATCTCAGCTTGAAATGCCTTGATTTGCAAGTTAACATTAGGTAAGAAAATGCTTATAAATGTTTACTTGGGGATTCAAAACTCAGAAGTATAGCTGTGGTAGTGTTAGCATTTTACACAGGACAAAAACATTTCTATGGAGAAAAAAAGGTGGAGGTAAATGACCCCTAGCTTAAGCAAAGTATTTCTATTTCTGTAGGCTGGTCACAGTGGTGCACACCTGTAATTCCAGCATTTTGGGAGGCTGAGGTGGGCGGAGCCTAGGAGTTCCAGACCAGTCTAGGCAGCATGGCGAGACCCTGTCTCTACAAAAAATGAACAAATTATCCTGGCATGGTGGCACATGCCTGTAGTTCTAGCTATATTTGAGGGGCTGAGGTTAGAGGATTACTTGAGCTTAGGAGGTCAAGGCTGCAGTAAGCACTCCAGCCTGGGCAATAGATTGAGACCCTGTCTCTAAAACACATGCACACACATGTGTGTGTGTGTCTCTGTGTGTGTGTATAAAGATGACAAGAATCCTACTTGGCGAGTATGAATATAAACTACCATAGTTAATATTTTTGTATTGCTATTAGGGCTGAAAAATGTTTAGAAGCCAACCATTTACTAATTCCTAATTACCCCATTTACAGGACAAGATATTAAAGTCATTTAAAGACTACATGAACATTAATCCTACTCTTTATTTTCAATATAAGATTTTTTTATTTCCCCATGTGTATAGATAATAATGATAATCAAAACAATTATGAAATTAGAATTAGATACACATTCATACATACACATTATATTTTAATTCAGAGTGATTTAGGTCACTAGGCTTGTTAAAATAGTCTCAAGAAGTATGTATATATGTGCTTGTATATGTATATATATATTTGTACTTACATTCATTTTTAAATATTTAAATGTTTGTAGAAGAGTCATGAGACTTTAGAATAAAAATAACTAAAAAAAAATACCAATGTATTCATTGCAAAGTCTGCAAGTGATAAAATAGATCCATTTTCATGAGTTCTGGTGTGCGTACCTGTGGAAAACAAAATATGAGCAAAGCTTCACTTCTGCAGTTATAATTAATCTTTCTAAATTTAACATCATTCTACAAGAATACAATTTTTATCTACTCCATGTTAAGTGTGTAAGTAAATTCAAAGCAAAGTAATGTTTAAAAATTTTTGGCTGTTGCTTTTCTAAATTTATCTAAGGCATTTTCATTTTGGTCTCAGTTCATCAGTTCTTCCCTGATCTCCTTTTTAAAAATAGCCCTACCATTCTCTATTAAGTCAGTTTATTCTCGTTCCTGCAGCGCACTTGTTAGTACCTGGAAGTATCTTGTTTATTTATGTTTTAGTTGTTCATTATTATCTAATCCAAGAGCAAATCCAGGTTTTGTGGGGTCTAAGCTTCCATGATTCTGGTGATCCTTTTAAAGAAAATAATTTGAAATTATGAGTACAGCAAGTCCTTGAATAATGTTGTTTTGTTCAACATCATTTCATAATAACATTGATGAGCAATAACTCAGGCTCCCAGAGGGACCACTGTCTGTGTGGAGCCTTCTCTCTGGATCTGATGGGCTTACTCTGGGTTTTCCGGGTTCCTTCCACATTCCAGAGATGTGGACATTAGGTGAACTGGTGCATCAACATTGTCCCCGTGTGAGCGAGTGTGAGTGTGAGTGTGGTGGGAGTGAACCCCTTGATGGTTTATTGTCCTGTCTGTCTCTCTCCCCCACCTTGCACTCTGAGCTGCTGGGATAGGCTCTGGCTAATCACGACCCTGAACTGGAATAGTTGGGTAAATAATTATCTTATATTTACTAAATATATGTATGTCTATTACATATATGCATAGCTAACATTTGTTTGGTTAATAGTAGGAGTGTTTTGGTTTTCATTTAGGAGTTTGGTGATGCTTTTGTGGTTAGAAATATGCAATAGAAACTTAACTCTTGTTGACATCAATTTGTCAATGTAAAGTTGGATTTGTGATATGTTGTTCAGCTTAAAGTTGTTGTTTTCAAGAAATTATCGACTTACTGTACAAAATGAAGTACAAAACATGCAAGGGAGTGGACCCAAAGCTTTTCTGCATTGGTTTCAGAGTAAATCCAACCCTGGTCTTATCAGCTTGTGAGATCTCTGAGAGTAGAGACTTTGTTTCTTGGTCACTGCTGTATCTCCAGCACTTCACAGACATTTAATACATATTTTTTGAGTGAATTAATGAAGGTGCATGCCACAGTCATATTCCTTTATTGCCCATAATTGCTTTTCTCATAGCAAATATAAATTTCTGTGGTTATAAATAATGAGGCACAGTGATCTCATTATTTTATTGTTCCATTTGAGTTCCTGTATTTGTTTGCTATGGTGCTTTATGGAAAAGTAATTTTATTGTAACAAGGATTGCATTTTTTTCGGTTTAAATTGCTATCCAGCATGACGTCTCTCAGGATATAGTATTATATTTCACTATTATATTTTATGTAATTTTAAAAGACTTAGCAAGATAATTTTTTACTTTCCCTTTTTATAATTTCATGGGTACTTATATTTATTTTTGACTTAATTTTATTTTCTGAATTTTGATGAGCATATATCAATTTTTACAATACAAATAATGAAACAAATTTTTTGGAAAAAGAAAACCAACAGAGTTAAGTTTTGTTTTTACTGATTGCATGAAGTCTATCACCACTTTGCAGAATACTTTTGCCACATGAAATTACTGTTTGTCCCTACTCACCTTATTCTAATTTTTTCTTTCATAGTGGTGGTAGTTTATTTATCTTACAGGCAGATGTCTGCTAAGAGTTGAAGTGTTTCTCAATGAATAGCTTTCAGGCCTGAAATTTTGTAACTATGCACACTTCTTTTGTTTACTTGAGACATCCTGAAGTTACACGTGAAGTACAGTACTATTCTTACTTGTTTGAATATTAGTAACTACAGGGAATAGTTACTATGTGGGCCCACAGCTATTCTTCTTTCATTTTTTTCTCTGAAATTCCTACATTTTAAGGGCTTAGGCTTAATTCAAACAGCCTGGGTATATTTGATTATAATTAATTAATTACATTCAAATAATTAATTTGGGACAATGTGGTGTGATTGTCTGATCAAAGAGTTTCAATGTGCTTTCATTTATGCAAACAAGATACATTATTTAGGAAGTGTCTCAGGTGAAGAGTTATGCATCTGGCATGAACATGCAGTTGGATCAAAGCCAGCCCCTGGGCGATTTCCCATGGTAGGACACTGACTGGCTAGGGTGAAACTACAAAAAGCTCAGCTTAGCCTCAGTTTTCAGTAATGGTTTATATGTTTTAGGAGTCAATAGTTAATTGTAACTAGTTTTAGGACTCTCTTTTTCTTGTTAGTATGTCTCAGTACGTTCTAGGTTAACTAGTCCCATTCTAGCACTGTGAACTTATGCTAATATTAGCCTAAGAAAGGATAATTAAGAAGCAAATCTACTGTCCTTAGAATAAACAAATGAAAGATCATGTGCTTGGCTGCAGGTTAAATAGAAAGAACTCTGAGATTATGTATTCAATTTGAATTACCCATATCAGAGTAGTCATGGAAATTAGCAGGTTTTCTTTAGAAGTTCTAGCATTAAACAGGAAAGTATGGAAAAGTATAATCAATTTACTGAGGAAATTATAGAGTAAGGATGTAAAAAGTAACCCCAATCACAAAGTCAATGATTTTCAGACACTAGTTGAACAAAATCATTCTTTAACAGATGTTAAAGAATCAGACTTTGTCTATGTTTGATATTCGTGATGGAATTTCTAGGAATTCTTCTAAAGTTAGCAATTGGAGTTCTATCACCTGGCAGGAGGGGCTTGAGTCTTCATGGATTATAAAAAATTTACATATTTTGGAGGCACAACAGAGAGGGTCCTTCAGCACAGATTAAAATTGCATGTCTGTTTGTAGTGCTTTCTCTTTCTAGTGTGAATGTTGCCAGATAATCTTATGGCAATGATGGTGTAGAGCATTGGTTCTCAAATCTTAATGTCCATCAAAATCATCTGGAGGATTTTTATTAAACATAGCCTGCCCTTCCCTGGTCCACCAAAAGTAGGTCTGGAAGGGACAGAGAATTCACTTTTCTAACAAGTTCCCTAATACAAGCGGTTGGGGAGCTACACTTAGAGAAATAATGATGCAGGGTGTGGATGGACTAAAATAATCAATTATACATACAGTTTTAGGGTTACAAATCTATCAGAGTTATCATTTTATATACCTTCATGACAAAAATGAGAAAAGATTAATTCTAAAGCTTTTCTGTTGACAAAATGACAAAGCGGTTCATATAGCTTCTGATGCTGGAAAAATTAAATGTAGCAACTTATGACTACTAATTAGCAAAAGTAAAATCCTACTAATTAGGATTTAGAATTAGTTCTCATGTATTCTTGATCCAGTCACCCTCAGTGGTAATCTCTCACATACTATATAGTATAATATCAAAACCAGAAAATTGACGTTAGTCCAATCCAAATAATTTATTCATATTCCACTAGTTTTTTTTTTTTTTTTGAGACAGAGTCTTGCTCTGTCACCAGGCTGGAGTGCAGTGGTACAATCTCGATTCACTGCAACCTTCACCTTCTAGGTTCAAGTGATTCTCCTGCCTCAGCCTCTCGAGTAGCTGGGATTACAGGCATGTGCCACCACACCCAGCTAATAGATTTTTTTTTTGTATTTTTAGTAGAGATGGGGTTTCACCACATTGGCCAGGATGGTCTGGATCTCCTGACCTACTGATCTGCCCACCTTGTCCTCCCAAAGTGCTGGGATTACAGGCATGAGCCACCACGCCTGGTCCCATATTCCACTAGTTTTGCAGGCACTCACTGTGTGTATATAAAGTTCCATGCAATTTTATCACATGTGGAGATTTATGTAACCACTACCACAATCAAGATACAGATAGTTCCATCTAATGAAAATCTCTCTACCCTTTTATTACCTTGTCCCTGTTCCTCAACCATTAGCCAGTCCTATTTGGGAATGCACATATTTGTTGCTATTCAGAGCTCACAGTCTTCCTATGCTGGCTAAGGTGGAATTTATGGCTGGGGGATTGTGAGAAATCATATTCCTAATGGGCACCAGATGAGCAGCTTTCAGTGCCCTTTAAGGTAAAGTAAAAGCTCTCATTTTTACAAGATGGATCTTTGTTTACATAGATTCATAGGGGACAATAAAGCAGCAGTGATTGCTAAATATAGGCCATGCGTTTCCCCATTTTGCCACTAATATGGAAAGAGGTAATTTCAGTTTTGAAAGGTCTTGCCAATACTTTAGCTATAATTTCTAGAAAGGTTTTACCTCCAACTTTTCTACACTCCCACAACTTTCCAGATAAATGGCACCAGAGCACTCCATAGGTCTTCTGTGTCAGATGGTTGTAATTAGAGAAAAATGCCTGCTAGCCACGTCCATGTTGCGAGGAGGGCCTTATAAGCTGTCACCATGGACTGGCACATAAGTGAGAAATGAGTTATTGATATCTGAGTTCAAAAGAAAATGAGATCTTAAGAGTAAGCAGTCACTGAATGATTGGCACCAATGCTTTTCTGTAGCGAGAGGCGTAGCCCAGTTAAGGTGTTGCAGTGGTGTCTCCTGATATTTATAGTTACAGCAGAATGAAAAAGTTGAGATACTAGTTTATTTCATTTTTATAAGCAAAACAAATCTATTAATATTATAGTGGCTTAACATGAACTGAAATGAACTGAACTTGGTAGGCAAAAGAGAACATTTAAAAATCTCTGCCCATTTTCTAGCCATTCCCTAGGGTTTGGTAGCCTTCTTAAATATGCTCATTCCTACTTTTGGTCGCAGACAATGCACGGAAGTCCCTTAATACTGACTTGACTCTCCATGTGAACCTCAAGGTTGGTCTACATCTCCAAGGACACGCCAACCTCCTCCAGGGTCAAATCCCACCCAAATCTTTCATCGCCCTGGTCAGCATGCTCTCACCTCATCTCATAGCAAGTTGGACTCTTGCGAACTTTTCTATTCCCTTTCCAATGCATTATTATAATATAAATTCTATATCCTGCCTCCTTCAAGGATCTTCCCTTTTTATTCTCCCCACTTCCTGAATAAGCATTTCTCAAAATGCTTTGAATGCCTGAAAATACTTATATAGATTTCTCTTTTGTTCAGTCCATCTAGCTCAGTGGTTCTTAACATTTAGTTTGCCTCAGAATGACAGTACAGGTTTTAGGCACAAAGTGTTGTATGCTATTTTTATTGACAATTTAAGATTCTTAATCTTAATTTTGACCATATAGAATTTTTACCTTGTTCTTTGGGAACCAAATCCCTGCCTAATATGAGACTCTAATTACATATGTACACACAAATTATTTTAAATTACTATTTTTAACTTCAGTAGTTTTTGGGGAACAGGTGGTTTTATTGTTACATGGATAAGTTCTTTAGTGGTTATTTCTGAGACTTTGGTGCACCTGTACCTCATGTGTGGTCTTTTATCCCTCATATCCCTCACCCCTCCCACCATTCCCCCCAAGTCCCCAGAGTCCATTATATAGTTCTTATGCCTTTGCCTCCTCATAGCTTAATTCTCACTTGTAAGTGAGAACATATGATATTTGGTTTTCTATTTCTGAGTTACTTCACTTAGAATAATGTTCTCTATCCAGGTGGCTGCGACTGCCATTATTTCATTCCTTTTTATGGCTAAGTAGTATTCCATGATGTATATATGCCACATATTCTTGATCTACTTGTTGGTCAATAGGCATGGAGGCTGGTTCCATATTTTTACAATTGCGAATTGTGCCACTATAAATATGTGCGTGAAAATGTCTTCTTCATATAATCCCTTCCTCTGGGTAGATACCCAGTAGAGGGATTTCTGGATTAAATGGTAATTCTACTTTTATTTTTTAAGGAATGTCTATACTGTTTTCCTTAGCGGTTGTACTCATTTACATTCCCACTAGCAGTGTCAAAAAGTGTTTTCTTTTCTCCTTATTCATGCCAGCATCTGTTACTTTTTCATTTTTAATATGTTTTTATGCATTATCTCTTGTGACTGTTGCAACAATGCCATGATGCGGAAAAGGTAGATATTTCAATTTTCAAGATGGATAAATAAGGCTGGGAACTTATATGCAAAGGAAGATCATCTTTGAAATGTTGCCTATTTATTAATGTGCTTTTCTCTTCACCACTTTTTTTTGTGCATCACTTTACCTTGAGATAAATTGTGATTGTTATATCAGAAATTCAAGAGAAAGAATCCATCAATGTCTACAAGAACCTGATTTTACTGAGAAGAAATGCTCTTGAGAATAAAAAGGGAAGAAGGCATGATATAGAATTTATATTATAACATTGGAAAGGGAATAGAAAAGTTCTCAGGAGTCCAACTTTCTAGGGGATGAGGTGAGAGCGCACTGGCTGGGGCAAGGAAAGAGATTTGGGCGGGAGTTGACTTTGGAGGAGGTTGGCGTGTGCTTGGAGGTGCAGACCAACCTTGAGCCTCACTTTGAGAGTCAAGTCAGTATTAAGGGACTTCCCTGAATTGTCTGTGACCACAAATAGGAAGTGAGTGTATGAGTACCCAGTCAATTGATGCCCTATAACCATCTGAAAGAAGCCTGCATGTTAGCTGTGTAAGGACCTACAAAGTTCTTCTCTCATGGCTGCCTGACATGACCTTTTCAAGAGAATTGTTGGCTTATGCCCTCTCATATTTCTGAGTTCCATCCAAAATGACCTACAAGGATACTCCCCTTTTCAATGGCCAGGACAACTGATAGCTCTGTCACCCCCAGAGGGATAGTGTGATACGAAAGGAAAAACATTCCCTAATACTACTATTTAAGTGAAACTAGATGGTAGTGGAAGCCATGGCTTTTTTGCACAGTTTCACAAGGACAGAGGAGGCAATCAAACTGGTCTCTGTTCTGTCCCACACCAGCTCTCCCTGTTCCTGAATAGTATCCAGATAATGAAGTAGCAGGTCATGAATGTGGGATGGGAAACAGAAAGAAGGAATCAAAGGGAGCACAATAAGACATTTGTGTTAATGTTTCAAAGACTCAGATGAGCTTAAGAAGCCATTATCTCTCTTAGAACAGAGGCTAACAAAAAAGCACAAAATTCTTTCATGTCAGAAAATGCAAATTATGTCAACCCTTATTACAGTGATTTTAAAGCACATACTAGATTGTCACTATTTTTTTTATGTAATTCATACAGTATACATCTGCCCAAACAAATAATTTTTAGCCCACTAATAATCTCTTGCCTACAAATCTGTCCAGTCTTCAAGGAATGTTTATTGATTACTTGCCAAGACTAGGCACTGAGGACACGAAGATAAATAAGGTGTGGTCCAAAAAGAACTAGAGCATATTATATTTTAGTAGCCTATAAAAGGTCAACTGCATATATAGTGCAGCAAGCATAAATAGAGAAGTCTAAACAAATGTTATATTACAGATACCAGAAGATAGAGCAACCATCTCTGCTTGCTATTTGGGTAAATGCTTGAAAGATAAGAGAGAGACTGAAAGGTAGAGAAAGCAGAGATAAGAGAAGAAGACATTCCAGCAATGGGAAAGAAGAGCTGCAGCAGAGGGTGTATTGAGGAGTGGTAGATTAACCCACAGAGAAAGATGGAGGCAGGTGGTGAAGGGCCATCTAGGCCAAGCTGAGTAGGCTTCAAGGTGATGGTGAGCTGGGAAGACCCTCATGACCTCATTCCCGCTACCTTTGCAGCCTCACTGTGTGCCACATATTCTCTCTCTCACATGCACTTTTTCTGTCTTTCAAGCCTACCCTGATCTTTCTCACCTTGGTGGCTTCATCTATGCTGCATTTCTGTCTGAAATAGTTTTCTTTTTCACCTGATTCTTTCTTCTTGCCCTTGTCTAAACATATTATTGCCCTTGGAAATGTGCTCCTTCTACTGTCAGATTCAGCTTAATTTCAAAAAGACCTTGAGTGGCCTTCTAAGCAACTAAAAAAAAGGTATGTTTTCACTTGTTTTCTCATCTTTTCATTCTTCTCATAATACGTATCATTGTTTAGAAATATAAAAATGATCATTTATAATGCACGTAATCTATTATTGTTATTTTTGGTAGCTGGGTTTTTATTTGCCACTTCGACTTCAAATTCCACAACACATTGCTAGAATGCTCTCTCTTTCCTTAGTGGGTTTCAAAACACTACCACTCCCTCCAGATCCTGGTGCCCTCAGGAGAAATCAGCCTGGAGTCTGAAATTTAGGACTATATGAAGACACAGTTTAAAACCAGAGAAGAGGAAGAGGTCACCTAGGAAGAAGGTGTAAGTGACAAGAGAATTCATACCATAGCTAAGGATCCTAGAGATTCTGGCTCTGGTGGAAGATGGTGAGCCCCGGTTTGCGTATGACTAGCCTAAGTCATAAAAACTCCGGATACAATCTCCCCTGTGCACCTCAGACCAGGACATCAAACCTCTTATCTGGTCATCCCATTTGCTTGTTGTAAAGACACCTCAAGCTTCACATGTCCAAGCCTCAATTCCTGACCTTGCTCATCCAGTCTCTTCCCTCTTCTGAGTTCTTTCTACCATTTGATTACTATGCCAGGCAGAAATATTGGGATTGTTTTGACTCCTTCTCTGGCATCCTCTTCATTCCTTATTCAATTTCAACTGCGATAATATTTATGAAGGTAGTATAACAGTATATAACCCAGAGAATTAATCTAGTCTGGGTAGTCAGGTAGAACTTCCCTGAAGAAATGGCTTTTGACTTGAAGTTTGAAGAATTAGATTCCTGGGTTATATGGGATGATGGGGAAAGAGGAAAGTGTTCATGGCAAAGGCAGCAGCTGCCTTGAGTTAGGTGGCAGAGCTGAGGAACTAAAAGAATTCCAGTTTGCCTAGAGCAGAAAGAACAAGAGAAAGTGTGATTTCTATGAAAAGAGGTGGAGAGGAAGAAGGATCAGATCAGGGAAACTGTCACAGGGTGTGTTAAGAATTTTGGTCTTAAATGCAATAGGGGACCAGTGAAGCATGTTAAGCAGAGGGATGACTGGATTGAGTTAAAAGTTTAGAAGATTGGCCAGGCTTGGTAGCTCACATCGTAATCCCAGCATTTTGGGAGGCTGAGGCGGGTGGATCATGAGGTCAAGAGATTGAGACCATCCTGGCCAACATGGTGAAACACCGTGTACTAAAAATACAAAAATTAGCTGGGTGTGGTGGCGTGCGCGTGTAGTCCCAGCTACTTGAGAGGCTGAGGCAAGAGAATTGCTTGAACCTGTGAGGCGGAGGTTGCAGTGAACCGAGGTTGTGCCACACTGCACACCAGCCTGGCAAGAGAGCAAGACTTTGTCTCAAACAACAACAACAACAACAACAACAACAACAACAACAACAAGTCAACAACAACAACAAAGTTTAGAAGATCATGCTGGTTGTTTTGTGGAACAGAATTCTGATGGCACCAAAGAGAAGCTGTGGAAGACTAGTTAGAAATATAATGTGATAGCTCATGGCACTTTGGGTGGTCTCAGAATGTGGGTAGAGAGGGAAGCGGATAGATTCAGATGTGAGTGGTCAACATTTTGCTTGGTCTAATGCATTTGTTTGGGCTTCCTGTCACTTCCACTGTCTCATTCTCCTGGATTACCAGATTTCTTGCTATTGCCTCTGCACATTGCATGAGCTTAGCATCCATCACTTGGTTTATACTTTGAGTCTCTCCTTAACGTACAATCTCTTTTCCCAATCACTACCATTTCCATCACTTTCTTTACTCATTGACTTGGGCTATTCTCTATTCCTGGACATTGTGTTTTTAGTCTTGGACCCTGTAACTTTTCTCACTCTCTTTCTGTCTTACCATATCATCCCATTTTTTCTATGTTTCTAAAATGCTATTCAAGTCTTACATCAAAGACCATCTTCACCAGAAAGTTATTTCTATCTTAGCATAAAATGACTTTTTCTTTCTGCAACTCCTAAGTGCTATAATTTTTCTTTTTCACTTTTAATGAAATTGGGCTATTTCATTCATTCAATTTTAATAAAATTTCCTGTTCATGCAGAAATTCTTGTTCTACTCTTTCTCTGCTGTCTTCTGTGTCTCAGAGGACTGGCTTTGCAAACTGTTTTTGCTAGATTCCCTTGGCAAATGGCTTTCCTTTATGTTATGCCAATGGGAGGTGTTGGAGGGAGGCTGGAGAGGGAGAGGAAGTGAAGAGCCGGTGGTGACACATTCTCATGTGGTTGTCTAGCCTGCTGACATTGGAGAAGATGTTACTTCTGTGGGAAATCAACTGTGGCACTGTTATTCTGAATCTCACATTCACAGTGACCACAAATGGGGCACCATAACCACAATCTTGAGTGTACAAAAAAGAGTCCTTCTTGCAAAGACCATAATGGTCAGGCAAGAGCTTATACAATTACTAATTAATTAGTCCAGGCATTGCTATCCAATCCATTGCCCTTGGAGATTTTGATTTCCTAATCTGGACAGAAATTGTTTATTTTCCAGTGATAAAAAAGGGATTTCTATTTTTCTTTCCAAGACTTAGCCCTGGAATGTTACGTCTGTGTTGGATTAAGTTCACCTCTTGATACTTCTACTAAATACTCATTCTATGGTCCCAGACTCTTACTTAAAAAAAAAAAAATTCCCTCTAAGCTCTCTTCCTTCTGACTCAGGTAATAACTACTCTGGGGTTCCAGCTTCCTTCAGGCAGATTATCTCATGATCTCAGTCCTACCAAGCATCTTCCACTATAGCACCTCATTCCCTCCACTGGGCCCCAGGCAATGCCATCACACCATATGCATATCCTTCCAGACCTGGAGGTGATATGGGCTGTTGCCTCACCTTTCCCTGTTGGCCGTTATGCTCTTGCAACACCTTTGTAATTAGTTTTGCCAGTCAAATTCCTTCTATGAACTTCCTTGGCATGTATTTTTCTGACTAGACTTTCTGTAGAGTAATATAATAGGGGGAAAAAAAACCCCCTATATTTGTCACTGAAAGAACTTAAAAAGCAATTCTAGCCTTGCTGCTTATTAACTATGTCTTTGAACAACTAGCTTCACCTCTCTGAATCTTAGTCATTTCTTTTGTAATATGAAGTCGTCCATCTTATGAGGTTAATGTGTAAGAATCTGATTTAGTAACGGGTGTGGGAGTACTTTGGAAAGTGCTAAGGAAATACAAGACTTGATACCCTTCATTTGGCATTCATGTTGTTTATCTTTTCATGAATTTGTTTCTTATCCTCGTACAGGGATAATCAACTTTATAAGAGCACAGATCTTATCTTGTATTTTTTTTACTTAATCTCCCAATGACTTACACATTGTTGTTATTGCTCAATGCATAATAGTTGTTTGATAAATACATACTGAGTCATCTGTTAAGAACATAATGATGTTATCATCTACACAATGCAGTGTTTCCCAAAGAAAACAAGTGAATATATTATCCATACATTGTGAATTTGAAATTTTGAAACTACACTATCCTACTCCAGCCACTCTGTGATTTGTGATAGAATTCAACAAGAGATCATTGGAAAAGACATCTTTCATGTTGCCTCCAAAATGCATTATTATTATTATTATTTCTGATGTTAAAATTATGAAAAAATATAGAATGTTTTCTCTGACAATCATAGCAGAAGGCCTTTGTAAAACACATTTCCATTCCACAGAAATTACTCAGGATTGTCACACCTCTTGTGGTTCCAGCATTGCACAGATTTTCTCATTGTCGTAATTAAACATAACAACAAAAAGCAGTATCAAAAGCAGCAGAAATAGAAAACAAGAACTATTGGAGGGTGAGGAAGAACGCATATACTTAAGCATTGGACTTGGAACAATTTCAGACAAATGATAGCATGTTGGCTTAATACAAGGAAGTGGATAATTCGGTTTGGAGGAGCTAGGCATGAAGAAGGAGACAGTGACGGAGAGAGATCAGACAGACTCATGCTGTAGAAAGGAGAGGATCATGCTGAGATGTTACCTTCTCATTCCAGGGGAAGACTGACTGGTGAGCTTGGGCCAGAGGAACTAGTCATTAACCCCAGAACCTCACTGTAATTATTCTCACGTATTACTTATTATTAAAAATGGCAGTATATGTATATATATATTCTTTTCTTTCTTTTTTCTTCTTGAGATAGGGTCTCAGTCTGTTTCCCAACTGGGAGTGCAGTGGCAGGTTCACGCTCACTGCAATCTTGACATCCTTGGCTCAAATGACTCTCCCAACTCAGCCGCCTGAGTAGCTGGGACTATAGGTGTGCACCACCACATCCAGCTAAGTTTCTGACTTTTTATAGAGACAGGGTCTTGCTGTGTTACCCAGGCTGGTCTTGAACTCCTGGGCTCAAGGAATACTCCCACTGGGATTACAGGTGTGAGCCACTGCACCTGGCCTCAGCATATTTTAGTGACATGTACGTATTACACTCAACAGTCTTCATTCAGCTCTCAAGCAATCATCCTGCTCTGCTACACAGTTTCACATTTAACAACCCATTCAGGAGCTGTTTTGATTAGGATCCCAGCGTGATAAATCCAACTAATGTTACATTTTTGGCTATTTCAGTTTTGCATGACTTCTTTAAAATTCTGAGTACGCGGTTTAGTGCCTATTTGTGTGTTTTTTGTATGTCTATGTATGTATGAATTCATGTATTTCCTTAGATATTTTCTGAATTTTTTCCCCTGAGTTCATGGCATTTAAGCATGTAGTGGCTGCTAACTCAGCCCTTAGGAGATGTTTTCTTAACCAGACAAAATTCAATGGGGATTTTGTTAACTTTAATATGTTCGGGTTTAATCCTGGGTTAGGATTAACATATGTTCCTGGAATTAGACAGAAAACTTGAGAAGAATTTTAGCCTGCCTTCTTTAGCACCAATGATTTAATAAAGGTTTTTTTTTTTTTTTTTTTTTTTTTTTTTTTTAATGTGTAGATAGCAGAAACGAAGTTTATAACTCAAAAGTGCTGACAGAGCACTTGGCTTATTTTGGGATTTATGAACATAAGCAGCTGTGGTTACTGTTAAAAATAGGTCAGTTGAAGCTTGAAGTATAATTAATTGAATACAAAAATAAATCATTTTCCACAACTAAATGTATCTTAATGGGTATCAGTAAAATCACCAGTTGGAGACTTGCAAAATTAAAGTGTTTCCTGGTTTCTGAGAAGTCTTCATAATCCTTTCAGGCTTTGATTTCTCTTTTGTTAAAGTCCATCTGCCCAATTGTTATTTCCTATATATTTTTTTTCCCCTATTAGGTCCATAAAACATTACTTTGCCCTTTTGAGATGGAGATTTTTTCCAGCATATTATAATAAACTACCATATTAGTTTCTGCATAGTAATATATTTAAAACATTATTTGCAACCATTATTTTGAATATAAATGTTCAATTTAATAGCAGCATGGCTAAAGCAGGAATTCAGAGGTAATCTTAATTTGGATTTGGCTGTATTTCCAATATCAGCCTGAGCTTGAAGAGTTTCCTTAAGCCTCTTTTCCCTGCTGAAGGTAAAACAAAAATTTGAATAACAAAAACTGTCACAGCACCAGTTGCCCCATTGACTTGGTGCTAATTGCTTTAATTCATTTGTAGTTAACTAATTTTTTGGTTTTGCTGGCTCCATATACAGTTTGTATTGATATAGGAACAGCCTCTTTCTCTACTTATCCTAATTCGAGCATGCACATATGTTATTTTGTCTATCTTGTAATAGCCAAGTAGTATAATTTAAGAAATTTCCTTTTTTTTTCATTTCACACAATAATATTCTCTCTGCTGAAGTGTGTGGAACCACTCGGAGACAGTTATTCTCATTAGCTGCAAACTAGTTTGAATCGAGCCATATCAATCGATGCACATTATTATTTCTGCTTTTTACAGCTACCACAGTTTTTTCATCCCCGAAAGTCTCATAGAGATCTCTTATTGAATCTAGGGCAGTTCTGATCCTGGTGTTCTGCTGCTCCAAGGCCTTTGAAGGTTTCCAGTTGCTATGGTAACGAGACATACATTTCTGTGTCAGGAGTGTGTGACTGTGGTTCAGAGGAAGACTTCATCCGAACCTTGCTGCCCATCTCCCCAACTTTCCTGTGTTCCGTGGGGGTCAGACGACCCCACTTCTCTCCCAAACGCACCTTCTGCATTCTCTTGATCCAGCTCTCGTTAAGTAGTTTTACTTCAGCATCATGGGTTCCCTTAAATTCAAGGTCTTCTTATAAGTCTTTTCTAAAGCTCCACAATGAGATGCAGTTATAGTCATCTTTGAATTACAATAACATGTTGATAATACTTTTGGAGATGTTATTCTGCTTGAAATTAAGAGCAAATTAGGTATAAACTCCTGGCAATCTTGAGGGCAGGGATTGTGTCTCATCTTGGTTCTCCTTTTGCATCTAGCCCAATGCCTTGTACATAATAAAAGGAAAGGCCTTCAACTCTGAACGTCAGAATATGTGGAGGCCAATTTCAATTCTGTCATGAATTAGATGTGATGGTGTAATGTATAGCTTTGGTAAGTTGCTCTTTCAACGTCCATTATTCTCAATTGGGTTATTAGATTACATAAACACTGTAAGCACAGTCTGGTGGTTAATGCATTAATTAACCATCCAAGTGGATTTTAAGCCACTGGTGTGTATTCTAATGTCAGCTTCTTACTTGCCAATTGTCAGAGCTTAGGGAATCCACTTGAGTAACTAGTGCCTCAGTCTACCCATCTGTAAATGAGGGTGATAATAATAGCATCTGCCTTACCAGGACAGCTATGATGATTACATGAGTTAATGGTTGTAAAGTACTTTGAACGGTAGTGGGCACATAGGAAGTGTCATGTAAGTGCTGGTTCAAAAGGAGATTTTAAAAAACAAACAATATCTCTCTTTATTTCTAAGTGATAGTTACTTTATGAACCACTATAAATTCAAATACATACTGTAAGAGCTTCTGTTTTTAACCAGAAAACACTTTGGCTTTCACAGAGGATCCGTGCTCTTATGAAGAGGTGAGCATGCTAGTGTTGGGGCTCGGATACACTCCACCCCGTCAGACATGCATCTTTCTCCTTATGGATCTCACTTCTCATTCATTCATTGACTCATTTATACTCTACAAACATTTATTGGATTCTTATTTGGGAAAAAAATGAGTAAGAAGTCCTGTCTCTAAGGATCTTTCTGTGGAAAGAAGACAAGGATACATAAGGGGTTATCTGGAAACAGGATTTGATGAATGCTATAGAAGGATATTGTTGGGGGGTGGGGAGGGGAGAGTGTAGCCATTTTTGCTTAGAGGAGTTGTGGAGGGCCCATAAAAGTTGTGACCTTTAGCAGAGTTGCAAAGAAAGAGCACACATTTTGCAAGGAGCTAAGAAGGTACTTTTATTCCTGGTAGAGATAATAGACTGTATAGACAAGTCATAAATGGAAGGCAGGGTCATTTTGGTTAGATCTAAGGGAGGGTCATTTTGGTTAGAGCTCAGGTTTTGTAAAAAATATGTTAATTGTGGGAGGTGAGATTAAAATGGCAAATTTGGGCCAACTTCGAAGGATTGTGTTCACTGCATTCGGTTTGCAGTTCATCCTTAAGGCAATAGGAAGGAGGTGAGGGTTTATAAAGTGAGTATGTGATGCCATCAGATTTGTTTCTTGGAGAGATTGGAACTCTGGCAGCAGTGTGGCAAGAAAACCAGTGTCTATGGGGTTGGCTCCCAAATCAGAATCTACAGTTCACATTTTTATCCAATCTACATTGCTAGCATGCAGCAGCATAATAACTAATTAAATTAGCATCTATAATCACCTGGAAAGGCACACCCTTTGATTATGAGAGTCTAGAAGACGTTCATGGATGGACAAAGTGCATTATCTGAGAATGTTGGGTGTAGATTGACACATTACATTTAATATAATTTTATATTTCAAAAAGCAGAAATATCTACCTTTTATATAATTCTACATTAAATGAAAATATGATATTTTATTTTTTATATTTGTTTGAAAAACCACTTCACTGAAGTATAATTGGCATATAAAAACCTGTACATATTTAATGTACACAATTTAATAAATTTGGAGATAAGTATACACCTGTGAAACAGTTGCCGTAATCTATACCATGAACAGAGGATCTGAGCTTTTGTTGCTTGTAGAAAGGGAGTGTGTCTCTTGAAAGGCTGAAAATGCTTCAGGTGCTGTGGGGCTTGTTTCAGATCACTTACAGAGCCTTCAGGATGGATGCAGAAGCAAGGTCTCTATTCTTCAATCAACTTCATCTCAACTAGGCCAGTTCAATATTCTGTTTATCTAGATAACGTGAATTTTTGGTTTTGTCCTCTAACTCTGCTGCCTCAACATGCCACCAGCCTCTGGCACCACTTCTCCTTTCTTCTGTCAGTACTGATCATTTTTCAGCTGCTTAGTTCTTAAAATGTATGGACCACATACATTTCCAGTTGAAGAGGATGGTTTTCTCCCTTTTGAAAAGTGGTGTAGCTATTTCATGCCAGTCAGAATGGTGATTATTGAAAAGTCAAGAAACAACAGATGCTGGCAAGGCTGTGGAAGAACTGGAACACTTCTACACTGTTGGAATGTAAATTAGTTCAACCATTGTAGAAGAGAGTATGGTGATTCCTCAAGGATCTAGAACCAGAAATACCATTTGTCCCAGAAATCCCATTACTGGGTGTATACCTAAAGGAATATAAATCATTCTATAAATAGAATGCAACACTATTCACAATAGCAGAGATGTGGAATCAACCCAAATGCCCATCAATGATAGACTGGATAAAGAAAATGTGGTACATATACACCATGGAATACTGTGCAGCCATAAAAAGGAATGAGATCGTGTCCTTTGCAGGGACATGGATGGAGCTGGAAGCCATTATCCTCAGCAAACTAACACAGGAACAGAAAACCAAACACAGCATGTTCTCACGTGTAAGTGGGAGCTGAACACATGGACACAGGGAGGGAAACAGCACAAACTGTGGCCTGTTGAGGGAGAAGGAGAACATCGGGATAAATAGCTAAAGCATGTGGGGCTTAATACCTAGGTGACAGGTTGATAGGTGCAGCAAACCACCATAACACATGTTTACCTATGTAACAAACCTGCACATCCTGCATATGTATCCTGGAACTTAAAATAAAATAAAATTTAAAAACCAAAAGTGGTATAGTTCTTCATTATTTCTGAATTATAACTTCTTTCAGCCAAGGAGCCCCCACAAGTTGCATGATTGGTCAGTTCTCTGAACTGGTTTTCATCTTGGTAAAATGGTTGTAAATGATTATTACCACCTTGGAGACTGCAAAGGTGATAGGATGCAGGGGAGGGCAGTGGCTTCTTCTGTGTGAGAAGACAGTTGTGGTGATGGATTCTGGACCAATGAAAGGTTTCTTTATGATCCTCAAGGTCTTCCTTGGGCCCACTAGCTGAGCTGTCTTTACGTTTCTCTGATAACTTACTTATAAAATGGCTGAGCTCACATACTAGTGAGGGGTTTTGCTCCAGATTATAACTAGGACTTTAAATGTCTCTCATCTATTTTTTGACTGCAATAGCTATTCTGATTGGTAAGAGATGGTATCTCATTGTCATTTTGATTTGCCTTTCTCTAATGATCAGTGATGCTGAGCATTGTTTTTATATGCTTGTGGCCTTATGTATGTCTTCTTTTGAAAAATGTCTGTTTATGTTCTTTGCCCATTTTTAAATGTGGTTGTTTGTGTTTTGCTTGTTGATTTGTTTAAGTTCCTTATAGATGATGGGTGGGTATTAGACCTTTGTGGAATGCATAGTTGGCAAATATTTTCTCCCATTCTGCAGACTATTTATTCTGTTGATTGTTTCTTTTGCTGCTCAGAAGCTCTTTAGTTGAATTAGGGCCCAGTTGTCTATTTTTGTTGCAATTGCTTTTGGAGACTGTCATAAAGTCTTTGAGGTTGCAGAGAAAAGGGAATGTTTATATGCTGCTGATGGGAATAAATATAAGTGCAGCCATTGTGGAAAGCAGTTTAGAAGTTTCTCAAAGAACTTAAAACAGAATGACCGTTCCACCCAGTAATCCCATTACTGGGTATATGCCCAAAGGAATATAAATCATGCTACCAAAAAGACACAAGCATCTGTATGTTCATGAAGAAGATGTGGTACATATACAGTATGGAATATTACACAGCCATGAAAAATGAAATCATGCCCTTCATAGCACCATAGGTAGAGCTGGAGGCCATTATCCTAAGTGAATTAATGCAGGAAGAGAAAACCAAATACCCCATGTTCTCACTTATAAGTGGGAGCTAAACACTGAGTACTCATAGACACAAAGAAGGGAACAACAGACATTGAGGCTTACTTGAAGGTGCGGGGAGGGAGTGGGCAGAGAGTGAGGATAAAAAAAAAATCTACCTATTGGGTGCTATGCTCACTACCTGGGTGATGACATCATTTGTATACCAGACTCCAGGGACACATAATTTACCCATGTAACTCACCTGCACATGTACTCCCTGAACCTCAAATAAAAGTTGAGAGAAGAAAAATTAAAAAATAAATAAATGTCTCTCATTTAAAGATGAGAAAGCCCAGCTCAAGGCTGCCTAATAGAGAGGAGGAAAGGAGCAAGCTCAATTTCAGGCTCATGTAGAAAGAGATGACATTTTGTTACTTTCTCTGTGGGAAAATTTTTATTTATAGCCGTACCTTCCAGTGAAAATTTGTCCTGTCTGAACCTCTACATCACTGCCAAGCGAACAGGATTCAGATATCGCTTCAAGCCTTTAGTTTCTATATTTATAACAAAATCTGCCCATAGCTGCCTGTTTATATTACTTTCATCCTATCTGGGCTTGACAAACACTGTAAAATAGGATAAAAAAGGGAGATAAGAGGTAAGGATAGGAAAACTGAAGTATGTCTACGAATTCTAGGTCTCTGAAGAATGTCTTAGGGTGTATGTTTTAAAAGACTAGAAGAGTTTTCAGAACTCCAGGCCTGCGTTCTAAAATAAATTTCTTTTTATATGATTTTAAAAGTCCACCTTTTCTAAGTAATGCATAGTTTTTATTAAAACATAAATCAACATAGTTCTATATATAGGGGATATTTCATGTGACTTTTATTAACTTCAAATTTTATAAGCACTTGGAACAGTTTGGTTTCATGATCACATTGGAATTTTATGTTTTTTAATCCAAGAGTCAGTGCTTTGATCTGTAGGAATTTGTGATTTTGAGGATATAAAAAGTTATCCTAGTCACAGTGACTAGGTGTTTTTTCTGCTGTTGAGTAATCCTTAGACTACAAGTAAAGGTCAAGTTGACAGTAATGGAAAAAAATTTGTGTTGGGTGGCAATTTTTACTGTGAGAGAAAATACATTCTTTATGTTATGGAGAATTCAGTTGTTACTATGCCGAGCGTCTTAGGGGTTAAACTAATAACTTGGCAACTCCTGAGTCAATAATTTGTATTGTTTTCATTTCCAGTTAGTTTATTTCCTCCTAATAATCAAGAAAAATGGATCTCTCTCTCTCTCTCTCTCTCTCTCTCTCTCTCTCTCTCTGTCTCTCTCTCTCTCTCTCTCTCTCTCTGCTTTCACCATGAAAATCCCAAGGAAGCAAACCACATGTATATGGAAAACTTTGTCAACTAGAGCTTAGAAGATACTGCTTCAAAATGGTTTCCAGGAGCCAGTAGCTAGGAAACCAGGGCCACTTATTCTTGTCCTCAAACGTATGTGACTGTGATCTCTTTTCTAGTCATTAAGATGTGAATTTCTAATATTTTCTTTAATATTCTATTTTGATACCTTGGCATAATCTGTATTTCAAATTGTTGTGTCTGGGTTCATGGCATTACCGTTAGATTTCAGATCCCTCACCTTAATGGCTGCAATAAACTCATAACTGGTCTAGGTATCTTAATTTCAATTTAAGGCATCCTAATTTAATTCTCATATGCTTTCAAACCATATTTAGTTATTCGCTAAAAACACAATTTGGAGAGGAAAGATCTCCACAACGCTGTTCAATGTTTCTGCATAAAGTAAAACTTCTAACTAATTCTAGGAACTCCTGGATGTGGCCTTAAAATATTTTTTCCATATTTTAAACTGTGTTTCTGTGCAGCTATCCTTGAGCACATCTGTTTCTCAGCTCTTTTCTAAAGGGATCATATGGGATTTCAAGGTTGCATGCCCTTCACTTCATTGTCGAGCCATTAGCTTCATCTTTAAATGCTATATCCAGTGCTTCACGATATTTTACTAGTTCCTTTAAGTTGGAATTACTAAAAATTGCTATGGCTATTTAAAAAGGTAAAGCTATGTGAAACAAAAAGAGTGAATCCTATTTTTGTAAGAAAAACACTGTTCAAATCCAACTTTACTGTTATCTTTCCTACTAAGAAGAATGATCTTCATGCGAGAAAAAATAGCATAGATAGATCAGGAGAGAAGTGATGTACAACATGTCAATAATAGAGATAATTTGAATCCTTTTTCATGAGAATATCTTCTTACCTAGATAAATCACCTTTGTCATGATAGAAGAATTCAAGGTATTATTGAAGACCTCTTGTTTAATCTTTATGTTGGATTATATGATAGGATAATATTTCCAGTGACTTACCAGATCATTCCCCCTCATTAAAAATCATTCCATGGTTTTTTAATACATTATCATTACAATAAATTCTTTCCTCGTCTTGTTTCTCAAACTTGGTCTTCTGACATGCTTCATATTCTTCTATGCCAAAATCTACTCCCATAGATCCAATGTCTATCTTAATTGTAGTAATTATTATACCACAACTTTTACTCAGTTTACTTGTCCTCCTCTATATGGTCCCTAGAGGAGGGACTCCTATCTTCTACAGACATGATGGAGAGAACAAGTGTTTTAGAGTTATATAGATCTATGTTCCAGTCCTGGATTTTCCTTTTACTACTAGCCTTGGCAGAGATGGTCAGCCAAGTTGGCTTTGTTGAAAAAGAGGGAGAGAATGATGGAATGGTTATCCAATCAGTGACTAAGAAGATTTGCTGGCCTGCACATATCTAGGTGTGGTTATATGATTACTGATTATGATTGTCTGTGGAATTAACGTATATCACTTACTCAGAGGCTCTAAGAAGTGGGTGCCATCTCTATGGTTTCCTTCCCTCTCCTTGCTAGATGAAAATGATTATGAGCCTGTAAAGTGTGGAAAGGACCTTGTTTTTGAATCACTGCATAGAGGAGAGCTGTCTGATGACAAAGACTCCTTTGCCTTGGACTGTCATATACAAATGACAAATACTTCATTTTGTGTTTATTTCTTGCTTATATTTATAATAATTTATTATTATATTATCTTCAAAGATGGCCACCAGTAATTTCTTCACTTTTGTATATACTTGTTTCACATCTTGATGTTTCACATCAAAGGGTAGAGCTTATTTCCCTATTCTTGAATCTGTGCTGGCTTTGATTGGCTTTGACTAATACGATGCAGCAGAAAAAAATGTTCTAGGTCAGGACACAAATAGTCTGGCACATTTCACTTTCTGCTTCTTGTAACCCAGATGTCATACTGTGAGAAGCCTATGCCACATGGAGAGATCACATGGAGAAGAAGTGAGGCTCTCTGGTTGAGAACTCCAGCTGACTTCCTAGACTACAGCCAGGGAAATTTTCTAGTATGTGAAAGGGTCAGCCTAGTCAAACCCTCAGAAAACTGCAGCCCATGAGGGATCACAGGGAATGCTAGAACCTATGAGTCTGCCCACACAATCATTAGATAATGTAAAGTAGCTGTTAATATGTACCAAAGATAGCTGAAATAGCTAGCAATTTTGCATATTTTGTATATTATAGCCAGTTACCATTTGTGCCCAGGTTTTGAGTAGTGAGCATGACTCTAGGTAATACACTTGCTTTGCAACATTGATAGAGTGACTTAACTGCCCTTAGCTCTCATTTTATCATCTATAAAATGGAAGGTAAAAACCCTACTGAATTCACGTCGTTGTTGTTACTGAATGAGACAATGATGGAGGGTTCTTTATCCAGTGCCTAGCATGTAGGCATTCAATTTAAGCTTATTTGAGTTAATATTACTCTTTGCTAAGTCATCAAAGAAATGCTCAATTAGACAGAAAACCATTAATTTCATTTGTATTCTGAAAATTCAAAACAATGGGATAGAATACATCTCAATTCTGTACCTTATTTCTTGAAAGTAGACTTAAATTTTGTGACTGTATTTTGGGCTTCTTCAGCCAACTCCTTTTTCATCTTTACATTACTCTTATCATATTTTCTTTTACGAATCCCAAGGTTTTTTTTTAATAACACACATATTCTTGCATCTTAGTGAAAACACTGAGGATATATTACTATTTTTTGCTTTTAATGTATATATTTTTTCAAATGCATTCTTCTTTTATGTTGGGTGTGGGATTATTAACAGATCTCATACATAACTTGCCTATTTATTAATTCAACAAACATTTAGTGTGCACCCACTATGTGCTAGGCAATAAATGAAATTTGTTTTCTTCTATACATACATAATCCCTCACTAGTCATCAGTTCTGTTTTTCAGATCAAGGTAAATTATAGTGAGACTATAATTTATAACAAACTATAGTCCCTGGCCCAAATCTGGCCCACTGTCTGTTTTTGTAAGTAAAGTTTTATTGGGACATAGACACAGGCATTTATTTTCATATCGTCTAGGGTAGTTTTATGCTACAATGCCAGAGTTGAATGGTTATGATGGAGTTGACCTAGTCCACAAAGCCTAAAATATTTACTTCTGGACCTTTATAGAAACAATGTTCCAGCTCTTAATTTGTAGTAATATGAACAGTTTTTATTGGCATATTTAATACTAATAAACGAGAGTTAGCTACTGTGACAATGAAAAGTCTGAAAACTATGCCACACAGTAAAGAAAAAGTGTACAGAAAATTTTTGGTCTAAAAAAGAACTTTTAAGGAGCTTATAAAATTAAAAACAAAAACCAGATTAGGTGGATGCATACTACTTCCACTGACAATGACTTATTAAAGGTTGGAGAACAAACTAGGAAGATATTTAGAAAAGCACCTTGGTGTTCATTGGAAATATGAACACTTTTGGACTCAGTAATTACACTATGAAATTAATCCAGGAGGGATATTTCTGTACATGTAGAAAGAAACACAGTCAAGGATGTTGACTTGGACTTTTGTTTATAGTAACCAGAGCTGTAAAACAAACTTAACAAATAGAGAGAGTTAACTAAAATATGCTGTATACACTGTCTATATATGGTGTTTTAATTGAACAGATGCGGCTATTTAAAAGAATATAGTAGCTCTATACATTCAGTCCTAGAAAGACTGTCAAGATATGTTATTATTCTCCAGGTCAATATATTGTGATACTACATTGATATTTAAAAATATGTAAACATTTGCATATGTAGTTAAGACTGAATTAAACTACATGTAACAGCAAAATCTCAAATTATAGTGGCATAAGCAAGATAGAATTTATTGTTCTGTGAAAGTCCAGTCAGGGAACCCAGGGCTGGGGTAGTGAGAGCATCATGGTGTGAGTGTGCCAAGCTCCTTATTTCTTGTTGCTTGGCCTTGGTTGGCGTCTGTGTTCCAGGCGGCACAATGAGGAGCTGGGCAGTGTTCAAGGAGAGAGTTGATTATACGTCACTTGGGGATTTAAAGGTTCCCATTGTGCAGAAGAAAAGCATAACTTGGTCACTGTGGAAGCTAAAATATGAAGACAAAAGAAGGTCATTTGTTAAGAAGCATTTTCTAACAGAAGGTGGTGGGTCACATAATTTGAAAAATAATAAGTAAAGAAGGCTATTAGAGATTCATATACTAAAGACTACAGCTAGAAGGAATGTCAGAGATTATCCAATTTGAGTCAGTCATTCTTTTATTAGAATCTTCAAAGACTTCTAAGAAAAAACAAAAAAGTTAATATTCTAGAACTTTTTGAAAGATAATCTTTTATGTGCAAGTTCCTTCAGTTTTTTATTTACTTATTTTTAGATTATCTAATATATTATTATACTAATATACTGTATACATTAGAAAATGTTTGCCAAAAAGAATTAATTAGGATTAACTTGAGTTGAATAAACAATATGAAAGTATTGTTAATTAGATGACTTTATATTATCTCAAGAAAAAATTATAATTAGGACAAGGTTTACTAATAAGCATACTTGTATGTGTATGTGTGTAGTATATGTATGTAACTATGCTATATCTCAAATAGTCTTGTTGGTAATTAAATTGTTTTCCTTCCAATTCCTCATGAAATCTGTTCGGTCATCACTTTTCTTACCTGGATTTGTGGCTGAAGATGAACTTTTATCAAGGGTGGAAGAATTGATTTTATCACTTTGCATGGTTCATTTGTGCTTGAATTATTGATTTTTTTTTTTTTTTTGAGACGGAGTTTTGCTCTTGTCACACAGGCTGGAGTGCAATGGCACGATCTTGGCTTAACTGCAACCTTCTTCTCCCAGGTTCAAGTGATTCTACTGCCTTAATCTCCCAAGTAGCTTGGATTACAAACACCTGCCACCACGCCTGGCTAATTTTTTTATATTTTAAGTAGAGATGCATACTTTTTAAAGATGCTTTGACTGTGTTGGCCAGGCTGGTCTCGAATGCCTGACCTCAGGTGATCCACCCACGTCGGCCTCCCAAAGTGCTGGGATAACAGGCATGAGCCACCTCACCTGGCCAAATTATTGATATTTATTCAACTAAATTTATTTGCTACAGTCTTTTAAACTAGGTGTCTATTTTAAAATTTTTAAGGTAATTAACATTATATCTTTCATAAATCTGTGCATTTGTAATAATGGTTACACTATAATCTACGGGAACAGTGTGTTATAATTTGTGGCTAGTGAATGAAGAGGGTTCTGCTGTCATTCCCTGCATATCATGGAATTTCTGTAGTTTTTCCTAAGGACACTTCATGTATTGGGTGGAACAAGTCACTCTCTGACATGGGGGCTGAGTGAGGGCATGAAATTTAATGGGTTACAAATATTATTCAAGCTTAATTTCTTACTCTATCTCTCTGTGAGATAAAAATAAATAGAAGTAGATAGTCTAATCCTCTATTCCCATATCCCATAAGCCAACTTGTTCTATCTCTAGAATGTATGTACGCAATGATGCAACAGGTTTTCCAACTCTAAACTTCAAATTACAGCTATACTCTACGTATCAGTTGGAGTTCATCCAAGAAGCAAAACCAGTAGATACATATTTTAAGGGGATTATTATGAGGAATTGGCTTATGTAACTGTGGGGCTGGCTAAGCATGCCCAAAGACCACAAGACAGGCAGTCAGGAAGGGAAGAACCCCTGGGGCCTGGGTGAACATTTAACATGCAGGCAGTCAGGAAAAAAGATTCAAGGGAACTCGGGAGTAATTGCAGCTTCCTGTTGGGGTCTTGGGTTTGGGGAAGATCTAAGCCGCCTGTTGAGGGACTCCCAGCTGATTAAATTAGGACGAGCCATTTAGGGACTATTATCTTAAAATCCCTAATTGAGGGATCCTGACTTAATCAGAATAATCTCTTTATTGATTAACTTAAAGTGACTCTATTGGGACTGTAAGTACATCTGCAGAATCCATTCACAGTGGTACCTGGATTAGTGTTTGGTTGAATAGCTGGGAGAAGGTGTGCTGCTGAAATGCTGCTGCTTCCTCTTTGGTCCTCCAACTCTTGTGAGAGAACATCTCCTGTAGTTCATTCCAACCAGAAACATACCAGAAAGGAAATTCTGGGGCCTGTAGTTTAGCTTAGCTAAGGCTATGCCCATAAAGCTATCATATTCCGATACTTCTAACACCTAGTTATCTGCCAGGCCAATGCCATCTTACCTTGGAGTTGTATATTAGCTGTGAGGTCATGCAGACTTTCTCTTGTGCTCACTGTTCAATGAACTAGTTTTTGCTCTTGCAGTTATTAAAAAGCTATATTATTTTCCATACAACTTTTATTTTGTCTGCATATGACCTTTCTCCTCCAAAGTTCTTTAAATAACTATGTTATAAGCAATGTATACTCCAACATTATATTCCAAGCAAAGACACACTCACCTGCTGCTCATCACAAGCCCTAGTTATAAAATAGTATATGAAATGCATTTGAAATATGCATCTAATATGTTTTCCTTTGTATATGTGACCAAATGAGGAAGATGAAGCAAACACATCCTTTCTGACTATTCAGTCTGCTGTAAACATGCAGTTTTATGTGTTTTTAAGCTTTTACTTTTTCTTTTTTTTCTGTGATATAACTTGAAGTGAACTTTGAATGCAAGTTATAATAATGAGCCTCCATCCCCAAGTCAAAAACTTTGGTGACTAAAATGGTGCATAAGAAAGAATTGACCTTTGAAGTATGCCACCTCATTCTTCCTCTCCATTAGCCATCAGTCCCATCCTGCTTTCTTTCGTTCTTTTTTTTTTTCGAAACAGAATTTTGCTCAGTTGTCAGGCTGGAGTGCAGTGGCGCAACCTCAGCTCCCTGCAATCTCTGCCTCCCGGGTTCAAGCGCTTCTCCTGCCTCAGCCTCCTAAGTAGCTGGGATTACAGGCACGCACCACCACGCTCAGCTAATTTTTGTATTTTTTAGAAGAGACGGGGTTTCACCATGTTGGCCAGTATGGTCTTGATTTCTTGAACTCATGATCCGCTGGCCTTGGCTTCCCAAACTGCTGGGATTCCTGCTTTCTTGACTGCAGTAAACCTTTATGACAGGTACTATCAGTATTAGTATTTTATGTACATACTAAATTTATTATAATATGTACATAAAATTTGGTATTTTATGTATATACTAAATGTATTTTCTTCTGACTCGCTTTTTTTATTACTTACATACACTTGTTTTCATTGTTCAATTATCAAAGTATTTGAATATCTTATGTTGGATGACATATATTATGATTCTTGCCATTAAAATAAATGGAAATAGTATTATGTAACTGTTTTTCACTTGGTGGTGGGGTTTTCAGGAATAAATTGAGCTTGGTTAGTGAGGGATGATTATATTGCCTTTTTTATTCAGAAATTCTTTTTCCTCGGTCAGATCAGTTATCCTTTCTATGCTTCACTGTTTCACCTATTTTAAAAAGGGAGCACTACCTCCTAAGGGTATTGCAACAAATAAGACCACACACAAAGCATTGGCAAGATTTGATAAACAGTAATCTCTCAACCAATATTAGTTTAAAAATAGTTCATTTAGGTGAAAACATACCCTTGGTAAAAAAACAAAAACAAAAACACAAATTTATAAGTCAGAATAATGAAATATTTTGTTCTTTAGAAATGGAAGCATTCAGTGCTGAGGGTGGCTGTTTTTCTCTTACAGAGGCATACAATGGAGATCAGAATTCTGATGGCATTTTCTGACTCTAGTGTACATTTTACATTGGAAATCCTACAAAGAAACCAGGTTTGCACTGGAATAAATCTTAGTGATGACTTAACTCACAGTCCTTATTTTATAGGTAGGAAGTAAAGACTCAGTCAGTGGTCAATGACTGATCTGAAATTGCAGACCTAGTTGGTATCAGAATGTGGATAAAAAGGTAGGTCTTTCACTTCCAAACTCTAACTCTAAATGTTAGTTGTCATACAAAAGGGAGAAAGGTATGTAACACAAAGTTTTCAATATTTTAGACTAAAAAAAATAAACCTGAGGTTTTACTGCAAATAAATGTCCCTAACACATTTTTCGAGACATCGATTTATATTTATTTATTTTCTTCTCTTTAAAAACTAGCTGTGGTTTGTCTCTTTTGAATGGATAAAGTGGCCAATTTCTTTCTCTCTTTCTTTCTTTCTTTCTTTCTTTCTTTCTTTCTTTCTTTCTTTCTTTCTTTCTTTCTTTCTTTCTTTCTTTCTTTCTTTCTCTTTCTTTCTTTCTTTCTTTCTTTCTTTCTTTCTTTCTTTCTTTCTTTCTTTCTTTCTTTCTTTCTTTCTTTTGTACAACTTTTGCTTGCTTTGTTTTGTTTTGCTTGCTTTGCTAGGCATGGCAATTAATAGAAGACGTGGCTTCTAATTTTAGGAGAAAATTATCTTTGGCAGGCATAAGGACTTGAAATTTGGTTCTTAGGAAGCCAAGTTTTAATCAGATAGGAAAATCAAAACATTTGAATTTAGCAGTGTCTGAATTTTCTGCCTTATTGATTTAAGTTTAAGAAATTTGATGAGCTGAAGAGAGAACGTGCATGGTTTATTGGATTTGGGTTGAACTACTTTTACTTACTGTCTGAGACAATTTACTTTTCATTTAAATTGTTTTTATCTTTTAGAAAAATACACACAGGAAAGAAAGAGGTTGGATATGGAGCATCATTGAAACTAATCTACAAATTAACACCTTTATCTCTCATGGTGTTCACTGCAAATAATAATTTCCACCCTAGCTAGTTGCAGCAGAAAGGGATTTGTTATGGGACATTGGTTGCTTATGTAATTTCCTGGAGTGTCAGATAACTAAGCATGTATGCTGTACTATGACATGGGATTCTTCCAGTGGAATCCACTGCTGCCACTGTACCTGCTTCTTGACAACCAGAAAACTAGGGACTGAACCTTAAAAAAAAACCTCTTCTGCCACCACCATCACAGAAGACCATAGAAGAGCCTGAAGCACGTGGTGCTGACTTTCATCTTCCAAGTCTCAGCGGCTGTATCTGCTTAGCATATGTTAGTTCATATCCCCAGAATCCTTCCTTCAGGGGAGACAATAAACTGCAGTTTGAATTTTTCCAGGTTCTAATCTTAAAAAGGCATACTATGTTGAATGATGTTGACCTCAGCATGGCTATTAAGGGGTTATACAATACCATGGGCATGCTATCAGGGAGAGAGAATGGGCCTCAGGAACTGTTTTTTTCTTTCTTTATGATATATTAGTATGGATAAGTTTATTAGAATATTAATATTATTTTGGAAAGGGAAAGAGATTAGGAATCAACAAAGTATATTTTGTATAAAATATGTTTTGAATAGTAATAGGAGAAAAATATGCTAAATTCAATTATGTAACTTGTGGTATGTTCAGTCAATTCTATTTTAATGCTAGAAGTATTAAGAGATTAGAATATAGGTAGTTTTCATTTTGCATAGTTTCAATATGCATGAATTTCAGTTACCGTAGTCTAGTTAAGTAACACTCACAATATGGCTCAAACTTCAGTTACCAGAATATGTTAACTGTGCGTAATTCTATAAAGTACTCACTTTACTGCTAGGTCTTTAGTCCATGAATCACTATGCAAATAAAAGATAATCAATGGCCAATCACATCGCTTCTTTTGAAATCTGCTTGTGATTGGTCACCATGCATCAGTTAAAAGTGCTAAGCATGTGGTTGTGTTGCTTCCACGTCTTCAGTGATAAACCCACATGACATTTTGCAAAACTAGATAATAGGAAGTGAAAACTGACCAACAAAGATGAAAGTCCAGAGGAGAATAAAAAGTGATAAGGTAAAGAGTAAAATTTTCATCAGAAGTAAATGGAATTTTAAAAGGAATAGATGTGGCTATGTCCACCGTTTATCCACCATGTCGACACTGCAATCAGGGAAACTTAGTGGCTGAGAACTCACGGACATAAATGAGGAAAGTGGTTGACAAAAAGGATGACAATGTCCCAGAGGAAGTGATGCTGGCAAAAAAAACTTTACATTAGAGGAACTCTTGGAGATATTTCCTGATATTAGAAGCATAAAGTGTTCAATGCCCATCCAAATTTAGAAAAGATTATGATAATGCACCAAGACATAGCAAAGATACTCCATATTGTAAATCATCAGATAAGAAGGCAAGCAGTGTTTAAACTACTCTTCGTAAGTTTTTTTTTTCTTTTCTTCATGGTGGGGTGATTATCAGTAGGTTTTTAATTTCCTTTAAAATGATATATATCTGTATATATATATTTAAGTGTACAACTAATGTTCAGATAAAATTGTATGTATTTAGATATACAACATAATGTTTTGATACACATAGTGAAATGGTTACTACAGTCAAGCAAATCAACATATCATCATTGTACATGGTCACCTTTTTTTGTGATGAAAGCGCCTAAAATCTATCTTAGGAAATTTGCAGTGTACTATATTATCATTATCCTCATGCTGGACGTGAGATATCTAGACTTAGTCATCCTACACAGCTACAAGTTGGTATCCTGTGATATGCCACCCCCATCACATCTCTGCCAGCTACCATTCTACTCTACTTCTATGTATTCAACATTTTTTAGATTCTATGTATAAGTTAGATCATGTGGCATTTTTCTTCCTGCGTCTGGGTTATTTCACTTAGAATAATGTCCTCCTCCTGGTTCATCCATTTTGTGACAAATGTCAGGATTTCTCTTTTTTAAAGCTGAGTAATATTTCATTATATATACCATAATTTCTTTATTCACCTATCAATGGAGGCTTAGGTTGTTTCCATATTTTGGCTATCAGGAATAGTTCTGGAATAGACATGGGAGTGCTGATTTAACTCTATGTGGTGTTGACTTAATTTCCTTTGGGAATATGCCCAGAAAAGAAATTGTTGAAGTTGTTTTTTATTTTTGTTTTTGTTAAGAAATAATATTCTCCATGTTTCTGTGTCAAATAAATAGTAGCTTAACTAATGTTTTATTTCAATATACATTTGTAATCAATAGTAAGAAAGTTTTAAATATTTTATTTATTTATTTATTATACTTTAAGTTCTGGGATACATGTGAAGAACGTGCAGGTTTGTTACATAGGTATAAACGTGCCAGCGTGGTTTGCTGCACCCATCAACCTGTCATCTAGGTTTTAAGCCCTGCCTGGATTAGGAATTTGTCCTAATGCTCTCCCTCCCCTTGCCCCCCACCCCCTGACAGGCCTTGGTGTGTGATGTTCCCCTCCCTGTGTCCATGTGTTCTCACTGTTCAACACTCACTTATGAGTGAGAACATGTGGTGTTTGTTTTTCTTTTCTGTGTTAGTTTGCTGAGAATGATGGCTTCCAGTTTCATCCATGTCCCTGCAAAGGACATGAACTCTTTCTTTTTCATGGCTACATAGTATTCCATGGTGTATATGTGCCACATTTTCTTTATCCCGTGTATCATTGATGGGCATGTGGGTTGGTTCTAAGTCTTTGCCATTGTAAATAGTGCTGCAATAAACATGTGTGCATGCATCTTTATAGTAGAATGATTTATAATTCTTTGCATATATATCCAGTAATAGGCTTGCTGGGTCAAATAGTATTTCTGGTTCTAGATCCTTGAGGAATCGCCACACTGTCTTCCAGAATAGTTGAACTAATTTACAGTCCCATCAACAGTGTAAAAGCATTCCTGTTTCTTCACAGCCTCTCCAGCATTTGTTGTTTCCTGACTTTTAATGATCGCCATTCTAACTGGCATGAGATGGTATCTCACTGCGATTCACATTTTTCTACAGTGATGATGAGTTTGTTTTTCATGTTTGTTGGCTGCATAAATATCCTCTTTTGAAAAGTATCTGTTCATACCCTTCACCCAAAAGTTTTAAAAGTCATGGAACAGTCATAACTTTTCACATTGATTATAAGATTATATTGCATGGTTTCACGTTGCATGTCCATACCAATATTGCAGAAAAAGGGTTGTCTGTTTTTAAAATAAGAGCAACCAAGCATTCTATATTTCTACCTTAAAAGACAGAACTTCCTGGCTAAGATGTTAGATGTGTGTTACAATATAAGACACAATCTTCGACGTCATGGAGTCATTGCTTGTCCATAGAGCATTTTAACGTAAATTAGAAAAAAATCTCTTTATGAAGACATTTTATTTCTATTGGTCAGAAAGTTGCACCTATAATGGGTTGCAAAAGAAATGGTGTGTTTTTAGATATGGCCCTGCTGCGCCTTCTGCAGCCTGATGAGGGTGGTAGCTGTGGGCTGGTTTCAGGGTGTCTCCGTCCAGCTTACAAAGGTAACTATGCACAGCCACTGAACCATAAGAGCTGATGAGTGGTATATCCCTGTTACTGAGCCGACAGGTAAAGCTTCAAAGTGACACAGGTGTTCATCAGTGTCTCAAAGGTTAACCAGGGCTGGGATTAAGGCGAGGCAAGTGAGGAGCAGTCATGCAACTACTTGGGCAGATCCTATTTCGATTCCAGTTTTTATGTTTTGTTCATCAGGATTTTTTTTTTTGTCTTAATTTTGATTTTAAAATACATTTGGTATTTACCCAAAGGAACCGAAAACTTACAACCACACAAAAACCTGTACATGAATGTTGATTGCAGCTTTATCTGTAATTGCCAAAACTTGGAAGCCTGCAAGATGTCCTTCAGTAGATAAATGTATAAATTAATTGTAGTACATCAAGGCAATGACATAGTGTTCAGTGCTAAAAAGAAATGAGCTGTCCAGCTATGGAAAGCATGGAGGAAACTTACATGCATGTTACTGAGTGAAAGAAGCTAAACCAAAAAGGCTATATGCCATAATTTCAACTGTATTACACTTTGGAAAAGGCAAAACTATGGACACAGTAAACAAATAAGTGGTTTCCAAGGGTTATAGGAGACGGAGGAATGAATAGGTGGAATATAGGGGATTTTTAGGGCAGTTAAACTACTCTATATGATACTATCAGGGTGGATGTATGTCATTATACATTTGTCTAGACACAGAGAATGAACACCACCAAGAGTGAGCCGTCGTATAAATTCTGAACTGTGAGTGCTCATGATATATCAGTTGTAACCCTTGTACCATTCCAGTGCGGGGACATTATTAATGGAGGAGGTTGTGCTTGTGTGCAGCAGGGGTCTGTGGGCTATCTCTGTACCTGCAACACTGCTTCAATTCAATATTGCTGTGAACCTAAAACTCCTGTAAAGAATCAAGTTTATTAACAGTATTATATTACAATATTATTGATTTTGATTACTGTATTTTTGGGTATCCTCTTCTAAATTTTGTACACAACATGGCTCACTCACTTCATCCAATTCACTCCCCGGAACTTCGTGAGGCAACTTTACCCTTGGAACTGCTGATTCACTATAAAAAACAAGAGAAAGAGCATAGCCGGGACTCAAGCACTGGAGGGGAGAAGAATTCTGATTTTTTTTTTTTTTTTCCTAATGTGCCTTGTTACCATCACTTTAAAATACAGGAAGCAACTGTGGTTCAATTTTTGCTACAAATGGCAGAAAACAGTGTATTAGCATCTGAACAGCTGTCAGAGCATGGACATTTGAGTGTGATTTTATGACAAGCTGAATGGTACTTTTGTACGTGTTTACAAATTCAGATACAGATGGATACCCAGGTATGATTGCTGGATTTAGCAAGTAAAATGCAGGATATCCAGTTAAATCTAAATTTTAGACAAGCAACAAAGCACATTCTAGGAGAAGCAAACCTCATGAGTTATTTGGGAGAGACTCGGAATAAAAAAATCATTGTTTTTCTGACATTGAAATTTAACTGTGGGTCCTGTGTTTTATCTGACAATCCTACACCTTGTGGAATTGCAGTTGTTTGGGGAAGGCTAAGTCTTATCTTTTGCTCTCATTACTGCTAGCAATGTATACACCTCAACATGTTAACATGTTAACGCCTTGAATGTGAAGTGATTTTTTTTTAGCAGTAAATTTCTTGATATGCTAACTTCTATGTCTTTGAACAAAATAGCTTATTTCAATTGGGAGTGCTCCTCTTTTTCTGTTTTCTTACTGTTGTGATTTCTCTCCCGCTTTGGACTTTGAGCCCTAAAGGTTAGGCTACCAGGGACCAACTTTTATGTTTTCATCTCATTTCTTTGACAGTTAAGAACTGAAAGGGAAGCCACATGAAGCCAACATGTGAAACGAAGCGCCCACATCACATTCAAAGTTGTTTGCTTCCTCGCACATGAGATCATCAGTATGGAATTGAATTACTGACATCAAGCAGCTTTTCCTTTTTAGTTCATAGTATTATACTGATCCCACTATTGTTTTGAAGTTAAGGCAGATCATCTGTCTATCCATCCATCTACTCTTACACGTATCATATTTAATATGTATAGTACAATTAACTGGATGGCTACTCACTAATCCAGTATTCAAATAGTGGCTGAGTCAGGAAAATTGCCTTATGTTAACCACAGTGATTTACCCTTTTTGTTTACATCAGGGAAATCCTATATTTTAAAACATATTTTCTACCCTCATTTTTGTTTTTGAAATTGGTTATTTCCTTTGCTTTTAAATTTTCTTAATTCGAGAACCAGTGCAAGACATGGTGTGAATATGGGGAAGCTTGTCTTGCTGACATTCCTTCTCTGGCTGACCCTGCTGCTCAAGTTACCAGGCATCTTCCCTGCCTGGTGGGGGACTCCCATCCTTTCTAATGTTTGTGGGCTTATACTTGCCATTTAAATACCGAATATGGGAAATAGCCAACCCTCTGTCCTGCATATCTCCTCTGATATTTAAATCATGAGAGAGAAGTCACTCTTTTCCTTCTCTAGATGGATCCATAGCCTGAATTTTGTATCCTTTGGGCCTGGGGAGTTACTGGACAACTTTGGTGGACTGATAACTTACCTATTTTGCACAAGGAAGAATCAGCACACAATATTTAAAGACCCCTGGATTCCCCAAATTCTGGCAACCTGCCAGGCACAATGATAGGTGCTAAGAATACAATTATGAATCTTTTGGCCTTTTTTTTTTTTTGAGACAGAGTCTCACTCTGTCACCCAGGCTGCAGTGCAGTGGCGCGGCCTCGGCTCACTGCCTCCTGGGTTCAAGCAATTCTCCTGCCTCAGCCTCCTGAGTAGCTGGGACTATAGGCGCGCGCCACCACGCCCAGCTAATTGTTTTGTACTTTTAGTGGAGATGGGGTTTCACCATGTTGGCCAGGATGGACCTCGTGATCTACCTGCCTCGGCCTCCTAAAGTGCTGGGATTACAGGCGTGAGCCACTGCACCCGGCCCTCTTTTGGTTTTAAAGGGTCTGCATGACTGTGGGAGAGAAGCATGCACAGACAATTTTACTTCCATGTTGTTATTTAATGCTAGTGCTATTTGTGGAGAATTATCTGAGTTGAAATAGGTGTTAAAGGTAATCTTTTCAAGCAAGGTTTGAAAGAAGCTCGTGGCAGTACAGGCCAGTGGTGTGGTTTAAGGTTCGCCTTGCACCGTTGGGTGTTCCTTGGCTCATATCTAAGCTTCGTGCACTGGGAATGTTGACTTGAGATCGAATTGCTTTGGCTGCTAAGTACCAAGAGGATGGAGTGAATTCAGAAGCTGAATTCTTAGTTCTGTCTCTAACTATGGCCCTTCTCAGTATTTAGGTATGAGAAATAGATCTCCAGCTAAGAGGAGGTTGTGAGATAGATTAGATCTGGGGGTTGGGTTGTGAGATAGATTAGGTCTGGGGGTTGGCAGGCTTCCCAGCAGTTGTGGAGTTTGGGAGCCGAGTAGAAATGTCCCACCAAGCTAAACACTAAGGACATGCCACATTTCGCTATTGTCTGCCAGCAATAAAAGTCAATGAGCTTAGCAGGGAGGTTGTTACAGATTCCTGGACTTCCTTACATCAGCAGCTATCAAATGTGGATAATTTTTCTCTCTTCAAAAACCATATATATTTTTCTTTTTCTGAGCAGAACTCTGGCAATTTTTAAAACCTTTTTTTCCTTTAAGGAGCAGATTAAAAAAAAATAAAGCAGATAAAATATATGGTACATGAAGGCTTATGATCCTAAAGTATTTAATGGCTTTTTCTAAAACTGAAATCTTATTTAAAAGAAAGTTGGAGTCTTCGGATAAGGGCTGCCTTCACAGTCCCCGCAGGGGTAATTTAACTCATATACGAATCTGACTTTGGGGTCCTGGGGCCTTGGTAGTGATGTGCTTTCACACTAAATCAGGCTCCACTGTGGTGCTGGCTGCTCTGGAGTTGGAGCCTACAGGAGTGTGAGAAGACACTGCTCTTTCTGGGTCAATTCAATTCAATTCAAGAAATGTTTATTGGTTATTCCTATGTACATTTACAATAATTGGAGTAGTGAATTTTTTGAGGAAAGGACTGATTCAGTGACCTTTAATTCACATCTTATCAGCCATATCTTTGAAAATGACTCTCTTGATTGTGATGTGTTTTGGAGTATTTTGGCATAATCAGTTGAATGTACACACACTTCCGGCCACAAACACACACAGAGTATACTGTATGCCCTAGAAGCAGTTAATGAACACGTGTAGTGCTCTAATCAGAAATACACACCTTAGAAGTGTTTGGTTAACATTTGAAAACCTAATTAAAGCCCAGGAAATCTCCAGAGGTGGCTCATAAAAGGGTGCCAGCTAACTATCTCTGATCAATCCCAGAAGGTTAAAAATCTTGCATAGCAGATGTTGGTGAAATAACTCTCATATAAGAAATGTGATTTGGGGCTGGGCGTGGTGGCTCAAGCCTGTAATCCCAGCACTTTGGGAGGCCGAAGTGGGTGGATCACGAGGTCAACAGATCGAGACCATCCTGTTCAACATGGTGAAACCCCGTCTCTACTAAAAATGCAAAAAATTAGCTGGGCATGGTGGCGCGTGCCTGTAATTCCAGCTACTCAGGAGGCTGAGGGAGGAGAATTGCCTGAACCCAGGAGGCAGAGGTTGCAGTGAGCCGAGATCATGCCATTGCACTCCAGCCTGAGTAACAAGAGCGAAACTCCATCTCAAAAAAAAAAAAAAAAGAAATGTGATTTGGCTGGAAATATTCTGCAACCGTGATCCGCCTTGTGTGAACAGGGCATAAGACTCTCACAAGCTTAATACCTTCTCTGGATAACGCTGTAGGCTAGGATTTGGATTAGTTCTGTAGACAAATACATGGATTTTGCTGTTTGGTTCTGACTACCCTGTTAGCTGAATTTCACTGCTAAAATATTGTCTGATTTTTTTCAAAAGAACCTATTAGGCAAAGTAGAGTCTGCGTGCTCCACACTCAAAATAAAGACTCGACTTGGTTTTCAAAACAGGTATATGACAGTCCTTTGAGTGGATGGCTGAATCCAGTTCTTGAAATCATTCTTTTATTGTAAGCCCTCCTGTGGTTGCAGCATGTCAGAGAAAACCCCAATAGCCCTCATCTGACTCTGTTGGTGACCAGTGATGTCTACCAGTAAAAGAATTTGATAGTCATAAATGCCTCCATCAGTACCCACCAGTGTGTTTGCTGCGGCAACAAACTCTTAGAGAAAATTTCTCCTTCAGTAGCACGAGAAAGGGAGGGCTTTGTTAATTATGAGAAAGATGACTGGAGAATATGATGAGGTATATCTCTAATTATTTTTTCTTTACCTTTAGCTATAACTTCTAAAAGGTATTTAGCGTTTGAAGCATTTTCAAAAGAGTTTTCCCTTTTCATGCTTCATCTACCATGACCCCTTTTTTTCTGGGAGCAATGTCAAAGAAGGGTATTTTGAAAGAAAATTCTGTTGCAGTGATTAAAAGAAGCACTCACTGCTTACAAAAATGGTTATTTGTGGAAAAGGCCTAGTGCTTAAAGGGAGGTCAGACAGAGGATGAAGAATAGATCCCCAAACCTATGGGAAGGATACATTCAAAAACGTTAACCACAATCTAAATATACATAGTAGACATTTATTTAGTGATGAAATCAAATGAAATTTTGCAGACTTATGTGAAAATCCAATCATTTGCTTGTAGTTTCTCCAAAATCAGTGCTATCGTAATACTGAAGAACATCTAAAGAAGCACTTGTTAGTCAAGGAATTAAGCCACTGAAAAAAGAATGGAAGAAAATTGTTTGGTTGAAATATATTTGTCTTTCCAGAGCTCTCCCCTCTTCCGCCTACATTCTGTTTTGCTGGGGAGCACTGTGAGTCCAGGAAACAACTGGCCTTACAATCTTTTCTCTTCTTGCTTAACTTTGCTGCTCATGCTCTAAGACCAGTAAAGATGAAATGACTTATTATGTGTGCTTTCATTCCTTCCAGAAAATAAATTTTATTGGCACGTATAGCTTGCATATAACATATTTGCAACCTCTTCATTTGTTGGAACCAGGTAATAAAAGTGAGATTTCCTTTAACGAATTATATTCTCACATTCCTAAAAATGAAGTAATGGAATCAGTCAGCCAGCTTAGGAGAATGCCAAGTGCCGAATGATATAAGTTTAAATAATAGAAAGTGCAATGTCAAAGTAGATGAGGTAGTAATATGCAAATTTCCACTCAAAAGGTGGGAAGAAGAAGAATTTCCTTTTTACTGTGAAGTACCTGAAGGAGCCCAGGTTTTACACAACTAGACTAGCTTGAATATGGCCAATAAAAACCAACAGCTGGTACAATCTAAATTGCATTGAATATGTATCAAATTGAGACTCATAGAAAATATAATTCTTCAGGCACCATTATGAAAGAGGAAAAACTATCCTTTGTTGTTTAAATGGTGCAAATTTAAATAAGTTCTATAACCTCAGGATAGAAGATAGCTAGACTAATAAAATATTGGTTAAATAATAAGTCAATTCAAATAAATGCATCTGACTGTACAATTTTCTTCTACCTACATTGATGTTATTTTTGCCTTTACTTTATGATCTTGAAACTATATCATTAGAATGAAATAGTAGAAAGTAGAAAATATTATATGTTGCTTTTTATACAAAGCTTTTTATCGATTTTCTTTATTTCCTCTTTCTGCTAATATAGTGGTAAAGGCAGGATGCTTCCAAAAACAATGGCTCACTCATAATTGAATGAATTTTTTTTAACAGTTCTTTCTTTTTTTAAATATATATTTTGTTGCACTTTAGGTTCTGGGGTACATGTGAAGAAAATGCAGGATTGTTGCATAGGTACATACATGGCAATGTGGTTTGCTGCCTCCATCCCCATCACCTATATCTGGCATTTCTCCCCATGTTATCCCTCCCCAACTCCCTACCTCCCACTGTCCCTTCCTGAGTCCCCCCCAACAGATCCCACTGTGTGATGCTCCCCTCCCTGTGTGATGCTTCCCTCCCTGTGTGATGCTCCCCTCCCTGTGTCCATGTGTTCTCATTGTTCAACACCCGCCTATGAGTAAGAACATGCTGTGTTTGCTTTTCTGTTCTTGGAATTTTTTTTTTTTTAATCAACACGGAATGGACAACTGAAGGTCAATAACTCTAGAGAGAATGCAGCTCATAATTTGCGGATCTCTGTAATGCCCCATGAGATGGTTGTGATACAAACACAGGTCTGTTTATTCTTTTCAGTTTCTTTTACTGCTTTCTCTCTGGGTCATCTTCTATCTTTTAAAATCAAACACCACATTAAAATTATTAATTTAAAAAATAGCATAATCAGAACATAATATGAAGTTACTGCCATAAACTCTCCACATCGTGACAAAGCTCATTAGAGATGATTTTTAATCTTTGTGTTTCGACGCTTCCCTTTATGAGTCAATATAGTTGATAGTTTTCAAGTACAAATGAGTAAAAGGAGGTGATTTGTGTATAATAATTAAATTTTAGAACTAAAAAGAGATTTACAGTTCATCTACTCCAATTTTTTTACTTCATATTTGAAAGTGAAGTAAGAGTGAGGGTTGTGCAGATGATATGACTTGTTTATGGGAAGATGGGTCTCTGGCTTTTATTGGGTTGCTCCTTCCCTTAAAGTGTCCAGGTAGCTTCTTGTGTCCAGTAAACCTAAAAGCCCTTTAAATACGTTGGTCCCTGGCTGTCCCCTCTTCCTCCATCTGTGTGGGCATCTGTTCTACATGTTTTGCGCTCCTACCCAGGGTTCTGAATCCTGATTTCCCATCTGACTCACTGTCTCTAAGCTGGCCAATCCACCCACTCCCCCAAGGGTCGGAGTCCTAAGAGTCACTTGGCTCAGGAGAGCAGAGGGTTTGCAGTGGCCATGATTTCTGCCAGCAGTACTAATTATGCATGCCCCACCCACTCGCTCAGGGGACATAGTCCTAAGAGTCACTTGGCTCAGGGAAGAGCAGAGGGTTTGAAGTGGTCATGATTTCTGCCACTGGCACTACTAATTATGCTTGCCCCATGGCCCATTCACACGTGGATATGCCTTTGTTCTATTATTTAATCGTTGAAAAACATTATTTTAAAAATTATTTAAGTGGTATGGATTTTTGCTAGTCTCAGGTACAAGGGGCTTTTCCATATTTATTTGTAGATCAATGCATTTTTGTAATTATACTGAAAAAAATTCAAAACAATGCATAAATTCAAACCTTAATTTTGAAAGAGCCTGATTAAAGATATAATCTGAAAAATAAAATTAGCCCAACAGAGATTTTTAATTAAGAGTATTTTGGCCTCAGATGTTATGATGAGTTTGTAATCTTTATCCTCTTACAAGAAGAAAGAAATAACTTTTGGAAGAATAGGAGCATATATTATGAGATATTGTATTTGATTAGCTTTTTATTTACAGGGAAATAGCAATAAAAATTATGTTTGCCTAACTATCCTATATTTTTTCCTATTTCTCTCACCCCTTTTTTTTAGCATGCTCTCTTTTTCAGATTTTAATATTGGGGTGTGACAGCTTTATGGAATAAATTTGTATTTCTTCTCTTCTACCTTAATGAGGATACTACAGAAAAGAGAAAAATCCAGATTCTAGGAAATACACCGACTTCGAACTCTCTTATATACATTTATTTCCTGCTATTCAAATCTAGTCAGTTTCTAAACTGGCGTAGTGAGGATTCTAATAGTAATTGAGACGGCAGGGAGTATCCTGATCCAGCTATTTGGACCCAGATTTTAGATACCAAGTAGTAAGAGTTTGGAAATTGGTGTATACCTTTCCTCCAAACCAATTTTATCTGAATCTCTTCTGTTCCTGTTCCTAAGTTTGGGGAGTGAGAGTTTTAACAGAAACATACTTGTATTTTTGAGGCTATAAGGTTAGACAATTCCACTATTGGGTTTCTCCTGAACACCAGATGTTTTTGTCCTCAATCTTCTTGAAAGACAGATTTGGGAGAAGGACAACAGGAGTAGTGTAAAAAAAATTTCCTCACTCTGGGGTGATTTTCTTCTAGACTTTGAAGACTTTAAGTGGAACCAGGAAAAAGGGTGTTGGGAACATGGGAACAATGACATGGCTTTGTTCAAGTGGAGGTGGCTGCTGGGTGTGTGTGAGAGAGAGAGAGAGAGAGAAAAAGAGAGAGAGAGAGAGGAAAGAGAGAAAGAGAAGAAAGAGAGAGAGGAAAGAAAGAGAAAGAGAGCAAGAAAGAGAGGAAAGAGAGAGAGGAAAGAAGAGAGAAAGAAAAGAGGAGAGAGAGAGGAAAGAGAGAGAAAGAAGAAAGAGGAAAGAAAGAGAGCAAGAAAGAGGAAAGAAAGAGAGATAGAAAAAGAGAGGAAAGAAGAGAGAGAAAGAGGAAAGAGAGAGAGAGAAAGAGAAAAGAGTGGTATCCATGAAAGATGGGAGGGGTCTGGTCATGTGCAGCGGTCACATGTTATCTTCTCTGCTCCCTAACCATCCATGGCCTTTTCCCTCCAGCACAGCCTATTAAAGATTTTCTTCCAGCTTAAATGTAAGGAATTAAAGAGATGGAAATCAACACAGAAAATGTCCCATTCCCAGACTGGGTATAGGGATTCCTATAGCAATTGCTGGGCATAAACACGAGTGTCCAAAGAGCATGATGTTATGAGGTGTATCAGTAGCAGAGGCAAAGGTCTGCATGGAGACGAGATGCTCTGAATGGAAAACAGCAATGCCAGTGTGAATGCCAATCATTGTGATGAGAATAGCAATGGTGACTGAATGCAGTGCTTAAGGGTGACATGCCTGGCATTTTCCTAAGCACTTTCATAAATGAACTCATTAGAGCCTCACAACAACCTTATGAGTTACTATTATTATCCCTACTTTTCAGAAGAACTAAGATGCAGAAGACTAAGGAATGTCTAAGATCCCATAGCTAAGAGATGGCAGAGCTGGGCCTGAAAGAATTTGGACAGTTTGGATGCAGAGCCTGTGTTCCTAAACACTGTATCATTCCACAAAACAATTCCACAGGGCTGGGAGATAGTAGACAGCCAATATTTGCCGGTAAAGCTGGCAGAATGGTGTGTGTGTGTGTGTGTGTGTGTGTGTGTGTGTGTGTGCGCGCGTGCACGTGTGCATATGAAGTGGTCATATATACATTCTTGAAAAAAATATAAAATTTATGAAATGTTCATATTTATATACTATCTATATTTATGAATAGAAGACATATATGTGTATATATATAGGCCATATTATATATATAAAGGTCTTCTTATATATACAAGAAATGGTCTTGTTTTGCAACTTTATTTTAAAGCAAGTAAAGTTTGAAATGGTTGCATTTTACTATATTTTTCTTACTGTGAGTTTTGTTAGTGTTAGTGTTTAATTTCTTCAAGAGAATATGTTTTCCTTTCAAGGAGGTTTTCGGACTATCTCACTCAACCCATTTTATAGGTATAAATTCTATTATCATATAGAAGGATAAAAAAAGTTACTTTTATCTTTGATATAGCTTCTAAATTATGTTGATACTTACCTTGATGCACAATACAGTTACAGATCTTAAGGCACTAAAAGAATTATTTTATCCTGATTTGTTTCCAGTGGAGGTATGTGCACCTAAGTGAACTGTGAGCTAATTCTATCTGTATTCAGATTTCTATGAGAGCTCAGCCTTAGGTGGTACCAGCTGATGGTGTAAATACTTGAAGGTATTAACATAGCATCCAGGCAGTTTAGGGCTGAAAGAGGCCTTAGGACCAATTCTGTCATTGGGAATGAGGAGGGTGAAACTGAGGCTCAGAACCGGAGGACAGTGAAATCATGGGTACGTCCAGCACCAGTTATATATTGAATGTGAGGGCAGAAAATAGGAAACTGATGTGATGCCCAGTCTCTTAAATCTACTGTCACAAAATTGGCCTTTTGGAATTTATGTACTGGAGAATAAATTGGAAGTCTGAATAAAGAAGGCTGCTTTTCGGCTGGGAGGGGAATCTTGTTTTTGACTGAGTTTAAATGTCTTATAATTTGCTTTTTAGGACTAAAAGTAGAAACTCTATTCCTTCCTCTCTTTTTATCTTACTTTCCCCCTCCATCTCGGAGTTATGAAATGTTTTGGTGTTTGTTCTGAGGCTTGATAAAGTAACAATAATTTTCCCCTTTGACTTTCCTTTCAATTTTGGGTAATTGAAATTTGATATCATGTATGGAATGATTCATATGCTGCATTTATATCTGGTCACTTAGGCAAGAAGCCTTGAATAAAAGCAATTATGTTGGGCGATTCCCAATTATCCATACTCGGCCTAAGCTGATCTGAGTCCTCTCAACTCTCCAGATGCCATTTCAGGAAAAAACACAAAGCCCAACAGAAATATACTGCTCTCAGCCAAAAACCTCTTTTGGAACAAAGTTCTAGATTATAGTTATGCAAGGGCTCAAACGGAGTTTCTCAGTCTCAGCACTCTCGCTGTTTTGGGCTGGATAATTCTTTGTGGGAATAGCTATCTGTGGCATTCTAGAATAATTAGCAGCTTCCCTGGCCCCTTGCTGCTAAAAGCCACTCATACTGCCTTAGTTGTGACAATCAAAATCGTTCCAGATATTGACGGATGTACACTGTGAGGCAAAGTCACCCCCAGTTGAGAATGCCTATTCTCAACCTACCTTATGTACCTCATGTTACTCTTTGGGGTTTGCATTCGGAAGCACTCTCTGGAAACACATTACAGACATGTTGGGGAAAAGGTAACCGGTGGCCGCCTAGCTGTCTAAAATACACTCAGTAATGTTTGATAAATGGGCCCCCTCCTTGTACATGTTGCTTTTAGGCACCCCATCCTGAAGACAATCAATAGCCTGGCAAAGATTTTCACATTTGAAAAGATACAGGTGAAAAAATTTAAAAATGACTGCTCACATGACCAGCAGTTTTCAAAGCACTTTGAAATTAGGTCTCATTTTTGTCTCATAAAAGCCTCCTAAGGTTTGTTACATGTCTGTTAATATTATTACCATCTTATAGGTGAACATACTAAGTCACAACGAAAGTCACACCGCCAATTTATGCCAGAGATAGACTTAGAGCTCAAATCTCTTGTAATCTCACAGCTGCCATCAGAGGCCATAGCGGAGAGAGGGGAGTGCGTGGCTCGGGATGGCGGGCTTTCACATTTTAGTCCTATGATGACTAGCTGTCAGAAATGGGGCCAGTCATTTAATCTCATTTTTCAGTTTCCTTTTACATTTTTTTAAATTAAGCTTCTATTTATTTATTTTTCACCTTGGATTTTAGTTTCTGGGGGTACATGTGCAGCTTTGTTACACGGGTAAATGGTGTGTCACTGGGTTTTAGTGTATGAATATTCTCGTCACCTAGGTAGTGAGCAGGGTATCCAGTAGGTAGTTTTTTTTTTATCACTTCCGCTTTCCCACTCTACCCCCTCTGGTATTTCCCAGTGTCCACTGTTCTCATTTTTATCTCCATGTGTACTCAATGGTTATTTACTCCTATGCAGCATTTGGGTTTCTATTCCTGCATAAATTCACTTAGGATAATGGCCTCTAGCTGCATCCATGTTGCTCCAAAGAACATGATTTTGGTCATTTTTGTGGCTGCATAGTATTCCATGGCATGCATGTACCATTCAGTTTTCTTATCTGTAAAGTAAGGACTATACTTCATCAGTTTATAATTGTGAATAATAAATGATCAGTGCTTGGTGTATAGCAAGCACACAAATATTAGGTATTATGTTGTTAATAAGAATGATTACACCAGTATTGTTATTAATTTGGAGAGTGAAGAACAGAAAGACAGACTGCCTACATCTAGAGCTAAGATTCACCACTTGTGCAGCCATGTGGCGACACATCCCTGATTCATCCTCTCTCTGCCTCAGTGAAGGATCACTGTGTGTCAACAGTGAAAATAATAACAACACTGATACTGATGATGATAATTATTAAGTACATTGGTATTTTTTCCAGATTCAGCTAAATTTGAGCTTAGCCTCAACAGTCTTGTCTGGTCCAACCTTTTTCAGTGAGGATTTCGTTTGTGAGGTAGAGAAAACAACAATTGTCATCTTAGAAAGGAACTGATTAGAACAATAACACCGGAGAATCAGAGCCAGGCTGGAGGTCTGGGTCTGGAAAGTGAGCAGACACCCGGGGAGGCCAGAAGCCTGGGCTCAGGAACTGTGCTGGGAGTCACCAGCGGGAGCAGCCTGGACTGCAGCACTGTCCCTGACGGGAGAACTCTCATCAGGTCCCTGCAACCTTGGCTGCTTCTGGGAGAGTCATGGGCCAAGAAGAGGGGTCTGCCCAGCTTCTCCTGGCTGCAAGGTCCTAGGAGAAAGGGTCAGCCTCTTTGGCCTCTGGGATGGCCCAGGTACAACTTCTCCCCAGAAATGTGCAACACAGGGCTGGGTGTGGTGGCTTACATCTGTAATCCCAGCACTTTTGGAGGCCAAGCCTTATGGATCATCTGAGGTCAGGAGTTCGAGACCACCTTAGCCAACAGGGTGAAACCCTGTCTCTACTAAAAATACAAAAATTAGCTGGGCATATTGGGGGGTGCCTGCAATACTAGCTACTGGGGAGGCCAAGACAGGAGAATTACTTGAACCTGGGAGGCGGACGTTGGAGTGAACTGAGGTTGCGCCATTGCACTCCAGCCTGGGCAACAAGAGTGAAACTCCATTTCAAAAAAAAAAAAACAAAAAAACCAACAAACAAAAAAAGAACTGTTCAACACAGGAGAAAGACAGGCCCCTAAATAGAACTGGGGAGTATCATGAGGAGGCTTGTATGGTGGGAAGCCATGGGGCTATGGATGTCTCTTAAACTTTCCTACGTATTTACTAGGGGGGAGAGAGAGAGGGAGGGAGGGATTTCAGCTCTTAAAATTAATCACTATGGTACTACAAGCAACATTTTAACTTTTAAATGATACATTATGTAATTGACATAGATAAGTTTATTTTGTATTTTATGGCCAAATATTTGTTTTGAATAAAGTCACAATCACTATGCTACTAGTGGGAATGAAAATGAGAAGTAATTGACTTTTTAAAGACAATTTAAATGGTAAAACAGAGAGAAGTGAGTTCACTGTAACTTATTTTTATTGAACACTTATTATGCCCTGGATACTGGGCTGGCGCTGAAGACTAAAGATGCAAAGAACATGGTTCTTCCTCTAGAAAGCTAGTCATCCATCTAAAGATGCATATATGTTAAAAACACAAAAACTCAATGTAACACAATGGAACAAGTGTTTTAATAAAGGCATTATGCAAACTGCTTTGGAATAGCAGAGAAAATACATAATTATGGTAATGAGGTGAGCTTAGACTTGAAGTAACAATAAGCCAGGAAAGAAAGAGAAGAGGGGATTCCAGGAAGAGAAAAAGCAAAGATGGAAGAAAAATCAGAAGAAAGAGAAGAGGCTCAAATCCCCAATGTGTTCTGGTCCTGTTATGTCTCATTCTTTTTATTGTCATTTTATCACCTTTGTGATTTTTTTGAGAGTTAATAGCTGTCCAATGAGACCCTGTTGAATGTGAAGAGCCATGTTTCTGGAATAACTTCCTACTAGTCATATTTCTGAAAGAGTCCTCCATCTAGACCTGCCATGGAGAAAGCCATTAGGTGGATACTATTCAGGAAAGGAGAGGTGTCAGCATTCAGAGCGGCACAAAATGTCTCCTCTGCCTATCTAATTCCATTTTATCATGTCCTTAAGCTCATTTTGATAAGACTTAAATGAGCAGGTCTGGCTCACATTCAACTGTGGCTGTATCTGTTCTGAGAAAGCGCTGGAGAGGGTGCTACAATTGTGAAATGGATTAGCAGCCTTAATTACCTGCGAAAATTAATTAAGGTAAAGACAGGCAATAGAACAAATGATCCATGCAGACAATGAGAATACTTCTAGATACATAAGATAAATCTGCCTTTCTTTTCCTGCCTAATCACAGCGAAACCACTCCGAATTTATCTCCTTTGAAAAGTTACAAAAATAAAATAGATTTTGAAAAGGCAAGTGTAGTTTGATCTTAAAAGTGAGAAATGGCAATCCCAGATTTTGGTCCGTTTAGATCAGGGATCAGGAAACTTCTGTAAAGGTCCAAATAGTAAATATTTTTGGTGTTGAGTACCATCCAGCTGCATTACAACTTAGCGTTGTCAAGTGAAAGCAGACATAGAGAATGTGTAAGAGAGTGGGCATGTGTTGCAGTGGAACTTTATTTATGAACAATGAAGTTTGAATTTCATATAACTTTCATATATCACAACATATTATTAATTCTTTGGATTTTTTTCCAACCACTTAAAAATGTAAAGAAACATTCTTAGCTCAAGGGCCATACAAAAATTGGTGGCAGGCCAGATTTGGTCCATTAGCTGTATAGTTTGCTAACCCCTGGTTTAAATGATAAAGAAATGATGAAAATGACTGAAATGATAAACGTGGCCCAAATATGACAAAAATAAATAATATGTACAGTAAAGAATGACATAGTGGCACAACACTCATTTTAAAAATCATATTTCATCAAATTATGTGAGTGTTCTCCAAGAAGTGAGTCAATCACATATTAATGGGCCATTTTCAGAAGTTATTCATCAAAAGTGGCACTTATCTTGTCCATACAAGAACGTGACTTCAAATATCACTTGGGGCCAACTGGTTGAAGTGTCTTTTAAATTGCACTTGAAATTTCTTCTAAATTAGTCAACATCTTTTTTTTTTTTCATATATAGCAAGTGATATTCACTAGAAAATGAGATACAGATGATGGCCCTAACCACACCAATGTGGATCCCGTAAAGAGTGTCAGGGCGAACTCTGGTGTGAGTTGGCTCTCACCAACAGTATTATTAGGTCAGCATGAAGTATCCCTGAAATGAATGGCTAGCTTGTAATTTTTGTATTGATTTTGGCCTCAGTTCTTTAACTTTTGTTTTGCTTGCTTGAATCACCTGCTGGTATACTCTGGCCATCTCTGTGTCTTAGATTAGTAGTTTCCTGGCAGTATTATTTATGTTGATAGAAACATATTCTTTCTCTGGTTATGACATAAGGGCTGTTTTCTCCCCTTACCCAGTTTCAAGGTCTCTTCCTTATTTACAAAGTGGTCCATGAACTGCTTTTACTGACATGACCCATTTTTGTTTTTATTTTTCAACTCAAAATTCTGTGGAAACCTTGGAGTATTATTCTTCCTTAATGTGAATGAAATATTTGCCCCCTGAGAATTGCTCTAAAAGCAGCAATTAATGCAGACTGTATCTCCCCAGGTATATATAAATATCTTCAGAAATTGTGGTGGGAAGGATTTATAAATGATTTTAATGTTGACAGGAAAAGAATTGGTGTTTAAGCCCTCTTGGAAGATTTCTATCCTTGTAGCAAAGTCTTATTCTATTAGGTTTGGATCCTAAAATATTGCTAGCATACATATTTATAGTCTTATATGTATATGTTATGTGTATAACACATAATTATATAGTTAAAACAACTACAACTACATAGTTATATATATTTATAAATTGCATGCATTATAACAACTATAATTACATATAGTTATATATTTATAAATTATCTACATGCATTATAGCAATTATAACTACATATAGTTATATATTTATAAATTATGTGCATTACAACTATAACTATGGATAGTTATACATATATTTATAAATTATCTCCATGCATTACTAATGTACATTAAAAATACAGCTAACAGAGTTTTAAAAGGCTAAAATACAAATACAAATAGAAGTTCTGGTGTTTTCTCTCCAGTCCTGTAAATTGATTTGTGCACTCCTGGCATAGACATTCCTCTCTCTGGAGATCAACATTTTACTGACTCTCAAAGCTGGGATTAAAGGCCATCTGTTTTTTCTGTTTCACTAAGGTTTTGTTGTTTACGGCTTCACACTTAACAGAACACTGAGTCATATTGTTGTGGTTTTGGGTGTGAGAATATAGAACTAAACATAGAGAATATTCTTTCCAGTTTGTGACGTGTGATGAGCTTGATTAATCTGGCAATTTCCATGATAAAAGTAGGTTGTGCCTGGGGTACAATTGGGCTGATGCAGCATGCATGTGATGAACAGGCTCAGAGCTCTGTCTTACAGGGCAAACACCACAGCACCATATCCATTTATTTTGGAACAAACTGAATTTTATGTTTATTTTGAAGGCTGAATTTAGGTAAAACTGGCCAGCTTTGAGGGAATTGAAGATGCTTCTTACTGAACCAAAAGTACCACTTAGCCCCTTTGCAGTGGGTGCATTTTATGCCACAGGATAGAAGCCAGCACCGTGCAAAGTATCTAATCATCTTCCAGTGTGAATTGCAGACACTGTGATATTCCTTTCTGGGGTAGTTGAATGTAAACCCTTATCTAAATGTTGAGTAAAGGCTTTTCCTTTTATTGAGAGAGTTTTAAACATTAATGATTAGGCAGAGATAGAAGATGAGGTTAGACAGCGTCTTGGTTCCTCTGAAAACACCGTTTGTTGACATGCTTGTCTGTTCTCAGCCTCTAAGTACTTTCATTTGAAAAAGGAGAGAGAGTCAGCAAACCTGATTTTATTCCTGAGAGAGTACTGTCACAAGCAATAACATTGTCAAGAAAACCAAAGTAGCTTCTGACTTGTTTAGAGGTGCTAAGTGTGTATGACAAGCAAAAGAGGAAGGATAATATTGGAGGAGGTAGAATGTCTCTTGCATTGGTGGACAAAAGAACGTGTAATTTGAAGAAAATAATCTGTTGAATTTCATTTTTTAATCCAGATCTTGAACATCACATCTACATTTATTTTAATACTGACCATGTAGAAGTAACTAGAATTAATTAGAACATTGGGAAATGGTACCAAAATAGATAATATTTTAAATCAAACAAATAATAGAAAAAGTAAAAATGGGTATAAATGAATGAGTAAAGCAGTTAGCTCATTAGAAATACACAAATAATAGATGGTACACAGATGGCCTGATATGTAATACTGAACTGAAGATCTGGATTAAAGACAGAATTTTTTTTTTTTTTTCAGATTGAAAATGGCATTTCACTTGTGCATAGAGAAAATAATAATTGATTCTTTGGAACATTTCCTAATTGAGGGCTTAATAGACTATAGGTATGCTTGCACTTTTGAGGTTTAATTTAAGATTATGTAAAACAGTAATGAATTCTGTTAGTGATAAAATATTTCAAGTAAAACTCAGTGGTGATTTCTGAAACAGCTATGAAACATACTAACAAAATCAGTAGTCTCAACAATAAATTTCTAGTTGTGAATATATATTTAGAGACCAACAAAATAGGGGGATATCAGGATTTGATTAAACTGTCAGTGTAGGAGCCATATGTTTACATTTGAGTTTCTGCCATCAGTGGTGTTTTTAACATGGCCAGAAAACTTCCTTTGAAGTGAGTAGCGAAGACAGGGAAGGAGCCACATAAGTTGATATTCAGTATGGTTTAATGGGACACATGGCTCCAATCCACAGACCAAATTCAATATCTACTCTACTATAAATTTTTGCCAAACATATATCCATATTTATTATTCCCCTCCAAACATTTTGGACATTAACAAGGATTCAAGGAGAAATGGATCCTTTGCCAACCTCAAGGCAGTTGAAATAGAAAGCCCTGAAGTTCAGACTGCAAATCTACTGTGTTTACCAATTTAGCACCACGCTGTTTCTTGACTTCTGATGACAAATGGTCTATAAAGAGGCTCACACATCTTCTTTAGCATCAAATATCTCTTCATAAGTAATATTTTAGTGAGTTGAATGTAAATGAGCCAAAATCACAATAATAGACTCCTTTGGACTTATGAATGAAGGGGGAAAGTAGTTGGTAAAATGTGGTCAGAAACTGTAGCCATAGTTTTTGCTAAATGTTTAAAGAAGGCACCATTTGATTCAAGATATTATCTAGTGACAGTGCCTCTTTCTGCTGGACGTTTTTGGGATGGGCCAGTTACTCTGTAGGCCAGATTTGCTCCTGTCACCAACCTTTATTTCATTGTGGACAAATTCATCCCCCTGCTTTTCTGTGGACCTTGCTTCCTTACTTTTCAAATTCCATGTGTTTTCAAATGACTGTCTATATCTTTTGTGATATCTCCCACACTTAGTTTTTTCTTCTGGAAGAATATACTCTGGCATTATTAGATAAGTATCCAGTGAGGACTTCTTTACCTGTAAGGAAAGCAAACCTCAGAAAATTGACATTGGTCGTAGAGAAATTTTGGTCTAGAAGCCACATCTTTTGACTCTTATTCTTATACTTTGATTACTACTCTGCATGGCTTCACCTAATACTGGGACATCTGCAAGAAGCCTCCGGATTCTGATATCTTCCCTTTTCAATTTTCTCTTCAAAATTTATTTTTTAACATAATTGTACCACGTGTTTTGCTAGGAGCTGAGTACCAGTCTGCCCCTGTAGGACCAGTTACGTAATTTGAGGGACCTGTTGCAAAATAAAGATGCAGGATGCCTTGTTCAAATAATATTAAGAATTTCAAGATGGTGAGAGCAGAGCATTAAACCATGTGTAGGGCTCTTCTAAGGCCAGGGCCCTGTGTGACTACGTAGGTCACAAGCTCAGGAAACTGACCTTGGCACCTGGATTTTCACATAACACTCTTTATAATGTCACTCCTTCACTTATAACTTATTAAGTAGTCTTCAGGAGTGTTTAAACTCTAAGAACCCTCCTTGTTTTGGCTGAAATCAGACTTTTCATTTTGACTTCTCATGGTTTTCCTAAGCAGACTCTCTTCCTGCTTAACTAATGGAATAATATAGATGAAAAAAAATCAATTTTCTTAGCAGCTGGTAGCAAAATGGTAGATGCATGAAGCTCAAAAGGAGAAGTGACCTTCAGGAAGTTACTTGGATAGGAAAAGGAAGAAGTATATTCTTCCAGATAACAAAGGAAGTGGAGAGGGAGGCAGCAAATATTTCCCAGAGAAGCCATCGGTGGAGGGAAGGGTTTTATTTGTGTCAAAATCTCCTACTAACTCTACATTGCTCAGAATGCATTTGGCATGGAAATTCTGAGACTGTGTTAGGGTTGGCAGTGACTTCAGGCTGGACATGGTTGCTCATGCCTGTAATCCCAGAACTGTGAGAGGCTGAAGTGGGCAGACCACTGAGGTCAGGAGTTCTAGAGAAGCCTAGCCAACATGGCAAAATCTTGTCTCTACTAAAAATATAAAAATTTGCTGGGTGTGGTGGTGCATGCCTGTAATCCCAGCTACTTAAGAGGCTGAGGCAGGAGAATCACTTGAATCTTGGAGGCAGAGGTTACAGTGAGCCTAGATCCTGCCATTGCACTCCAGCCGGGGTGACAGAGCAAACCCTGTCTCAAAAAACAACAGCAACAAACAAACAAATTCAGTGACTTCATGAGACAAATTCCAACAAATAAGATTGTTCTGGTATTTCACCATATCCTGAACATGCCTGGCCTATACCACTTTCCTGCCATCCCTCTCAATCTACCCTTTTCCCAGCTATTCTTTCCTCTTTGTCCTTTGCTTATGTAAAATTTATTCATCCTATCAGGACCAATTCAAACTTTTCTTTTTTTTTGAGAAATCTTAAGAACCATTCTGATTCAAAATGATCTTTTCTGCTACAGATGCATTTAACCTGTCGTAAATCACTTGGCACTGGCTTATTTCTCTTTCTAGGTAGAATTGCTTTATATGACTGCGTGATCTCTCCACTGAGGGAAAGGCTTGTTTTTTCACCTTTTTAACTCAGACCCAGCCCAGCACTGTGTCTTTATAGCAGAAAGGACAACTCTCCTAAAGAGGAGAGTTGATCAAGCTAGAGAAACCCTTAATGTCAAAGAGAATAATTTTAAAAAAGGAGTAGAAAATATTTAGGTTTTAGACACAGGTTCTTGCAGATTGGCAAAGACTTCCATACGAATCTGTTGATATATAATCTCTTCTGAAAAGTGTTATTTTAATCAGGTATACTAGTAAGTCAAAAAATTTTTAATAGGCTTTTTGAAGAAGTGGCCAATATTCTAATTTTCCAGCAAGTGGTCATGAGACAAGTGCAATTGGGGGAACACACTGGAAATATCCAGCTGTTCCAGAATACTGGTGTTACTCATGCAGTTTGAGAGTAATCACCAGGTCTTTGGAAATAATTCGAGTCTCATATATTTACTTAGAACATATTCTATTACCATAATCACATAATAAACTCTGCTTTATAGATATAATAGTCATATATAGTGTCATAATAGTGTATGGTTCTAGTTTTTCCATCTAAATTATTTGTCACAATCATAATGTTTTATAAATACTGTTTATGCAGATAGTTTATGCAGGGTACAAACTATGATTACTAAAGTCAGTATTTTGATGCCTAAAATGAGCTAGGCAGGTAAGCACAACTTGGAGATTTTTGTCTTTAAGATGTTTATTTCTGTTTTTTTGTCTTTAAGATGTTTATATCAACATCCTTGATATGGTTTGGCTGTGTCCCCACCCAAATCTCATCTTGAATTATAGCTCCCATAATTCCCACATGTTTTAGGAGGGACCCAGTGGGAGATAATTGAATCATGGGGGCTGTTTCCCCCATACTGTTCTCATGGTAGTGGATAAGTCTCACAAGATCTGATGGTTTGATAATGGGAAACCCCTTCCACATGGTTCTCATTTTCTCTTGCCTGCCATCATGTAACATGTGCCTTTCACCTTCTGTCCTGATTGTGAGGCCTCCCCAGCCATGCGGAATTGTTAGTCTTTTAAACCTCTTTTTCTTTATAAATTACCCAGTCTTGGGTATATCTTTATCAGCAACATGAGAACGGACTAATACAATCCTATATAGAGTTTTGTTGAAATGGGAGGGTTGGTATCAGGTGACAAAAGAAAAAACTGACCCTGTTGAAGGAGTAACCCTCAAGTAGGAATATATTTTTGTTATAGGAATATATTTTTGTTATATCTATTGATATGATAAGTTTATATTTCATCTCAGAAGATACTGATATCAGAGAGGTCAAACATGTGTCTGTGATAGTGATAGTGAGTAGGTGTTACCACCATAGAAAACTCAAATGGCCTTTCCCGTATGAAGTCAGCTGGGTCAGGAGCAAAATAGACCTGACAAATGAATTGGTTGGGAATTTAGAAATTTCGTTAAGAAGTGCTTCAATTACTCAAACAACATGCCATGCTATCTTCTCCTGCACCCTGGACCCCCACCACCAAAGATACCTTTCAGTTGGCAGCTCTTTTCCCCACCTGCTTCAGTGGCATTACCTTAGAGAGTTATTGAGGTGCTTATGTTTACAGACTTGGAAGCCTGACTGTGTGAAGCAATTGAGAATCATCTGTCTCTTAGATGCAGAATCATATTAGTTGAGCTTATGGTTGACATACAAACATAGAATGCAAATTTACTCATTCATAGTGAAAGCTCTGTCTTAGGAATCAGAATACTCAAGTCCTCAGCACCAGCACGTTCTCTCCCTATAGGTCCTCCCATATGGGGAGCTCATTATAATCAGAAGACTTTCCAGGTGGCATACGTTAGCTTGATGAACTTTAGAGTTTCTTGGCGACAGGCTAAATTACCTTTTCATTTTCACTGTGACAAAAAGAAAGATCTTGACAATGGACTACAGTATTCTGGGTCTGGCTAGGACTGTTCAAAATGCTTTGATGAACAGCTTACATGTAACTTTCTGACTCTCTTTTTAAATCTTCCATAACTTATCAGGCATACTTTGTATCAACATATTATTTCTTTTTTTTTTTCCAAGATGGAGTGTCACCTGTCCCCCAGGCTGGAATGCAGTGGCACGATCTCGGCTCACTGCAACCTCTGCCTCCCAAGTTCAAGTGATTCTCCTGCCTCAACCTCCAGAGTAGCCAGGATTACAGGCACCCACCACTATGACCAGTTAATTTTTTGTATTTTTAGTAGAGATGGGGTTTCACCATGTTGGCCAGGCTGATCTCAAACTCCTGACCTCGTGATTTGCCCACCTCAGCCTCCCAAAGTGCTGGGATTATAGGCATGAACCACTGCGCCCAGCCTTATATTATTTCTTTAGATATGTTAATGAACTCCATTTGATCCCAGTCATATTTTGCAGGCTTAGTTCTTGAAGTGACCTTGCAAAATGGGATAACTTTAATAGAATAAATCCTATTTTCTTTTTCAGCTTCATTCATGATTAGTTAATTTTACCCTGTGGAAAGAAGGAGAAAATTTTAGTCATTGCTTGGTAGTAGGAGTGTGGTGGCATTATTGAGGAGTTTTGACAAGTTCTTCAGTAAAAACATTGGGAATTGGGAGAGAGACTTCCATTTGTGGGAGAGATTTCCGGTTGCAGGTGAAATCAGCTTGAGTTTGGAGTGGGAAAACTTGGAGAAGATCACTTGTGCCAGTTCAGCTGGGATGATGGTGAGGTGTTGACCTACTGGTGCAGAGATAATGTCTCTATACACATTAGTGCCGAAGCCCATGGCAGTGGACATGCAGATGAGTCCAGTGGCAAAACCAAATTGATGAGGGTTTTTCTCTGGTCAGGACAAGGTAGTAAAGTCTAGACCTAATGTAGACTAACCCAGTGGATGCCCAAGGCTCAGAGAAAAAGGCAGGATGCAGGAAATAAACCTCGTGATTCATTCTGGAAAACACAGCCCTACCCTGGCTGATGGAGCAAGCAGAGAAAGTAAAATTTTTATCTTTCTTCTTGTTGTCTAGTCTACCCTTCTTTCTGATAGAAAGTAAAAAAAAAAAAAAATAGAGCATGGAAATATAATATTTTAAAGGTTTAACAGCTTAACCAGAAGTCATGCTCATATTTTTATTTTCTCTTTATTGTCTTGCCCTGACTGAGCATTAGAACAAAAAATAATTTATTTTACAAGGTGGCATATGCCACCAGTAACCCCCACCCCAGAGCAACAACAAAAACAAAACTTTTTCATGGGGTTGTGCCACTGGTTTTGAATAGAGGTCATTAGCAAATCTAAATGTTGTCTTACAGTCATATTTAACCATTGCCTTGTAAATTAAAATCAAGACATTGTTAAATTCTTAGAAAAAAAGAAACAAAGCAGTTGCTTAGTTAATAGTTCTCCCTTTCCTTCCCAAGACAAAAAAAAAAAAAAAGAAAAAACAGAACCCAAACATTTATATGTTACTATAACTTGCACCAGCAAATATCACTTTGATGGAGTTGTGTTGCATTGCATAATATGTAACTATAGAAACTAATTTTGCAAACATTCAAGAATAGGGTATTTGCAAAGCTCTGTTCTGGACATTAAGCACAAAGGGAATTGTTACTGAATTCCATTTAAGCAGCATTAACCTTGTTTTAAGCCTTTTACTTTTATGAGTCCACCCTTTTCTTCCCACTTGGCTGTTTATAGTACATATTGATTCTCAAGGTGATACTTTAGAAAAGTAAGAGATGGTGGTGGAATTACCTGGATAATGAAAAACACAATGACATTTAAGACTGCATTGGAGTCTTTTTGTAATTTAAGTCAGGCTCAGGCTGTAGATCTAAGCTGTGGATCTAATTTAAAAATATTAATTTTATAAAAGACTCTTGGTTAAACGAATGAATGGCCTTCGATGTGCTCTGAGAATGGATTTTCCTGTATTATATAGAATTATACGATATGTTGTCAGGCTGGGTGTGTTTTTATTTTGAGGAACCTTCTTGAAATATGAAAATTATAAGTACTGTCACTTCTGTTATAACAAGACAAATGTGTTCCTGTAAGTCACACTTTTATGGAAAATAACATAACATAAAAGGGCTTGTGAGAAAAATGGGGTTATGCTTATAATACCCCCAAACTAAGTCATTGACACATAAATAAGAACCTACTAAAACAGGTAGCGCAGTCTTATATATGTTAGGTGGTTAAGAAATAAATACTAGAATAAATATAGCCCTTTATCTTGCAAAAGACTTGATGTTTGGTTGTAGAAGAGTTGCAGCTTGGGAGTTACTGTGAAGTAGAGGAAGGACAGTTATTCAAGTCCTAGGAAAGTTGTAACACCAGAAAGGTATAGCTTATAACACATGAGTAAACTGAGATAATTACTAAATTCTTGGTGTTTGTATGTTTTGCATATTCCTTTGATGCTCAATTTTAGCAGAGTGCCATTTTCTGCATTCACGTGATGTTTCTTACAGAAGAAATAACTATACGTAACTATGAAATATAAAATTCCTGTTAGGCTCACAGTTTTTGCTAATATATTGGTGGTGTAGGAACAACTTTTCATATCAAAATATGCATTCATAGCAAAATTGACTACATCTAGTTCCAGATCACTCCTGGCATCATCATCAGCATCTTCATCATTTAACATTTTCATGAGTTGATTTTATAATAACTTCTTGGGCATAAATTTTATCTGTAAGAATATTTTATTGAAACAAATTTTAATAACAATTCTGGGAAATAATTATCTTTCAGAAAAATGTGAAAATCTATTATCGCAATTAGAGAATAAATCCGTAAGATGATATCTGGCCCCTAGGAAGCTTTTGTTTTTGGCTTGCAGACTCTTTCGGAAAGGGGGAATTCTCCTATTATTTCTCTCAGTTCTAGGTAAACAAAAGGTGCCTAATACAAGCGTGTTAACCTGACTTGACTTAACTCAGAGGAAATGAAGAGTCCCAGACAAGTAAGGTTAACTCAGACAAAACTCAGTTACCCTTTTTGAAGTCCTTTCCAGACTCAGTGGTGATTTATTTCGGTGACCTCTTTTACAGAGTACCTATGTCTCTCTAAGAATCAGTGTATTAATCTGTCCTCATGCTGCTATGAAGAAATATCTGAGACTGGGTAATTTATAAAGAAAAGAAGTTTAATTGACTCACAGTTTTGCACGGCTGGAGAGGCACCAGGAAACTTACAATCATGGCAGAAGTTACCTCTTCACAGGGCTGCAGGAGAGAGAATGAGTACTGAGCAAAGGGGGAAGCCCTTATAAAACCATTGTCTCTTGTGAGAACTCACTGTCACAAAAATAGCATGGGGGAAACTGCCCCCATGATTCAATTGTCTCCACCTGTTCCCTCCCTCGACACGTGGGGATTATTGCAATTCAAGGTGAGTTCTCTGTGGGGACACAGAGCCAAACCATATGAATCAGGGATAGAATCCATGTATGAGGGCAGTAGACAGAATCTAAGGAGCAAATAGATTCTGTGCATTAAGGAAAGATTAATATCTTTGGCTGTTTATCTGGGTTTTGCTGGTGGGTCTCTTTTTTTCTGCACAGTAAAACCATCATCCCAAGCTCTGAGGAGTAGTACTGCCACACCCACTCCATTTGTGGTCCCTGAATGCTCTTTGACCCTTTGGAGGAACCAGGAGATACTTAGTTTCTAAAACACAATTTGAGAACATCCACTCTCAAACCACAATTTATTCAATTATCGATAAAACTAATTGATTTCATTCTAACGATGACTCTCTCAGAACCGTACTGGAAGGGAGCCTGGATATTTTAAGTCCATTTCCTTTTCTCCCGACTCTGATTTCTTAAGAAAAAATTATAGGGTAACTACCGCAGAGGAATTCCTTTGGGAATAGTAACAAATCTGCATTACTTATCACTAGAAATTATAGGTGGATGATAATGATTTGAATGATTTGCAGGTTTCTGGATGGTTTTCTGTAAAATTAGACCAGGGAGGACTGAGTATGTAGGAAGTGGAGGTTGGTGGAGGCCATGAACGATAAACTTGAGACGCATACTACTTGACTTGACTCACATAAGTATAATTTTTTGTACGACTATAATTATCAGTACCTATTATTTGGAATGCAGAAATTCAAGAATACTACTAAGTTAGTTCAACACCAATCTCCAAAGGTCCCACTGGCTTAAATTCAACCTGAGACTCATCAACAAAAAAGGAAACCAACTCATGGATATTGTATCAACTCTGTTTTACTATTGAAAACATAAACTAAAAAACTGATTTTATGCACCATTTAGCTGCTGTTAAATTTATCTTCAATGATTTATCAATTTGTAATGACACTGGAAAAAAGATTACACAGTGCTGGAATCCTATATTCTCTAAATAAGCCCTTCGGTTAAAAAACAAACACATATTATATAATCACAAAAAATTAAAATACAATATTATGGAAAGATAAATAGCAAGCTGTTATTTTAATTTATATGCAAAGTTAACAAAATTAAAAGCATTAAACTTACAATCGAACATCGGATACTATAAAATGTTGTGCTTTTTCTTCTCAAAAGGAAAAAAGGCATAAAACATGAGTAAAAATTAATATGTAAGAATTCTCCTTTTCTTGAATTAACTAACCCAGTGCCAAATAGAGGCAATGGTATAAAGTGTATTGCAATGCTTGCACCAGGAATGTGATGCCAGGAGAATGTTCTATGAGACCTCCCAACCAGACTTCGTAAAGCAACTTTTATTATTCAGGATTGGCATTCGAGGTTTGTTACTTAAACTTGTGTTGAGGGCTCAGGAGAAAGAAGTTGCAAAAATGAGCTGTCAGGGCTGTGGCTCTCACTGTACGGAAATGGGTTGTGGAGGGGGAGAATGAAACTGATATGCACAGAGATGCAGAAATAAGGAGCAAGGGGAAGCCCATGGAATCCAAGCCCACACAATTCCCACCTGTGCCCCTAATCCCACTCCAGGCTTGTTGTTGTCTGTGCGCCTTTAATTCCATGGATTAATGTATTTCTCTTTTTGCTCAAGCTGCCTAGAATTCTAGAATTTTCTTTCTTTTTTTTTTTTTGCCAGTGGCAACCACACCACTCTTAAATTATCTTTAGGTTCTTCCCATACTGAGAGCTTTTTGTGGATCTGCAGCCCTGATCCTCCTTCCGAAACTTTCACGTGTTCTTTCGGCACATCTGAGTGATTCATCTGATGCCACTACCTTAAATCGGGCTGCATCCCGATTTAAAGTGGAGTCACCATGTCAGAGAAAACATTGCATACTTGAGTGGCAGAAATTAAAATTGCTAGTTAATGAGCAAAAATGAATACTAATTCTATCTGCTCCTGAGTGCAGGGAGGGGCACACTCCATCTCAGTGAAGTAGCTTCCTCTGAGATTCCTCATCCATGGGGCTTTTCAGTTAAACAAGAGAGTATGTCCAGACTTGCCTGCTTAGGCAAGGTTGAGGCAAGAGGAAGCTAAATGGCTCTGCCTGAAAAGAGAAGACAGGAATTTTTAAAGTGGGTAAGTCACACTAAGGCCACAGGGATTCAACAGCTCATCCATGTGCAACTGAACAACTAACTGTGTAACTATGCAGAGAAAAAGCTCCCTTCTTTCCAGAGTTTCTTCCTGGTTTCTGAGTAACTGAAGTTTCTGGTTAACAGGAACTTCTGTTCAGGGTTGGAACATTATGCTCTTTTATGTTAGTTCTGGCACTTCCATGAGATTCAGGAGTCAAGCCCTTCTGGGTAACATGGAAAAGGTTTTGCACTGATTCATCTTGGCTGATGGCTATCCTGGACTCCAAGGTAACACAGCAAGACCATCACTCCTTCAGGGATTTATCTTGTTATGTTTTGAAAATGGTTTCTGCTCATATTTATTACCTAACTTATTGATAACCAACCTTTTAAGCTGGTGGTTATTCTTAGTAAACTTCAGCTTATTTCACTTCTGCTTTCATATTAGAATTTTAGGTTTGTAACTTTCATGAATTTAAGAAACTTAAATTTTAAACTAAGGAAACTAGTAGATATTTCCAGGATGGTTTCTTCTAACAATAAGTGACATTTATTTAATTTTTAAAAAGTGGATTAAGTTTTTGGCTGAGGGGCTATTATGTCTTCTTTTTTTCCCCTATGATGGGTTATTCCTAACGGTAAGTTTGTGCTTTAATTCTTCATTAGTCACAGACTCTTTACCTGTGACTAATGCCATTTTAGTAAATTTTACATTAGTAAAAAAAAAATCCTGATGATGGTCTCTAAATCCAGACTTCATGGGGAAAAAGAGGTTTTACTATGATAATAAGGGAGAGAGAAAAAGCAGGAAGTGGGTGCAGTGTTTTATAGAACAAGGACAGACAGTGGCTGGGGATGGAAAAAAAGAGATGTTTAGATGGAGATTTTTGTGTTTGGAATCCTAGAGATCTGTTGAAGTGAACCTTTAATACTCCTGCACAAATCATCATATCTCCACGCAATTGAATTTCTTCCTGAGGATGGTGGAGGGGCTAAATTCTGAGTTAAGGTTGCACAGAGGTTAACAAAGAATGAAACTTAGCAGCAAGGATTATTTTAAATTTCTTTTAATGAGAAAAACTATACTTTCAATACACAAAAGTAAACTGTTCAAATTATATTTTATTTAATTCAGAAACCTGGCTCTACTAAGTAGTAAGGTGTCTGAATAGATAACATTAATAGAAAAATAGTCGGGTCATAAAAATTAATTAAAAGCAATCACATTGATATTGTTAAGCAAGTTGGAGGGAAACTAACTTTTACACTGTAGTAGCATCTAAAAATCCTCTTCTCACTTCCTTTCTCTACTAATATCTCTCCTGTCCTCTGACTGCTAAGAAACCATTCTCCCTGTCCTTCCATCTGTAACCCCAGACAAACCCCATTCCAATCCCAAACTCTAAACCCAACCCAAACCTTCTCCAAACCAAATAAATAGCAACATATATTTACTGAACATTTACAATTTGTGAACTCTCATTTTGATTGATGAGGATACATCTGTGGATAAAACAGAGAAGGAGTTCTAGTTCTCATGATCCTCTGCCCTTCACTCTGTGGAAGAAGTAGACAACAAAAAGGCAGATGATAAGTAAAATATGTAATATGTCAGATGCTATAAATGATAGGAACCAACAAAGAGTCTATGATGTCTGTTGGAGGTGGTGGTGGCTAGTGAAGTCTTTCCTGAGGAGGGGATTTTTAATAGAAATGTTGAGAAAGTGAAGAAGTAAGCCATGCAGACATACAAGGAAGAACATTCCAGGCTGAGGGAATGGCAAGACATACAACTTTTGTTTGGAGAAATTCTGGCATCTTCAAGGATGACAGAGAGGGCTTGTCTGATTGAAGGACAAGATACTAGGAAGAAGTTAGTAGGGGAAAGGGCCAGAGAATGTGTATGACTTTACACATAATAGAAAGGTTTCTCCCTTTGTTCAGAGAGGCCTTTGAGTAAAGGTTTCTCCCTTATAAGATAGAGGCCTTTGAGAATTTCTGAGTGAAAGAGTACCATGATCAGATTGTGTTCTCAAGCTCTGAGTTGAGAAGAGACTGAAGGGAGGCAAGTGCAGAGGCAGAGAACTCCATGAGGAGACTTGTATGATAATTCAGAAGAGAATCAATATTTTGGATCAGAGAGTTATGGTAATGGGAAGGATGTGAAGTAAAAGAATCCTGTTTATATTTTGAAGGTAGTATCAGTGGGATTTTTTTTTTTTTAAGACAGGGTATTACTCTGCTGCCCAGGCAGGAGTGCAGTGGCATGATCATGGCTCACTGCAGCTTTGACCAGCTGGGTTTAAGCAATCCTCCCACCTCAGCCTCCAGAGTAGCTGGGACTACAGGTGCATATGTTATCACATCCAGCTAATTAAAAAAAGTTTCTTCATAGAGATGAGGTCTCTCTATGTGGTACAGGCTGATCCCAATCTCCTGAGCTAAAGTGATCCTCCCACCTCTGCCTCCCAAAGTGCTAAGATGGTAGATGTGAGCTACTGTACCCAGCTGGGATTGCTTTATGATAAACCATGTGAAATAAAAAAGAAACAGTGGAGTAGCTATTGTTAATGAGAGCAAGGGCTGAGAGTAAGTTGGTTTGAGAATGAAAACCAGGAGATCAGATATATATGCATATATACTTAATATATGCATATATTAAGTATGAGATGCCCCCTGTATACTCAAATGGATGGATCAGGTAGGCAGATGGATATATAAGTTTGGGTCTGGATTTTGGAGACAAGTCTGAGCAGGAGATTTTAACATGTGACTTGTCAGAATATAGGTGGTGCTTTATGCCATGTGGCCCGCTGAGCTTCCCAAGGGAGTGAGTGAGGACAGCACAGGGAAGAGACAGAAAGACTGAGGCTCCAGAATATCAACATTTAGGCACGGGGTGAAGAGAAGGGGCACAAAGGATACAAGAAGCAGCAGCCAGAGAGATGAAAAACAATGGAAGTTTACTGATCTGGAGGCCCAGGGAGGAAAGTATTTCCAGGACCCAAGTGTAATCAGCTGGGTGGATGCTTTTGATAAGTAGAATCTGATGAGGTCTGAAAAATAATAATTGGAGTTAGTGATATGGAGACCATTAGTAACCTTGAGAAGAGCAGTTTCAATGAGTGATAAAGACAAATTATGACTGGAGAGGGTTTGTTAGAAACGAAGGACAAATATTGGAGACAGTGAGTTATAAAAGGCTATCTTCAAGGAGTTTTGCTATTGAGGAAAAGAGAGAAAGGGAGTGATAGCTAGAAAGGAAAACAGAGTCAAGAGAGTTATTTTTCTTCATTCATTCACTCAGATCTAGGAGAAATGTTCATAGGCTAACAAGATTCATTCAGTAAAGTGGGGGAAATGATGACTCCGAAGAGAGAAGTAGAATTTCCAGAGCAATGACCTCGAGTGGGCATGAAAGGCTGGGAACAAGAGCACAGACAAAAAGAGCTGGAGCTCAGTGACGAAGACAGGGGGCAGTGTTTGGACTTGGATGCAGGTCGGTGGGCATTGACCTGTTGTGAGAGCTTGAGAAATTGTCGCTCATCCTGCTTACATTTCTCAGAGAAGTAGGAAGCAAAGTTGTTGGCTGACAGTGAGGATTGTTCAGTTTTGGAGGTGTAATAAAAGAAAAGCCAGAATGAAATGGTCACTCAGGTTAGTCGGGGAGTTTGTTCTAGAGAGACATAGTAGCTCCGTGAAGCTTTTCTTGGAGTTGGTCAAGGCCTCTGGAGTAGGGAGGTCTGCTTTAACCATGAGATCCTGCAGGAGGCCTATTCTCAGTATTGCTGTTTCCTGTGCTCAGCATAGACAAGTTCAAGACATGCAGGATCAACGTGATCATGTGAGGTTCATGGCCTGTCTGCATCATCCCCGGAAGCATGCAATGCCATGGAGCCATTCATGAACAGGGTGAATGTCCTCTACAATGGGCAAGGCATCCGGAGGCCAATGCAGCAGCTCTTCTGCTGGTGATGGAGCACTTGAAGGGAGGTGCCACCGCTCAGACAACTGTTCCAAAGAGGAGGGGTACTACACTCCTTTTAGAGAAACCTCTATGTCATTCATAAATGGGGAGCAGCCCCTTAGAACCCTTTTAAAAATTCAGCGTTAAAGGATCACTTGGTGGTGAGTGATTGCACACTTAAGTTGAGACCAGCTAGAACAGTTGTGTTTTCTTTTTTTTGTTATTGATTGATTGATTGATTGTACTTAGGTTCTGAGGTACATGTGCAGATCATGCAGGGTTGCATAGGTATGTACATGTGTTCCATTGTTCAACACTCGCCTATGAGTGAGAACATGTGGTGTTTGATTTTCTGTTCTTGTGTCAGTTTGCTGAGAATGATGGTTTCCAGGTTCATCCATGTCCCTACAAAGGACATGAACTCATTGTTTTTTATGGCTGCATAGTATTCCATGGTGTATATGTACCACATTTTCCCTGTCCAGTCTATCATCGATGGGCATTTGGGTTGGTTCCAGGTCTTTGCTATTGTAAACAGTGCTGCAGTGAACATTCGTGTGCATGTGTCCTTATAGTAGAACGATTTATAATCCTCTGGATATATACCCAGTAATGGGATTGCTGGGTCAAATGGAATTTCTATTTCTAGGTCCTTGAGGAATCACCACACTGTCTTCCATAATGGTTGAACTAATTTACACTCCCGCCAGCAGTGTAAAAGTGTTCCTATTTCTCCACATCCTCTCCAGCATCTGTTGTCTCCAGATTTTTTAATGATCACCATTCTAACTGGTGTGAGATGATATCTCAATGTAGTTTTGATTTGCATTTCTCTAATGACCAGTGATGATGAGCATGTTTTCGTATGTTTGTTGGACTCATGTGTCTTTTTTTGTAAAGTGTCTGTTCATATCCTTTGCCCACTTTTGAATGAGCTTGTTTGTTTTGTTCTTGTAAATCTGTTTTAGTTCTTTGCAAATTCTGAATATAAGCCCTTTGTGAGATGAGTAGACTGCAAAATTTTTTTCCCATTCTATTGGTTGCTGATTCACTCTAATGACTGTTTCTTTTGCCGTGCAGAAGCTGTGGAGTTTGATTAGGTCCCATTTGTCTATTTTTGCTTTTGTTGCCAATGCTTTTGGTGTTTTGGTCATGAAGTCCTTGCCTACTCCTATGTCCTGAATGGTTTTGCCTGGATTTTCTTCTAGGGTTTTTATGGTGTTAGGTCTTATGTTTAAGTCTTTAATCCATCTGAAGTTAATTTTAGTGTAAGGTGTCAGGAAGGGGTCCAGTTTTTTTAATGATCACTGTCGCCATTCTAACTGGTGTGAGATGATATCTCAATGTGGTTTTGATTTGCATTTCTCTAATGACCAGTGATGATGAGAAGTGTTGACCTTATATATGTCTTCTTTTGAAAAGTGTCTGTTCATGTCCTTCATCCACTTTTGAATGTGTTTGTTTGTTTTTTTTTCTTGTAAATCTGTTTTAGTTCTTTGTAGATTCTGGGTATTAGCCCTTTGTCAGATGGCTAGATTGCAAAAATTTTACCCATTCTTTTGGTTGCCAGTTCACTCTAATGATTGATTCTTTTGCTGTACAGAAGCTCTGAAGTTTAATTAGATTCCATTTTTCGATTTTGGCTTTTGTTGCCATTGCTTTGGTGTTTTAGTCATGAAGTCCTTGCCTATGCCTATGTCCTGAATGGTTTTGCCTAGGTTTCCTTCTAAGGTTTTTATGGTGTTAGGTCTTATGTTTAAATCTTTAATCCATCTGGAGTTAATATTAGTGTAAGGTGTCAGGAAGGGGTCAGGTTTCTGCTTTCTGCACATGACTAGCCAGTTTTCCCAACACCATTTATTAAACAGGGAATCCTTTCCCTATTGCTTGTTTTTGTGAGGTTTGTCAAAGATCAGATGTTTGTAGATGTGTTGTGTTGCTTCCAAGGTCTCTGTTCTGTCCTCTTGGTCTATGTCTCTCTTTTGGTACCAGTACCATGATGTTTTGATTACTGTAGCCTTGCAGTATAGTTTGAAGCCAGGTAGTATGATGTGTCCAGCTTTGTTCTTGTTGCTTAGGATTGTCTTGGCTATGCAGGCTCTCTTTTGGTTTGATATAAAGTTTAAAGTGTTTTTTTCCAGTTCTGTGAAGAAGGTCATTGGTAGTTTAATGGGGATAGCATTGAATCTATAAATTATTTTGGGCAGTATCATCATTTTCATGATATTGATTCTTCTGAACCATGAGCATGGAATGTTTTTTCATCTGTTTGTGTCCTCTTTTATGTCCTTGTGCAGTGGTTTGTAGTTCTCCTTGAAGAGGTCCTTTACATCCTTTGTTAGTTGTATTCCTAGGTATTTTATTCTCTTTGTAGCAATTGTGAATGGCAGTTCATTCTTGATTTGGCTCTCTGTTTGTCTGTTATTGGTGTATAGTAATGCTTGTGATTTCTGCACATTGATTTTTGTATCCTGAGACTTTGGTGAATTTGCTTATCAGTTTTTGGAGATTTTGGGCTGAGACAATGGGGTTTTGTAAATATACAATCATGTTGTCTGCAAATAGAGACAATTTGACTTCCTCCTTTCCTAATTGAATATGCTTTATTCCTTTTTTTGCCTGATTGCTCTTGCCTATTGAATAGGAGTGGTGAGAGAGGGCTTCCTTGTCTAGTGCCAGATTTCAAAGGGAATGCTTCCAGTTTTTGCCTCTGTATATTGGCTGTTGGTTTGTTGTAAATACCTTTCATTATTTTGTGATACTTTCCATTGATACCTAGTTTATTGAGGGTTTTTAGCATAAAGGACTGCTGAATTTTGTTAAAGGTCCTCTCTGCATCTATTGAGATAATCATGTGGTTTTTGTCTTTGGTTCCATTTATGTGATGGATTACGTTTATAGACTTGCAGATGTTGAACCAGCTTTGCATCCCAGGATGAAGCCTACTTGACCGTGATGAATAAACTTTTTGATGTGCTGTTGCATTCAGTTTGCCAGTATTTTATTGAAGATTTTTGCTTTGATGTGCATCATGAATATTGGCCTGAAGTTTTCTTGTGTAGTTGAGTCTCTGCCAGGTTTTGGTAGCATAATGATGTCGGTCTCATAAAATTAGTTAGGGAGGATTCCCTCTTTTTGTATTGTTTGGAATAGTTTCAGAAGGAATGGAACCAGCTTCTCTTTGTACATTTGGTAGAATTTGGCTGTAAACCCATCTGGACCTGGACTTTTTTTGGTTAGTAGGCTATTAATTGCTGCCTCAACTTCAGTCCTTATTATTGGTCTATTCAGGATTTCAACTTCTTCCTGATTTAGTCTTGGAAAAGTGCAAGTGTACAGGAATTTATCCATTTCTTCCAGATTTACTGGTTTGTGTGCATAGAGTTGTTTGTCGTAATCTCTGATGATAGTATGTATTTCTGCAGAATCAGTGGTGATATCCCCTTTGTTCTTTTTTATTTCATCTATTGATTCTTCTCTTTTTTCTTTTTTATTAGTCTGGCTAGTGGTCCATCTATTTTGTTGATCTTTTCAGAAAACCACCTCCTGGATTTATTGATTTTTTTGAAGGGTTTTATTTTGTGTGTGTGTTTTTCTCCTTCAGTTCTGCTCTGATCTTAGTTATTTCTTGTCTTCTGCTAGCCTTTGAGTGTTTTTGATCTTGCTCCTCTAGTTCTTTCAATTTTGATGATAGGGTGTCAATTTTAGATCTTTCCTTACTTCTCATTTGGGCATTTATTGCTATAAATTTCCCTCTAGACACTGATTTAAATGTGTCCCAGAGATTCTGGTACGTTGTGTCTTCATTGTTATTGGTTTTGAAGAACATCTTTATTTCTGTCTTCATTTCATTGTTTATCCAATTGACATTCCAGAGCCCGTTGTTCAGTTTCCATGAAGTTGTGCTGTTTGAGTTAGTTTCTTAATCCTGAGTTCTAACTTGATTGCACTGTGGTCTGAGATACTGTTATGGTTTCTGTTCTTTTGCATTTGCTGAGGAGTGATTTACTTATTTTAGAGTAAGTGTGATGTGGTGCTGAGAAGAATGCATATTCTGTGGATTTGGGGTGGAGAGTCCTGTAGATGTCTATTAGGTTTACTTGGTCCAGATCTGTGTTCAAGTACTGGATATCCTTGTTGATTTTCTGTCTCATTAATCAGTCTAATAATGACAGTGGAGTGTTAAAGTCTTCCACTATTATGTGCAGGAGGCTAAGTATCTTTGTAGGTCGTTAAGAACTTGCTTTATGTATCTGGGTGCTCCTGTATTGGGTACATATATATTTAGGATAGTTAGCTCTTCTGGTTGTATTGATCCTTTTTACCATCATGTAATGCCTTTCTTTTCTCTTTTGATCTTTGTTGGTTTAAAGTCTGTTTTATCAGAGACTATGATTGCAACCCCTACTTTTTTTTTTTTGCTATTTTCTTGGTAAATCTTCTTCCATCCCTTTATTTTGAGCCTATGTGTGTCTTTGCATGTTAGATGGGTCTCCTGAATAGAGCACACTGATGGTTCTTGACTTTTTATCCAGTTTTCCAGTCTGTGTCTTTTGATTGGGGCATTTAATTCATTTACATTTAATGTTAATATCGTTATGTATAAATTTGATTCTGCCATTTTGTTACTGGTTGGATGTTTTGCCCTTTGGTTGGTGCAGTTTCTTCATTGTGTTTTTGGTCTTTACCATTTGGTTCTTTTTTTGCAGTGGCTGGTACTGGTTGCTTTTTTCTGTGTTTAGTGCTTCCTTCAGGAGCTCTTGTAAGGCAGGTCTGGTGGTGATGAAATCTCTTAGCAATTGCTTGTCCATAAAGAATTTTATTTCTCCTTCACTTATGAAGCTTAGTTTGGCTGGATATGAAATTCTGGGTTGAAAGTTCTTTTCTTTAAAGACGTTGAATATTGGCCCCCACGCTCTTCTGGCTTATAGGGTATCTGCCAAAAGATCTGCTGTGAGTCTGATGGGCTTCACTTTGTGGGTGACCCAACCTTTCTCCCTGGCTGTGCTTAGCATTTCTTCCTTTGTTTAAACCCTGGTGAATATGACGATTATGTGCCTTGAGGTTGCTCTTCTTGAGGAGTATCTTTGTGGTGTTCTGTGTATTTCCTGTATTTGAATGTTGGTCTGCCTTGCTAGGTTGGGGAAGTTCTGGATTATATCCTGAAGAGTGTTTTCCAGCTTGGATTCATTCTCCCTGTTACCTTCTGATACACCAATCAAGCATAGATTAGGTCTTTTCTCTTAATCCCATATTTCTTGGAGGATTTGTTCATTTCTTTTCACTCTTTTTTCTTTTCTTGCTTTTTTGTTTTATTTCATTGAGTTGATCTTCAATCTCTGATATCCTTTCTTCTGCTTCATTGATTCGGCTATTGAAACTTGTGTATGCTTCATAAAGTTCTTGTGCTGTGTTTTTCAGCTCCATCAAGTCATTTATGTTCTTCTCTAAGCTTGTTATTCTAGTTAGCATTTTGTCTAACCTTTTTTAAAGGTTTTTAGTTTCCTTGCATTGGGTTCGAACATGTTCCTTAAGCTCAGAGAAGTTTGTTATTACCCACCTTCTGAAGCCTTCTGCTGTCAATTCATCAAATTCGTTCTCCATCATGTTTTGTTTCCTTTCTGATGAAGAGTTGTGATCCCTTGGTGGGGGCGAGGCTTCTGGTCTTTGATAGTTTCATCCTTTTTGCACTGGTTTCTTCCCATCTGCTTGGATTTATCTAGCTTTGATTTCAGATAGCTACTTGGGGAGGCAGCCTTTCCTTTGTCTGCCTGCAGAGGGGCTGTTGGGCTGCCATGGATCCAGTGGAGCTGTTACATAGATTTCCTACCTCTTTTGTTTACTTAGGAAGATTAGGACTACCTCTGCAACGGTGGCTGTCTTTCCCCCGCTCCGCTGAGCTTGGTCATTCTTGGTCATGCTCTAACTGATGTGTTGGCTGTGATACTCTCAAGTGAGAGGGCTTCAGCCTGCTTGTCTTTTTGGGGAAGGGATCCTCCCACTTGTATTGTCTGATTCCCTGTTTTCAGTTTCCTTTCTTTCAGGGGGCTGGTAGCTCTGTCCCGCGGGCTTTTCAGAGTCAGGCAGTGCTTCTGCCTAGATCTGTGCTGACAACCCTAGCACCACTGGAGTTGCTGCTCAGCCCTGTTTGAGCAGCTCACGGGGGATTTTCAGCCTGGTGAAGATCTCCAGTTCTGTGGGTTGTGGAGGGCTTGGGTGAAGCACAGTATCTGAACTGAAGTCCCAAAGGGGAAAGCCCCCAATTCTCCGGTCAGCTGCACTCATCTCCTGGGTAGGGCATTGCCCCGCCCTGCCTCAACTTGCCCTTTTTGGTTTATATTCACTGTCCAATCAGACCCAACAAATGAACCTGGCTCCTCATTTGGAACTGTGGAGACCACTCGACTTCTGTGTCTCTTGCTGGGAACTGTGTTCTAGAGCTGCCTCTATCCATTCATGTTGGAAAAACCCCCAGTTGTGTTTTCTTTCAACCACGTTCAGCTGAATAGGGGCAGCCATGGAATAAGTGGTTGGTGTGGTTTGCTGTCAAATATCATGAAGAAAGGGGCATGGGAGTGAAGAAAGGGCCATGCAAGAGATGGGTGATGATGGTTGGCCAGGGTTAAAGCTGAGGAGGGAAAGAAAGGGTGAAGTCAGGGGAATGAGGAAGAATGAATCATAATTGGCAGGATGATATAATCACTGAAGCTCCAGAGAGAGAGTGAGATAGAAAGTTAGCAGATGGCACTCAGAGACTGAAAGGTTAGAAATTGACACCATAGAGGGTTTACAGTTACTTGACTAGCAAGTTCAGGAGTTTGAATCCTGCTTTATAGTCTACTTTTCATTTTTCTCTTTTTCTGTATGGCTCCACTTTCTAAATGTAAAGTGTCCTTTCTGAGTTGGTAAATGCAGAATCTTACCTAAAAGAGTGGTGTGGGAAAAGGAAAGGTGTGGGTTTGTTGGAAATCTACAAAGAGAGCTGATAGAACATAGGATGGTGGGGTTGTTGAACACATTACCTTGAATATCTTTTTTAAGCCTTGAAAGTCATCTGTATTTGTAAAGAGAATGATTGATGATTATAGTTCAATAAAATAATCTTATGTCTCTCTATTTGTCTGCAGTATCATCAACCATTTGAAAACTGAGAAAAATCTGTGTAATCACCAATGATTTAGATAATGCAGTGCTCGTAAGTAACTTCATTCTTTTCTGCTACTGAATTGCCTGATTGTTTTCCCTATTGGAAGGGCACATATGAACCATATGTGTATGAAGGCTCATACAGGTCCCCGGATAGTCTGGTACCATAGCAAGGGTCCCCTTTGTTCTACATTAAACATTTGTTTGAAATTTTCTGAGAAGGCCATTATTAAATAGGAAAGAGGTTTGGTAGGGAAGGGAGTGGGGTGTGGAGGGAAGGAGAACTTTAGATTCTTTGGGGAAAGATAAGGATGGAGTTATAAAACTACCAAGGGAAGATGATGTCAAGGAGTTAGGAGAGCCTCAAGGTTTGTCAACTCATATGATGAACAGGCACATAATTTTGAAAGTAATTGCATGCTAAATGTTCTAGAGTGGGATTATTATTGGTTATTGGTGACAAATTATTTGATCTACAATATCTAACCACTAAATGAAGACAGCTTAACAAGTTAAGCTAATAAATTTGTGTTTAAGAGCCACAGTTATTTAAAAATTATATATAATACATATACAATTATACACTCATATAATGCATGTTATGTATAATATATATATGTGTATAAAATGTATACATTAAAATATATTTGTATATATCTCCCAATACTAAGTGACAATAGCCTATTGGTAATTATGTTTTTAGTAAAATGTTTTCCTCTATAGCAATGTTATTTCTAAGCCAGAATCCTTGCAATGAAAGGCAATGAAGTTGGAAAAGAGAGTCTCACTCCCTGACCTGGGAGAATGTTTCAGAGCTCCCCACTTGTGTGGTGCTCTTCCAAGGCTCTGTTCCTACTTTTAAAATCAGTTTCATGTTTTTTATATTGAAGAGAGTCCCCAAAGTGATGAACTCAGGACTAAAAATCCCAAGTCCACCCCTGCCTCAGAATGCTTTCAGCACGAAAGTGTTTAGTCTGTATGATAATTGCATAATCCCAGTGTAGTCTGGTATAATATCAAACCCCAAACTCATTCTGTATTCTCTTGCAGCTGAGGTCCAAATCAAGTGATGAAGGTTTCCACTGTTGGGTTCTCTTGTCTTTGCTCCCTTCCTCCTCCTGATGGCTTCTGTCCTTGGTGTGTCTAAGGCTGGGCTCAGAGGACAGTCACAAGTGGCAGGTGTAAGCAATCTGGTGTGGGTGCTTGCTGGGTGCAGCATATAGTCCCACATGGCCTCCTTTTCTCTTAGACAAGGCTTTGGTGGATTCCTTGGTGTCACTGTTTCCTGGAGACTGGTTTGGCTGCTTCCCATCTGATGAGGACAGTATTTTTCCTGGGCTGGCCACCCATGACTCTGACACTTCTGTGCCTGGGTTCCCATGGCCACTCTTTTGTTGGAGTCCATTTGCCTCTCCATGTAGACTTCTTCATGGGATCTGTTTTAAGGTTTCCCTATAATAGAGCTCATGTTTGGACTTTGAGAAACTTCTCTGGGGGTAAAAATGAAGCTTGACTCAGTGCATCCCCATTTTTCTCTGGATCTCAAATTCCTTAAGTCTCTCTAAGCTACTTTTTCTCTTGGCTTCAGGTTGAGGGGAAATGCCACCTCCCCTTCCTCCGGGATGTGTGTGGGTAGCAATATGGCTCACTGACAACTCATGCTACAGAAGACTTAGTTCTTCAGTCTTTTTTTCAGGCTGAGATCAGCAACCAGCTAATGCTGGAAAGACCAACTACTTTCCCTGCAATCTTTTTTTTTTTTAAATGGAGTCTCGCTCTTGTCACCCAGGCTGGAGTGCAGTAGCATGATCTCGGCTCACTGCAACCTTCACCTCCCAGGTTCAATGGATTCAACTGCCTCAGCCTCCTAAGTAGCTGGGATTACAGGTGCCCACCACCACACCTGGCTAATTTTTGTACTTTTAGTAGAGGTGGGGTTCAGTAGCCATGTTAGCCAGGTTGGTCTTGAACTCCTGACCTCAAGTGATCAGCCCACCTTGGCCTCCTACAGTGCTGAGATTACAGGTGTGAGTCACTGTGCCAGCCCCTGCAATCTTTTTGAAAATCTTGAGGGAATGGTTTAGACCAGCCTCTCTCTTCAAATAGAGGTGGCCTTGGAGCTCGCTGTTGTGTGCTTTACTTTAGAGCAATTACATTGAAGCAGGAAAAGGGGCATTTATTAACCTGTTAAACCCCCAAATTGGAGAATCCAGGAAAATGCAGATAAAACAAGTCTAGAAGAATAGTTTGGCAAATGGAACAAAAGATAAAAATGGTAGGAAAATCCTGTGGCATGAGACACTGGTTACTTATGGGGGACAGCTTGGGGCAGTGTACTCAGAATAAGACCGTTCCATTTCTGACTTGGTGGATCAGGCACATCTTTCTTTAAAGTGTTCTATAATTTCCTTTTCTCATCTAGGTTTTGACCTGTAGGTGTAACACTTAAAGAGAAAGAGGGTATGGAAATGCAAAACCTGAGAACTAGTGAACGATTTTTTCACATTTGCAAATGGGTCCACGACAAGAAGCATCTACCCCGGCTCCCTGCAATTTTATGCTCTGATATTTCCTTGGTCCTGTGGATCCAGTTCTACCATAAAATCCTCAGGCCTCTGTCATAGCCTGGAAAAATTTATAATTCAAACTCCCAGTGGGTAAAGTTCCAGCCTAAGCTGGCTCTCATGAAGAAATACAATTTTATTCCTTTCTGTATATTGTGCTTGAAATGGAAACGAAAATTCTTAGTTCAAAAGGTTCTACTGGGTCTTCAGGATAAAATGATTACAATGGCAAACTCTTGTAAAACATATGATCCCTGGTTATCCATATCATTCTGGTGGCATTTAGTTGGGAATTCTCTTGGATTTCAGGTCTGGACTTGTTTGGGAAGGAGGACGACAAAGCCCTCATATTTGTTAACTGTGGTCTGTATTCCTATACTCATCTGCCAGAAAACCTGCATTAAAATTAATAATTTGCTAGAAACTTTTCAGGTTGGCCTGGCTTGACATGGAGTCTTAAGTTTTCATATATGTATAAAAAACATAGGTTAAAAACTATCAAAAACAATTTAAAAGAGCATAATTTTATAATTTGTATCAAGGATGGAAAATAAGATAATTAGAAACATTTAGTTCCTCAGGGTGTCTTAAATTTGCTTCAGGATATTAACCTTTCACATTTGGCCTCAATATGCATGCAGTTTTCATATCTGCAGAAGTCTCAATGCATTCCCATTAACCGTTATTTGATTGGAGTGAAAATGAATTAAGTCTTCTATACTCATCTTAATGTTTAGTTGTCATCAGTTCATGCCCAAGAGGGCAAAGCAGTTGAAAAGCATATATGGTCATGGCAAAAAAAAAAATTCTTTGGTTGGAGGTCACTTGTCCCCTTCTTTTCGTATGCATTAAGTGGCTGTGTAAATGCAATAGACTTGATTACTTTATATCATGTGGTCTTGTGGCATCTTAGCTTGGCTAATTGGGGCAGAATTTTAAGAGACTGCTTTTTTAGCTTTGTCTTTGTATATCTTGGAATTAAAAACCTGTTTAAATGGAGGAACCATGCAACATGAAATGCTTTTCACTTGAGAGTGGTAATTGTTCAGCTATACCAAGTATTTTCCGTATCTGCAGCTGCCTCTGTGTGATTGTATAAGGTAGGAGTTAGCTAATAGGTTATCATTAAATACGACCTGCTTTCCAGAAATTCAGGTCATTCTCACCCTTCAGTGATTGTTAATGTTAATGAAGTTTTCTCACTTGTTATGGCCAATTTCAACTCACCTCAAACTTCTAGACACTCCACTGACAATGCAAATGACTAAATGCTCTCGGTATAATCTGGTATTTATGTTAGAATTTTCTGTTTCATGAGAGCCTTGCAATAAACTCTTACAACACACTGAAGACTTCTTTCTTGGATAACGTAATCAGTAGTCATGATATCTATTATTTAAGTTAACATATAGTTTTATTTCCATAAAGATACATTTACAGATCATTATTTGTTTTATTTATTAATATTATTTTTTCTAAATGGAGTCTCACTCCGTCACCCAGACTGGAGTGCAGTGGTATGGTATCGGCTCACTGTAACCTCTACCTCCTGGGTTCAACCTCGGGTTCAAGCAGTTCTCCTGCCTCAGCCTCCTGAGTAGTTGGGACTACAGATGTATGCTACCATACTTGGCTAATTTTTATAGTTTTAGTAGAGATGAGGTTTCCTTATGTTGGCCAGGCTGGTCTTGAACTCCTGACCTCAAGTAGTTTGTCCGCCTCGACCTCCGAAAGTGCTGGGATTACAGGCAGAAGCCACCATGCCTGGCCTACAAATCACAATTTTAGACTTGAGACAGTGTTATTAAATCAATTGTCAATACTAGTGTAATTGATCATCTGTTCTACTAGATAATGTCATGCTCTAGTTTTAAAATTTCAGTAGTTAGACCAGTCTGACCAACATGGAGAAATCCTGTCTCTACAAAAAACACAAAAAATTAGCTGGTTGTGGTGGTGCATGCCTGTAATCCCAGCTACTCGGGAGGCTGAAGCAGAATTGCTTGAACCCAGGAAGCTGAGGTTACTCTGAGCCGATATCATGCCATTGCACCCCAGCCTGAGCAACAAGAGCAAAACTCTGTCTCAAAACATTTTTTTTCCATAGTTCTCACAACATGCTTCCTTTGGTAAGAGGTTGTGTTAGACTGTATATGTTGAAATGCATTACAGAACTTTGATATGCATTATACAACATTGAGGGCTGCCGCATGCTGAGGTCTCCACAGAACAGACCCTGAGGTGAAGTTCTGTGCACATTGTTTGTTTGAGGAGTTAAAGCAGGAGAACTAGGCAGAGGGAGAAATTACAGGGCAGTGCAGTTATACTGGAAACCTTAGCAGAGCCCTCAGGGGGTGCTGGAGCTGGGATGTCCAAGCTGAGTTGTCCCAAATGGAAGCAAGAGGGCTGGGTCCACATGCCCCTGCAGTGAACAGTCATTTCTTACAGGCTTTCCCTGGGGAAGGGCTGTGCTCTTGGACTAGGTACCTCTGTTCAGACAATGGCAATTCCTGGAAAGAGACTCAGTTGAGAACCTTTGTCTACCAATACCCTAAGGAGCTGGCAGAATGACTGCTTCAGTTCCTGAAGAGGGTGGATCTGGGCAGACCACCTCTGCAGCTACTATAAGGGTTTACCAAGAGAGGGTGGATCCCAAGAATAACAAGTGTGAGAAAATTCACTAGCTTACTCTCTGCTGGGGATCTATGCTGTCTTAATATGCCATTCCAAGGTTATCAGAAAGTGCCTCATTCATATTTATATGAGCTTCCTCTAATGTGAGTTAATTCCAGAGAGTAGCCTTGGTTAAGCTGAGTCAGTGGTGAAATGAAAATAGGAAGTAAAGACTGCTAAATGTTTGCAACAGGATTTTTCCCAGGTCTCAGGCTGGCAAAGGGCGATTGTTCCGTGTTTCATATATTCATTCCAAGCATCCACTGAATTTCTTTAAGGTTCCAGGCACCATAAGAAATGACACAGAAACATCTGTCTCCACTTCTATAAACTTCTGCAGGAGAAAAAAGACTAGTAAATAGTCATTACCCAGCATGATACTTGGGACAAGCAGTAAGAGAAAAGGCAGATGATCGAGGAAGAATGACCCACGGGTGTGCTAGCGCCGGCTCCTACTGGTTCACCACAGCCAGTCTGATTTTCAGAAATGTTGTCACCTTGTTTCTATGAAAATCAAATGATATGAACTTATCATTAAATTTTATTAAAAACAAGGTTAGCATATACTAAAAACTCATTACTTTCTAATTATTTTACTATGATTTATGCTCTTAAGCTTTCTTCTATTGTGCCTTTCTGGTAGTAATATCATATAATGGTGTGCAGCTGTGCATAGATTCCCATTTCTGTGTTCAGTGATGTTACCTTGGAGGCTTGGAATTGGTCACTATGGGAGCATTTATACCACGGAATGGGCAAATGCTTCCTCTCTTGCTTCACTCCTGAAGGGTTTGATTTATTGTTTTGTTGACTATCTAGACTTAAGAAAGTGATGGAGTAAACGCCAATAACATGGAAGAAACTTACGCATATCATTTCTGTAGCCATTATATTGTGAATGGCACAAAAAATTGAGGAAATATTCTGCTTCTATTTGCAAATCATCTGATTCAGCAAGAGTTCCTCATGTCATTGACATATGAATAAACTTTGCGTAGACATCTTCATTTTTTCACTTTTTTACTCATTAATGTAAATGAGAATATTAATATTAATTAGTCATGTCAGAGCTATAGGATTTTGCCAACAATATGGGAAATTTCTGAATTGGAAAATAATCAAACGTTTATTCAGTCTAACTTTATGAAATTATAGCTGACTTGCAATCATTGTTTGGCTAAAGATACCAGAGTTCAGAAAATCGAGGTAAGTATTTTGTGAGGATCAATTGGCTGTTTATAATGAAGAGTAGTATATATTTTATTATTTTTGTGACTTGCTTGCTACACATTCCATTTTCATCAGTTAAAATTATAATAAAATAAATAAAATAAAATTATGTGCATATGTACACCCATGCATTTTTCCCGCTAGAGAGCAGGTTGTTAAAACTTTATCAGCACACAACTGGATAAAGCAGAGCTAATACAGAACTTTGCACAGTTACCATATGAGCAACGGAGGGGTTAGGGGTCACATAACTCATTCTGAAAAGATTGAGTGAGGGGAAGCAGGAAGAGAAAAGGGACGGCTGAGCTTACATCATCAGTAGACTTCTGGTTCCTCCTCTTTCTCCTACATTGCATTCTGCTGTACAGCAGACCAAAAAGAAGGTAAAATTGCTAGGCTCTCTTTCATTCTGGCATTAGTATTTCTGACTACTAATGCACCAAATATTTTCTGGACTAAATGAAGGTACCTAAATGAAGCACTTCTTATAGCTATTTGCATTTCTACCACAAACACATTTTTGTGACAACCCATTAATGCCATTGAAATTATTTGTGCTTTCCCTCACGAGATATTTCTAGGCAGTTTGGCTCTGTGTGGATTCGCTCTGTAGCACTCACTATAGGACCATTTCCCTGAGCATTTTTTTTTTGGGACTCTCAGACCTTCCCCTCACCCTTGGGAAGCATCGTCCATCTATTATCCTGAAATGGCAAGGCCACTTCCTTTAGGTCCTGGTGTTCATATTGGGCATGATGATGCTCACCTCCTTCCAGAGAGCATAATGGAATGCTTTGCTTGGTTCACCACAGGAAAGCATCTATTTAGGTGAATTTCTGTTCTCTACCCTCCTCAAGTCATTTTTTTCCCAGGTCCTGGATCTCAGACCTGATTTCTCCATGTCTATTTTGCTATTTTCCTCATATGGATATGCTGTATTTAATCTTTATAGAATTCATAAGATTGAATATATGACAGATTAGAAATATGTTTGATTTTAAGTTTAAAGTATTTTTCCATTCACAACTATTTTTAGAATTCTTTAGGTCTTTTTAAGGGTAATTTTAAAAAATGATTTTTTAAAGACAATACAACAGTGGTGACTCATACCTGTAATCCCAGTACTTTGAGAGGCTGAGGAGGGCGGATCACAAAGTCAGAAGTTTGAGACCAGCCTGACCAACATGGTGAAACCCAACCTCTACTAAAAATACAATAATTAGCTGGGTATGGTGGCGGCTGCCTGTAATTCCAGCTACTCGGGAGGCTGAGGCAGGAGAATGGCTTGAATCTGGGAGGTGGAGGTTGCACTTAAGCTGAGATCATGTCATGGCACTCCAGCCTGGGCAACAAGAGCGAAACTCCATCTCAAAAAAAAAAAAGTTGGTAATTGATTGCATAGTACACTCCTCTCCCTAGACTTTAAACTCCTTAAGGGAAGAAAGTAAATTTCATCTCATTATCCTGTAGGACTAGTCCAGTGTCTGTCATATACCTCGATGAATACACAAATGAGTATTTCAAAATCATTTCTTTAAAACCTAGTTATATACATGAAACTCTAAACATTTTTCTTTGTGAGTGGTGAATATGTCCTGAATCAAATTTTTGTAAACAGAAGTCAATGAATGGTTTTTAAGATGTATTGATGCCAGCAAGGCCACCGTAAGTCCAGTCTTCTCTGCTTTCCTCTCCCATAGTCATCCTAACTCCACACATTTAAAAAAATCGATTCATTCATTTATTCATCTATTATCTATCTATCTATCTATCTATCTATCTATCTATCTATCTATCTATCATCTTTCCACCCAGTTAGTCAACCAGTCAGTTATTCTGCAAATATTCAGTTGTATCCTTGTTATATAATGGTGAGCAAGGTAGACATGGTCCTGCTTTCACTGGAGAAGAGAATATTAAGCCCATCGCTTACAGTGCAGTAAATGCTCTGATAGAAAAAACACATCTCTCATGCATCTCAACATTGACTCTCTCAGGTAAGAAATGAAGATCTAGAAAAGCATGGGGGATAAATGAAAATTATCCTGAGACTTCACAGGTGTGGAAAGGGTTAACCAAGAAATGAGGAGAGGGGATGGTGTTTAGGCTAGCCAGAGCACAATGTCTGCAGATCATCACCAGAGAACATGGTGTGTTCTAAGAGCAGAAAGAATGTAGTATTTCTAAAGCTTGGATTACCAAGTAGGGAGTAAGGAATGATGAGGATACCAGTACCAATAGGGGTTAGAATTTGAAAGGCTCCATGAATTGGTGAGAGTTTGAAGTTCTCATCTTGGATGAAGAATAGAGAATGGGTGGCCAGGTGAGAATCCGGGGCAAGAGTAGCGACTGGGAAGCCAGTTAAGAAGATGATGCAGGGAAGAGGAAGAGGGTGATCACCTGACCTCAGGTAGTGGCTGTGAGGTTGTGAAAAATGGCACCATTCAAGTCAACTCTCTTAGTTACAAGGAACTGGTGGAACATGAAAGGATCGAAATGAATAAAACCTGGCAATTGGAAGATACAGGTAAATCATCTGTCTCTAAGTCTGTCTGTTGCTTCATCTTTGAGAAAGTGGTAATTTCTGATCATTTAATTTTGAGAGCTATTGTTTAGTCTTCCCTTTTGGCGGAACTGATTAACCTTTGCTATAGATGAGGAGAGAGAAGAAACAGAGAAGAGAATTTAAATAGAGGACATATTTATTCTGGCATCTTGTAAATTTGTTATTTAACTTCAGGTCAAAATCAAAATAAGATGTCAAGTTGTGCTTAAGGTACATGCTTATCTCTGAGGCTATAAACATAGCATGACTGAGCAAACTACATGTGGTACCAGAGTGACTAAATACTATGTTATTAATAAGGATGGGAAATATGGAAGGATGTATCAAGTCTGGAGATTCTGTCCCCTTGACTGAAAAAGGCATTAAGGCATTAGGGACATTAATTTAGAAGAAGACAAATATAGTAAACAGTAATTGTTGCATAAAGACATGACATTATTGGTTTTTAAAAGCCCATTCAAAGTTTTAAAAATCATAGCTATATTCATATAATTTCTTTTTAGTGTCACATAGTGTGACGTTTTAAGGATCTCTATGAGTAAATATCATTTTTATTTAATATTTGAGCATAATTAGTGAAGCTGTTTTTTGGTGTAGATCATTTGCTCATGTTATCCCTGTTGGTTACTGTTTTTATAAATTTCAAATTGTTCATTTTTAAAGATAATTTTATTTACTTGAAGATGAAGAGGAACTTCGATTGTAGGAGATTGCCGGCAGCAGCCTTAATAGTCAAAGAGATGGTTTAGTTCTTTTGGAAAAGGAAATGTGACCCTAGGATTATGCCCTTGAGAGATGATACTTCAATTCAAATTGTGATTCACAGAGTAATCGCAGCCTGTGGTAATGCATCTTCAACATCTTAAAATAGCTGTTAGATGGCAGAGCTTTCCCCTTGAGGAAGGCAGTGTTCAGGAGATGTCTTTTGTCTCTTTCAAACCAGCAGGGCAGACTTTGAACAATGAAAAGAAACAATATACAATATTTTCTGGAGTGATTTCAAAATTAACCGAGAACAAAATTATCCTCACCTGTTTTGTACTGTGCTACAAATAAAAAAATAAATAACACAAATAAACAGAATAATATCTGGAAGGTCTCTATGCCTGGGTTAATTTCAAGGCTTCTACAGGGAATAGAAAATTTGGACCTGGAGCTCTTAGTGTACAAGCAAGCAACTGAACACATTCTTAATGTCATGGGTCATTAAATCCATTGTACTCTTTACAGAGAAACATGCAAATGATAAAAATATATTACTATATTTTTCTATCTTTGTAGGTAAACAGTGGCTGATCGCAAACAGTGAGATACTTCTTTATTCTTAATTGCATAAATCGAATTGATGGTTTTCTTTTTTTTTGAAAGAAAGAAAAAAGGAGTGAAGGAGAGGAAAAAAGAGGAAGAAAAAGAGGGAGAGAGAACGGGAATATTGCTTTATTCTAAAAATGGGTATTAATAATGGCCGATCAATATTTTGTGTATTTAAGGTGGAGAATGTATATTTTGTGTATTTAAAATGGAGAGCTCTATAAATATGTCTTTTGGCCAATTTGGTTTTCTTAAATATACAGTGAATGGGGCTATTTGACTATTGTTTCTTCTTTGTCAGGATTTTGACAGCAAGTAACCACTATGATTTATTTTTTAAAGTCATCAGAAGAGCCTTCCAGTCACATTGAAGGTTGTAAAGCACAGAAACGTGTCAAGATGAAGTGGATCATGGTGGGGTGGGGTAAGGCAGACTCTCCCTGGAATAGCTAAAGGTAAGAGGCTGCAGGGGACAGCGCAGAAGGTGCATGGGTCCCTTTTTCACGTTGAGAACTGATGGTTGGCTGCACCCATCAAAGACTGTAGGGAGAGGAGGACAGAGGTTGAGTTGAGAAAGCCTGGCTGTGAGGGTGACTATAAAAATGCAAACCCCAGAGGGAAAGACAAAAGTCAGGTAAAGAAAGAAAATGAGATGGCTGAGAGTAACAAGAGAATGGATTTTAAGTCAAACAGAACAAAATAGGAATGTAAATGACAGACAAGTAGCAAGGTTGGGTGATCAGGAAGCTGGGACAGACAATATGACAAGGAGCAAGGTGTGCTGCAGAATGAGCTGATCGATTCAGGAACTAAACCTGTACGTGCTGAGAGGCAGCTTGGCGGTTGATCTAAAAAATCTTAAACACTTTACGTGTTTAAAATCTTAAATCTTTAAGTAACGGGGGTTACTTAAAGAAAAATCTTGGGGTCCAACAGACTATAGACAGGGACTTGGCATCAAGACTAAAATACCAAGGATTTCAGCTAGATGGGCTGTCCAGAGTTTGTAAAAGTAGAGACTGAGAGACCAGCAGATGCTGTGGCAACAGTGGTGTAAGCCAGGCAATGTCAATGTCAGCACAGCTCTAGCAGCTGAGGAGTAGGGTAGATTCATTCAAAAACCAGGGAAAGAGCACTCATCATGTGGCGAGTACAATAGATACGTTACAAGGAGCTATCAGGGCTGATTCCCGTCCTCAGGAATACAACAATCTGGTGGTGATACCACCAGCAACCACACTTTCCCCAACCCCACCCAACCAAACCAATGAAACATCTTGCAACACTCAGTAATATATTACTACATTTATTTTGCTCTATGGCCAGTGGTCTTCAGGTCCCAGTTAGCCTGACATGTAGGCTGGTATGTGACAAGGCCTGCAACAGTTCTGAGAGAAGTCATTATTGAGAGATTAGAACATAGGCTGAGATATTTTCTTGGCATCCTTCCTAATTAATCTCCTAGGCTTGTACCCATCAGATGCTTAGCAGCACAGTAGTTCTTGAATCCTCTCCTTAGCCACAGCAAGCACTAGATCCGGGATGAAATTGCAGGACAGGTTTTTGGTGTGGTTTTATTGGTAGAAGAAACAGTGTTTAATTTGCTAGGAAGGTATGAGTTTTACTTTTTGAAGGAATCTTCTTCAAAAATAAGGATGCATATACTTTGAAGAGTCCTTCCTGGCCCTGAGGTGACAGCAACTGACTTTGAAGCAGCCTGTTTACTGTGGTTCTAAGTCTTTGTGGGTCACTTGGAAACACAAATCTGGTAGGCAGGAGGCCTGTGTTATTCATATTTTTTCCTAACTCTGACTTTAGGCACATCATGCCACCTCTTCGCCCTTGAGTTCTGTTGTTGTCTGAATCCTTCAAAGTGCATGTACTGAAGTTTAATCCCCAATGAAACAATATTGGGAGGTGGGCACAATAATGGATGATTAAGTAAATCATGAGGGCCCTGACCCCTTTACATGTTTGAGACATGGTCTCACTGTGTTGCTCATGGTGGAGTACACTGATGTCATCATGGCTCACTGCAGCCTTAACCTCCCAGGCTAAAGTGATCCTTCAGCTTCAGCTCTTCAAGTAGTTGGGACTGCAGGGGTATGCCATCATACCTGGCTAATATTTTTGGGGAAATAGGATTTCATTATGTTGCCCAGGCTGGTCTCAAACTTCTAGACTCAAGTGATCCTCCTGCCTTGACTTCCTAAAGTGCTGGGATTACAGGCTTGTGCCACCACACCTGATCTCTCAATCACTCTTAAGGCAAAAGTCCAACTTTCTATGGGCCATGTGACCTTTACTGTGTACACCTAAGATGTACCCCAATGATCGCTGCCTTGTCTTACTCATGTTCCTGTGTATTTCCCACCTGCAATGTTTGGTTAGACCTCCTCATGTGCTCTAACAAGCAGAATAAGGAAGAAGTGATGGCACTTCACTACTATGATTAGGATACAAAAGGCCACAACTTCTCTCTTGCTGGAGGCCTCTGTACTTCTTCGTTGGCTCACTCTGATGAAGTAAGCTGTCATACTGGAGAGGCCCACAAGACAAGGAACCGAGGGTCTCCTCTGGGAAGCAAAGAACTGAAACCCTTAGTCTAACAGCCCCCAAGAATTTGAATCTTGGTAACAAAACTTGAAAGCGGATCCTTTGGAATTAAGTTGAGCCTTTGGATGATCCAGCCCTGGCCATTACCTTCATTGCAGGGATAGAAGGAGGGGCTGAGGGCAGACAAACAGAGGAGGCAGCAGATCCATGAAGCAGGATCCAGCCCAGCTGTACCTGATTTGTGAACCACAGCAACTGTGAGAGAATTAATGGTGTTTCAAGCCACGTGGGGGTAGTTTGTTTTGCAGCAATAGGTAACTAATCCATGGCCTTATAGGAACGGACGCTTGGCTACTTCTCAGACCTCACCTCCCTTCACCTCCCACTTTCTACTTTTCTCCAGCATCTCTGCTCTTATTTCTCCTTCTTGGACATACCAAACTTGTTCTGACTCCATGGAATTTTGCTTGCTGTTTAGAATGCGCTCGAATGCTCTTACATGAGACATTTGCATGGCTGATTCTTTCCCGTATCCAGGACTTCTTTCGATTCTCACTTTTGCAGAGAAGCTTTCTTTGGCCTCCCTCCATGGAGAAGTTACAACGACTGCTTCCAGCTGCTTCTTTCTTGCACTCATCCTTTTCCGTCTCATTATCCTGCATTATTTTTCTTCCTACCCTTACGTCTTTCTTGTTTGTACTTTATTGCCTGTTCCTGAATTCTGTTTTAAGCTCCATGAGGGTTGGGGTTTGGTCTGTTCTCAGTTTCTAGAATACAGAGGTGCTAACTACATATTGATTGAACAAATGGGTACATTTTACCGTAATAGGCCAGCACTTCCTCATTTGCAAGATAATGGTGTTAGAACAAATGTCATTAAATTTGCCTCTATATCTAAACTTACTGTTCTACCACTAATATGGCAAAGAGTTTATTAAAGACAGGAAATCAAAATTAGAACAGAATAAGAATCAGGCAAGGGGGCTTTTGGAGTGGAAAACATTGGGGTTTGTAAGACACCGTGGATGGAGAGGACGTACTGTCATTTGACAAGAACCGTCTGGTCTAGGGTTGTCCCATAGAACTCTGTGATGATAGGAATATTCTAACCTGCACTGCCCAGTACGGGAGCCATAGCCTCCTGTGGCTATTGAGCCCTTAAAATGTGGCTAGTGAGACTGGATAAATTTCAAATTTTATTTTTATTTTATTATAGAGACAGAGTCTTGCTGCATCATCCAGGTGGAGTGCAGTGGTATGATCTTAGCTCACTGAAGCCTCAACCTTCTGAGCTCAAGCCATCCTCCCACCTTAGCCTCCTGAGTAGCTGGTACAGGTGCAGCCACTATGCCCAGATAATTTTTTTATTTTTTATTTTTAGAGATAGGGTCTTGCTATGCTGCCCAGGTTAGTCTTGAATTCCTGGCCTCATATAATCCTCCCATCTTGGCCTCCCCAAGTGCTGGGATGATGGTTACAGGCATGAGCTACTGCTCCCTGTCTCAAATTTTATTAATTTAAATTTAAAGAGCCCTTTTATATTCTAAATCATGTAATTATTTGTTGGCCCTGTGATTGTACTTTCACAATCTTATCCACCATGAAAGATCAGGGCATATTAGGCTGGTACAGACATACAGTTAGTTTTACTTCAGAGACAGCGAATGGACAGGAAAGGGGACATTATGTTCTCACCGTAGATTTATGACTAAAATGCAAACTAGAAAAAATTTTTTTTGCATAGAACCAGAAATGTGCTATGGAATCCACTGCTCAGTACTAATTAAGTGCCACCCTGTAATAATGACAGTTTTCTATGGGGTTGATTTTTTTTTCCTATTCCCTCTCATTTTATTTTATTTTTCTGCTTTTCATTTCCATCTAGGTAGTTTTGAAAGTAAATAGAAAAGACAAAAATCAACAAAAAGTCAGTGCTCGATAATTTTGCCACTTTTAGTAGAAGTGTTGATTACCACCTAAAGATATCTCTGTTGTTGATTATGAACATGAAATAAACCAATTGGTTGTCATTTTCTTTGGGTCTATGATGTCTCTCGTCATCTGGAATTTAAGCATCTGAGCTTCCCAATTTCTTCTTCACTTTTCTTAATTATTATCCTTTTTGTTTCCACAGACAGAATCTGAACTATCTTTTAACACGGGCGAATGCAATGTATTATCAACGGTCGCAGCTGCTCTTTATAACGAAGATAATTCCCCTCAGCCCAGGCCTTTGGCTATGATACCTGGGTATTGGAAAGAACCAAAATGCCTTTTTCTCTCTCTTTTTTTCATGTTAAATAATGACATGTTTATTTTCCTGGTTAATAAAAATAATGACTCAAGAAAGTCCTACAAATGTTTGTTTTCCCTTAACACATGAATGCCTTGGCATCTGTGAAAGGTTATGTGTTGCATAGGCTTTGAGACAAGACCCAGGTTAAATTAGTGCTGTGTTAAGTATTTATACGTGACACTGAGAAAATTGCTAAACATCTCTGTTTTGCTTCCCTTCTCTCACAGGCAGAACAGACGTGATAATAGGCATGTGTCAAGGTTGCTGTGTGGACCAGCTGAAACCCTATGTGTGAAAGCACTTCACACACCGAAGGGGGTAATGTGAGATTCAGTTTTTTTAAAAAAATGGAAATTCATTCTAGTTTTGGGACATGGCTTTGTACTTGTTCTGTCTTGGGATGTTAATCAGCTCTTTCTCCATTATAACTGCCCCCATCCCACCTTAACAAATGGGCTCACCTCAGATGTCACTTCTCAGAGATGATCTCCTTGACCACTCTTTGCCTATATAAAATTTTCCTACTTTAAGTATAGCTCTTATTAGTGTCTGAAATGATCAGATCTATTGGTTTCTATGTATATTAGCTGCCCCTTACCCTGCACCTATGAGAATGTGAATTTTGTAAGGACAGGTACACTCGCTACTGTGTTTACTTCAATATCCCCAGTGCTGAGAACGTCGTCTGAGCATAGTAAATGCTCCATAAATGATTGTTGACTGATAACCCCCAGGGACACTCAAACTAGTCAGAAGCCAGCTGCATTTTTCCATAACAGGTCATATTTCCTGAATTTATGAGCCTTCCCACTTGTCAATTATAGGAGCGTGGCTGCTATGGAAGCCGATTTCCTTCTAGAGCCATTAGGGGTGGCTGTGGGAAATACAGATAGTTTGTCACCCTAAATCCAGGTTAAATATTTTGACAAAAGATTTCTGCAGCTCACCACAAGTCTGCTAAATTCCTCACTGGCAGTCCTCAGAGTCTACAGTTTATTAAGATACCTAGATGCATTCTTATATACAAAGAAGAAATTTAGATTTTTATTAGCGTCTATATGCTAAATTCTTATAACATACTCCTAAGTGGTGTTATTTGGCTGCACAGTGTGTAAAATTCATAAAGTAATTTTGAATTGCATTTAACTAATACACACACACACACACACACAATCACACGTATTTTCACTTTTATTTTTTGAGATGGAGTCTTACTCATTCTGTTGCCCAGGCTAGAGTGCAGTGGCACAATCATGGCTAACTGCAACCTTCACCTTCTGGGTTCAAGTGATTCTCCTGCTTCAGCCTTCTGAGTAGCTGGGATTACAGGCATGTGCCATTATGCCCAGGTAATTTTTTGTATTTTTAGTAGAGACGGGGTTTTGCCATGTTAGCCAGGATGGTCTCAATCTCCTGACCATGTGATCAGCCTGCTTCAGCCTCCCAAAATGCTGGGATTACAGGTGTGAGTCACCGTGCTTGGCTAATACTTTTATTATGTGATCTTTGCTGGCATGAGTTTAAATACTGGCTCATAGCAACATTTTCTGGAAATTTCCTTTTGCCCTTTGCTAGTGCTTCAGCCAGAAGACTCTGCTGAGATGGGCAACTCAGCAAAGAGTCTTCTGGCTGGGGCACTTGCAAAGGCAAAAGCAACTCAGGGATCTCTTGGTGTCCCTAATGTGTCACTGTGGTAGAAAGTGTCTACAATTTCCTGCTTAAAATGCTAAGCACACAAATAAAAAGATACTCAAATAACGCAGTGACTTGGTAAAAGATGAATTATCAGTATTGTTCCCCTATTTGGGGCCAGATTGCTGATGTCACGACATTAACTGATGAGTTCAAAGAGTTTCCTCATGACAGAAAAATTTATTATTCCTAGAAGACCTTGAAGCTATCCGAATTCCTCCAAGTTACATGTCACATTAATTTTAGAGAAAATACAAGGATTATTTTTGTACTCTAAAAATTTGAAGGGAGAAGTCATAAACCTTCCTATACACAAATTAGCTGAGAGTGTTAATTACATTGCTTGGAAGTTCATTTTTGGGGGCCCTCTGATGGCTAATTCATGAACCACCAGGTTAAATAAGAATCAGAAATGATTTTTCTGCCACATGTCTGCAAGTGACAATGGCATCCTGCAGCAGGCACATCTATTTTGAATTATTTGTATTTAAGAAAGAATTAAAATAGAGGAGTGGTATTTTTATGGCATTTATGATAGTTTCTATAAAAGTTGGACTAAAATTGTCTTGGTGAATGATATCATCAGCTAATAAAAAAATCTTAGATGTATGGTGAAGACAGTCCTGAATGCAAAGTTACACTCACTGGTTATGAATCAAAAACTTACCAATTATGTATAGCATTAGAGAAGTCATACTTTCTTTAAGTATGACTTTCTAGAAGGAAGGGAGGTGAGGAGTGACACATAGTTTTTATGTAAAGGGTCCTATTTACTGTGTAGTGAGAAACTAACTCTATGAGAAAGGGAAGTACATGTCAGAGAAAGGCCTTGTGGCCTTGTCGCCTACTGCTTAGTAGCACACCTGACTGATCGACACCTCCTTTTATATAGGCTGTCTTGAGATATTTGGGGGACTTGATTTATACACTTGTAGGTAGCCTGCATGGCAAAGTCTGCTTGATAGGAAAAAAGTTATATACTTGAGATAAGCCAAAGGAGGAACACTGACTTTGTTACTGATGAGCCCACTGCCACCCTTCCAGCCTGGTTTTCAATTCTCAGTCTCAGAAATAATATAATTTGGAGGCTGGGGACATTAATTACAGAAAAATCCAATGGATGGACACATGTTGCCTGAAAAAGAAGGTAACTTCAAGATACCCCTTATTAATTTAGCTCTCATCTCCTATCACATGGATAGTACTCATTTCATATTAATTGCTAGAGAACACTATAATTTCTGGAACACTGGGAGGGATTTATTTCATCACACACCAGCATGGGATGTAATTTTTAATTTAATCAAGTAGTTCCTCTCCTTTGCGATAAAGATTGGTTTAGAAAACTCAGGCTAAATCGATCAGCATAAGGCACTTTCTTAGCCCTGGGATTGCTTTAGAAATGGGCATAGAACCAAATTTGGCCCAATAAAATACAGCAGAAGGTTTATTTGTAGATTTTGGGAAATAAGTGTTCTCAATTCTAAAATAAAACCATCCAGAGAAGTTCTATTTATTTCTCTTAAGATTGATGCATTTGGGAGACCCAAAAATGTGGATTCTATCTGTGAGCCCAAGGATAAAGGAGAACAAAAGATCAATAGCAGAAAAATGCAGCTGGACCACAGATGGTGCAGTCTGACCTCTGCTCTGCCCCTCCCTCTGTCTGTAATTTCAGAAATTTGACCATGATGTATCTTGGTGTGAATTTCTTTGGGTTTCTCCTGTTTGTGGTTCCCTCAGCTTCTTGAATCTATATACTTACATCTTTTGCCAAACTGGGAAGATTTCAGCCATTATAACTTTGAATATTTTCTCTGATTTTCTTCAATGACTCAGATAATAAGAATTTAGATCTTTTGTTATTTAGTCCCATAGGTCCCTGAGACTATGTTTATTTATTTTCTAATCTACTTGGAAAATAGATTTTCTCTTTTTCAGATCCACTAATTTGTAGCAAATTAGCAAATTGCTTTATCTTTCAGTTCATTATCTCTTTCCCCTGTCCCTTTCAGTCTTCCTTGGAGCTCATCCACTGAGATTTTTATTTCAGTTATAGTATCGTATATTTTTGTTTTAAAATTCCCATTTGGTTTTTCTTCTTGATATACTTATATCTTTGTTTAGACTATTTTTCATTTGTTGTGAATATGTTTGTAAATACCCTTCTCAGCTAGTTGCATCATGGCTGTCACATTGGTGCTGGGGCTCTTTGTCTCTGCTGGGTGATGGTTGGGTTCTATTTCCCCAGTAGCTCTCCATTGATACCTCTCTGACTTGGAGGCCTAGAAATAACTCATGACTGCTGCCCACATAACCTCCACTGACACCACAGAGTGAGGAAGTGGCTTCATTACCACTGGTAGTGCTAGAAGCCCGGGTCCTCCGTTGGGTCTCCTCCCATACCACCCTGGTACAGATGAGGAGTGGCGGCTTGCTATTGCCAGCTGTGAATGGAAGGCCAGTCTTCCCGGGAGCCTGATTTGTAGTCTTTTGTCCCTCACCACCTTCCCACCCTTTCCGCCTGAGTCCCCAAAGTCCATTGTATCATACTTATGCCTTTTCATCCTCATAGCTTAGCTCCCACTTACAACTGAGAACATAGAATGTTTTGTTTTCCATTCCTGAGATACTTCACTTAGAATCATAGTCTCCAATGTTGATGTTTTGAGTATAAAATTACTGACAACAAAGAGAACGCAGGCTGGACAAAGAGAATAAAGGGTGAGAATGAGGGTGCTGCATGGATGGATCTGGAACACCCCTGTGTGTCGTCAGAGAGGATGGTTATTGGTGATGAAGTGAGGGGCTCTGAGAGGCATTCTCTCTACTTCTCCCTGGCCCTGGGTCCATCCTGCACACCTCCACCTCGAGTTGATAGTTCCACCATCCATTTGTCCTTTTCACACTCACGCTTACTTCAGTTCAACCAACCCTGGGCCCAGAGAATCACTGAGTGTCAACTTTGGGCATAGTAAGCTATATTATTTACTGAATATTAATTAGTGCCATTCTCTACATCTAAAAAGTGTTCTTAATTGTTTTTACAAATTATTTAAATATCTCCTGTCAAGGTGTCCGTGATCAATCTAACTAGATATGCTCCGTCCTGTAGTTCATGGCACTACTGTTGCCTTCATGCTGAGTGGTGCTTTGTTTAAGTTTTCTTGTACCCACTAGTCAGTTTTTTTTTTTAAATTAGAGGGCTTAAGTAAACATTTATTATCATATATCCTCAGTTGTGATAATGACTAAAGTCTTGCTGATTGATCAAAGGATTAAAATAATTTAAAATGTTTCCTTGAGTTTTGTTCTTCCTTCCTTGACTGTAAATATACCTGTATGTGCGTCCTTACTTTCCTACTTTGCTCTGGATCCATAGATGGAAACTTCACTCCTCTGAAGCTCAGTGTTGGCCTTTGCTACACACTTCCACCTTTGGGTCCCCTTTTCTAGAATTTTCAGTCTTTTAATTTTTTTTACTAATTTTTGAACTTTTCTCTCAGCACCTTGCCTTCTCAACATTCTCTTATCTTGAAAAACAAAGCCAGAGAAAGAAACACAAACAGACCTTCTCCTCCAGCCTGTTTAATGGATTAGAGGGGGATGGGAAACCATTATAGTAACTCTGGTCCCAAAAGAGGAAACCTGAACTAAGATCACATCATTGCGGTTGGGGAAAAGGGAATAGTTTCAAGACATATTAAGCAGTTTCCCTTCTAGCTGACAAGTCATCTATGATTCTGCTCTCTTACTGTTTCTGTTTTATGTGTGTGTGTGTGTATATATATATGTGTGTATTTTTTTAAATTGTACTTTAGGTTCTGGGGTACATGTGCAGATCATGCAGGATTGTTGCATAGGTACATACATGTCAATGTGGTTTGTTGCCTCCATCCCCCCATCACCTATATCTGGCATTTCTCCCCATGTTATCACTCCCCGACCTCCCCATCCCCCTGCTGTCCCTCCCTTTGCCCCACCCAACAGACCCCGGTGTGTGATGCTCCCCTCTCTGCGTCCATGTGTTCTCATTGTTCAACAGCTGCCTATGAGTGAGAACATGTGGTGTTGGTTTTTCTGATCTTGTGTCAGTTCACTGAGAATGATGGTTTCCAGATTCATCCATGTTCCTACAAAGGACATGAACTCATCATTTTTTATGGCTGCATAGTATTCCATGGTGTATATGTGCCACATTTTCCTTGTCCATTCTATCACTGATGGGCATTTGGGTTGGTTCCAGGTCTTTGCTATTGTAAACATTGCCACTATGAACATACATGTGCATGTGTCTTTATAATAGAATGATTTATAATCCTTTGGGTATATACCCAGTCCATTTCCCTCGCTGCTCTGTCTCCTTTGTTTTCTTCTTCACATCCAGGTTAATGAGAAAGTTTACCGCCGTCTACCTTATTAGTTCCATTTACCTTGTCCTCTTATTCTCTGCACTTAGTGAACACTTGCCCTGTCCACCACTCTGTTTGCTTCCATTTCTTCTTTGTAACCTGACTGCTGGACATTTTGCAGTATCTTCTCTGCTGCATTTGACCCTATTTTTGAACCAAACATGTTGAGAATGTTTATTTGGTTTCCGGATCCTTTCTCTCTGCAGTGTGTCTTTCTGCTGTTTCTTATCAGTCTCCTGTGAACATTTCTTCCTCTACTCCCTCTTTAAATGGCAGAATTCCTCATGGGTGTGCCCACGTTCTTCTTACCATGCTGAAACACTTGGGAGACCTTATCCCTTCCTATGACTTTATACTCCTTTACTCTGAAGTCTCTCAAGGTTATGTTTCTAGCTTTTATCTTTCCCTACATGAGACCATTACAGTCACTAAACTGTAACAAATGCAAACAGAATTCACCTCCACCTCTGTCCTGAATTTCTTCCTGAACTTCCCCATCTTGAGGAATTAAGATGACTGAGCCATCAACATCAGGATCCCTCTGGATTTCTTTCTTTCTCTTACCCTGATATTTGTTCTCTTATCAAGTCCTCAGTGTGTTGCTGTCTCAAGCTCTGTCTCTCCATCCTCACTGCTACCATCTTTGTTCAGGTTTTTTATGATTTTATCCTGAATTATTGCTAGGATCTAACTCATTTTCCATAGTACATAAGCATGGCCTTTCTAGAATGTATTTCTGCCTTGAGAAAAGCCCTTGCTTTCTAGAAGAAAGAGAAGCACTGGGAACTCTTTGAGGATTTGGTACCTGTCGGCTTCTCTCCCTTATGCCTGCCATCTCTTCTGACCTCTGGATTCTGTGCATTTGTCCCTGTCTTTCACTGGTTGGGCTTCCTATCCACTTCCAACAGTATTCATTCCCTACAGCCATCTTTTGTCATGGATATTTTTATTTGTTCTTTAAGACTTTAATCAGATCTCCTGACTTCTGCGAAATCCTTCCTTTAACTTTTCCCTACCCATCTCACCCCAGACTAGTTTAAGGGCTGCCTGTATGTGCTCCTCTGCTCACTGGGAATGTGTGTTTCTATCATGGTTCTTACCAAACTGCATTGTAAATGCCTGTTTATTCATATTTTTTTTTAACATTCAAAGATCTTTAAGTGCTCTGAGGAAAGTAACTGTTTCTTGCCTTTTTTTTGTATTCTTTAAACTTAGCACATGGCTTTTTAAAATGAATAAATAGGCGTTCTAGTTTCGGGTGTTTTCATCCATTTTGCGCTGGTTTCTTCCCATCTTTGTGGATTTATCCACCTGTCGTCTTCGTAGTTGTTGACTTTCAGATTGGGTCTCTGAGTGGACGTCAAGTTTGTTGAGACATACACGAGGCTAACAAACATATGAAAAAATGCTCATCATCACTGGTCATTAGAGAAATGTGAATCAAAACTACATTGAGATACCATCTCAAGCCAGTTAGAATGGCGATCATTAAAAAATCTGGAGACAGTTGCTGGAGATGATGTGGAGAAATAGGAACACTTTTACACTGTTGGGAGTGTAAATTAGTTCAACCATTGTGGAAGACAGTGTGGCGATTCCTCAAGGACCTAGAAACAGAAATTCCATTTGACCCAGCAATCCCATTACTGGGTATATATCCAAAGGACTATAAATCGTTCTACTATAAGGACACATGCACATGAATGTTCATTGCAACACAGTTTACAATAGCAAAGATCTGGAACCAACCCAAATGCCCATCGATGATAGACTAGACAGGGAAAATGTGGCACATATACCCCATGGAATATTATGCAGCAATCAAAAACAATGAGTTCGTGTCCTTTGTAGGGACATGGACGAACCTGGAAACCATCATTTTCAGCAAACTGACACAAGAACAGAAAATCAAACACCACATGTTCTCACTCAGGTGGGTGTTGAACAATGAGAGCACATGGACACAGGAGGGGAGCATCACACACTGGTGTCTCTCAGGGGGAAATAGGGGAGGGACAGCAGGGGGTGGGGAATTGGGAGAGATAGCATGGGGAGAAATGCCAGATATAGGTGATGGGGAGGAAGGCAGCAAATCACACTGCCATGGGTGTACCTATGCAACAATCTTGCATGTTCTTCACATGTACCCCAAAACCTAAAATGCGATAAAAAATAAAATTAAAAAAATAAATAATAAAATGAATAAAGAAAACTCAACAGAGGTTTGGTGATAGAGCTAGATTAGGGTATCTAATCAAATCGAATCTAAACATCAAATATTTTAATCTAATTGTTTTAATCTGAATTTTCTTCCAATCGTTGTTCCTATGAAAACATTTTATAGTGTTTCATTTATCTTAACCTTATGTAATATAGATTCATAGTTTTCATTATTTTTTAAATTATACTTTAAGTTCTGGGGTACATGTGCAGAGTGTGCAGGTTTGTTACATAGATATACATGTGCCATGGTGGTTTGCTGCACCCATCAGCCCGTCATCTATGTTAATATTTCTCCTAATGCTATCCTTCCCCTAAACCCCCACCCCCTAACTGTTCCTGGTGTGTGATGTTCCTCTCCCTGTGTCCATGTGTTCTTGTTGTTCAACTCCTACTTGTGAGTGAGAACATGTGGTGTTTGGTTTTCTGTTCTTGTGTTAGTTTGTGGAGAAAGATGGTTTCCAGCTTCATCCACAGTCTTCATATTTAAGTGTAGGGATGATATTCCACTAAGGTTCTGTGTTGCCGTTTGTTTTCATGTTCCTCTTTTGCTAGTCACTTTAGTTGTAAGCCTTTCTTTTTATTTATGAAGGAACTGATTTTACAGTTCTTACAGGGCACTTTTCCCTATTTTCTATCAAGTGGCTGCTTAGTGAAAAACCAGGATCTTGCATAAGAGGATGCCATGCTCAAACACAGTCTTCGTTTATCATTTCTCTGTTTTATAATTTTCTAATTTTAAATTTTAGAATTTTAAGTTTCTTTTTAGAATTATTAAGATCAAAGTTACACCAGGAACAAGGAATTAATGCTGGCACATCATTTTGACACTGTTGAGGGAGTGCATGGCTGTTAAGTTTGGACTGGGAGATCCTGTTTCTTGTTGAAATCTGCACTGGATTTCATCTTGGAAGAAAGTGACACTCAGGTTCTACATTCATAACTCAAGCAAATACCTGTGACAGATTGTTCTGTTCTCTGCTGCTTTGAATTTTCTCCCATTGAAGTAATTGCTAAGGGAAGGATTGATGTTGGCTGAGATTAGAGAGTTTTTACCAGGAGAGGAGGTATAAAACCACATAAGGTGGGGGAAGATAGTGCCAGGCATTTTAAACATAGAAGATACTTTGATATTTTCCAAAGTTTTGAATACATATACCAGAAATAATTAATTAATGAACAAACAGGAAATAAACATTTCATTATCAACTGGGTATATATTTGCTATATGGTGATACTCAAGACTTTTCTCTAATTTTTTTATAGTATGTATTCCCACGATTTTATCTTTCTGGTTATTCGTCTTTCAATAAGCTTCGGTATATTGACAACTTTCTGAGAAAAGAGATCCTGAAGTATGTTATTCTAGATGTGGCTTGTTCAGCCCTGAAAAGTGAGCTTATGGTTTTCTTAACGCTGACATACATGCCTGTTAGTATAGTCAAAACTTGCATTTCCTTTTAGAAACCTCATCACTACTCAAAAATGCAGTTCACCAATCATTCATGACAATGTTAACTCTGTTCTTTTCAAGGTCATGCTCTGAGATTTTAAATTTGGGATGACAGGAACAAATCTGCTGGTTAGGGGTGAGAATTTCAGACCCTGCAGGAATTTCAGGAAGGTGCCATGACTGGGCAGTGAGGGAGTTACTTTTGAATAAACAGGATTTCACCTCTCACCTCACTCCGTATGTTTCATTTACTCAGCCCAGGCAGGTGGCCAAGCTTGATTAGCACAGCTTGACCTCATGTTGGGCTTCCTAGTCTTTGCTGGAAAAAAATCTCATCTCCCTGTAGTAGTTACATGCCCAGTTGGCAATGAATTTTTTATTACTTATTAATTAATTCATTCATTTTTTCTGGTATTATTGCACTTCCAATATGAATCCAAAATCTTTGGAAAGTATCAAGAAGCATTTAATATATTCCTTTATCATTAGACTGCACATCAAAATGCTAGACTGAATATAATCTAATGTCAAAATATCTTTGGGGGGGTTCTAGATAGGTTTGAGTATCATGGCAGACATTTCTACCACTTACTGGCATTTCTCATTCTCCTTTCCTTCCTGGATCCTTAGAGGGTTATATGCTTCTGTCATTTAAAATTAGGAATGGTCAAACTCCTTCCTTTACCAACAAAATATGAACAGAGACTCACTCTCAGAGAATCAAAATGTTTAAGAGTAGTTTGATTCTCATGGTCTGAACCCTGCCTCAGGAAATTGAAAGTTTCTTGTTGAAAGGTCAGCATTATGGGTAGGTGGACTCTACAGCCTCCTCTGTCCTTGAATGATTACAATGAGCAGAGCATCAGTGCGACCATAGTTGAACAAGTAGCCCTCATGAGATTCATAGTAGGTATGCATTGAGTATTTCTGGGCAAAACTATGCACACATGAATGAGTGTCCCTTAAGAAAATGATGTAGTTTTTTTTTTTTTTTTTTTTTTTTTTTTTTTGGTGGAAAGAGCATATTGGAATCTTGGCCCCCATATTGGCAAAGTCTGTGTTTCTTTTCTGTAGGGCTAACATTCTAACACTTTCAAGACCTTTCTCTATGCCTGTTCTGTGAAAAATAAGCAGAATTTTGAGAAAATTATAATTTGTATTTAAAAAAAACTATAAATTTTCAGCATTCACGACCTTCTTGCTTATGTAGATTATCCCCGAATGAGATGGATGTGAACTGATCCAATTCTGCTTCAAATTATTTTAGATCAAATGTTTATTGTTTACAACTTATTTTTGAGAATAAAAAAGACTTTTTTCTATTTAAATATGTGTTGTCTTGCTAACAATTTTATATGATGCATTGATTAAAACTTGGCCTGAAATATATGTTTTAATACATTTTGAATAAATAAGGATGAATTTTGCTGTAAAGAAATCACAGACTCTGAGAGTGGCCAGAGAACCTGGGCACGGTGCACTTTCTTCATTCATTGTATAAAGTGGAGAATTTAAGAGGCTTAGCCAAAGTGTCAGAAAGTTCATAGTTTTCAGGAGAATGCTGAAAATTTAACTGGTGAAATTTTTAACTCAAAAATTATTAACATGAAATATTTAATTGGTTAAATTTTTTGACATGAAAATGATTAGCATGAAAGACCTTACAATTTTATGAAAAAGCTTTTAGTGTGTTAAACCGATATCGTCCATTACAGATTTTACTGATGAGGAGTCCTTTCATTGCCATGTTCACATTTACTACCTCCAACAATAGAGAAGAAGTGAAGACTGCTGCTGCTTCATTCGTTATTTCTCCATCAATGTTTATCAGAGAAACACATGAATTTTAAATGACTAACATGGGCTTTCTAGCTAAACATGAAAAAAAGGAGCAAACGTGATTTCTCTTTTGAATTTTCTACCATGTTAGTAAATGAAAGCGAGTGATGCATCTGTTCTGATTCTGTTAATGTCACCTTATTCTCACCACGTCACTAACTGCAGCTGTGACTGGCATCTGGCTGTCTCTGGGACGCTTCCAGTCAGAGGTGGAGGCCAGGAAAACTTCCTAACTAGAAATATCAGAACATTGTTTGAACAAATAAGTACTAAGAGTCTGCTATATGCCTGCCTCAAATAGTGCCAGTGACACTGTTAAAATGACACTTGAGTGTATCTTTAAAACTTGTCATGTAGAAAAGCGATGCTCTATGGAGTATTAATTTATTTGCAAAGTTATAAGCTATGGAAGGCAAAAAAATTATACTTCGAGAGCATGTAGAATGTAAAGGGAAGCAGATTCTTGTATCCTGAAGGAAGGGCACAGTGGAATAGAAGCAAGAGTGGCAGTTGAAGACATTTCTTGTTATATTTTATAAATTAGCTTAATTCTGCAATTAGCAGTTGAGTGGGTGATCCTTCCTTTTTCTCTTAGCTTGATTGATAAGTTTGTACTTGAGTGTAGCTGAGTTAGCATTATTTCCGAATGTGTATTTTAAAAAAAGTAAAACTTTTCCCCCCTTTAATTAGTGTCAGTAAAAACTTACTTTGAAAATCCCAAGAAACTAAACCACTTGAGCAAAATGAAGGCTGTGTAAAGAGCCCTTTGATAAACTAATCAACACCTATTCTCTCTTCTTCCACATTGCAAATCCATTCTTTCATCATTTTATTGTGTGTACTGAAATGAGATATGAATAGAAAGCTCAGTTTCATTTTGTTTTCTATTGTTTTAATAGGACGCTATGAAGTTAGTGCTTACGGAGCATCTATTTAAGCATTCCCCATGGACTCTTCTGGCATCTTTGATAAAGCACTGTCAAGAGGCTGACATTTGGTGTGCTTAGTGGGCATGCATTTCTGCAGTTAACTTGCATTCATGAAAGAAAACAAACCATGAAGCTTTCAAAAACCTGTCTAAAATAAGAGATCTTCAAAAGAAAGGAATATTTTAATTTTTATTAAAATTACAAAAGTTCACAGCCAGGTCAGTTCCATGCAAGGAGACATACCTGTGCCATGTAAAGGTCGCTGCACAGATATGCTTATGAAACATGGAGGTGGTGTATAGCAGCCACAAGTTCTGTGTTAGGCAAAGTGGTACGTTGAAAGAAGTGGACGTTGACAGAGGCCATTACGTTACATGAAGAATTGTAGATGCCTTCCACATCTCTACTGCCATGTTTAGACGCAAAATAGATACTGCTCTAGGAAACAGGTCTCCAGTTTTGTAGACAGAGAATTGTAAGTGTGCTGACAATTATTTCATTATATTAGAAAGTAGTTTTATGTTACCTGATGTTGCATCTTTATGCTATTTTTAATAAATGAGAATATTTTATATAGCCAAAGTGAATCATTAGATCCCATTATCATCATGTACATCTTTTAATATTTAAAAAATTCTCACAAAGAAAGATACATGCAGCCATAATTAGGACTTTCAAAAATTATAGGGCAAATTTGTTAGTGTGGAAACTATTTAGCACTTATGGGTTTAATAAATATAATTCTAATTTTCAAATAATCAGATGGTGAAATAAATTGGAGTAGGAAGTAACATATCTATAGTAAATTAAAAAATTTTAAATTGTTATCTATGTTTGAATAAAAATATATTTATTTCATTTATAATAAATATTCATCTTTTTGGGGCATAGAAACTTGAGAACTATTCCAGCATATTCTGGTGAGTTCACCTTCTCTCTGATCATCCACCACTGTTCACCTTTGGATGACATCTCATGGAAGGTGACCATTGTTGTCAGGACCTGCCAGGAAGCTCCCGGGTCTGGGACAAGGCCTCATGTCCTTATGCTCCCAAAGGACAAGGCCTGAGTTTAAAACTTTGTGATGACCTCCTGGAGACTTCACTGAGCCAAACTCATTCCAGCCCTTGTATAAAGGAAATCCACTCCCTTTGTCCTCAGGTGGTCATAGCTTGTGCTATGTCCTCAGCTGTGCTACAAATACCTTCCACCTTAAGCAGTCCTTCCTGAAAACAGAGATGTCACATAAAGGTGACTGATGGTAGATGATCAGAAAGGTGAACCCACCAGAATGTGTTGGAATAGTTCTCAAATTTGTCGGCCCTAAAAAGATAAATATTTATTGTACCTTCTACCTGACGTGTTCCCCAGAGGCCTCAGGCAGGGGCACGTGCACAGACAATGGAACTTTACTGGTTTTTATTCTTATCTTCTCTAGGGTTAGCTCCCACCCGAATCCAAACCAATCAAGTAGAATACAACACATCACCCTGCCACGTACGGACTGCCGGCTCTTCAGTCAGTTTCTCCCACAAGCCCCGTTTCATCCAAATGGCAGTTTCAGTTTGAACTGGATGCCTTGCTATTCTAACCCTTCTATTGTATGCACGTGAAGGTACAAAGAGAAAACAAACTTTGCTTTTTCTTCCACTCACCTTTTAAACCTGTACTGTGGAATAGGTAGTTCTTCCCTTGTTCCTGGGTGAACTCTCAGATTCCTACCAGAGTTTTATTCAGTTACAGTTGGATAATAAAGAGCTCATATAAAACTCCAGAGAACAGTCTTACTTCAGCCATTAAAATGTCCAGACCAGAATCATAATCACACTCAGACCCTGAAAATTCATGCTCCTTGCTGCTGGGCTCCAGCTTGAAAGTGCTGCTCATTCCAGATTTACATCCACCTCTCTCTCTTCCCCTCTTCCTCCCTCTCCCTATCTCTGCAGCTGGCTCAAGCTGGTAGCACCAGTCTCTCCAGATCTTCGATTTTGCTTATGTAAATCAGGTCTTAGTGGCAGAATCTTACAGATTGTAAAAATATAAAAATACTTCTTTAAGTTTGATAAACAAGTGACCCTGAGTTACCCAGTCAAGTAGGCACTCCTTTCCCTTTCCCTTCCTTCGTGATTCTCACTTTTCCACTGTTCAGCAATGAAGAAACCTCTAGCCCCTCATGGCTCCAGGATCCTGTTCAGCCATTGGCAAGCTCTGTGCAGCAGCCAGTTGTTAAATATTTTGAATCTCACCATGGAACCGATCCACAGCCCTAAACCTTCCAGGGACATGGGTTAAGCTCTTTGGTGGTACCTTGAAGCCCTTTGTGTCTGGCTGCCCTCACCCTTCACCCTTCACAGGCAACTCTGTGTAACTGATGTCCCTAATCTGCACTACAGGGGTGAGCGCCCAAGAGCTGGCAGAACTATGCTGAACTCTACCCTGTCAAGTAACCCACAGATGACCCGGAAACTTGCTTTTAAAAGCGAAGGATACTTTGCAGCTGCTTTTTGTTCTAGGCTGTTGGTGTTCCGCTGAATCACTGAAAGTTTACTTTTTAACCATCAGTAACATTCTATTTGGTATGAGCACAAATCCACCAAGAAATTCATGTCCTTAATAATCGCATTTTTAATTGAAATCTAATATTTAGCTGCCACTATATAGGACTACTACAAAGATATAGAAGGGATTTCTTCAGGGGCAGATAAATTATTGTGTGACTAAGTTATACTTTGTCAACAATTTAGATATTATTTTGGCATCCATGAGAATGTCGGTTTCTATACTAATTATATACATATACATGTATATAAATATACAAATGTATTTATACAGGTGTGTGTGTGCATGCTTATGCACAAAGAAAGCGTGGCAATCTACTTGTCACATTGAAATACACAGAATTTATGGTTTACATTGTGAAGAACACAAATATTAAAAAGAGTAATCCGTGAGTGCTAGCAGGAAATAGAAAAATAATTTATTAGAAAATTATCTGAAGGTAAAAGGGGTGAAGATAATGCAAATTGTAGACTTCAGTTTTTCAAATGTTAAAAAATGGTTTAAAAATTGCCCTATTTAATAGGCTGAATAGGCTGAAAATGACATTCTTCTGAACCATCAACATTCTCCCGATTTAAAATGTCTTCCCTCTGTCTTCTCGTTTTTTCATCTCTATTCGCATCACCATCTCACTGAAGTTGTACAACATCATTCTGTCATTTATACTCACCTATTTAGAATAAAAACCTCATCATACCAAGCAGAAGAAAAATGAGTCTTATATTTTAAGACAGTGCCAAATGCCTGATCAGTATCAAAAGAGGATCAGGGTAAGATTTAAATGTTACCTTAGTGCATTTTGAAATATTAGCAGGTCAAAGATGAAGACAGGGAGATAATTCAGGACAGAGAACCTACTAAGTTGCTAATGTATTTCAAAGAGCACCAAGAGGAGTGTGATGTGTTTTGAAAATACTGATGAGGTTTTACTGTGGGTCCCCACATGTCTGTGCTACATTTTCATTCCTAATGACAGAGAAGTATGTTTATTGTCCCACATATTCTCACTGTTCAGTAAAATGAAGAACTACCTTTAGATGTCACTAAATTACTCAGCTGTTCATACATTTTAGTTGTTTTAGACATGGGTGCTTTTATGTCTCTCACATCAGTGGTGACTTTGAACACCTTTTGAATATGAAACTCATAGATTATAAATCAAAAATGGTGGTAGGTTCACATTCCAATATATTAGGGATATATTACAAGGTAGGCATTACAAAAGGACCTGAGTTCTACTTTTCCCCCACATTTGTGTATTTCGGTAATCCTAGAGTGTGGTGATGGAGATGGAGGCGTAGTTTAAAAAGAGCTTGTTAACTTATTCTTATAAATGATTGTTGCTGTTAAGTAGAAGATTCTAAGTGAACTGAGCTCATATTTTCTCCAAGCCAGAATAATGAATTTTCTCAATTATGTACATGTTTTGCAATTTATAATTTTAGTTCTTTGTATTTTAGAGCTCTGGAGAAATACTAGTGGAAAATAAGAATTATCATATTAAGAGATGGTAAGTCAAAACAGAAATCAAGTAAGCTTCTTGAGAATGTGGTAAAAGTTTCTAAGGGAAATATCATAAATTTTAGGGATAAAACATACTTGATCATGCATCTGTTATAGATTTCCTAATTTGGCTTCTCGAGTAGTAGGACACTTGAGAGGCAAATAGTTCTACAATTATATCAGAGATCCGAAGGTGCCAGCCAAGAGATTCCCTCATAGAGTGTGAAGTAAAGGAATGAAGCAAGGTCGAGGGAAGCATGCGTTGCTCTGTGTGTGATGGTTATAGCAATGATAGAGCAATTTGTGGATGAAGTGTTTCCTGATCCTATTTACTTCCATATGATTATTTGATTATTTCAGTAACCACACACTCGGTCATCATTCATTCACATGCTCCTAGAAGAAACATCTCAGGAGCCACACCAAATTACATTTCAGACATTTTATTTCTGCATTAAAGATTGGATTACTATGTAGCATCTCTGGACTCTTCGTTTTTATGACATTTATAGCTTTTGTAATGTGCCTCTACATATGCCATGAGGGTGGAGTGGGAGGAGAAGCAGAGAGCAGTCGAATTGTTCGGCATTCCTCCAAAAAGCACACCATCAAAAGGGGTGAAGGACCAGGTCTTGAATATGTTCATTGAAGACTCTTGTCAATCAAAGAAATTGATATTGCTGAGAGGCTTATTCTCGGGGACATGGGTCACCCCCAAAGCCGCATCCTGCTGGTGATTCCAGACTGCATTGCCCAATCTTGATGTGCCTCCAGCTCAAAAGGCTCATGGTTTCCTCAGCCCTGCTGCTTATTTCTCTCCCTTGGTACATGCTTTGTATCTCTACTCTCTCGTACTTCTTTGCCTCCTCACGACTGATTTTTAATGGACTCTCTGTTTCTCATTTCTAGGCTGCATGTGAGTGACCAAATTCAGGTACGAAACATATTTCTTCCATTGCTGAATTCTGTTTCCTCAGGTCCTCCTCTCATGTTTACCACTCAGCTGAAATTTCCTGTCACCATTTTCTTTTCTTGCCTTTGAACACTTCTCCTCCACTGAGCCCCTCCACAGTAGAATCCAGCTTTGAAATGCTGCCCTACAGTCATCGTTGAACTAATTTTCTCCCAATTTTCATATGGTTTACTAGAAAGCCTTTGAGTGGTGACAAAAATTTATAAAGCACATTATGCTAAGAGACATCTGCATAATTTGGTATCCGTTGATAATTCAAAGGTTGATATAAAGCTAAACATAGGCTTACCATCTGACCTAACATTTGTGCTTCTAGGTATTAATCCAATGGATTTGAAAAATTACGCTCTCACAAAAGCCTTCACATGAATGTTCATAGCATTCTATTCATATTTTCCAAAAGCTGTGAGGAATCCAGAAGTCCTTCACAGGGTGAGTGGAGAAACAATTGTGGTACATACATACCATGAAATACTATTCAGCAATAGAGAGAAGTGCACTATCAAGCCATGTAAAGATATGAATGAATCTTAAATGAGTATTGCTAAGTGCAAGAACTTGGTCTTATAAAGCTACATACCATATAATTCCATTTGCATTACATTCTGGAAAAGAAAAAAAACTGTAGAAGCCAAATCAGTGATTGGTAGAGTTTTGGGGAGAAAGATGGGTTGATTAGATAAAGCACAGGTAATTTTTTTCAGGTACATAAAATCATTCTGTACAAGATGTAGTGGTGGATACCTGACATTATTTTTTTTCAAGTTCATAAAACCATTCTGTACAGGGCTGTAGTGGTAGATACATGACATTATTAATCTGTCAAATCCCATATAACTTTATAGTGCAAAGAATTAACTGTAATATAGGCACATTAAAAATAAATCAACCAGGTCAGGAAATCTCAGAATGGGATGCAGACTATGACTAAAGAATCTGATCATATTACAAATATATGAAATAACCTCACTGAAGAGGGTAGGGATAAATAAATGCTGATGTAATTAACTTCAGTCATTAGGTACAGTGTACACTGCTTGGGTGGCAGGTGCACCAACATCTCAGAAATTAGCACTAAGGAACTTATCCACTTAATAAAAAACCAACTACTCCCCAAAAACTATCAAAATTTTTAAAAAATTAAAGAAAAAATATTATGTATTAACAAAACTTTGGAATGACTGTAAGACTAGTGAAAAACTGTTAAGCTATGTAATTATTGCACTTTAATTGATAAAATTATTTCTTATAGGTGTATCCTTTGTGTTCCTTGTGTGTTTGTGGGACTGCACTTAGTGACGTGCTTCCAAATAGTACAGAATGGAAATGGGGGAGTGACAAAGTAACTTTGTAGTGGAAAAGCCTGTCGGTCGTGTCAGGTGATAAAGGTTTACAGTATCAGTGATAAGTTGTTAGCATGAACACTTGATGTGTTGCGTTGAGAATGGCACTTTGGTTTGTGATTTTCCTCCTCAAAACCCATAACCCTATGTTAGCTGTGAGAAAAACTTCAGCCAAATTCAAATTGAGGGACATTGTACAAAAAAACCCAACCAGTAAACCCCAAATCTCAAGGTCATATAAAACAAGAAAAGTGTAAGAAACTGTTACAGCTAAGAGAAGCCGTAGGAGACATGATGACTCAATGTAGTGTGGGATCCTGGAATAATAGAAAGGGGACATTAGAGAAAATTTAGAAAATCTGGTAATGCATATAGAAATCTGATTTAGAAAAAAAATTAGGAAAAAATAGGAAATCTGATAACACATATAGTAGTAATAATATATATTACTATATATAGAGTTACTCGGAAAGCAAGACTTTACTGGTTAAAAGCCCCAAACTAAGAAGTACCCTTGGTGAGACAAAAGCTTCCTGTGGGCAGGGAGATGCATGGTAGACTGGAGTGGTCTGGATACCTGGACTGGGAGAAGAAAGGATGGAGAAACGAAAGTAGAGCTCTGTTATGGGACGTAGACTTTGCTCCAGCTGGGTGCTGTAAAATCTTGAGAATTGATCAGCTGCAAGGATGCAAAGCCAGAGTGCAATGCAAAGGCTCTTTATTGGTGAGTGACTGAGAGATAGCCATACAGTTGTGTAGGATTCTTCAGAGTCTTGCTTTCTGTTACTTTGGAATCCTGGGAAAACTAGAATCTCTATAGCTCAAAGCTAGTCCAGAAAGTTTGGGTAATGGAAACATGCTTTACATTGAGTTCTGAAGGTGAGAATGTGTATGGATTCTTGACGTTAAGCTATATGGGGTCCTCACAAATGAGAATTAGGCACAGATAACCTGGCGGCAATCAACTGGCTTGTTTGGCTAAAATAGAGCAGACAAGTCTGGCTGTGACACTACGAGAGAAATCACGTAGATTTGAATGTTGGGGAATCAATAGAGAGAAATTGTAAAATGGCCAGTGGTGTCTTTATATAAAGCGGATGAGTTTATATTCTTTATCAGAGAAATTATAAGCGGTTTTTCTTTGGTGAATACATGTCTAACTCTTTTTGTGTATTTTTCTGTTACGTAAGGCACTTTAATTTGTTACAATGTGATTGTGATATTGTGAAATATTTTATTTGGTTTTCATCGCTGTTTCCTGACATACAGCTCCTAAAATCTTTGTCATTTCCAGTGGTATGTGCCTTTTATATGCTAAGGAGGTGGCTTGTGGCTAGGATAGGGGCTAGTCACCCAAGATCTAGAAGAAGGTCTAGGCTCCAGTCTTCTACAGTTAGAAGATTGGAACTTTCAGCCCCATCGCCCCATTTTCCCTGACCTTTAGGGAGGGGAGAGGGGTTGAAAGTTGTGGCCAGTGATGTTATCAGTTATGCTTATGTAATGAAGCCTCCATAAACAGCCCCAAAGAGCAGGGTTTGGAGAACTCTGGATTGCTGAGCACATGGAGCTTTCTAAAGGATGGTGTGTCCAGAGAGGGCATGGAAGTGCCAAGCTACTTACATACCTTGCCCTTTGCATTTCTTTTCTCTGGTTGTTCATCAGTGTCCTTTGTGATATATATATATTTTTTTCAGACGGAGTTTCGCTCTTGTTACACAGGCTGGAGTGCAATGGCGCAATCGCGGCTCACCTCCTGGGTTCAGGCAATTCTCCTGCCTCAGCCTCCTGAGTAGCTGGGATTACAGGCACGTGCCACCGTGCCCCGCTAATTTTTTGTGTTTTTAGTAGAGATGGGGTTTCACCATGTTGACCAGGATGGTCTCCATCTCTTGACCTCATGATCCACCCACCTCGGCCTCCCCAAGTGCTGGGATTACAGGCCTGAGCCACCACACCCGGCCTTGTGATATTCTTTATTAATAAACCAGTAAAATGGAAGTAAGTGTTTTTTTGTGAATTCTATGGGCCATCGTGGCAAATAAATCAATTCAAGGAAAGGAGCTGTGGAAACCCTCAATTTATAGTCAGTCTTCAGGAGTTCCAGAGGCCCAAACTTACAACTGGGGACTCTAGTGTGGACAGTCACAGTGTTATGGGCCTGAACCCTTAACTTGTGGGATCTGACACTAGCTCCAGGTAGATAGTGTCAGAATTGGGTTGAATTAGAGGACACCCAGTTGGGGTCTGCCTTCCACCGCCGCATTTTGGTGACCAGAGATGAAGCATTGTGTGTAAGACAGAAAGTTAAGAAACTCATTTTTTGTTTTTCCTGTAACCTGACTCACAGTGGTCATTTCATGGTTGATGTGGATCAATTCATTTGTGTCAGTCTATTAGGAGGTCATAGACACAATGCCAGATTTAGCCAGATGGTTAGGTTATTAGTTGGCCAAGTAACTAATCAAATATGGTGAATGAATAACAGGTAAAATTTTGGGAAGAAAATAAATACATCTCTTTGTGATCTCCGAATTTAAATTGTTAAAGGTATCTTACGTTCAATAAAATGTGTGTAATTTTCAATTAGTTAAGGACTGTTTTTGTCATTTTGAGTGGCAGGCTCTTAAGTGGTCCCCAGTGATCTTGCATCTTGGTATTCACACCTTTGTATAATTCTCTTCCCTTAAGTGTGTGTTGTACATAGTAAGTGACTCATGAATGAATAGAATATGGCAAAATAGATGCAATGTCACTTTCATGATTGGGTTACAGAATACTGTGACTTTCATTTCTGTCTCTGTGTCTGTTACCAACCTCGTGCTCTGGAGTATAATACAGCTACCTGCCGTATTGTGAGTGGTTTGCAGAGACGCTTATGTGACATGGAGCTAATGTGACCAGCCACAGCCAGCCAGGACTGGGGGGCTGCTGAGAGCTATGTGGATGAGTTTGGAATTAGGCCTTCTCCCCATCATGTCTTGACATGATTGCAGCCATCGTTGACACCTTGATGGCAGTCCTGGAAGAGATGGTGAGCCAGAAGTCACAGTGAAGCTATGCCAGGAGGCCTGACCCTCAGAAACTATGAAATATAAACCTTTGTTTCTAGGTGGTAAATGTTGGCATAATTAGTTGTGCAGCATTACATGGCTAATCCAGTTATATACCTTTTATATTACGTTAAAATCAAGTCACCAGATGGCTTTTGCCTTTAAATAAGGAAGGTAACATTAACATTCTGTGAAAATATCTTTCACCTGGTTGAATATGTGTTAACAGAGTTACTTCTGTAAATAGGACCACCTGAAACTAGACAACAAGATTGCTATTTCTGGCAGGACACTGTGGCTCATGTCTGTAATCCCAGCACTTTGGGAAGGTAACATTAACATTCTGTGAAAATATCTTTCACCTGGTTGAATATGTGTTAACAGAGTTACTTCTGTAAGTAGGACCACCTGAAACTAGACAGTAAGATTGCTATTTCCGGCGGGACACTGTAGCTCATGTCTGTAATCCCAGCACTTTGGGGGGCCAAGGTGTGCAGGTCACTTTAGGTCAGGAGTTCAAGACCAGCCTGGCCAATATGGTGAAACCCCATCTCTACTAAAAATACAAAAATTAGTCAGGCGTGATGGCACGTGCCTCCAGTCACAGATACTTGGGAGGCTGAGGCAGGAGAATTGCTTGAACCCAGGAGGCAGAGGTTGCAGTGAGCCCAGGAGGCAGAGGTTGCAGTGAGCCAAGGTTGGGCTACTACACTCCAGAGCAAGATTCTGTCTCAAAAGAAAGAAAAAAGAAAAAAAAAGATTGCTATTTCTTTTACCTTTTCAGAATAATCACCATCATGTAGTATATTTCAAAGACAGTTCCTTAACAGTTTATTAAACAAACATGCATGAGTCATTCTATTGTGTTTTCATTAAATTGTCCCCTCAGTTAGTGTGAACTCATCAATCATTAAGAGGAAAAGAAAAAAACTTGACTTTAGACATGAAATGGAAGAAAAAGAAATATTTGGTCTTGCTTTCAGACTCCTCCTAAATGTGTCTACATTTTAACTCTTCAAGGGGAATAGGCTTCTTTTACATGTTTTTGTTAATGAAATGGAAAGGAGGAAAGCGATGGTTCTAGATAAATAAGTTAAAAGGCCTCTGTTGAAGCTCAGGACAGGGGCTGGGGAATGAAAACAAAATGGAATCTAAGATAGTTTGTCCCACTATAATTTCTCTGGTTCTTCATTCTTATCATGTTCAAAATTGCTCCTTACACTTTTTCTGTGCAAATGTGGCCCATTTGTTGTACAGATATTTTCTTTTTTATTCTCTTTGCTAATGTTCCCTATATGCACAGATCAAGCTTCACACCTGCTCACACGTTGCTTCTTTTGGCATGTGCTCTGTTTGGCTGCCGTATGTAACTATACTTGCAACATTTCCAGACCCAGTTTAAAGTCTGAAATATATTCTTACCTACACTTTGTGTTTTTGCACCTTTGGAACTTGGCATAACTTCTTTCCATTAGAATCTGATTGATCTTCTTCTTATTTTTTTCTTTAGTTAATTTCAAAGAAGCATTGCCTCTACTTTTATCGCTTTTGGCCCAACTCTGAGTTCAGAGAACATAAAAATGTAGCAGTGTGTCAGAAAAATGTCTTTGTAGTACTGTGGGGGCAATCCTAATAGACGGGTGAGTGTGCTCATAGGCCAACTGGATTAGATCAGAAAGTTTCATTTTTCAGCTGACTTTTTGTGTGTTGAACCTTCCTCTGCTAAGGAAAGATACCGTATCAAGTGACCTTTTACTAATATAAGAATGAAGTTTTGTCAAATGTGAGATAAGATTTATATTGTAATTCATAGAAGTGTTATAGTTGGAGTTATTGTTCCAAAACTAAAGTCATGCTCCCTAATTTATCTGATGACTCTTGACAGACACAGAAAACTATTCCATAATAATTTATATTGACCACCAAGTCACAGATCGACAAGTGCTTATACAGTTGTTCCAGATTGAATCTTCTTTCTTCTGCTAGATACCTCCATTTTCTTCTTTTTATTTTTATGATACTTTAAGTTCTGGGGTAAATGTGTGGAACGTGCAGGTTTGTTACATAAGTGTACACGTGCCATGGTGGTTTGCTGCATCCATCACCCTGTCTTCTACAGTAGATATTTCTCCTAATGTTATCCCTCCCCTAGCACCTCAAGCCCCTGCTATCCCTCCCCTAGCCCCCATCCCCCGACAGGCCCCAGTGTGTGATGTTTCCCTTCCTCTGTCCATGTGTTCTCATTGCTCAACTCTTACTTATGAGTGAGATCATGCAGACAGCTCCATTTTCTAAGATCTAGGTCAAGTTTTACTCCCTTCACAAATCCTTCTCTGATTATACGCACATTGATCTTAAGGCATTAATTGTCTTTCTCACTTTACCTCTTAATTGTATATTCTTAAGTAGCTTGGAATACTCTTCCTTATTTCCATTGCCTGACAAACACATACTTGTTATTCAGGACTCATGGAGAACATCCCCTCCTCTTTGAAGTCATCCCTGACCACTCTCACCCAAGAGAGCAGGTATTCCCTTGACACTGTTCCCATAGCATCACCTGTGTGGGAGAATATAGATGCATCCATCCCTCCATTTGATAACGTACCTCTATCTACCTTCTCTCTGTCCCATTGCAGAGTGAGTTCCTCTCCAGCAAGAGGTTCATGATGTTCAATTCTGTCTCACTATTACCTAGCCCTGTCTGGAAAATTAAAGAAACACAATATATATTTGTGCTTTTAAAATTCAACATATATTTGAGCTTAATAAATGAACACAAAAGAATAAGCAAATGAACATGTAAAGGAATGGGTTATTGCAATTTATATGTATCAAGTAATAACAGATGCATATAATTAATTCATTATATGTATCAATACATCAAGTATGTGCTGTGCATGAATTAATCATTATATATATCAATGTAGAAGCATCAAATTAATTACTCATACATATCAATTAATGGTTATATACATATTTATTTCTTGCTGAATCAGTAGAAAAAAATGAGAACATAAGATACATGAGTTCTTCTATTTAATTGAGGGAAGAGATTTTGTTTTATTCACATATGACATATTTTAACAAAATGTTTTTATTAGAAATGCAATTTACTCAACTTTAAGAAAGTTAGAATTTAGGGAAGAAAATAAGAAGTTAACTGGAGAACAAACACCAATAAACCCAGTGTTTTAGCCATAGCATTTGATACATTTTCTTTACATGTTTTTCATGTAAAGAAGAAAATATAAGAATATAAAAATCAAGGTTTGTCAAATGTGAGATCTGATTTATATTGTAATTCACAGAAGTAGATATTCAATGTAGATATTGTCATGTCTTATATTCTTGCATGCTATCATTAGAATGGTTGGATAACACTCAATATAATAGAGGGTCACAGCTCAACCTATTGAAATCCACCAGTTGAAGATTATAAAAACACAAATGAACGAAACAAAATGAGGTTTATTTTGCTTGCTGCTGCAAAGGAGAACACTCACTAGTGGAACCATGGAGGTTCCAGTAGGAGGATTTGAAGAAAGGCTTATGAAAGGATTTAGCCTCATCCAGGGTGATTCTAACAGGGCTCGAAGAGTGGGGGCAATTTAGAGACTGGTTATATTGGCAATTACTCTCTAGAAAGTGGGAGGATCAAAACCACATTCTGTTGTGTTGGTAAATCAGCAGGCCACTAGGGTTAGTACAAAGAGGACTGTTTAGTTGTTTTGCGGCTGCAGAATGTCCTTGTTGCTGTCTCATTTCAGGCATTGTCCCAAACACATCATGCTTAGGGCGTCATTGACATTTAGTGTGTTTTTTACAGCCTTCTCTTACTTCCCATTGCCAGGGCAAGTTTTCACTTTCTGAAACTACTTCTTATTGGATATTTAGTTTTTTTTCATATTTTCAATTTTGTGATGTAATGTCTTGAGCCCCATTGTAAACATAGTTTCCTTCTAAAAAATAGAATCTCAGAGATGGCTATTAGTATCAAATATGTGGTCATTTTCCTTTGTTCTCCTTTATGGCCATATTTTCCTGACCAATTGCCATGCATCACTATTAACAGTAATATATGATACCATACCTCCATCATTACTGTGAGTTGCGTATTTTAGAAATGGATTATTTTAATAGGTAAAGATGGAATCTAATTTTTAACTTGAGTTTCTATATTTATTTGTGAGGTTTTTTTTTTTTTTTTTTTAATCTCTGCATTTACCCTTTTTGGAGTCTTTGTGTTGTTTGTCAATTAGTCAGTTGGGGCCTTGTGTTTCTTATTCAATCCATGTTAACTCTTCAAGTAATTAAAAATACTTTTACAGTCTAGTCAAAAATATGTTTTTTTCATACTAAAATTTTATGTGGTTCCATAGGTCCATTTTTTTTCTTTTGTGCTTTCTACCATGACTTTCTTATTTTCATACATCCTTCCAATGGCCCAAACTTGATTCTTCTAAGTTTAACTCTTTAATCCATCTGAAATTATTTAGGGGTGTGGTGAGAAATGCAACTTAAAAGTATTACTGTGAAATACATGATCATATTCAGTTTCTCATTAACTACCTTATTCATTTTCTTATACTGAGTAGCATCTTTGGACAGATGAATATATTTGTTGATGCTGAAAGCAAAAATTGGCTATTTTTGAAAATGGTGTTTGACTAGACTGCAGTAATTTCTTCAGGGCAGAAATGTCAACTATTGGCAGAAATCAAAACGGATATTGTGAATAAATGAACGGACAAAGAAGAAAGAAAGAAATGGTAATGAGGATGCAGCAACATGTTATGACAATATATTTGTGCTGCATGATCTTCTATAAATTAAAGTTTCAAAAGGAGGTAATTGTGTTTTGCTTTAAGTTGCTAAATTTGGGATGTTAAGAATACTCGTGCATTATGTTTATCATTTTCCCAAATAAATTTGGTTGGAAGTTTATTTGAGAAACAAAGGCTGCTTCCTGAAAGAAAATGTGTCAGTCGATAATGTTTGAATCTGAATTTTTGTCGTATGTAATCTTGGTTTTAAGTCAGAGTGATAAAGTTCTATAAACTCAGTATAATCTTATAAATACCTATTGGAGGCTGGGTGCAGTGGCTCACACCTGTAATCCCAGCACTTTGGGAGGTAGAGGCGGGTGGATCACCTAAGTCAGGAGTTCGAGACCAGCTTGGCCAACCTGGTGAAACCCCCATCTCTACTAAAAATATAAAAAGTTAGGCAGGCCTGGTGGTGGGCACCTGTTATCTCAGCTATTGGGAAGGCTGAGGCAGGAGGATCACTTGAACTCAGGGAGTGGAGGTTGCAGTGAGTTGAGATCATGCCACTGCACTCCTGGGTGACAAGAGCAAGACTCCATCTCAAAAAACAAACAAAAATATCTATTGGATGACAAAATCCATAGGTAAATAAGAATTTCTGAATGTTAATCTTGCAGTTTTACAGAATTTTCTAGACTGACTTATGAAATTAGGTGAATATTAATAAAACACTCATAAAATAACTTCGAATATATTCCTTGGTTCAGGTATTGTGTACTAACTTTTATATCTGATTAGAGCTTTGGAGTAAGAAGGAAACGTACTCAATAATAAAATATATATTTTAAACGGTTGGTGTTTGAGGTTAAATATTTTAATAATTACTCTGAGTATTGAGACTAGTAAATATTGAAGCCAAATGCCGTGAAGTATCTATACCAACACACGTGTATATTTTATAAGTATAAATACGATTTCCTGTATTAAACATATATAACTGTAAAAGCTACGATACGTTCAGAAATGTAAACCGTTGCTTTTCTTTGTTGCAGACTCAACCTCACTAGGACTCTCGGCTCTGAATAGGACATGCTTTCTTCATGTATGACAGTCTTACGGCATCAATCGTGTCCCACAGCCATTGTGCTGCTCGGTGCTCTCCCTGTAATTATTTTCCAGAGTACTTCATAAAACATTTTAATGCCACTATGTGGAAACAGATATAAATTGATTTCATTTCCTAGGGCTTTTAAGAAATGTAGCTTTATTTTAGTTTGCAGCTAATTTTGAATTGTTCCTTTTAGTAGAAGCTTAAAATATAGTTTTTTTAAAAAAATTAAAGATCAGAGTTTCAATGTTGCAATCTAGGGAAAAATTGCATTGTAACAAGGAAGTATTTTCCCTTTTTCTTTACTTTTTTTTTTTCTTTTTTTGGTCATGGGGAGTGGGGAAATGCAATCAACACTCCCTCTGCCATATGCTTCAACTTTCATGTCTGTTTTGCCATCATCTATTCCATTAACATTATGATTAATGAAACCTCACTAGAATTTCAAATATATTGAAAAGTAGCCAATGCCAGCTCTTTGGAGGCTACATTGAAAATAAATAACAATAAAAACAGGGCGACTTAGGCTTTTGAAGTCTTTAAAGAAACCACGACTATGATCTTTACTTCTGCTGCAGAAGAGAGGACGCTCCACATTTCTGGCATTGTAAATGACAACACTGCAACTGAAAGAAAGCTTGAATTTCTGCGAGTAGCTTTAGGATACAGGACTCCTGCTGAGCTCACCAGTTCCTTGCTCTACACAGCTGCTTTCTCAGCTGGGGTTTTGAAATTAGCACTGTGAGAAAAGACAGAAATGACCAGGATGCATCTTCCTCACTATGAGAAAAAGGTAATGTTTAATTAACGTGTCAGCCTTCTGGTTTCCAACTTATTCCTGTATTTGTTTGTATGTTTTGCTTGGGATCTTTTTTTTGATGCTCTTGTTCCTTTTCATCTCATGGAATGCAGTGCCTAACCAAAAATGTCTTTGTACTTGTACTTATGTGAGAAGGATTCTGTACTTCTGATTTCACTGAAATTAATGAGAGCAGTCTACACATTTATACTCACAAAATATTAACATGGCTCATGCTCACTTAGCTAAGCTTTTGTGTAACATAGTAAAAATGCCACAAGTGAGAGAGCCTGTTTTAAAAATATTTCAACAAATACAGCATCTGACTTGTTGAAAATTTATATATTGACTTTATCTGTTGCTCTGCTGTAAAATAGTAACATGATGTGAATGATGAGTTCTACTTGAAGGCTGGATTGAGTAGTAAGTAAAAAATTAGTCACTTTGAATAAATAATGCTTCAAATCTTCCAGCCATAAAAAATCATATTATCTCCATTTTAACTTGTTACAAATTGTACTCAGAGAGCATAGATAAAAATTAATAAAAAACATGATTTTAAAGAATTCTATTCTCCATAGCTTTATTTGGTTCTGCTCATTAGAGAAAGCCCAGTGGGGTTCTTAATAGTATCCTTTTCTTCTCTTTGAAAACAGAATTGACTCTTGAACAACACGTGGGTTAGGGGCTCCAAACTTTACGTAGTTGAAAATCTGCATATACCTTTTTACTTCCCCAAAACTTAACTACTAATTGCCTACTGTTGAGTGGAAGCCCTACCAATAACATAAACAGTCAATTAACACATATTTTGTATGTGTTATGTACCATATCTTACAATAAAGCAAGCTAGAGAAAAGAAAATGTTAAGAAAATCATAAGGAAGAAAAAACTTATTGATTAAGTGGAAGTAGATACATATAAAGGTCTTCATCCTCATTGTCTTCATGTTGAGTAGGGTGAGAAGGAGGAGGAAGAGGAGGGGCTGGTCTTGTCTCAGGGTGCAGAGGTGGAAAAACATCCATGTTTAAGTGGACATTCACAGTTTGAATTTGTATTGTTTAAGGGCAGCGGTTATTTATTTTACTAACCCAGAATGGTCTGCATAAAAAGTGCTCCATACGTGTGTGTGAATGTGTAAGTGTATACTTCACTCCAACTTTGCTATTATGAATTACTTCTGTGATTTTCATTGGTTTTCTGGCTGGAAAGTTGAATACTTTAGAACTTGAATAATGTTCTTAGGAGTAAAGTTTAGAGGTTGGACGTTTATTGGAAACATGTCAACTTGGTTTTATTTTAGTGATTTGAACTAAAATGTTGATTGCCAACACATCAGTAATCACTCAATAGAAAAACTGGTCAGCAATTGATTTAACAAACATTTATTATGTGTCAGGCTTTGGGCTTGGCAAGGAAGACAGAAGATAAGCATGTAGCTCTCACTCTCAGGATTCTTCTAGTTTCATCCTTCGGCTCAATAAGCTGTTTTTGGAGGAAGGATCTGATGTTTAACTCTATTGCTGTACAACTTCTGTTGCAGTGGGGTTCTGCAGAATTTATTGAATTCCACCGCCACGTAAAATAATATTTGCCTAGGAGGCAATTGGTCTTAACTGGATTAAGTTTTACCTACTCATGCTACAACTATTTATTGTATAACTATGTTGTATCAAGCACTGTTGTAAACACTACAGATATAGTAGAAATCAAGACAAAACAGAACCTCCAACCTCATGGAGCTTACGTCCTAGCAGGGACTGGGGAGGAGGAGGTAGCATGCATTTTCACACTTTTTATTTAGTAGGACAGTGAGGCAAAGGTGCCCTAGAAATTGAAGCTTCTGACTTGATACTAAGCAGTTAATATGGCCTACTTGCTTTCTATATTGTATGGCACTGACCCAATGGAAAAGGAAGAGCTTTACATTACTTGTAAGTAATTTCCTAATACTTGCAAGTGATTTTAAAGTCAAACAGCAAAATTTGAAATAATATAATCCTTCCAAATTTTGTGTTAAGAATAGTATACAAAAAACATTTACAATATTCATACAAGGTAGTGATTTTAAGTTTTGGGCATTCAGAAGTGGTTAAAATTTCTTAGTAATAGTTTACCTGGAGCTTTCCCTTGACTGACCATTGGCAAAACTCATAGTTTCTTAATGCCTGCTGACACTGCTGTCCACTCTCTGTGGGTCTGCTTTGGTTACTAGTGGCAATGTCCACCACAAAAAGAACTTGAAAAACCTTTATATGTGGCTTATATTGCCTCTCTTTTCATTTTGAATAATTTATTTTTCCTGTTTTAAGATTGTAGTGGAATACATGTTTTCTATTTTCTTTCTTGATCTCTTATTTGGTTTCTTTCTTGATTTGTTTCTGTTTACTCTATTTTCACATAAGCATCTACTATTTTCAGCTCACACTAAAGTATTTTAAATCCATTTCTTCATTATCATTTCTGCCGTAACAGTTGTAAAATCCTAAGTTCTTTTTTTTTTTTGATAGAGACCGAGTTTCATCATGTTGGCCAGACTGGTCTTGAACTCCTGACCTCATGATCCACCCATCTTGGCCTCCCAAAGTGCTGGGATTACAGGCATGAGCCACGGCGCCTGGCAGTAAAAACCTAAGTTCTTATGTCCTCAGTCTCTTTTGCAGTGAGAGCAGCCATATGCTTTAGTTCTAGAAACTAAGACATGGCATGAACTTGCTAAGAGCTCTAGAAAGGATTTTGTATCTCCTTATGTAAGGGCATGTTATAAGGCATTACCTGATATGATCCCTGACATGGCTCCTTCTCCCATCTTTCTTGAAGTCAGACTGGAATTCTGAAAGCTACTGCAGTCATCTTGTAACCAGGAAGCAAACATGAGAAATCCCAAGAGAATTTCAGAAACTGTCAAACCATGGAAACAATGCTAGCTGTTTCCCTTAAGACTACTTGTTATGCCAGAAAAATTATCCAATATTTATTAAGCTACCCACTCTATAGAGTGTTTCCTGTTATTTTCAGCTGGAAGCATTCCTAATGGATGATGCCATACACATAACATGCATAAACAATTGTTAGTAATTACTGAAAGTTGAGCATTAAGGTATAAATTAAAACATGACAATGAAGGCAAAATGCAATTTTTATCTTAAAGAAACTTATGGTGAACATTTTTTATGTTAAGCCAAACAAATCAAAAGCTCTTCTGATATTAGTTGAAGATCTGCAACTAATCTGGACTGGTATGTTTCTGACTGATTCTTGGCATTTGTTTTCTCATATATAAAACAAGGGATTGCATTATTTCCCAGGTCTATTGCAGATGTAAATTTCCAAGTTTGTTAGGATAAAATGTATTTTAAATCCATGGACTTATAACACTTATAACCTGCCGAATGGTATTTTAACATTTGTATTCCATGAATACTTTAGATGTAAAAGAAGCTTTTGCACATTTCCTGTTTATGCTCAGAATTCTGTGCATACTACATTGAAAAAACTCATCTATGAGTTTGAGCATTTTGATATGCCATTGTAAAATTTACTTAGCATTCTAAAAGTCTAACTTATTTATTTACCTACTGAACTTAGTATAAATAGAATACGGCCAGGCGCAGTGGCTCAAGCCTGTAATCCCAGCACTTTGGGAGGCCGAGGTGGGTGGATCACGAGGTCAAGAGATCGAGACCATCCTGGTCAACATGGTGAAACCCTGTCTCTACTAAAAATAGAAAAAATTAGCTGGGCATGGTGGCACGTGCCTGTAATCCCAGCTATTCAGGAGGCTGAGGCGGGAGAATTTCCAGGCCCCAGGAGGCAGAGGTTGCGGTGAGCCGAGATCGCGCCATTGCACTCCAGCCTGGGTAACAAGAGCAAAACTCCATCTCAAAAAAAAAAAAAAAAAAAAAAAAAAAGAATACCTGGAAATACTTTTTAGAAGAATTTTTCCCAAGAAAATCCTACACAGCTTCAGTAATTTTTTTCCTTTTTATGAGTACACAATTCAGACAAAAATAATTCCATTAATACAGAGGTATGGCTGATGCACTAGGGTTTCCAACCCTATTATGATATGACTGCACCATTGTATGAAATTGCCAGAAAGAATAAACAACATGAATTTCAGTCTATTATATGTTCCCATCTGCTTTTGCAATAGCAAAGGTTTGTGTACCGACGAAGTGACAGTTGCTCCAACCAAGCCTTGTTTTCTTTTTCTGGTCATGATACGTTGATGCTTAATTCTAACTTGTAATTTGGTTGATATTGGAAACTGAGATATACAAAGAAGCCATCAATACTGGAACTAGAAATGGAGTAAAATATAAAAGAGAGAATTGATAGCAGCACAAAAATTTAAGACAAATTGAAAAAAAGCCGAAAAGAAAGAATGTTTTGTGTGTGTGTGTGTGTGTGTGTGTGTGTGTGTGTGTGTGTGTGTGTGTAGGCAGACGTGGAGTAATTAGACAGGGAGAATAAAAGTACATCAGTGTACATCAGTGTAGTGGTTGTGTCCTTTTTATGGAATGAGGAAGTTATTTCTGGACAATTATCATTACTGCTTGTTTTCCAGAGTAATATGCAGTCCGCGAGCTGGAGAGCCAATCTGGTACTTTAAAAGGAAAGATTCTTGCTTTCTTGAAGCAACATGGCATCTCAGGGTGGTGCTTGAGTACCACAAAAACAGAGATGCATGTTCTCTACATGCTGGAAGCAGTCATCCTGTTGCTAAGGAAACAGCCTCACTCAGCAAGGGTCACCTTTGGAAACAACTGCAAGACTTCAAAGCAGATTAATAGAGAAATACCAAGACCCGAACTTCCTAGCTAATGTTGTCTTCTGTTTTAAATATCTGTTTCAACAAAGATTTGCTTATGTGATTTCTGTTTAGTGGGCAGTAGCAAGGCAAAATTGAATATGTAGTAAGTCGAGCCCAGTATCTTTCAAGCTCTGGCTCTTGGAGATCTATGGCTTTTGGTAGACGTTTTGAGTGTGGGATTGTGCAGGAATAGCAGGATGGAGATGGACTGACATCAGGTTTACAAAGAGACGCTGAATTTATGACTTCGTTTGAGGGAAAGGTTCCACTCATTAAAAAATGTAGAGTCTTTACTCATAGAAGCATATGTCATTATTCATTTGTCCACATTAGTGAGATTTTCTAATTTGTGAAAAGTCTTGTCATATCTTAGGTTTATGCACATTTTTGTATTACTGAAGCAGATTTCATTCATGCATCTATTTATTCATTCATTTGTGACATATCTTTAATTTCCTACTGTTTCAGATACTCTGGGGATAAGACGTGAATAGAACATATTTAAGGTCTGGGGGACTCAATCTGAAGAAGAAAGCAGATATGGAAACGAAACGGTGGAATTACTTGCAGAGGTGACACAAGGAGATGCTTATAATTTTGTCCTGGAGAGGTGAGGGAAGGCATTTGGGGAAAGAAAATGCCTGATCTTATCCTTGAAGGATGGATTAGAATTGAACAGGGAATCTGGTCCTGGAAGTCCCAAGACAGAGACAACAGCAAATACTAAGTGCAGAGATGTGAGGAAGAGATTTCATTGGGCTTCTGTTGATGAAGTTTAGGATATATTATGAAATGTGTTTGGACAGGAGACCAGAAAATGAAACTGGAACTGGATCATAAAAGCTCTTACTTCATATAAAAATAAGTATATACTTTACTGCTAGTTTTTCAGATTTTTTAAAGTTTAATGTTACAATAAATAGAGCCTATCTTGGTAGTATTCCTCCCTTACCCCTTTGACAATATAAAATTTGTTACAAATGCCTAAATGCTTTTGGATGGCTTAAAGAACTGGAATTTCAGTGGCTATTTATCATCTAAGTCAAGAACTGTAAAATTTAATGATAAATTCTTGCTATTAATACTCATTAAAATATTTGATTTATTAAAAGACGAATGATGGATTTTTATAACTGAGATTAGGACAATTTCTACTTCCAAGATAACTAGTAAAATTAAGTTGTTGGTTTCAACCATTTTTTGAAATTATATACCTTTTTATTGGTAGAAAATTTAAGTGACAAATACAGATAACTGTTCTGTCTCCTAAAGTGTTATGAGCCACACTAAAATGCACCTGGTTAACTCCTCCTTTATGAGGGCCAAGAATGAAACTTGTGTACAAGAAAATGTGGTGGGCACCCATGTTTGGGAGCTAGAGCTCGTTGGCATCATCTAAGTTAGCCACCTGTTCTAGCCTGCATTTGCTGAATAAATTAGATGCTCTTGAGAGAGTGTATGCAGTTGACTGGGTTGCCTTGTTACCATGGCAACCGTTTTTCTTCTGCTCTATGGCTCTGAAAGGTTTCATAACTCATTAGTGCTCCTCTGGGCATCAACATGACAAAATTCCTTTCTTTTTCTTTTCTTTTTTAAGTTCCTGGTCACGATGATGAGATTAGTGACAACTAATAAATACTCTTGCCATATTTGCTTACTCATATAGAATATTTTCCAAATGTATGAAAAACTTAGGTTTAAACCTTAAAGGCACAAATGTGACAATTCAGTGGAGGCATGTGCACAATAATGAATAAAATATTGAAAATATTTTCAATCTCAGATATTTTCAGAAATCAAAAATATTTTCAAAGTGGAGTTTAAGGCAAAATATGTAAAAACACAGATTCTCTAAGACAGTGGATGAAAGCTTGTTTTTATAGTTACTCCAGCTGTTATTGCTATCAGGCCTTTTTACTCAGTCTGATACAGCACAAGAAAGAGCACAATTTACCAAAGCTGTTATCAGATCCATAAAACCAGAAATTCAGGGGCTAAGTCATCATTTTCAGAATGCCACAGGGCCCAAGGGGTCGTGGAGGGTTGGCCGAGCCTGCACAATGGGAACACTGTCAGAAATCCATGCAGGTTTTTAATCTCCAGGTGACATTTAGACCCCAGGATATTTGTTTTCTTCTATTTTGTGATCCATGTTTGTTGTCTTTCCTCTTCTCCTTTGTATGTTGTCATTTTTTTTTTTTTGAGACAGAGTCTCACTCTGTCGCCAGGTGCCAGGCTGGAGTGCAGTGGCACAATCTCGGCTCACTGCAACCTCCGCCTCTGGGGTTCAGGCAATTCTCCTGCTCAGCCTCCTGAGTAGCTGGAACTACAGGCACACTCCACCACACACAGCCAATTTTTGTATTTTTAGTAGAGACGGGATTTCACCATGTTGGCCAGGAAGGTCTCGATTTCTTGACTTCGTGATCTGCCCGCCTCAGTCTCCCAAAGTGCTGGGATTACAGGCTTGAGCCACTGTGCCCAGCCATATGTTGTCTTTTTTGATTTCAGATCTTCATGCATTAGAAGAAATCAGGAAGCCTCCCACACTGGTGAATTTCTTAAATAGTTACTTTATACTAGGAATTCTATATGTTATCTCACTTGCTTCATTTCTCATATCAACTTGACGAGGTGGATATCATTTACCTCGTTTTACAAGTGAGAAGACTGAGGCTGAAGGTAGCAGAGTTGGTGTTTAGGTTGAGTTGTAGCTCATTCCAAAGCCATATTTTCCCACTATGCTGTGGTATCTCTAAAGTTCTATAATAATGATGTATATTCTTTCAGAATATTTGAGTATTAGAAAGAAAAGAAAACAGATGATATTTTGAAACATTAAAATTAAGCCTCTAAGAGGGCTCTTGTTCCACAAGAAGAATGCAACTCTAAGGCTCTGCCAAATTCACTGTAGTGCTGAAGCTTTTGCACAGATTTATTATGGGGAATAGCTTTATCATACATGGCAATTTCTTTGATACTGCTTTTTATTATCCTTCTATAAGTACTAGAGAAACTGATTGAAATTGAACCTTAAACTCCCATTTTGTACCAATCTTACTTGTTGTTTGCAACTGAAGAATAACATCCTGCTGATATCCACAGCAGGACTGCTAGGACCTCTGTTAGAGATTAAGCTCACGTTTTGATTGTAGACAAACCTTAGTGCAATTAGATTTACCCTAATTTCTTATTTTCTACTGATTTTACAACCTTAGATTTCAAAGATAGAATTGATATTTTCAAATAAATAGTTCATCGATAGATACAGGGACATTTTAAGATATGACCACACCACGAATAGACAGTTTTTAAAGAGTACAGTTAGCAGTGTCCAATAAAGCAGTACAAATATTTTTCATGGTGTGAAGGCAGGAGGATTAAATTTTTTTTGTTGTTAAGTACATTGTGAGTGATCCCTACTGTAGTTAAAGATTGACACTTCACTAGACATCATAAACATGCAGGAGGAGCACAAAGACGTCATTCTCCTAGAATGCAGGGATTTGACAAAAAAAGAAAACACATATTTGCATTTGCTACAAGCCGGATGAATTCGCTTTTATTCTCTCCTATTTCCAGAATCAATGTAATGTCTGAAAGTCACTCAGAAGAATATGGCAATCACTTGCAATCTGAAAAATAATGTTATGCAAAGGCATTCTATTTGCATTTTGAGAAACACCTTTATTTTCATTATTTGCTTCTGCCATTCTTTTCCACATTTACCTAGATTAGATTAAAATACTACTTCTCTTCTCCAAATAGTGTTCTGATCGCCTTGTTTATTCAATGTGCTTTCGGCCACTATTTATGGTCTCCCTTGTATGAGGTACTCTGCTAAGAACTGGGCACCCAGAGATGAACATGTCGTCTCTCTGTACCATGAGCTCAGCTTTGTGGGGGAGACTTACAAGGCAGTCAGTGGTATCCGTAGGTTAAGTCCTGTCATGGAGTATAATGCACTTGTGGGTTGAAGGATCTGTTAGAAGGTATTTTCAACAGAGAGATTCTTCCAGCATCTACTCGCACTCAGTTTCAATCACCCTCAGTGCTCTTTGTACGACAGACGACTGTCCCTGTCACTTGCCCAAACATGCCCTGCCCTCAAATAATGGCACTCCTCCTGGATGTCTGCTAATCTCTGTTGAGTATGTCTGCAATACCTATGATTAAGTTGCATGATGACCACCAGAAGCCACAGCAACAACCAGGAGGGCAGCTGGTTTACAGGCATGAAGTCTGCGGGCACTTCCCACCAACATTGGAAAGCCATATATTGTTCAGGCCAGGATTTATTCTGTTGTTGTTTTAAATCTAAATTTTAAGGACTTCTCTGTTTTCACAGAAATCATATTAAACATATTGATTTCTAACTTGATTTGTTCTCAAATAATTTGAAGACCTTTTGTTGTACTCAAGTTGCAAAGGATATTTGGTGGTGGATCTTGGACCATCCAAACCGAACCTCCAGAGGGAAGGCAACCAAGGCTGCTCTGGGGAGGCCAGAGCAGCAAATCATTAAATAATTTCCATGGTGGACTCTAAATTATTTCCATGATGCCTCTTGCCTCCGGTTGTCCCTGCTCTACTTTATACATTCCTAAGAGGGAGAATTTTTATCTAGCTTGGGTCACATGTCTACACTAGACTCAGTCAACCGTGGCCAAAGAGACTGGTAGAAGTGACCACTGGAAGAGTTGCTATGAGCTTTCCAGCCCCCACCAGCTTGTATTCTGCAATTACACTGGCCTTTCTGTCATTTTCTTGAAAGGAGCCAATTTCTAAATAAAAGCAACTTGCCGTCATTGACTTTCAATTTATCGTCTCAAGTTTGAACTACTAGGCAAGACCTCTTTTTTGAACTTTATTTCTTCTCGCTTTATGTTACCAGGATCACTCTTTTTTTTTTTGGTGTGTGTATATATTTTATACACACACACACACACACACATATTTTTGTGTATATATGTGTGTGTATATGTACACACACATATATATAGTGATCCTGATAACATGAAGGATATATGTATAAAATATACATAAATAGAGACAGGATCTCACTCTCACTATATTGCCCAGCCTGGTTTTGAGCTCATGAGCTCAAGCAATCCTCCTGCCTATTTGTACATCTATTTATAAATATATGTTATCTACCTATTTATTATTTACATATTATATATAATATTTATATATCTATAAAAATATATTATGTATAATATTTATGTATCTATTTTGTTATATATTTATAAATAGAGACAGGGTCTGACTCTCACTATGTTGCCCAGCCTGGTTTTGAACTCTTGAGCTCAAGCAATCCTCCTGCCTTGGCTTCTCAAAGCACTGGGATTACAGGCATGAGCTACCAAGCACAGCTCCAGAACCACCATTAACTTCTATCATTTTTTTTCTTTATGAGTAATATGTTTGGCCATAAACTTCCATGTGGCTTCACTGATCTTGATTTTATTCGAAAATAATTCCTGTCCTCCACATGATTACATGCCCTCCAGCTTCCTGTATAGTGACTCTCCTACTACGGAGTTGTCTTCTGTGTGAGGAATTCTTAGCTAATTTTCCATTGGCTCCGGAGTGGGTCTTTACTAGGCTGAATCTTGACAGCAGAAGGATAAACAAATGAATGGAGGCAAAAGGAAGTACGAGCCTTTCAGGAGACATAGGAGTGCAGTCTACGTGTGGGTGTAAGGATAGCTGAGTCTGGAAAGGTAAAAACAGGCCAGGAAGAATTTGAAAGCAAGGCAAATCTCATGAAGAATTTTAAACAGAGGCATGATGTGATTAGATATGCATATCAGAAGGGAGGTTAGCTTGATATAAGACTTGGTGGCCATTGAAGGTCTAGTGAAATAACCTAAAGAAATATGAATAAAGTTTGAAACCAAGGTAGTGGCAGTCAGTGAAGAGGGAAGGTGGAGAACAAATATGTGAAATGTTTAGGAGGCAGAATTTATAGTACTGATGGAGTAATAGTGGGGAGGGTTGAGGCTGACCCTGAAGGCTTGGGGGATATTGATGCTATGACTTTGGAATGACTAAATCGAGCAAATTAACATATGCGTTACCTTACATACTTATTTTTTTTTTGTGGTAAAATCTACTCTCTTGGCAAGTTTTAAATTTACAATGCATTGTTATTAACTATAGTTACCATGTTGTACAATAACTCTCCTGAAATACTCCTCTTATCCAATTGAAATTTTGTATCATTTGCCGCAAATTTTCCTAATTTCCATCTTGCGCTTCTAGCCCCTGGAAACCATCATTCTAATTTCTACTTCTATAAGTTTCCTTTTTTTAGAGTCAACATATAAGTGAGATCATGTGGTACTTGTCTTTTTGTACCTGGCTTAGTTTACTTAGCATCATGTCCACCAGATTCATCTATGTTCCTGCAAAAAGGATGTTCTCCTTTTTCAAGGCTGAATAATATTTTATTGTGTACATACATTACATTTTCTTTAACCATTCATCCATTGATGAACAATTAAGTGGATTTCATATTGTGACTATTGTGAATAATGCTGCAATAAACATAAGAGTGTGAATCTCTCTTCAACCATATGCCCAGAAGTAGAATTGCCAGATCATATGGTAGTTTTATTTTTTTTTTTGAGGAATTCCATACTACTTTCCATAATGGCTGTACTAATTTACATTCCCACCAACAATATACAAAAGCTCCCTTTCCTCCACATCCTTGCTAATGCTTGTTATTGCATCTTTTTCACAATACTATTCTAATAGGTGTGAAGTGATATCTCATAGTGATTTTAATTGGCATTCATCTGATGATTAGTGAGACTCAACTTTTTTTTATATATATCTGTAGACCATTTATATGTCTTCTTCTGAAAAATGTCTTTAGGTTCCTTGCCCATTTTTAAATTGGGTTATTTTGTTTAATTGTTATTGAGTTGTTTGAGTTTCTTAGATATTTTGAATATTAACCCATTATCACTCATGTGCTTTGTAAATTATCCCTCCTCTTCATTGGTTGTCTCTTCATTCTGTTTGTTTCCTTTGCTGTGCTGTAGCCTTTTAGTTTAATCCAATCCTGTTTTTCTGTTTTTACTTTAGCTGCCTGTGCTTGTGAAGTTCTGTGAAATTCTTAACTTCACAATCTGATTGCTAATTCCTAACTGATGGGGCGCTCAGGATTTCTAAACTTTTCCTTGTTTCCGACCTTTGATAATCACTGATAAATTAATACAGCCATTATGAAAATATCTGAAATTTCAGCCTGTTAAGAGTTAAACCAAATAGGAATAGTCATTTCATTTCTTAGTGATAAAATGTTACATTTTTATTAAAATTTTAAAGAAAATATAGAAATACAAAATGAAGAAAGGAAATATAGAAACATATATTGAAAGATATAAAGTATCTGAAGATTATATGCCCTACCCAGTGATAATTATTGCTAATCTTTCATTATACATCTTTTACTTTTCCTTTCTTTCTTCTCTCCCATTGGATTCTTTTTTTTTTAGACATAGTCCTGCTCTGTTGCAGTGGTACAGTCATGGCTCACTGCAGCCTTGATCTCCTGTTCTCAAGTAATCCTCCCACTTCAGCCTCCCAAGTAGCTGGGACTACTGGTGCTCTCCACCACACCTGGCCAATTAAAAAAACTTTTAGTAGAGACCAGGTCTTGCTAGATTGCCCAGATTGATCTCAAACTCCTGGTCTAAAGTGATCCTCCCGACTTCACCTCCCAAAGTGTTGGTTTACAGGTGTGAGCCACCACACTCAGTCTATTATATATTCTTTAATATTTAAATTTATGCCCTCTGGAGATTTTTCTGTTTACTGTTCATACTATCTAGTACCAGAATTTTTACTTGACTGTAAAAATCGACATCTTTTCATGTACACAATAGGTTAAGATTTTCATCATACTCTTTGATGGTCGCCTGGTTTTCTCCTGTCTCTTCCATAATTTATGTAACTAATCTTTTCCTTATGGTCATTGAGTTATTTACAGTTTTAAAAATTATATATAACATTAAGATGGGTACATTTCTGCAAGTATCTTTGCACGTTTGCTGATTATTTCCTTAGCATGCATTCTCAGATATGAACTTTCTGGTGAAAAGTAGGAATGTTGACATTTGAATATATGTTGCCATGTTTCTGCCATTAGTTTCCTAGATTCTTACTTTTCTTCTGTACTGTTGTCAAAAATCCCTTTGAAGTGTCTGCTAACTTGATAGGCAATCAGAGTCCTACCATCGCCTGGCTCTCCAGGTCCTTATCCATATCTGGGGATCACGTGCTACAGCTGCCATGAATAATGAAGACTTCAGAAATCTATCATCTCTCTAAAGGGGGTTTTCTTAGTATTGAAAAAAATTTGGGTTTTCCTGCTTAATTACTCGGCAGTCACTCTTTTATCACTGCTAGATGAACCCTTTCTTTAAGGGATACCTCTACTACTAAATGCTTAGCCAGAATCTCTTTGAGGACATGACATGTCCTGCAAGAACCAATTTCCTCTTTCACTTTTACCTTAGATATGCTTTTCAAAAAAAAAAAAAATTGTCCCCTTCTTTCAAATATATCAACAATATTTTTTTGCATTAGCTTTTCCTTTTTTTAATCGGCAAATTGTTTATGTTTGGCCAGAACTGCATGGATGATACATTCTACCATTTGGACCACCATGGCAACCCCCCCCCCCCGCCAAGTGATGATGATAATGGTGCAAATTGCTTCAAAATCAGACTTCTTGGACAAGGCATGTGACCAGATTCTTTGGCTTCACTTCTCACCTCCAAAGGTTTACTCACACTTGGGACTTTCTTCCTGTATGAATTACACTGACCAGCATTTTGTTGAGAGAACACATGCAATATGGGTATGGTGTCTGTCCCATCTTTAGCTTTTGATATAGAAACTTCTTTGCTGTAAAATTGAACTGTGTAACATTGATTAAGATCAGTCACGGGCGCTCTATACCACAACAAATGGTTAAGGCAATTCCAACACTAGTGTATTTCATGGTTCCTGTCTCCTCATTCCGCTGGGGCTGACACCTGGCAACCTCTAGTTCCACTTCTCTGTCAAAGGTTTAATCATGCAGATACTTTCACGATCAATTTTTTTCTCACTTCTTCACCAGAATGTGAGTTATTTAAGGTCACAGAATCTTTGTAGATGATCTTAGTATTCCCCGCACACCTATCTTGCCAAAGGATTTATTTAGGATTCAAGAGATACTGAATGAATTAACTTTTAACTATGAGTCATGCTTCTAAGGAGGAATGCAGACATATCAAAGGCATAATAAATTCTGAAGCTTTTTCCCGTTTTACTGCTACCAAGTCGATTCAGGCTACCTCTGTTCGCTCAAAGCTTTCCCAAGCAACATAGAAGAGATAAATGGCTAATCTTGGCAGTGATTACGCATGGTATTAATCTATTTCACATGAAGGAATTTAGTACTACTCAGAATGCATCTGGTGTCTAGTGATTCAAAGGTTGTCATTCTATCTTTTATCTTGGAAGTGTTCTGGTTCTTTGCTCATGGTCTTACCATGCCCTGATGCTGGTTTGTTTAAAAGATTTGGTCTCTCCCATCTTTTGGAGGCAAATCTATAATGGCACTATGTGATGCATTGCTCTTTGGAATATTGTCATTAACAGGCACTGTGTACATTACTTGGAATATAATGTACCTAGAACTTCCTTAAATTATCTGTCTTTACAATCATTTTCCAAAAAAGTGGGTCAAGATGAACTCTATCCTTATGACTATGCTATCACTTTTGAACCAGGATGACAAATCCATTTGAAGGGATATGTTCACGTTGGGATCCAGGACTATGAGCAAACAAAAAAATCGAAGTTTTGGTTTATTTTTCTTTTTCTGCATCTGATGGTATAGCTTTCATTGGAATACTTATATTTCTAACGATTTCCTTGTCTTGAGTCATATAACAGTTATGGACAGATCTAGTCTTCAGCTTGAACTTCTGGAATTCTTGGCAAAGAGAAAAGATAACAATTCATGACATTTGATCTACAGGAAACCTATTATTTAGGAAAGATGAGAGAAACATAAATGGAGGAAAATATTTTTCAGGACCAAATGCAGCATTTTTGAATTTTTATTCTGGCTGTTGGTCCAAGTCAGTGTTTCCCAAACTTTACTGCACATTAGAAGTCTCTGGGGTGTTATAAAAATAATAATACCAATGTTAATAAATGATAAATAAAGGCAAAGGTCTTATCTTGAGTACTCAGATTCACATTTGGGGTTTGTGTCTGATGGTTTTGATTTGTGAAGCCCTTAAGTAATTCTTTTTTTTTTTTTTTTTTTTTTGAGACAGAGTTTCGCTCTTGTTACCCAGGCTGGAGTGCAATGGCGCAATCTCGGCTCACTGCAACCTCCGCCTCCTGGGTTCAGGCAATTCTCCTACCTCAGCCTCCTGAGTAGCTGGGATTACAGGCACACACGACCATGCCCAGCTAATTTTCTGTATTTTTAGTAGAGACGGGGTTTCACCATGTTGACCAGGATGGTCTCGATTTCTTGACCTCGTGATCCACCCGCCTTGGCCTCCCAAAGTGCTGGGATTGCAGGATTGAGCCACTGCACCTGGCCTGTATGCAGCCTCAGTGAAAACCACTTGTCTGTGTAGAAACACCCATGATATTCTGATATTGCCCTTTAATATTTTCTTAATGATTTTTTTTCATAGTTTTCTTAGTTGCTCACAGTGTTTGCAACATTATTCTGGCATCTCTCAAATATCCTTCATGTTAAAATAAGAAAAAATATGCTTTGTATAAAGAAGAGACTTCATTGTTGATGTATAATTTCTCTCACAGTGTGTTTTCCTGACATGGAATGAGCATGACTCAGATACGCAGGGATGGGAATGATTTCTTTGGCTTTGGCTTCTCTGGTCTTATCAGGACTTTGTACCAGGGCCCTCATTTGTGGTGGAACTTATCATTGATCTGTTAATAAATCCATATTGTTCTGTACCAGAAAATTCTGAATGATTTGCTTTCAGTCAGTTAGAAACAAAATTTATGCCTTGTTGAGATGAGTTCCTCCTAACCAGATGCTCTTCAAAGTAAATCACCTCTCGCGATTTCCTTCTCTGTCACCGTTGGACGCAGGTCTACAGGAAGGCTGCATGACACTTCTGCTCTGTAAAAATAAATGAGATAATAAATGACAAGGGCTCCTGAAAACACCTTTTCAACTTCCGGGTCAATGAACTATGATTTAAATAAACACTTTAGTGGACCACCAAAAGTCATTTAGATACAACAGCAGGAAGAATAGTCTTACTTTCTTCTATAATTTTATTTGTCGGGCTAATTATAGCCAAATAAAATTGTTATAAGGGGACATGGCCTCCTACCATGTTCACATACATACAGTATTCCATTAAAAATATTCTACTGAGGTCTAAGGCCTGATGCTGGCTGTCATAGGGACTATACGCTTTTATCAGACATAATCACTAAAGAAATTTAATCTATCATCAGAGAGCTAAGATAGGTACACGAAGATGTAAAATACAAGGTTACAAGTGACAAGGTCTATGAGATTGGTACACAAGAAGTCCTAGTATTTAGAGAGAGTCTTTTCACCAGCAAAAGATGTGAAGAAGATAGTTTTTGAATAAGAGCCTAGGCAAAATCATGAAGATTAGAAAATTTTGAATGCTACGTTTTAAGAAATTAGGGCAGCTCCAGATAATTCCCTTTCATTTCGGCTTCCAAATTTCTAAATCAAATACATTTTTCATCCTAAATCATGACTGAATGTATTAATTTGTCCCTATTTCTTCCGCCTCCTGGTCTAAGCTATCCCCATTTTTCCGCTGAGCAACTGAAAAATCCCCTTGACTCTTCTCCTAATATCCATTCTTGGTCATTGCAATGACTATAATCAGATTAAAAATATAGACTTTAAAAATAATGGTAGGTTTACACACAGTTGTAAGAAATACCGCAAAGAGATCCTTTGTACTCTTTAGCCAGCTTCATCCAATAGTAATATCTTGCAAAACTATAACACAATTTCAGAAGCAAGATATTGACATTGATACAATCTGCCAATCCGTTTTGGATTTTTCCAGTTTGACTTCTGCTCCTGTGTGTGTGTGTGCACACATGTTTGTGTGTATGTGTGTATACTTGTGTGTATTTATTTCTATGCAGTTTTGTCACATGTGTAGGCTTCTGTATCTACCACCACAGTCAAAATACGGACCAGCCCCATCACCACAATGATCCCTCTTTTTGTCTTTTTATAACGACCCACCTCTTTCCCATTACCCACTTCTCCCCATCCCTAAACCCTAGCAACCACTAATCTGCCTTACCTTTCTATAATTGTTTCATTTCAAGAAAATTATATAAATGGAATCATTTTGGAATTGACTTTTATCATTCAGCATAATTTTCTTGAGATTCAGTCCAGTAGTTTTGTCTCTTAATAGCTCACATTTTCTAAATTGCTGACTAGTATCCCATCGTATTTCATGACATGGATGCATCAGTTTGTTTAACCAGTAACCCATCGAGGACCACTTGGGTTGTTTTCTGTTTTGAGGTCTTACAGATAAATTTGCTATCAATATTTATGTACAGGTTTTTGTGTGACTAAACGTTCCTATCTCTGGGATTCAATTCTCAAATGTGCATTGTGTAATATAGTAATTGCACAAATAAACTCTTATAAATGTAATCTGATTGGGTCACTCTCCTGTTTAAATCCTTTCAATGAACCCCATTACTCTTAACATCAAGCCAGCCGGCCTAGGAAGCCTTGAAATACCTGGAGTCTGCTCTTCTTATCCAATGCCTCGCCCTCCCTCTTCTCTGCTTCTCTCCTTCAGATATGTGGGCTTTCCTTCCATTTCTTAAATGTGTCATGCTTTTTATCCTACCATAGAGCTTTGGAACATACAGTTCACTTTTAGAATGTTTCACTTTTCCCTCCTCTATGCTTTTTCATTAAATTTGCTCTCTATTTCAGCTCAAATCTTATCCTTATGGGGGATATCTTCAATGCCACCAGACAGCTCTATCAATTACATGTCCTGATAACACTATTCTTTCCTTCTGTAGCAACAGTTTGCATCATGTACTTATTCATTTGAATATTTGCTTCATGGCCATTTCATTTAATTGAATCACTACTCTGTGTATCTCACTGTCATTAGTATCATTAGTAAAAACTCCTTGATAGAAAACCTGGACTTGCTACAGACCAACAGAATATGACAAAGGTGATGAGATGCCATTTTTATGATTCCATTCCTGTGATTCCATGATTGTGTTACATTATTCTCACTTAGCAACCAAAAGAGAGGTAAAAAGGGGAAAAGAGGGAGTCTCTCTGTCTCTCTGTCTCTCTCTCTCTCTCTCTCTCTCTCTCACACACACACACACACACACACACACACACACACACACACAGAGAGAGAGAGAGAGAGATTTGTCTTGCTGGCTTTTGTGAAGTAATTAACCATGTTGAGAAAGTCCATCTGACAAGGTACTGCAGGTGGCTTCTAAAACCTGTGAGCAGACTCTAGCTGATGGCCAGGAAAAAAATGTTGGGTCTTCATCCTTAAGGAAATGGATTCTGGTACAAACTAGAGAGCTTTGAAGCCGATTCTGACTCAGTTGAGTTTCCAGATGAAAATGGAGTCTAGATGAAACTTGTGAGATTCTGAACAGAGGACCCACTTAAGTCATGCCTGGACTCCTGATTCCCAAAAATTGTGAGATAGAAGCTAATACACTAGCTTTCATTACAACATTGTTGTCATGAGTTCTGGTCAATGTCATGGGGACTGAAGTGTTTCATATAGCACCTCTGGGCTGGCTCATAAAAACTTTCTGCAAGATCCTCCCCAATGTTTTCTGCAGTTGATTATCCCAGTTTTGAGCAGAAATCCAAATACTGTAGACTGGAGGGAATCTGGGATGTTAAATGTTGCATTGGAGGTTGCCCACTAAATGCCTGCAATAAACAGTTGTTTATTGTAACGTATCACTATGAATTTGGTGATTTTTTTTAGATTAGCTGATATTATTTAGTTTAGCCAAAAACCTATATTCTTGAGATATATAAATAATATCTGACAGCAGGATCAGGGCTTGATACCTTAACAATGGAGGCTGGAAAAATATCAGATGGTAGGATGGCAAAACAATCAGAGTATCTTTAAAAATCTCCCTAATATCATATAGGTGAAGGGGAGGAAGGCAGCAAATCACCCTGCCACGTGTGTACCTATGCAACTATCTTGCATGCTCTTCACATGTACCCCAAAACCTAAAATGCAATAAAAAAAATCTTTCTAATATCTAAAGGAATGAGATTTAGATGTTCTTATTCTATTACTAGGTCACTTAGTAATAATTTATACAAAAATTGCTGTTTCTCACACCTTTGAAACATTTTTCCTTGATAATAACTTCATGCCATGAGGATAAATTTGCCTGACCTTCAGAGTGCCCTTCCTGGGAATGCTTCTCTTTGCTGGTTCTACCATGTTTTCACAAATAACAAGAAATATCAGGTGAGCTAACTAATAGACCATTGCCTTTCACATTCACCCTCAAATCACTAAGTAGGACAAGTGGTTCCTTTTGTAGCCTCATCAGCGCTTGCTGTAACATAATCTCTCATCCTTATATATAGCAAAAACAGTCTCTTTCTTTCAGCTGTTTGATTTTTTATTTTTATTTTTTTTATTGCATTTTAGGTTTTGGGGTACATGTGAAGAACATGCAAGATTGTTGCATAGGTACACACATGGCAGCGTGCTTTGCTGCCTTCCTCCCCTTCACCTATATTTGGCATTTCTCCCCATGCTATCTCTCCCCAACTCCCCACCCGCTGCTGTCCCTCCCCTATTTCCCCCCAACAGACCCCAGTGTGTGATGCTTCCCTCCCTGGGTCCATGTGTTCTCATTGTGCAACACCCGCCTGTGAGTGAGAACATGCAGTGTTTCATTTTCTGTTCTTGTGTCAGTTTGCTGAGAATGATGGTTTCCAGCTTCATCCATGTCCCTATTTGATTTTTTAATTGCATTGAGTTCTTCAGCCAATTTAGCAATCACTGCATGAATAGAATATGTCCATGCAACCCAAAACAACATCATAAAGAAACTGCAAAAGACAAAGTAAACTCACAATGACAAGGGAAGTGATGATTTTTTTTTAATTACAGGAGACTTGATGTACTTTACATCAAGTTAGTAGAAAACTAATGTGATGATTGGTCTACAACTGATTAGACTTTCTATGAATTCTTTTACCCTGTCATCCAGTTCATAATTCTCATGCTCTTTATCTCAAATTTAGTCATCATAATAAAGCTCATGTCACTAAGTCCATGGGAGTACATATTTCTCTCACCTCCACCATTATATCATCTCAAGCTACAAGATTTCCTAGCAAGCCTACTTTCTTACAAGTCAATATGTGTTGTTGACTTAATCTGAATTGGTGCTTATATGTTTTGATGGGTCAATTCTAATTCCTTAGTGGTAAAAAGTTTGTTGTTAATTTGATTTAATATTCTATTGACATTAAGTAATTTTACTAATATGGAGATATCTGTCCAATGTTATAAAGATGGATTATTTTTACAACAAAAAGGCATGGCTAATTTGTTTTTTTAAATAAAGACCAATATAATAAAGTCTAAAATAAACAAGAAGTCTAATATGAAATGATGAAGAGATTTATTAGCTTTCATTATGGTCCCTAAATGTGGTCTCATTAACAGCACTGAACTCAGTCAATGCTACAGTCATAGTGGCTAAAATAGAATAAACAAATGAACAAATGATTACGTTGCTTCTTGACATCAATTATGATGCCATATATATATGTATATATATTTCACATCAATTTGGACTCTGTCCCCAAAATTAAGTTTTATGTTGAATGAAATGTAAACTCATCCTTTAAAATTAATACATTACCACTGACTCCACAGAAATACACACATTCATACACACACAGTGACTATTATGAACACCTCCATGCACACAAACTAGAAAATTTAGAAAAAATGGATAAATTTCTTGACATATCTAACCTCTGAAAACTGGACCAGGAAGAAATTGAATCCTGAACTCAGAAATAAGTTCTGAACTTGAATGAGTAATAAAAAGCCCATCAGCCACAAAAAGCCCAAGACTAGATGGATTCACAGCCAAATTCTACCAGAGGTATAAATAAGAGCTGGTACCAACCTTGCTGAACTGTTCCAAAAAATTGAGGAAGAAAGACTTCTCATCAATTCATTCTATGAGGCTAGTATCCTGATATCAAAACCTGGCAGAGACACAGCAGAAAAAGAAAACTTCAGCCCAGTATTTTTGATGAACATAGATGAAAAAATCCTCAACAAAATAGGAGCAAACTGAATCCAGCAGGACATAAAAAAAGCTAATCCACCACAATCAAGTTGGCTTTATCCCCAGAATATGAGGTTGGTTCAACATATGCAAATCAATAAATGTGATTCATTACATCAACAGAGCTAAAGACAAAAGCTACAGTTACTCAATAGATGCAGAAAGATTTTCAATAAAATTCAACATTCCTTCGTGTTAAAAACTCTTTACAAACCAGGCACTGAAAGAACATATTTCAAAATAATAAGAGTCATCTATGATGAACCCACAGCCAACATTATACTGAAAGGAGAAAAATTGGAAGTATTCCCCTTGAAAACTGGCAGTAGACAAGGTTGCCCTCTCTCATCACTTCTATTCAACATAATATGGAAAATCTTAGGCAGAGAAATCAGGCAAGAGAAATAAATAATGGGCATCCGAATAAGAGAAGTCAGAGTATCCCTGTTTGCAGACAACATGATTCTATATATAGAAAACCCCATAGTCTCTTCCTAAAAGCTTCTTGGGCTGATAAACCACTTCATTAAAGTTTCAGAATACAAAATCTACATACAAAAATCAGTAGTATTTCTATACCCCAACAACATCCAAATACAGAGCCATATCAGCAACACAATCAGATTCACAATTGCCAAAAAAAAAAAAAGAATAAAATACCTGGGAATACAGCTAACCAGGGAGGTGAAAGAGCTCTACAACAAGAATTACAAAATACTGCTGAAAGAAATCAGAGATGACACAAACAAATTGAAAAACACTCCATGCTCATGGATAGGAAGAATCAATATTGTTAAAATGGCTGTTCTACCCAAAGCAAATTACAAATTCAGTGCTATTCCTCTTAAACTACCAATGACATTGTATTAGTCTGTTCTCACACTGCTGTGAAGAAATGCCCAAGACTGGATAATTTTTAAAGGGAAGAGGTTTAATTGACTCACAGTTCTACATTTCTAGGGAGGCCCCAGGAAACTTACAATCATGGTGGAAGGCAAAGGAGAAGGAGGCACCTACTTCACAAGGTGGCAGGATGGAAAAATGCTGAGTGAAGGGGGAAGAGCCCCTTAAAAACCATCACATCTCATGAGAACCTCATTCACTATCCACCTGGCCCTACCCTTGACACCTGGGGAATTATGGGATTATGAAAATTACAATTCAAGATGAGATTTGGGTGGGGAGACAAAGACTAACCATATTGAACATTCTTCCGAGAATTAGAAAAAAAATGTTTTTTTAATTTACATAGAACCAAAAAGGGCCTGAATAGCTGAGGCAATCCTAAGCAAAAAGAACAAAGCTGGAGACATCATGCTATTTTACTTCAAGCTGCTGTAGGGATACAGCAACCAAAACATCATGGTATTGGTACAGGAACAGACACATCACCATTGGAACAGAATAGAGAACCCAGAAATAAAGCCACACACCTACAGCCATCTGATCTTGGACAAAACTGACACAAACAAGCAATGAAGAAAGGACTCCTCATTCAACAAATGGTGCTGGGATAACTGGCTAGTCATATGCCGAAGCTTGAAATTAGACCCCTACCTTGCAACACATACAAAAATCAGCTCAAGGTCCATCAAAGACTTAAATGGAAAACCTAAAACTATAAAAACCCTGGAAGATAACCTAGGAAATATCGTTATGGACATAGGACTTGGCAAAGATTTCGTGATGAAGACACCAAAAGTGAACAACAAAACCAAAAATTGAAAAATGGGATCTAATTAAATAAAAAATTTTCTGTACACTGAAAGGGATTATCAACAGAATAAACAGACAAACTACAGAATGGGAGAAAATTTTTGCAAGCTATGCATCTGACAAAAGCCCAATATTCCGAATCTACAAGAAATTGAAAGAATTTTACAGAAGAAAAGGAAACAACCCCATTACAAAGTGGGCAATGGACATGAACAGACACTTCTCAAAAGAAGACATTCATGCAGCCAACAAACATGAAAAAATGATCAACATCATTGATCATTAGAGAAAAGCAAATAAAAAGCACAATGAGATACCATCTCATACCAGTCAGAATGGCTATTACTAAAAAGTCAAAGAATAACTGATGCTGGGGAAGTTACAGAGAAGAAAGAATGCTTCTACACTTCTGGTGTAAATGTAAATTAGTTCAGCCATTGTGGAAAGCAACATGACAATTTCTCAAAGAACTTAAAACAGAATTACCATTTGATCTAGCAATCCTGTCACTGGGTATATACCCACAGGAATAGAAGTTGTTCTTCCATAAAGATACATGCATGCTGGCTGGGTGCAGTGGCTCACACCTATAATCCCAGCACTTTGGGAGGCCGAGGCAGGTGGATCACGAGGTCAAGAGATCAAGACCATTCTGTTCAAAAAGGTGAAACCCCATCTCTACTAAAAATACAAGAATTAGCTGGGCACGGTGGTGCGTGCCTGTAGTCCCAGCTACTCAGGAGGCTGACGCAGGAGAATTGCTTGAACCCAGGAGGCAGAGGTTGCAGTGAGCCGAGATTGTGCCATTGCACTCCAGTCTGGGTAACAACAGCGAAACTCTGTCTCAAAAAAAAAAAAAAGATACATGCATGCATATATTAATTGTGGTACTATTTATAATAGCAAAAATATGGAATCCACCTAAATGCATCAATCAATCAGTGACACACTGGATAAAGAAAATGTGTTACATACAGCATGAAATACTATACAGCCATAAAAAGGACAATATCATGTCCTTTGCAGCAACATGGTAGGAGCTGGAGGCTATTATCCTAAGCAAAGTAACACAGGAACAGAAAGATAAATACCACATATTGGCGTTTATAAGTGGGAACTAAACAACAAGGACGTGTGGATACTAGAAGAGGAACAACAGACACTGGGGCCCACTTGAAGCTGGAAGGTGGGAAGAGAGAGAGGATCAGAAAAAATACCTATTGGGTACTATGCTTATTACCCAAGTGATGAAATTATCTATACCAAACCCCCATGACACAAAGCTTACCTATATAACAACTTTGAACATGTACCCCTGAAAATAAAGTGAATTAAAATAAAAGGACTAACAACAAAAAAAGTCTGCTAGCTTTTTTTCTTCCATTTTACATCTTAGCTTTTTTATTTTTCAACTTTCCTAGTTTTACCTCCTCTTCTTTCTGATTTCTGCATTAAGAAGAGATTAGAACAAGTCATTTCAATGATTTTTTTTTTTCCATTCCAGGATTTAGGCAAAGGATCTCAGAGTCATCTCTAAATAGAAAATGTTAGACAATGGTATATTTGACTTTCATTTAAGACCTGCAAACTGATGAAACAGGAAAAAAGAAGTTACATTTAAGAAACCACTGAAAGTGTGAATTCTTTGTATTGGTAACTGTGATTTTTAAAAGCAGCATTCTTTTTATGCGATTCAGGCTTTCAATGAAAACAAAACTTCTTGTGGCATTTAAATTATCTAGGGTAGGCTATTCAATTATTATGTTTCAGTGCATAACACCTTTGAAAAGGTAAACATGATTAACTCTAGCAAAGAACAGCGAGAAAAAGAGGAATTTAATCTGTAAGTAAAAGATAATTTATTGTGCTTCACAGAGTACTTTTCTGTACATTAATATAAAAAAGCATAATTTAATTTACATGCCTTGCTGAATTTCCAAGGCACTCATGCTGGATCATTAAAGGAACAAGAATATATGTATGTAAAGAATTAATCTGAAGCTCAGCAGTCCTAATGATACACACTGAAATAAAAATTTTTGCCTCCAATAGAGGTTTTCAGTTCTGAGTATCTACTTACTTTGAAATATCATTAAACTATTCCCAGTTTCATTAATTCCTTACTTCATTCATTTAACCAAGCTGTATTACATACCTAACTTTCACCTGACACTGTGCTAGGTACAGAGATACATTAAAAAGCAAAAAGCAGGAAAGGTTTCAAGGAAAGAGTGCGACAGAAGACTATTAAGCATGTTATTTCATGTTGATGAAAGTGCTCAGAAGGAAGCACTTTCATGACTCTTTGTAAGTTATGACAAAGGTGTGGTTTAGGGTAGGGGGTTCCATGTAGGTTTCTTGAGGAAGTGAAGCTTTAGGTTGGATCTGAAGGGCAAATTGAGGTTAAGAGGGAAAGTAAGAGGAGGAGCCAGTCAGAAGGAGCACTCAGGCAGGGTCACAGCACATGCAAATCCCATTTAGGAGAAAATGTGTCACAAACAAGACACAAAGAAAGCAATTGTATGGTTGGAATGTCAAGACACAACAGAGAGTACTGTGGTTTGCAGGTGGAAATGTACCCAGAAACAGGACCGAGCATTACAAACCATTTCAATGACTTCTGCCCAATGAACCCATTTTTCTTATTGCAAGTTAGTATCGACATTGCATGTGAGTATAGATAGTTAATTCTGGAACAAAAGAAAACACATATAATGTGAAATTTAGAAAATAGGACATTAGGTATCATGTGAACTATCACAGGAAGTAAATGGAATATATTTTACCAACTAAGTTTCCAACATAATATTTCATAATGATTTTTCATCTAATCAATATTTTGGTGATTTGGAAGAGGAGATAGGATCTCTGTATCAGAAATGCTTCTGACTGTAAAAAACAAAACTAATTAACAGTGCCTTTAACCATATGGATATTTACTGTTTACCTAACAAGAAATGTAGAAAAATATTTTCAAAATAACCAAGGATAAAGTTCCTTTCTTTTCTGCCACATCTAATCTCTTGGCCTCTTATGATTATGAGATGTTTGATATACCTCCAGAAAAAAAGAAAAATAAATGAAAACCTATGTTCAAATCAGAAAGAAAGGAGAAGAGGGAGTGCAAATTATGATTTCCCACCTTTAATTTTAATCAGGAAAGCAAAATACTTTCCCAACAAATCCAAGGCATCCTTCACTTATGTCTCATTGGCCGAAATACAATAATAACGCCTCTACTCCTACTTGGAAGGGAGCTGTGAACATGAGAATTTGGCATTTCTCAGATCCTCTGTAGAAAGCAGGAAAGGGAGAAAGCAGAGGCAGTGCTGCCTGGTTATTCAATCAACAGTGCAAATGCCTGAAAAGACTGGGTTATGAGAACACTTGCCCTGGAAACCAAGACAGGCAAAATTTATTTTGTTCATAATTATGCACCATGCTTCTGTTTCTCCAATTGGGGTTTTGTGAGTATTCTACAATAGTGTCTTTGTTTTCTGTTTTGATTTTTATGATCACAGATGAGCACTTGATGTTGGATCATACAATCATGTTGGATCACATGGGTGACTGGACTAGAACATATTCCTATATTTGCTTGATGTTCAGATCACATTGACACCAATAGTACATCTTTGATGGTGATCAGCTAATGAAAAGATAGTAGAATATGATAAAGAAAGCACATGGATCTGAGAAATGCCAAATTCTCATTCTGGCTGGGTGCGGTGGCTCATGCCTGTAATCTAAGCACTTTGGGAGGCCAAGGAGGCTTGATCACAAGGTCAGGAGTTCGAGACCAGACTGAATAACATGGTGAAACCCCATCTCTTCTAAAAATACACACACACAAAAAAAATTAGCTGGATGTGGTGGTGCACAACTGTAATCCCAGCTATTTAGGAGGCTGAGGCAGGAGAATCGCTTGAACCTGGTAGGTGGAGGTTGCAGTGAGTCAAGATCGTGTCACTGCACTGGGTAACACAGACTCTGTCTCGAAAGAAAGAAAGAAAGAAAGAAAGAAAGAAAGAAAGAAAGAAAGAAAGAAAGAAAGAAAGAAAGAAAGAAAGAGAAAGAAAGAAAGAAAGAAAGAGAAAGAAAGGAAGGAAGGAAGGAAGGAAGGAAGGAAGGAAGGAAGGAAGAAAGGAAGGAAGGAAGGAAGGAAGGAAGAAAGAAAGAAAGAAAGGAAGGAAGGAAGGAAGGAAGGAAGGAAGGAAGGAAGGAAGGAAGGAAGGGAGGAAGGAAGGAAGGAAGGAAGGGGAAAGAAAGAAAGAAGAAAGAAAACATACCATTTTTTCCCAGAAGTGAAGGCCAAATGATATCATGAAGCACTGTGCAAATAAAGGTTTCACGTGAGTTTGAGAAGAGAAAAGTGGTAGATGAATTGAGTTACAAGATGGCACACAGTAGCACAGGTATGCTAAATGCTTTCAAAACCATGATGTGTCAGTCAGTGTGATATTCAAATTTCAAACAGATTAAGATTCAACATGTCAAGATGATTCATCATATTAAATTAAAAACATTAATTTTAATTTTATTGCAGTGATTGTTTGGTCTATAACTTGCAAATTTGTTTCTTACAGCTAAGTCCTGTGAGCATAAGATGTTTATACCTAGTTTTATAGTTATAAGCATTTAAGAATATAATGAAAGTAATTATTCCCTTAAGTATAATGAAAGCCAACACTGAGTATATGAGTGAATACTTTTTCTTTAAAAAGGTTCTATTCAAATTTTAACAACACTGTATTAGTAGAGGGCCCTTCAAGTTAGTCATGGAAGACCCTAAAATTATCCTTGCCTGCCCCTATGTCAAGAGTAATTAAAAACATCTATTTCAAATTGTAGAAGAAATATAATATTAATTATTCATCAAGAAAAAAACAAAAAAAATCTATTTCTTCCTTACTCTGTCTTTTGCTAGTCCACATTTAAAAAGCAATGAATATTCTCTTCCTGTGTGTCTTTTAGGCTTTGTCCAGGGATTTTATACTCCAACTCAAGAAACAGATCAAAAGACACTGAAGTTTCTGAGCAGTGTCTGCTAAAGTCTTTTATTCAGTGTATACAATAAAGTGTTTACATTAGAGTTTTAAAGCTGGTAGTATTTATGAATAATTTGCTGAGAAAAAGTATTGGTGTTTATGTAGGAAGCGTTGTAAAGAAAACTGGATGAATCTCTAATAGAAATCTAATGGATTTGTTTAAACAGAACTTTGATTTTTGCTCACAGGAGGCAATAACCCATTTTCATGGAATGATAGGGTCAAAAGAAGTCTTAGAGGCCATCATGTTGTCTTCAGGAAACAGATTTCCAGAGGCTAAGTGCCCTTGAAGGCCATTTTCTAAGCTTATAGAAACATAAAGCTTGGGACTCAGATGTCCAGAAGATTATGGGTCTTTTTCCTAGTATCACATACTTAAAAAAAAAGGAACTATTTGGGGCAGAAGTGGGGAGTGAAAGCATTTGTATTAAAACCTGGTTCACTTAGCAGGGGCTTATATCCCTCTCTCGCTCACATTCTCATTGCAGAATAATTGAATAAGTCAACGCCTTACTCACAAATTATGATAAAGGCTATCAATAGATCAATCTGAAGTACGAATTTAGGAAAAGTGATCCTCTAGTAAGTGCCCATCCTTTGTCATCAAGAAAACAGTACTAATGACCATAACTGTTTGAAAGTCACTTACAAGTTGATTCCACGATGAAAAATTTACCAGAAAATATTCAATGATTTTAAAAAGGCAGTCAGCACACACAGGACATTGAGAAATGTTTAGTCTTTAAACAAATGGATGAAGGCATCAATTACAAATAATTATGTTAGATAAAATAATGAAAGCTCTGAGCAGTTTGAATGTTTCATATGAAATCAGACCTCTGCACAAAGATTAAAAAATGGAGACATGATTAAAGAATCTGATTAAAGACTTTGGGGAAAAATTGATGCTTATTTTGAGGAAATCTTTCTTTAAAGTGGTCTTTCTAGTTAGCTGGTGTATCTTGACAGTCATTTGTGGTGGTTGCTTGTGTTTAAGTTAGGAGGCATATTTATGCTCAGCAATCACTACAACGTGCCAAATTTTGAAATATATTGGATATGACTTAAATAAATACCACCCCCAACATTTCCACAATAGTAAGTTAGAAGATTCAGCTCCAAAACTCCAGATTTGCTAAATGACTCCCTAACACTGAATGCAGCAGCAGCTGAGCAGTTTTCCTCTCTCTGGTGCAACTCGTATGTGTACCTGGCGGCCATATTTTCTTTCATCAGATACTGTTGCTACGGCAACCACCTCCTTTGTAAGGGCTCAGGTTAGCTGCTGCTTTTTGGAAAGGGCTTCTGGGCTGGTTGCCAGATTTTCATTACCAAAATTCAGGATTCCACTGAAGCTTACTTAACCCTTTCACTGGCCTGAGAATAAATAGAGTGCAAAAGCTTTTTAAATTTATTTTATTTTTTTTTTATTTTAAGTTCCAGAATACATGTGCAGAATGTGTAGGTTTTTACATAGGTATTATGTGCCATGGTGGTTTGCTGCACTTATCTACCTGGCAACTAGGGTTTAAGCCCTGGATGCATCAGGTATTTGTCCTAATGCTCTCCCTCCCTTTGCTCCCAATCCCCGACAGGCCCTGGTGTGTTGTTCCCCTCCCTGTGTCCATGTGTTCTCATCGTTCAGCTCCCACTTATGAGAGCATGAAATGTTTGGTTTTCTGTTTCCGTGTTAGTTTGTTGAGAATGATGGCTTCCATCTTCATTCATGTCCCTGCAAAGGACATGATCTCATTCTTCAAACCACTGCTCAGGGAAATAAGAGAAGACACAAACACATGGAAAAACATTCCATGCTCATGGATAGGAAGAATCAATATCATGGAAATGGCCCTACTGTCCAAAGTAATTTACAGATTCAATGCTATTCTCATCAAGCTACTGTTAACTTTCATCACAGAATTAGAAAAAAAACTTCTTTAAATTTCATATGGGACAAAAAAGCAAAAAGAACAAAGCTAGAGGCATCATGCTACCTGCCTTCAAACTATACTACAAGGCTACAGTAACCAGAAAAGCTTTTATTCCCAAAGGGAAGCAGAAGCTATCAGATGATGAATCTAGAAATACTCTTTTACAGGGACATGTGGTGTGTTGAGAAGGAAAATAAAGGAAATTTTTGTTTTTAATAATTAAACAGAAGACAATCATTGTTGATGTTTTTCAGGACAATTCACAAGGGTTATGATTTAAGTCCAATTTGTAGTTCTCTGATTCTAACCCCATACAGGGGAAAAATCAGTTCACATTAATAAAACGATTTTTAGTATACCCTTACTCTTCCCTACTGAGATACAAAATGTAGCATTGTTACAAAAGAAAAAAATAGAAGCTTCCTAATCCAGAGTCATTATAATCATTTCAACAAACCATATTTCTTGAGTTCCTTCCATCCTTACTTCTTTAATTGCTAGTCTCACTAGACTTCAAGATTGAGAAAGGGTCTCACAGGTCTGTCTACCTTTTCACTCTTTCCAACTCTGTTTATGAAAGTGTTCATTTTATCTTTGAACTTTAATTATTAGAGAGTTTTTATATTTTTATACAGTCTGAGTAAAACACATTTCTTTGTTCTACTTCTGTCCTTTGAAGTCATGTAGAAGAAATCTCAACCTTTATCCATATTACAGCTGTTTAGAAAAATTAAAAATAGCCATTATGTTTCCCAAGTATGGTGGTCTGGAGTTTTGATTTCAAAAGACCTTCTGGAGGAGTGAACCAGACCAACAGCCTCCAGTGCTTGCACCTTTGGATGCATAGGGGCATGAAAGCCAGGACAATTCTTCCGTTGGGTTGCTTCCACCCCATGACTGAATATAGCTGCAATTCTAGAACAAAGCCTTTCCTGTCCTATGGGAGATTCTTCTAACAGCTAACTTCAGCTTGCCAACTTTCCATGGGTCTGGCCAAGATGATTTTTTTTTAGACTGTGCTATGAGTTGAAGCTCTTCATATACAATTCTTCAATTCTTCTTTCCACAGGTGTCAGAGCTGTGCCAGAGCATTAAGACTCTTCCTATCTAATACTTCTCTCTCACCCTTGATCCTTGCATACATCACAGATATTTTTCTGATAAATCTGTGCATCCAGTCCCATCTGGCTATCTGCTTCCTTGGGGACTCACACAGACACACCAAGAGTGTTCTTTTTTCAGGCTAAATATTCTCAGATCATCAGTCCTAATATACATGTGGTGCTTTTCAGAATTTTGTCTTCCAGATGCATTCCAGCCTCTTAATGTTCCTCTTAAATGAAGCACCATGTAGGAAAAACATTTCCTAGGACTGTTTGGACAACACAGAGCTGCACTCATTGTCAGTTCTTGTATTCTGAGAACAGTGTTTTCTTAATGTATTTCAAGACGACATTAACGTTTTGGGCAGTTTTATCACTCTGTTGATTCATACTGAGCATGTAAAAAACCAAATCAAGAGTATGGATTTAGTCAAACAAAATCAAGAATGTGTCAACTGTCTTATTCAAGCTTTGTGGAATTGGAATCCACTGAGAGTTTTTCACATGGACTATTTGTAATAAAATTCCTCCTGTTCTGTCCAATACAGGCAATTAACCTAGGTATAGGTATTCACATCTGTTCTGAGTTTATTCTATTTGATAAATTCAGGAATTTCTACCATCCATTATGTTAGCATTAGGATAAGCTATGCCTTGTACTTTCTGCCACTTTGGAATTTCATAAGTATGACAGCAATATTTACATTACAACTATTCAAAATGCATAGACACCACAAAGGAGAAGTCACAAGATATGTTAAGTCAATCATTACCTTTGGGAAAGGTCATTCATTCAATTATATATCTGTAAAATTTTATTGCCATTCATAGCATGTTTCTCCATCTTTTCTATAAAAAATTTTCAAATGTATCACACAAATACAAGTGGAACACCATTTTCTTAGTCTATAGAGTAACTATAACAAAATGCTATATGACTTACTTTTAACCTATGTGAGTATTCAATGTTTATTAATGTCTTCGCTCCTTATGGCATAAATTAATATTTGAAGCTATTCTGAAATGTAAAGGTGATGAGATAATTTGTGAATATGTCTCATTATTATTAACAGAGTTTGCTTTGATATTATTAGCCATGTAAAATGGTTAATAATGTTTCAACTCATTGTGTAAAAGCAATTTAGTTGTGAGATTTTTTTCTTAGTAAAACTCTTTTCAAAATGAGGTTCTTAAAAGGTAATTTGTCAGAGATTCATGACCAACCTCTTGCCTCTCCACCCCCACACGAAACAAAACCAAAAACCTCACTGAGAAGTGAAAAATAATTCTAAGTGTTAAGAAAATTTCAGATAATATGATTAAAGCTCACTTAGGTAGAATTTCTAAAATCTTTTGGTGTCTCTCATTTATCACTGTTAAAGGAATTTGGAGATTTGTAATACAAGATTATTTAGTGCTTAGCAATATTGCGTCTCTCATTGATAGTCACACAGAATGTGAACTTAGGCTTTTGTGTTCTCCCTCCTTTACTTTTCAATAACACAAATCATTTGTGGATATTGGTCAAATACAAGTTTCCAAGTAATATATTTAAAAAGAGATTTAAATGAACAGAAATACATTTATTCTATAACTACCAGGAAAGAAAACACGTTTGGAAAAAAATGTAGTTATATATGTGTGTGTATATCTATATCTACCTATCATCTATCTATCTATCTATCTATCTATCTATCTATCTATCTATCTATCTATCTATCTATCTATCTATCTGTCTGTCTGTCTGTCTGTCTGTCTGTCTGTCTGTCTGTCTGTCTGTCTGTCTGTCTGTCTATCTATCTATCTATTAAGTTTGGTGCAAAAGTAATTGTGGTTTTTGCCATTACTTTTAAAAGTTATTTGGAATTGTAAGTGACATGAAAGAATTTTTTGTGATGATGAAAATACATATCTTGATTATAGGATTGTAGTGGTGATTGCACTGGTGTCTACATTTGTCGAAGTGCACACACACACACACACACATACACACACACACACTTATCTATATATGGAACTTATCTATATACATGCAAAAAAATTTGTATAAGGCAAAATCATAGTAATTTAAATGGCATTTAAAATGTTACCAAATATTTGTCTGTTCATATCCTTTGTCCACTTTTTGATGGGTTTGTTTTTTTTCTTGTAAATTTGTTTAAGTTCTTTGTAGACTCTGGTTATTAGCCCTTTTTCAGATAGGTAGATTGGAAAAATTTTTTCCCATTCTGTTGGTTGCTGGTTCACTCTAACGATAGTTTCTTTTGCTGTGCAGAAGCTCTTAAGTTTAATTAGATCCCATTAATCTATTTTGGCTTTTGTTGCCATTGCTTTTGGTGTTTTAGTCATGAACTCCTTGCCTATGCCTATGTCCTAAATGGTATTGCCTTGGTTTTCTTCTAGGGTTTTTGTGGTGGTAGGTCTTATAGTTAAATCTTTAATCCATCTAGAGTTAATTTTTGTGTAAGGTGCAAGGAAGGGATCCAGTTTCAGCTTTCTGCCTATGGCTAGTCAGTTTTCCCAACACCATTTATTAAATAGTTAATCCTTTCCCCATTGCCTGTTTTTGTCAGGTTGGTCAAATATCAGGTGGTTGTAGATATGTGGCATTACTTGTGAGGCCTATGTTCTGTTTCATTTGTTTATATCTCTATTTTGGTACCAGTACCATACTGTTTCAATTACTGTAGCCTTGTAGTATCGTTTGAAGTCAGGTAGCATGATGCCTCCAGCTTTGTTTGTTGGTTTTTTGAATAGGATTGTTTTGGCTATGCAGGCTCCTTTTGGTTCCATATGAAGTTTCTGGTGTTTTTTTCTTCCCCCCAATTCTGTGAAGAAAGTCAGTGGTAGCTTGATGGGCATAGCATTGAATTTATTAATTACTTTAGGCAGTATGGTCATTTTCCTCATATTGATTCTTCCTAACCAGGAGCATGGAATGTTTTTTCATCTGTTTGTGTCCTCTCTTATTTCCTTAAGCAGTGGTTTGTAGTTCCCCTTGAAGAGGTCCTTCATGTTCCTTGCTTGTTGTATTCCTAGGTATTTTCTTCTTTTTGCAGCAATTGTAAATGAGAATTCACTCATGGTTTGGCTGTCTGTTTATACTTTCCAAAGAAGACATTTATGCAGCCAATAAACATATGTAAAAAACTCATCAGAGGCCAGGCGCGGTGGCTCAAGCCTGTAATCCCGGCACTTTGGGAGGTCGAGGCAGGTGGATCATGAGATCAAGAGATCGAGACCATCATGGTCAACATGGTGAAACCCCGTCTCTACTAACAATACAAAAAATTAGCTGGGCATGGTGGTGTGTGCCTGTAATCCCAGCTACTCAGGAGGCTGAGGCAGGAGAATTGCCTGAACCCAGGAGGCAGAGGTTGCGGTGAGCCGAGATCTCGCCATTGCACTCCAGCCTGGGTAACAAGAGCGAAACTCCGTCTCAAAAATAAAAATTTTAAAAAAACCCAACTCATCATTACTGGTCATTAGAAAAATGCAAATCAAAACCACATTGAGATACCATCTCACGAAAGTTAGAATGGTGATCATTAAAAAATCGGGAGACAACAGATGCTGGAGAGGATGTAAAGAAATAGGAACACTTTTACACTGTTGGTGGTAGTGTAAATTAGTTCAACCATTGTGGAAGACAGTGTGGCGATTCCTCAAGGATTTCGAAATAGAAACACCATTTGACCCAGCAATTCCATTACTGGGTATATACCCAAAGGATTATAAAACATCCTTTATAAAGACACATGCACACATGTGTTTATTGCAGCACTGTTTACAATAGCAAAGACTTGGAACCAATCCAAATGCCCACCAATGATAGATTGGACAAAGAAAATGTGGCACACATATATCATTGAATACTATGCAGCTGTAAAAAAGGATGAGTTCATGTCCTTTGCAGGGACCTGAATGAATCTGGAAACCATCATTCTCATCAAACTGACACAAGAACATAAAACCAAACACCACATGTTCTTGCTCATAAGTGGGTGTTAAACAACAAGAACACATAGACACACCAGGGCCTGTCTGGGGTTGTGGGGGTTAGGGGAGCGATACCAGGGGGTATTTTAATTTTTAAAAAATTAAATTTATTTGGTTATTATTTAAAACCAATAAAATATCCTATTCTAAGAATAGAGACTGATGCATTTTGACAAATGTAGACCCCCGTGTAACAATGACTATAATCAAGATATACATTTCCATGATCCTTTGTGTCATCCACAGCTCCAGATAACTGCTGATGTATTTTCTGTCACAATATATTTGTTTTCCTTTTCTATGATTGTGTATGAATGTAATCATAATGTAAATGCTCTTGTGTTTTCACTTCTTCTAATCAGCATATTGTTGGGATTCATTTATGTTTTGTGTGAATGAGTATTCTGTTACTTTTTTCGTTCTTCAACTTTTATTTTAAGTTTCAGTGTACATGTGCAGGATCTGCAAGTTTGTTACATAGGTAAACATGTGCCATGGTGGTTTGCTGCACAGATCAACCTATCACCTATGTATTAAGCCCAACATCCATTAGCTATTCTTCCTACTGAACTCTCTTTCCCCGCCCATGAGATTTCCCATGTGTGTTGTTGCCCACCATGTGCCCATGTGTTCTCATCATTCAGCTCCCACTTACAAGTGAGAACACACAGTGTTTGATTTTCTGTTCCTCTGTTAGTTTGCTGAGGGTAATGGCTTCTAGCTCCATCCATGTCCCTGCAAAGAACATAATCTCGGTTTTTTTAATGGTTGCATAGTATTCCATGGTGTATATGTATCACATTTTCTTTATCTAGTCTATCACTGATAAGCATTTAAGTTGATTCTGTGTCTTTGCTATTGTGACTAGTGCTGCAGTGAACATATGTGTGCATGTATCTTTATAATAGAATAATTTATATTCCTTTGGGTATATACTCAGTAATAGAGTTTTTAGGTCAAATGGTATTTCTGTCTCTAGATCTTTGAGAAATTGCTACTCTGTCTTCCACAGTGATTGAACTAATATGCATTCTCACCAACAGTATAAAAGTATTCCTTTCTATCCACAACCTTGACAGCATCTGTTGTTTCTGGACTTTTTAGTAATCACCATTCTGACATGTATGAGATGGTATCTCATTGCAGTTTTGATTTGCATTTCTCCAATTATCAGCAATGTTGAACTTTCCTTTATATATGTTTGTTGGCCACATGAATGTCTTCTTTTGAGAAGTGTCTGTTCATGTTCTTTGCCCACTTTTTTAATGCTTTTTTTCTTTTCTTGTAAATTTAAGTTCCTTGTAGACTGTATATTAGAACTTTGTCAGATAGAGAGTTTGCAAAATTTTTTCTCCCATTCTGTAGGTTGTCTTTTCATACCAATGATAGTTTATTTTGCCTTGTAGAAGTTTAACTAGATCCCATTTGTCAATTTTCATTTTTGTTACAATTGCTTTTGGCATTTTTGTCGTGAAAGCTTTGCCTGTGCCTATGTCTTGAATAGCATTGCCTAGATTTTCTACTAGGGTTTTTATTATTTTGGGTTTTACAGTTAAGTCTTTAATCCATCTTGAGTGAATTTTTGTATGTAAGGTGTAAGGGAGGGTTTAGTTTCAATTTTCTGCATATAGCTAGGCAGTTCTCCCAGCACCATTTATTAAACAGGGAATCTGTTCTCCATTGTTTGTTTTTGTCAGGTTTCTTTCTTTTTTTTTTTTTTTTTTGAGACGGAGCTCTTGTTACCCAGGCTGGAGTGCAATGGTGCGATCTCTGCTCACCGCAACCTCCGCCTCGTGGGTTCAGGCAATTCTCCTGCCTCAGCCTCCTGAGTAGCCAGGATTACAGGCACGAGCCACCACGCCCAACTAATTTTTGTATTTTTAGTGGAGACGGGGTTTCACCATGTTGACCAGGATGGTCTCAATCTCTTGACCTCGTGATCCACCTGCCTTGGCCTCCCAAAGGGCTGGGATTACAGGCTTGAACCACTGCACCCAGCCCGTTTTTGTCAGGTTTCTTGAAGATCAGATGCTTGTAGGTATGTGGTCTTATTTCTGAGTTCTCCATTCTGTGTCATTGATCTATGTGTCTGTTTTTGTACCAGTACTATACTGTTTTGGTTACTGTAGTCTTGTAGTATAGCTTAAAGTCAAGTAGCACAATGGCTCCAGCTTTGTTCTTTCTGTTTAGGGTTGTCTTGGGTATTCAGGCTCTTTATTGTTTCCATATAAACTTTAAAATAGTTTCTTCTAATTCTGTGAAAAATTTCAATGATAGTTTAATGGGAATAGCATTGAATCTATACATTAATTTGTGCTATATGGTCATTTTCATGATATTGATTCCTCCTATCCATGAGCATGGAATGTTTTTCAATTTGTTTGTGTCCTCTCTGATTTCCTTGAGCAGTGGATTGCAGTTCTTCTTGAAGAGGTTCTTCACTTTCCTTGTTAACTGTATTCCTAGATATTTTATTCATTTTATAGCAATTGTGAATGGGAGTTCATTCATGATTTGGTTCTTAGCTTATCTGTTGTTGGTGTATTGGAATGCTAGTGATTTTTGCACATTGATTTTGTATCCTGAGTCTTTGCTGAATTTGCTTATCAGCTTAAAAAGCTTTTGGGCTGAGACAATGGGATTTTCTAGAAATATAGGATCATGTTATCTGCAAATATAATTTGACTTCCTCTCTCCCTATTTGAATACCTTAATTTTCTCTTGTCTGATTGCCCTGGCCAAAACTTCTAATACTATGTTGAATACGCATGGTGAGAGAGGGTGCCCTTGTCTTGTGCCAGTTTTCAAGGGGAATGTGGGTTTATCACATATGGCCCTTATTATTTTGAGGTATGTTTCTTCAATACCTAGTTTGTTGATAGTTTTTAACGTGAAGGAGGTTGAATTTTATAAAAGGCCTTTTTTGCATCTGTTGAGATAATCATATGGTTTTTGTCTTTAGTTCTATTTATGTGATGAATTACATAAACCCAACTTGATCATGGTAGATAACCTTTTTGATGTAATGCTGGATTCTGTTTGCCAGTATTTTATTGAACATTTTTTCATTGATGTTTATCAGGGATGTTGGCTTGATGTTTTCTTTTTTGTTGCTATATCTCTGCCAGAGTTTGGTATCAAGATGATGCTGGCTTCATAAAATAAGTTAAGGAGGAGCCCCTCATTTTCAATTGTTTGGAATAGTTCCAGTCAAAATGGTATTCTCTTCTTTGTACCTCTGGTAGAAATAGGCTGTAAATTTGTCTGGTCTGGGTGTGGTTGGTAGACTATTTATTATTGCCTCAATTTCAGAACTCATTATTCGTCTACTCGGGATTTGATTTCTTGCTGGTTCAGTCCTGGGAGAGTGTATGTGTCCAGGAATGTATCAATGTCTTCTAGATTTTCTAGTTTATGTGCATAGAGGTGTTTATAGTATTCTCTGATAGTTCTCTGTACTTCCGTGAGGTCAGTGTTGATATACCCCTTATCATTTCTGATTGTGTCTATTTGAGTCTTCTCTCTTTTCTTCTTCATTAGTCTAGCTAGGTCTATGTATTTTGTTTTATTTTTTCAAAAAACTAGCTCCTGGATTTGTTGATTTTTTTAATGGTTTTTTGTGTCTCTATCTCCTTCAGTTCTGCTCTGATCTTGGTTATTTCTTGTCCTCTGGTAGCTTTGAGGTTTGTTTCCTCTTGATTCTCTTGTTCTTTTAGTTGTGTTGTGTTGTTGTTATTTGAGATTTACCTACTTTTTTGACATAAGCATTTAATGCTATGAATTTCCCTCTTAGCACTGCTTTAGTTGGTCCAAGGGATTCTGATACATTGTCTTTTTGTTCTCATTAGTTTCAAAGAACTTCTTGATTTCTGCCTTAATTTCGTTATTTATTCAGGAGTCATTCAGGAGCCCATTCTTCAATTTCCATATAGTTGTGTGGTTTTGAGTAAATTTCTTAGTCTTCAGTTCTAATTTGATTGCACTGTAATCTGAGAGACAGCTACAATTTCAGTTCTTTTGCATTTGCTGAAGAGTGTTTTACTTCCAATTATGTGATTAATTTTAGAGTAAGTGCCATGTGGTGATGAGAAGAATGTATATTCTGTTGTTTGGGGGTAAAGAGTTTTGTAGATATCTATCAGGTTTGCTTGATCCAGAGCTGGGTTCAAGTCATGAATATATTGGTTAATTTTCTGTCTTAATGATCTGTCTAAATATTGTCAGTGGGGTGTTAAAGTCTCTCACTATTATGGTGTGGAAGTCTAAATCTCTGCATATACATTTAGGATAGTTAGCTCTTTTTGTTGAATCAACCCCTTTACTGTTACGCTTCTTTGTCTTTTCTGATCTTTGTTGGTTTAAAGTCTGTTTTGACAAATACTAGGATTGTGACCCCAGCTTTTTTCTGTTTCCATTTGCGTAGTAAATTTTCCTCCATCTCTCTTTTTTTTTAATTGAGCCTATGTGTATCTTTGCACATGAGATGGGTATCTTGAAGACTGCATACCAATGGGTATTAGCTCTATCCAACTTGCCATTCCGTGTTTTTTAATTGGGACATTTAGCCCATTTACATTTAAGGTTAATATTGTTATGTGTGAATTTGATTCTGTCAATTGTGATGCTAGTGGTTATTTTGCAGACTTGTTTATGTGGTTGCTTCATAGTATCACTTGTCTGTCTACTTCAGTATATTTTTGTAGTGGCTGGTACCAGTTTTTCCTTTCCATATTTAGTGCTTCCTTTAGCAGCTCTTGCAAGGCAGGCCTGCTGGTGACAAATTCCCTCAGCATTTAGTTGTCTGAAAAGGATATTGTTTCTCCTTTGTTTATGAAGCTTAGTTTGGTCAGAAATAAAACTCTGGGGACCAGGTGTCGTGGCACATGCCTGTAATCCCAGCACTTTGGGAGGCTGAGGCAGGCAGATCACAAAGTCAAGAGATTGAGACCATCCTGGCCAACATGGTGAAACCCTGTCTCTATTAAAAACACAAAAATTAGCTGGGCATGGTGGTACATACCTGCAGTCTCAGCTACTCAGGAGACTGAGGCAGGGGAATCTCTTGAACCCAGGAGGCAGAGGTTGCAGTGAGCCGAGATTACGTTACTGCACTCCAGCCTGGGTGACAGAGTGAGACTCCATCTCAAAAACAAGAAAAAACAAAAACAAACAAAAAAAACCTCTGGGTTGGAAATTCTTTTCTTAAGAATATTGGATATTGACCCCAAAACTCTTTTTTGCTTTTAGAGTTTCCTCTAAGAAGTCCACTGTTAGTTTGATGGTTTGATGGGTTTTCCTTTGTAGGTGACCTGGCCTTTCTCTCTGGCTGCCCTAACATTTTTTTCTTTTCAACCTCAGGTTATGTGTCTTGGGGTTGATCTTCTTGTGGAGTATCTTTCTGGGGTTCTCTGGGTTTCCTGGATTTGAATGTTGGCCTATCTTGCTAGGTTGTGGAAGTTCTCTTGGATGATATCCTGAAGTATGTTTTCCAGCTTGGTTCCATTCTCCCCATCTCTTTTAGGTACCACAATCAGTTGTAGGATTGGTCTTTTTACATAGTTCCGTATTTCTCAGAGGTTTTATTTGTTCTCTTTAATTTCTTTTTTGCTGTTCTTATTGGCCTGATTTATTTCAGAAAGATGGTCTTCAAGCTCTGAGATTCTTTTCCTTACTTGGTTTATTCTGTTTTTAATACTTGTGTTTACATTGTGAATTTCTCATGTTGTGTGTTTTCAGCTCCATCAGATCAGTTATGCTCCTCTCTAAACTGGCTATTCTGGTTATCAACTCCTGTATTCTTTCATCGTGGTTCTTAGCTTCTTTGCACATTGGGTTACAACATAGTCCTTTAGCTCAGTGCAGTTCATTATTATTCATCTTCTGAAGCCTACCTCTGTCAACTAATCCATCTCAGCCTTAGCCAAATTCTGTGCCCTGCTGGACAGGTATTGTAGTTATTTGGATGAGAAGAGTCACTCTGGCTTTTTGAGATTTTCGCATTTTTGTGATTTTGTGTTTAGCATTTTGCGATTCTCATCTTTGTGGGATTACCTACCTTCAATTTTTGTGGTTGCTGACCTTTGAATGGGGATTTTGTGGGCTTTTGTTGTTGCTTTTAGTTTCTTTGTCTTTTAACAGTCAGGTCACTCTTCCGTAGGGCTTCTGTGGTTTGTTTGGGGTCTGCTCCATATCCAATTGCCTCAGCTTTTCTCTTACCTAGAGGTATCACCAATGAAGGCAGCAAAACAGCAAAGATGGCAGCCTTCTCTTACCTCGGGGAGCTCCATCTCAAGCAGGTTCTGACCTGTTGCTGTATTGGAAGCTCCTGTAGAAGGTGTTTGGACCCCTGTTAGGAGGTCTCACCCTTCTTTCCACTGAAAGAAGCAGTCTAGCTGTTCTTTGGTAGAGCAGATTTACTGCATTGGGGGGAACCCTTTCCTCCCTTGTCCAGAGAGCCTGGACTCTCTGGAGCCAGCAAGCTGGAAAGACATTGGCCACCCCTACCCCAGTCCCCAGGGATCTCTGTCCCAGAGAGAGATCAGAGGTCTGTCCATATAACCCTGGCTGGAGTTTCTCACATTCCCAGAGGGAGACCCCACCCAGTGAGGAGGGATAGATTATGGTCCCACTTAAAGAAGCAGTCTGGGCATGATGTGAAACAGCAGCTGTGCTGTGACTTTGGGACTGCTCTTCATCAGGACTATCTGGACTCCCTGGAGCCTGCAGGATAGAACAGCTGAGTTGACCTAACCACAGAAATGGTAGCTGCCCCTTTTCCTGAGAACTCCTCTGTCTCAGGCAGTCTCCAGCCTGTTGCACTGGCTGGTTAGAATTCCAAGCCAGTGGCTCTGAATTTGGGAGATGACTTAGCAGTGGGGAGGTGGGACCCATCGAACAATGCTGCTTGGGTCCCTGGATTCAGCCCACTTCCTAAGGGGGATGGATCTCCTGTTCAGATGGATCTCCTACCTTGCTAGGATTTGCAGGGCTAGTGTGTAAAACTCCTGGGTCTCTGCAAGGAGACTCTGCACAGCTCTGTGTATCAAATCCAAGGCCCTGGTGGAATGGTCTTATGTGTGATCTCGTGATCCATAGGGAGAAGCATGGTGTCCTGGGCAGGGTTGCACAGTCACTCAGGGCTGCCTCTGGCTGGGGGTGGAGATTCCTTTGGCTCCATGCCATTCCTGGGTGGGCTGTTGCCCCAGCTTGCTTTTCTTTGTTCTCTGCGGGTCTAGTTGTCCGCCTAGTCAGTCTCAATGTGAGAACTTGGATGTTTCTGTCGAAAGTTTTGAATTCACTGCCATTTGCATTCCTCTCCATGAGAGCTGGGAACTGCAGCCACTTCTAACTGTCCATCTTGGCCTTTCCTATTCAGTTACTTTTTACTTCCTTTGAATGAATAGTATTTTTTATTCATTTACATGTTATTAGTCATTTGGATTATTTCTAATTTTTGGCTAATATGAAAAAACATATTGTGTACAATTTTACGACATATGCTTTCATTTATTTTAGTAAGTAGCAGTAAAAATGCTTCGTCATATAGCAAGTGTGTTTATCTTTATAAAACTATGTCTAATTGTTTTCCAAAGTGGTCAGATTATTTTACATTTCCACTAATAATATATGAAAGGGAATTCATATATTATTGGATTATTTTACATTTTCACTAATAATAATTCTAGGAGCTCTACATCCTCATCAGCACTTAGACTGGTCAGCCTTTTCCATTTGCCTAGTCTACTGGATGCATAGCAGTTTTTCACTGAGGTTTTAATTTTCATTTTCTTGATCATTAATAAAATTAAATGCATTTTTTATATGCATATTGGCTATTCTTGAATATATTCTTTTTTGAAGTATCTGTTCAAATTGTTTTTCTATTTTTAATAGGGTTGTCTTCTCATTATATTGTGAGTGTTTAAAAAATACTCCAGACACAAGCGTTGATTTGAGTTTTCTTTCATTCTATGGCTTGTCGTTTCTTATTCTCAAAGTAGTCTTTTGAATGACAGAAGTTTTCAATTTTATGAAGTATAATTTGTTAATTATTTTATTGGTGCTTTTCTTGTTTAAACAATCTTTGCCTTACTCAACATTACAAGGGTTTTTCTGTGTTGTATTTTAGAAATTTTACAGTTTTGGAGTTTATGCTTTGGTCTATGATTGTTGTATATGGTGTGTGTATATGAGCTAAAGTTGTCTTTTCTCCACATGAACATCTAGTTCTAGCAGAATTTACTTAAAAATACTGTCTTTTCCCCATTGAGTTAATTTGGTAAAGATCAGTTGTCCTTATTTGTGCCAGTCTATTTCTGTACTTTATTCTTTTTCATTAATCTGTAGGTCTAGTCTTACATGAATTGCATACTCTCCAAATTCCTGCAGCTATGAAGGTATAATCTTAAAATCAGGTAGTGTAAATCCTCCAATTTTATTCTTTTTAAAAATAGTTTTGGCTGTTTTATTTTGCTTTCTCCAGTAGATTTTAGAGTTATCTTTTCCATTACCACACAATATGCAGGAATTTGGATTGGCAAACTCATTATTGTCAATCGACATGATAAAAATATTGAGTTTTTCAATCTTTAGATATGGTATATCTCTACACTTATTTGGATTTTTAATATCTCCTAGTAATATCTTGAAATTTTTACTGTATATATTTTGTACACATTTTGTTAAATTTATGCCTAAACAGCTCATGTTTTTGTATGTACTAGTAAATGGTGTTCTTTGAATTTTATTTTCTAATTGCTCATTGCTAGTTCATAAAAATTTCTTGTATATTTCCAAGGATGCTGAAAACTTGCTAATTAAGTTTAGTTCTAGTAGCCTCTTTGTACATTTTAAAAGATTTTCTATGTATATGATCAGTATATCTGTGATAGCCATGTTTATATCTTCATTTTGAAGCTGTGCCTACTTTTTCTTTCTTTTCGCACTGGTGATACAGTCCTGAATAAAAGTGATGAAAGCAAGAACTTTGCCTTGCTTCCATTCTTAGAGGAGAAGTTTTCAGTCTTTCATCATTAAATATTATCGTCGCTGCGGAATTTTTAGAGATACTTTTTATTACGTTGAGGACATTTCCTTTAATCAATACTTTGATATAAGTTTTAAATTAAAAGAGGTTTCAAATTTTTTGAAATATTTGTTCTATATCTATGGGAGATGATTATATAAAATTCCCACCTTCTTCTGTTAATAGCATGAATTACACATCAACTTTGCATTCCTGGAATAAACAAATTTCACTTTTTCATGTTGCATTTTCCTGATGTTGTTGAATGTGATTTCTAAGTATTGTATTAAGAATACTGCTTATCAATAAAAAGAATATGATTAATATTATTAATTTTCTTATTAGTAATATTCTTCTTTTTTTTTGAGACGAAGTTTCGCTCTTGTTACCCAGGCTGGAGTGCAATGGTGCGATCTCGGCTCACTGCAACCTTCGCCTTCTGGGTTCAGGCAATTCTCCTGCCTCAGCTTCCTGAGTAGCTGGGATTACAGGCACACGCCACCATGCCCAGCTAATTTTTTGTTATTTTTAGTAGAGATGGGGTTTCACCATGTTGACCAGGATGGTCTTGATTTCTTGACCCCGTGATCCACCCACCTCGGCCTCCCAAAGTGCTGGGATTACAGGCATGAGCCACCGCGCCTATGGTAGTCAGAATAATGGCTCCCCCAAATATGTCCACATCCTAATCTCCTTTATGTGTGAATATGCTACATCACATGGAAAAAGGAAAGGAAAATGTGATTCAAGTGAGAAACCATGAGATGGGGAGATTATTCTGCATTATCAGAGTGAGGCCAGTCTAATCACAAGAGTCTTTAAAAGCAGATAAGCTTTCCTGGTGGTGGTCAGGGACATGTGTCAACAGAAGCCAGGTCAAAGAGAGGTGGTATTGCCAGCTTTGAAAATGCAAGAAAACAGCTAAAACCAATAAATGTGAGTGGCCTTTAGAGAAAAGGAAAGGGAAAGAAAAGAAATGAATACTGTACTAGAGCAGCAAGGAAGAAATGCAACCCTGCCAATCCTTGATTTTATTCCAGTGTGTCGGATTTCTGATCTACAGATCTATACAATAATCAATCTGTGTTAAGCTACTAAGTTTGTGGAAATTTGTTGCAGTAACAACAACAGAAAACTAATACATTGATGAAACACATGTTGGTAGATTTCTTCTAGTTTTCTTCTTTTTTATTATCTAGGTAATACTAGCCTTATAAAATGAGCTACAAACTGTTCTCTCTAGTTAAATTTTCTAAAAAGATTTGTGTAATTTTGCGTTACTTCCTCCAGAAGTGTTCAATAGATTATTACCAATTAAACTATCTTAACCTGTCCTTTTTTGTGTGAGCAGATTCTAAACTAAAACTTGAATTATTTAATGATTACAGAGCATTTCACAGTTCCTAATTTCTATTGTCTGTTTTTATACTTTATATATTTGTTTATTTTATTTAAAACTTTGAATTAATTAAAATAATATTCACTTAAGATTTTTATTGTCTATAGTTATATTCCTTCTTTCATTCTTAAAACTTATTTTCCATCCTCTCACAGTTTACTTGACTATTGAAGCTAGAAGCCAATCAATTAATCTACATTTTCAAATTAGCAGCTTTTAGATTTTAGATTTTTTATTTTCCTGTTTGCCAGATTTTTATGTTACTGATTTCTGCTCAGATTTTTATTATATTCTTTCTTCTATATGTGTTGGACTTGCTTGCTTGTTTCTTAAAATGGAAACTTAGACCATTTTCTTAGTCCTTTTCTAATATAAGTATTTATAGTTAGAGAGTTTTTTACTTACTCTTTTATCTCCACTTTTAAAATTCTGATGTTATAATTTCATTTTCCTTCAGTTAAAATGATCTGAGTTTTTTTCTTTGACTCATGGAGTATTTAGAAGTGTGATTATTCATTTCCAAATATTTGCCAGTTTTCCAGACATTGCTTTTTCACTCATATTGTGTTTTATTTCTAATTTAGTTTTATTATAGTCAAAGAACATACTCTGTACAGTGTCAATACTTTAAAATTTATTGGGAATTGTATTATAATCCAGAATATGGTATAACTATGACATTTTCATGTGCATTTGAACAGATTGTATTATGCAGTAAAAGAATATAGTATTTTAAAAATATCAATTATGTCAAGTATGTCAGTAGTGTTCAGATGTTCTGTGTATTTAGTGATTTTAATATTTACTTGAAATTACTCAAAGAAGAATGTTGAAATCTCTAAGTATAATTGGAAAGTCTCTACTTTTCTTTGAAGTGTGTCTGTTTTGCTTTACTACTTTAGCAGCTCTGTTATTAAATGCATACATACTTTGGATTATTATGTCCCTTTGACAAATGAACTTTTTCTGTGTTGTGGCTGTCCCTTTTTTCTTTTGGTAATATTTCTTCTTATGAGGCTTACTTTCTCAAATGTTACTGTAGACATTTCAGCTTTCTTATAATTGATGATCATGTGATATAACGTTTTCCATTCTTTGGCATTTAAACTCTTGGTCACTTTATAAATAAGTGGAAAGAGAAATTGATTAATGGGTACAAATAATAGAGTTTCATAGAAGAAATAAGATCTAGCATTTGATAGAGCAGTAGGATGAGTATACACTAATCAATTGTATTTCAAAATAGCTAGAGGAGAATAATCAGAATGAAACAATTGTATCTCAAAATAGCTAGAGGAGAATAATTAGCCTAAAGAAAAGCAAATATTTAAGGTGATGAGTATCCCAATTACATTGATTTAATTTTTACCAATTATCGGAATATACTAAATTGTCACATGCATCCTGAAAATATATACATTTATTATGTATTAATAAAAAAATTTTAAAGTGACATACAGATAGCACGTGTTTGCTTACAGACAATATATAGTTGGTAACTGTTTATTTGGTTCCTCTCTCTTTTCTTCTTTATCAGTCTAGCTAGTGACCTATCTATTTTGTTAATCTTTTTGAAAAACCTATTCCTGAATTCACTGATATTTTGAATGGTTTTTCACGTCATGATTTCCTTCAGTTCAAGTCTGATTTTGGCTATTTCTTGTCTTCTGCTGGCTTTGAGGTTGATTCGTTCTTGGTTCTCTAATTCTTTCAGTTGTAATGTTAGGTTGTTAATCTGAGATCATTCTAACTTTTGGATGTGGGTATTCGGTGCTAGGAATTTCTCTTTTGATATTGCCTTAGCTGTGTCCAGAGATTATGGGGTGTTTTGTCTTTGCTCTCATTAGTTTCAAAGAACTTCTTGATTTCTGCCTTAATTTCATTATTTAACCACAACTCATTCAGGAGCATGTTGTTCAATTTTCATGTGGAATTTCTCCCATCCCCTTATTTTGAGTTCTGTATATGTGGTTTGTGTGGTTGCTTTATAGTGACGCAGGTCTGTGTGTTTAAGTGTGTTTTTGTTGTAGCTGGTAGTGGTCTTTCTTTTCTATATTGAGTGTTCCTTTCAAGATCTCTTGTAAAGCAGGTCTGGCAGTAATGAATTCCCTTAATTCAATTCAACTGAATTGTTTTGAACAATTTTCTTAGTCTTGAATTCTGTTTGTATTGTACTTTGATCTGAAAGTGTGTTTGGTATGATTTCCATTCTTTTGCCTTTCCTGAGGATTTTTTTATGTCTAGTCATGTGGTCAATTTTAGAGTATGTGCCATATGACAATGAGAAGAATGTATATTCCGGTTTTGGATGGAAAATTCTGTAGACGGCTTTCAGATCCATTTGGTCCAATGTTGAGTTCAGGTCCTGAATGTCTTTGTTAATTTTCTGCCCCAATGATCTATCCAATACCGTAAGTGGAGTTGCAGCCTCCCACTGTTGTTGAGTGGGAGTCTATATCTCTTTGTGGGTCTCTAATAACTTGGTTTATGAATCTAGGTGCTTCAGTGTTAGGAGCACATATATATTTAGGACAGTTAGACTTTCTTGCTGAGTTGCACCCTTTACCATTATGTAATGCCCTTTGTCTTTTTTGATCTTTGTTGGTTTAAATTCTGTTTCATCTGATATGAGGACTGCAGCCCTGCTTTTTTCTGTTTTTCATTTGCCTAGCAGATTTTCCCCCTTCCCCTTATTTTGAGCCTATGGTGCGTCTTCTTTGGAGCCCCCCAGACTATTTCAACCTCTGTCTGTTACCCAGTTCCATAGTTGCTTCTACATTTTCAGGTACTTTACATCAGCACTCAACTTATGGTACCGATTTACTATATTAGTGGATTTTCACCTTTCTAGGAAGAAATACCTAAAACTGGGTAATTATAAAGGAAAAAGATTTGATTGACTCAGTTCTGCATTGCTGGGGAGGCCTCAGGAAATTTACAATTATGGCAGACGGTGAAGGAGAAGGAGGCATCTTTTTCACAAGGTGACAGGATGCAGTGAGTGCAAGTAGAGGAAATGCCAGACAGTTATCAAACCATCAGATCTCGTAAGACTCACTCATTATCATGAAAGCAGCATAAGAGAAACTGCCCTCATGATCCAATTACCTCTACCTGGTCCTGCCCTTAACACGTAGGGATTATGGGGATTACAATTCAAGGTGAGATTTTGGTGGATACACAGAGCCAAACCATATCAATTTGCTTATCTTAAAAAGATCTTATTTCTCCTTTGCTTAGAAAGCTTAGTTTGGCTGGATATGAAATGTATGGTTGAAAAATTTTTTCTTTAAGAGGGTTGAATATAGGCCTCCAGTCTCTTCTTGTTTACAGGGTTTTAACTAACAGGTCCACTGTTAGTCTGATGATATTCTCTTTGTAGGTGACACACCCCTTTTCTTTAGCTGCGTTTAACATTCTTTCTTTCATTTTAACCTTGGAACATCTGATGATTATGTGTCTTGAGGTTTATCTTCTTGTGTAGAATCTTGCAAGAGTTCTCTGTATTTCCTGAATTTGACTGTTGAGGAAGTTTTCATGGATGAAATCCTAAAATATGTTTTCCAAGCTCTTGCTTTCTCCTCCCTTTCAGGGATGCCAACAATTAATAGATTGGTCTCCACGTAATTCCATACTTCTTGGAGGTGTTGTTCATTTCTTTTTATTATTTTTTTAAATTTTTCTCTTACTGTCTTATTTCAGAGAATTAGTCTTTAAGTTCTGAGATTCCTCAGCTTGGCTTATTCTTCTGCTAATACTGGTAATTGCATTCTGAAATTCTTGTATTGTGTTATGCTGCTCTGACAGACCCATTCAGTTTTCATATATATAAATATACATATAAGCTATTTTATCCATCTACTGTTTATCTCTCTCTCTCTCTCTCTCTCTATATATATATATATATCTCAGAGGTGGGTATATTAGTGAAGCATTTTGGTGTTGAAGGTTTAGTGTGTGATTCAGCACGTGGTACTTAGGCTTATTGGTCAGTTGGTAGACTCTTGCTCAGTTGTGTGGCTCCCTTGTCTTTCCTCACAGTGGTTGTTGTGTTCCTTCTCAATACTCTGAAAGTGTGAATTCCTCTCCCCCTTAGAGTACTGTCATAGACTGTGACTTGGCACTCCTGGGCTGTCTACTGCAGCTGTCAGGCAATTTCAATGTTTATGTTTCTTCCCCAACTTGGAGGCAGCAGAGAAGGGATCTTAGTAGTGATTGTGGCCAAGGGTATTTTTCTTGTCTCCTAGGGCTCCACCCCAGAGAGATGCAAATCAGCAATTGCTCAGTGCAATCAGCCCAGGATGGAAAGTGTGTGCTGTGGGCCCAAGTCAGAGGTTACCTATATGGTGCCGAGCAGTGGGGGGTGTGTGGGACCTATCAAAATGGACTGACCTCTTTTTCTTGGGTCTACTGAAACTTGTTGGAGGCGTAGATAAAGCATTTAGGGTCTTTGCTCCTCCATTAGTCTAAGAGTAGTGAGGGCAAATCCACTATTTGCCCTTACTGTAATAAGGAAGTGGCAGAGAGAGTTTCAATCGCCTCTGAAGGCTCTGTCCAGGGAGTTGCTGAGTTGGTGCTGGCTTGATAGCTCTGGCTGGCTAGAGGCTCAGGCCTGAAGGACCTGCTTGGTGAGAAGATAACGGGAATGGACACTTAACAGTCTGGTCACTTTTCTGTAGGCTGCTGCAGTCTGCCAGGGTCCCACTCCAGTCACTAGTAATCTCAGATTTTCCAGTATCTGAAGGTCAAATTTTGATTTGTTCTATTTTTATCTTTCATTCCTCTTCATTATTTTCAGGTTTTTCTTTAAATCCTTCAGAAAACTTATAAAAGCTCTTTCAACCTTCTTGTCTACTAATTTCATCTTCTCTTGCATTTCTGAATCTGTTTCTATTTATTGATATTTCTTATGTTTATGCGTCACATCTTTCTACATATTTTTTTTAGACATAGTCTCTCCTTGTTGCCCAGGCTGGAGTACAGTGGCGTGATCTCTGCTCACTGCAACCTTCTCTTCCTGGATTCAAGCAATTCTCCTGCGTCAGCCTCCTGAGTAGCTAGGATTACAGGTGCACACTACCATGACTGGATAATTATCTTTAGTAGAGATGGGGTTTTACCATTTTGGCCAGGCTGGTCTTGAACTCCTGATCTTGTGATCTGCCTGCCTCGGCCTCCCAAAGTGCTGGGATAACAGGTGTGAGCCACTGAGCTCAGCCTTCTTGTAGCGCTTTTTATGGGAAGCGGGGTATTATGATAGTATTTGTTGACTACTTGGATTTTGTATTTTTCTTTTAAAGAGTGTTGGATTTTGTTTTGGCAGACAAGGTATTGTGGGTAAGCCTGATGCTTTTGTGTCTTATGTACAAACTTTATCAGAGTGAACCTAAATTAGCCTTTACCCATAAACAAGCTTTAATATAGGGGCTGGTATGTGTCTATGATTATGTTGTAAGCAATGGTTAGGATGTTCGACAGTGTCTCTTTTCTTCCTGGTTGAAACTCAAACATTTCCCAGCCCAGTGTGAGTCCTGGAAATTATTCAGCTTTTTAATTCTATGCCTCATAAAGTTTCACCCTGTGCATATGTATCTTAGTATTCAGCAGCATATTTAAGGGAATGCCTGTATGTATTTTTGGAGCTCCTTTTCTTAGTAGCATCTTTTTCGGTGCTCTGTATTGAAAATTCCAGGTATCTCAGCCTTTCTAAACTCCATCTGTCATTTCAAACCAGCAAGACGATAATGTTCTGCTTGGCTTTCTTCCTCCTACTCTATGGTCTAGAATAGGTACTGGGTAGGAATCTGAAGTCACTAAGGTCTCACTTTTTTCCTCTTCTCTCAGATATTACAGTATTCTACTGTCTAATGCCCAATGTCTAAACTCAACGTTTTAATACATTTTGTTCAGTATTTTAGTGTTTTTTTTTTTTTAAATGATGGGAGGGTAAGTTATTATTCCATGTCCAGGGACCAGCACCAGTTTTTTAAAATGAGATTGTTTCTAATCTCTGTTTTAAATTTTATGATCAAAATAATTTATGTTTTCTTAAAAAACTTAAATTATGTCATGTTCTGTTTTTATATATTAAGCTGGAATATTGCTTCCTATAATTTTCTCACTGATTAGTTATATCTTGAATCTGTAGGCTTCAGCTACATTGCATAGGTCTGTTTCTTTCTCTTTTTTTTTTCACATGACAGCTGTTTGAAATTTGAACACAGAAAGTAATTTTTTTCCCAAGAAATGGTTTTCTGAATCTTTCATAATCTTGGATACTTTTTGGATATTGTCAGATTCAAAATATCTTTTCTAAAATGTATTTCCTACAAATAATAAAAGCATTCCAGATGTCATCTGATGAAATCTTGCATATGGAGTTGATCTTGTGCTATCAAATGATTAATAACTTTTCTTTAAGTATTGTTACTAGCACCCTACCATAGAATCTATATAACTTCAACAAAAGCCACTTTTAACCTCTTTTTTTAATTACAAAATATAACATTATATAATCACAAAATTTAAGGTAGAAAAAAACTACTGAGAACAGCTGATGCAACCATGCAATTCTACAGAGAAATCTTTTTTTTTTTTAGACAGATTGTAATTCGTGTCTTGGAGTGAGCCTGAAATTCTGTATTTCTTGTAGGCACACAGTGGATGCCACTGATTAGGGGTCCTGATTGACGTTTGGAGGAGCAAGTCTCAGTATTGTTCTTTTTGCTTTTTTTGAAAGAAAGAAAAAGAGAGAGGCGGAGAGAGAACAGGAGTCTTGCTCTATTGCCCAGGCTGGAATGGAATCCAAAAATAGGTATCAAAAACCTCCTTTATGCTGATAATTGTGCTTAACAGCGGAGACAGGAAGGAATAAGGGAAGAAAATAACAAAGAAACAGCCAACCAATATTTCATTTAAGTCTGTGAAGTTCTGTGCAAATGCTGGAGTAATTTACTTCCAATTACATGGTCATTTTCAAAATAGGTATAATGTGATACTGAGAAAAATGTATGTTCTGTGGATCTGGGGTGAAGAATTCTATAAATATTCACTGAGTTTACTTGTTCCAGGTCTGAGTTCGAATCATAGATGTCCCTGTTAATTTTCTATCTCATTGATCCATCAAATATTAACAATATGGTGTCAAAGTCTCCTGCTATTATTGTGCGGGAGTCCAAGTCTATAAGTCATTAAGAACTTGTCTTATGTATCTGGATGTTCCAATATTGGGAGCGTATATATGATCACTGACTCCTGTTGTTGCATTGATCCTTTTAGCATTATATAATCTTTGTTTCTTTTAGTCTTTGTTACTATTCAAGACTATTTTGTCAGAGACGAAAGTTACAACTCTGTTTTTTTTTTTTTTTTGCTCTCCATTTGATTGATAAGTCTTCCACCAACCCTTTGTTTTGAGTCTTTGTGTGTCCTTGCTTATGAGATAGATCTGGATACAGCATATCGATGGGTTTTGACTTTTTATTCAATTTGCCTGTCTGTGTCTTTGATTGGGGCATTTAATCCATTTAAATTTAGGATTAATATTGATATTTGTGAGTTTAATATTGTCATTTAATGCTTGCTGGCTACTTTGCCCATTACTTGATATAGATTCTTCATTATGGAGATAGTCTTTACCTTTTGGTAAGTTTTTGGGATGACTGATACTGGTTGTTCCTTTCTGTGCATAGTGCTTCTTTCAGAAGCTCTTGTAAAGCAGGCCTGGTGGTGATGAAATCTCTGAGTGTTTGCTTGTTCATGAAAAATTTTATTTTTCCTTCATTTATGAAGCTTAGTTTGGCTGGATATGAGATTCTGCGTTGAAAATTATTTTCTTTGAGGATATTGAATATTGACCCCCACTCTCTTCTAGTTTGTAGGGTTTCTGCTGAGAGATATGCTGTGAGTCTGTTAGGCTTCCCATTATGGGTAACCTGACCTTTCTCTCTAGCTGTCCTTAGAATTTTCTCCTTTATTTCAACCCTGGTGAATCTAACGATTATGTGTCTTGGGGTTGCTCTACTTGAGGAATATCTTTGTGGTGTTCTCTGTATTACCTGGAGTTGTAAGGCAGGAGTATTGTCCTGCCTTACCAAGTTAGGAAAGTTTTCCTGAATAATATCCTGAAGAATATTTTCCAGCTTGGATTCATTCTCTTCATGACATTCAGGTACACCTATCAAACATAAATTAGGTCTTTTCACAAAGTCCCATATTTCTTGGAGACTTTGCTCATTCCTTTTTACTCTTTCTTCTCTAATCTTGTCTTCTTGTTTCATTTCATTAAGTTGGTCTTCGACCTCTGATATCCTTTTTTCTGCTTGATCGATTCGACTGTTAAAACCCGTGCATACTTCACGGAGTTCTCATATTGTATTCTTCAGTTCAATTAATTCACTTATATTCCTCTCTAAATTGTCTATTATCGTTAGAATTTCATCAAACCTTTTTTCAAGGTTCTTAATTTCTTTGCATTGGGCTAGAATATGTTCTTTTTTTTTTTTGAGATGGAGTTGCACTCTTGTTACCCAGGCTAGAGTGCAATGGTGCGATCTCAGCTCATCGCAACCTTCACGTCCTGGGTTCAGGCAATTCTCCTGCCTTAGCCTCCTGAGTAGCTGGGATTACAGGCACGCGCCACCATGCCCAGCTTATTTTTTTTTGTATTTTTAGTAAAGACGGGGTTTCACCATATTGACCAGGATGGTCTCGATCTGTTGACCTCGTGATCCACCCACCTTGGCCTCCCAAAGTGCTGGGATTACAGGCTTGAGCCACCGTGCCCGGCATAGAATACGTTCTTTTAACTCACAGAAGTTTCTTATTATCCACCTTCTGAAGCCTAATTCTGTTAATAGAATGCACTCATTCTCCATCAGGCCTTGTTCCCTTGTTGATGAGGAACTGTGATCCTCTGTAGGGGAGAGGCATTCTGATTTTGGGCATTCTCAGCCTTTTTACACTGGTTTCTTCCTGTCATTGTAAATTTATCCACCTGTCATCTTTGTAATTACTGAGTTTCCAGTTAGGTCTCTGAGTGGACAGCCAACTTGTTGATTCCCAGCGCCAGAATCTGAGAAACCCACTGTGCCTGCTAAAACAGCAGCATTAAGATTTATTGTGCTTTTCCGCCCTGGAATCTCTGGTCTGTCTTTCTTCTTGAGTCCCTTTTTCAATCAGCTGAATAGGCGACTCTGCCTTCCCAGAGCTCCAAATGTCGACCAAAAGGGGACCCAGTCCCTTTTACTCTGCACCAAAAACTGCTGTGCTGGGGCACCAGCCAAATCACTGCACCGGCCACAAGAGTTGCGCTGATGACCCGTGGGGCTCCTCTCCTGGGAATCTCCTGGTCCGTGAGCAACAAAAATTTGTCTGAAAGTGTAACGTCCTCTCGTTCTCTGTGCTTTCACTGGGAGCTACAATCCTGAGCTGCTAGTAATCTGCCATCTTAGATCTCTCTCCTCTATGAAGAAATCTTTATTGCCTCCCTGTCACTTTCAGCAGAGCCCAAAGTCTTAATGTGCAAACACAGGCTTGTCTACTTTTTTTTTCATTCATTACTCATCTCTGGCTCTATGATTTTTTGCTTCAGTAATTTGTTTTGTATTTTATAAATAGATTTCTTTCAGGAGTGTTTTTCTATGCTATTTTCTTGCCTAGAATGTCCTTTCTAACATGATTTCTTACCTAAAATTACATAACCTTTAAGAATTTTTAAAGATACTGATTCATCAAGGTGGACTTTCTTCTGTTTAAAGCACTAAGGATGAGTTAGCTGCTCCTTCTCTTGCACCCGTAATCTTTTGAATAACTCTGTCATTGCATTTAGTACATTTTACCGTAACATCCAATGTACTTGTCTATCTAAAATAGTGAGAATCTTGACTAGTATTATTTATCATTTTATCACTAGTGTTTAGTAAAACATCTGGGACATGGCATAAGTGAAATAAATGGCTATTAAGAAGAAAATGAGTTTTGTAAGTTGGAAAATTGAGTTCTAAGAAATTAATTGACTTGTCTAAAGACACAGAGATAAATCTTCCTAATCAAGTCATAGAACTGAAACTCTACATGTTTTTGAAATCTTGGTTTAATTTTCAAAATTTTAGTTTTTGCATCTTAAACAGAGAAAATTCATGTAGACATATATCTTTGCCTGGAAGGCAACAAACTTTCCTAGAAAGTAGTGTTAGGCAAATGTTTAAGACTTTCCTCGGGAATGGAGTCTTGGAGGTGTGGGAGAGGGAAAAGGGAGTGAGGCAGGAAGTAAAGAAAACGAATATGAGGGTGTGTGTTAACGAGTTAGCCACTGCTTGAAGTCAAGTACAGTGACTTTAATTCGGCAGGACTATTGCTGGAGAGACTGCATGATCTACTGGTTTCATGACAGTCCCTCTAGAGAGAGGAAGGGAGATAATTTATGTGCCAGATTTGTCTCTTATTGGTCTGAGCTTGGTTCCACAAGGATTACTTCTCTAAGCTTATAGATTGAATATTCATGACTGTCAATTAGCTTCTAGGATGTCTTAAACGTCAGGGAGAACTTATTTCAATCTGCTTCAATTGTACCAACTTCATGTGAAAAATACCTCACAACTTTCTTATATGGCTCTTATTTGTTTTATGAAATGTTTATATAATAAAATTGGCTCTTTGCTGAAGTTGAGACTGTGCACTTTGACTCTTTTTCCTCTCAGGTATTTTGGGCACTAGAGTGGAGGGAAGGAAGTAAACAGAAAAATGGCAAGTATGATGTGTAATGAATAACAGTTATCTCCCACAAACTTTCTCCCTAATTTTCTAAATGATAGATATCAAATAGAAGAGGCTTTTTGGGACAATAGTGTTGTCCTTAGAGATCCCCAGGAGCTTTGGTAGTCATTTTAATTTGTCATTTTTAGAAGTTCCAAACTCTTTTTATGTTTTTGAATTTGATAATTGTCATTTACCAATTTCTGGTACCCTAAGAGATAGTATACGAAACATGTTTTACAGTAGATTATTGCCTGGCCAGAAAACAAAATAACACATAAAAACATGTTTACTTAAGGCTTTTTGATTCCCTTTTCAACTCTTCAGAGATAAGTATGGTTGAAAGTTTGGCACATATCCTTCCAATTTTTGTGTAACCTATGTGCAATCATACACCTAGAGAAACTTTTCTATATTCCCTGCTCTGTACCTAGTCTTTTAAGTTAGGTAGCTTTCTTTTTTCTTTCTTCTGCTCCTTTTGTTCTCCTTTTCTCCTTCCCTCTGTCCTTCCCTCCTTCCCTTCTTCCCTCCCTCCCTCCCTTCCCTCTTTCCCTACTTCCCCCTCCCTTCCTTCCTTCCTTCCTCTTCTCTTTTTTCTCTTCCTTCTTCTTTCTCTTTTATCTTTCTGATTTCTTTCTTTTATTCTTGTAATTACACACAACTGTGATGATTATTCTATTGGCATAACTACTTGGGTAAATTTGGCTGTAATCACTAAAAGTTGACTTGTTAGTTCAAAGAGAAGGCAGGATAGGTATTGCACTCTTGGACCCTCCTTAAATGGTTGAGAATGCCTGATCTCTTCTACATTCAAATGAGTATTAAGTATTTTAATCTTTGCCAATCTGTTGCATAAAAAATCTCGTTGCTCTGATTTATAGTTTTTTTGATTATTAAGATTCAAGAACTTATTATTTGCTTAATGGTCAATTCTGTGAATTGCTTTTTGCAAGTCTTTTCATGTTTGTTTGGAAAATTTGTGAAGTATTTCTTTTTATTATTTTTTATTTACAAAGATAGGTCTATTTTAATATTAATTTGCAGACATTTTTTCTATTTTGCACAGTTAACTATTTCAAATGATCGAAAAATTTTTTTCCAGTATTTTAAAATTTGCTTATAGTGTTTCATAATTTGGTTTATGGGATTATTTGTAATGAAACATTTAAATTCCTAAGTTCTCAAATGTATTGATCTTTTCTCTTTGTTGTTTCTGGGTTTCATATTCTTATTATAAACATATTTTTCATTTTAAAGTTATGAAATATTCTTTTTGTTTTTACATTTTAATCATCAAGTTGTCTTGATTTTACTTTTGAACATAGCAAGAGGTTGAGTAATACTTTAAAAGAAATAGTTACTCCAATTTCTGCACACAAAACACATTAGGTAGTCTACCTTTTACTCATAGATTTAAAATATAGTCTCTATTATAGATTGGAGTTTCATAAATCTTTGCACTTGTCTTTGGGTTCTTGTCTACTGATATATACTCATATGTGCTATTATTATATAATTTTGTTATGGTGAATTCATAACATATTCATACATTTGCTTAGTCATTTGTCTGAACTGTGTGAAGGCCTGGGAATATAACATGAAACAAGAAAGTTAAGGCCCTTGCTTAAATAGAACTTGGTGAAGACGCTAGACCATAGCAAGCAAACAGAAAATGTATCAAAAATTGTGCTAAATTTCTGTAAAATGATTGAGATGAAGTGTTACAAGACAGAATTAAAGAGTGCCCCTGAAAGAGGTCAGCTGATGAGCAGTCTTTGTTTCTTATGCAGACTGAGTTCCCCTTTATCATATAACATAACATATTTACAGGTTCCAGGGATGAGGCTATGGACCTTTCTGGAGGCTCATTATTCTGTCACCTGTAAGAGGGGAAAGAACTGCACCACTGTGTGTGGGAGGAAACCAGGGATATGCTGGGGATGGAAGCTATGGTTTTGTTAATATGGCAAAGAATTTAGATTTAAGCAAAAAGCAGCCTTTTTTTTTTTTTTTTTTTTTTTTTGAGATGGAGTTTCCCTCTCATTGCCCAGGCTGGAGTGCAGTGGTGGGATCTCAGCTCACTGCAACCTCCACCTCCCTGGTTCAAGTGATTCTCCTGCCTCAGCCTCCTGAGTAGCTGGGCTTACAGGCATGACCACTACGCCCTGCAAATTTTGTATTTTTAGTAGAGATGGGGTTTCTCCTTGTTAGTCAGGCTGGTCTCAAATTCCTGACCTCATGACCTGCCCGCCTCGGCCTCCCAAAGTGCTGGGATTACAGGCATGAGCCACTGCGCCCGGCCACAGCCATGGAGGTTTTTAACAGGGCCATACCATGATTTGATGCAAGTTTTCAAATGTCTATTTTTAACAGTGTTTAATTGTCAATACAATAATTTATTGTTAGATGTTAGCTCTGGAACAGGAAAGATAAACATTTTTCAAAAAAAAAAAAAAAAAAAACAGGAGGAATTTTGATTGAACCATGCTGAATTTATTGAAATATTTTATCAAATGTTATTTTTATAATATTTAGTCTTTTTGTACAGAATTTATATTTCCATTTATTTATTTGTGTTCTTAAATGTATACTTTGTGAAAAACATCTTTACCTTGGAACGGTGTATTTTATGTGAGATTTAACCTTAGATATTATATAAAATTAAAGATATTTTAATATCACTGATTTTTTTAGTTAAATTTTTACTGATTTTGTATATTTTTAGAATATCTGGCAACCTAGTAAAATTCACTTATTCTAAAAATTTTCACTTAATATCTTTAGGCTTTCCAGTTAGATAATTTTCATATAATATTAATTCTTTCATTTTATATTTACATATTTAACTTAAATTGCACTAAGGCTTGCAGTACAGAAGTATAAGTGTAGCTATTGATTAGTAATAAATGCTTACTTTATTAAGTAACTTATTTTAGCATGTTTTATTTTTGTCCACTGGTGGTAATGCAATGAATTTTATAATTGTATTTCCTCAGTATTAAACTTGTTTATCTCTGGAAGCAATGAACACTACTTTTCTCTTGGTACAATATTCTTTTACTTCTGCTGGACTTTATGAGCTAACATTTACCTTTAGGATATTAATAAAGTATATGCATAAGTGATGTTTATCTATCATAATTTTTATGCTAGTTTTGTTTATTGAACATTAAAGATAAACCAGCTTTATGAATAATGTTTGAAGGATCTCATGTTTTTCTGTACTCTTGAACAAAATTAAAAACTTGATACTTTGCTAAGATTTATGAATCTGGTGCCTTTGTTATGGGTCTATTCAGGATTTCTAAATATTTTGTAAAGTTGGTTATTTATATTTTCCAATAAAATAATTGTATTGGCTAGGCACAGTGGCTCACAGCTGTAATCCAAGAAATTTGGTAGGCCAAGGCAGAAAGATTACTTGAGGCCAGGAGCTTGAGACCAGCCTGGGCAACGTAACAAGTCTCCATCTCTGCAAGATTTTTTTTAAAAATTAGCTAAGCATGGTGGCAGGCACTTGTAGCTCCAGATATTTGGGAGGCTGAAATAGGAGGATTGCTTGAGCTCAAGAGTTTGAGACTATAGTAAGCTGTGATAATGCCACTGCATTCGAGCCTGGGTGAAAGGGTGAGACCCTGTCTCAAAAATAATAATGATATTATTATTATTATTATGAGACAGGGTCTCACTCTGTTGCTCAGGCTGGAGTGCAGTGGTGTGATCTTGGCTCACTGCCACTTCTGCCTCCCGGGTTCAAGTAGTTCTCCTGCTTCAGTCTCCTGAGTAGCTGAAACTACGGGTGCATGCCACCATGCCCTGCTAAGTATTTGTATTTTTAGTAGAGACTGGGTTTTACCATGGTAGCCAGGATGATCTTGATCTCTTGACCTCGTGATCCGCCCACCTTGACCTCCCAAACTGTTGGGATTATAGGCGTGAGCCAGACCCTGTCATATTATTTCTATATTTATAAGTTTATTGGTATAAAGTTATACTTTATTCCCGTGTAACACTTTGACCTCTAAATGTTAGCCTTTAATCTGTGTCTCTATCAATAATTTTAAAAAATCTTGGTTCTTTATTCTTGGGAATATCTGCAAGAAGTTTTTATTTTAATAGTATTTTGAAAAATATTATTTTCAAAGTAGTGTTACCATTAATAGTGTTACCAAAAATATTATTTTTCAAAATAGTGTTACCATTTTACTTTAATCAATTACAGCTTATTTTATTTTAATAGTATTTTGAAAAATACTATTTTTCAAAATAGTATTACTATTTTACTTTAATCAACTGCAGCTTACTTTAATCAATTATGCTTATTTAAAGTATAAATTTCTATTTTGCTTTTATTGCTTCTGCCATCTAACTTTCTCTAAGAGAAGACTGACTACCAGTACACATGGATGGATAGTTTTTTGATAAAATGGATGACTCACTCTCCTGAAGAACAAAGAAAAAAAGTCTGAGTTTATTATGTATTTCATTCCTTAGATAGAATGTTTTAAAATTTTAGTACTTATATTTCTAAATTCTTTTGATTCTTCTTTGATTCATTTGTCATATGGTCTCAATTTCCACAGAGAATACTAACATTCTCTCTTCTTTCTTGTATTAACCTGTTTAATTAGAGAAATGGCATCTACTGACTTTGAGCTTCTTTTTTAGAATACTGAGTATGTTCCTGTATCACCTTATTTGCCAGTAGTACCAATTTTTAGAATGGGGGGTGGAGATCCATCCTTTGCAACTGTTGAGGACCTCCTCAGTAGGGCACTGAGCCAGGAGTCTCTATAGCTGCGCCAACAGGTTAGTATGCTTACCTTTCTCTCTGGGTTACAAAATCAGTTTGCATTGCTGCAGACATATCTTTTGACCATGACAACACTTTGTGTTTTGTTTATTTCATTTTTGTTTATTTTTATTTTCTTTACTAGGGAAACACTATACACTCATACTGAAAAGACCATCTTTTCCTGTCTGTGGTGGAATTGTCCAGATTCTTTGGCTTAATCTCCAGTGTCGACTTTCTATATCAACAAGATTTTAATCCTCTGATGGCAGAACGTTAGGAGTGTCTGTTTCTGGCCTGGATTTTAGTTGCTAGGGTGGTAAGTATGCAGGAAAAGAATTGCTATAGAAATTAAAGTTTCCAGGGATTTTATTGCTATGCTGAGTCATTTATCCTCTTTGTGTGTTGGGGCTGAGAGTTAGCTGGAGAACTATTTATCTTTTCTTTCTCTTCTAATGCCAGTAATCAAAGTCTACCTTGGCCCAAGTTCCAATTTTCTAATAATCAAGCTAAACTTCAGCATGGTGTGAATGCTACAGTTAGTTACATTCTGTGTCTAGGAATGGGACAGTTCTTAAAGTCATGCTGCTATCTACCACAGGGATTCCATATCACTTCTTCTTTCAACCCTGAGTTGTGGATTGTTTTAATGAAAAAATATTATTACTAATGTTTTGTAAAGCTTTCCTTTGCTTAAGTTCAATTATGAGTGATATCTGCTTTTCATCATTAAGAAATGTTTTAGCCGATGTGATGGCTGATGCCTATAATCCCAGGACTTTGGAAGGCTGAGGTGGAAGGATCACTTGAGCCCATGAATTTGAGATCAGCCTGGGTAACATGGTGAGACCCTGTCTCTCCAAAGAGAAAGAGAAATATTTCCATTTCTTTTCTATTGATAGTACATGTCTCTGGCCTAATGCCTTGCTTTCTCTTCATTTTTCTTACATGCAATTTTTGTTGGTAATTAAAATAGTATTTGGGAAAGAAAAATATGTATCCAGATAAATATGTCATCAAGAAATTGGAATCTGTAATTGGGTTCATTTAACAATTAATAGTTTTCTATATGTGTTTTTTCTTCTAATGATTTCTTTCTAGGGCATTCTAAACTCTCAAATGTCACCCATGCACTTTGCTACCTTTTAATGAAAGCTGTAGAGATACAGGAGAGTTTGTTCAGAATCTGTGGCTCTTCAGTGATGGAGAGCAATTTGTTAAGCATTTTATTGAAATGGAAAGGGTTAATGGCCTTGTTTGTCATGAGGCTTTTTTCCCCTCAATATCTGAAAATAGAATTATATGCTAATATGTAATTGAATTCTATATTTTCTGCAGTTACACAGCTCTCTCCTGGAGGGGAACTTGAATACAATTTCTCCAAAAACGAATATAGATCTCTTCTATTATTTTAGAAAGTCTGTCTCCTTTTTTAAAAAATCCTGTCAGGTGTATTTGGTCTAATCTTCTATATACAAGTAGGTAAGTTGTCATTTAGTTACATTTTGCAGATGAGGCAAGCGAGGCTGATAAAATTTAAGTAATTCTCAAGATACCTAGTAAGAAAATGCTATAATCTAAATTGTCTATTTGTAATTAAAGTCATCTGTCTATCTCCCACAGGGCTTCCATATCACTTCCTCTTTCAACCCTGAGTTATGGATTATTTTGTTGAAAAAATTATTATTTTTAATGTTTAGGAGAGTTTTCCTTTGCTTGGGTTCAACCATGACTGATATCTATTTGTCATCATCAAGATTTTTTTCAGCTGAGCTACTCCTACGTTAAATGAACTCTCTAAATTTAAGACTAAAAAATTAGCAAAAACGTATTTTATCAAGTATCTAATCTGTGCAATATACTAATATGGCCAGGAGAGATGTGCAGAAGTGAATATGGCATGACTCTGAAGAGTTAACAATGATCTGAAGAGTTAACAATGAAGAAACAGGGAAGATCTAAAATCATATCACTGCTCATTGACAGAGATGATACCATTATAAACCACCAGAAGAACAATAAAAAGATGCACAGTAAGCACAGGTTTTTATTGTCAGAATAGCATCTTTATGATATTATAGAACTGGAGTTGTCTCAGGCATGTTAATTTAAAAAAGTTTCCTGGAGTACCCTGGAGAATTTGATGTCTCTAGAAAGTGTTGCCTGTCTTGTGTCATCACGGATGCTTTCTGGGCTCTTGGTGGCTCCTTGGCTGCAGTTATTGACCATGGCATTTAGTGTCTGTCCTACTTGGCTCTGGATGTTCTTGACTCCTGGATGCCCCTGTTCACTCCTGTGACCTGGCCTCTACCAGGGTCTGAACCTGCTGCTTCCTTGCTGCTTTTCAGTGCTGACTCTGCAAATTCCTGGTTTAAATTCTGCTTAGCCCAGAAGTAAGTGCCAGTGGGGACATATGTAGGAAAAGCGAATGGAGGGTTACTTAACGGTCCAAACAACTCTTGCCAAATTCAGTTCAGCCAGAAGTATTCATTTTGATGTGGGTTAGGTAAATAGAAAAAGAATCTTTTGATCAGACCTCTTAATTTAGTAATTCCTGGTTTCAACATGCCATACAATAAAGGAGTCCTAGTTTTATTATTCCCCAATGCACTGAGTAGAGACAATTAAAATATAATCTGTAACTAAGAGATCTGTTGTAGAAAAGATAACTGAAAATAGGAAATCTCAAATGCGATTATTCTGGATAGATAATCTACAATAGTGCGGTAGGTTTAAATATATACAATTATCCTATTGTAGTTAGATCGTTTAGGACCAGACTCAAAATCCCAATGGATTTTATGTTATTTGAGCCTCTGGGTTAGAAAGACGTCTCTTCTCTCTTTCTTTCCCTTTCTTCTCTTCCTCTACCACCCGCCTTCTTCTCCGTTCCTTCCTTCGTCTATTCCACTTTTCTCTCTCTCTCTTTCTGTCTTTCAAATTCAGCATATGTATTATAAAGAGTAGTTAGAGTGACCTTGATCTCCAAGATAAGCTAACTGTAATCAGTGTTTTCATAGAAGTCTTGTGCAAAACGAGGTTGCTGAAAATGGGAGAATTTTGTCTACCTGTTTGTAAGAGATGGTTCTTGAGCAATGTTATAGAGGAAAAGATCTTATCTCTCAATGAAGACTATTATATCATCAGTATCAATCCACCATCAGAAACAAAAAATAAAGAGCTCAAGCTTTACGAATGTTCCAGTAGTTCTTTATGTTTTCTTGTATTTTGTAATTTTTTTTTTTGAGTTTTAGGCAATTTTCTAGGTGTATAGAAGTTACAGTTTTAATTTGCATTTCTCTAGTCACTAATGATACTGAATATATCATTCACAATGTTGAACAACTTTCACATAATTTTCTTAGTTGCTACCCATATCTTTTCTCTGGTGAATGTTTATTCAAATCTTTAACCCAAGTTTCATGGCTATCTTCTTTTTATTTGATTATAACAGTTCTGTATGTAATCTGGATACGAAGCTTTATCAGACACACATTTTGTAAATAAGTCAAACATCCATACCAAGATTTTGCAGCTAGAGAAAAGAGGCCATTTATTTTCAGGGCACCAAGCGAGAAGAGTTAGGCAGCTCACACTTAAGAACTGACCAGCCTCATGGCTTCCAAGCGAGAGTCTTTTAAGTTTACAGATAAATTTCAGAAAAGCAGAAGTTGCAGGGAAAATTGTAAATAAAGACACGAGGTTATATATTGGTTTAACATAAAAAGGAGGGATATCTTTAAGGTGAGGCTTACAGAACATGGGTAAATTTAAACATTCTCTGATTTGCAATTGGTTAAGGGAGAGAAGCTTTGTCTAAAATCTTGGGGTCAGCAGAAAGGAATGTAAAGGTCTGGTGTGTGGGTGTGACTTCCTCTAGGCCCCTCTAAAAGAGATTTAGAACAAAGACTGTTGGTAGGAGTGCAGTCCTGAGTTCTGCTTTATCTGAGATCTATGTGCTAGCAGATGGCATTTTCCATTTGGTGAGAGTCCAGTACTCTGAAAAACAGCTAAAGGACATATGTTAAGATGTTATCTCCAGTTTGTATAGGGGACCAAACATCCTGTGACTCTAACATTTTTGGCCGTTTTTTAAGCTGTTATTACCTTCTTGCTTACCAGGTTGTTCATTTATTTATCAGAGATAGCTAGGTGCTTTGAATTTCCCTTGAAGGAACTCAAGATTTTCGTTTCTCTCCATGCTTTCTGGGGAGGCTGGTAGCCTCCTAAGAGGGTTTTCTACTTTGTTTTTCTTTTAGCCTATGGCCTGTGCTTTCATTTTCTTAGCAGTGCCTTTCAAAGAACCAAAGGTTTTGAGTGATTCCAATTTATATGTATTTTTATAATGGATGCTTTTCTTCTTCTAAGAAATATTTGCCTAATCTAAAGTGACAAGGATTCTCTCCTCAGTTCTCGTCTAGAAGTTACATGGTTTCAGCCTTTAGAATTATGCTTGTGAAATATTTCTGTCACTTTAGAAAAGAATTTGGTAGTTTCTGATAAGTCAAGTGTATCTTTAGCATATGATCTGTCAATCTCACTTCTAGGAATGAACTCAAAAGAAGTGAAAACATTTATCTGTGTGAAGTCCTATGCATACATTTTTACAGTGGCTTTATTCATAATTGCCCCAAATTGTAAACAGCCTAAATATCCATTAACTGATGAATAGATAAACAAATTGTGGTATATCCATATAGTGTAATTAAAGTAAAAACTATTGGTACAGGCAACAACATGGGCTCAGGTCAAAAGCATTATAAGGGAAAAAGTCAAACACAAGAGCTACAGAGTACAGTATTCCATTTATACGACATTTTAGAGAAAACTTAAGAGACAGAAACCGGGTGATGTTTTATCAGGTGCTAAGGGTAAGGGAAGGGAACTGATTACAAAATGGCTCAAATAAACTTTTTGGAGAAATGAAAATGATCTATATCTTGGTTATGTTATGATTGATATGGTTTGGATCCATGTTCCTGCTAAAATTTCATGTTGAATTTTAGTTCCCAGTGTTGGAGGTAAGGCCCGGTGGGAGGTTAATTGGAGGTTAATTGAATCATGTGAGGAGCTTCTCATGGACGATTTAGCACCATCCCGTTGGTGCTGTTGTCATGACAGTGAGTGAGTTCTCTCAAACCTGGTTGCTTAAAAGTCTGTGGCCCCACCGTCCTTGCTCTCTCTTCCTCTTGCTCTGGCCACGTAAGATGTACCTGCCGCCCCTTTGCCTTCCACCATAATTGCGAGTTTCCTGAGGCTTCTGTGGAAGCCAAGCAGATACTGGCACCACACTTCCTGTACAGTCAGCAAACCTGTGAGCCAGTTAAACCTCCATTCCTTATAAATGACCCAGTCTCAGGTATTTCTTTACAGCAGTGTGAGAAAGGATTAATATAATGGTTATGTGACATTTTATGTTCTTCAAAACATATTGACCTGTATATCTGAAAATGGTGAACTTTACGTAAATTTTACCTGGAAAAAAAATCTGAATAAGTAAAATTACTTTCAAAGTGTTCAAGCTTTTACAAAAGTATTTTCAAAGAAAAATTTTGTAATCTGTTTAGAAATCTCTGCCTCCCATTTTTTTTTTTTTAATGAATGAACTAATATTTTCTAGGATGTCAGAGAACCCAACAGCAAATTCCCAGTTTTGATATAGGTGCCCACAGATATATTGCAGAATTTCTCCATTGTTATTATAAATAGCACCTATGTTAGTATTTCCAGCTAGAAAAATCAGACACTTACTAGCCTTTTGCTCTTATTCTTAATACGTTATGTATTCAATTATTGCTGCCTTTACTTTGATTCAAATTTATTTCCTTTTCTCGCCTTTCCTCTCACTATGTTAGTCTAGGCTCCTGCACAATTTGAATTGAACCAGTAAATTTGATCTTTAATTTCTTTTCCTACCTGTAGGCTCTAATTCTTTCAATTCACATTGAATATGGTGACTGATACATGTCAAAATGCAGGCTTCATCAAATTGCCTAACATGTCATGATTACACCTTCCATTTGCCTTTAAATGCTTTGGATAATATGGCTTTAAACAAAATGTTCTCTCAAGAATAGGTGCTAAAGCATTTTTTTTTTTTTTGGTTTAGCAATTATAAGGTATATTTGAATACAAAGTAAGAATTTATTTTTCCCCAAATTATCTACCTAAATGAAAGATATGCTTGTGTCCTTACAAAGCTCCAAAGTTTGGGGTACTCTATTCCTTTATTTTGAGTAATAGTATATAATTGATGAAAGTCCTTTAGTCTTTAATGATGTCAGTAAAACCTAGTTTACATGCTCATATAGGTCTCCTGTTGGAGTCAAATACAGATGCAAAGAAATTTAACATAGATTTAGTGAGGTATGTGGTCTCACTATTATTGCAAGATTGTACATTATAAACAAGCCTTTACAAATGTTTAGTTGATTTCATAAGCTAAATTGTCTAAGAATATATTTCACTGTTTTACATTATAGTTTAAGTCGGCCAACTTCCTCCTCCTGCCTTTTTGTATGTTCTCCTAGAAACTTACCTATGTATCTATCCATATGTCTCTCTATTTATCTATCTATCTTATCAGCCAAATCAGTTGAGAATAACATTGATGTATCTACTGTTCATCCGGATTATTTGGACTATCAATGAAAGCTTTAATCAATCCACATTCTTTATGTTTAGATTCTTCAACTTCTAAAAGAAATCAACAACTTATTTTCTTCTTCTTCTTTTTTTTTTATGAGATGGAGTCTTACTCTGTCACCTAGGCTGGAGTGGAGTGCAGTGGTGTGATCTCAGCTCACTGTAACCTCTGCCTCCCAGGTTCAAGCGATTCTTTTGCCTGAGCCTCTGGAGTAGCTGGGGCTAGAGGCACATACCAACATGTCCGGGTAATTTTTGTATTTTTAGTAGAGACAGGGTTTTGCCATGTTGGCCAGGATGGTCTCAATTTCCTGACCTTGTGATCCACCCACTTCGGCCTCCCAAAGTGCTGGGATTACAGGTGTAAGCCACTGCGCCCAGCCAATGATAGATTTTCTATAGCATTTGGTGATGATTGACAAAATTTTGATTTCTTAGTTCACATTGTTATAACAAAATACCATAGATTTGGGCAGTTTATAAAAAACAAATATTGATTTCTCACAGTTCTGGAGGCTGGAAGTCTGAGATCAGGGTGCCTTCAGAGGTGAGGGCCTTTTTGCAGGTTGCACATAGCCAACTCCTTGTATATTCACACGGTGGAAAGACAGCTAGCGAGCTCTCCAGATTCTCTTTTATAATGGCACTAATCCAGTTCATAAAGCTCCACCCTCAGGAACTAATTACCTCCCACCTCCTAATAACATTACATAGGGGATTAGGATTTCAATGCACAAATTTTGGGGGGACAAAAATATTCAGTCTATAACAGCTGGGTTCATTGGGCTCTTGATATCCAAAAGATTTGGAAAATGTCTATACTTGTACCACCTTCTCCTCTCATTAATCTATGGGAGTACCTTCATAGAAAAATTGAGGCTTTATAGAAAATTAAATTCTTAGAAACCCTTTAGGACTTTGCATCTTTTCATTCATATGCAAACATCTATCAGAATTTGCTCTTTTCTTATAGCCATTTTTACAACACGATCAGTAAAATATGTAGTGTATACTGGATAGAGAAGTCAGTTGATATTTAGGAGTCTTTGGCTTTATCCTTGGTTCTATGGTCACTTTCTCCTGGGCTTTGATTAGTCCTCCTTCAAATGGAGAAGGCAGGTGATATGGTTTGGCTGTGTCCCCACCCAAATCTCACCTTGAGTTGTAAAAATCCCTACGTGTAAAGGGCAGAGCCTGGTGGAGATCACTGAATCATGGGGATCATTCCCCCCATATTGTTCTCATGCTTGTGAATAAGTCTAACAAGATCTGATGGTTTTATAAATGGGAGTTCCCCTGCACAAGCTCTCTTGCCTGCTGCCATGTAAGACATGACTTTCCTCCTCATTCATCTTCTGCCATGATTGTGAGGCCTCCCTAGCCATGTGGAACTGTGAGTCAATTAAACCTCTTTCATTTATAAATTACCCAGTCTTGGCTGTGTCTTTCTTAGCAGCATGAGAACAGATTAATATAGCAGGACTGGAAGTTGTGCATAATCCTTTCAGGCTTTAACACTGTTTGATCATATGTCATTCATAACCACAACAGATATGTAAATAGATGTGCTATCCTCAATATTTGCTGTACTCTCCTTTTAGTTGCAAAATTAATATTTTATTATATACAGATGGGCTGAAAGATGGATGCATATTGGATGTTTATTGTGGCTTATAGTAGAAAGACAATACCAAAACTTCGATTAGTTTTTCCTCTCTGCTGTAGGAGTGCTTGTGAGGGTTTGAGCCCTATTTACATTGTTAGCAAATGTTAAGGCAAACAGAAGTGAGTCAGCGTATCAGTGACTCATAATAACTTTCATAATTAGGCTCATATTTTTACATTTTTCTTGTGAGGAGAAAAACAAGCAGAGATGGAAATGATTTCATGATTTTGTGATGACGAATACATCAGTGAGTAGTAAAGCAATCAAAAGTAGATGCTACCAATTAACTTTGTGACCAGAAGGTATTTCCCTGTGTGCTTGGGGATCCTGTATTTACACTAAAAGTCTCAGCTGCCCAAACCTACAGAGGACCTGAGTGGCAGAATGTGTGGACAGATGGCATATTTTCTTCTCTGGGTTTGTGGAAGTTATTACTTTCCCTTTCATGCTTAAATATCTTATATTAATTCCTTCTCATGACTCATATTCTCTATTTCAACTTATGTTTTCCCTCATAGATGGTTTTACTGCTGCAGTGAAATTATTTAGGTCTGTAAGTCAAAAATTTTCAAGCTATAGATGAATGTTCCAGTTATCTTTCTGAGCAGTAATCATAATTCTCAGACATAAAATTAATATTCTCAAATGAAATTGATAAATGTAAGACAGAAGTGGGCTGCAGAAAACCCAGACTACACCCTTTTTTAATTCATCTAAGAATTACTGTGGACCCATCATGTATTAGGTTTTTCCCTAGACTTTTAGAAAATTTAAACATAGTGACCACCAAGAAGAAATGTCCTTACAGGTAAAGAGTGTTCTGAAGAGAGTATCTCAATTGTGTACTGAGAGATGTAATAACTACAAGATTTTCCTCTCACCCAACGTAGAATTCATTTTGACATGTTGAAGGCTAGAAGATGTCTCACAGAGGAGAGACCTTTGTGACTTTAAGTACTTTCCCAGCTTAGCTGTAAAAACATCTCCTCCCACATAAACTAACTTTTTAGCCTAACTGGGCAGCCAACTATCATATTGTTAATTTTATTAAAAATATCTATGGTTGTGTGTGCATGTGTGCATACATGCATGTGTGTCTGTGTGTATACATGCATGTGTGTCTGTGTGTGTTGCTCTGCTTAATAAAGTGAGAAGAAATTTGTGCTTGCTCTGGCATTAGTTGAGAAAGGGAACAAGTAAAAGAAACTAAAGTTACAAAGAGATAGAGGAGTTAGGGCGGGGTTCTGGAAGAGAGAAACTCCCTGTAGTGTGAAAGGGATATGAAATGCTCAATTTTATGTTTTAAGTTCTGTTGGACTTCGATGTAACACTGTGCTGTTACTTTTTGAATCTTTAATAAAAGCCTATTATTTAAAACTGCTTGGTAAGAGTGGTGTTTGCCAGAAATCAAGATTAAAAGAGACTGTATATGACTTAAGGTCAACATAGGTTTGAAGGAAGTTGCAGTTGCTAGAAGAAAGATAAAAGTAAGTTGGGAAAATCAGGAGAGGCAGGGCTCAGGGCTAGAAGTATAGATAATTAGGAGAAAATGTAAGCCCCGATAAGCTCCTGTAATTGGGCCTGAGTTGTTTTGGTTTCTTCTCTGGGCTTGTGTAAGTTATGACTTCTCCTTTCATGCTTAGAGGACTTGGAAACATGGATATGGAGGTAACCATCTGGACTGAGATAGAGAAAAATTCTGAAAGTAATATTTACAAATTTAGAATTCCATCTCTGAAAATCACTAAAGAAACATTATGAAGTGACATCAGCAAGATGGCAGAGTAAAATATCCCAGCCTTTGTCCCCCATAAAAAAGAATTAGACAGCTCTCCATGAATTAAAATAGCCCCGAGAGAGCTTGGGAGTCAAATCAGGATGCTATGGAAATGCAGTAGAATAAAATAACAGAGGCTAACTCTACGGAAAGTATATGGAGTATAGTTTCATTCTATCTGCATCATTCCATCCTCTATGGCAACATGGCTTATGCCAAAAAGTTTCTCCCTGGCCCAGAAGTTTCCTCATGTATAAAAAGTATAGCAAGTGACCTACCAGCTACCCTATCTTTTCAGATATCTTCTCTAATGACCTGCTTCAGTTTCACTGCACCCAGATGGCTGGGAAGATCAGCATGCTCATTATATCTGGGATGTCTGGAGACAGCTAGAAACAAAGAAGAACTGCAGGGGCTAAAGTGTCAGTCACAATGTGGGCACCACTCTGGTCCTCAGTGGCCTGCTCTTCAAAGGACCCCAGCAGCCTTCACTGATGAGGACCTCAAGAGCCCTCATGGTCACCACAGAATCCTCACTGCTTCCACCAATAAGAATCCTATTATGGCTGCTTCAAACACCAGAGCCACCACTATAGTAAATGCACCTGTGCTCTGGGTGCTGGAGTCATAATTATTCCATATGTGCCCATGCTTTGGTTTGTACCTTGGTTTTGCAGCCACCCTGTGAGTGCCTGTGCATCACAAACTGGCAAGACCACTGCCGTGAGCATTCCTGTGTGCCAGATCTGGCACCAAGAAAGAATCTCATTAACCATAACTTCCTCTTATGGGAGAAACAGAGAATGGGTGAACCTCATCAGCTTTCTCCACTGAGAGCCTCAACAATATTCACCACTATCATGGACATCCACAGCCTTAGCTGCTGAGGAACCCAGTTGTCTTCTGACCTCAGCTGATGGGGCTAAATAGATTATCACTGTGTCCAGAGCCAGAACCACTTCACCTGACACCCTGTACCCACTATAGTTAAAGATCTTTCCTCACCAAAACCAATTCATAAATCCTAGAACAGGTGAATGCTCTCCTAAATGATTAAGGAAACTTGAGAACACCAAAGGAAAACAATTGTTTTCTGGTACCTGACTGCAAAGAAATGGATATATACAAATTATGTAACCAAAGATTCAAAATATTGCTTTAAAAAAGCTCAGTGAGCTATAAAACAAACACACAGACAGACAGACAACACAATCATATCAGGTAAACAATGCATGAACAAACCTAGAAGTTTAACAAAGAGATAGAAATCATAAAAAGGAACCAAACAGAAATTCTGCAGCTGAGTAATACAATGAATAAAATTAAAAAATGAAACACAGAGCTTGAACATCAGACTCAATCAAGCAGAAGAACGAATCTGCAAACTAAAATATGGTTCATTGGAATTATAAGTTAGATGAGAAAAAAAATCAGAATTGAGACGTGGATGGATCACAAGGTAAGGAATTCAAGACCAGCCTAGCCAAGATGATGAAACCCCATCTCTACTGAAAATACAAAAATTAGCCAGCATGGTGGTGGGCATCTCAGCTACTCGGGAGGCTGAGGCAGGAAATTGCTTGAACCTGGTTGGCGGAGGTTGCAGTGAGCTAAGATCACACCATTGCACTCCAACTTTGGGTGACAGAGCAAGATTTCACCCCCACCCCCGCCAAAAAAAAAGGAACAAGAAGAATGAAGACAGTTCTATGTGATTTTTGAGATACTATAAAAGAAGCCAACATATGCATTTTGGCTTCTATCAGAAGGAGAAGAGAGAGAGAAAGAGGAAGGTACTTTGTTAGAAAATGACGAAAAGCTTCCCAAATTTTGAGTGGGGGCTGCATGGAGAAATGGACATCCAGATTCAGAAAGCTGAAAGATTCCTAAACAGGGTTGATATGGTTGGCTGTGTCCCCACTCAAATCTCATTTTGAATTCTCATATGTTGTGGGAGAGACCTGGTGGAAAATAATTTAACCATGGGAGCAGGTCTTTCCCTTGATGTTTTCATGATAGTGAATAAGTCTCATGAGATCTGATATTTTTCAGAAGAGATGTGCTCCGGCACAAGCTTGCACTTTTCCTACCACACACCATCCATGGAAGATGTGACTTGTTCCTCCTTGTCTTCCATCATGATTGTGAGGCCTCCCCAGACATGTGAAACTGTAAGTCCACTAAACCTCTTTCTTTTGTAAGTTGCCCAGTCTCGGGTATGTCTTTGTCAGCAGCGTGAAAAAGCAGACTAATACAGTAAATTGGTATCAGTAGAGTGAGGCACTGCTGAAAAGATACCTGAAAATGTTGAAGTGACTTTGGAAGTGGGTAATGGGCAGAGGTTGGAACAGTTTGGAGGGCTCAGGAAAAAAAAAAAAAGACGGAAAAATGTGGGAAAGTTTGGAACTTCCTAGAGACTTGTTGAATGGCTTTGCCCAAAATGCTGATAGTGATATGAACATTGAAGTCCAGGCTGAGGTGGTCTCAGATGGAGAGGGGGAACTTGTTGGGAACTGGAATAAAGGTGTCTCTTGCCATTTTAACAAAAAGACTGGCAGCATTTTGCCCTGCCCTAAAGATTTGTGGAACTTTGAACTAAAGAGAAACGATTTAGGGTATCTGGCAGAAGACATTTCTCAGTAGCAAAGAATTTAATAGGTGACTTGGGTGCTGTTAAAGGCATTCAGTTTTAAAAGGGAAACAGAGCGTAAAAGTTTGGAAAATTTGCAGCCTGACAATGTGATAGAAAAGAAAATCCCATTTTCTGAGGAGAAATTCAAACTGGCTGCAGAAATTTGCCTAAATAAGGAGGAACCAAATCATAATCCCCAAGACAAATAGGAAAATGTCTCCAGGGCATGTCAGAGGCCTTCCTGGTAGTCTTTCACATCATAGGTCTGGATGCCTAGGAGGAAAAAGTGGTTTTGTACGTGAGGCCTAGGGTCCCCCTGCTGTGTGTAGCCTAGAAAGTTGTTTCTCTTCATCCCAGCTGCTCTGGTCATGGCTCAAAGGGGCCAATATAGCACTCAGGCCAGGGCTTCAGAGAGTGCAAGCCTTAAGCCTTGGCAACTTTCATGTGGTGTCAAGCCTGACAGTGCACAGAAGTAAGAATTGGGGTTTGGGAACCTCCACCTAGATTTCAGAGAATGTATGGAAACACCTGGGTGTCCATGCAGAAGTTTGCTGCAGTGGCAGTGTGGAAGGGAAATGTGAGGTCAGAGTCCCCACACAGAGTCCCCACTGGGGCACCACTTAGTGGAGCTGTGAGGAGAGGGCCACCATCCTCCAGACTCTGGAACTGTAGACCCACTGACAGCTTGCACCATGTGCCTGGAAAAGCCACAGACAATGCCAGCCCATGAAAGCAGCCAGGAGGGGTGCTGTACCCTGCATAGTGAAAGGGGCAAAACTGCCCAAGACCTTGAGAACCTACCTCTTGGATCAGCATGACCTGGATATGAGGCATGAAGTTAAATGAGATTATTCTGGAACTTTAAGATTTGTCTGCACTGCTGGATATTGGACTTGCATGGAGACTGTAGCCCCTTTGTTTTGGACAATTTCTCCCACTTGGAATGACTGTATTTACCCAATGCCTGTAACTCCATCATATCTAGGAAGTAATTAACTTGCTTTTGATTTTACAGACTCATAGATGGAAGGGGGGACTTGCCTTGTCTCAGCTGATACTTTGGACTGTGGACTTTTGAGTTAATGCTGAAATGAGTTAAGACTTTAGGGGACTGTTGGGAAGGCATGATTGGTGTTGAAATATAAGGACCTGAGATTTGGGAGGGGTTTAAGAAAGAATGGTATGGTTTGCTGTGTCCCGTTCATCTTAATCTCCATGTGTTGTATGAAGGACCCAGTGTGAAATAATTGAATCATGGGGGCAGGTCTCTCCTGTGCTATTCTCATGATAGTAAATAAGTCTCATGAGATCTGATAGTTTCAAAAAGTAAGTTTCCCTGCAAAAGCCCTCTCTCTTTGCCTTCCACCATCCACATAAGATGTGACTTGCTCCTCCTTATCTTCCACCATGATTGTGAGGCCTCCACAGCCATGTGGAAGTGTAAATCCATTAAACCTCTTTCTGTTGTAAATTGTCCAGTCTTGGGTATATCTTTATCAGCAACAAGAAAATAGACCAATACAAGGGTCAAGTCAAAGACTACACCAATATATATAATAAAATAGCCAAACTTGAGGACAAAGGTGGCTCATGCCTGTAATCCCAATACTTCGGGAGGCCGAGGAAGGTGGATCACAAGGTCAGGAGATCAAGACCATCCTTGCCAACATGGTGAAACCCTGTCTCTACTAAAATATAAACACTTAGCTGGGTGTGGTGGTGTGTGCCTGTAGTCCCAGCTACTTAGGAGGCTGATGCTGGAGAATTACTTGAACCTGGGAGGTGGAGGTTGCAGTGAGCTGAGATCATGTTACTGCACTCCAGTTTAGCAACAGAGTAAGACTCCATCTAAAAAAAAAAAAAAAAAAAAAAAAAAAAAGAGAGAGAGAATTTTGAAATTAGCAAAAGAAAAGAAAAGACCTGGCAAAACCATCTATACAAAAGCATAAATTTTATCAATGAAATTTCTGAATATGCAAATGTATATTAATGTAATGCTATAATGATAGTGTGTAATTTAGTTTTAACTCTATTATAGAAGTTAAAAGATAAAGATTGTTTATGGATACACAATGTAAAAAGAATAGAACTCTGACTACAAGAACATAAAGTATGTTTATGTGTGGGAGTAAAAGTTTAGTGTTTTATAAACTTAAAACAGAAAATTACAGCTACAAGCTATTTTATGCAAGCTTTGAGCTGATCACAGAAAAAAGTCTCTAATACACAAACAAGAAAAAGGATGACAGCAAATTACTAAAGACATGACCAAATAACAATGAAAGATGGCAAAAGAGGAAAAAAATAATGAAACAACCACAAACACACAGGAAACAATGAAGTGGCAGTACTAAGTTCTCACCCATTAATAATTACCACAAATGTAAGTGGATTAAACTCACCAATCAAATGGGACAGCTTGGATGAATTAAACAAATACAATATCCAGTGATGTGCTACTTACAAGAGACTCACTTTAGATGTAAAGAACTGAAGAGGCTGAAAGTAAGAGGATAAAAAAAGCAATTTCACATAAATGGTAAACAAAAGAAACCAAAAGTGGCTACACTAATATCATACACAATATATGTAAAGTACAAAATGATGTATAAAGACTAACATCATTATGAAATGATAAAAGGGTCAATTCAATAGGAAGCTATAAGTTATAAATATATAAACACTCAACATCAGAGCACTTATATATAAAGCATATTCTGCCAAATCTGAAGATAGAAATTGACAGCAACACAATAAAAGTAGAGGATTTTAATATCACACTTAAAGTATTGAATAGAACATCCTGAGAGAAAATCAGCAAAAAATAAAACAAAAACAAAACAAAACAAAACAAAAAAAACCAACCAGCTGCCTTGAACAACAATATACCAAATGGACCTAACAAACATACACAGAACTTTCTACCCAACAGGAAGTGGGCACTTATTCTTCTCAAATACATGTAGAAACTTCTCTGGGACAGAGGATGGATTAGATCACAAAACAAGCTTTAACAAATTGAAGAAGATCAAAATCATGCAAAGTAGGTGTTAGGACCGGCCTCCCCTTCCCCCTACCACAGTCAACTGGAAAAACCTCAACGACAGTGGAAAAGTACCACCGTCAATGTTTAGCCAGGTTCCCAGATAAGCTGTTTGCAAGGACCTCCTCCTCCTCCTTCCCTTTTTCCCCAGCAGGCCTCAAAACCCTCCCTTGTTAAGGAGATAGCCAAGCCACAAAAATCCCTACCTGAGGAAGAGCACTTCCCCTCCCTACCTGAGGAAGAGCACGTCCCCTCTCTCACTCAACCACAGTAGAAAACTACTGACTCCTGCTATATAAGTCACTCAGCCCACCTCCTAGGTGCAGCTACCCACTTTGGTCTGTACAGTGGTGCTTAGTCCGCCCGGAGCTCCTAATAAAGCTTGGACGTTCAATTGGCTTATTTTTCCACTACTTGGCACAGCAGGCCTAGAACTACCTCCAGACAAGTGGTGCTGAAACCCGGGAGAGGGGCAGTTGACCCGCCCCAGGGGCCAGGTGAGAGTCCCCCCTCTCTATCCTCACTGGTCCACCTGCCATCTTCATTGGGGTCGGCTTTCCAAGACTGCAGGAAACGTAAGATTTTTACCTACCTGACCTCTCCCTCCTCCGTTTAAGGCTAAATCCGAGGCTTCCTGGTGCCAACCAGCATGGACCCCTCGCCCTAGACTTGGCTGAGCCGAGGTGGTCCTCCTCCCGACTCCTGGAGTCTTCTGGGACAGTAGCCAGACGGGGACGCCTCTCTGACTGCTCGCCCCTACCGGTTAAATTCCCAGGAAGAGACAACAAGAAGGGATGCCTCCTCCTCGTCTCTCTCCTCCCAGACACCAGTAAGCCTCGAATGCCATGGGGAATTCTCAGTCTAAAGTCTACCCTAACACCCCCTTGGGGTGCCTGCTCCAAAATTTCTCAAAATTAGGCTATTCTCGGACCCTGCGGAAAAAGAAATTAATATTTCTCTCTCAGGTCGCATGGCCCCAATATAATCTTAGCAGCCAGTCTCATTGGCCACCGACTGGTACCTTCAATTTCAACGTATTATGGGACCTCGACAACTTTTGTCGCCATACCGGGAAAAACACTGAGGTCCCTTATGTCTGGGCTTTTTGGGACCTCTGTTCCCATCCTGACCTCTGTTCCTCCTGCTCCACCCACCAGATCCTTCTAGCCTGAACCCCCCAAAAATTTCCACCACAACCGCTAGCCCACCGCCTTATTCCCTCCCAGACAAACTCCCCGAACACCTTTCTCCACCCGCTAATCCTGGCAATCCCCCTCCATCTTCCTCCCCAGACGTCCCCAAGCCCTCTGCCCCAGAAACACCTCCCCCCATAACTTCCCCCGTATCTGCCCACACCTGATCCCATAACCCATCGGTAATAGCACCCCTCAGGGAAGTTGCAGGGACTGAAGGTTTAGTAAAAGTTCATGTCCCCTTTTCACTCCAAGACCTGTCCCAAATCGAGAAATGTTTAAGATCCTTCTCAGCTGACCCATCCACCTATATTAAAGAATTTCAATATCTCACCCAGGCACACAGCCTCACATGGCATGACATTCGAGTAGTTTGCACCTCCACCCTCACAGCTGAAGAGCACGAGCGTATTCTCGCTGCTGCTCGGCATCAGGCAGATAAGGACCATACTATAGACAATCAGGTCCCCCTTGGAGCTGAAGCTATTCCCAATGAGGATCCCCAATGGGATTATCAGGCAGGCCCGGGGTCCGACATACCCCACAGAGACCGCATGATCCGATACCTCCTCAAAGGCATGGATGTATTATCTAACAAAGTAGTAAACTATGACAAACTAAGAGAAATCACCCAATTACCAGATGAAAACCCTGCCCTCTTTCTAACTCACTTGCAAGAAGCGTTAGTCCGCTACACCCGCCTTGACCCAACCTCAGAAAATGGAGCCACCGTCCTAGCATCACACTTCATCTCCCAATCAGCCCCTGACATCCAGAAAAAAAACAAAAAAAAAGCAGAAGACGGCCCTGAAACCCCCATACAGGACTTGGTAAAAATGGCTTTTAAAGTCTTTAATGCCAGGGAAGATGCAGCTGAGGCAGCCCGCCAAACGCGTATGAAACAAAAGGTCACTCTACAGACCCAAGCCTTAGTAGCAGCCCTTCGGCCAGCAGAAACTAACAAGGGTAAAGCAAACACACACACCCCTCCCGGGACGTGTTTCAAATGTGGAAAGGAAGGGCACTGGTCAAAAGCCTGCCCCCAGCCATGGCCTCCTACCAAGCCCTGCCCTATTTGTCAGCTCATGGGACACTGGAAGTCTGATTGTCTGAGCTTCCCCAGGGTCTCAGTTCCTCCAAACTGACACACTGGAGAGCAGCAAGGTCATGTTTCTGAAAACCAGACCCCTGCCCATACCGGTCAGAAGTCAGGTGCTCAGGAAAACCCATTCCCAGAGCTACTAGGGTTTATGGACGATTAGCGGTGCCCTGGCTTCCCAACTCCAGTTATGCTTGCCGAGCCCAGGGTTAAGCTTCAGGTAGCGGGTAAGAGTGTCTCCTTTTTATTAGACACATGGGCTACCTACTCCGTACTTCCCTCATATTCAGGCAAAACCACTCCTTCCCAAGTCTCTGTTATGGGCATTGATGGGTCTCCCTCCACTCCTCACCAAACTCCACCCTTAACCTGCCTGTTTGGCCCTTCCATTTTTACCCACTCCTTTCTAGTCATTCCCTCTTGCCCTGTACCTCTCCTAGGGCAAGATATCCTGGTAAAACTGCAAGCTACCATTACTTTTCCACACACAGAAACCTTCCTTTTACCCCTCATCGCCAACTCACCTTCCCCCCTTCCTCCGGCCGAACTCCTCCCTGACGTAAATCCCAAAGTATGGGATACCGATACCCCCACTGTAGCCTCACATCACCAACCCATACTCATATGCCTAAAAGACCCCACAACCTTCCCTTCTTGCCCTCAGTTTCCTATCTCCAAGGTTCACCCCCTTGGCCTCCTCCCTATCATAAATAAGCTGAAAGCTCAAGGACTACTCATTCATACAAACTCCCCCTGCAACACTCCCACTCTGCCTGTGAAAAAACCCTCAGGTCAGTACCGCCTGGTTCAAGACCTCCACCTTATCAATGCAGCAGTCATTCCCGTTCATCCAGTAGTGCCCAACCCCTATACAATCCTCTCCCACATTCCCCCTACAACCACCCATTTCTCAGTTCTAGACCTCAAAGATGCCTTCTTCACTATCCCTCTGCACCCAGATTCCTGTTTCCTTTTTGCTTTTACCTGAGAAGACCCCACCTCCAATCTTTCTCAGCAACTCACTTGGACAGTCCTACCCCAAGGCTTCCGGGATAGCCCCCATCTATTTGGACAAGCCCTGGCAGCCGATCTTCAAACTTGCAAAATAACCCCTTCCACCCTACTGCAATATGTTAATGATATCCTCATTTGTTCTCCGTCCCACCACGACTGCATTACAGCCACCACTACACTATTAAACTTCCTAGAAAGCAAAGGGTACCAGATATCCGCTACTAAAGCTCAAATAGCTACCTCTTCAGTAACCTATTTAGGCCTCCATCTTACCCCCAAACACCGGGCTATAACTGCTGATAGGCTCCAGACTCTCAAAACCCTCCAGCCACCTACCTCAGCAAATGAAATTCTCTTCTTCCTAGGTCTAGTAGGGTTCTTCAGACATTGGGTCCCTAACTTCGCAGTGCTAGCAAAACTGCTGTACCATGCAGCAAAACAGTCCCCAGAAAGACCACTTACCTCCCAAGGCACTGTGACTCGGGCCTTCTCTGCCCTTCTAACAGCCCTCTGTACTGCCACAAACCTAGCCTTGCCCAACCCCAATAAGCCGTTCCACCTATATACAGATGAAAAACAGCACGTAGCCATTGGAGTCCTTACCCAGCCTGTAGGGCCCACCTTAGTACCTATAGCATATCTATCCAAACAGCTAGACCCTACAACCCGGAGGTGGCAACCTTGCCTGCGAGCCCTTGCTGCAGCGGCAGAACTTACCACCGAAGCTTTAAAACTCAACCACCAACCATTACAGGTCTTCTTGCCCCATCAGCTTACTGACCTACTCTCCCACCAGGTTTTAACCCACCTTGGTCCCTCCAAGGTCCAACTACTTCACCTGCTCTTCATCAAGAATCCCACCATTACACTCTCACATTGTTCCCCCCTTAACCCAGCAACCTTAACTCCCACCCCTCTAACTCCAGTGAGCCAGCACTCTTGCCTAGAAATCCTTAAACTAAGTCAATCCCCACGACCTGACCTTACTGACCAACCCCTACCGTCAGCCTCAGTTACCCTTTACATTGACGGCAGTTCTATTCTCAAAACCCCCGGACCCAGGAAAACTGCTTATGCAATTGTCTCTGACACTGATATTATAGAAACCCAACCTTTACCTCAGGGAACCACTTCCCAACAAGCTGAGTTAATTGCCCTCACCCAAGCCCTTACCTGGGCAACTGGGAAAACTGTTAATATCTACACGGATTCTAAGTATGCCTTTCTCATTGCCCATTCTCACTGCATGATTTGGAAAGAACGAGGCTTCCTCACCACCAAAAGAACCCCCGTCCTCAATGGAGAGCTCATCTCCCAGCTTATCCAGGCCATCCAGCTGCCAGCCCAAGTAGCTATCATCCATTGTAAAGGACATCAGTCTGCAAATACTCCTGTAGCTCGGGGCAATGCCTTAGCAGACTCTGTAGCCTGAAACACTGCCCAAACTAGTCCACCCCCAGCTTCCATTTATTTCCTCTCTAAGACCTACAAACCCCAGTATACCCCAGAAGAGAACACCGAGCTGTCCTCCTCCCCAGACATCAAGTTTAAAGATGGATGGGCCTTTAAACAGAACCTCCTCATCCTACCTCAGAACCAGCAGCACCAAATTATCACGGACATTCACAACTCCTTACATATAGGACCAAAAGCTCTGTTTCGCTTCCTCACCCCTCTTTTCCATCCTCAGGGCCTCCTTTCCACAATAAAAGAAATCCACTCTAATTGTATAACCTGCACTAGAGCCAACAGTCAGGGAGACTGTCACCCACGTCGCTCACTCCACCAGCTATGCGGCCACCTACCAGCCCAAGATTGGCAAGTTGATTTTACACATATGCCAAAACACAAACAATTTAAATACCTACTAACCCTGGTTGACATCTTTTCAGGCTGGATCGAAGCGTTCCCCACAGCTCACAAAACCGCAGGAATTGTAGCCGAGCACCTCATCCAGGACATCATCCCCTGATTCGGCCTTCCTTCTACCATCCAGTCAGACAACGGACCTGCCTTTATTTCTAAGATTACCGCGGCAGTCTCTACATTCTTAGGGATCCAGTGGAAATTGCATGCGTCCTACCATCCCCAATCCTCAGGTAAACTAGAATGGGCCAATAGCCTCATCAAAGAACACTTAACAAAACTTGCCCTTGAACTCCACCAGTCTTGGGTTACCTTACTTCCTATTGCTCTAACAAGGCTCTGAGCAAGCCCCCGGGGCCCCTCACAACTCAGCCCTTTGAGCTGCTATATGGATGACCCTTCTTACTCTCCTCCCCCTTACTGCCAGACCCTCCCCCTCTATCTACTTACCTGCCCTATTTCACCCTTCTCCAAGCTCTTCTCCGAGAACATGCAAATACCTCCCTACCCCTGCCCGACTCCTCTTCAGACCAAGTACTGAAAGTTTCCCCAGGAGACTTGATCTTTATAAAGTCACTCTCTCCAAAGCCATTAACTCCCAGGTGGGAAGGCCCATATATGGTCATCCTCACCACTCCCTCAGCAGTAAGAGTCGCTGAAATCCCCTCGTGGGTGCACCTAACCCGAGTAAAGAGAGAGCCTCATGTGCCACCCAAACCCACCTGGAATGTTACCCCTACTGGTCTTCTATCTCTTAAGCTTACCAGAACCCCGCCTCACCTCCAGTAACTCTCTTATATGGAGGTTCTACCTAACAGAAAATTATACCAAAACCACACACATTTGCAACACCCCTCCCTACAGCCACAACAACCTCCTGGCCACTTTTGACTGCCCTCCTACAGGGTGTAAGTCACCCATCTTTCTAAACTTCACTGATTTTAAAAACATACCCCGTAATTGGGTTTATAATCCCATCCTTTGTTTTCTCTATGATCAGAAAGGCTCCTGCAAAACATCATCCTACCTAAATTGCATGGGATGCAGTTGGAAAAGTTGCACCCTCCACCCAGCTCGCCACACCACACCTGAGTATTGCAGTCACTCCAAGCTAGAATACCACCGCTCCCATCTCTCTCTTCAAATCCCCGATCCTTCAAACTCACGCTGGACTACACTCCAAAAAGCAGCAGTATATGACACAATAAACACCAGGTACCCTTCCTCCCACCTCTATATCTGGAGAGCTTTAATAACTTTACCCCCTACCCTTAAAGAAGTTCACTCCTCCATTCACACCCAAGAACAAACGCTAACCCAACAACTTCAGCCATCCTCTCAGCCTTTCTCATGGCTAACCCTCCTTAATGAAGGCCTAAAAATAACTAACCAGCTTGCCAACCAAACAAGCCTACCAGACCTATCTTCCTGCCTCATGTGCGCCACCCTAGGAAAAACCCCCTTAGTCACAGTTCCATCTAACACTCACGCCAGCTCCTCCATACCGTCTTCCTGGAATACTCCCATAACAGAAGTAGAAGTCTACCTCCAAACCAGCAAATACCAATCTGCTATGGGGGCAGCTCTCCCACTTGCAACCGAACTATACCCATAACCACCAATCTTACCACTCCTCATGGAACCTTTTTTTGGTGCAACAGAACACTTTTCAAAACCCTCTACCCCTCTACACACTCCCGCAGCCTATGCTTACCAGTAACCCTCATACCCCGATTAACCATTTACTCCCCAGCAGAGTTCCAACAACAATTCATACATCATCGAGTATGACGGGCCGCCTTTTTACCCCTAGTAGTAGGTCTCTCTCTTGCCGGATCAGCCCTAGGAGCTGGACTAGGAGGAGGAGCCCTAGCTCACTCCCATCAGGCTCTAGCACATTTAACTTCTCAATTTCAGGCCACCATTGACAATTCTGCAGAATCATTAGCCTCTCTCCAATGACAGATCACTTCAGTAGCACAGGTCGCCCTACAAAATCGCCAGGCATTAGACCTCCTCACCGCTGAACGAGGAGGAACCTGCATCTTCCTGCAAGAAGAATGCTGCTACTACATCAATGAGTCCAGCCTAGTAGAAACTTGGATTGAAAACCTACAGAAAATCAGTACAGACCTACACCAACAAAAGTTCTCAACTGAAACCACCACTTGGTGGACCTCCTCCATGTACACCCTCTTAACTCTTCTATTAGGCCCAGTTATTGCAATTGGATTAATTTTACTAATTGCTCCTTGTTTCTTACAGTTCCTTCAATGCCGCTTCCAAGAACTAACCCGCATCACAGTGAATCAGATGCTCCTACAACCCTTCATCCCAGGAGAGGCTGAGCCTAACTCTTTATAACCCCCTCCCCACAATGCCCTGCACCAGCAGAAAGAAGCTAAGAAAGACAACTATGTCCAAACTCCATAACAAAGAGTGGGGAATGTTAGGACCGGCCTCCGCTTCCCGCTACCACAGTCAACTGGAAAAACCTCAACGACAGTGGAAAAGTACCACCGTCAATGTTTAGCCAGGTTCCCAGATAAGCTGTTTGCAAGGACCTCCTCTTCCTCCTTCCCTTTGTTAAGGAGGATTATTAACAAAGAAAATAATCCTCCCTTGTTAAGGAGATAGCCAAGCCACAAAAATCCCTACCTGAGGAAGAGCACGTCCCCTCCCTACCTGAGGAAGGGCACATCCCCTCTCTCACTCAACCACAGTAGAAAACTACTGACTCCTGCTATATAAGTCACTCAGCCCACCTCCTAGGTGTGGCTACCCACTTCGGTCTGTACAGTGGTGCTTAGTCCACCCGGAGCTCCTAATAAAGCTTGGATGTTCAATTGGCTTTATTTTTCCACTACTCGGGCGCAGCAGGCCTAGAACTACCTCCAGACAGTAGGTTTCTGAACATAATGAAATGAAACTAGAAACCAATAACAGCAAGAAAACAGAAAAATTTACAAATACAAAGAAACTAAACAACACCCTCTTGAAAAGCCATTGAATTAAAGAGGAAATCAAAAGGGAATTTACAAAGTATCTTGAGATAAACAAAATAACAGGACATACCAATACCTCTGGGATGCAGCAAAAACAGCACTAACAGGAAAATTTATTGTGGTAAATTCCTGCATTAAAAAAGAACTATCTCAGGTGAAATAATCTAACTTTATACTTCAAGGAATTAGAAAAAGAGGCAAATGTGAAATCCAAAGTTAGGAGAGGAAAGAAAATAATCAAAATTAGAGCAGAAATAAATCAAGCAGAGAATAAAACAACTACAGAAAAACATCAGCAAGATCTTTTTTTTTAATTTTCAATTTTTATATTTTGTGGGTACATTCTAGTTGTACATGTTTATAGGGAACATGAGATATTTTGATACAGATGTGCAATATGTAATAATCCCATCATGGAAGATGGGGTATCCATCCCCTCAAACATTCTTCCTTTGTATTATAAACAATCCAATTATATTCTTTTAGTTATTTAAAAATGTTCAATTAAGTTATTATTAACTCTAATTACCCTGTTGTGCTGTTGAATACTAGGCCTCATTCATTCCTTCTAAGTTTTTTTTTACCCATTAATCATCCCCACCTCCTTGTCACCCCTCAACCACTACCATTCCCAGCCTGTGATAACCATTCTGCTACCCTCTATACCATTGGTTCAATTGCTTTTATTTTTAGATCTCAGAAATAAATGAGAATGTGCAATGTTTTTCTTTCTGTGCCTGGCCTATTTCCTCTAACGTAATGACCTCCAGTTCCATCCATGTTGTTACAAATGACTGAATCTCATTCTTTTTTTACTGTATTCCATTGTGTATATGTACGACATTCTCTTTATCCATTTATCTAAGTGTTAATGAACACTTAGGTGGCATTTAAATCTTCACTATTGTGAACAGAACTGCAACAAACATGGGGTGCAATTTCTTTCACATATTTATTTTCTATGTTTTGGTTATATACCCTGTAGTGGGATTGATGGATCATATGGTAGTTCTAGTTTTAGTTTTTTGAAGAACTTCCAAACTGTTCTCCATAGTGATTGTAATAATTTCCATTCCCATCAATAGGGTATGAGGGTTCCCTTTTCTTCACATCCTTTCCAGCTTTCTTATTACCTGTCTTTTGGACATAAGTCATTTTAATTGGGAGTGAGATAATATCTTATTGAAGTTTTGATTTGCATTTCTCTAATAATTAATGATGTTAATCACCTCTATCTATGTCTCTTCGCCATTTATATGTCTTCTTTTGAGAAATGTCTACTCAAATCTTTCACCCATTTTAAAAACAGGCTAAGATAAGTAGGGATGAGGCAGCCTGGAATCCTGGGACCCCTCTTGATCTGTGATGACAACAGTTGAAGACTGTACACTCTGTATAACTGTTCACCAGGTTTCGGGAGACCCACTCTAACTTGAGTGTGAACTTTGTCTCTTGAGTGACCTGAACACTTCCATGGAAGCTGCAGCTACCCCAGCTGTGACTCAGTTACTCCTAATGAAAGTAAAATGCACCTGAGGCCCAGTGCAGTGGCAATTTAGCATCTCTTCTTGACCCTAAATGATGGTCTCACTACTGGGACTTTTACCTTTAATTCACTTCCTCCAGGACATTTTTTATATCAGTGGTCTTCAAATTATGGAAGGTAATGTCCGATTATTAAAATAGATTAACTCTTCTATTTGTATTAGTTTTATACAAAGCATTGTATATATTCAGGAAGTTCACAAAGATCATTCACATTTTTTTCCTCCTCCGATGCAACGACTTCTACATTTTTTAGTTTACCCTCTTATTACTTGTCAGTATTTTAGAGACAGTCTTGCTCTGCCACTCAGACAAGAATACAGCAGCACAAGCAAAGCTCACTTCAGCTTCAAATTCCTGAGCTTAAGGTATTATCCTGCCTCAGCCTGTCGAGTAGCTGAAAGTACAAATGCACGCCACCACACTTGGCTATTTTTTTTTTTTTTTTTTTTTGGAGATGGGGTCTTGCTATGTTGCCTAGGCTGGCTGGCCTTATACTCTTGGCCTCAAAGGAACTGCCTATCTTGGCCTCGCAAATTGCTGAGATTATTGACATGAGCCATTACACTCAGCCACTGTTGATCAGTCTTTTGTCAGAATAGAGAAAGGAGCTCTTGGATATTTTCCTTAAAGTTTTTTTTTTAAGCTTCTAGTTTTGGTTTTGTGTTTTTTCTTCACTTCTACAAATTCCTAGTACCTCAAATTTCTTAGCCTTTTGGAGCTTTGCAGCATAAGCTAGGATGTTTTAAAATGACTTTTCACGCTTAGCTTTAGCTTAGCTTTAATCTCTTTTCCTAAGTCATATATCCCTAGTCCTTGTACTTTTCAGCTTCCAACATTTTATTGCTGTGGTCTCCTCTCTAATTTTCTTTGTGGTTTAATGCTAGTCACATTATATTTTTACTGTTATTTATTGTGGTTTGGGGAGAGAGCCAAAGAGGATGTGTATGTTAAATATGATAACTTTACCTGCAAGTATTTTATGTGTATTAAACTTATTAATATTCATGGCATATAATAACTTATACTTGAAAGCACATATATTTTACTGATTGTTTGCACAAGACAAATTTTGGAGATCAATATTCACATTGGCCAGAGAGTTCCTTCTAATTTAATAAATTATATTGATTGTAAATTGTGGCAGAGATTCTGCAGTGCTTGTAGATTTCCTACCAAATAAAACGCGTTCATGTGAAACATTAATTCCTCTATATTTGAGAGCAGACACAAATCTTTTTTAAATAAAAATGCTATTTAAATCCGGTGGGTGAGCATCAGGAGCAGTGGGACATCTGTCCATTTAAATTATTGGAAAATTGAGCAATTCAAGACATCAAACACTCAGATGCTCTTATGCAGTAAAATATGTACAATCTAATGATGTGGCTTTAGTGATGAGGAAGGGTCATCACTGATTCTGAATTGATCTGTACAATTCAAGTACTGATTCTGCATTGATTCCCAGTTTAGAAATCTCTTGATTCACTAATTTCACAGATCTGCACTCTAACTTCAGTCTAAGAATGTGTGACAATAGGGTGCCACTGGTACAGTCTCATAGAAACTGCCCACTTGGAGAGAAGTCACAAAAACATTTAAGTCTATGTATAGGAATCAGATCAATATTTTATTTTTGAGATCCCTTAATTAGGGATCTCAAAAAAGTTATTAGTTAAACTTAAATCAGATAGTTGAGACCACTATTTGCTTTAACTTTATATATGGCTTTAAAGTGTGTTTTTTCTACATATAATTGGGTAACAGACTTTGGCTTTGACTATTGAGAAAGTTGGGTCCCCCACCCCACTCTTTCAGGAACCAGATGGTGTATATTATTTGGAGCTAAATGGTTATGCTATGGCAAAATAATTTTTCTTTTAAAAATATTTATTTAAATTTTGTAATAAAAAGAAAAATCAAATAAATCATGATCTTGGTCATTTCCTGTGCCCTTTCATCCTATATTACATTAAGATGTAATGATATCTGAAGCATCCTCTTTCTGAAAGCACCATTCATTATGTAATTACATTTCAGCAATGTACCAGCCTTAAGCCAGCCTAATGCATAAAATGAATGAGCCTAGACTCCGCCTGCAACATGTTACTGTACACCTCATGAAGGACCCTGGCAGTATGTTAAAAAGTAAAATATTTTAATGTGATTTAGTTTAGACTGTGTTTCTTTCATTCTGACTTTCTCTCTGTCACATGTCCCTTCAAGAAGGGTGGATCAGGTACCTTTGGGATTCAGCTAAGGGGAGGTAGATATGGGGATACCACTGGTTTGTGTTCAGGGGGATATAACTGAGTGTGTCACAGTCATGTTCATGTATAGTTCAGTTGTTGTCATCTATTTCAGCATATCGTTTCCTTTAGCACACAGCATTGTATATATATGGGTTGTGAAAAAGAAACACAGAAGCAGAAGCATGTCATTGGAAAATGTGTCTCATCATTGGATGTACAAAACTTAAATGCAAGATTTAGTTCTCACTGAGCTTGTTGAAACAGAGAACCTTTCCTTGAAAATCAGACTAAACAAAGTAGCAAATAAAATTATAAGCACACCACGTTTTACTTTGGATGGAAATCATGTGAAACACATTTGACTGGTGTTCTCAGGTATTTAGGACACAAATGTGTAGCAGCTCTACAGATAGCAAGACTGTTTATATGTGGAGTCATTAAGTATCTCAACATGTCAGAGCCTAGTGGATCTGATGCAATTTAGTCTGCTGAAGTCTGATAGTTCAATATGAAACTGCAGGAAAAAATTGCCTCCAACATAGCAAAATGGCTCAGAAAACCCCAAGTAGTCTTACATATTTCATCATTAAGCCAATATATGCTAAGAATAACTTTATTACACAAATAGGTAGCTCAACCTCAAATAATGACAATTTAATCTGAGAGCACTGTTAAAAATAATTTTCAAAAGAAATGTAAAATCACGACTTTCATGCAGGTGGAAAAATGAATCCATGTTAAAGATTTTATTTAACTTATTAATTAGGAAACTGTTACGATTTCCCTCAAAGGGAAATCCAGAAAACATTTAAAGATCAGGAATATGGAAATGAATGTGCAAATGTGGATAAACCTTGCTTTAGCCACAGTGGGGGAGAGATGCTTTCCATGTCTACAGACAAGAATTTGGGTATTGCTCTCAATTATCTATAACCCACAGAGTTCTAAAAGAGCTCCTAAAGAATCAGAATAAGGTAACTCAGAAAGGTGTGCTCTTGACAGGGTGGGCAAACCTTTTCTGTAAAGAGCTACACATTAAATATTTTAGGCCTTGTCGGCCATACTCTCGTTGCCATAACTACTCAACTCAGCCACTGTGGAGCTGACATAATCATAAGTAGTATGTAAATACACTATTGCAACTGTGCTCAAATACCATTTTATTTACAAAAACAGATGATGGGCTGGACTTGGCCGGAGGTTGTGGTTTGCTAACTTCTGCTCTAGATAATGCACAGTTGTTCTTTGAAGCACATCTTTCCCTCTTATGCTCTAAGTTCTAGGCTGAAGAATTCCTGATCATCGCTCAGATATTCAAAGCTAGACTGTAACTTTGGGAGAGAAACAGTTTAATTGTGATTCCTACTTATGCTGAAATCTATTTTTTTTTTAATTTGTCCATAAAGAGAGGAAGTAAATAAGAATTCCTGCTTGAACATTTCAAACCTTGGGGGGACTATGGACTTTATATTTTCTCTTTGGTCCTGCATTGTCACCAAAATTCAATTATGTCTCAGGATATTTCTCCCATAATTAAAAAATATATTTCTCTGAGTGATGATCAGGAATATATATATATATATATATATATATATATGTATGTATACACACACACACACACACACACACATATACATATCCATATATACATATATATACATATCCATATATCCATATATATATACATACACATATATACATATATATACACATACATATATACATATATATATATACACACATATATATTTGCCTTTTTTAACATAGAAGATATGTATATTTTGCAATATATTTATGTATATATATTCTCAGGGGCAAAAAAAGGTTTGAGTGCTGACCTTGTCTGTCTTTATTCATTTCTTTTTCTAGGTTTTGATGTAGTAAATAGTTACATGATGGTTGTTACTTTTAGGAAGTTTCTTTTTTCAAAGATAATTAACCCTTATTTTTTAGTGTCTTTATTTGGAGGGTTTGTCTGAATTTTTCAGTTAGCATTATTGTGCACAGAAGTCCCATTCTGTTGATTCTTTAAATACTTCAAACGTCCACTTGGCATCACATAAAATAATAAAATGATCTTCATTTAATGTTTTTCTGACTTTATATAGTCTCACTAAAATAATAAGACATATTATTTTCCTCATTCTTTTCTATTCTGAACCATTTCTTTTGACTTTAGAAAGTCTGGAATTAATATGCTTTGATAAAAAAATTTAAAGATGATACTACACTATTTGTAATATTTTAAGGCTGGTTTGATAAATGATGAAGTGTGTTTAGATATTAAAATACATTTTTATTTATTAATGTTGGGTAAATTTTTAAAAATGAATCTACTGTATAAGAAATTTTATATGAATCTCTGACTATAGGTCTAATTTTTTAGGGATAAGAGTAGTGTTCGATATCCCAAATTATAATTTTTACTTGTACCAAACCACTCAAAGTAAGAGAAAAGAAAAAATTATGAGACCACATTTATGAAAGAGGTAAGGAAGTCTATTTTAAATAAGTGAAAGTTATATATTACAAGTAAGTTTAGACATTTAAATATTTTAAATTAAAAACATAGTCTCTATGACAAAAGGTATGTTACACAAAATAAAAAGATGAAACAGAATAGGAAATGACATTGATAATTTATAGGTACCAATTGCTAATTGATATATATCCAGAATCTACGATAAATGGCAATTAAGAAAACGTAGCCAATGCAATAGGAAAATTGGCAATGATATTAATTCCTCAATGCAGAAATTCTCATGGCTAATAAACCCTAATGGCCAATAAACAGATGATCAAGTTCCCAACATTCTTATATGCTATCAAGGGAATTAAAATTAAAACAAAAAACTAAAATTAAAATTAAAAATGAGAAATAACTGTACTTTTAAAAATGATAAATATTACAAAACTCTTCGGCTTGTTAATTGTTGTCCAGTCATATGGTACCACCTAAACCTGTGTAGGGCAGAAATGCCTGGAAGGCAGAGAGACCAGTGCATCTGTTGAATGCCACAAATGCGCTCAACACCGCACATAACCATTTGGTAACATCTGTTGAAGTTGAAGCTGTGCATAAGTGATGACTTGGCATTTACACTTCTAGGAATCAACTGAAGATAATTTTGCATATGCACAAGAGAAGGAACAGAAAGAAAACTTTTATTTTTTGTTTTATTTTTTATTATTTCAGTAGTTTGGGGTAACAGGTGGTGTTTGGTTACATGCGTAAGTTCTTTAGTGGTGATTTCTGAGATGGTGATGCAACCATTACCCAACCAGTATACACTGTACCCCATGTACTTTTATCTATCATCTCCCTCCTACTCTCCCCCAGTATCCCCAGAGTTCATTATCTCATTCTTAGGCATTTGTGTCCTCATGGCTTAGCTCCCACTTAAAAGTGAGAACATACGATGTTTGATTTTCCATTCCTGAGTTACTTCATTTAGAGTAACAGTCTCCAACTCCAACCAGGTTGTTGTGAATGTAATTATTTTACTCCTTTTTATGACTGAGTAGTATTCCATGGTGTGTATGTATATGTGTGTGTGTATGTCTGTGTGTGGAATATGTGTGTGTGTGTGTGTATTCACAGTTTCTGTGATATATATATCACAGTTTCTTTATTCACTCATTGATTGATGGGCATTTAGGCTAGTTCCATATTTTTGCAATTGCAAATTGTGGTACTATAAACATGCGTGTGCAAGTGTTTTTTAAGGATTTCTTTTCCTCTGGGTAGATACCCAGTAGTGGGATTATCAAATGGTAGTTCTTTGTTTACTTCTTTAAGAAGTCTTCCCACTGTTTTCCATAATGGTTGTACTAGTTTACATTCCCACCAGCAGTGTAAAAGTGTTCCATTTTCACACATCCACACCAGTATCTATTATTTTTTGAATTTTTAATTATGACCATTCTTTTTATTTTAATGTTTAAAGCCAACATCATTATCCTGTAAGGCTTATACAACCAACTGGGGTGCTACTCTTTATTCAGTAAGGATTTTGTGGACTTATTTTATTTTTATTTTTTTTTTAGAAAGAAAGAAAAAAAGGAGTGAAGGAGAGGAAGAAAGAAGAAGAAAAAGAGGGAGAGAAAACGGGAATGTAGCTTTATTCTAAAAATGTGTATTAATAATGGCCGATCAATATTTTGTGTATTTAAGGTGGAGAATGTATATTTTGTGTATTTAAAATGGAGAGCTCTATAAATATTTATTGAGTTTACTTGTTCCAGATCTGAGTTCAAGTCCTGGATATCCTTATTCATTTTCTGTCTCATTGAGTCTAAATCTCTTTATGAGTCTTATGTATCTGGGTGTTAGGATTGTTAGCTCTTATTGTTGCATTGATCCTTTTACCACTATATCTTTGTTGCTTTGAAATCTATTTTATCAGATGCAAGAATTGCAACTCCTTTTTATTTATTTATTTATTTATTTTTGCTCTCCATTTGGTTGGTAAATCTTTATTCATCCCTTTGTTTTAAGTCTTTGTGTATCTTTGGATGTAAAATGGGTCTGGATGTAGCATATCGTTAGGTTTTGGCTGTATCTTTTGATTGGGGGATTTAGTCGACTTAAATTTAGGGTTTCTGACATTTGATGTTAACTGGCTATTTTATCCATTCGTTGATGTAAATTCTTCTTTATGTTGATGCTCTTTAATTTTTGGTATATTTTTAGAAAGGCTAATACTGGTTGTTCCTTTCTATGAATAATGCTTCTTTCAGAAGCTCTTGTAAAGCCAGCCTGGTGGTAATAAAATCTCTGAGTACTTGCTTGTTCATGAAAGATTTTATTTTTCCATCAATTCTGAAGCTTAGTTTGGCAGGATATGAAATTCTGGGCTGAAAGTTCTGTTCTTTAAGGATGTTGAATATCGGCCCCCACTCTCTTCTGGCTTGTAGGGTTTCTGCTGAGAGATCTTCTGTAAGTCTAATAGGCTTCCCTTTGTGGGTAACCTGACCTTTCTCTCTGGCTGCCCTTAGTATTTTCTCCTTCATTTCAACCCTGGTGAATCTAACGATTATGTGCCTTGGGGTTGCTCTTCTTGAGGAATATCTTTGTGGTGTTCTCTGTATTACCTGGGGTTGAATATTGTGCTGCTTTGCTAGATTCGAAAGTTTTCCTGAATAATATCCTGAAGAGTATTTTCCAGCTTGGATTCATTCTCTTTGTTGTATTCAAGTACACCTATCAAACGTAAATTAGGTCTTTTCACATAGTCCCATATTTCTTGGAGACTTTGCTCATTCCTTTTTATCCTTTTTCTCTATTCTTGTCTTCTCGTTTTATTTCATTAAGTAGGTCTTCGACCTCTGATATCCTTTCTTCTGCTTGATCAGTTCGGCTGTTCAAACTTGTGCATATTTTGCTAAGTTTTTGTGTTGTGTTTTTCAACTCCGTTAGTTCATTTATATTCCTCTCTATATTGTCTATTCTTGTTAGCATTTCATCAAACCTTTTTTCAAAGTTCTTAGTTTTTTTTTACATTGGGTTAGAACAAGTTCTTTTAACTCCCAGAAGTTTCTTATCATCCACCTTATGAAGCCCACTTCTGATAATGGCACACAGTCTTTTTCCATCAGGGCTTGTTCCATTGCTGATGAGGAACTGTAATCCCCTGTAGAGGGAGAGGGGTTCTGATTTTGGGTATTCTCAGCCTTTTAGGGGTTTCTTCCCTTTGTTATAAATTTATCCATCTGTCATCTTTACGATTACCACCTTTCTAGTTGGGTTTCTGAGTGGACGCCCAGTTTATTGATTCCCAGCACTGGAGTCCGAGCAACCCACTGCGCTGGCCAAAACAGCAGCAATATGACTGATGGTGCTCTTCTGCCCAGGAATCTCCTCTCATTTACTCTGCATGAAGAGCTGCCACGCCGAGGTGCCGGCAAAACCGCTGCACCAGCCACAAGAGTTGCATTGGTGACCCATGGGGGCCCCTCCACTGGGAATCTTCTGTTCTGTGAGCAACAAAAATTTGTCTGAAAGTGTGGCGTCCTCTCATTCTCTGCACTTTCACTGGGAGCTACAGTGATCAGCCATCTTGGATCTCTCCAATTATGACCATTCTTGTAGGAGTCAGGTGTTATTGCATTGTGATTTTGATTTCCTTCATTATCAAATATTGATCAGGGAAATCAACATTTGATGATGCTGAGCATTTTTTCATGTTTGTTGACAATTTGTAGATATTCTTTTAATAACTGTCTATTCATGTTCTTAGCCCACTTTTTGATGGGATTGTTTATTTCTTGCTGATTTGTTTATGTTCCTTGTAGATTCTGGATATTAGTCCTTTGTCAGATGCATAGATTGTGAAGATTTTCTCCCACTCTGTGGGTTGTCTGTTTACGCTGCTGATTATTTCTTTTGCTGTGCAGATGCTTTTAGTTTCATTACGTCCCATCTATTTGTCTTTGTTTTTCTTGCATTTGCTTTGGGTTTCTTGGTCATGAATTCTTTGCCTAAGCCAATGTCTAGAAGAATTTTTATGGTTTCAGGTCTCAGATTTAAGTTTTTGATCTGTTTTTAGTTTATTTTTGTATAAGGTGAAAGATGAGGATCCATTTTCGTTCTTCTATATGTGGCTTGCCAATTATCCCAGCACCATTTGTTGAATATGGTGTCCTTTTCCCACTTTATGTTTTTGTTTGCTTTGTTGAAGATCAGTTGGCCATAAGTATTTGGCTTTATTTCTGGGTTCCCTCCCCTTTTCCCTAGGGATGGGGCTTCCTGAGAGTTGACTGCATTGATTGTTATTGCGTTTTTGGGTCTAGCCACCCAGCAGGGCTACCAGGTTCTGGGTTGGTGCTGGGAAAAAGAGTCCTGTGATGAGATTCATCTTCAGGTCTCCCAGGCATGAATACCAGCACCTGCTCTGTTGGAGTTGGCAGGGGAGTGAAGTAGACTGTGGAAGAATTTGGCTGTAGTTCTTTTTAGTGTACTGGTTTTCTTGAATGCTGGTTATGCTAGCAGTGAAGCTGTCACGTGGACAGACTCAGTTAGCCAGGGTGTTGCAGGTGGTGGAATTAGCTGTTGTTTTCTTTTTCTGTTTTTTGAGATGAATTCTCACTTTGTCACCCAGGCTGGTATTCAGTGGCTCAATCTCGGCTCACTTCAACCTCTACTGGCCCTGGTTCAAGCCATTCTCCTACTTCATCCTCCCAAGTAGCTGGGATTACAGGCTCCTGCCACCATGCCTGGATAATTTTTTTGTATTTTTAGTAGAGATGGGGTTTCATCATCATGGCCAGGCTGGTCTTGAACCCCTGACCTTGCGATCCACCCACCATGGCCTCACAAAGTGCTGGATTATAGGCGTGAGCCACTGGGCCCAGCTATTTTCTCTTTCTATAGAGCAGGATTGTTCTGTTTTGAGTTGTTGTAATGGCTTGAGTTGGTTGGCCTCCAGCCAGGACATGGCGCTTCCAAGAGAGCACCAGCTGCAGTAGTAGAAGAGGAATATAAGCTTGCCTAATTGGCCAGGATAAGTATTCACATTTCTCAGGCAGTGGGTGGGGCTCTAGAGCTCCTAGGAATTTATGTCTTTTGTCTTTGGCTACCAGTGCAGGTAGAGAGACCAGCAGGTGGGGACAGGATTAGGCATGTCTGAGCTCTGACTCTCTTTGGGTGGGGCTTGCTGTGGTCACTGTTGGGGGTAGAGGGTGGTTCTCAGGACAATGGGTGCTCCAAAAGGGATTATGGCTGTCTCTGCTGTCTTATACAGGTTGCCAGGGAAGTCAGAAGTGATAAGCTTCACCCAGTTCATATACAGCCAGCAAGGCTAGTCTCACTCCCACTGTGCCCTACCAATAGTGCTGAGTTTACATCCAGGCAGCTGGTGTGTAGTGCTGAGATCTTTTCCCAGGCTACAGGCTTTCCTGCTAAGAAAGCAAGTAGGGTTTTCAGGCCTTGTCCCTCTCCACCTACCTATGAGATCAGCTGTGGCTTCTGTGCTTGTATCTGCACTTACTGTTCACCCACTAGATTCTACTCAGGAAAATTTATGCTCAGTCAGAATTATTACAAAGTTCAGCTAGAAGCTTTTTTCATCCTGTAGCGTGTCTCTAATTCTGGAGGCTGCCTTTGCCAAGGAACTCTGTGAGATGAAGTCAGGGAGTCAGGGGTGGCTTCCCTGTGATTTAGCTGGGGACAAGAAATGCCTAAAGGCTCTTCCCACTCTTTCTTTCCTCCCTTCCTTCCTTCCTTCCTTCCTTCCTTCCTTCCTTCCTTCCTTCCTTCCTTCCTTCCTTCCTTTCTTCCTCTCTCTTTCTTCCTTCCTTCCTTCCCTTCTTTCTTTCTTTTTCTTCTTTCTTTCTTTCTTTCTTTCCTTTCCCTTCCTTCCTTTCTTCCTTCCTTCTTTCTCTCCCTTTCTCTTTCTTTCTTTTCCATTCTTTCTCTGTCTCCCCTTCCTCACCTTTTTATTTCTTTCCTTCTCTTCCTTCCTTTCTTTATTTCCCCCCTTCCTTCCTTCCATTTCTTTCTTTCTTTCTCTCTTTCTTTCTTCTTTCTCTTTTCTTTGCTTTCTCCCTTTCCCTTCCTTTCCTTTCTTTTCTTCCCTGCTTTCCTCCCTCCTTCCTTCCCTCCCTCCCTCCCTTTCTTCCTTATTTCCTTCCTTCCTTCCTTGCTTCCTTTCTTCATTCCTTCCTTCCCTCCTTCCTTTCTTCCTTGACAAAGTCTTGCTCTGTCACCCAGGCTGGAGTGCAGTGGCATTGTCTCAGCTCACTGCAACCTCTGCCTCCCAGGTTCAAGTGATTCTCGTGCCTCAGCCTCCTGGGTAGCCAAGATTACAGGTGCCTACTACCATGCCTAGCTAATTATTTTGTATTTTTATTAGAGACTTGGTTTCCCCATGTTGGCCAGGCTGGTTTTGAACTCCTGACCTCAAGTGATCTGCCCACCTTGGCCTCCCAAAGTGCTGAGATTATAGGCATGAGCCATTGCATCAGGCCCCACTGTTTCTCCTACTTTTATATTTCCCTTGGTTCCCTATATCCATTTCAACTCTAGGTAAGGTTAAATCTTTCTCCCATGATCTGGATTTTCAGAATGATCAGTGAGGATGTGTGTTCAGAGACAAGCTTTTCCACCTCTCACACTTTGGGAACTCACAATTTTTTTGCTGTCCCATGGAGTTTGCAGTAGCACACTGCTTCTTTCAAAAGCTCTGTGGATTTTTTCAGTTTTCCTGATATGTTCCTAAAGTGGTTCTTCGATATGGTTTGGCTGTGTCCCCAACCAAATCTCATCTTGACAACTAGGTGAGTGCTATGTTAATATTTATATAACAAATTTCCCCCCAGCCAAATTGCATCTTTCCATGTGTTATGGGAGGGACTTGGTGGGAGATAATAGAATCATGGGGGCAGGTCTTTCCCATGCTGTTCTCATGATAGTGAATAAGTCTCATGACATCTGATTTTTAAAAGAGATATTCTAAAAAGAGATGTTCCCCTCCACAAGCTCTCTTATTTTTGGTTCGCCACCATCCACATAAACTGTGACTTGCTCCTCCTTGCCTTCTGCCATGATTGGAAGGCCTCCCCAGCCATGTGGAACTGTAAGTCCAATTGAACTTCTTTCTTTTGTAAATTACTCACTCTTGGGTATGTCTTTATCTGCACTGCAAAAACAAACTAATGCAATAAATTAGTACCAGTAGAGTTGGGTGCTACTGAAAAGATACCTGAAAATGTGGAAGTGACTTTTGAACTGGGTAACAGGCAGAGGTAGAAACAGTTTGGAGGGTTCAGAAAAAGACAGGAATATGTGGGAAAGTTTGGAACTTCTTAGAGATTTACTGAATGGCATTGAGCAAAATGCTGATAATAATATGGACAATGAAATCCAAGCAGAGGTAGTCTCAGGTGGAGATGAGGAACTTTTTGGGAACTGGATCAAAGGTGATTCTTGTTATGTTTTAGCAAATAGACTGATGGCATTTTGCCCCTGCCCTAGAGATTTGTGGAACTTTGAACTTGAGAGATTTAGGGTATCTGGCAGAAGAAATGTCTAAGTAGCAAAGCATTCAAGATGTGACTTGGGTGTTGTTAAAGGCATTCAGTTTTATAAGGGAAGCAAAGCATAAAAGCTCAAAAAATGTGCAGCCTGACAATGTAATAGAAAAGTAAATTCCATTTTCTGAGGAGAAATACAGGCCAACTGCAGAATTTTGCATAAGTAACAAGGAGCCAAATGTTAATTCCCAACACAATGGGGGAACCCAGGGCATGTCAGATGTGTTCATGGCAGCCCCTCTCATGAGAGACCTGGAAGCCTAGGAGGAAAAAATGGTTTTATGTGCCAGGCCCAGGATCTTCATGCGGTGTGCAATCTAGGGACTTGGTGCCCTACATCCCAGCCATTCCAGCTGTGCCTAAAAGGGGCCAAGGTACAGCTTGGGCTGTGGCTTTAGAGGGTGCAAGCCACAGGACTTGGCAGCTTCCACATGATGCTGAGCCTGTGGTTGCACAGAAGTCAAGAATTGAGGTTTGGGAAACTCCACCTAGATTTCAGAAGATATATGAAAACTCCTGGATGCCCAGGTAGAAGTTTGCTATAGAGGCCAGGTCCTCCTGGAGAAACTCTGCTAGGGCAGTACAGAAGGGAAATGTGGGGTGGAAGCCCCCAGACAGAGTCCCTACTGGGGTACTGCCTAGTGGACCTGTGAGGAAGAGGACCACCGTCCTCCAGGCCTCACAGTGCCACTGCTCACAGATCCACTGCCAGCTTGCACCATGCACCTGGAGAAGCCAAAGACATTCAATACCAGCCTGTGAAGGCAGCTGGGAGGGAGGCAGTACCCTGCACAGAGGCAGGGGTGGAGCTTCCCAAGACGATGGGAATCTACCTGTTGCATCAGTGTGACCTGAATGTGAGACATGGAGTCAAAGGAGATCGTTTTGAAGCTTTAAGACTTTATTGCCCCACTAGATTTTGGACTTGCTTGGGGCCTGTGGCCCCCTTTTTTTGGTCAGTTTTTCCCATTTGGAATGACTGTATTAACCCAATGCCTGTACTCTTAATGCATCTAGGCTAGGAAGTAACGGAGTTACTTTTAATTTTAAAGGCTCAGAGGCAGAAGTGTCTTGACTTGTCTCAGATGAGACTTTGGACTGTGGACTTCTGAAATGAGTTAAGACTTTGGGGGACTTTTGGGAAAGCATGGTTGCCTAAAAGGTGGTGACATGAGATTTGGGAGGGGTGAGTGATGGTATGATATGGTTTGGATGTGTCCCCACCCAAATCTCATCTTGAATTCCCATGAGTTGTGGGAGGGACCTGGTGGAAGGTGATTGAATCATGAGAGCAAGTGTTTCCTGTGCTGTTCTCGTGATAGTGAATAAGTCTTATGAGATCTGATAGTTTTAAAAAGAAGCATTCTCCTGCACAAGCCATCTTATTTTTTGCATACTACCATCTATGTTAAGATGTGACTTGCTCCTCCTGGCCTTCCACCATGATTGTGAGGCTTTTCCTGCCATGTGAAACTGTAAGTCAAATTAAACCCTTTCCTTTTGTAAATTGATCAGTCCTGGGTATGTCTTTATCATCACCGTTAAAACAAACTAATACATTCTTGGAGTAAAAGTTCAAAATGTGACTCTCCACACACTATTCTGTCCATCAAAGTGGGAGCTGCACATTAGTCCTGTCTCCTATCCATTTTCTTCTCCTCTCAAGAAAAGTATTTTAGTACTATTGCTTGCAGTAGAGAAACATTTCTATCAAAGGCAGAAGAGATAAACTTGTTTTGGTTTAGATTATAATGCATAATCTAATGAATATATCAATTTATATAATTCTTCAGAATATATAACAAATGAAAAAAACCTAGTTACACAATATTATATAAAACAAACTCTTTTTAAAAACCTTGTAAAATGCCAAAAACAGGAATATGTATTATTTAAGAATATCTATATGTTATAAATGTGTGTATATATATATATATATATATATATATATATATATATATATATAATAGTTATTGTTAACGACATGAAAACATTGACAGAAAGTATATATGCTATCTTTAGGAAGTGCATTTTCTCTGTGGAGAAAGGAAGGTTTGAGGTTGATGTGGTGGTGGACTACAAAGAAGGCATTACTGCCTTATGTTACATTTTCTCTAAAGTGATTTAAAGGAGATAAGGCAAAATATTCAATATGGATAGTTCGTATGTGGGCATTTGGTATGAGATTCTGTTAATTTTCTATTTATCATTTTTTTCTAACCAAAAAATAGAATAAGAAAGAAGTCACATATTAAAGGAAGAGGGTGGAAAAAGTGGTCAGGCCAAACCCAAAGTGTCCTGCGACATGTGAAGCTCTTCTAAATTATCCTACATATGTGAGACTTGACTTCCACACATATCAATATTTCACAAAGATATTAAAGTTTTAAATTACCATTGAGTAAAACTGATGCTCAAGAAGATGACATATATTCCTATTTCTTCCAGTTTCTTTTGACTTGATTTGAGCATATACTTGGACTCCCAATGATCTCCCCTTCTCTGAACTCTTGTGATATCTCCTAGATTAGGCAACTGTTGTGACAAAAATTCCACAGCCTTATGCAATTGCTTTCTACAGTTTTGTGAGTATTATTTGTGCCTGCCCTGTAGATGCAAGCTCCTGGAGCTGTAAATATGCTCTAATCTACTTATATAAATGCTTACCACAGTGCTAAATTTATGAACAAATCCTCTTAATGTGTTTTATGGCATTCAGAGATTTTATGTTATTATCATGCTCGTTGGTAGAAAATAGCTTGTGTGCATTTGTGTGTGTGCATGTGTGTATATGGATGTGTGCATATGTGTGCCAAAACTTGGTGGAGGTGGATCAGGATAGAAATATTTAGATATAGACCACTTGCTCTTTTAAGTTAGAGAATGGCAGAAGTTCCTAGCAAATGATTATATGTGTGTGACTTGTGGACGTATTTGTTATAACACAGTGTGTGTGTTTCTGGAAAAATAACCCCATGTTCTGCAGAATGATTGGATTAAAATTAAAGAGGATTATGCTGAACACAGGGTCATAGATGGGCCAGTAAAATCATATGTAGCTTTGAAACTAATCTACTAAGAAAAATATGCCTAATAAAAATACTAGTAAAGCTAATAATATATTAACATTCTAATGAATATGTAAATACTTCCAAACATTTTGAACTTTACCTTTAACAAACAAACAAAAAACAAAGTAAGTATGGCAGTAGCTTAATAGAAAGATTGGGATTATTGAGTTGTGGAGAAAAAGGGGAAATATGCAGAGAACAAAGAGAGTCATGCCACAACCCTTCCAAGACAGAGATCATGGCTCAGTTGAGTTCAAGAAAAGCACATGGATGAATGCAAGTCACAGAGAGGAAGAGACTTTTCCCTGGCTGCATCCAGCAGCAGCTGACCACTTTGAGTTCGGTTGCTGTTTCACAGGGGCACAATTTACGTTTACCTTACTTTATTAATTTTATGTGCTTTGTTATCAAAGCACTTTAAGACCATCTTATTACTATTTTCTTTTCTTTCTTAAGCATGAATGCCACTACAGTTTTTTTTTTCACAAGATCTGCACTTCAAGGAATTTAGCTTTTATATAACACATAGTGAATGAGCGTATGTACTTCTCTGTGGCTACCCATAAGGTAATGCATTGTCACCTTTGTCTTGATAAAATTAAAGTAATAAGAATTATTCCATATCTTTATGTATTTATATTTTTGACTAATAAGTATGGAATTTATAAATAATATCTATTTTAGATAGTGAAATGAGGTGAGTGCTGTGTTACTATTTATATAACGAATTTGGAAGACAACAGGATTGTAGAGTGGCTTTGCTAAGTAAGCATTCAATTTATTTTCTATTTGATATAACATTGTGTTTCTAATTGCATTCTTAGCAAAGAGGTTATTATTCATTAAGAATAATCAAATTCATTTTATCCAAAACTCTTAGATTGACAGGATAATGGATTTCTGCTAATGTGGTGATTGATGATTGATGCTAAGCATTGAATATCTTTCCCCAAAGTTACACTGCAGAGACTCATCTTTGGATAACAATCAGCCATAGCTATAAAAGATTTTTGCTGAATAATTTGTGTTGCTCCACAGTGTACCCTAAGGTATTGAACTGATTACAGAAAGGTAAATTACCTGTATGCCATTTTCTTCCTGATTACGTGGGTGGCAAGTACAAACATTGAATTTTATCTTGAATTTAGATAATTCTTCCTCAGTCTAATGCTGTATAAAGACTTTTTTTTCAATATTCTTTACTAAAAGTGTTCCTTAAAATTATAACCAGATATCTAAAAATAAAAACGAATACATTCAGGCAGAAACTGCTACTTAGCTATCTTTATCTACTATAACTCATTTTAAAATAAAAAGATTTTAATAATCTGTGATCACACAACCACTTGACAAAATTAGCATATGTTTTGGCCTCAGATTTTCTGATTTCCTATTTTCTCTGAATAAGTGTTATGAATCATGTTACTATCAAGTGTGCTAATTAGCTAAGAATAATATAATTTTTCTGACCTAATTATGAAATACTTCAGACTTTCGAATTTTAAGATCAGTATCATTTTTCCAACTTGAGTATTAAAAAAGCCTCAAATCTCCCTTGAAATGGTTGAGTATTGAACTAATATGAACCAAAGATTATAATAATGTCTAAAATAACAGTAAGGCAATAATTTTAAATAAAGAAATCTACTGTCAAAATACATGCATGTTCTGCAATCCTTCCTTTTTCTTTTTCAAAATGTTGGGATATGAGGCCTTTAAAATATATTCTAAGGCATTAAAATAAATTAGAAAACTTAAAATCAGTTCTCTTTATTTTGTAATTAGTTGGATTTATCAAACTATCACTCTTTTCAGTGATCATGGTAAGTTGTGTTTCAGAAAAGACTTTTGACTGTAATTCATATTCAAAAGATTATTGTCACTACTTCCACTTGCTGTAATGGCTAAAATTAAATTATAAGGACCAAGTGTTGGTGAAAATGTGGAATGATTGGGATTCCCATAAATTAGAGCTGGGAGTGTAGAATGGTAGGTCCAGATGGAAGAGTTGGGAAGTGTTTTAATAAATTTATTTATATGCCTACCTTATGACATAGCACTTTTACTCCTTGCTTCTTACTCAAGAAAAATTAAAATTTGGCCACAAAAAGATAGGTACAAAACTCTCCATACCAGCTTTGTTTTATAATAACACAATCTGGATACAACCCAACACTCATCTTCAGGTGAATGGATTAATGAATTACTCAATATGCATACACAGTAATGAAAAGGTACCAATGGTTGATATACACAACAATGTGTATATCACATTGGTATAAATGCCGAAACATCACCTGAAGTAAAAAAAAAAAAAAAATTACATTTATGTATTTGTAGCACAGATAAATGAAAATAAAATGACAGAAACCAGATTTATACTTTTCTGGAGGAATTAGGTAATAGACTGGAAAGGAGCAAGAAGAAACTTTAGAGAGTAATGAAATTGTTTTTATCTTTTTTTTATTGCATTTTAGGTTTTGGAGTACATGTGTAGAACATGCAAGATAGTTGCATAGGTACACACGTGGCAATGTGATTTGCTGCCTTCCTCCCCTTCACCCACATCTGGCATTTCTCCCCATGCTATCCCTCCCCAACTCCCCCTGCTGCTGTCCCTCCACTATTCCCTCCAATAGACCCCAGTGTGTAGTGCTCCCCTCCCTGTGTCCATGTGTTCTCATTGTTCATCACCTGCCTGTGAGTGTGAACATGTGGTATTTCATTTTCTGTTCTTGTGTGAGTTTGCTGAGAATGACGTTCTCCAGATTCATCCATGTCCCTACAAAGGACATGAACTCATCGTTTTTGATTGCTGCATTATATTCCATGGTGTATATGTGCCACATTTTCCCAGTCCAGTCTATCATCGATGGGCATTTGGGTTGATTCCAGGTCTTTGCTATTGTAAACAGTGCTGCAATGAACATTCGTGTGCATGTGTCCTTATAGTAGAACCATTTATAGTCCTTTGGATATATACCCAGTAATGGGATTGCTGGGTCAAATGGAATTTCTATTTCTAGGTGCTTGAGGAATCGCCACACTGTCTTCCACAATGATTGAACTAATTTACACTCCCACCAGCAGTGTAAAAGTGTTCCTATTTCTCCACATCCTCTCCAGCATCTGCTGTCTCCAGATTTTTTAATGATCGCCATTCTAACTGGCATGAGAGGGTATCTCAATGTAGTTTTGATTTGCATTTCTCTGATGACCAGTGATGATGAGCATTTTTTCATATGTTTGTTGGCCTCATGTATGTCTTCTTTTGTAAAGTGTCTGTTCGTATCCTTTGCCCATTTTTGAATGGGCTTGTTGGTTTTTTTTGTGTGTGTGTAAATCTGTTTGAGTTCTTTGTAAATTCTGGATATCAGCCCTTTGTCAGATGCATAAACTGAAAAATTTTTTTCCCATTCTGTTGGTTGCCAGTTCAGTCTAGTGAGTGTTTCTTTTGCCATGCAGAAGGTGTGGAGTTTGATTAGGTCCCATTTGTCTATTTTCGCTTTTGTTGCCAATGCTTTTGGTGTTTTGGTCATGAAGTCCTTGCCTATTCCTATGTCCTGAATGGTTTTGCCTAGATTTTCTTCTAGGGTTTTTATGGTGCCAGGTCTTATGTTTAAGTCTTTAATCCATCTGAAGTTAATTTTAGTGTAAGGTGTCAGGAAGGGGTCCAGTTTCTGCTTTCTGCACATGGCTAACGAGTTTTCCCAACACCATTTATTAAACAGGGAATCCTTTCCCCATCGCTTGTTTTTGTCAGGTTTATCCAAGATTCTATGGTTGTAGATAAGTTGTGTTTCCTCCAATGCCTCTGTTCTGCTCCATTGGTCTATATCTCTGTTTTGGTACCAGTACCATGCTGTTTTGATTACTGTAGCCTTGTAGTATAGTTTGAAGTCCGGTAGTGTGATGCCTCCTGCTGTGTTCTTTTTGCTTAGAATTCACTTGGCTATGCGGGCTCTCTTTTGGTTCCATATGAAGTTTAAGGTGTTTTTTTCCAGTTCTGTGAAGAAGGTCATTGGTAGCTTGATGGGGATAGCATTGATTCTGTAAATTACTTTGAGCAGTATGGCCATTTTCACGATATTGATTCTTCCTAACCACGAACATGGAATGTTTCTCCATCTGTTTGTGTCCTCTCTTATTTCGTTGAGCAGTGGTTTGTAGTTTTCCTTAAAGAGGTCCCTTACATTCCTTGTGAGTTGTATTCCTAGATATTTTATTTTCTTTGTAGCAATTGTGAATGGCAGTTCGTTCTTGATTTGGTTCTCTTTAAGTCTGTTATTGGTGTATAGGAATGCTTGTTATTTTTGCACATTGATTTTGTATCCTGAGACTTTGCTGAAGTTCCTTATCAATTTTAGGAGTTTTTTGGCTGAGATGATGGGATCTTCTAGATATACTATCATGTCGTCTGCAAATAGAGACAATTTGACTTCCTCTTTTCCTATTTGAATACCTTTATTTCTTTTTCTTGCCTGATTGCTCTGGCTGGAACTTCCAGTACTATATTGAATAGGAGTGGTGAGAGAGGGCATCCTTGTCTAGTGCCAGATTTCAAAGGGAATGCTTCCAGTTTTTGCCCATTCAGTATGATATTGGCTGTTGGTTTGTTGTAAATGGCTTTTATTATTTTGAGATATGTTCCATCAATACCAAGTTTATTGAGGGTTTTTAGCATAAAGGCTGTTGAATTTTGTCAAAGGCCTTCTCTGCATCAATTGAGATAATTATGTGGTTTTTGTTTTTGGTTCTGTTTATGTGGTGAATTACGTTTATAGACTTGCGTATGTTGAACCAGCCTTGCATCCCCGAGATGAATCCTACTTGATCACGGTGGATAAGCTTTTGATGTGCTGTTGCAATCAGTTTGCCAGTATTTTATTGAAGATTTTTGTGTCTATGTTCATCATGGATATTGGCCTGAAGTTTTCTTTTCTTGCTGAGTCTCTGCAGGGTTTTGGTATCAGGATGATGTTGGTTTTATAAAATGATTTGAGAAGGATTCCCTCTTTTTGGATTATTTGGAATAGTTTCAGAAGGAATGGTACCAGCTCCTCTTTGTGTGTCTGGTAGAATTCGGCTGTGAACCTATCTGGACCTGGGCTTTTTTTGTGAGGTAGGTCTTAATTGCTGCCTCAACTTCAGACCTTGTTATTGGTCTATTCATAGTTTGGACTTCCTCCTGGTTTAGGCTTGGGAGGACACAAGTGTCCAGGAATTTATCAATTTCTTCCAAGTTTACTAGTTTATGTTAATAGAGTTGTTTGTAATATTCTCTGATGATGGTTTGAATTTCTGTGGAATCTGTGGTGAGTTCCCCTTTATTGTTTTTTATTGCATCTATTTGGTTGTTCTCTCTTTTCTTTTTTATCAGTCTGGCTAGTGGTCTGTCTATTTTGTTGATCTTTTCAAAAAAACATCTCTTAGATTTATTGATTTTTTGAAAGGCTTTTTTTGTATCTCTGTTTCCTTCAGTTCTGCTCTGATCTTAGTTATTTCTCGTCTTCTGCTAGGTTTTGAGTTTTTTTGATCTTGCTCCTCTAGTTCTTTCAATTTTGACAATAGGGTCTTAATTTTGGATCTCTCCACTCTTCTCATGTGGGCATTTATTGCTATATATTTTCCTCTAGAGACTGCTTTAAATGTGTCCCAGAGATTCTGGTACGTTGTGTCTTCATTCTCGTTGGTTTCAAAGAACTTCTTTATTTCTGCCTTATTTCATTGTTTATCCAATCAACATTCAAGAGCCAGTTGTTCAGTTTCCATGAAGCTGTGTGGTTCTGAGTTAGTTTCTGAATTCTGAGTTCTAACTTGATTGCACTATGGTCTGAGAGACTGTTTGTTATGATTTCAGTTGTTTTGCATTTGCTGAGGAGTGCTTTACTTCCAATTATGTGGTCAATTTTAGAGTAGATGTGATGTGGTGCTGAGAAGAATGTATATTGTGTGGATTTGGGGTGGAGAGTTCTGTAAATATCTATCAGGTTTGCTTGTTCCAGGTCTGAGTTCAAGTCCTGGATATCCTTGTTAATTTTCTGTCTGGTTGATCTGTCAAATATTGAGAGTGGACTATTAAAGTCTCCCACTATTATTGTGTGGGAGCCTAAGTCTCTTTGTAAGTCGTTAAGAACTTGCGTTATATATCTGGGTGCTCCTGCATTGGGTCCATATATATTTAAGATCATTAGCTCTTCTTGTTTTATCGATCCTTTTACCATTATGTAATGTCCTTCTTTTTCTCTTTTGATCTTTGTTGTTTTAAAGTCTATTTTATCAGAGATGAGAATTGCAACTCCTGCTTTTTTTTGCTCTCCATTTGCTTGTTGAATCTTCCTCCATCCCTTTATTTGGAGCCTTCATGTGTTCTTGTTTGTGAGATGGGTTTCCTGGATACAGCACATGAAGGGTTTTTGCTTTTTATCCAATGTGACAGTCTGTGTCTTTTGATTGGTGCATTTAGCCCATTTACATTTAGGGGTAATATTGTTATGTGTGAATTTGATACTGCCATTTTGATGCTAGCTGGCTGTTTTGCCCATTAGTTGATGCAGATTCCTCATTTTGTTGATTTTCTTTAGCATTTGGTATGTTTTTGAAGTGGCTGGTACTGGTTGTTCTTTTCTATGTGTAATGCCTCTTTCAGGAGCTCTTGTAATGCTGGCCTGGCAGTGACAAAATCTCTGAGTACTTGCTTGTTCACAAAGGATTTTATTTTTCCTTCACTTATGAAACTTAGTTTGGCTGGATATAAAATTCTGGGTTGAAAGTTCTTTTCTTTAAGGGTGTTGAATATTGGCCCCCACTCTCTTCTGGCTTGTAGGGTTTCTGCTGAGAGATCTGCTGTGAGTCTGATGGGCTTTCCTTTTTGGGTGACCTGACCTTTCTCTCTGGCTGCCCTTAGCATTTTCTCCTTCATTTCAACCCTGGTGAATCTGATGATTATGTGCCTTGGGGTTGCTCTTCTTGCAGAATATCTTTGTAGTGTTCTCTGTATTTCCTGGACTTGAATATTGGCCTGCTTTGCTAGGTTGGGGAAATTTTCCTGGGTAATATCCTGAAGATTATTTTGCAGCTTGGATTCATTCTCTTTGTCACATTAAGTTTCACCTATCAAACATAGATTAGGTCTCTTCACATAGTCCCACATTTCTTGGAGACTTTGTTCATTCCTTTTTGTGCTTTTTTCTCTTATCTTGCCTTCTTGTTTTATTTCATTGAGTTCATCTTCAACCTCTGATATCCTTTCTTCTGCTTGGTCAATTTGGCTGTTGAATCTTGTACATGCTTCACGAAGTTCTCATGTTGTGTTTTTAAACCCCATCAATTCACTCATATTCCTCTCTCAGTTGTCCATTCTTGTTATCATTTCCTCAAATCATTTTTCAATGTTCTTAGTTTCTTTTCATTGAGTTAGAACATGTTCTTTTAGCTCACAGAAGTTTCTAATTACCCACCTTCTGAAGTCTGATTCTGTCATTTCATCACACTCATTCTCCATCCAGCTTTGTTCCCTTGCTGGTGAGGAGTTGTGGTCCCCTGTAGGAGGGGAGCTGTTCTGGTTTCAGGTGTTTTCCTTCTTTTTGCACTGGTTTCTTCCTATCTTTGTGGATTTATCTACCTGGCATCTGAGTAGTTGCTGATTTTCTGATTGGGTCTCTGAGTGAACGTCCAGATTGTTGATGATGAAGTATTTCTGTTTTTTTAGTTTTCCTTCTAACAGTCTGGCTCCTCTGCTGTAGGACTACTGAAGTCCACTCCAGGCCCTACTTGCCTGGGGAACACCTGTAGCAGCTGCAGAACAGTAAGGGTTGCTACCAGTTTCTTCTTCTGCTATCTTTGTCCCAGAATAATGCCTGCCAAATTTCAGTCTGATCAGTCCTTTGTGAGGTGACTCTTTGGATATACAGGGGTCAGGAAGCTGCTTGGGGAGACAGTCTGTACTTTATAGGAGCTCATGTGCTGAGCTGTGAGCTCTGTTGTTCATTCAGAGCTGCTAGGCAGGTACATTTAAGCCTGTTGCAGCAGAACTCATAAAACTCCTTTTTTTCCTCAGGTGCTCTGTCCTGGGGAGTTAGGGCTTTATTTATGAGTATTCATTGCACTGTCCTGCCCAGCAAGGAGGCAGTCTAGTCACTGCCTGACTGCAGAGGCTATACTGAGCTGCTCTGGGGTCCACCCTGCTGCCATGGGCTCTGCCCTGCTGCCATGTATAATTCCCTGCAGTCCTGTTTATATGGGTGTGGTTAGAACTGCCATGGCGATGGTGGCCCGCCTCTGTAATGGTGGACTCTTTCTGTTATGGCAGGTTGCCTTGGCAATGGCAGGCTGCATCAGCAATGGCAGAGTACCTCCGTAGGGGTGGAGTGCCTCAGTAATGGTGGACGCCCCTCCCCCACCGAGCTGCATCATCCTGGGTTCAACTGTGCTTGCTGCGAAACTCTCAACCCCAAGCATTTTCAGTTGCAGTTTTTTTTGTTTGTTTTTGTGGGGGTGGGACCTGCCGAGCCTGATCACCTGGCTCCCTGCCTCAGAGCCCCCTTTTTTTTAAGTTGAATGGTTGACTCTCTCCCAGGTGTTCCAGTCTCCTGCTGAAAGGGCACCGGAATCTGTGTGATGTCCCATGTGGTGACCCACTGCGCTGGCTGAAACAACGTCACTGCCCAGGAATCTCCTGGCCTGGTTTTATGTTTAAGTCCCATTTAATCAGATGGATGTGCTAATCTGCCTTCCCAGATCTTCAATTGCCAGTTTAACAGGGCAACCAGACCAGTGTATTTTGTACGGAGTGCTGCTGTGCTGCGGCATTGGCTGAAGCAGCTGTGCTGGCAAAATAGCTGCACTGGTGACCCATAGGACTCCTACACCTGGGAATCTCCTGGTCTGTGGGCAATAAAGATCCATCTGGAAATGTGACATCCACTCACCCTCTGTGCTTTCACTGGGAGCTGCAATCCTGAGTAGCTCCTACAGTGCCATCTTCTCTTCTTAATTAAAGTGGTATACATATGTATGAGTGCAATGATCAAAATTCAAAAAACTGTGTACTTAAAATTAGGACATATTATTGTATATAAATTGAGTCCAATAAAAATAGTAGTGAAAGAGTGAAAACATAAAAAAAGCTTATTATTATTTGAAGGACTGGTTAATATTACATTTAAAATAACTGCTAAGCCAGTGCAGTGACTCACACCTGTAATCCCAGCACTTTGGGAGGCGGAGGCGGGCAGATCACCTGAGGTCAGGAGTTTGAGACCATCCTGGCCAATATGGTGAAATCCCATCTCTACTAAAAATACAAAAGAAAATATGGGCATGGTGGCCAGCATCTGTAATCCCAGCTACTTGGGAGGCTTAGGAAGGAGATTTTCTTGAACCCGGGAGGTAGAGGTTACAGTCAGCCGAGATTTTACCATTGCACTCTAGCCTGGGTGACAAGAGCAAGACTCCATTAAAAAAAAAAAAAAAGAACTGCTAGTGTTATACAGAAAGATCCATTTGCATCAAAAGCATGATTGTTGTGACAATATAATTGAGCATCTAAACTAGGGCACTTTTGAAAGTGGAAAGGATATTATTAATACAACACATTTCGCCAAAAGGACTAAATCAGTGCTTTTCTAGAACAATTGAAGAATATTGTTACTCCAGTGTTGACTGTTTCCCCAAAATGTTGATGTTAAGGACTCTAGAACAACTGCTTGTAGAGGTATATTCACCGTGTACGTGTGTGCGCGCATGCGCTAACTCATTTCCTGCAGGGCTTCTTCAGTCATTTGCTCACTGAATCAAATTAGTGAAGCTCCTGATTATTTGTATCTGTGGGAAGTTCAAGGGCAGCTGACAATTTCCAGTAGCTATCAGCTACCATGCAGGCATGTAAAAGCTGAGGATCCACAACTGATAATGAGGTGGGAATCAGACGTACTGAGTAATGTCTGCAAACCCTGTGGTTCTGTTACTGAAATAATGTAACAACTTTTACTCTGTTTCTTATCAACACCTTTGCATTTGATCTTGCAGACTTGTTAGATTGCTTGCTCACACTCAAGACTTTTCCGGAAGGCATACAAAATTGCCCTACAAGTGGAAGTGGTTGCCTATACAGTGTGATTTGTCTCTCAGTCAATCACTAGTACATGTAGCTGTTTCTCCCAAAGTCAGACTAATATAAAATTATTTACAGGGAAGAGTGGGCATACTAAAAATTAGAATTATAAGCAATTTGAAGCAGGAAAGGCCCTCTGGAGAAGGTAATACTTGAACCGAGATTTTAAGCATAGGTAGGCATTATATAGGCAGAGAAAAATAGAAACAAGGTCCAGGCAAATAAAACAGCATAAAATGTGCTGAAGTTTCAAACAGCATGAAAAATTCAAGAATATACAAGTTGATGGGTATTACTACAGAGAGGAGTGTGTGAGGGGAGAGGGAATGGGAAAGTGATGATAAAGAAGTTTCCTTTTCTTGAGTTTCTTTGTTGTATTGTGAGTATGCTACACGGCCTCTAGTCTAAAGTATGTAAGCAATTAAATATAGACAAAGAAAACAGGACAAGCATCAAGTTTCTCATTATTTTTAAAGAAAATTGCAAAGATAGCATGGGTCTTACTTAGCACAATGTTATTGTAATTTGTGCAAACATTATACATTTTTAACTGTATTTGCATTGTTAATGAATTCAAACATATACCATACTTGTATTTCAATATATTTGAGTAGTATTTGTTAACACTCACGTAACAGTTAGCTTTTACTTGGTAACAAACCACTGTAAAACATGGTGGCTTGAAACAGCAATCCTTTATTATTGCTCATAAGTCTGTAGTAGGCTGAGCCCATTCAAGCATCTGTAGTACACTCTGGGTGGATAAATGTTGCTGCGGATCTCATTTATGTTCCACTTGCTTGAGATCAACTGGCTGTCAGCTGGTTTATAAGGCTTTGTTTTCTCCCCATAGTCTCTCATCACTTAGGAAGCTTGCCTGAGTTCTTACAAAGAGAGTAAATATGGTGGGCCTTGAAAATTGAAAGCAGATGAGGATGGAGACCAGCATTCCAACACTCAGCAATACTCAGAACGAAGGTCAGACCATGTGTGGAAAGTTAGAAGATATAATGAAGAAAAGAGGCTAACCGAAGCTAAGAGATATGTATTAGTCATCTACTGCCAAAATAATGCCACATAGGATACTGCCAAAACCTCAGTGGTTTAAGAGCGCAAGTATTTATTGACTGTGGTTTGACTGATCTGGGCTTGGCTTGACTGCATGATTCTGATCCAAACAACTACCTTCTGAAATTGGCTCCAGGCTGTGGATGATTTTAGAATAGCTCCATATGTATTCATTCTGGGACTCAGGTTAAAGGAGCATCCAATACCAGGGTTAGCTCTTCTCATGGAAGAACACTATAGTTTAAAATCCAAGCCAGACTACATATCATATTACATTCAAAGTCTTTGTTTGTGTCACATCTCCTAATTTTCAGTTGGCCAAGTTAATCACAAAGCCACACTCACTATCAACAGAGCAGGGACATACACTCCACCTCCCCTGAGAAAGTGGCTATTTAATAAACAATAATCCAAAATATCAAAGGGCATATTTGGTGAAGTAAGGAAGAAATGAGGATATAAGATAGAAATCAAAGAGCCTTATGATTTAAGCTAAAAAATTAGGTTAAAATCATAATATGTGAAGCAACTGGCATTTTCCAAAATGGCCACACCAATAATCCCTTATTTCCTATGCTCCTGTAGAGGTATAATGTGACATTGACGCTCCTCCCATCAAGAGTTAAGGTCTGTATCTGCTCTTGATTGTGGACCAACCTTAATGACTGGTTTACCAAAGTATACTGTGAAGGTGAAACTATGTTATTTTCAAGCCTAGGTTATCAGAAGCCACATGGCTTCTGCCTGCTTCTCTGGAACAATCACACTAGAGCCCTTAGCAGCCATGAAGCCATCTGACTCTACCAAGCCTATGAAGCTTGGAAGATGTGCACATCAGCACAGGTAGAACTAGCCATAGGGAGAAGCTCTGATATTGCACGAAGAGAGGGTGATGCCAAACTCACCCCCAGCTGTTTCAATTCCACTGTTCCAACTCCAGCCTTCTTCCTAACTATAACCTCATAGAAGGTCCCAGGCCAGGACTACCCAGCTAAGCACCTTGCAGATTCCTGACCCTCAGAAACCATGAGAAATAGTAAGAGGCTTGTTTGAAATCACTTTGTTTTGAGATGATTTGCTCAAAACAAAGAGAGGTCAACGAGGTCAAATGTTAGTTATCAGAGATTGTATAATCTAGCTACCCATTGTAAAAGAGAGACATTCCTAACTGCTTTTCAGGTGGAGATACTACTTCACATTATTGAAAGTAATGACCTAAATTCACTAAGTGAACGGACCTGTAAATGTTAGTATATATCTAGTTGTATATACAACTATATATACAACAATATATACCTATAAATATGGCATACATATATGGCATATATATACATGTGTATATATATATGTGGCAGGGCATAAATATTAGGGAGAAAAATTTGACCTCTTTAATAAGAAAGAAAGAGCAACAGATTTTTTTTGAGCAAAGAATAGCAGGATACATGCAGTGGTTTAAGGAGTTCAGGCAAAGGACAGCATGGGATCACCTGAGGACAGGAGGACCTGGAAGCAGGGAAATGATCGCAGAGTGTTCCTGACAGCAAATGCACACACTTTGGCAATTCATGTTTTAGAAAAGTTAAATGTGTCAGGTTTTGGGAACTTATGTGTATTTTATAGATCTTGACCTATTAAATGAATACACTATTGAGTCATTTTATGAAAAATACATTTACCTCCTAGTAAATCTGCTTGTTAAATGTGGGTTTTTATTAATTGGTTCAAGGATTTTACTAATTAGTCACTTTTTGTTCATTTTCTTAAAAAATCTTCACTTAAAACTGCTATTGTGTGGAAGCCAAGAGATTTCTCTAGTATCCCATTATGAAAAATGAATAAGCTATCATTAAGCCTTTTCCTAAAAGTGATTTAAAACAACAAGATTTAGTATACATTTCAGCAGGTAGTAGATTTCCTGACATAGTACCCTTAAGTCCAACATCATTAACTCATCTATATTGCAATGTAGGGAAACGGATTCGTATTTATATTGTTGCTGATGCTTCCTAGACATCTCAGACTGCAAAGCCTGTGATTTGTGACACGTGTAGCCTGTGTGTCAGTTGTTACCTTTCTCATTGAGGATCACCTCCTTCTACCACATCAGAAGAACAGGAGGGGTCTTCTCATAGCTGCCCTTGTCATGTCTGGCATGCAGCTCCTCCCAAACACGATGTGGCCTTTCTCTTTGCACCTACTTCACCGTGGACCCTTACTCACTTCACTGATGTGCACCAACTGGAACTGCTTGGCAAAGACCCTTCAGTTCATGCCATTGCCTGCATTCCAGGCTTGCTGACAGGTACGTGTGGGGTGGGCCATTCATTCCTTCATTGCTTGGTGCTTTCATTTTCAATAGTTCTATTGCTGAAAGCTCCAGAAAGTATGCATTAGATGTTACCTAATGGGACTTAAGGGCAATTTTAAACTGGAAGGGAAAAAGCATGAACTGCACACCAGATATTTGATTTCTAGTACCCAAAGTGCACTCTAGAATGTAAACGTTTTTATGTTGAGTGTTTTGGAATGCCCACCCTGGTTCTGTCACTGTGTCTCTTTTTGAAAGAGACTTATTTTTCTTATCTCCATCATTAAAGTTTTACTCTTCTTTTGTGAAATCCCCCTCACTATCCATAGATTCAGCCCCAGGATCCAGCCTTTTACTTTACACTTACATTTTTCAAGGTCAAGAGTATTTACTTATTCAAGGGTAATGAAGGTGGTGACAGCAGGATGGTCTGTGGTGGTATTTAGCATGCCAAGTACTGTAAGTGGTTCGGGGGTGAACGCTCCAAGTATTATCCCCTTCTCTGTTAATTCACCCCTGTAAATTGCAGGCTAATTACTCTTCAGACTTCATAATCTCCTCTTTCTCCTTCATTCCCATCTCTCAAGGTCAAATGTTAGTTATCAGAGATTGTATAATCTAACTCCTCATTGCAAAAAAGAAACATTTCTAACTGCTTTTAAGTTGGGGATACTACTTCACATTATTGAAAGTAATGAATTAAATTAACTAAGTAAACTGACATGTAAATGTTAGCCATGTTTGTTGCCAGCCATATTAGTTCACTTAATTCAACTTTTTCCTGCATTTCTTCTATATTTTGTCCCATCAGATCAGTTTAGACATAGAGACAGATCTGCTGATGACCCACTCACCCTTTAAAATGGCCACTTTCTTTAGCTTCAGAGAGGATATTGAGAGACCTAGAAATTTGTTCAATTAAATATCGGGCCGGGCATGGATTTTCTCATACCTGTAATTTCAGCATTTTGGGATTCTGAGGTGGGAAGATTGTTTGAGCCTGGGAATTCAAGGTGGTAGTGAGCTATGATCATGCCATTGCGCTACAGCCTGGGAGACACAGTGAGATCCCATGCTAAAAAAAAAAAAAAAAACAAAAAACAAAAATTGAAGATACCTAACCCTTTCTTGTCTGGGAAAAAGGATTGTTTTATTTTCCATGAAATAGAACTTCTACAATAATTTGTTTTGTTTACTGCATATTTTATCCTATTTTATGGTTTATTAATGAGTTTAGAATATATTAAATGACTGAGGGATTGCCATGCGAAGGTTTGGGATGAGAGAATGCAGACAGAAACATAGGTGTTGCCAACACAGAAATGACTTTAGAATGTTTGAGGCAGGAAAAGGCCAGTGTGGTGGGAGTAGAGCTTCTCCTTATCTTCCAAATAACTTTACTTCAGAAAGCAGAGGATGGATGGGGTGAGCAGGTCTCATATGCAACATTTTGTGTTCCTATTTGGAAAAAGAATTAAATTTGGAAGGAGGTTTTAGATTTTTCTCTCTTTATCATCCACTATGCTTAAGAGCCATCTTCTATAAGGAAAGATTGGAGAAAGAAGAGAATGATGGTGATGGAGAGTAATTTAGGACATTCTGCACCTCTTCAGAAAGAAGGAATAAAAGATTCAACTGTTTCACTTGGAAAATTTGACCTGGCTTTCTGACATGTTACTGTGGTTGAGTTTCTGTGGTGCTAATGTTGAAACCTGTTGTTTGCTAATATACTATTCTTTTCTTTCTGGGAATGCAAGCCTATAATGTATTTAATGGTTCAGGTAGAACAGCGGGATAAGTTTACTGGTAAAAGATTTTGGATAAAGAAGTAGGAGAGAGAGACTGGCATGATTTTAGTGTCAGCAGGCAAACAGTACTGCTGGAGGGCATGTTGTCTCCTGCCAATCACGAAGATTCTCCCAGCTATCAATCACTGGGATGCCTAGGTTCTGCCAAAACTCAGGAGATCTGCCAAGGACTTTGGCAATGCTGCATGCTCTGCGCTGGAGAATTTTTTTTTTTAAGCAGCATAAAGCTCCACAAAAACTATTGTTGAAGTGATTAACATATAACAATATGCTTGTCTAAAGTCTTTAGATGCATTTTCTCCTGCTCTTCTGATGACCAAATTCTTTCTAGTATGGTAAGTGGTTTTCAAGCAGTTTTTAACTTAAGAAAAGCTATACCTGTGCAGAAGGCTCTGAGTTAAGATGATCTTTTTCAAATTTTAGGAATGCTGGAGAGGATGATTAAAGCAATTTAATTAAAATAATGAAAATAATTACTAGGCTTTAATTAAGGTCATTGATTTCAATGAGTTTAAGTCATTACATTCTCTCATACACATATGTGAGTTTTGTTCACTGGAAACTTTTTGCTATGTTTTATACAATTCTTAAATATTGGATATTTCCACTCTAAAATGTATTTAACTTTAAAATATTCAAATTTAATTTTTAATTCAACTGCATATTTAGTTATAAGATAAAATCAGAAGGTCTTTCTCTCTTTGCTGCTTAGTAGATGCATGGTGTAGTTGCTTTCTCAGTTCACACATAGACTTTTGGGCAGTAATCAGTGGAGTGACCAAATATGGCGAACTGTATGCAATTGCTAAATTTTTAGTGATTGTTCTGTTTAAAGAGAGAATTTAGATGTTAACTTGAGAGGCTAAAATAAAACTGGTAACATTGCCAAGAAGGAGAGAATACTGTTAAAGATAAAGCAGAATGACATGCCCATTCATTTGTGGATAGATTGTTCATATTGCTCAGAACTTGGAATACAGGACAAATGACTTCCCACCGAGTGGAGAGAAAGCTTATACCTTCTTTCTTCCTTTTTCATGGAGCCATTAATTACACAGTCAGGTGTGACTGTTGCTCTTTACCTTAGTCCCATTAATATTGACTTCAAAGTATAACCTTAAAAATTGAAGTCAACCCCTTACAGCCCTGGGTTCTGACAGCCTCAGAACTGTCACCACTTTCTCCATAGCAGTGTCAACGTTGGGTTCCTATTTCCATCTGCAGTTGTGAGATTTTTAAGATGCATTAGTACGTCTATAATTAGTGTACTTTTAGCCATTATTTTACATATAGAGAAACTGAATGCTATAAAAAAATTAAAAAGCTGTAAGTCTGGTACCTGAAAAAGTGACAACCAATATTAAAAAAAAGGCAGTGTTGAACACATAGAACACACACATATTTTCTTGAAATGTCAAGTTGTTTGTTTTTGCATAATTTAAACAAAACTGCCTAAGCTATCTACTATTAAATTCAGTTTTATTCTTTTATGAGTGAGTTCAGTCATTTCATTTCTGTCCATGAACACTGCCTGAGGAATAAAAGTGGCTTTGGTTGTGGGTATAGAGAAATTGAGTCCTTGCTGACAGCAATTGTATCTCCTTACTCAATATCCTCCTTCACCCTTGCCCTCAAGAACATACTACAATATTAGGCCATCAGTCAACCCTCAATACATATTTTGGATTAGTGTGCAATCTGAAAAATAAAAGCTATCTATCTATCTATCATCTGCCTATCTAGCTAATATATCAAATCATCTACCATCTATTTTTATTTCTCTGTTCTCATTTTAATTTTGCCTAATATCCTATTTTTTACATTTTGATTAATTGTTAAATTGAAGTTCTTAATTAGAATATATACAATGCCTGTAATCCCAGCACTTTGGGAGGCCGAGGCAGGTGGATCACGAGGTCAAGAGATCAAGACCATCCTGGTCAACATGGTGAAACCCTGTCTCTACTAAAACTACAAAAAATTAGCTGGGCATGGTGGCACATACCTGTAATCCCAGGTACTCGGGAGGCTGAGGCAGGAGAATTGCCTGAACCCAGGAGGCGGAGGTTGCGGTGAGCTGAGATCACGCCATTGTACTCCAGCCTGGGTAACAAGAGTGAAACCCTGTCTCAAAAAAAAAAAAAAAAAAAAAAAAGAATATATACAATGGTATTTTAATAAAGTGTTATACTTGTATTTAAAAAACAAACAAACTGGAAGTGTTTAATTCTTTGTTGAGGAAGAAAATCAAAAAGGTCCTAATAAGATTTTATTCAGAACCTTATTTCTAATTAGCATTTTGGTTTTGGTTGTTGTTTTAAAATTTGGGAATGATTTTTATTATCTTTTCAGAAAATTTGCACATACAATTTATTAAAAGTAATCACTTTCTTTAAGACATTAATATCTTTTTGTATGTATCTGTTTTTTATTTTTATTTCAGTAGGTTTTTGGGGAACAGGTGGTATTTGGTTACATGAATAAGTTCTTTAGTGGTGATTTCTGAGGTTTTGGTGCACCCATCATCTGAGCAGTGTGCACTGTACCCAATGTGTAGTCTTTTATCCTTCTCCCACTTCCACTCTTTCTCCTGAGTCCCCAAAGTCCATTGTATTATTCTTATGCCTTTGTATCCCCATAGCTGAGTTCTCACTTATGAGTAAGAACATACAATGTTTGGTTTTCCATTCTTGAGTTGCTTCACTTAAAATAATGGTCTCCAATTCCATCCAGATTGCTGTAAATGTCATTATTTCATTCCTTTTCATGGTTGGGTAGTATTCCATGGTGTGTGTGTGTGTGTGTGTGTGTGTATACATATAAAATATGGTATATACATATGTAAAATACCATATTTTATATGGTATACCATATATATATATATATATATATATATATATATATATATATATATACACCATATATGGTGTGTGTGTATGTGTGTGTGTGTTTCTTTATCCACTTGTTGGTTGATGGGCATTTGGGCTGGGCTGATTCCATATTTTTGCAATTACAAATTGTGCTGATATACACATGTATGTGCAAGTGTCTTTTTCATATAATGACTTCTTTCCTCTGGGTAGATACGAAGTAGTGGGATTACTGGATTAAATGGTATATCTACTTTTAGTCCTTTAAGGAATTTCCACACCATTTTCCATAGTAGTTGTACTAGTTTCCATTCCCACCAACAGTGTAAAAGTGTTCCTTTTCATCACACTGATGCCAACATCTATTATTTTTTTATTATGGCCATTCTTGTAGCAGAGAGGTGGTGTCACATAGGAGTGAAGTGTTACAACATTGTGGTTTTGATTTGCATTTTCCTCATCATTAACAATGTTGAACACTTTTTTTAATGTTTTATTGGCTATTTTATATACATTCTTTTAAGAATTGTCAATTCATGTCCTTTGCCTACATTTTGATAGACTTATTCTTGCTGATTTATTTGAGTTATTAGCCCTTTGTTAGATGTGTAGATTGCAAGGATTTTCCTCCACTTCATGGGTTGTCTGTTTACTCTGCTGATGATTTCTTTTGTTGTGCAGAAGCTTTTTAGTTTAATGAAGTCTTAGCTAATTTATTTATTTATTTATTTTTTGTAATTGCTTTTGGGTTCTTGGTCTTGAAGTCTGTCTAAGCTAATGTCTAGAAGGGGTTTTCCAATGTTATCTTCTACAATTTTTATGGTTTCAGGTCTTAGATTTACATCTTTGATCCATCGTGAGATGATTTTTGTGTAAGGTGAAAGATGGGGATCCAGTTTCATTCTTCTACATATGACTCACCAATTATCCCAGTACCATTTGTTGAATAGGGTGTCCGTTCCCCACTTTATGTTGTTGTTTGCTTTGTTGAAGATCTGTTGACTGCAAGTATTTGGCTTTATTTCTGGGTTCTCTATTCTGTTCCATTGGTTTATGTGAATATTTTTAAACCAATACCATGCTGTTTGGGTGACTATGGCCCTACAGTATAGTTTGAACTTGATGTGATAACTTCAAATTTATTCTTTTTGCTTAGTCTTGCTTTGGCCATGCAGGCTATTTTTTGCTTCCATGCGAAATTTAGAATTGTTTTTTCTAGTTGTATGAAGAATGATGGTGATATCTTGATGGGAATTGGGTTGAATTTGTAGATTGCTTTTGGCAGTGTGGTCATTTTCACAATATTGATTCTAACATGTGTGAGAGTGAGATGTGTTTCCATTTGTTGGTGTTGTCTATGATTTCTTTCAGCAGTGTTTTGTAGTTTTCCTTGTAGAGGTCTTTCACCTCCTTGATTATGGATATTCCTAAGTATTTTATTTTTTATTTGTAGCTATTATTAAAGGAGTTAAGTTGTTGATTTGATTCTCAACTTGGTCTCTGTTGGTGTACAGCAGAGTTACTGATTTGTGTACAGTAATTTTGTATCCTGAGACTTTGCTGGATTCATTTGCTAATTTTAGGAGCTGTTTAGATGAGTCTTTATGGTCTTCTAAGTATACAATCACGTTATCAGGAAACAGCAACACTTTGACTTCCTCATTACTAATTTGGATGTCCTTTCTTTCTTTCTCCTGTCTGAGTGCTCTGGCTAGAATTTCCAGTACTATATTGAATAGAAGTGGTGAAAATGGGCATCCTTGTCTCATTACAGTTTCCAGGGGGAATGCTTTCAACTATTCCTCATTCAGTATAATGTTGGCTGTGGGTTTGTCATAGATGGCATTTATTTCCTTAAGTTATGTCCTTTCTATGCTGATTTTGCTGAGAGTTTTAATCAAAAGGGAATGCTAGATTTTGACAAATGCTTTTTCTGTGTGTACTGACATGATCATAAGATTTTTTGTTTTTAATTCTGTTTATATGGTGTATCACAGTTATTGACTTGTAGATGTTAAACCGTCACTGCATCCATGGTATGAAACCCACTTGATTATGGTGGACTCTCTTTTTGATATACTGTCAGCCTCAGTTCACTAGTATTTTGTTGAGGATTTTTGCATTTATGTTCATCAGGGATATTGGTTTGTAGTTTCCTTTTTTGTTCCTGTTCTGATTTTGATATTAGAGTGATACTGGCTTCATAAAATGATTTTGGGAGGATTCTCTCTTTCTCAATCTTTTGGAAGAGTGTTGATGAGATTGACACCAATTCTTCTTTGAATATCTGAGAGAATTCAATTGTAAATTCATCTGATTCTGGACTTTTGTTGTTGGCAATTTTCTTTATTACCACTTCAGTCTCACTATTGTTACTGGTATATTCATAGTTTATATTTCTTCCTGATTTAAACTAGGAAGTTTGTATTTTTCCAGGAATGTATGCATCACCTCTAGGTTTTCTAGTTTATGCCCATAAAGGTATTCATAGTAGCTTTGAATGATCTTTTGTGTTTCTGTATCATTTGTAATATCTCCATTTTGTTTCTGATTGAGCTTATTTAGGTCTTTTCTCTTCATTTCTTGCTTGATCTTGCTAATAATCTATCAATTTCATCTTTTTAAAAAACTGGCTTTTTGTTTCATTCTTCTTTTTTGGGGGGCTTCAATTTCATTTAGTTTTCCTAGATCTTAGTTATTTCTTTTTTTCTGCTGGGTTTGGGTTTGGTTTGATCTTGTTTCTCTAGTCTCTTGAGGTGTGAGTTTAGGTTTTCTATTTGTGCTTTTTCAGACTTTTTGATGTAGGCATTTAATGCTATGAACTTTCCTCTCAGCACCACCTTTGCTGTATCCCAGAGGTTTTGATAGGTTGTGTCACTATTATTATTCAGTTCAAGGAATTTTTAAATTTCCATTGAGAACTCAGAAAATTTGAGACAGGTCTCAGTTAATTTATAAAGCATATTTTGCCAAAGTTGAGGGTATGCCCATGACACAGCCTCAGGAAGTCCTGACAACATGTGCCCAAGGTAGTCAGGGCATAGCTTGGTTTTATACATTTAGGGAGATGGGACATGAATCGATATATGTAAGGAGTACATTGGTTCAGTCTGGAAAGGCGGGACAACTTGAAGCAAAGGCAGGGAGACTTTAAGCCGGATGGTGCTTCTAGGTCACAGATAAGTGATACACAAAAGGTTACATTTATTTGAGTTTCTGATTAGCCTTTCCAAAGGAGGCAAATCAGATATGCATCTATCTAAGTAAGCAGAGGTGTGACTTTGAACAAGGGAGGCAGGTTTGTCCTAAGCAATTTCTAGCTTGAGTTTTCCTTAGTGATTTTGGGGCCCAAGATATTTTCCTTTCACAGCATTTTGATTTCATTGTTGAGCCAATAATAATTAAGGAGCAGTTTATTTTATTTCCATGTATTTGCATGGTTTTGAGGGTTCCTTTTGGAGTTGATTTCAAATTTTATTCCATTGTAGTTTGAGAGGCTACTTGATATAATTTCCATTTTCTTAAATTTGTTGAGATTTATTTTGTGGCCTTTCATATGGTCTATCTTGGAGAATGTTCCATGTGTTGATGAATAGAATGTATATTCTGCGTAGAATTTTGGGTAGAAAGTTCTGTAAATATTTATTAAGTCCATTTGTTTTACGGTATAATTTAAATCCATTGTTTCTTTGCTTATTTTCTTTCTTGATGACCAGCTTAGTGCTGTCAGCGGAGTATTTTTTTTTTAAGTTTGTTGCTATTATTGTGTTGCTGTCTATCTCATTTCTTGAGTCTAGTAGGAATTGTTTTATAAATTTGGGAGCTACAGTGTTAGGTGTATATATATATTTAGGATTGTGATATTTTCCAGTCGGACTAGTTCTTTCATCATTATGTAATGTTTCTCTTTGTCTTTTTCTTAACTGCTGTTGCTTTAATGCTTGTTTTGTTTGATAAAAGAATAGCTACTCATGCTCACTTTTGGTTTCCATATGGATGGTGAGTATGTGTCAGGTGAGTCTGTTGAAGACAGCAGATCCTTTGAGTTCTTATCCATTCTGCCATTCTGTATCTTTTTTTTTTTTTTTGAGACAGAGTCTGTTGCCCAGGCTGGAGTGCAATAGTTCAATTATGGCTCACTGCAACCTCTGCCTCCTGGATTGAAGTAATTCTTCTGCCTCAGCCTCCCAAGTAGCTGGGATTATAGGTGTGCACAACTGCATATGGCTCATTTTTCACCCTGTCGACCAAAGTGGTCTCAAACTCCTGACCTCAGGTGATCCTCCCACCTGGGCCTCTCAAAGTGCTGGGATAACAGGCTTGAGCCACCATGCCTGGCCCATTCCGTATCTTTTAAGTGCAACATTTAGGCCATTTGCATTCAATGTTAGTATTGAGATGTGAGGTACTATTCCATTTATCATGTTATTTGTTGCCTGAATACCTTGTGTGGTTCTTTTTGTTTTCATTGTTTTATTTATAGGTTCTGTGAGTTTATACTTTAAGGAGATTCTATTTTGGTGTATTTTGAGGATTTATTTCATGATTTAGAGCTCCCTTTAGTGATTCTTGTGGTGCTGGCTTAGAGTGGTAAATTCTCTCTGCATTTGTTTGTCTGAAAAATACTGTATCTTTCCCTCATTTCTGAAGTTTACTTTTGCTGGATACAAAATTCTTGGCTAATAATTGTTTTGTATAGGAGGCTAAAGATGAAATCACAATACCTTCTAGCTTGTAGGGTTTCTGCTGAGAAATGTGCTGCTTATCTGATAGGTTTTCCTTCACAGGTTACCTGACGCTTTTGCCTCTCTGCTCCTAAGATTCTTCCCTTCATCTTGAGTTTAGATAACCTGATGACTATATGCCTAGGCAATGACCTTTTGGCAATGAATTTCCCTAGTGTTCTTTGAGTTTCTTATATTTGAATGTCTAGATCTCTAGCAAGGCCCGGGAAGTTTTCCTCAATTTTTTTCCTCAAATATGTTTTCCAGTCCTTTAGATTTCTCTTCTTCCTTGAGAAGACCAATTACAATTCTTATGTTTGGGCATGTAACATAATCCCAAACTTCTTGGAGACTTTGTTCATTTTTTTAAAATTCCTTTTTCTTTGTCTTTGTTGTATTGGGTTAATTCAAAAGGCTTCTCATTGATCTCTTAAGTTCTTTCTTTTATTTGTTTGTTTGATTCTATTGCTGAGACTTTCCCATGCATTTTGCATTTTTCTAAGTGTGTTTTTGATTTTCAAGAGTTGTGATTGTTTTCCATTTATGCTTTCTATTTCACTGGAGATTTTTCCATTCATATCTTGTATTTTTTTTTCTCTAAGTTGGACTTCACCTTTCTTTAGAGCCTCCTTGATTGGCTTAATACTTGTCCTGATTTTTTTTCTGTCTATTCAGAGATTTCATCTTTGTTTGGGTCCATTTCTGGTGGAGCTAGTGTGATCTTTTCAGGGGGTTAAAGAACCTTGCTTTGTCATATTACCAGAATTGTTTTTCTGGTTCCTTATCATTTGGGTGGACTATGTCAGAGGGAAGATCTGGGATTCAAGACCTGCTGTTTGGATTCTTTTGTTTCACAAGGTGCTCTGGTGAGGTGGTGTTCTTCCCTTTCCCCTATGGATGGGACTCCAACAGCCTAACTGCATTGATTGTTATTTCTCTTCTGTGTCTAGCCACCTAGTGGAGCTACCAGGCTCCAGGATGTTACTGCAGAGTATCTGCAAACATTCTTGTGATATGATCCATCCTCAGGTCTTTCAGCCATGAATACCAGTGCCTGTTCCTGTGGAAGTTGCAGGAGAGTGAAGTGGACTCTGCAAAGATCCTTGGTGGCATTTTTTTAAGTGCACTGGCTTTGTATTTGATGGCTACTTCCAGCCAGGAAGTAGCACTTTTACCAGCACATCAACTGTGGTAATATAGGGAACATTAGGTTGTGGGCAGGGCCATAAAGCTCCCAAGATATTATGTCCTTTGCTTTCAGCTACCAGCCTGGGTAGGGAAAAATCATAAGATTGGGGCAGGGTTAGGCACTTCTGGGCTCAGACTCTTTTTGAGCAGAACTTGCTGTGGCTGTTGTGGGGTATGGAGGTATGGTTCCCAGGCCAATGGAATAATGTTCCCAAGGGGATTATGGTCAACTCTGCTGCATCACACAGATAACCAGGGAAGTGGGGGAAAGCCAGCAGCCACAAGCCTGGTACAGCTCCCATGCAGCCCACAGCCCTAACAGCCAGTCTCACTTCCACTGCACCCCTCCAGCAGCATCAAGTTTATTTCCAGGCAGCTGGTGAGCAGGGCTGAGAAGTTGCTTTAGGCTACTGGCATCCCAGCTGAGAAAAAAAGCTTGCTGTCCCATGGATCTTGCAACAGCAATCCATCTCTTTCAGAGTCTGTGGATTCTCTGGGCTTACCCGGTGTATTTCTACGGTAGTTCTTGGAGCAAAAATTCATGATATGGGTCTCCACACACTGCTGTGTCCCTCTGAGTGGGAGCTGAAATTTAGTCCTGCCTCCTATCCACCCTTTTTCCTCTAATTGACACTCCTATTTTTTGAGGCAGAATTTTTTTCTCATAGCATGCGAGTAAATTCATTATGTTATGGTATGAATGTTCATGATTCCTAAATTCATATGTTCAAATCTGAACAACACCCAATGTAATGATATTAGAAGATGAAGGCCTTTCTGGAAGTGATTACATCATTATAAATGTATTAGTTCCTTATAAAAATAGGCCAAAGAAAATTCATTTATCCCTTCCAAAAACTCATTTATTTCATCCACCAAGTGAAGACACAGAACCAGAGAGCCTGTCCTCACTAGACACTGGACCTGCAGGTGCTTTGATCTTGGATTTCCCAGCCTCCAGAACTGTGAGAGATAAATTCTGCATTTTTTAAATGGTCCAAACAGACTAAGACACATTCCTAGAGCATTACTCTTAATATATGTAAGGTGAAGTAATTAAGGAATGAACTGTTTTCTTTTAACAGGTAATTTCCTTGATATAGTCCTAATACAATGAATGCAACATGTAATTGGAAGTCCAATAAATTACTTTGAAACAATTTTATCTGCTATAAGGAATACGCTTTCCCTTACTATTTCAAGGTTTTTGAGTAGGGAAATATCAACTCTTTATAATAATGAAGATTTGGAATTAAGTCCAGCATAACACTTGTTGGGAGATAATTCTCCAGGTATTTCTCACAATTCTGCACATCTTTTGAGCAGAGTCACCAACAATCTTTGTTTTGGGCTATTTTTTTTTTTTTTTTCACGGATGTCGGTATAGCAAACAACATTGGAAGGTTGAGGTAATATCTCCTCCTAAGCTTGGGGGTTATTTAGCTGGGATGCAAAATCAGTGCATGCACAGCATCCTCTTGGGTGCCTCTCTGTCACCCCTCTGAGACTTAGAGAGCAAGAGGAACCAACACAACCATGAGACTTTCGCTTCCTGCTGTGCTATGAGTAATAAAGGCCTTTGTTCCTATCCCAGGAGTCTTGTGTCTTTGGTCAGCCTCCATGAAACTGTGGCATGCAAACTTCTTACATTGCACATAAGGTCAAATCTCAGGCCCTTCAAAATTCTTGACAAACTTTTGATGGGTTAAGCAGAACTATGCAAGTTGACATTTGCCAAGGAAAAAGGAAGTTGAAGGGGCCTATGACAAAGTTGCCTTAATCCCCTTCTTTGTAATTAAATACCCTATATACTTGTTTTTTGGTGTGTTTCTTGTTTTTAAAATGGCCAAGAAAATTTGTTCTTAAGGAGTGCCAGGTAGATTAAAAAAAGACAGTGTTTGGATAAGGTATAGAAGAAGGCTTTGCTAAGGTGGAGCCAGCTCCCAAGTGTGCAGCTCCAGCCGTGAGATAGAATGGCAAAAATGTGTGATTCCTAATAAAAAGAGACATAGGCTTTTGCTCAGTAAATACCTCATTCATAATTTATTATCCTCAGTCCCCTTTTTAAATGGAGAGTAAATATAAGTGTTATTAGTGATTTATTTTTACACAGCAACCAACAGTGCATTTGATATATTTTTCTATAAAACCAAGAGGGATTTTTTAATGTGTTTCTTTTTTCAAATTTGGCTTAATTATCCCTCAATAATTCCTCTTTACTGAACTTTATTCCACCCTTTATTCATCTGCAAGGTAGAAAAAACAAGTTTTGACTCCAATTAGGAATATCAAGGGGCTATGTGTGAGTGTGTGTGTTTTAATCTATCTTTCTTTTTCTTGTTTGCAAACCCCAAGAATTTCTGTGTGTCATTCAGGGTTTGATCAGAAAAAGAGGACTTACAGTATAGACATACAATAGAGACATATTATAGAGATTTGACTTTACACAAATGTGGGGAGATAGACATAGTCTCTGTGAGGCTATTGTTTCTCTATCTGACTTTAGTAGCCAAAGTCCACAGAGCAAGTAATTTGGAAGGAAAAATGGATACAACGCGGGAACTCATGGACAAACTGGAATCAGAGAGGCTGATCTGGAACATGTGAGAATAGAGAGGCACCCACATGTGTCTCTCATTGCTTCCCAGATTGCAGCTTCAATGACAGAGCTTCCTGCAGGACAAGCTAGTGTCCCCCTTGCAGTGCTGAGTGCACACCTTGTCCAAGTGTTGTAGAAGCTGACTCAGGTTTCCTAGCAAGAGCTGAAGAAGCTATAGGCCCAAAGGTGGCCTGGCGTGAACCAGGTGTGCCACAGGTGAGTGAGAATGTCACTGAGCCATTGCAGCCCCTCACACCCTGCATTGACCTCTGAGTGAAAGAACATGGTTACTGTTTCACTTCCCACTTCTAAATCTCATGCAAATGCATGTTTGTTTTATACCAACCTGGAACAGTGGAAAAGTGCAGAGGAAGAAATCCTGGAGAAAAGATGTCCAGCTTAGCTAAACTGACATACTTCAAAATCCGCCACAAAGCATCTAACCAGTTTAGTCTTTGTCACAATTCAGATAAAGGCTAGATTTCTGTGTCTCTCAAGACTATTAGAAAAAGTCTACAAAAATAAATGGCATTTGAACATTTGCCTGTTTCTATCTGTACCAGACACAAACAAAACCCTTATATGTAAAACAAGCCTTTTGCTCTACAAACTTTCTCTAATATTGATTTGATTTCTTCCATGATCTTGAATTTGTGAAATTAAACTGAGTCTCAGTTTTTATTAGTTAGAGTGGAGGACATGACACAAATTAATTTCGATAAAGTGCTTCTCCACCACTAACTATGTAACCTTGAGCAAGGTTAGCAGCCTCTGCGAGTTTTCCTTTTCTCATTTATAAAGTAGAGTACAGAAAAGTACCTGCATCTAGTTCCTTGTTGTGAGAATGAAGCCTGAGAATGTATGCCAAGTCCCTAGCGGGTTATGAAAAGTTAGCTCTCCTTCTCACCCCCCTCTTCCTCATTACCACTTTGTACAATGTAAATAACTATAAAATATAAAATTTGAAATCTTAGGATTAAGATTTCTAATTCATACATAATAATCCATCTGTTGCTTTTTCTTTGGTTTCATGTAAAATTATATTCTCACTTTTCAGATGAACGTAGAAATGTAATATTAACCAAATGTAAAGAAGACCCTCTGTGAAGTCAAAATTAGGAAAATCATTGCCTCTCTACTAATAAGTTTTTTTTTTTTAATTTAGAAGATTCTTGTGAGTCTTTGGTTTACAAAAGACTACCAAGTTTAGGATTGGGAAATAAGACCAGGAGAAAATTATTTTTTTCTGATTTAAAAGGAGGAGGACTTTTGCCCTAATCTCTAGCCCTGCCACTCATCAGAAAAGGGCAAGAAAGAGAACAATTGTAGAATCAAGAAAAAGTGACTAAAGACTAGTGTGTTGTGTGTCTGCCCACCAGAATATTGCAGCTTCTGCTCCTGGAAGAGGAAGCCGAAAGAATCTTGTATTGGATTCCTATTGCTACTGTACAAATTATCCCAAACTAAGTGGTTAAAAGCAATCCAGATTTATTATCTTAGGCTTCTGGAGATCAGAGGTTTCAAATCAGTCTCAATTGGGGTTAAAGTCAAGGTGTCAGTAGAATTGCTTTCCTTCAGAATTCTTGAGGGGAGAATGTATTCCTTGCCTTAGCCAGCTTTTAGAAACTGCTTGAATTCATTGGCTACCCATTCCTTCATCTTCAAGGCAACCTCTGCTTCTGCTGCCATATGCCCTCCCTTCTGGGGCTGATGCTCCTGCCTCCCTCTTTTAAGGACTTTTGTGTTAACATTGGACCAACCCAGATAACTCAGGATGACCACCCTATCTTAAGATCCTTACGCTAATCCCATTTGTAAAGTCCCTTTTCCCATATGAGGCTTTACCATAGTCACAGATTCCTGGACTTAGGACAGACTCTCTGTTGGGCCATTATTCAGCCTGCTGCAGATCTGTAGCAAGGGGCGCATCTATTATCTAGAACAAAGTCATTTGCAGTACTGGAATCTAACCCCACTTTGACTTTCCAAAAATTTAGTTAATCTCTCTACCATCTATAAATACCGTAGTGAAAGCAATTGAGACAGATGAAAAGATGTTTTTCTATCTGTGATTGGATGAGCTATCAAACAGAGACGGCATGTATGCAATCCATAAACTAAAGTCATTCAGCAACTACATCAAAGAGGCGTTGGATGCCAATAATGACATAGAAGGTGAGTCAATTTCTTGTTATAATGAGGAGAGTGGCCAAGAATTTGCAGAAATCGTGGAGCTTTTTGGACTGTCCATAAATCATGGAATGAAATGGGTAAGAACCAAAGTACCCTTCTCATAATGGGTCACATCGGTTGCTATTCAGGCTGAACTAGGATGTGCTGTGTGGAGACTCTGATACCCTGAGAAGATTTAAAATTAAATTTGGATTCTTAATTTGTGACTCTGGAAGCATAGAAAATTAATTCCTCAAGTCATTTTTTCTCATTTACAAAACTGGAATTATAAAGGCTATTACAAATAAATGCCTAGCATAGTGCCTGCAAGGGTAGACTTGGAGCTGTTTCCTTTTTATTTTATACTATGAATGGACTTTATAATCATCCCCTTGAGGCATTAGCAGAAAATGTAAGTGCAAGCTGATAAATTTAAAATTACATAGAACTCAAAGTGATTGTGTATTATTATCTATAAATGTTAAGACGAAGACTCCAGTTATTGGATATGTTCCCTCTTATACATATTTTTAACGTATCCGTCATGTCCCCCTACTCATTTTTTATATGTGTAGATAATAGTGGAATCTGGTTTTGTAAAAACAATTTTAATGCCATTTTCCTTATTACAGAAGTAATAATTAGAGTGGAAAAGTTTGGATTTACAGATAAGCAATATCAAGAAAAGAAAAATCAACCAAGGTCTCACTGCTCTAGTCATTAATATTTTGGTTTATTTTATTAAAAAAAACTAATCTCTCAGTCTCTGTCTAGCTCCATATTATATATGCATATATACATACCATATAAGTACATACATGTTGACTCATATGTTGCCAAGAGCTTACCAGTTAATATAGGCTGGGGACTAAGTTTACTGATAATTTTCATCAGTTTGTTTAAAAAGAATTCTGTCATTACTGTTATACACTAAGACGGACAAAAAGTTGACCTGGTTTGGCATTGTAATATGGAAATATGCCTTGATTCATCCATCGTGAGGTTTTTATTTGGCTTCTGATAAATTGTTGGTTTTCCTTATTTAATGCTATTGCTTTTCTTTAAACAATTATTTTACACAACCAATAAAAATTCCACTTTGTTTATAAACTCTACCTGAGGCTATCTTTATAAATTCGATGATTTTGCCTTGTTTGGGTTGGTTAGAGGGTCTGCATAGACTCTGAAGCAGTTACACTATTTATCTATTTACATTACAGTGGAACTATCTTGGACAGAGTACATATATGGAAGTTTCTAAATGTTTACTTAAAGATGGTGTCCATTCTCAATTCTTTTGATCTTATGACTTCCTTCTTCTGAGACCTTGACTTTGAGGAATATTTACCAATTTTCTTCAATTACATGATGATTTATAAGATACATCAAACCTTAAAAAGAATTTCCTTGCATTGTCCCATAATCTGTTGTTTTCAAATTGTGTAAGCAAAGGTGGCTGTTTTTACTCACTTGCTATAAAAGATTTTCTTTGATTTTAAATGGAATGAAATACTCGCTACTTTGAAAATTTTAATACCTTGCTTGTAAATACCTTAAAGTGTTTGCTCTCTTCAAAGTCCATCAACTTTTCATCTCACTTACCTCCTTTTTACTACTAATCTGATTATTCCAAGCAATGTTTACAATAGATTAGGAATATTCTGTGCTAAAACAGAAGACCTAGCTGAAATGTATTTTATAAAACTTATCAAAGTCCTAAAAGCAGAGGCTATTATATTCCTTGGGGCATTTGAAATTCCTTCAGTGGTCAGATGGGTGTTGTTCGGGAAGGATTTTTTTTTTTTAATCTCTAATCAGTCAAATGGTCCCTGAAGGGTTCTTTAAAAGAACAATTTAGAATTTTCTACAAAACCTCTCAATGATCAGTGTTAATGTTTGTCACCCACTGAAAAGTAATAAGCATTATTTGCATGCTATGTATATGTTATCTCTAGTGATCAGACCCTACAATAAGACTTTATTGATGCCCTATCTGACATTAAAATGTCATTATGAAATCATGTAATGACCCAATTAATTTTAAATTAAAATATTTTAGCTGGTTCTAAGTTTTTGCTGATTGGTACCTTTCCTCTCAGAGCTCACTGATTTCATTACCATGTATAAAGATGTAGGTATAAATATTTTACGTAGTTTTATCCCTTGGGTCTGTTATTACAACGTTTGATATTTATTATTTATTTAGTTTATTGTGGTTTTTACATTAATGTACTTGCATATTGGTTCCAGGAGTTATCATGACTTGAAGAAACAAAATAAGCTAATATACTGAAAGCTCTCTTATTTCAGGTTGCCTAATTAAAACCAGTTTAAAGACAAAATAAAACTAATGATTATAACAGGATGTGATACATGTAATCGTGGAAGGATGCTCAAGATTCCCTGGGAAATGAGGAGAAGTATTCAACTCATGTAGGGAAGAATTCCAGCAAGTAACACTTGAGACTTTGATTAACACTGCTAGAACTATATATGCACACTGAAGAAAAATACATAATACAGAAGGGTATAAAGCCAACAATGAAAAAGGGTATTAGTGGAAAAACAGATGGAAACTATAAAGTTTGGATTTGGTTAATAATAATGTATCCATGTTGGCGTTTTTAGTTTTGTGAAATGTATTGTGGAAATGTAAGATATTAACAATGGGAGAAAATAGGTGAGGAAGTACTTACAAATGCTCTGTACTGTCTTTGTAAATTTTCTATAAATTTAAAATTATTCCACAATAAAAAGCTTATTTAAAATGAGTGAACAATAGTTTTTTTCTTTCACTGACAGATCATAATAACATACTGTTCCAACTATATAGAGTTTGCCTTCAGATCAATACATATGAATCTACCTTACTTTAAAAATGCCTGTAAGTTATTTCATGAAGCTAATTTACATATCTCAAAGCCATTCTGTTATCTCCATAGATAACTGCATAAAACATCTTTACAAATATATTTTTGTTTAAAATTGACAAAAAATAAAAATATTAACATTTTAACATGAAATAAATGTTTAAAATTGTCAAAAAGGAAGAGCAAAAATTCTTTTTCAAATGGTTGTTGGAGTTTATAAACCTACCGATATTATATGAGAATGCCTTTTTTCTCATGTTCTTATTAAAATGGATATTATCATTTAAAAATATTGCATTCTATTAGAAAGCAGTTGGTATTTCAATTGAGTTGTGATGGGTGAACGAATACTAGCTAGGCAAATGGGAATTTGCGAAATAGTGGGTAAGATAAAATCATGAGCAAATGTATGGTGGCACAGAGGAAATGATGTTCTCATAATATGGTATTTTTCAGAAAAGCTGGAATTTATCATAGCACTGAGAATCAACATCATAGAGTTGGTTGCTATCATCATGAAATGCTTGCATCCCTCCTAAAGGGATGAACCTTGAGAAGTTAGAGATGATGCATTCTTTATAAAGAGAAGACCATATTCAGATTTTCACTTTAGAAAGATCTCTATGAATGCATTGCAGGAGCCTGGCTTAAATGAATCTAAATCTGGAAACAGGATAATCAGTTAAGAGGCTTTTAATATGATATGATAAATATCAGTACTGAGGCAAAGGAGGCACCTTTGAGAGAGGCTTTGGAGACAGAAGCTTCAGGACTTAGAGACTGATGAGATCTGAAGGGTAAAACAAGTGGGATAGACTAGGTTAAATCTCAGTTCCATCTCTGGTGTCAGTGCCAAAATTAGACTGTAGGGAGAGAAGCAGGTTTGGGAAAGAGATGATAAATTTTTTTAGACATATTTCATGAAAGCTGCCTGTAGGACGCAAAATTGAAAAGTACAGTGAACAGAGAGAGAAGCAGATTTTAAGCGTAATTCTGGCCCAGATTACAGATTTGAGAGTTATTAGTGTAGAAGTGGAAGAGGAGACTGTGTCGTTATTGACATTGGAGTGGATATGTCTTTGTTGTGGGGACTTCTCCTGTGCTCTGTGGGATGGTTAGCAGCACCCCGGTTTCTGCCCACTAGAAGTCAGTAGTTCTTTCCACACCGTAACAACAAAAAATGCCTTTAGATATTGCCGAGTGTCTCCTCAGGCAAAAGTTTCCCTAGTTGATAACCACTGGACTGTGTGATGTGAGAAGGGAAAAAAGATGATTATGAATCCCTGGGGAACTCTGGCATTGAAATGTGTCAATGATGGTGCATGGGAGAAATCCAGGCAGGTGGATGTAAAACAAATAAGAAAAAATAAGTGGTACCATCTAGGACAGGACATGAGGTGAGACAAAAAGGAAATAGACATCAATGTCAAATACAGATAAGTCACGTCAACTGAAGACTAAAATTGTTAACTCCATGTGGTAATTTCAAGGTCACTGGTGACATTGACAAGAGTAGCTTTTAGGATGTCAGCTTCAGGTGCCACCTGGAACCAGTTCTCAAAATTCAGTACACTCTTAGTTTTTGAGTGATGGCTGTCTCACTGTTTCTTGGGATTTTGAATGACAGTTCTATTAACTCTTCTGACTCTCATTTAGCCTAGGTATTTGCCTTGACAAATACTAAAACCTTTCTACACATCTCACTCTGGGTTCTTTTTGGGTTTAAACTTCTAATAACCAAATGCCTTTCTTATTTTAACATGACGACTCTTTTAGTCTCTATTATTGTAGTCCCCTCATCCTAAAATACCCAGTGGTGTATCCCGATGCTAACTGGAGTGGCAGACATTATCTTTGCCAGCAACTTCTCTTCTCTCTTACTCTTACACCAAATTTAGATGATTAAAAACTCTCCACTTTCAGGGTGAGTTCGTTTCAGTGGAGTACTGGAGCTGGCTCTCACAAGTTCGAGGGCTGAATGTTAAATCTGCAGTAATTTTGGAGCCAATTGTTAAACGCAATCATTCTAAAACATTAAGTTATAATATGTGACAATTCATTTTATAACAACAGTGGTAAATATTCAGCCCACATTACTTTTAAATTATTTTACTAATTTCTAAGTTCTTGAGGTTACGTATATTATATCGCAATGGTTAAAGCGTCATATGATGTGGTACTTCTGTGAATCTCTTGTCAAATTTGTGTTCAATGATGTCAGACTGGTAGCTTGAAATCAGCCATGGTGAAAGTCTATACATTGTAGATATTGTCAGAGCCTGATAATTTTTTATCTGTATAGACTGTATAAAGTAATTGATAAAATACAATAATGCTGATTAAACTTAAAAGTATCTTGTGTCTGTAGCTGTTACATTGTGAATAGAACACACGGTGAAAATAATCTGGTATCTGAAGACTAGTATCCAATCAGCAAAGAAGTCATTCAGGTCCTTGATGAATGAGTGCAGTTACAACACATATCTCTATTGTTTCAGTGTCATCTTATTCATTGATAAATTAACATTCATATTAGCCAAAATTCAGTTGGAATTATGCTCACTTGTTAATTGACAAAAAATAAATGAGACCATTTTGTGTGAATAAATTCTCCATAAGAAATTTACAATAAAGAGCAATATATATCTCATTTGCAAATTATATGCTGCATATCCTTTATATCAGTTAAATTTATAATGGAATTAATGTTTGTATATCTCTGTCTATACATATATTGTTCATATATACTTGTTTTTCAGAAAGTAAGCTACTAAACATTTGTCAGAATTTCTTTCTTTTCCAAATTAATTTCCAGGCACTGCCTTTTTAAGGTCAGTGGGTACCTTAAAAATACGTAAATACGCTTTAGACCTTATCAGAAAGTGTTACTATGCATTGGTATTTCTAAAATTGGTCTCTTCTCTGTTCTCACTACTGTCCTTGTTTCACATTTTATCATATATTTACAAAATTACTCTATATTAGCCTTCCCGTATCTACTTATCATACAATATTTGTCTTGCAATAATTTAGCCAATTTTTATCTTGTAGAATTCACATTGGTCTCTGGATTTATCTTTTCTGATCCTTTTCTGTGACATTATTGCATGTGGTATGAATTTAACTGTACATATTGAGGTTCTACACATTTTGGTCTTATTACTGATTTTTTTCTTATATACTTCTGTTTTTTATCTCTCTAATGAGTGTAGTCTGTCTAGTCTCTGGATGGGACTCATGACTGAAAAAAGGTTTTCTGTTTGTAGGTGTTGTCATTCATAGGCATTTTTCTCAAGCGCAGAAGAAGAGAAAGTGATAGGCTCATTCAACGTTTTAGTGGATTAGCGTCCCCTAATTTTGAATAGAACAAAATTTTGAATAATAGAACAAAATCACCTGGAAACTTGGGAGAGTCAACGGTGACCTTTTCCCCTTTTTCTGCATCTATGTTCAATTTCTCTTTTTATATTTTCTCCATCGAGTCATACTCTTAGGCAGATAATCCTTCATCAATATTCAGTCCTCACATCCTGGTCCAGGTTGCAGAATGTTGTTAGACTCTAGTAAAATGGTGGTCTTTCCTTTAAAAGCAATTATCATCTGTTACAGTCTAAAGTTTGTCCTCCTCCCCCATGCCAAAGTTATATGTTGAAGTCCTAATCCCTACTACTCCAGAATGTGACCTTATGTGAAAATAGGATCATTTCAGATTTAATTAGTTAATATGAGGTCATACTACAGTAAGGTGGGCACATGAACCAAAATGGCCAGTGTCCTTATAAAAAGTGGAAATTTGGACACACACACACACACACACACACACACACACACACCCTGCCATGTGGACATGAAGGCAGAGGTGAGTTTGATGAGTCTACAAGCCAAAGAATGCCAAAGATTTTCAGAAAGTCGCAAGAAGCTGGGATAGAGGCAAGGAACAGATTTTTCCTCATAGTCTATGAAAGGAACCAACTGTGTTAATACTTTGATCTCTGAATCTTTGCTTCCAGGACTACGAGGCAATTAATTTCTTTGTTAAAGCCACTCAATTTGTGGTACTTTGTTATGGCAGCTAGCCAACCAGTGTGTCATCTAATTATAATACTATCACAGTAACTTAATTAATATCTTATATCACACATACAGTAGAAGTTTTTGAGAGCAGGTACTGTGTCTATTTTGTTCATAGTGCATGACATATACTAGGTGCTCAAAGTTGGTTAATTGAATGAAAATCCTCTTCCTCAACAAAGTTTACTCTTATGATGGTTAGGAGAATTTTAGTTGTAAACTTTCTATCAGATTTTTTTTCTGGTTGCAAATCTGTAAATTTGTCTTTGAGATGGAAAAAGAAAGAAAACCTCTTAGTTGGGTGGATGCATGTGTCTGGTGATGAGCCTTCTTTATTTTCACATAGGCTAAATTTACTCAGTTTTGGCCATAGAAACAGAATGCGTGCAAAAGTCGATAGAGTAGTGTGTGGAATGTGAGGACAGTGCCATATGGGGAATTGTGTGGTACGTGGTTGATATGATATATTTAATGTTTAATTTAAGAAGGTCTGATTTTGACAGTAGGGTTTGGTTCTAAAAATAGAACCGAATGATAAATATGAAATAGAACTGTGTGATACTAAAACAAAACAAAACAAAACAAACAAATGAATGGTAGTCCATTATGTTGTTTGTATATATAATGCTTTTACACAGAACAATAGCGTTTCACCTGTCTCATTTACCTAATCTGCATTATAAATGCATATTGTCATTTTACATGTGAGATATGAGAAATGTCTCTTATTTGTCTCTATTTCATGCTGTTTATTTTAGGTAATTCTTTTATTGTTGAGTCCATTTTAAAGATACTCTTTGTTAGCTATTTTTAATCTTATGTAAATGGAGTATTTAAATCCTCACAATGGAGTTTTGGCCACAGGTTGATTTATATAAATTATAACATATGGATTAGCACAAGGAATAAGACCAAAAAAATCAGAGTTCATTCCAGAGGAGCATATGTCATTTCAGTGTTTGGTGTCACGTGCATTAGCTAGATAAAATAAAATTGATTCCAAAATATATTTTCTAAATACATATATATTAGTTTATTTTTAAATAGACTTTTCTTTGTGGCTAATGTTAATATATACATCCTTTGTATTGCTGTGCTAATTAAATGCAATTCTTTCTCCATCACCCCAGCATATCTATGTAAGTATGACATAATTTGATAAAAATACATTTAAGCAATATCTATAATAACATATTTTAGTCTTCCATTACTATAAGGTTTTGAATATGGAGTCATACAAATAAATTCAATTTTATACATTAGGAAAAAGAATAAGAAAGAATTTTTTAGTAAGTACATACACAACAACATACATAACAGCACAGACATGCACTCATACACATACGCACATGCACACACACACACACACACTCCAACCAACTGTCATAAAATCGTTGAATCAGCCACAATGCTTTGGAAGCTACATTTGCCAAGTTTAAACTAACTAAAATTTTATGCTTTTAAAACAATTCTTTAGGGAATTTAGTTTATGGAAGTTAATTTCTAATTCTCTAAGAATAATTTAAAACAAATTTAAAAATTCAGAGATTTTCTTGAAACTCATAAAACTTTGCATAATCATAGAGAACTAAAAGTAGGTGCAGAAGGCAGAACACAGAAGACAAATTGTCCGTATTCAAACACAAAATGGTCCAGAATTTTGGAAATGAAGAATGACATGAAACACACATATACACATGAAACTAACCATGAAGTTTAATTTTGTTCTATTTCTCAGGGATAGATTAAATGTTTAAAAGAAGATGTTTTGAAATGGAAGGTCTTTTACAAGTGAAACACCCATAACTCTTAAATATTACTAGTTTTATTTCTCTTCTTATATTATTATAAAACCCAGCATAACAAAATAAATTTTCTTCTGAAATGTTACCCTGAAATGTTGAAAGGACAGAGACTAGAAAGATGTACATTTATTTAGGGAATCATTTGAAAATGTAAGCATAGCAAATAAAGTGAAATATCTCTGTGTCATTCTAGAGCTAGAGAATAATAGTACAAAAGATAAAGAATTATTGGCATTTGTGAGCAAAAGACAGATGACATGCAAAAAAATGACATCAAGTTATTCTGTGAATTGTCTTCCAGTTGACCTTTATGTTGGGAACTCAGAACTGGCCACAGGTTTTGTAAAAAGTCCTGAATAGCCAAAATAAAATTAAATATTTCTGTAGTTTTTAATGTTGATTCCGTCAATCATATGATATCATTTAGAAGATTTCATAATAACCACTGTGCCAAGTTATAACAAGGTAATGGCTTTTAAAGGATGACAAAGTACAATACATAGGAAAATTCTTTAGATAAATAGTAGCGACTTGAGATTAATATAAAATAAATAATTAAAGCAATATTATTTTGCTTTTATTGGCAGTAAAACAGAAAAAAAATCACACGCTTTCCATGGGGAGCACATGACATGCATGGGAATTTACCCTGCCTGTGAGGCTTCCTGCTTCAATGCCAGCATGGGGTTGGAACTGCAGCCTAAGATCTTGCTTTACTTGAGCTCTCTGCTTGAAAAGATCTGGATACTTACAATGGTTGGCTCAGGGTCTGAGCTGGAAGTGAGCTGCTCTCTCTGACTCACCCATGTCATACCGGAATCATAAGATGGTTCATGTACAAATGTAGGGTTTACTTTCCCTACATTCATTCCAATCTTGTGATGTGAGACTCCTGAAGTAGTATTTTAACCTTGAACCTTGTTTAGAATTGTTTCTTTCAGTGGAACTCAGGAAAGATTACAACAGTTGTGGAGTTACTACTACAAGAGGCTTCTACTCCCCAAGGGATGCATAGGAGGAACCAGCTAAATCTAAGAACTGAACAAAATTAACTCACAAAGAAGAATTAAAAACAGGAGATGTTCACCTACGTTAATGAACCTGCACATCCTGCACATGTATCCCGGAACTTAAAAAAAAAAAAAAAAACTTAAAAAAAAATAAAAAAACAGGTAAGAAAATCTAAAACTAAGAGATTGTCTTAAACCTAACAATAAAAGAATTTATATTTAAGTTGAAATAGAGTTGGTAGGACACTCTTGGAAGTGGATCTCAAAATAAGTATAACAAAAATTCTTTAAAAGATATATAAGTAAATAATACCCATGACAAAAGAATACAATTATGCAACAAAATAAAAATAAAAAAACTTTTTCTTTGCTTTCTATGAGGGATTATAGATAGATACGAGGAATTGTGCCAAAATAGAGCCAGGTACATAAATAGAAGTTACAGGACCTAGAGAACAGAATGAGAAGCTCTAACAGAGGACTAAAAGAAGGCACAGAAGGGAAAAAAAATAGAAAGAAAGGCAAATTGTCCACGTTCAAATGTAAAATGGCTCAGAATTTTCAGAAATAATGACACGAAACACACAAACACACATACACACACACACACTCTCTCTCTCTCTCTCTCTCTCTCTCTCTCTCTCTCTCTCTCTCTCTCCATCAAACACTGGAAAAGGCCCTTACATTTCATACACAGATGAAATATTTTAAAAAAAGCAGAAGTAAGCAAGAAGGTTAAATGTTTTTTTGGCACCCATCTCCTATTTTGATGCTTTCACTAAGGTAATTTATCACTCAAGCCGATGACTTGTTGGTAACTGTTGTAGCACTCCAGCTGCAGGCATCTGTCCTGCTCATTACTGAGCCTTCCGAATTCTTTTGTATTTTCCCACATTGTTCATTAAAACCAATCGCTGCTCTCTAAATGGGTTCATGTTTAATAACAGTAATAAGTTCTTAGCACACCATATAAATTTCAAATATTAAGAGTGGAAATATATTTTCAGAGAGTAGTTGAATTTTCATAGAATTTAAATTTTCTATTCAGTTTATAATGCTTCTTTAATTCTTATAAATGAACAAGATTGTTAACAGTTCAAGAGAAAGCCAGGTAAAGATATGAACACAGAGTTCGAAAAGAAATACGAGGAACCAATACATACATTAAAAGAAACTAAATCTCAAGAACAACTTTAAACAACAAACATAAATTAAACAATATTGAGATAGGCTTTTTCATCTAGATGGTCTAAAGTGATAGGCACTTTTATGCATTAACATTGGCGTATTCGGTTTAGAAACTTATTTTAAAATTTTTAGAAAAATTAAAATACCTTTTATAAGGCAGATCTAATTCTAGAAATTTAAACAACAAAATTACTCAAACACTTACCTAATGTTTTGTGCCGCTTTTTAATAACTTAGAAGTGATTTTCATCTCACTAAAGAGATTCTAATTAGATATATTATGATCAATTTAAACAATGAAATCATACCCCCGTCATTAAAAGGAAGAATGCATCACTGTATCTGAAAACAACAGGGGACGGGGCAGTTTGGGAGGGATAAAAGTGGGATTTCTCATTTCATCGTATGAGAACTTTTAGAACTAAATAAATATTTAAAATGTAACAATCCAATTAAATATTAAAACGATCTATTGACATTACATCAATGTTATAATTCTGATGTAAATATTATTTGATGTGTCTGAATGGAAAGCATACATGCACATCTGATTTGATTTGCTACTTTTCATTTAGGAGTTTGAATCTGTGCTCACAAGTCCGGTTGTCCCTCGGAGTTCCCTGTGTTCTCTTGTCAGGTGCTGGTAATACATTTGTAAGATAGAGCGCCACAAAAGCACTACTTTTTTCTTCTGCCTACTTAAGAAAAATTTGTTTTTTTTTTTTCCCCTCAGTTAAGAAAAATGGTAGAAAACAGTTGTGAGGAGATTTTGTGGGATTTTTTTACATGCAAGCCTGGCAGATCACGGATAAGAAATAAGATATTGAGGCCATTACAATCTTTTATTTGGTTTGACATTAAGCCCCTCCTCTTGGTACAGATATGATGGCCTCCCAAAGCACTCAATTTGTCTGTGTGCTTCTTGTTTATTGGGAAGAAGGGATCAATAGTCTTCAAACATCTGTCCCCATGATTCAAAATTTGGGTGGGTGAAACCAAGATACAGAGGTAGGGAAGTGATTGAAGAAATGGAAGTAAAATTATCATAATGTTAGGGATGAGGTATCAGTGGATGGGTTTCAGCAGGGAAATGGAGAGAGAAGAGAGGAAGATAGTTCTTCATCACATCCTATTGGAAATGGTTTAGACCTAGGAAAATTACTTTATCTGAGAATTTAAACATTAAGGTAGTCAGCTGCAATCATGCTTGGGGATAAGTCAAATTGCCCTGATGCCCTTTTGTGAGCAGATTTAACCTAAAGAAATTCCTTGGTATCTGGGCCTTGTCTCAGTGACAGACCAATTCTTATTCTGGAGGGATGTCAGAAATTGTCCCTATTTTTTATAGCTTTAACCACCACATAGGTAGGGTACTGGAAAGCATTTACTCTCTAAAACCTGGCTAGATTGCTGGGGAATCTTTTGCACTCTTTTTAGCTGAGAAACTGGTCAGCCCACCCTGGCCACTTGAAGGGCTGATACTTCAAAGACAAGATGCCACCTGCTACATGTGTTTGCTACTGAAACAGGAACTTTTCTTGAGCTAAAACGTTTATCACAAGCACTATTGGTCAGTGATCACAAAGACATGAGATTTTTGATATATTAGCAGTAAGTTATTAATACAAAGCAGCAGAAAAAGATGCTAAAACTAAGAAATGCAGAAGTGAAACAACTATCATTAGATAAGTATTAGTATAAGAGAACAAGATTTTATCATTTGAAGTTATTTAGCTTTGCAAAAGCATAAATAAAACACATATCTCTCAATAATGAATGAACACTAGGAAGTTTTATAATCCCCAAACTAGAATTTAATTTGCAATAAGTTAATTTTCATTTATATCCTTCAAATATTTATTCTTCAATTTTAAGCCAGCAATTTGTCAATGTTCCAGAACTTAGTGATTTCCTGAAATGATTCGTCTGTTTCTTTTTTCTTTGAAGAGAAAGTAAACAGAATTATTTTATTTAAAAAATGTTTCTTACAGATACCAAACAAGGAGTACTATTAACAGTCCCATTTTTTCTTTTATGTATATATTTACCAGAACGTATTAGTAAGTTTACATTAAAAGAAAAAATAGAAGAATTTTTAATAAAGTTTTCTTTTTATGTGACGTCTTACAATGTTAGGCAGACCACACTGAAAAATGTATATGCATCAAAAATATTCTCATGGCCAGTTGTCACATAATCCGCATTAAGATGTGTAAATACCATGCACAATCATTTGACCTTAAAATGAAATTTTTATTCTTTCAATAACAAATGTTGAGCAAAATGGATTTTAAAGATATTAAGTACTAATAGTACCAAATAAATATTTTAATAGCAGTTTAGCAAATAAATGCATGTATCTATTTAGTACAGTTGTCCTTTTGTGCTTGTGGGTAATTGATTCCAAGACCCATATGGGATGCCCAAGTCCCTGATATGAAACGGCACAGTTTTCTCATGGAATCTTTAAATAATTTCTAGATTACTTGTAACACTTAGTACAATGTCAATGCTATGTAAGTCGTTGTTATGCTGTATTTTTTTGTTTAGTGTTACTTTTATTATTGTTGTATTGTTATGCTTTTTTTGAATGGTTTAGAGCCTTGGTTGGGTGGAATCAGTTGTGCAGGAACCTGTGGATATAGCAGATGGTCTGTGTGTTTAATTCTAATTTCTAACTTTCACTTTCTTTGCAGAAAGAATACTTGCCCACTCTGTTCTGTGTTCTTTGTGAGTGCTTTGCTCAGTATGCTTCTTGGGTGAGTAACTGATCTAGAGAATCTGACTTTCCATTACTCTAAGGGCTGGATATGGTTGGAAGAACAAAAGAAAACATGGAAGGGAAACTGAAGGTAAATATTTGTTCCTTTTCATAAGCTAATACCACTCCAGGGATTTTGTTTTCAATGCGTATTGACAGCACGCTTTACTTAGTAGCTAGTCTCCATTTGTGTAGATTCTACCTAATGTAACTTCTTTTTTGCCTAAGCATTTGCAAGACTATTAGTTCTTCAAAGTCAATTTTTTAAAAATGCACAAGTCATAAATACAGAAGAAAGATCAACCCCCCAAACCTAACAAGGACCCCAAACATTTTCATATTAAGACTGTAAGTAGATCTCAGTTCAGCGTTTATTGTAAGTTGGTCAAAACAGCTGGAAGAAAATGACTAAAACTGCATCTTTGTATGTATTATTACCTGATGTAATAAAGCTTATTTTCATTAACAACTTGTATATAAAAAAAGGAATGACAGATGAGATTTATAAAGGAAGAGGGGAGTGCTAATATTCAGCAAGCAAACACCAGTATTTCATTAGTTTGAAAGCACTGGCTTTTATAAAGTCTTTGATCAAGTTAGTGTAGATAGAAAATATCCTCTTTGACACAGGTTTCGCCAGATACAACACTATAGAAAGGAAGATTCCTGATTAACGATCTTAAATTAATCCATCCATTTGGAACTTTAGTTGGTCATGAATAATTTCATTGTTCTTTCTTTTTGCTCCTTTTTAAACCAAAGGTCTCTTTCCAGATAATTTGAAATTGACTCACTATTATCAGTTTTGGTAATTATTGCTAATTTTTTTCCTTCTAGGAATATTTACATTTTACAGAAATCAAAACTTTTCACACTAATGGTAAATTTTTGATGCTCTGTCTAGTTATTTTTTTGATTAGTGTTTAGAAAAATAAGCTGTTTCTACGAAATAGCTAATTTTATGAAAGCATTAACAGTATTTTTATTTTCACTGAAATCAAGAGGGAAAAAATTTAAGGAAATTTTAACAGTATTTAATATATAATTAATTAATATTAATAGGAAATATGCTAATTTTAAATCTTCCCTTGGTCAACAAGTTCTTTCAGAATCCTTCTCCCCTAGAGCTTACAAATATGTGTGTTTCTGATACTGTGTGTGGTAAAAGTCTGTTTTATATTTACATATGGAACATCTCAGATTTGTTGTCTCTCAATTCCCATTTCAATCCCAGACACAGAGAGCTTGAATGCTTGAGATGAAAACACTCACACACACACACACACACACACACACACACACACCACGTTGGATAGCCTATAATCGACCTTCTCAGCAGAAGTGAGGTATTTCTCAACCCTTTATTGACAGAAATTTTCCTATGGAAACTTCTTTCCACACCATGTGTCATCAGGCCTGTTACACGTTTTCTAGCTTCCTCCTTTTTAACAGAGCACAGAATCAAAGTTTACATTTCTAAATCTACCTGCCAATCAGGCCATTCCTAAGCAGCAGTTACTACCGGAGCTGCCGGGTGGGCCTGTCACACCACCACAGCAAGAAGACAATGAGCCCAAGTGGAGTCAGACAGTTTCTTGCCGACGGCACGATAGACAGCATGAGCCTTATGCTTGCATCACTTCCTCTCGTCCCCACAGTTCCAAAGCAGGCCCAGGTGAATGCTGCTCACACAGTGCGGGTCGTGGCTATGCCTGAAGAATGCCGAGCTTAGGAAGCTCTCCAATCTTATGAGGGGACCACAAGCACATTTGCCTGTCTTTCGCTCTGGAGAGAGACATTATCTTTATAATTTTAATCAGAGACAAATTGTCGGGTCAGAAAACAAATCTGCCTTTGAACAGAGATGTTACTTTTATCACCCTGGAACATGTCAGGAGATGGGAGGAGGACTCCAACTTTAGAACTTTGGAAACAAACGAAATCTGCTTCCTGTCCAGAAACATCTTTGCTAACACCTTGGACAAGTTTCCTTGAACAAGTTGCCAGTGCCTTTTGCTCAGATGTGCAAAAAAGGCAGATCCATGAATCATCTCCCAGCACTATCTTTTTCTCACCTTTGGTTCCTTTGCCGAAGTTTCACTCCTGTTTTGCATTTTGCAATTTTTCCTTTCTCTTTATGTATTACAAAAATAAAATTTTATTATTTTCCTAGTTATTCTCCAAGGCAGCAATTCCTATGTGCTTTACTAGATATAAATAAGTGTATATGCTTGTATTAGAGGTTATGGAAATTTGCAACTGAAGAGGAATTAATTTTTTTAATTTCCTGATAGAAACACTAAACTCTGACTACTATTTCAGATTGAATCAGTGTTAGTGGGACATTTGACCTTACAAATCTCTTTCAATTACAAAAAGAGGTAAATTTGGATGTATGCTCAGTGCTTTGGAAAATGCTAATATGATGAATTTAAAGAGACACAGGTATGAATGTACACCTGATAGAGGAAGAAGGGGAAAAATATATTGTTCATTTCAAATTAATAAATATACATTTTCAAAGTGTAATCTATTAAAGATATGATTACCAGGTACAGAGTCATATTGTCTTACCTCTGCAGCACCTGAAATCAGTCTCAGATTAAATCAGGCTACCCTGGATTTTGCTTTTTGGATAAATTATTTTTTTATTACCAGAAGTCTTGAGAGGAGGCAGTGGCCAAGTTCCATGTCTTGCAGCCAAGGCCACACTGTGGGGTGGAAGGTGCAATGTTATGTGTCTGGTTTATAGCACTCACATATCAGTTGATAGAGTTAACGGAAGTGCTATTGGCTGGCAAGCACCTAAAAACATCAGGCTGAAAACCTGCTCACATCGGTGCTTCAGCCTTGGAGATCCTGAGAATTTTCAAAAATGCTTAACCTAATTTGCTGAGAAAGGCTGATATAGACTTAAAATTAATGAATGCATTAACTAGTTAATGTAGAGGAACACAAAGTCAAGAATGTGTTGCTTGTTATTCTGTGTTTCAAATTTGGCTGGGCAATTGAGCAAATGGTCTTAATTCTTCTAAATATTGGAAACCTGGTGTCTAGGCACAAAGCTAGATTTTTCTTTTTTGCTTCATTGAGGAATAAATATATTTGTCGTTCCATTCAACAAGCAGAGATCAATATGGGATTCTAGGTCTATCAGGAAGGGGGGCCGTGCATGATAACTTACCTATCTAGTGCTTTGTTGTCTGGTAGCAATGGGGTTGGGATGTACCTTTGCCAAAGGACTAATTTTAGTAGGACTTTGGGACTGTTGGATAATGAACTAGTCAGTGTGATGAAGACCCCAGGCCCTCTGAACTCTTGGACCTTATGAAAGTCTAGATATTAAGCCAGAGAAATTGTGAAGATTATTCTTCCTAAGTAGCAACCTCCAAAAAGATTAAGATGTATATTCGCATCTATTGATTTTGGAGAGGCTACTATTTTCTATAATCCCTCAATTGGGGTTTTTATGCCCACCTTTCTCAATGTTAACTGATAATGAGATTGAATAAGTCATCAATGAGAACACTGGTTTGAAACTATATAATGTAGTACATAAATATTATGTAGAATTAAGGAGGCAGCACAGTCCTCAATAACGTCCTCAATATTCAATTACATTTAAAGCTCTAATTAGTGCTTTTACCTTTTGAAATATACAGTTACACTGTTGTACATTCCTAAAAGAATGATGCAGTTAGACTTTACAAAAAAATACTACAGTTCCCTAAATACAAAGTCATAAACCTATGTTTATAAAAACTATTGCATTATGAATCTGAAACATAATATGAATCACAATCATTCAGCTTACAATACTCGGAGAGTGCTGATGTGAGGATTTCATCTTGGTTAACCGAGGGAAGTAATATTTTGTTTAAGATCATCAACATGTGGTCAACTTGAAATAAAAGCTTCTCTGTGTTATGAAAATTGTAATTTTGTAATGAGTAACACAATCAGACTAAAATAAACTTATTAAAGCAGATTTCTCTAAGGGTACTTCTGCTTCATTTTGCCACTTCTGGAATCTGCAATCTTGATTTCAGTGGTTAAGGAGGATCTACTCCCTCGAACGCAATACATGCAAATCATAAATTAGAATTGCTTGCATATAATGTAATAGAGAAGTTAGATTCAGCTTACTCCATTAGCAGAAATATATATACAACTGGTATGATACACATTAACAGATTGGATTGCAAATATGAACATATCTCTCTTATTTCAAAATTAAAACTGGTAGGGATCCCATTTTTCAGACTAGGAGGAAGTCCAGCACCTGTCTAAAGAAATCCCTCACTGCCTGACTTGTTAAGATATCGCAGAGATTTATTCATTATCAACTACCCATTCCAGCGTCTCAATTGTATTTAAAGACAAACTGGAGAATTTACTTGGTGCACAAGTGAAATCAGGTTTTTGCCTATTTTTGTTTTTTTTTGTTGACATAACATGTCTCTCTTGAAAGTTGTTCCATGTAATCCAGTGGGTGGTTAACACACACACACACACACACACACACACACACACACACACACACCACATTGGCACAGTCCCTGCCTGAACACGGAGAGGCTTATACTTGGACTTCTGAGGTCAGGCTCATTGGTTAATGCTTACATGTTCAGACATTTTCCCCAAAGCATGGTTGCTAATCCAGGATGGCTGGGCCAGCCTGGGCTTCCAGCCACAGCTGGTCATTTTCCCAGAACCAGCTCTAGCGTGCTGTTTGAGTCACCAGCTCTGACCTTCCCTCCATTCTGTTAAAATTCCCTTCGGGGGGCCTTGATGTCCTTTTCTGCTACCTGGTTACCTCAGTCTATCAGAGGATGTTCTCCTTTTTAACTGTACGTTATTAAATCCTGGTCTCGGTTCAGGAACAAAAACAAAAGCCTCGACTCTTTACGGAAACTGAGTTTTCCATTTATAAGTCTATTTTTAAAGCATAGATGACAAATGATTGCTCTTCAGTATTTTTATCTACTGAATTACATTGAGAAGATTTTGAGAGACTGGTGGGTTAGAGAGGTACAAGATCATGAAGGCAATTTCCTAACCAGTAAGAAAAGCCACAATCACTTTCATCATTACTTATATAATTACTTCTAAGAGTAGCAAAAGAAACGATTCTGCTTTCAAATGACAGAAGCCCTGAAAATCTCATCTAAGGAACTGGAAATAACTTGTCTGTATTTTTTCCTCTGTGCTCTAAATTCATTTTTAGTAACAGTGGAAGCAATTTGAAATGAAATACAACACTTAAAGCAAATGAAACGGAAATGAATGCCAGCAGTAAATGGCAAGAAGAAATCCAGTTCAGTGTGTTCCTCAGAAATCCTCTCTTGGGACTAAACATGGCAAATTTAACTCTTATCCTTATTTTTCAAGTTTTACCATCTCAAAATTATCCATTTATATTAAATTAGTTTTGTTATATTATGTCAATTTGTATTCTTAAGAGCACAAGTTTGGCCTCAAATAGACCTGAGCTCAGATCAAATTTTTTTATTTATCTGTGCTGTTTTCTTTTCCCTTAGCTTTAAAGAGGAAAAAATGTGACTTGCATTTTATTTATGAAGGTTAAAGATAAAGTGTCTGATATGGGACCTATCATATGTGGTAAGCACTTAACACATGGTAGCAATTGTGATGATTATATCTGATATTAGCATTATTATGATAATTTGTTTTAATCTTCAAGGTATCAACTATTTCTATTACACTTGGTGTAAATGCTTCTAAACAGAGTTTTTAAGTTCAAGTGTCTAAAGTTGTTAGAAACAAAGATATTTGACAATAACATAATCATATCACGTGGCCTCATGATTTAACCAAAGTCACCTCCTCCTAATACCATCACCTTGGGGGTGAGATTTCAACATATAAATTTTAGAGGAACATCAACATTCAGACCATAGCAATAATGAAACTAAGAAGTTTACTCATAGATAAATGTTAAGAAGTAGACACTGTTTGTTAGGAAAAGTGTCTACAGTTAGGAAGTAAATATGTCTGGTGTCTTCTTCTGTGTTTTGTGTTTCTTTCTGACCCCTGTTACCTGACTCCCTTCACCATTTCTTGCATGTTTTTCTTGTAGCTAAACTTAAACATTTTTTTCTTGAGTACTAGTCTACAATCAACTGTGCTTTTATCCAATGGACTTTCATTGAATATCCCCTACTGGAAATTTTAACAACAATTTAACAACTGTTTATTTGATACTTTCTATATCACCAACATTATTCAACATCCTAAGGATACTTGATTTCTGTTCTCAAAAACACTGATCTATTTGGAAAGACATCAAGAAAATAGTCTTAAGAGAACCACGTGATTTTATAATAACGTAATTTCTTGGGGTGTCTGTGGTTGGGGGAGGAAACACCAGAAACTTTCTTGGAGGAAGCTGAAGTTTTTGTGCAGTCTTTATGAATGAAAAGTTTAAAAGAAGGACAAGTATAGGACTAGAGTTTCTGGAATCAAGAAACATCGTGACTAAAAGTACAGATGCAGAATATCATCATGTAATATGTGGAAAACTGAAATCAAGTTGTAAATGATAGGGTTGGGCATAGTAAGTAATAAAAACAGAGAGATGCGCATATGCCCAATGTGGGAGGGTCCTGTGTAGAAGGCTAAAGTGCAAGCATTTCTCCTCAAAGACAGTGAGAAGCTCTTGCAAGGACTGTTTAAGTGAAGAATAATGTGCCACTTAGAGTTTATAAGTACTGAGTAGCAGTAATTTACAATTCAAACCAATACTGATTCATACTAACAAAATTGAGAGTTCAGAAATAATTTGGCAAACATAGAAAGAGATATTCAAAGTCAAGATTCAATTCTCCACATGTATCCCATTCCATTCGCTTAAGCCCTGTATCCCTGAGAGAAATCCAGTGAAACCACCACCCTTCACTAAGGATTTGAGAAATATAGTGTGGAGGAAATCACATGGTCTTTTTATAATAGTGATTTACTCATCATTTTCTCTAAGGTAGAAATGCTGGTGGCAAACACTATAAATAAAATGGGTTATAACCTTGGTTTTTAACAAAGAGATAAGCCTAAGATGGAGGCTGTTATTAGGAAATGAAAATCTGTAAAGCAGGGGTGAGACAGAGAAGGAGGGAGAACAAATACCTGAATGTTAATGACAAGTTGGTAGCTGTTTGGTACCAAGTAAAACTGAGAGCTGGATCTTGTGGGAGTGTCCTGTCAACTATATCCCAGGACAGCACATCTTGGAGGATGAAAGAAGAATTTATTCATCAACTACAGTTTCCATTGTACTCTTCCATTGTGTGTCACTAACACTATCTACTTGGTTTGGCATCTTAACATCCACCAGGGAAGATCTAGGTGTGAAATGAAGCATATGTGGGGCAATGGCATAAGAGAACGCACTATTGGGTTATACTGACATGAAGAACACATACAGACTGAGCCACTTCTATTGCGGCCAGGTGTGGGTGTTGGTGGTCAACAGCCCTGAGGTTGAGACAAATCTGAAGACTCTCATATGAACACACTATGGTCAATGGGGATGAAGCAATCACAGTGTGCAGAGATCGGATTGGAGCACATTTATCTTCAATAGCTAAGTGGATGTGATGTTTAAAACAGAGGATAGGACTGGCATTATCATCACATCTCTGCAGTTTGTAGGATATGCTGAGTTCTTTCACATTGGCTAGTTGGTAGTAAAGTATCTAGGATTGTTTCTAATAGTCATTATGTTCTTTTCAGTTGTTCAAATACAGGAATTTCAACTTTTACAAACAGAGATCTGACTTGAGTAAACATGATCAAGATTATATGCATCTTCTCCCAGTATCAGATAAAGGATCAGGGTGATCATAGACATAGATATTTTGAAGGAAGAAAAACTAACTTGGTTTCCTGAAAAGGGGCTTCATGATGGCTGAGTAGAGGCATCCAGTACTTGCCTCCCTCACAAAAACCAAGATTGAGAGGAGATAATCAAACTTCAAATAGAACATCTAAGAGGGAATGCTGGAATTAAACAGAGAAGTGACAGGAAACACCTAAGGCAAGAAAGGAGAGGAAAGTGAGGTAATCTGCTCATCTAGCATCAGCTGAGAGCCTGGAGAGGCTTCCCAAAGCAGGGAAAGAGTAAGTGCATAACTCCCAATGGCCTATATTTCTACCACAGACTCTTGTAAACCTCTCCAAGTTTTTCTTTATAAATGAGAAGTAATGTCTTTCTCAGATAAAAGCTACAGGAATTCATCACCACTAGACCAGTTCAACAAGAAATGCTCCTGAGAGTCCTACAGGTGGAAGTGAAGGAACAATATGTACCATCATAGGAACACACAAAAGCATAAAACCTGCTAGGTAAAGCAAATATACAAATGAGGAAGATAAAGGATTCAAATGTTACTACTACAGAAAACTACCAAACCACAATGATAAAAAGGAAGAGGTAAATAAAGGGACAAAAGATATATAAAACAGCCAGAATCAATTAATAAAAGGACAGAATGAGACCTCACATAAAAAGAATTACGCTTTCCATTTAAATGACATAGACTAGCTGAATGAACTAAAACAAAAAACAAAAATGACCCAACTGTAAGTTGCTTACAAGAAACTCATCTCACCTATATTGACACTTTTAGGCTAAAAATAAAGGGATGGAAAAGGGTATTGCATGCAAATAGAAACCAAAAAGGAGCAGGAACAACTATATTTATATCAAATGAAACAGAATTTAAGTCAAAAACAGTAAAAAGAGACAAAAATATTATTATGTAATGATAAAAGGATCAATTCAGCAAGAAGTTTTTAAAAATTGTAAATATATATGGTCCCTATACCAGAGCACAAAGATATATAAAGCAAATATTAGATCTAAAGGGAGAGACAGAACCAAACACAATAATAGTTCAGTATTTCAATGTCCCACTGTCAGCATTAGACAGATCATTAAAGTAGAAAGTTAACAAAGAAACAATAAATTTAAACTGTACTTTAGACCAAATGAATCCAAAAGACATTTACAGAACATTTCATTTAATAGCTACAGAATTTACACTCCTCTCATAGCACATGAAATATGCTATAGGACGGACCATATGTTAGGACACAAAATAAGTCTCAACAAATTAAAAAAAAAAATGAAAACCATACCAAGTGTCTTCTCATATCCCAATGGAACAGAACTAGAAATCAATACCAATAGGAACTTTGGAAACTATAAAAATTCATGAAAATTAAACAACAAGCTCCTGAATGACCATTAGGAGGAAAAAATTGAGAGAATTTTTTTAATTTATTGAAACATGAAAATTGAAATACAATATACTAAAACCTATGAGATACAGCAAAAGCAGGGCTAAGAGGCTAGTTTATAAAGGTGGAAAGAATTCGAATAAACAATCCGACAATGTACCTTTAGTAGAAGAAAAGAAATAATGAAGGTCAGAGAAGGGCCATATGAAATAGAGACTAAAGTAAAAAAAACAACAAAACAAAACAGAAACAAAGTATCACCAAAATGAAAAATCGGTTCTTTGAAAAGATAAACTCCTAGCTAAACTAACCAAGAAAAGAAGAAGACCCAAATAAACAAAATTAGAAATGAATAAGGTGATTACAACAGGTAATCCCACCAAAATATAAAAGATAAGTAGGGACTGTTATGAACAACTATATGCAAATTAACTAGAAACCCAAGAGGAAATACATAAATTCCTGGATGCATATAGACTACTAAGATTGAATCAGAAAGATACAGAAAACCTGAGCAGAATAATAACAAATATTGAGATAGGACAGCAATAAAAAGTCTCCCAAGAAATTAAAGTCCAAGCCCAGATGACTTCATTGCTGAATTCTACCAAAATTATAAAGAAGAACTAACATGAATTATCTTCAAACTACTTAAGAAGTTGAAAAAGAGATATTTCTTTCTGACCCATTCTGCAAGGCCAGCATTACCAAATCCAGACAAGGATTTGGTACCAAAGCCAGACTAGAGTAGAACAACAACAACAACAACAAAATAGGCAAACTGGCCAATGTTCCTGATTAAAATAGATGCAAAAATTATCAACAAAATACTAGCAAATTTAATTTAACAGCACATCAAAAAGATAGTATGCCACAATCAATTGCAATTCATCTGACAAATGCAAGGATGATTCAGTATATGTAAAGATATACATGTAATCTCTCACATCAACAGAATGAAGAACAAAAACCATATGATCATCTCAATAGATGCAGAAAAAAATTTGATAAAATTCAATATCCTTTCATGATAAAACTCTCAACAAACAAGGCATAGAAGGAACATACATCAAATGAGGGCTATTTGATGTAACCATTTGATCAAACCACAGCTAACATTACACTGAAAGGAGAAAAGCTGAAAGCCTTTTCTCTAGAAACTGGAACAAGTCGAGGATGCATGTGCCTGTTTTCACCACTTCTATTCAGTGTAGTACTGGAAGTCCTATCCAGACTAATCAAACAAGAGAAAGAAATAAAAGGCATCTAAATTGGAAAAGAGGAAGTCAAATTGTACCTTTCTGCGGATCATATGATCTTATATCTAAAAATACCTTAAGATGTCACCAAAACACTCTTGGATCTGATAAATAAATTCAGTAAAGTTACAGGATACAAAATCAACATACAAAAATCAATAGCATTTCTGTTCACCAACAATGAACTCGATGAGAAAGAAATTAAGAAGGCAGTCACATTAACAATAGCTACCAAAATAATACCTAGCAATAAATTTAACCAAGGAGGTGAAAGATCTCTGTAAAAAAAACTATAAAACTTCAATGAACAGAATTGAAGAGGACAAAAACAAATGGAAAGATATCATGTGCTCATGGATTGAAAGAATTCACATAGTTGAAATGACCACACTACCCAAATCAATCTACAGATTCAATGCAATCTCTTTCAAAATCCCAGTGTCATTTTTTTGCAGATGTAGAAAAACCTAAAACTTGTATGGAAATAAGAAAAAGCAATCCTGAAGGACAAAAGAAATCTTGAAGAGAAAAAGATAACCTGGAGATATCACACTACCCCACTTTAAAATATATTAAAAGGCTATAATATCCAAAACAGCATGTTATTGGTATAAACAAAGAAAGAGAATGAAAATCACAGAAATAATCACAGAAATAAATCCAGGCATTTATAGCTAACTTATTTTCAACAAAGGCACCAAAAATATCCATTGGAGATAGAACAATCTTTTCAATAAATGGTTCTGGGATTGTCAAATGCAGAAGAATGAAACTGGCTGTTATTTCTCGCTATATACAGAAATCAACTGATGATGGATTTAAGACTTAACATAAGACCCGAAGCTGTAAAACCAATAGAGGAAAACAGGAAAACAATTCAGGACAATTGTATAGGCAAAGATTTTAGGGATAAGGCCTCAAAAGCACAGGCAACAAAAACAAAGATAAATAAATGGGACTATACAAAATGAAAAGGCTTCTGCACAGCAAAAGAAAAAAATCAGCAGAGTGAACAGACAACCTGTTGAATGGAAGAAAATGTTTGCAAACTCTTGATCCAACAAGGCATTAATATACAAATATACAAGAAATTCAACTCAATAGTAAAGAAAATAATAATCCCTTTTAAAAGTGGGCAAAGGACATAAATGGACATTTTTCAAAAGAAGACAAATGACAATGAATATATTTAAAAAATATGCTCAGCCCCACTAATCATCAGGAACATGCAAATCAAAACCATAGTGAGATATCATCTTATCCCAGTTAGAGTGGCTATTACTAAAAATACTAAAGTAAGAGATGCTGGTGAGAATGTGGAGAAAACGGGACTCAGATACTGTTCTTGGGAATGTAAGTTAGTACAACCATTATGAAAAATAGTATGCAGATTTCTCAAAAAAATAAAAATAACACTGTCATACACTCCAGCAATCTCACTACTGGGCATTTGTCCAAAGGAAAAGAAATCAGTGTTTTACAAAGGTGCATGCACTTCCATGTTCATTGCAGCACTATTCACAATATCAAAGACATGAAATCAACCTTCGTGTCCATCAGTGAACTAATGGATGAAAAAAATGTGAAATAGAAACACAGCAGAATACTATTCAGCCATAAAAAGAAATGAAATCCTGTCATTTGCAGCAACACAGATGGAACTCGAAGTCATTGTGTTACATGAAATAAGCCAGCTGTAGAAAGACAAATATTCCATGTTCTTACTTATATGTGGAGGCTAAAAAAATGGATCTCATAAAGGTAGAGAGTAGAATGATAGATATCAGAGGCTAGGAAGGGTGTGTGAGTGGGGCAGGGGGGATGAAGACAGGTTAATGGGTACAAATATACAATTAAGTAGAAGGAATACATTCTCTTTCTATGTTCCCCACTTTCCCCCTCTCAGGCCCTGCTTTAATAACTCTTATAACCAAGAATCCTTTCCTGGATTCAACGTTATCCTCAGGCTATGCTATCTACATCCCTTCTGTCACTTTGTTCACAGTTACGAGTGTCTAAAGAAGTCTTTAAAAAGGCAAGAAATGCAAATATTGGAAGGAAGGAATAAAGATATACCCTCAACTTTCTAATCCAAATGTACATGGGTATGAGCAGACTCATTGAAAACATGTCAAGGGGAGTATCCTTAGCAGAGACCCTGATTTCAGTTAGGCCAAAACATGGGGTTATCATTCAGCAAAGAAGCTCAGAATTTACTGGGGCTTTATTATCTTGCTAGAGATATTTTAGCAAGTACAAAGGTCGGGTATTGTAGGAAGGGAAGAAAGTGAGCAAGAAAAAAAGAGAGAGGAGATGAATTTGTTGTAGGTAAAGAGTACAAAGTGAGTTGTGGAGATGACATTGGTAGAGCAGTGTTTCCCAAACTTTCTTATGCATAAGATCTAACTGCACCCAGGTGAAAATACATTTCTCCAGTTTTCACCCAGGTATGATCCCCAGAACAAGAAATTTGAACTTTTTAACAAACACTGTGGGTGATTTTTTTGATGGTGCATTCTTAGAGGGTCCTTAGAGGGGTGTGTGTGTGTGTGTGTGTGTGTGTGTGTGTGTGCATAGGTGCTAGTACTTAGCTGTTAAACAAAGATGATGGACATGGAGAATTTGGGTTCTAACAGTTCCTTGGAGCTCCATGGATCTTTGAACTACACAGAATTACCTGTGGCTTGAATGGTTAATTGTCTGATAAGTGTGTTCCTTAGGCATTCCCTTCAGTGTTTAAAGCTGGCATCGGTGGTTGTTATATCAGCGATCAGTACAATGAAGCAAGGGAGTATGAAGTCCTGGCTATTTCATGCTATGATTATGTGGCTTAGAGGATTGAAGCCTCAAAGACTCGAGGCAGTTTCAGTCCAGCAGTGGTGTTCTTGGGAGTATCTGGCTGAGATTCTTGGCTGGCTTGAGCACATGGCTTTTTATTATGTTCAGCCAAAACTGTGTTATAAGGGTGAATCAGGGCAGTGGTGTCAGGGGCCAAGATGAAAAGCAGAGTCGAGAAATATCTAAGCTACAACTGTGAGAGGAGTTTGTGATTGGTTATAAGGGAGAGACAGAAAGATAAAGGAGCTTTCTGCCTTGGAGACTAGGTAACTGGTGATGCTGTGGATGGACAGGAAATGCAGGATAAAGAGCCTGTTTTCTAGGGTAGAAAAACTCAGTTTTGCATCCCTGGAGTTTAAGGTGCCTATGCTACATTTATATGGGAATGCTCAATGTTACATGTTTATGGAACTCAGTAAAGAGGAATGGGTGGAAGCTCCAGGTTCCATAGTGGGATGGTTAATTTTATGTACCTAGTTGGTTGGGCCACAGTGCCCAGATATTTGATTAAATATTATTATGGATGTTTCTGGGAAGGTGTCTTTTAGATGAGACTTACCAGTGGTCCCCAAATGTTTTGGCACCAGGGACCAGTTTTGTGAAAGGCAGTTTTTCCACGGCTGGCGTAGGTGATGGTTTAGAGATCAGGCATTAGATTCTTGCAATGAGCCATCACCTAGATTCCACATATGTGCAGTTCACAATAGGGTTTGTGCTCCTTGGAGAATCTAGTGCTGTAGCTGATCTGAAAGGAGGTGGAGCTCAGGTGGAAACGCTCACTTGTCCAGAGGTCACCTGCTGTGCAGCCTGGTTCCTAACAGGCCATGGACCAGTACTGATCCATGGCTCAGGGTTGGGAACCTCTGAGATGATTGTTTAAAGCAGTGGACTTTGATTTAAGCAGACTACCATCTTTAGTGTGAGTGGTCTCATCTACTCCATTGAGGGTCTTAATAGCAGAAAAACTGATATTGGCCAGGCGCGGTGGCTCATGCCTCTAATCCCAGCACTTTGGGAGCCTGAGGCGGGTGGATCATGAGGTCAAGAGATTGAGGCCAACCTGGTCAACATGGTGAAACCCCGTCTCTACTAAAAATACAAAAAATAAATTTAGCCGGGCACGGTGGTGCGAGCCTGTAGTCCTGGCTACTAGGGAGGCTGAGGCAGGAGAATTGCTTGAACCCAGGAGGCGGAGGTTGCGGTGAGCCGAGACTGTGCCCTTGCACTCCAGCCTGGGTAACAAGAGCAAAACTCCTTCTCAAAAAAAAAAAAAATTAGAGAAAGAATAAAAGAAAAGAAAAACTATCACCTGCTCAAGATGGAATTTTGCCACCTGTCTGCCTTCAGGCTCAGACTGTGACTCTTTTTGTATCTCCAGATTACTGGCCTACCTTGCAGATTTTGAACCTGCACCTGCACAAATACAGGAACCGATTACTTAATTTCCATCTCTCTCTCTCTCTCTCAGTATATTTATACATATAGGACCCTAATAAACATGGTATATACCCTGAGAGAGAGGGATGGGGAGAGGAGAAAGAGAGGGAGAGGAGAGAGAGAGAAAGAAGTATATATTTCAATATACACACACAGAGTCATGAGTGGCTTAAAACTGTGAATAAATTCTGAGAAATGGTTTTAGTTAATCATTTCTGAGAAATGGTTTTGATATGTTTTGTCTGTATCACCACCCAAATCTAATCTTAAATTTCCATGGGTTGTGAGAATTGCCCAGTGGGAGGTAGTTGAATCATGGGGGCAAGTCCTTCCCGTGCTGTTCTCATGATAGTGAATAAGTCTCATGAGATCTGATGGTTTTACAGAGGAGCTCCCCTGCACAAGCTCTTTCTCCTGCCACCATCCATGTAAGGAGTGACTTGCTCCTCCTTGCCTTCTGCCATGACTGTGAGGCCTCCCCAGCCATGTGGAACTGTAAATCCACTAAACCTCTTTTTCTTCCCAGTCTCAAGTATGAAGTAGTGTGAAAACAGGGTAATACAGTTTTCATTGTGTGAAGAGCAGAATGAGCTTACATAATTCTAGAGGGTACGCCTCATATGTGTATGTATTGCTCTTATACACATGGCACTGTACTGAATACTACAGAAAATTTAACACAACAGTAAGTTTTTGTGTATCTAAACATATTTAAACATAGAAAAGATAGTGTATCATGCCTACAGATTTATATAATTGCTAGGCAATGGGAATTTTTTTAGTTCCATTATAATCTTATGGGGTTGCTGTTTTATATTCAGTTGTCATCCAAAATATCATTATGTGGCACATAGTATAACATACACACACACACACACACACACACACACACGTGCACACACATGGTGGTCCTGTTTCTCAGAAGAACCCAGTCTTCTCTGAAGATTGGAATTTGTCTAACAGTAATACATGATTTTCTTTTTCTGTATTGTATTTGGTAGCCTAAATTCAGGAGCAGAGCCAGCACTGTACTGTTCGTCTATGGTCCTAATGCAAGGTAACACTAGCAAGTTAGATAATGTTTCTTGTGGATAGAAATTAAGGTCAACATCAATGGGATCCAGGCTTAGTGGAGAATGAGGTGATGACAGAGAGGGAGCTGGTAGACATGATAAAAGGAAAGGTAAATAAAAAAAAAATCCTCCTCTTACCTTAGACTCCAAACTGTATTTTTAAGGCAGCCACGTTTCCTTCCACTGCTTGAAGAATTACCCAAAAAGCCACCACTGGTGCTTTCTAATTGGCCCAGAGAATTACTCCAGGTGGCTACAACTCTCACCATCCGCTTTGGACCTTCTCTCCAGTCTGGTGTCCCAGATTTCTCTGCCATTGGCATGATTACTTGGAAGCTTTCTTTCTGCCTGGCCCCAACAGATTGATTACCTATTTGGACAGTCTGCCATTCTTTGGACAAGCACTGCAACATGTGCAGCTTCTCAAATTACCCGCCATGGCAACTGCGGCCAGGAGTAAATGGTGGCCCATCCTCGAACACAGTTCCTAGGACACTAAGTGCCTGCTTCATGGGAGCATTGAGAGCTTCAATTCCATGTTCTTATGTTGAGCAAATTTTGTGTCCAAATTTCTCTTGTAAACAGAGACACAGTTAAAATACTGGTGATATTTTACAATGCCCACAACCACATAGGGATAAAGCATGCATGTTAGAGGGTTATAAGCATTAAGAATTTTATAATACTTGATAATCAATGCAGTTATTTGGTGATGTGAAAATGTAGCTCCCTTCAGAAAATAACTTGCTGTGGTTTAATCTCATGTTTTACAGAGAATTAGGCTATTATCCTGAACTTTCTTATTTGTTGAATCATCATCATGCCTTCTGGAATTTAGGAGCATGAATGATCAGGATAATCATTATTTATTTGGTTTGGAGTAAATTTGAAACTATGAAACAATTCAGCTTTGACCTTTGGAATTTCTTAGCAGAACCAGCTGTAGACCTAGTTTTGCCTACTTTTCAGGGAAAAGTTATTGTTTTTTGTGATCAGGTCATCCATCCAATAGAGAAACTGCATGAGCCTCTAGGTGTTTCACATTGCTGTGTAAGGAATACTGGGGATGCCATTCTTCATTTATCATAGCTGTTTGACTTGGCATTATTTTATGATGAAAGAAATATGGCATTTAGAGTCAGAAAAATCTGGAATTTCTTTCTTACTCTATCAAGCTGTCACCTTGAGAAACTGCATCATTTTCAGGTCTTTAGTTTCTGCATGTGTAAATTTGGTCTGTTGTTCCATTTTTAAAGTAGATGTAATCATTTCCACTAAGCTGTAAACGGAAGTTATAAATTGACTAATTTTACAGTAATATTACACATAAATAAAATTTACAGAGTGATTCTTGTTCTCTAGCTTTTTTTTTTAGTTGTAAATAATATCATGTAAAGATCATGTCTTTTTGGTCACCAGAGTGCCATATAAATTGTTAAAACTTATAGTTCATTAAATGTAAAGCTCGCTGATACTGATTTTCTTCTTTTTTAGTAGTGCTTTCTTGTATCATGTTCTTTTTTTAAATCGGAAAATATATTTTAAGTTGTTACACTTGTACTTCATTATTACATATCCAACATCAGTCAATAGAAACAGCATTTAAACTAGTAATTTCACAAATACGTATGTGGCAAACATTTGCACCACATTCAGAACATATTTTTTTACCATCTTTTAAATGTATCTTCCCTTAAGTATATGATAATTAATATAGATTTATTTCATTTTTTGTATTATTACCCTACCTTGTTCTTCTCCCTCTATTCTTTGTCCTTCAGAAAAATCTCTAATAAATCTTTTGCATGTCTATTTTGGGTATTTTTCTATATATCACAAATGCTATAACCACATATGTTACTACGTTTTTCCGTGATACTTTGATGTGGAGTTTATTTTGAGGTTTATTTATTTGTTTTTTATTTCGGTAGGTTTTTGGGGAACAGGTGGGGTTTGGTTACATTAACGAGTTCTTTAGTGGTGATTTCTGAGATTTCAGTGCAACCATCACTCAAGTAGTATATACTGTACCCTATGTGTTGTCTTTTATGTCTCATCCGCTTCTCACCCCTTCCCCTGAGTCTCCAAAGTTCACTGTATCATTGTTATGCCTTTGTATCCTCATAGCTTAGCTCCCACTTACAGTGAGAACATACACTCTTTGGTTTTCCATTCCTGAGTTACTTCACTTAGAATGGTATCCAATTCCATCCAGGCTGATGTGAATTGCCATTATTTCATTCCTTTTTATGGTTGAGTAGTATTCCATGGTATATATACCATAATTTCTTTATACACTTGTTGATTGGTGGACAGCTGGGCTGGCTCCATATTTTTGCAATTGCAAATTGGGCTGCTGTAAATATGTATGTGCAAGCATCTTTTTGATATAATGACATTTCCCCCTCTGGGTAGATACCCAGTGGTGGGATTGCTGGATCAAATGGTAGCTCTAATTTTAGTTCTTTAAGGAATCTCCACACTGTTTTTCATAGTGGTTGTACTGGTTAACATTCCCACTGGCAGTATGGAAGTGTTTCCTTTCCACTACATCCACACCAACATCTATATATTTTTTGATTTTTTTGAATATGGCTGTTCTTGTAGAAGTATAATAGCATTGAATTGTGGTTTTGGTTTCCTTTTCCTGGATCATTAGTCATGTTGAGCATTTTTTCATATGTTTGTTTGTTGGTCATTTGTATATCTTCTTTTGAGAATTGTCTATTCATGAACTTAGCCTACTTTTTGATGGGATTGTTTAATTTTTTCTTGTTAACTTGTTTGCGTTCCTTGTAGATTCTGGATATTTGTTCTTTTTCAGATGTACAGATTACAAAGATTTTTCTCTCACTTTGTGGGTTTTTTGTTTACTTTGCTAACTGTTTCTTTTGCTGTGCAGGAGCTTTTTAATTTAATTAAGTCCCATCTATTTATCTTTGTTTTTCTTGAATTTACTATTGAGTTTTCCTCATGAAGTCTTTGCCTAAGCCAATATTTAGAAGAGTTTTTCTGATGTTATTTCTAGAACTTTTAGTGTTTCAGATTTTTGATTTAAACCATTAATCTATCTTGAGTTTTTGTATAAGGTGAGAGTCGAGGGTCCAGTTTCATTCTTCTACGTGTGACTTGTTAGCACCATTTGTTGAATAGGGTGTCCTTTCCTCACTTTATGTTTTTGTTTGCTTTGTCAAAGATTATTTGGCTGGAATCATTGAGCCCTCCCCAAGTGCCTCTACAAGACAAAGTCAGAAATGGCTTCCCTGGGGACTGAGAGAGGCCACAGGGCTCTTCTCCTTGCATCTTTGACTCCTGTGTTTTGCTTGGCTCTCTACATTTGATCAATCTCCAGGTAAGGTCAAATTCTCCCATGATCTGGACCTTCAGGTTCCCCAGTGAGGGTGTGTGTTCTAGGACAGATCAATCCCCCTTTCACACTTGGGTCACTCAAAGTTTTTCATCTCTCTCCTAGGGCCTGCAGGAGAAATCTGCTTCCTTCAAAGGATCGGATAATTCTCTTGGTGTTCCTGATATATTCTTGTGGTAGTTCCTGGAGCAAAACCTCAGGATGTGAGTCTCCACATACTGCTCTGCTTCTTTAGCTTTTCTTCAGTGAGGTTTAAGCAAGGGAAAACTTTTGATAAAATAACCATGTGCCTGTCAACATTTGTATTTTAAAGTGATTGCTGACCTTTGTTCAGATGTAAAAATGTTAAAAATTTTATACTGTATATTATCAGCACACAGTAGAAGCAAACGTCAGAACAAACTTCTGCAACATCATAATTTATGAAAAAAACTGGGGTTGAGCATATCATAAATTCTTAAACTGTATCCTTTCAAATTCCACTCACATGTGGCCATTGACTTATAATTGAGAAATGGTCTTTCATTAAATCACCATTGTCACTGCAATCTATTGTAAAATAAATTAATTTAACATCTATTTATTTCTATTTCATCAATATTGTTACAGGAATTTTACTCACAGAAAGAGGCACTCAATTGTTGCAAGTTATTTTCTCTGCATTTGCAAATTTATTTTTAAAAATGTTTTATTATAAAATTGAATAATACAGTTTCCCTTACTGAATTGCTTTACACAAGTTGAAAATTTTCTAATAAAACTCTAAAATTCTAGTCATTACCATGTTGTATTCTGATATGTCTACTCTCTCTGCTAGCAGAGAACAAATTCTCTTTTTAAAATCATGACATAAATTATTTATTTAGTTGCAAAAGGACAAATGTATCTTCATGCTTTTTGAAATTCATATAAATTTATGGAAGGCAAATTCTCTTTTTTATAGAAAATAAAGCGTACTCATTATCAATTTCTTCATAACTACAGAACAGGTGATTTTGTGTAGCTTCAAGTAAATACTGCACTAACAACAGTGGTCAAGGAAACATTTGAATTTGTAGGAAAAACTTGGCAGCAAACGCATAAAACAACAGTGCAGCATATATTATGGGATTCTGTTATGTGAATATCTCTTTAAGTGGTCAACACATTATAATTTATTTTTTATGGGTGCCTCATTAATAAAACTGATTGGTAAGATTTAGTTTTACCATATAATTCTAAAAGAAATTTCTTACAATAGAGGGCACTAAACTAATTGCAGTAATTCACAGAATAACTCTTCTATAATATTTAACAAACAAGTACAACAGCTGATTTTAACCCCAACATCAATAGACCTATGAAGAAAAGCTCCCATTATAAGAGGACCAATATTGATATCTCCTATTCTATGAGACAGCTGGGCTGTCACAAATTTCAGAATAAAGCTGGTAATTAGGCAAAGAAAACTACTATGTTCTTTTTTTAATTTGACAACAGTTAGAAGGAATAAAATCCAGTGTTCAAGTGGCACAATAGGGAGACTATAGTTAAAAATAATTTATTGTATTTTTCAAAATAATGAAAAGAGTAGAATTAGAATTTCCTAGCAAAAATAAATGATATGTGTTCTAGGTGATGGTTATCCCAATTACCTTGACTTGATCCTTACATGTTGGATGATTGTATCAAAACGTCATATGTGCCCCATAATATCTACAGCTATTATGTATCCATAAAAGCTAAAAAATTCCAGTGCATAAGACTTACATATTTTAGCTATTTTTTGCAGCATCCTTTTCTTGACACACAACTAGGTGTCTTGTTAGAATACTCTGTGTTCAAATAAGATATTGAAATGTTGAACGTTTTTTCTAGTCTTCATTTTATTTCCTCTTTTCTTCCTCTCGGTTACTTGCATGATAAAACAGTATGCCTCAGGGAACTAAAACATTACAGAAAAACAGAAGATTTTAAGCCCATGAAATCTAGGGCCCCATGGTACTTGGGCTATAAAGAAAACACGATGAATCTGAATAAATCTAGATGAAGTTTTCCTAGGTTGGTGGAGGAGAAGGAACAGAGTCAAAGGAGAAATGAAGATATCTAAAAAGCCAATGTGTCCCTCGAAAGGGTCCTCATACTCTGTGTACAGCTTCGGAGTTCTACACAACAAAAGAACAACCCAACCGAAAAAAGTAGGCAAGGGACTTGAATACACATTTTTTTCTGCAGAAGATCTATAAACAGACAACAGATATATAAAAAGATATTTAACATCATTAGTGATCAAGAAATACCACTTTATACTCACTAGGCTGTCTAAAATATAAAAGACAGAAAATAACAAATGCTGACAACGTTGTGGAGAAAATGAAACTCTTACATGTAGCTGAGGAACTTTCAGAATGGTGCAGCCCCTTTGGAAAGCATTTTCGGTAGTACTTCAGAATGTTAAACATACAGTTACCACATGACCTAGCAATTTCACTCCTAAGTCTATACCCAAAAGAAATGAAAATTTATATGCATGCAAACCCTTGGACATGAATGATCACAGTGGGATTATTCATAATGATCAAAAGATGGGAGAAACTAAAGTGATGCAATGGTTAAATAACATATGGTATATCCACACAATGGAATGTTATTTGACAATAAAATACTGATGCATATTACAATAGGGTTGAACCTTAAAAAGTGTTATGCTAGAAAAAAGCTTTAAAAAAGACAATTAGAAATGAAGGAGAGATGAAAAAGAGAAACACTTAAAACAGTGTTATGCTAGGTGAAAGAGGCAAATCGCAAAAGACCACATATAGTATGATTTCATTTATATAAACAGTACAGGCAATTTATAGAGACAGAAAACAGGCTAGTGACTGTTAGGGGCTGAAAGAGAGAGGAATGTGGAGCTACTGCAAAAGGGTATAGAAGTATTTTGGAAATGGTGAAATCTTCTAAAATTAGAATTTTAACAACTTTGGGAATATACTAAAGAGACTAAAGTGTATATTTTAAAAGGATGAATTTTATTGTATGTGAATTGTAACTCATAAACAACAGTCAACTAGAATGAATGCAAGGATATCTTGAATCGTTGAATCTTGAATCATGGTCTATTCTCTTATGGGAGAATTGTGATATGGTTTGGATGTGTGTTCCCTCCAAATCTCATGTTGAAATGTGATCTGCAGTGTTGGAGGTGGTACCTACTGGAAGGTGTTTGGGCCATGGGGGTTGATCCATCATGAATGGGTTGGTGCCTTCCCCTTAATAATGAGTTCTCACTCTGTTAGTTCAGGCAAGAGCTGGTTGTTTAAGACAGCCTAGCATCTCTCTTGTTCCCTCTCTCACCAGGTGACATGCCTGCTACCCCTTCTCCTTCTATCATGATTGTAAACTTCTTGAGGCCATCACCAGAAGGAGATATTGGCACTGTGCTTCCTGTATAGTCTGCAGAACCATGAGCCAAAATAAACATCTTTTCTTTATAAATTACCCAGCTTTACGTACTCCCTTATAGCAATGCAAAGCAGCCTAATACAAATACTAATTGATTAGGCAGATTTTCAGAATGTATGACTAAGTTAGAATTTCCCCAGTCCTTTATAAGAAGAAATTTGAAGTAATTCCATAGAATGTTATGAGTGTTCTGGGAAGAAAATGGGTGATTTTTCAGAAGAAAAAGAGTATAAGAAAAACATGAAATTCAATTTTCAAATGACAGTTCTGAGAACACTTAAACAAGGAGGGATGTGGGAAGTGATTTTTAAGTCAGTATTTAGAAATAGGAATTTCTAAAATAACTGAATCTTTTTCTGGAGAGATTAAAAAAAATACTAGCATTATTCACCAAGTAAGTAAAAGCAACCAAGCTAGCATGGCCCTTAATGTCGTTAAGTGTAATCCATTGAGCACAAGTAGAATGTCGTCCCTTTCAACATCCTTTGGACACTAGGATACTAAGATACCAAGTAACCCTAGAAAACACAGTGATCATCCCAGGAGAGATTATATTTCTAGGGTAACCACTATGGATTCAATGAAACCAAAAGTCAAACTTCCAATTGGAAAACTGAACACACCATAATAATTATATGCATAATGAAAATGAGGCTTTGGAGGTCACGGGAAGTCTGCCAAGAGTGTAGGCATATTTATTTCTTGAGAATCTAAGCAGTAGACTTTAATTCACTTTTTCTCGAGTATTGCAGATTTCCTGTGTCCAGAGACAGAAAAATGACTCTGGTGAGAAGGAGGAAGTGGTTGGGAATATGGCTAGAACATGGCTCTCCACCAGTTAATGTGAGTCCATTGGGAGCTCCCTCTGTAAAGGGAAATTGTGCCTGCTTCCAAGTCCACATTTCCCATGTAGGAATGATGCTACTGTGTAAAGAAGAAAGAGCTTCTTGCAAGAATCAGGGGTGACCCTAGTTCCCGTCCTAAGAGCAATGTGAATTTCATCTCTATCCAGCCTTATCTACCCATCCATAAAAACTCTGGATATATGATACACATTTGTATCTGTTTGTGTTTGAGATGGGGTGGCGCTAATGATATCTACAGAGTCACATGCTAATTGGCATGTGAGTAGTAGTATTTTGGAGAAATTAGTTGAGAATATAGTTTTAGAATATAGTACAAGTCCCCAAAGAGATTTTTAATATATATTTACTGTATATAATGTGTGTGTGCATTATATACACATATATATATGCACACACACATCATATACAGTGTGTGTGTGTGTATATATATATAAAAAATACACAAAAAAATGGTACAGAGGTGGAAAAGAGTTTTGAAGTGTGCTTATGGTAACCACTGTGGTAGAAAAGATGACTTGAATTCACATGCAGATGCGGACTGATGAACATATCACATTAAGATGCAGCAGAAATGACACTGTGTAAAAGCCATGGCATCTCACTGGATACAAACAACCGAGCACTGCCTTCCCCACCAGAGCCTGTGTCTGGTTCATGCAGGTGCAAAACAGCCAGTACTCTTGAGAAGCACACACTGTACCATCATGCTCACAGGCTGTCATTTGGATTTTCACCCTTGGAGAATTGCATTTAAACAAGTGATTTATTATCAAATCACTTGTTTAAATAAATTCTAAAGTCCTTCCTAATTTGAAAATCTAGGGAAGTCTTATCATTAAATTGGCACTGACTTTTATTGTACCTGAAATTTGAATTATTGCTAGATCAGTTTTTACCTGGATAAATATCACAATATTTAGTTTCCCAAGTTTCCTTTGTTTTCTGTAAAGCTGATGAGAAAATCATTGTATTTATGCTCCATTTAGGGGACACCTTTCTATTTTATTGACTCTTACAAGTACCAAGATGAGAGCAATAGTTTCATCTTATGGCATGATAGTGTAGTTTCACTAGGTTTTTATAAAAAGAAGTATAGTGGTTCAATTTATCAGAACCTGACATGGAAAGATAAAAATGTGTTGCTAAAACACTTACCAGGAAGGATTTTTGGCTTTATCTCTCAGAGGTAAAGAGCATAAAAGTCTTCACTTTATCATTAAAACAAGAAAAAATGGCCAGGCGCGGTGGCTCAAGCCTGTAATCCCAGCACTTTGGGAGGCCGAGGTGGGTGGATCACGAGGTCAAGAGATTGAGACCATCCTGGTCAACATGGTGAAACCCCATCTCTACTAAAAATACAAAAAATTAGCTGGGCATGGTGGCGCGTGCCTGTAATCCCAGCTACTCAGGAAGCTGAGGCAGGAGAATTGCCTGAACCCAGGAGGCGGAGGTTGCGGTGAGCCAAGATCGCGCCATTGAATTCCAGCATGGGTAACGAAACTCCATCTCAAAAAAAAAAAAAGCAAGAAAAAAACCAGAAAAACTAAAATTCAATGACTTTTTAAGATCCACCAAAGACTTGAAATTGTAATTCAAACCAGCACTACCAAATCTGGAAAGACAGGTGCATCCAGAGAGGCACTGCTAAGGTTGACTAACCTGGAACAAATTTTGCTGGAGCCACAAACTCATAGAAACATGAAAATAGTAATTTTGACCAATTGCTGGAAGCTGAACATGGACTAGTGTGAGTGTGAGGATCTCTGTAGGCCCCAGTCTTAAGGGTCTTCCATCTTTTCATAGGCTTTGCCTCAAAGAACCTTACTAGGTTCTCATGATGAAGAGCTACTCATCTCAATCTCCTCAGGGAAGCATATCCTTTGTTACAATCTGGATTTCATGTGCATGCATATGTTTGAAATTAATTTCTTTATACTGAAATTTGGAGGAAACAGTTGTAAGTATATCAATGACTTCCTTCAGTCTTCACTTAATTGAACAATTTTAACATAAATTTTGAGGCGTAAATGTTTTCAACAGTATCCTCTCCTTTCTACTTACCTGATTAGTAAAACATTCTCTAAATACATCTTTAAATGAATTTCTCTAATTTCAAATAAGTAGAACAGCAGATGCAAAATTGTAAATCTGGATATAAAGATTCTCTTGTTATTTACCTAGTGTTTTTATTCCCTGATATCAAGCAAAGAAGCAGAGCAATAAATTTCTCAACTAGAAAAATTCACAACAGCTTAGAATATATTTGTTTTAAAAATATGATTAAATTATTATAACAAAGTTTTGATAACTCTAGTACAAAACTGCTATCTTTTTACAAGGTATATATTTTTTCCTTATGTGAAGAAATAGTAACATTCCTGAATCACTTTATTATATAAGGGTAACTTTATTGGGAGGCCGAGGCAGGTGGATCACCTGAGGTCAGGAGTTTGAGATCAGCCTGGCTAACATGATGAAACCCTGTCTCTACTAAAAATACAAAAATTAGCTGGGCGTGGTGGTGGTTACCTGTAATCCCAGCTACTTGGGAGGCTGAGGCAGGAGAACTGCTTGAACCAGGAGGTAGAGGTTTTTGTTTAAAAAAATGTTAATCAGTCAAATCTTCTGAACTATTGTGTTTAGATAAAAACTGAAACAATGTTTTATTCTCAACCCAATAGCAGCTCAGTGCATGATGCCTTGTTCTAGGCTTATCTGAGACTGTTATAATTTTAGATCACTCAGTATGATCTCAACTAAACAAAGATGGAAATGGATTATTTAGGTCATCTGGTAGTGTCATAAAATAAAGTTTTCTCCACTATCTTCGATTAACTTCATGTAAAGTGTTCAGGAAGAGGTCTTAAAAAGCCTCTTTTAGAACGGGAGCTAATCTTTCTAAGTGAGGAAAGCAAACCATTTCCGTTTGGACCATCAATCAATGAATAAGCAACTTGGTTCCAATTGGAAATCTGCTGCTGCATTGTCAGATAGGACCAGTTATTAACCCGTCCCTCAGCAGAATGTATTATTTCCATTACTTTCATCCTTCCTGATGAGCAGATAAATTGATAGAAAAAAATGATTTGAACGAAATAGACAGAGCGGAAGATGATATATTTGCAGGGCACCAAGGTGTAAATGAAATTCCTAATAGCTTCCATTTTATCTGAACATAGTAGAGCAAAACTAAGTCAAGGAAATGAAAAAGACTTAAGCGTGACAGTATGGCACCATTCATGCTCATTTTGGATTAAAAAAGCTAAGCATAAAGGAAAAGGAGATATAGACCCTGCCCTCAAGGAGTTTTCAGCTGAGAAAACAGAAGGAAGGGAAAATAAAGCATAAGAGTGTGACATGCATAGTGACAGCAGTCAACCCAGGGTGTCTGGAAGTACACTAGCAAGGAACCTTGTCCATAATATCAGGGCCAGGAAGACTTCTTGTATTGAGATTTTAAAGATGCATCAGTGTTAGACAAATGAATGAAAAGGAAAGAGGGAAAGAGCATTTTATGTAGAAAGAAGAGAAGGGAAAAAGAAAGAAGGTCTGAGAAACCCAGGCAGGAATGAAAACTATGAGTATTTGGTTTAGGATGGCTGATGTGTAGGGATTGGGTGGTTATGAAGTAAGAAATTAGGTGGATATATAGAGAGGGTGCAGATTGCCTTTTTAGAAAAGGTGAGAGGAAGGACTATTGCTAAAGGAGATTCAGAATAAAGACATTTTATCAGGACCAAGTAACCTACATATAGGCTCACGGGGAGTAGCTCAACTCCCCCTGAGGAGGAGAAGCTGAAAGACACAAAGGTGTGAAAAGTTCATTCTCAAAATGACTGGAATCCTATCTTTCAAATGTGTAGGTGAAGAAAGTGAAGCGATATTGATTTTGATTTTGCAGCTGTCGGGGACGGAGATTGGCAAAGTTCTTGACAGATTGTCTTTTTTGCCAGAGGAATGTGGTTCTCAACTGGGCTCAATTTTTCCTCACTAGTATATTTCAATATTGGACAATGTTTGGAGACACTCTAGATTGTCAAAACTGTTGAAGGCACTGCTGCTGGCATCTAAGGCATGGAGGCCAGGGTTGCTGCTAAACATTCTGCAAAAACACAGCAGAACCCCCTGCAGGGCAGGTCTATGGATGGTCTTGGATCAGCCCAGTTTTCTCTCCTTTATAGTTTTCAAGAATAACTGTAGAATGTGCTGGGAATGCCATATCTTGGGACAAGGGGGAGGTGGCTGAAACAGGCCTAGATCTGTTTTAGCCCTGAAACCCCCAAGCAAGATGTCTTTGAACACTTTAGCCCAGCATGCGTGTGACCCCCAGGGTATAAAACCCAGGGCAAGCTGCTTTCCAGGGGCCCTCAGCTGTAGTGCAAGTGGGACGGACACAGTTCAGATTCTATCTGCCCCAGGCAGCTTTCCTGAGTAATAAATCCTAGGCTTCTGGTGTCCTTTGCTGCCTATCTGTAAATAGTAAATCCACTTCATGTAACTTGCTATGTGTGCAGATGTATGGCCAGACTCAAACCAGTGGGTAACTAGTGCACAGTGAACCTACTTTGCACACCCCACATAAAAAAATTATTCAGCCCAATATTTCCATGGTACCCTAGGTTGAAAATCCTGCTTTATGAAGTAGTTAATGATGTTATTTGCAGAATTAGGGATTTGAAGATTAGTTAGGAACTTTAAAAGAATAGACTGAATTTGGAATAGCTGTTCAGCAGAATGGTGGAAATGCTCAGGATGGTGAGATATGGACAAAGGTTGGCCAAAAATCTGTGTGGCTACAAAATTTAGTGTGTCCAAGAAGTAAAGTAGTAGACAAAATTCAATTGAATTACAAAATGTTAAGCAAGAAGACATGTATTGTGCTTCGGCTGTAGAGGGTGGACACCAAGTTCACTATGTAGGAGGAAGGTTTGGGCCTCAGAGCAGGCAAGATGAGGCTGGGACCATGTCACTGCGTTGCCTGTCTCTATTTGTCATTCAGATCTCAACTTATTGGCCATCTGCCTTCTCCTGCCTCCTCTCTACTGAAACTGCTTTCCCCCAGGAAGCCAGTAACTTCATTACCCTTTAATTCAAGAGACACGCTTCCCTGCTTACCTACCTTACATTTGAATGTCTGTCCTTGTTGACCACTTGATTCTTCCTGAAACAAACTTCACTCTTGGTTCTTGCGATGTGCAAACTTTCTGTCTTTTGTTTCTGTATCAGATTCTTAATTATTTACTTTACGATAGCCTCTGTCTTTGGCCCTCTTCTCATCTCACTGCCATCTCCATCTGAATGTTTCATAAGGAACTTAAATTCCATGTATGCAAAATTGAACTCCTTTTCTTTCCCTGACAAGCTCCTTTTTGTATTTTTTAGCACTGAGTGATATCAACATAAATAGAGATAGCTATATTGGTAAAGATGATGAATGTGACAGAAAACCCAAATTGATGTTGGCTTAACCATCCTAGATTTTATTCTGTTATGTAAAAAAGGCCAGAAGTCAGCAGTTCTGGGCTTGTGTGACAGTTCCATGCATTTTTAGAAATCATTTTCTTCTAGATTATTTCTCTGCCACCCCTACACTTCTCTCCAGTTTAGCATTGTCACAGATACCCGGCAGAGCTTCAACTAACATCATCATCATCATCATCATGTAAGATAGTAGAAAAAAACCACTATGATTCAATTTAAGAACGCTTCTATTAAGTTGCACATGTTAATACTGCTTAGAACTCTGAACTCGGTCCCATGTCCAAAGCAAGCTTCAGAGGAAGCTGGTTAATGTAGCATTATTTCAGGCAGCTCTGTACCCAACTGAACAGCTGTTTCTAGTGCCATAGAAGGGACACTAGGCATTAGCAGCCCCTGCTATGCAGTCCAATGCTTAGAAATCTAGGCATAAATCTATTTTTCTTCTCCCACTCTCACTTCTCATGCTCATTCAGTCCCACATCTATTGATTCCATCTTTCACATTTTCAAACGTTTATTATTGCTTTCATCTGTGTTGCTATAGTCTCTCAATCAGTTTCCTTATCTATAGACTTGGGTCTAAGAAATCTATTTACAACATGAAGACACATCCTTAAAACAAATAACTACTAAAATTTATTGTTACTCTGCTCTAACAAACTATCATTAACTGTAGAATAATGTCTAAATTTATTAATGCCATTTATGTCTGCTGTGATTTCTCTGCTCCTTAAAATACAGAAATTGTTTCCAAAATTCTATCCCATGACTTGTTAAAAGCCTAATATCATCTCAAAATGTCAGTGTATTACCAGAAAATTTAGTTTCTCATGATCAACTCTGACTCTAAGCATCTGTTTTATGGAAGTGGTTTATTTTAAGGACAGATGATGATGTTCCTGTTTTGTGCTAGGTCAGGAACTAGGCATAAGACTCAGCTACTTTGTTTGAATGACAGGTTAAAAGTAATTACTAAGGGTTGATCATGTGGTCAATAGATTGGATATTTGATGATACCAAAGATATTAGCATTTAGTCCTGTGGCAAAATAGGTTTAAAATTGAAGATGAAATATTTATCATTTGTTATTCAACAGTTCCTTGCTTTTTATTAACCTAAAGAAATTTCCTTGTCGTTACTAGCTTAAATCCAAGCTGTAAATACAAAAAGAAAAAAATAAAACCTCGAAATTAAACCCTATCGTTTCATTACATTTAGATCCCCATAATAATAGCTACATTTGTTGACAGCTTCCCATGTGCCAAGCACTGTGTTTGGCATTTTATGTACATCTAATTTAAGTCACTTCCTTCTTTCTTTCCCTAGGTTTGATTTTAGATGAGGCATTCTTAACTCTCGAACTCATTTTAGCTACTTCAGCACATTGCTGAGTCACTCTTCCTCTACATGGGTCAGTTCCCTTTCTTTATTCCATTAATTCTGGTATATTCCCAATGCAGTCGAGTTCAATCCTTTTTGTTGCTTGCTAACTCCTTTCTTCAGGGCTCACCTTTTATTTCTATAAGTTCCCATATTATTGACCCAAACTGTATTAGTCTGTTTCACACTGCTAAAAAGACCTGCCCAAGATTGAGTAATGTATAAAGGAAAGAGGTTGAATTAACTTGCAGTTGAGCATGGCTGGTGAGGCCTCAGGAAACTTACAATTATGGTGGAAGGTCAAGGGGAAGCAAAGCATCTTGTTCACAAGGTGGCAGGAAGGAGAATGAATGCAGAAAGAACTACCAAATACAAAAACCATCAGGTCTCATGAGTACTTCCTCACGATCCTGTAAACGGCATGGAGGAAACCGCCTTCCTCTAGTCAGTCTCTCTCTTGATGTGTGGGGATTATAGAAATTACAATTCCAGATGAGATTTTGGGTAGGGACACAGTCAAACCATATCATGAACCAAGACAGTTTCTGCCTTAAGTGGAATACTTACATTAAGATAATAGCATTGATTTATTCTATTTCATGCTTTAAAATTTTCTTAGTGATGAATCTCTTTTCCTTCTGTATCCTTTTCTCTTGCCATTCCGACCTTCTCTCTCTCTCTCTCTCTCTCACTTTCTCTCTCTCTCTCTCTCCACATACTCTGGACATTGACTCCTAATGTCTTTCTTTACTATAGCCATCCTCCTCTCCCTACTTGTCTTGTAATTTACACTCAACCTGGCATTGCAGCTCTTGCACCTTTTTTTCCCTTGAAGGCTTTACCTGAGTCTCACCAAGTTTCAAAAGAGTGGGGTATGTGCTTTTGCCATAAATTCTATTCTTCCGTTTTTGGATTTTCAATTTCCTTTTTTCCCCATGGCTTTCTATTTTAAAACACTCTCTTTTATTTTTCCAAAAACATCTTTAACTTCTCCCCAATTATCCCAAATTTATCTGTCCTACACAAGCATACATCTAGATAAAATCTTCTATACCCACTGTATTTACTTCTTCACCTCCCACTTACTCCCCTGTCTACTCCTGTCTGCATTTGCTCCCTCAGACTTCAATAAATTTGCTTTTTTTTCTATGGTGACTGCTGACCTTTGTGTCACTAAATCCAACGTGTTATTTTCAACTCTTTTATTACTTGATTCTTTAGTAAGTGTTGACTCTTTATTACTCCTTGTCTTCTGTTTTCAAATTTTGAGAACACTTTAAACTTTTTTATTTCTTGGTGAGAAGGCAATGGATAGATGAAAAAGAATATGTAGAGCAATAAAGGTCTACCTCTGACTCCTGCTCTCTATTTCCCTGGGTCTGCTTTCAAGAAGAAACTACTTTTAGCAGTTTCTCATCAATCTTTGCAGATGGTAATATATATATACATATATATATATATATATATATATAATTATATATATTTTTTCATATCCACTCAATGCCTCCTTTCATTTTTACACAAAGATCCAGTATCTTATTCTATAACAAGTAACTTGTTCTCTAATTGTATATGCATAAATGTTTTGCAAATTGTTTCTTGTTAGAGATGAATCTTTTTAATGGCAGCATAACAGTCCATTGTGTTCCAACACCACTGTTTAACTGATGTAAAGAGTGCTTTTTTTCACATTGTAATTACTATTAGTCTCAAGAAGGAGCTCTGGACACTCTTAAACTGTAATAGAAAATTGCTATTATACATCAGTTTCTGAATGCAGATAGAACTACTGTATGATTCTGCTGGGCATTTCCCTGGGGTCTTTTTTTCAGGATCTTTGCTTGGTCTATAAATATAAAATAAGAAAGACCAGGAAACATTAGTTTTCTAGCTCTGAAACAGTATGGGGCAGCTTTCCTCCTGGCAACATTTGACTTTTAGAGATGACTTTGGCCAGCACTTTCTCAAGTGCACTCATCTGAGTGTGTGAGTTGTTGTGACTGTTGAGTCCTCTCAGTCTATGGGCTTCCATTGTTGGAATAAATGGAAGCCCATGTATGTTAATTCTCAGAAATGTTCTTGAAACTTTTTTGACTCTTTCTTCTCCTTCATTTTCTAATTACGTTTTTTTGTTCTTTGGATATTAGCCCTCTTGGAATCATCTAATTTTCTTACCTTTTCTCTATTAATTTTTATTTTATTTTTCTAATATTGAGACTTTTTTGAAATTTACCTTCCATATAAGTTTCCTATTGCTATTATAACAAATTATCACTCACTTGTAGCTGAAAACAATAGAAATGTATTACCTTACAGTTCTGGAGGCTGGAAGTCTGAAACGGGTCTCACTGAGTTAAATCAAGTTGTCAGGGTCACAGGATCCTCAGGGTGTTGCTTTGCTAGCCAGAAACCTCTATGGCCGGTGGCACCTCTACTTGAGTTTTGCTTGTGTCTGCTGGGCTTATTCTGCCACCTCAGCCCAGCAGGCTGTGCTCAGCTTGCACTACCAGCCCAGATCCCATGCCTGCTGAGGGTGTCAGGTGTGGAGCCAGGAGGGATGTATAAGTGAGTGAATGCAGGGTCCAGGCAATGCACACAGTCAGGCATGCTGGCTGCTGCAGCAGTGTGGGTAGCTCCAGGTACCAGCAAAGACTCTGGCTCCATGTGAGGCTGTAGCTGGACTAGACACAGTCAAGTAGCTCCTGCTGTGGGGACTAACGTCTGAATGAGGGGAATGCAGTGGTGCCTGAAAGGATGGAGATACAAGAAACCATAGAGCTCCAAAGAGGGTATTACAGAATGTCAGAGGCCTGGCTTGGGGAGCCCTGAGGTCTGGGATCCCAAAAGGTCTGCAGCCCTCTTCTCCTAATTGCCTGCAGCTTAGTGAGTAGGGAGGCGTGTTTGGAGCAGGGGAGGGGAGCGTGTTTCAGCTCATTTGTGCTGCAGCTCTTTCACCTGCCACTCAGCTCCAACCCATGGTTCCTGGGCTGGCCTGGACTTGCTACTGCTTCCCATCACATGGGGCAGGTGCCAGGCTATAGTGTTATAGACCCTTTAGCTCCCTCCTGCAGCTCAATGAGCCAGCCAGGGAAGAGTTACAGCTCCTTTTGCTCTCACTGTTCAGTGGAGCCTGAGTTTTTGCCCTGAGTCTAGGAAGAATGAAGTTACACAGACAACCTGAGAGTGAGCAAGGTGAAGTGATTTACAGGGAAACAAAACAGCTCTCAGTAAAGAAGAGATGTGAAATGGAAAGCTCCTATCCACAGGCAGGTAGTCCCAATAAGTGTCTGAGTCATGCTGAGTCTAAGGTTTTTATGGACTCAGAATGGAGGAAGTGCAGGCTGATTGGTCCATGGTTAGGAGGAAGGTATGTGCTGACCGATCTATGGGTGGCCATGGGTGGGCCTGGAAAAATAACACCATTGCATTAGTCGGGGTTCTCTACAGGGACATAAATAATAAGTATATCCATATAGACACATAGATATATAAAAGGGAGTTTATTAGGTATTAACTCACATAATCACTAGGTCCCACAATAGGCCATCTGCAGTCTGAGGAGCAAGGAAAGCCAGTTCAATTCCCAAAACTGAAGAACTTGGAGTCCAAGGTTTGAGGGCAGGAAGCATTCAGCACAAAAGAAAGATGCAGGCTGGGAGGCTAGGCCAGTCTAGTCTTTTCATGTTTTTCTGCCTGCTTTATATTCTAGCCATGCTGACAGCTGATTAGATGGTGTCCAACCAGATTAAGCATGGGTCTGCCTTTCCTAGCCCAGTAATTCAAATGTTAGTCTCCTTTGGCAAAGTCCTTACAGACACACCCAGGATCAATACTTTGCATCCTTCAATCCAGTCAAGTTGACACTCAGTATTAACTATCACAACCATCCAATTGGCTAAGAGGAATCAAGGAAGTTCTCATTCTGGGTTATGAACTCCATCTGAAAATGGCAGCCCAGCCCCCAAGTTTCAGGCCATTCCTGGCTTGAACGTTGGACCTCACCAGAGACCTGTCCCTCCCCTCCTAGGAACCAGTTTGCCTCCCACTACTGTCATCAGTAGAGCTGCCTTCCTTTCTGGAGGCCTTAGGGCAGGCTCCAGAAGAGAATTCATCGTTTTGTTTTTTCCAGTTTCTAGAGGCTTCCTGCTTGTATTCTTGGTTTATGACTCCCTTCCATCTTGAAAGCTAGAAATCACCCATTGACTATTTTCATATTGCATGTTGGAATTCCCTCTTCCACATTTAAAAACATCGTTACATTGGGCACACCTAGATGTCCTAATGGCTCTACCTATCTTTACGTTCAATTGATTAGCAATTTTAATTCTATCTGCAGCTTTAATTCATCTTTGCCATGTGATTTAATAAATTCTTAGGTTCCAGAAATTAGGACTTGGACATCTTTAAGGGCCTTTATATTTCCTAGTATACATCCTAAACCTGCAGGGTTTTTATTTTTCCACTGCTGTGACCACATGTTGTCTGAATATTCCTTTTCATGAATTGCTTTTCTTTTTCTTTTTAAAGTGGTTTGAGTATCTTGTCTCTCTAACAGTATTCATGATCCCTTATTGTTTTTGTAGTTTTTAATTTTTCTTTTTCATGCACAGTCTTTTTTCTTTGTCCCTTACCCTCCTCATTAGTATTGTTCTCTACCTTTCATGTTAAAAGGCTCTTCGTACGTCATTTGTTAGGTTTGTGCATTATCATTTATTGAATGGCTTTCCTCAGATCGTTGGAAATCCTTCATTTTATAATTATTTTCAAACATGAGAGACTACAAAGATATCAGAAAACTCTGCTGTTCCTGCTATTCTAACTTTTCTTCTTTTTTTTTTTTCTATTCTCATAGCCAACTCCTCCTCTTCCTATATCTCCCAGCTGACATGACACTATTTAAGGGTCAACTTTTTAAATCTTCTTGATTGGGTAAAAATATATTTAGTAAAGGATCCAATACATTCGGCATTTTCTTTTCAAAATCATCACACTTTTTATGATGTCCAATACACATGCCTTATTTGAATTCATTGGGACCAGAAAAAGAGGAAAATAAGTGGTGTATTAGTCCATTTTCATACTGTTATAAAGAAATACCTGAGACGGGGTAATTTATAAAGGAAAGAGGTTTAATTGACACACAGTTCTGCATGGCTGGGGAGGCCTCAGAAAACTTATAATCACGGCAGAAGAGTCAGCAAACACATCCTTCTTCACAAGGCGGCAGGAGAGAACGAGTGTGTGAGAACACAGGAAAAACTACCATTTATAAAACCATCAGATCTTGTGAGAATTCACCCACTATCACAAGAACAGCATAGAGGAAACTGCCATAATCCAATGACTTCTGCTAGGTTTCCTTCAACATCTAGTGATTACAATTCAAAATGAAATTTGGGTAAGGACACAAAACCTAAACATATTAGTTGGCATTGAGGGAACTATCATTGGGAAGTAGTGGGCCTATTTACCTTCCTGCCACTGCAGGCAACAACACAGCAGATCTTCCTTAGGAGAGCACTGGAGGAAATGGCATACTGTCTCCTCCAGGTTGACCTAAGTTTGGTCAAGAGTACAGGAGAAAGAAAAAGGTGAGTTTACCTACAATGTGATTTAAAGGGGCAAGTAAAAAAGAGGAGTAAAAGACCAGAGAGATAAGATGAAAGGGTATTCTGCTGGATCTAGGGAAGGCTTACACTGGGAATGATAACATTTTCACTCTCTGGCTCCTTTAATATGAAGTTTTCTTTCATTTCAGATATTAAACTAGGCAGATAAAATCTAGTTTTGATCAGTCATGACTAGTCTAACACACTGTGCTCTGTGTTTATCCCTTTGACACGAATTCCCTAAGTTTAGTTTATTTACCTCAGCTCCTGATTTGCAGTTACCTCCATTGGCAAACCATCCAGATTTCTTTCTCAGACATTCTGGTTTCAGTTCCCTGCTCATCTCTACAATTTGTGCTCTGCCAGTTTGACATTGTGTTCAAGCTCCAGTAGGAAACTTGCCCTCCCTATTCCAAGCCAGTTGGAATTTCTGATTGTCTCTCTTAACAGGCTTTATATTTATTTCCTTTCCTCTCCAGTCATGCATATAAGGGGAGCAGTATTCAGGAAATTGAATGGATTACACATTATGAGTAGGAACAAAAGTAATCGCTGGGCTAGCAAGACTTGACCTGAAATTCTGGAAGAAATATGAACATGAAGATCCATGAAGATACTCTGGCATTTTACTTCACACTTATTCTTAAACACATGATTTTCTACTTACTGGTATAAAAAATGTTCTGTAGCCAATTTCTCTGATATCTGGGACATCAGTGACTATTTGTTATTCTTTTCTGTCAAGATTTTGAATCCTATTTAAGAGACATTTGGAATCTGTATCGTACCAATATTCTGGTTCATAGCCATTGCCCAAAACGTCTTGGTTGTTAATATAGATAATGAATATATTCCTTGTAGAACTGTTATACAGGAATCCAAAAATTTAGAAATTTGTGCAAGTATAGTTTAAGGAACAGATAAAATTAATATCTGTCATTTAAATGATTTTAGTACCTATTATATCTTTGACAAAAATACTATTTATTCAATGATTTGTCCCTCTATCCCTATTAAACTCTATAAAGAATCTATAAAAGATTTAATATCGTTAACAACTATGATTTTAATGACTTTAATTAAAATAACAAATTGCTTTTGATTCTTCAGTGGCTATCGCATTTCTTAGCTATATGAAATATCACATTCATTCCCACATTTTAAAAATAGCTTTAGAAAACATTAAAACAGGATGAAGAACATTTAGAATGGTTTTGTCATTTCTGTCTCTCTTTTCTAAAAGTGATTTGGCATCTTTTACTCATAAAAGATGGAAATATATAATGAGAAAAGAACAATGACAATATGGAGAACTAGAGATAAAAAAGCAAACTTTACCAATGCAATACTTGATTGCATGGAAACCATATATTATTGTTATTCAAATAAGATTTTTCCATCAATTTATTTTCCATTGTTATCTCTATTCTATAGTCAATCCCTTTCATTCATCAGGGTTTGGTATCAACACTAGTGAATACTCCCATCTCAACTATGGTAAACTAGGTTAAGCTGTAGCCAGGCTAACAGACAACTGGTACATATCAGTGGCTTATCAACAAAAGTTCCTCCCTTATGCTATGTGTCCAAGATGGGCTTACTGAAGGACATGGGCAGACATTGTGGAAGAGGGACACAGCACCTAAGAACCTTGGACTGCTCCTCTGATTTAAAAATGATACACATGCCATTTCTATACACATTTCATTGGTCATAACAGGTCACGTGGTCATGCTTGAGTTCAACATGCTGGGAATGTATAGTTTTTTCCAAAGGGAGGGTGATTAAAGATGCATTGGATATTAAGGTGACCAAAAATACAATATATCTCATTTTCTTATTCTGCATGAAGAAGATTTAGTACTTTGAGGTTGTGTAAACTGTTCAAGGTCACACAACAGATAAATTATCAGACAAAAATTCACACTTAAACAGTTTAATTTCCAAAGCATGGGATTACAGTTTTACTGTGTCTCTTTCCTGAATATGTTTTGAGACTCTCCTATCACCAAGTAGTATGAAAAATTAGATTTGTTGAAAACATTTATAGAGAATCCATGTTTATCATAACTGTCCTACATTAATAATGGAATTCAAAATTTCCTATTTTTTTTTTCTTTTGTCCTTCCTTCCTTTGGTCATATCACAGTCATAACTTTGATTTTTACACTAAATTTTTATCTGCCTCTTCATGAATACAAAATCTGTGTAGTTACTTGAAAGTACTGCTGATGAGGAGGAGAATGCCAAGGGTTAATCAAACATAGGACATCACAGGTCATGGGAAAACTACATAATATATATCATGTTTTCTAACTTTTAAAGTAGCTGACAGTTTGGTTTCAAGCATTGTAGTTTTAGTTTCTAATGTTAGTTTACATTGTTATGCTTTCTAACTAAAGAGTTCAAGTAAATTGTAGTATAACTCATTTCTGTTTCATTGCTATGGACTATCGCAATATCATTCAATTACACAACCTCATAAAATGTTTGGGGACAAATCTTTTATGGGTATTTGACACTCAGAATTATATTTAAGACTTTTATATATGTATCTCTAGAGAACTTATATTATTTAGATCTTATATGGATTATTCCTTTTCATGAAATAAATATTTGGATTTTGATGATTCTTGCCTCTTTAGCTGTGCAACTATTTTTTAAATAGTGTTTTAAGGTCGGGCGCGGTGGCTCAAGCCTGTAATCCCAGCACTTTGGGAGGCCGAGGCGGGTGGATCACGAGGTCAAGGGATCGAGACCATCCTGGTCAACATGGTGAAACCCCGTCTCCACTAAAAATACAAAAATTTAGCTGGGCATGGTGGCCTGTAATACCAGCTACTCAGGAGGCTGAGGCAGGAGAATTACCTGAACCCAGGAGGCAGAGGTTGTGGTGAGCCAAGATCGCGCCATTGCACTCCAGCCTGGGTAACAAGAGCGAAACTCCGTCTCTAAATAAATAAATAAATAAATAAATAAATAAATAAATAAATAAAATAGTGTTTTAAGTAGCTTAATTTAAATATGTTTTAAATGGCTGATATTTATATTTATAAATATATTTTTAAATAATACAGAAAAAATAGATTGTACTCTTAGCCTAGTTTGCTATTTTGCTTGTAGAATATTCTAAGTGCATGACAATTCCTGTGTAACATCATAAAACACATTCCTGTCAGTGCCTGGGGATAAAGTGTTAACCATTTCGTTTCTGATGTTTTGTTAACTGCATGTGGTATTGAGGCTGGGGGAAGACAAATGAAGAAAAATATTTTGAAGACGAAAAATAGGAGGTAAGTGAAGACTTTATTAAGAATACTATTCCAAGGATGTTAAAGTAAGTAGAATGCTGTAAATATTCATAGTATTTTTGTTCAAACTAAATATCTTATTAGAATGTAAGCATTTTTAGTATTAATTATTTCCTATTTGAATATAACAATTCCTAGGCTGGGACATGTTTGTTACTACCCAAAATGATACTTGGTACCAAGGATATATCATACATTATATATTGAATAAACAAATAAATAATGCATAAGAAAAATAAAATGCTTACACTTAAATTTTATAACTGGAAATTAAATTTAACTTATTGTGGAGTTATTTATTTGCAATTAAGCATAAATATTGATAATTTATAGGTTAATTTTATTAAGGATAAAATGACATACTAATTAAAGTTAAATATCACAGCGATAAAGTGATTATATTTTAAAATTAATTTCAGGAGGAGCAGTTGAGAAATCTGAAAGTTACTTTGAAAGTGTAATTGACTTACCTGGTAATGGAGTGCAGCTTTTACAACTGGCTTTTGCATAATAAATGGTCACTATTTCAGGTTTCAGTTTAACAATACTCTAAGGTTCTATTAAAGTTTCCAGGCACAGAGTCAGATTTTTAAAGTCCACAACAACGTCCAGTTGGAGAGGAGATTTGGCTTTCTTCAATATTTTCTTCTAAATGTAAGATAATCTTACTTCTTAGTGAAGCTTGATTCAAATTATTTGTACTGGAAATCAAATTATCCAAGAACAATTAAGTCTGTGCATTCCAAGTTATTATCTGATGTTTTTACCAGATTGGCTCAAAGTATATAGTCCTTTTTGCTAAATAAACAGGTATCCTTATAAGGAAAATTCAATATAGACACTAAGACTGAATGTTAAAGAGGATATTTACTTATTGTTTCAGTTTATAATTCTTCATAATACCTAGAAATACGAAAATCCTTGCAGCTCTAATGTTCCCTATAGTTTGTTTCCATGTATATAAACAAGAAGCTAGACTTATTAACTATGTATTTTTAAATAATGATATGTATTTGAATAAAAATCAATATAAACATCTTAGAAGTTTGTAATCTGAGCTCCGTATGTTCAAAAATTCTTTGGGGTTCAAAACACCAGTATTATAAAAACAATTCGTTTTATTTTGAATCGCGATTTTGATAACATTTTATATATTTTTTTCTTATATGATCTTCTTAACAGTTATATGTTGCGGGCCGACTATTTGTTAAAAAATAGACTATAACTTAGAGAGTTTCAATGATTCGTGATGTTTACAAAGTTAGTGAAGATACAATTAAGACTTCCAACTTCTATTCTCTTTTCAGCATGGCAAATGTTTTTATATGTTTAACATATTTTTATTTATAATTTCACAATACTTCCATATCATTCCATGTTGAGTTTTGCTATCTTCAGTAAAATTTTATTAACTTGTGGAATTTCCCTGGCAATACTATATTTCAGGATTAAAAAAAATCTTTAAAGCAGAATCCCAAACAGTATTTCTCAAATTGTGGTTCACAGATAATCTGTCAGGGAGTGAATTATTTTGATGTTTGGAAGTGCAGGCCCCTTAGATCTATATAATGATAAGAATCTCTGAGGAAGGGTCAAGGGTCTGCATTATAACAAGCTCTCTGGGTAACATAAAATGTACATAACAATGAAGGAACAATCTTACCAGTGAAAGAAGATAATAAAATTGGTAGATAAATTGTAGTTAATCAGGAAATGCCTTTTAATGCTAAACTGAGGTTTTGGGATTAGATGGTAATAAGTTATTATACATTGTCAACCAAAGGAGGTTGTTAAATGATTATTTTATAGAATAATTTACCTAATAATGTAATGAAAGGTAACAAAAAGTAGAAACAGAATTGAAAACAAGGTAAGCTTTAGAAGGAGATTTCACAAATTTAGTCATAAAATGGTGTAAGGATAGAGGAGGATAGGATTAATTAAAGTATTAATTAAAAGGCAAATATAAAAATAGAAAATAAGAGGATCTTTGAGGGAAGAATAAATATAAGATTTAATATAAGGCAGGAAGGAATGACTTTAGGTTTCTAACCCAACAATCAAATACTTAGTGGTAGCAACACAAGCAGTGAAATAGGAAAGGTTCATAACTTGGGTTAGGAATAATTTGCCAATTATAAGCATATTAAATTTTGGAATTCAGTCAAGATATTCTAGGTAGAAATATGGATTGCAGCAAATCTATGAGGTGGCATTAGAAAAATGCTTTGAGAATTATTAGCATGAAAGTGAAACCTGAAAGAATGAAAGTATAAGAAATATCTGAGAAAATGAACAAAAAGGAGATAAAACATTGATGATAGATAAGATAGGTAAGTGAGAGTCACTGTTAATGGTAAGCACAGAACACAGTTGTTGGCTCTTCATGTGTACGAACTCATTTAATTGCACGAAAACCTTATGAGAAGGATACTATTGTAATCCACTTTTTAGAGGTAAAGAAACTGAGATCCTAGGAGGTCTAGAAATGGCTTAAGATTTCAGAAATAGAAAATAGCAGAAACAAAATAGCTAGAATATTTGGCTTCAGAGGCAATGCTCTCTATAATCTACTTGATTCTTGTGCCTTAGTTATGAAAGCTAACGAGCACAGGGAGCCAAGGAAGAACACTATTAAACTTACACACATCCACTTACAGAATGAGGAGAACTAAGTCCTAGGAAACTGTTGAATAGATATATGGAATCTCTATACAATCCGTTTTCATTTATTAACCCCTGACTACGGATACAACATGAATAATAATGGCAAAACTTCCTATCATGGGAGAAGTTTGAAGGTCTGAGAAAGAGATCATATTTCTGAATTATTGACCTCTGTGCAAAAATAAAGGACAAAGATATGGAAAGGTATTGTCCTAATCATTATGTTGCCATCTATAAAAATTAACTTATTAGAAAATAGTAATTAGACAGAAAGACTTAAAACCATAAAGAGGAAAACGTTTCTTCAGTTCATTAACTCAGAAGTGATAAGTGAATTCTTTCCTAATCCAACTAACTTGGGAATCTGTCAAACATAAATAGCAAAGAATAGGAATGCAACTTATTTCCAGTAAATCGATAGGATAGAATGGCTAATTATTCTATCCTATCGATCCTATCCACACACAATTATTATATTGAAATTGTATCTAAATTCTATTGAAGAGATGTTTTCAGTAAAGTTAAAAAAGACCAAAACAGTATGTAGTAATTATATTCCTCTTATGTATAAGCATTGCATGTCTGAAAAGATGAAAAGGGAGTAAGTCAATCAAATACATTCCCATTCATCCTATGTGATATAGATTTTACGGGCCAGACAGGCTGAACATTTTTATGCATGGTCACAGTTAATACCTGTTCCATAACTTTGCGATCCCAGAAACATACACTTTTATTGGGTGATCCTTGCATCTTAGTTAGTTTAGGTTGTGTCTTAGTTCATTTGGATTGCCACAAAAAATGCCTTAGATAGGGTAATTTATAAGCAACAGAAATGTATTGTTCACAGTTCTGGAAGCTGAGGATTTCAACATCAAGGCAGCAGATTTTGTGTCTGGTAAAAGTTCACTCTGTGCTCCACAAATAGTACCTTGCTGTTGAGGCCTCATATTGCACAAGAAAGCATTGTTTACTTATCTCTTGTAAGGGTAGTAATCCCATTCATGAGGTTGGAACATTATGACTTAGTCACCTCCCAAAGCCTCCACCTCTTAATGGTATCACGATGAGTATTAGGTTCCAACGTATGAATCTGGGGAGAAGGCGACCAAAATTCAGACCATAGAAGGATGTTGTAACACAATAGACCAGGTGGCTTAAATGACAGTTCTGGAGGCTGTGAACTTTGAGATCAGGCTGCCAGCATGATCGAGGTCCGGTGAGGTCTTGCTGACTTGTGTATAGCCCCTTTTTCACTGTGTCCTCAAGTGGTTTATAAGAGACGTTCTGGTGTCTCTTCCTCTTCTCATCACATCATGAGGGGTACACCTTCAAGACCTCATCTAAACCTGATTACCTGCCAAACGCCCCCCTTTCTATATAATCACCTTGGGGGTTAGGGCTTCAACAATATGAATTTTGGGGGTACACAGACATTTAGTTCATAACACCTTATGTTCATGAGAATTGACTCATGCTGATCACTAAAAATGTGTAGCCCATTTTGCTATTACCTCCTTTAGGATGAAGACAGAATCCAGCATAAACTATTAATACTCTCTCAACTTTCCTTCTGACCTCCACATTCTGCAAAAAATATTTTTCTGAAATACAGCTCATTAATTCATTCATTGTTCAACAAAAATACATTGTGTTCCTGCTGTGTGCAAGGCATTCTGTTAGATGCTATTTTAATTATCCTCCTTTTAAATTAAAAAAAAAGGTAGACTAATACTTTAATGGTTTTTCATTTATGCTTATGCAATATGCAAATATGGTTACTACATTACCTACAAAATAAATCCTAACTGTTAAACGCCAGAGTGTTTTAAAGTATGGTCTTGACCTTTTTTGCCTTTCACTTTCTTCCTGCTATTCTAGATGGATAGGAGTAATTCTTCTTTCTTACCTACTCTTTCTTGATTATTTATCTATATTCAAAATTTCCTCTCAAGTCCATTTTCTAGCATTTTATCCTACAAATGTCCTATTCACCATTTGAAACATAACACAAATGCTATTTTGTACAATGAGGCTTTTTCTCATTTTCTAACACCTGTCCTCTTTCACCCCGTCACCCAAGTAATCTTTTTAGAGTATGAATTCTGGTAAAATTCTATCTATAGTCTTCCTAAGACACTCAGTTTCTAACTAATGAGCACTTACTGTATGGCAGTCACCGTCCTGTAACCTGGAATGTGGTCAGGAAGAAATAGACAACACATTTCAGTCTCTGAATTTAAATTAGGTCTAATGGGAAGATTGGCATATAAATAGCAGAGTAGAAAACATTTGGTTGGTGCAGTATCATGCTAATGGTAAGAAATGTGAAACCAATTTAGCAAACAACTGTGGACGAAATATGGGGAGGGATAACATTAGAAGGAATACCTAATGTAGGTGATGGGGGGATGGATGCAGCAAACTACCATGGCATGTGTGTACCTATGTGACAATGCTGCACGATCAGCACATGTACCCCTGAACTTAAAGTATAATTAAAAAAAAAAAGAAAAAATGAGGAATGTTTAAAAATATAAAATAAAATGACGATGAAAAAATTGAGACCCAAATTCTAAGTTCTCTATCAATTCAAGCTCTGTAAAATACTGCGTCTTGCTCAGTGATAAGAAATAATCTCTATGACGTCTCAAACACAAGAAAAGCCTCAAGATGTTATAAACTTATCTTTCAGACAATGAAAACATAAAGTAAAAATCTTTTTAGTCTTTTTATGTAGGAAGCAAAAAGTATTCCTTAGTTACATACTGTATTACCGTTGTATAAGTAGATACTTAACATATGAAACAGTTTTATAGAGGAAGGAGTACTTCAGCTTGTACTATAGAAGGATAGCAGCTCTATGAAGATAAATATTGGCCAAAGCTTTTCTCATTACACATGATCGCATTTGCATCTAAAATAGCTGCCTTACCCTTATAATAACATAATCAGTTCAAGGATATAGTCAATATCAAGTTAAATCTAAGGGAAATTAAATAATGTGGCTCTTACAGAACAAATGAAAAATAACAATTTAATAAAGACATATATACAAAGTTGTAGAAGAACTTCACTGTTCACAAATGTGTAACTTACTACCAAAAGAAAAGATCATTCCAGATTATCCCATGGCTATACTACAATGCAAAGCAGTAAGAGAGTCATATAAAGAATCACTTTATTCCATTATTCTGAACAGAAGGTACATTGAAAAACCAATATAAATATATATTTAAAAGTTTTTTCAACATCGGAGTTGATTACTGAAGCTGAGAATGCTTGTCAGTATAAGTGATAATATCTCTTTTGATGTTAACTCAAGTAGATTTCATTCTGATGACCAAATTGATTAAAAAAATAGATGTAAGCTTTTCTCAGTATGAATTTTTGAAAGGAATACTTAGAAAGCATACATGGTTTAAAAGACAACTGTATGTGCTGGTTCAAAGCAGCCTCTCGAGCAAGGGTTTGAATCCTGGCACTAACACTACTGCTGTGACACCTGCTAGCTGCTTCATCTTGGCAAGCCACTTAAATGCTAATGTCCTCATCTGTGAAGCGTGATGATGATACACCTAGTCCATAAGGTTATTGCAGCAGGTAGCTGGGAGTCTATGGTATGAAATACTTAGGACATTGTCTGGCAGATGGTGGTTGCTATAAAATATTTGCTGTTATTATTATATATTTTATTATTGGGACCAATAAATAGGTTTAAATTTAAAGTCACACTTACATTTTAGGTAATGTTCCAGATGATTTTAGCATCAAGACACAAAATGTTGATCGATATAAATAAAGATGACACTTAAAGTAGTTTCTCATTTTGTTATTAGCAAGTGCTGGTGGCCTTTAGGTCATGGACACCTTCAAGACTCAAATATCATCTTCAATGCTAAAATTCTTTGATCTGGGAAAAGTCTATTCATATATATAGCTTTCCAACCTATTTTAGGAGATTCAAGGACAACATATTAGTAAACTCTTACATAGTTAATACTTTTGGACACAGGTACTGAAAAATATTTCATGACAAAGACACCAAAACCAGTCAGAGCAAGGAAAACTTGACAAACGAGATCTCATTAAAATTAAGAGCTTCTGCAAAGCAAAGGAAACTATCAACAGAGTAAATAGACAGCCTACAAAATGAGAGAAAATATTTGCAAACTATGCATCTGATAAAGGTCTAATATCTAGCATCTATAAAGAATGTAAACAAATTTGTGAGAGAGAAACAAACAAACCCATTAAAAAGTGGGCAAGGATGTGAATAGACACTTTTCAAAAGAAAGCATACACATAGCCAGCAAACATAAAAAAAGCCCAATGTCACTGATCATTAGAGAAATGCAAGTCAAAATCACAACAAGATACCATCTCACATCAGTCAGAATGGCTGTTAAAAAGTCAAAAAATAACAGATGCTGGTGAGGTTGCAGAGAAAAGAAAACTATTATACCCTACTGGGAGTGTAAGTTAGTTCAGCCATTGTGGAAAGCAATATGGTAATTCCTCAAAAAGCCAAAAGCGGAACTACCATTCCACCCAGCTATCCCATTACTAGATGTATAGTCAGAGGAATATAAGTCACTCTACCATAAAGGCACATGCATGTCAATGTTCATTGCAGCACTATAATAGCAAAGACATGGAATCTACCTAAATGCTCATCAAAGAAAATATGGTACATATACACCAGGGAATACTATGCAACCAAAAAAATAACAAGATTATGTCTTTTTTGGGAACGTGGATGGAGCTGGAGGCTATTATCCTTAGCAAAATAACACAGGAACAGAAAACCAAATACTGTATGTTCTCACTTATAAGTGGGAGCTAACTGATGAGAACATATGAACACAAAGAAGGGAACAATAGACACTGGGGTCTACTTGAGAGTGGAGGGTGAGAGGAGCGAGAAGAGCAGAAAACAACCCAATAGTTACTGGGTACTGGGCTTTGTACCTGGGTGATGAAATAATTTGTACAACAAATCCCCATGACATGAGTTTACCTATGTAACAAACCTTCACATGTACCTCTAAAGCTAAAATAAAAGTTTATTGTAAAAATTATTAACTTTTAAGAATTAGATTTATTTTGTTATTATTCTAACGAAAATATTAGGTAATTGTTTGTTTGTTTGTTTTTTGAGATGGAGTCTCACTCTGTCACCCAGGCTGGAGTGCAGTGGCACGATCTTGGCTCACTGCAACCTCTATCCCCAGGGGTCAAGCAATTCTCCTATCTCAGCCTCTTGAGTAGCTGGGATTACAGGCGCGCACCACTATGCTCGGCTGATATTTATATTTTTAGTAGAGACGGGATTTCACCCTGCTGGCCAGGCAGGTCTCGAACTCCTGACCTCATGATCCACAGGCTTCAGCCTCCCAAAGTGTTGGATTACAGGCATGAGCCACCACATCTGGCCAATATTAGGTAATTTTATGTGCAGAACGAAACTTTATCTTATCTAAGACATTTAAATGAAAAAGACACTTGCACACACGTTTGTAGTGGCACAATTCACAATTGCAAAAATATGGAACCAGCCTAAATGGCCATCAACCAATGAGTGGATAAGGAAAATGTAATATATATATGCATGGAATGGTACTCGGCCATAAAAAGAAACACAATAATGGCATTCGCAGTAACCTGGATGGAGTTGGTGACCCTTTTCATAAGTCAAGTTACTCAGGAATGGAAAACCAAATACCATATGTTGTCACTTATAAGTAGGAGCTAATCTACAAGGACACAAAGGCATAAGAATAATACAGTGGAATTTGGGGACTCCAGGGAAAGAGTGGGAGGAGGGTGAGTGATAACAGACGACACATTGGGTAGAGTATATAATACTCAGTTGATGGGTGCACCAAAATCTCACCAATCACCACTGAAGAACTTATTTATGTAACGGAAAACTGCCTATTCCCCCAAAACTATTGAAATAAAAAAATTTAAATATGTTCTCTATATATCATCTCTGAATATAATTATTTATATCATTATTTCATAATTTAGAAATAATTGCCACGTTTTTCTTTCTTTATAAAAACCCTTAAAGTTTTTAAAGTTGCTTGAAAAACATATTCAGAATTGTACCTTAAGGACAGCTCTGACATCTGGATGACAACTTACCTTAATTGGAAACATTAGGAAGGAACATTGATTGCATCAATCACTAAATGATGACGCTATGGCACCCCTGAAGTATTTATTCAGGGAAATTGAGGTGTGAGATTTTTTTTTTCCCCCTGGAAAACAACACCTGCTGAGTAGGCAAGATTTTTGCCTATAACTACATTCTGCTGTTGTAGTCACTGCAATAATTAAACTTTAACAAAATTAGTGTTTCAGACATTAAAAGTAATATCCCAATTTCATAATTTAAAAAATCATTGGGCTGGGCACGGTGGCTCATGCCTGTAATCCCAGCACTCTGGGGGGCCAAGGGGAGGCAGATCACCTGAGGTCAAGAGTTCAAGGCCAGCCTGGCCAACATGGTGAAACCCCTTCTCCACTAAAACTGCAAAAATTAGCTGAATGTGGTGGCATGTGCCTGTACTCCAAGCTACTTGAGAGGCTGAGGTAGAAGAATTGCTTAAACTCAGGAGTCAGAGGTTGCAGTGAGCCAAGATCATACCACTGCACTCCATCCTGGGCAACAGAATGAGACTCTGTCTCCATCTCAAAAACAAAAAATCAGCGAATACACTTTAATAGATTTTTGTTTCCACCAGACTGGAAGAAAAGGGTTCTGTAATACTCTTTTCTTTACCTGTCCAGTTATAACTCTAGAACTTCAACACTTTCTCAATTTTTTTATTTTTCTGCTCTTCTTTCGAAGGCTCAGAAATTGGTCTGAAGGAGCCTCCAGTGAAACAGTATCTGCATGTCTCCACTGCAAGATGCTCTCAAGATAAAGTACTTCTTTCCCAGATGTTGTCACCATGCCATGTGTGTGGAAACTGTTTCTTATCTGTTTGCAAGTTTGGGGAACAAAGTGCTTAGGCTCAATTCATGTGTAGGGATATTTTTTCCATTTTTTTAGAATGGAAAAAAAAATTAAAGTCTGTCTATCCTTTGACACTTTCCACACCTAAATTCAAGGATTTTTTTAAAAAATTTTATTTTTCTTGACAGGGTCTCACTCTGTCACCCAGGCTAGAGTGCAGTGGCACAATTTCAGTTCATTGCAACCTCTCTCCTGAACTCAGGCCATTCTCCCACCTCAGCCTCCTGAGTAGTTAATTTTTGTGTTAGCTACACATGTGTGCACCACCATGCGTGGCTAATTTTTGTATTTTTTGTAAAGACAAGGTTTTGCCGTGTTACCCAGATTGATCTCAACTGAGATCAAACTCCTGAGCTCAAGCGATTAGTCCACCATGGCCTCCCAAAGTGCTGGGATTACAGGTGTGAGGCACTGCACCTCAGTCTCAAAGACTTTAAGTGTAAAATTCAATATCGACACCCTTGTACCCATCACAACTATCAACATATAGGATGTTTGCTTCATCCCAAAGAGTTTCCATGTTCTGCTTTGCAATCAGTCTTTTCCCTTTTCCATGGCCCCAGGCAGCACTAATCAGCTGTCACTATACTTTGCCTGTTTTCCAAAACATCTGTATCATATATATTTCCACAAGCAATATATGGATATTCCATACATAGAAAAGGACTGACCCATCATATCACCTCAACTATATCAGATAATGTGTGCATGAGAATTAATATTTTGTAATGTTTTGTACCAATTAAGCTACTTAGATTAATTGGTTAAGAGTTTTCCAGCTGAAAGGTTTAGCGAATTTTTAGGATAAGTAAGAACAAGGCTGATAAGGATGCTGCCTTGATACTGCACAACTTAAAGCACTTTCTCCTGGCATTTTACTTAGAGGTGCTTTAACGCAGAGTTGATATTTTATTCTATTATCCCTATGGATTAACCTTGAAATAAAAGTGAGAAGTGAATATCACATAGTATCCTGCTTGAACAAATCAGTGCTTTTTTTTTGAGACAGAGTCTAGCTCTGTTGCCAGGCTGGTGTGCAGTGGTGAGATCTCGGCTCACTGCAATCTCCGCCTCCAGCAGTCAAGTGATTCTCCTGTCTCAGCCTCCCAAGTAGCTAGGACTACCGGTGCACACTACCATGCCCAGCTAATTTTTGTATTTTTAGTAGAGATGGGGTTTCACCATGTTGGCCAGGATGGTTTCTATCTCTTGTCATCGTGATCCACCTGCCTGGGCCTCCCAAAGTGCTGGGATTGCAGGTGTGAGCCACTACACCCGGCCAAACTGGTGTTTTATTCCTGGATAGAGCTATCTTCCCAGCTCCAGGGTGGTGGTGAGAACATTGTGTCAAAGCTTCAAAAATCTTTATACCTGCAAATTCTCTCATCTTTTTTGGGAATGATTAAATAAAAGAAAATAACTGAGGATCATGTGATACTTGAAAAAAGTGCTTTAATCTGAGCAAATAAGAAAGAATTTGGAAAGAAAAGAAGTATTAGTTTTCTATACTGCTAACAGATTACTACAAACTTACTAGCTGAAAGCACACATGTGTTGTTGCAGACTTTGTGGGTCAGGAGTGCTGGCAAGGCGTGATTGGATCCTCAGTTTAGAGTCTAATATGGCTGCAATCAAGATGTTAGTTTGGAAGTGGGTGTGGTGGGGCACACCTGTAGTCCCAGCTACTCAGAATGCTAAGGCAGGAGGATTGCTTGAGCCCAGAAGTTCCAGGCTTTAGTGAGCTATGATTGCACAACTGCACTCCAGCCTGGGTGACAAAGCAAGACCCTATCGTAAACAAACAAACAAAACAGGACGTTAGCCAGGATGTATTTACATTCCTATGCTTGATTAAGGAAGTTTGTGTTTCCAAGCACACTAAGATGGTTGGTAGAATTTCTCACTTAATGCTTCTAGAACCGAGGATATTGTCTGTTGACTAAAGACTTCTATAAGTTCCTAAAGGTTGCCATAATCCTTAGCCCAGAGGTTCCCAACCTTTTTGATATCAGGGACCAGTTTTGTGGAAGACAATTTTTCCAGATGGGGATGTGTACGGGTGTGGGAGCTTGAGGGGTGGCCGTGGGAAATGAATGAAGCTGTTTTCAGGAATTAGATTCTCATAGGAGTGAGCAACCTAGATCCTTCACATGTGCAGGTCAGTTCACAATAGGGTTCACACTTCTATGAATATCTAAGGCCATTGCTAATCTGACCAGAGGTGGAGCTTAGGCAGTAATGTTCCCTCACCTGCCACTCACCTTCTGCTGTGCAACCCAGTTCCAAACAGGGTCTAACCCTCACCCTAACTCTGCCGTAGCCACATGAGTTTTCCAGCACCTCCTCATCTTCATACAGTATGGAGAAACTCAAGAGCAGGTCTACTAGCAAGGAAAAGTCTTACACAATGTAACGTAATCATGGGAGAGACAAAGAGAGGAATCCCACGTAGGATGAAGCACCTCCGTGATTACTGCACTTCTGGAACTGTGCTTCTAGCTGGGACAGACACAGAACCCATCCAAACTTGAACAGGAAGAAAGAGGCTCCAGAAAAGATATCTCCAAGAAAAACAAGTCAGTTTCTTGATGTATTTGATATAATAAATAGGCAAAGCAAAAAGGATACAATGTTAAATCCCCATGACAACAAAAGGTTGCATAACCATTAAATAATAAGCGCTAAACACTGAATTCACCAAAAGCGCAGTAAAATTATTTTGGAGGTTGGGCAGAGATGTGTATGTGTGTATATACGGTTGGGGTGGCAAAATAGACATCTAAATCTTCATATTCCATAGTATGTTAATATCAAAAACTAAAAAGATAAAGACAATGCATGCACATTTGTGAATAGCAGAGCAGTAAATAGATGGAGGAATTAAAGAGCTGAAAATCACTGCTTATGGCGAATACACAGGAAGATATGTGTGTGTGTGTATACATATATATGTATATTTTCAGCAAAGTTTACTCTTTTCAGTCATACAGTTCCTAATTTGAATTTTTCAAACTATGTACTTATATAATCATGATGAAGATAATAATGAAAGAGCAAGTGTAATAAGAATATGAACATTTTACTTCATATACCTTAATATTACTTGAATTTATTTTTATAAAATGTATATAAATCTAAATTTGTCATTTAAAAAAATCTCCTTACTTCTTCCATGTTCCATAGACTATGAAGCCTGTGGATGAATTTTAAGGAGAAAGAGATCATCTTACTTGAGGATGAAATAGAACAGGAGTAATAATAGGACAGCTAACAGAGAAGGCACCGGGTATAAAATTAGGAAGAATAAATTTCGTAACATTACAGTTCTGGCCAGGCCTACAGTTACATTTCAAGAAGACAAGAGATGGACAAAGAACCTCATTAATGGTGTGCCAGGCACTGTGAAGATGCTCTACCCAATATTGTCACTTACTCATCACAGTAACACTGTGACAGATACTTCTTACCCCGCGTTCCAGAACACGGGACTAATAACAAGATGTGCAAGGACTTGCTCAGACAAACCAAGCCTCTTAGCGTCAGAGCAAGAACTGACTCCAACAGCCTTGGTTGTTCAGGGCTCTAAACTGAATCCATGGGTAGCTGCAGCTCTTTGCATGTAAAATGTGCTTTATTTATTAAATAAAAACCTTTTTCATTGTCTGCTACAATCCTGTTTACATGCATTCCATTAAAAATAGACAACTCAAAGGTAACTGTCAGTTTTGCTGTTGTAAAATAGCCAAGTCTAGATTTTTAAATCAATTTTCATTAAATTTAATGTATTCAGATATTACAACAGTATTTTATTGTGTGAGTGTAGATGGTTAATTAAAAACAAGATTTCGCTAAATGTAAGTAATGGATGCTTATGTAATTTTTAGTTAACTCTATGGCAACTTGATTTATCTGTTGCTATTTGATTAAATCTTAACACACTATTTTAGCAATAAATCAATATTTAATAGAGTTATTAGCATAGAGCTGATATTCTGCCAACTCTTTATGAAAGACTGCTATATATGAGCTGATGGCTTTATGTACTATCTTCATTCTTAAGTAAGGGGTATTTTTTTTTAACTGCTGTTTATGAAGAAATCTATTTTTTTTTTTTAGCATATTTAGGACTTTTGATAATCATTCCTAAAGAATCTCAAAATGGACTATATTACCTCCTGATTTTCTGCATTTATTGCTGTGATAAAAACAGGTGAGAGTGTCAAAGAAGAACAGTAATGCAGAAAACTTATAAAGGGATTAATAGTCCATTGGTAAAATGGCTCTATTAATGAGTTTGTGCATATGCACAAAGAACAGTCTTGTAAACACACAACGGGCAAAATGAGCATAGTGCTATATGGCTGTCACCAGGATGTACCATATTTCACAGCATATGAGCAGGCAAAGGATAACAGGCCACAGCCTAGAGTTCTTCTGGAGGCCCCTAGCTTCCAATGCTGATAAACTGCAACAAAACGCATGAGTATGTGGGGTATGTGTGTGTGTGTTTTAATTAGCATTTAATTAATAATTTTAACTTTCCAATTTGTAAATGAAAAATAGAATTTTTTGTAATAACTGGTCACAAACAATCTCATCAGAATTATGCTGGTGACTTATCCCTAAAACTTTAAGCATATTTTTTCAATGAATAAAGATACCAATATTTCTGAGTATAAATTGTCAGCTTTTATGAGACAAAGGTGTAAAATTTATTTTTATTTTCTATTTCAAAGTATACTTCGAACATTTGTAACATTTAGATTTTATGAAACTTACAAATTAAAAGGTCCAGATTCTGTTTTCCTTAAGAACATAGCTCAGGTGTTCAAAAGAAGAGAAAGAGAGAGAGAGAGTGTGTGTGTATGTGGGTGGGTGTGGGTGTCTTTGCACACAAATGGCAAGGATTTCATGTGCATGAGTGTGAGGGAGTGCAGATTTTCTGTGAGATAGGGTTGATACTCACCCGCATTGTCGCTGACCAGCTTGATGGCCTCTCACCAACCTTCTTTCCTATTTCTATGCTAGACTCATTTAACAGAAAGCATGATGAAAATGACAAAAAGGGATCAGCTGATCCTTAAAGCCTTTGTTTAGCTTAATAGGCCAGGTTAGCATTTTGCAGATGTTGGGTTTCCAGATTAATAATCCTAATGAGGGCATCCAGCAACAGTAGCTATTAGATGATGCAATTTGGAATCTGATTTCCTTCTTAGATTAAGACAAGCAAATCTCGTTTACAGTGTAAAGTATCTAAAATTATGAAAATAATGCCTTCTGTTTTGCTTTCTCCTCCAAGGACATTTTCCAGAATTAGAAGTGAAGGTTACAATGACAGTTGTCACACTGCAGAAAACTGCCACCGCAGACTGTGTTTTGAAGCCTCCTTTTTTCACTTATTAGGTTATAGAAAGCAGCAACCATACCAGTAGAGGTATGTGTAGCTTTATATTGTGTTGGAGACAGAATCCCCCGATATTACAGCTGCACTTCTGATTTGTCATTTATTTGGAATAAATACAGGGTGGCATGCCAGTTGCTATGGAAACTAGTTCCACATTGGAGCAGGGCAAGACCTTTAAGCACGTTTGAAAATTGCTTCCTGCTCATTATGTTTCAGCACTGAAGAAGGTGTAGTGTGCAATTAAATAGAAATGAAGATTTAACTTAAAAAATTAAATTAAGTTTTCTGGATGGTCCTTTGTGTACAATAAGCTTATGAGAGGGAGCATTGCTACATGCAATGCTAAGTGGATGTGCATTTTGGAAAGAGAGCAGGATCACATTCTTACTGCTCTGTGGTGTGTATGCGTGCATGTGTGTGCATGTGCAGGTGTGTGTGGATGTATGTATGTGTACATGAGAGAGACTTACAATGATTCCTCTCACAGCAGTTTATATCAGTTTCCAAAAATGTCAATTTCACCTAGGATATTCTGGAAACATTGGTAAATGTATGCAGGGCTATAAAAAGAAACATATATGTTTGGATTCATTTGTAGGTTATAAAACTAAAATCAAGAGAGTTAACCATTATGCAGAGACAAAAATACAAAATTTAATTGTGCAGATTTTTAAAGAGAATATTTTAAGGTAAATTAGTGAGAACATGAGATTGTTATGTAGTCAGACTTGGAAACACAGCACTATAAAAATGATAATATATGCATATGAAGCAGCCAAAATATACGGATTTTACATGATAGAAGCCAAAAGCAGGCTATGATATATTTTAAAAACCAAGTAAGTATATTTTGTACATATATAGATGGTATTCCTTGGCTTCTAAAATTGAAAAACGTTACAAAATGTTTATTTACTCTTATGCTGTATATTAATTATATGTTATCCCAGAAATACAAATATAGATAATTGTTCTAAGAGGATCAAAGGATTACTTTAGTTACAGCCATGTAGTAAAACCTTATCTTTTTATAGCTCTTTACAAAATATAATGGGCTTCATCTGCATGAGTTCATTTGCTCTCTAAACAATTCTGTGGTAATCAGTGTAACGCAGCTACACTCTATTTTATATTTAAGTGACTCCTGCCAAGTCACCTAGATAATCTGTGGAACATCAAGGAATCAGCATCTTCTGATTTATTTCAATTTCTAGAAGTATTAATCTCACACTAAATTTGCAAAATATATCTTCTTTTCTCTTGACTAACTGAGAAAGGCATTGTAACGTATTCAGGAATACAGCTGATCTTTTCTTTAGAGTGACAGGAAGTGTAATGAAGTGTGCTTTAACATGATTATTTTTCTAATCATTTTATTCTATGTATTTCTTAAGGGTTTAAAATGAGTTTTCTGGTTAATTTGCATGGTTCAGACCTCTTTGCCATGATTGGATTTAGATGTGAATAGAAACACGCCTGCTATGTTGATAAACAGGACTGCTTTTATCGTGGCTCTGCGTGTCAGCCTAACTAGGTGCTATTTATGTTTAGTAGTTCTCTGCTCAACCAGTCCCTTACTGGTGATGAGCCCTTGTGGCAATGGAGCCCTGTGCTATAAAAAGATTGTATGGATAACTGAAAAATATTTCCCTATAATATCAGGAGCTTCCTTGGTGAGCAGCTGCTGGCCCAGCAGTCCTGGGACTTTCATGAGGCTGCTATGAATATGTTCACAGCATGCTGAGGCTGACTCCATGCTGTTAATGTGCTGCCTTGCCAGATCCCAGGCTGCTGGTGTGCGCTGGCTTCATTCTATTTAATACTGCTTTTCTTATAGGAGATACTTTATGCTTCTGTCAAATAAAAATTATGTTGTTCAATATACAATCGGTGCCTTCATAATATCCCCTGCAGAAATCAGCACTTTATAAATATTGTGTTTTTATAAATTTTTAAATATAAAGGTTCGACATTATCACAAGTAACCAGTGAAGTAACTGTATTTCAAAAGGAAAAAAAAAGGATTTGTTGTTAATTATTTGAAGGCCTATTGTCTGAGATTTAATATAATGATATGTAAAGATTTAATAAGACTTTAATTCTTAACTGAGAAGACAGTCATATCAAAAGCCAACAAGCTAGAATCCCCCTTGAGTCTAGGCCTTTTTGGTTTAAAAGGAGCCTGACCAAAGCAGCAAGTCCCCAGGGCTTTCCACATTGGCCCCAACCCTTGTGCAGTAGAAATGGAATAAAGGCTGCAGCAGAAATCTAGGAGAGAAATGGTAAGTTTCAGAGCTATGGTAGTGATACTACTGGGGATGTAGAGATTTGGACACTCATGAGAAAAAGAAAACATGTGACAGTGTGACATACAAGGGTTGATTGAATGTGAGCATTTGAAGTAGATAATGGAAATTATCTGCTTCAGAAATTTATCCAGATAGATAGAGTTAGCAGTTGGAGTAAAGGACAGATCCTGATAACCTTCGGCAGGAGGGCTCTGCTTCAACCCTGGCTCCAAGCATTGAGCTCAAAGCCTAGATAGGATAATATATAATTTGTGACCAAAATTAGTTTCAATCTAATGGGAGTCAAGACATTTTATTAACAAATATTGACAAAATAATAGTATTTTAGGACAAAGACAAAAATATCCTATGAAAATTAATATCTATAACCCTTGGCATATATACTTGTAGGAGACTAGTGGTGTTCACCCGATGTGGGGAAGAAAATGTCCTCATTGATTGAATTTAATTAATCCATTTTAAATGTTAACTTGCCTGGTCAATTTTGGAAGGAAATTATTGTAAGCCTTCGATTTTGACATTGTTTTACCACACTTAAAATACTGTGTTGCTCCCTTCCCCTTGAATCTTCTTTTCTCCCACCCCTCAGTAAAGAAAAAAGAACAGCTTCTTTGTAAGTTTATTGTGCTATTTTGTGGGACAATCTTAATTCTCAGCATCAAACTCAAAGTTATTTAAGGAAGTGGATTCTTTTGGCATTTATATCCTCAGTGACTGCTATGGTGACTGGTTTATTCACACTTCTGAATAAACGACACTTGCTACCACATGCAAATACTTCATGTGACCTCCCATTACACAAGTTGCAATTGAAATGAGCTGTCTTTTAAAATGTAGACATGGCTGGGTGAGGTGGCTCATGCCTGTAATCCCAGCACTTTGGGAGGCTGAGGTGGGCGGATCACCTGAGGTTGGGAGTTTGAGGCCAGCCTGGCTAACATGGAAAAACCCCGTCTCTGTTAAAAATACAAAATTAGCTAAGTATGGTGGTGCATACCTGTAGTCCCAGCTACTCGGGAGGCCGAGGCAGGAGAATTGCTTGAACCTGGGAAGTGGAGATTTTGGTGAGCCGAGATCACACCATTGCACTCTAACCTGGGCAACAGGAGCAATATTTCGACTCAAAAAAAAAAAAAAAAAAAAAGGCAGACATTAATGTGCACTAAGGCATGAATCCTATGGAATAAAAAGTGGTGAATATTCAAAAAGTTGTTCAATAAACTGGATTGAGCTAAAATGGTCTTATTATGATTTTTAAATCCATAATACACATTCATTAATTACTTAAGTAACTTGCAACTCTTAACTTCTCTTAAGTACAAAGTATTTCCCAAAATGACTACTGGCTGGAACTTAGATATTTCCCAAGTCAACCTATCTCTGGAAACTAAAGAAGTGATTTACCCAGATAAGGTAACACAACTGCTAAGCTCAATAATAAGTGGCATAATTCTATTTAACTATTTTTATTCTACACTAAAACCTCAAATGAGCAAGTGCACAATTAAAGGTGCCATTCAAATGAGAAAGAATGGTTGAAAAATTATAGAATTACCCTTATGAAAACTTATATTAGGCAATATGCCATATGTTAGAAATAACTGAACATTAAATATTTGTTGTTTTAATGACATCTGAGGAATAAGGTTTAATTTATTTATATACATAGAAGTAAATCATGGGAGATATTATTAGCTGGAGTTCCCCCATTCAATGTACCCAGGTCCCAAGGATTACGATTGATTTAAACCTACATTGTGGTTCCATTATTCCTTTATGGATACTAATTTTTTAGCTAATAAAAATTTACACAAGTTAATATAATTTAGGAATGTAAAATATATCACTGAGAAATTATTTATATTCTTTTAAAAATTATTTTTGTTTTTTGAGAAAGTGTCTGGCTCTATTGCCCAGGATAGTGTGCATTGGCAAGACCTTGGCTCATTGCAGCCTCCGTCACCTGGGCTCAAGTGATCCTTCCATGTCAGCTTCAAGTAGCTGGGATTACAGGCATACACAACCACATCTGGCTAATTTATATATATATTTTTTTTTTGAGACAGAATTTCACCATGTTTTCCAGGCTGGTCTGGAACTGATGAGTTCAAGCCATCTGCCGGCCTGAACACCCCAAAGTGCTGGGATTGTAATCTTCACTCAATCTTAATTTATTAATTTATTTCTTTTAAATGATGACAGATTTTAAGTTGTTATTCTCTTTACCAAAGTCAACCTCATGTACTGAAAGTCTCTTTTTAGATGTTTTCAGATACTTTATATTTAATTCTCTAAAATGATCAACTGAAAAATCCAGATGGACTATAATAATTTATTTTATTATTTGTGTGAGTCACATTTAAAATTGCTCATTACTATTTTAGTCTTTTACTTAGAATGTTAAGGAAAGGCATATGAGCCCCACTGAGACCAAATAGCTCAATGACTAACCAAGGATTGAGTTGTTGATTTCATGAAAGTAATCTTTATAAGTTACACAATCAGTGACAGCCTTAACTATCTTTAAAAATAAACCAATCTTTTACTCTTCAGTAGTGTATCTTAAGAGGTAAGTATTGGTAGAGATGCTATCAGTTAACTACTCACTGTAAATTTCATTTTTCCTAATAAAAGTTTAATATTGTTTGGGACCTACTCCTGCCCACATAGCCTACAAATCTCAGGGTAATAATAATAAAAATAAGTGTAATAACTGTGTTATAAACCTCTTATGTATGCCATGTCACTTTTATGCACTTTAAATGTAGCTGGTACAAAACTCAATGAGACATTATCATTATCAATAATTTATAGAGAAAAGTGGAGTAATCTGGTAAGGTCTCACAGATAGCAGGTAACAAAGTTAAGAGTTGCTTAGTGTTCCAATGCATAAATAAGAGTTTAATTTAGCTCCAATTTTCACTAATATATAATGATGTTTAAATTAATAAGTGGATATAGCTCTTTTTATTTTATATAGCAATGATTACTTCCTTAGGAGGTAGAAGTACAAATCCTGGAATAAGAATTATGTACATTTTAGGAATCTTGAGAAAGTGTACATCCTCATACCTACTTATCACTTGATATTTTTCTTTCATTTTCTCTTTTAAATAAAATTTGCATACAATGAAAATCACGTATCCTAAATGTGTAATTCAATGAACTTTGATCAGTGTCTACACCTAGTAATCAACATCTCAATTAAGTTATATAAATACCTTTCACTCCAGATGTTTTTGTTCACATTCTTTTCTAGTTAACTACCATCCACAGTTGGCCATTACTGTTCTGATTTCTATCACAATAGAATAGTTTTTCTATGTCACTTCAGATAGAAGAAATCATATAATATAATTGTAGTGTTGGATTTGTCTCACTCAGCATAATGCTTTTGAGATTATTCTATATGGTTTGTTTCACAAAGTTGTTCTTGTTTATTGCCAAGTAATATTTTATTATATGAAAATATCTCAAATGATCTTTTCATTATCTTGTTGATGGACAGAGATTTGGGCATTTTCAATTGGGGGCCTTTAAGAAAAGAAGTTGCCATAAACATCTTCCCACAAGTCTTTTTTTGGTGAAAATGTTATCTTATCTCTTAGCTGAATATCTAGAAAGGAAATTACTGAGTCACATGATCAGTTTGTGTTTGAAAATAAATTGCCTAACTTTTTGCCAAAGTGATTCTATTGCATAATTCTCCTTGGCTATTTATGATGGTTTTAGGTCTCCATTTACAATAAAAACACAAAACAGGCCGGGCGCGGTGGCTCAAGCCTGTAATCCCAGCACTTTGGGAGCCCAAGGCAGGTGGATCACGAGGTCAAGAGATCGAGACCATCCTGGTCAACATGGTGAAACCCCATCTCTACTAAAAATATAAAAAAATTTAGCTGGGCATGGTGGCGAGTGCCTGTAATCCTAGCTACTTGGGAGGCTGAGGCAGGAGAATTGCCTGAACCCAGGAGGCGGAGGTTGTGGTGAGCCAAGATCACGCCATTGCACTCCAGCCTGGGCAACAAGAGCGAAACCCCGTCTCAAAAACAAAACAAAACAAAACAAAACAAAACCACAAAACATAAATATACAGTGCTAAAATTATTATAACTTTTAAGGATAACAGAAATTATATGACTGTTTAAGATCTGAAAGATATATTTGACTTGACCATGAAAGGAGTATATATACATTTCCATAAAATTGCACTCTGATGTAATTGCCAAGATGAATATTATTAGGTATTCAAAAAGCAATGTTAAGATTTTATGAATCACCCTGTAATTTTAAAGTTGCCCATTGATTTTGCTTTTAGGTTTCTTTTTTGTGCAGCTACATTTATTATATTTAAACATTATATTTTTATTTTTAGGAAATATGTTGTTTTGCTTTACTCAAATTCACCTCAGTGTCCCATAAAACTAAGTGTTTTGTGCTCTAAGTACAAAAGAAATAGAAAACGGTATAGGTAAAACAAAAAATTGCATCTTGGATTTTTGTCCAGGTAGCAAACTTTTAAAAATACTTGTGCCAGGCGCGGTGGCTCACGCCTGTAATCCCAGCACTTTGGGAGGCCGAGGCGGGTGGATCACGAGGTCAAGAGATCGAGACCATCCTGGTCAACATGGTGAAACCCCGTCTCTACTAAAAATACAAAAAATTAGCTGGGTACGGTGGCGCGTGCCTGTAATCCCAGCTACTCAGGAGGCTGAGGCAGGAGAATTGCCTGAATCCAGGAGGTGGAGGTTGCGGTGAGCCGAGATTGTGCCATTGCACTCCAGCCTGGGTAACAAGAGTGAAACTCCGTCTCAAAAAAATTAAAAAATAAATAAATAAAATACTTGTAATTATTATTTTAAAAAACGTTACATGTTAAAATTCGGTGGAACTACACGATCTTTATGATATTGCAGAAATTTATTCCAGGATGTATTAATTACATGTCAAATGCATATAACTAGTATGAAAAGTATATGGGAGAGGAAATTACATTTAATCACCAGAATCAATAGACTCTGAAGTGTGAGCTGACCCCCTTTCCCAATAACTTTGTTATACTTCTGGGAAATAGACCAGTGATCATTATTCACATGGATGCTCTTCTACTTGATTCCTATGAGAGATTCTCCTATGCCAGGAGCACAACTTAACTCTGAAATGTTGGCTAAAATTTGACAAAGATTTACCAAATAGTCTCATAATATTAATATGCTGTTGACTCTTCAGAAATCTGTAATTAGACTATGTGAATTTTTTTCTTTTAGATGTCTCAGTTTTGAGAAATGCATAAAAAGATGATCCATTCTTTTAATGTTATGAGAATTTAATTGGATTATCGTGGACTAAGACAAGCCAAGTATTTTACTTACAATAATGATCAATGTATATATGTACGTAACAGTTTTATTAGAAGGAACAAGTCTCGGCAATTTCCTTTGGCTATTACTCTCAGGAATTTAATTCTGAAAACTTTTACATTATTATAACAACTTCCTGATTCCTGAAAATTCTTCATGTACGTTACATATCTGTAATAAAAAATTAATATGTTAGACCTCTTGGAAACAGAACATAGACAAAATTTTGTGCATAGAATGCATTTTCTTTCTAGTTTTCTAACAGAAACTAATCAAATATGTCATTTGCCTTGCTTTTAAACATTTTATTTTGAATTGATAATGATTGTATAGATTTACAGGGTACAAAATGATGTTTTGGTACATGTATGCTTGCGGAATGATTAAATAATGCTAATTAATAGATCTGTCGCTTCATATACTCATTTATTTGTGATAGGAAAATTTCAAATTCACTCTTTTGGCAATTTTGAAATATATGTTATGTTATTATTAGCTGTGGTCACAGTGCTGTGCAGTAGAACACCAGAATTTATTCCTCCTGTCTAAGTGAAACTTTGTACTCTGACCAATGTCTTCCCTTTCGCTGCATCCCCCCCGAAACCCACTGTCTGGTAAGCATCATCCTGCTTTCTCTATCTATGAGTTTGATGTTTTTAGATTCCACTTACAAGTGAGATCATGTAATATTTGCCTTACTGTGCCTGGCTAATTTCACTTAGCATAATGTCCTCTAAGTACATCCATGTTGTTGCAAGTGACAAGTACCCTTTTTTCAAATGGTGAATATTATTTCATTTTATATATATATCACATTTTTGTATTTAATTATATATATATATGTATCTATATCTGTCTCTCTCTATGTATCACATTTTCAATATTCCATTAATGGGTACTTGGTTGTTTCCATGTCTTGACTATTGTGAATAAAGCTTCAATGAACATGGTGGTGCAGGTATCTCATTCACACATGGATTGTAATTCCTTGGATATATGCCCAGAAGTAGGATTACTGGATTGATCAGATGGTAGTCCTAATTTTACATTTTTGAGATACCCCATAATGTTTTCCAAAATGGCGTTGCTGATTTACAATACCACAAACAGTGTACAAGATTTCCCTCTTCTCCACATCCTAGCCAACACTTATATTTTGTCTTTTGATAATAGCCGATATAACATGTGTGAGGTGTTATAGCATTGAGTTTTTAATTTGCCTTACTGTGATTTGTGATGTTGAGCATTTTTTTTTAACACAGCTGTTGGCCATTTGTGTATCTTCTTTTTAGGAATGTCTACTCAGGTCCTTTGCCTATTTTTAATAGTGTTGTTTTCTTGTTACTGAATAGTTTGAGTTTCTTATTTATTTTGGATGTTAGCCCTTATTTAATGTTTGATTTGCAAACATTTTCCCAATTTGTAGATTATCTCTTTATTGTTTCTTTTGCTGTGCAGAAGATTTTTGGTTTGAGAAACTCCCATTTGTCTGTTTTCTGCATTTGTTGCCTTTGCTTTTGGGGTTAAATGTAAGAAATCACTATCCAGAACTATGTAATGGAGACATTTTTTCCTATGTTTTCAACTAGCGTTTCAGGTATTACATTTAAAATTTTAATTTATTTTGCATTGGTTCTTGTATAAAGGGTGAGATTAAGGGTGCCATTTCATTTTTCTCCATGTGATACCCAATCTTTCCAATACAATTTATTGGAAAGACAGTCTTGGGTGGGCATGGTGGCTCATGCCTGTAATGCCAGCACTTTAGGAGGCCAAGACGAGTGGATCACCAGGTCAATAGATCGAGACCATCCTGGCCAACATGGTGAAACTCTGTTTCTACTAAAAATACAAAAATACAAAAATTAGCTGGTGTGAGCCTGAGAGGCAGAGGTAGCAGCAAGGGGAGATTGTGCCACTGCACTCCAGGGGAAGGGAAGGGAGGGGAGGGGAGGGGAGGGATGGGAAGGGAATGGGACAGGAGGGGAGAAAGAAAGAAGGAAAGAAGGAATGAAAGAGAAAGAAAAGAAAGAAAGAAAAAAAAGAAAGAAAGAGAAAGAAAGGGAAAGAGGCAGGAAGAAACAAGAAAGAAGGTAAAAAGAAAAGAAAGAAAAGAAAAGGAAAGAAAAGAAAGGATAGTCCTTTTTGCATTGTGTGTTCTTGGCACTTTTGTTGAAAATCAATTGACTGTAGATATCTGGGTTTATTTCTAAACTTCTTATCCAAATTCATTGGTCAATGTGCCTGTTTATATGTCAGTACTATGCTATTTTGATTAATATAACTTTGTGGTATCGAAATCAGGTGGCACAATGCCTTTAGGTTTGTTCCTTTGGGTCAAGATTGCTTTGTTTATTTGGAGTCTTTTGTGGTTCCATGCAAATTTTAAGATTGTTTTTTCTATTTCTGTGAAGAATGATACACACATTTTGACAGAGATTACATTGAATCTGTAGATTGCTTTGGGTCATATGGACATTTTAACATGAATTCTTCCAACCCATGAACATTGGATATCTTTCCATTTAATTCTGTCACCTTCAATTTAATTGACCAATGTCTTACATTTTTAATATACAGATCTTTAACCACCTTAGTTGAACTTATTCCTAGGTATTTTTAATGCTGTTATCAATGTGTTGTTTTCTTAATTTATTTTTCAGTTAATTCACGTTTAGTGCATTCAGTGCTACTGATCTTTGTATGTATATTTTATATCCTGGAACTTTATGAATTCATTTATCATTTTGTGTGTGTGTGTGTGTGTGTGTGTGTGTGTGTGTGTGTGTGTGTAGTCTTTAGGGTTTTCCATATGTATGATTATGTCATCAGCAAACAGAAACAATTTCACTTCTTCCTTTCTTATCTGAATATGTTTTAGTATTTTTAAAAAATTTCCTAATTGTTCTGGCTAGAGCTGAAAGTACTAGCCAGAACAGAAGTGAACAAAAGTGGTGAGAATAGGCGTCCTTTTATTGATCCAGATCTTAAAGGAAATCCTTCAAATTTTCACTGTTGAGTATAATATAAGCTGCAGACTTGTCATATATGGCCTTCATTGTGTTGAAATACATTCTTTCTATACCTAGCTTTTATAGCAGTTAATACTAGTTCATACTAGATGTACTAGCTTGGTAGTTTTTATTATAAAATAATTTTGAATTCTGTCAAACACTTTTTCTGCATCTATTTTGATGATCATATGACATTTGACTTTCATTTTGTTAATATGGTGAATCATATTTACTGGTTTGCATATACTGAATCATTCTTACAGCCCAGGCATAAATTCTACTTGATCATGGTGAATTATCATTTTAATGTGCTGTTAAATATGATTTGCTAGTATTTTATTGAACAGTTTTACATCTATGTTCATCAGCGATATTGGCCTATAGTTTTTCTTTTCTCTTGTAGGGTCTCTTGCTTTGATATAAGGTTAATTAATACTCATTCCTTAAAATGAGTTTGAAAGTATTCCCTCCTCTTTATTTTCTATTATTTATTAATTTTAGAGACAGGGTCTTTCTATGCTGTCAAGGCAGTTCTCAAACTTCTGGTTTCAAGGAATTTTCCCACCTCCTCCTCTCAAAGTCCTGGTATTACAGGCATGAGCCACCATACCTGGCCCTACCTTTTCATTTTTGAAAGCTTTTGAGAAAAATTGGTATCAGTTCTTCTTCAAATATTTGGTGGAATTCATCCATGAAGGTATCTAGTCCTGTGCTTTCATGGGATACTTTTTATTGCTGATTCAATCTCCTTACTCATTTTTGGTCTGTTCATATTTCTGATTTATTTATAATTCAGTCTTGGTAGGTGGCATGTTTGCAAGAATTCATTAATTTCTTCTAGGTTGTTCAATTTGCTGGTGTGTCATTGTGCTCTATAGCCTCTTATGACCTGTTGTATTTCTGGAGTATCACTTGTAATGTCCATTCTTTTATTTCTCATTTTATTTATGTCTTCTCTCTTTTTTACCCCTGTGGTGTCTATAAAAGTCAGGGAGCTCAAAGTGTATAAGCTATTTTCAGGAGGGATTGGTAGGCCTGGAGTTCTTGCAAGAGGTGGAATACTTAGGAAGTGGAATTCCCAGAAGTGGGGTGTGGAGGGGGTTGGTTGGCGGGAATACTCAGGAAGTGACAATTTGTGTTTAGAAACTATCAGAGGGCTATTGTTTGTCTGCTCCTTTAACTCTCCAATGCAGGTTAGTTAGAAGCCAGGCTGTCAGGTAGACACTGGAAGAGTGTGTCATAAACTCCTTCTAGGCAGAAAAAGGAAGCTGCATTTTTAAGCCCCTTTTCTGTCTTGTTTCCAAGGGATGAAGCCCCTAGAAGTGCCTGTGTACCCACATAAAACTGTCATTTCATTCTGTGGGTCTAGAGAGACTCATGTGTGCCTAATTTCCTCCACTCTCAAAGTCAGTGAATTAAGAGGCAAACTGTGAGTAAACTTAGAGTTAGGGCACTATATATGTGGTTCAAACCCTTCCCTTCTATGAAGAAGCTGGGTGTTGGGAACTCCTTCCAGATTGCATGGTACAGTGGCTGGGATGGGGCCCATGCCCAAGTGTGCTCAGCTTTTCCTACACATTTGAATAGATTTTTTTTTTTTTAGTTGTTCAATTGGTGGGAGTCTCGGCTCATTTCTGAACTTCTGTCAGAGGGAATTTGTCTAGGGATAGATGTTTATTCTGTGCTTCCCTGGATGGGGTAAGAGTCAGGAGCGTCTTATTCTGCCATGTTGCTGACATCATTCTTTAGCCTTTTCTAGTTATTCGGATGTATTTTACCACTCTTGATTTCTTCTCAATATGATTTAAAAATTATATAGAGCAGATATATTTAGCCAGTTTTTGTTTGTTTTAGAAAATTCCAAATGAAGTTTAGATAATTCTTTAAAATTTTGTAGGAATAGAAAAACTTTGTGTGAAGATTTTGTTTTTCCAAGACTTGTTTCTAGCCTAACTGACATGGGCTTTTCAGGATCTGTGACTAAAAGGAAGTCTTATATGATTTGTATATGGTGGTGAGAGGTCCTGGATAGTTCTAACACAGACAAAACTTGGAACCTATCCTTGACTTCTTTGCTGTCCTTATTCATCAAAAAATAATAAAATGCACCTCTTAAATCCTTCCATTAATTCATCCATTAAATATATTTATTGAGCATCTACCATGTGCCAGTCCTTTTTCTACCAGCTCTGTATATACATTTTCAGTTTCCATGGATGAGGTGGGATAAACAGATTATACATCACATAATTAAGCAAAATAAATGAGATGACATCTCTGAAAAAATCATAGGGTAAGGAAAGAAGATAAAAGAGGTTGCAAGGGCTGTAATTTTATATCAGATGTTCTGGAAAGGATTCTCTGAGAAAGTGATATTTGAGTAAAGACCTAGAGGAGGCAAATAAGTGAGCCTTACCAATATTTGGTGGAAGAATGGTGAAAGGAGAGGGACAGAGATTGCAAAATCCCTGAAACAGGGGCAATATCTTAAGTATGAAAGAGCAAGATGGTCAGCCTGGTTGCACTAAAGTGAACAAGCATGAAAGAGTTTATGGGAGACCTGCATGTATAGGGCCACTTAAGCCACCTTGGCTTTTATCTTGGGCCAGATTGGAAGTCATTCTAGGGTTTGGGTGCAGAGAATTGACACGATCTAATTTCTGTGTTTACAAGGTCACTCTGGAGAGCCTGAAAGAGGAAGGGCAAACATAGAAGAAGGAAAACCAGTTAAGAGGGTATAGTAATGGCCCAAAGGAGAGACAATGGTGACTTGGACAGGGGTAGTAGCAGGGGAGCTGGTGAGAAGTAGCTGAAATTTGGATATATTTGGAAAGTAAAATATTTGACAAAGAATTCTGCAAAGTATTAGACACGAGGTGTGAAAGAGGGAGAGAAGAATCAATAATACCTAACTTTTTGATTTCAGAAGCTAGAAAGAGTTGGCATTAACTGGTATGACAATTACTTTCCATGGCTACTGGCATTTTCTTATTCAAGTCCTCATAATTTTTCCATGGAGAGCTACACAAACCTCCTCATTGATCGCTCTGTTCTACTGTTGACATCTTCCAAACTACTCTCCATGACATCACTAACTTTTTCCTTCTGAAAACATAAGTCTCTTCTTATCATGCCTAATATAAAATCTCAATAGCTCACCAGTGTCTGGGGAAGAATACTCCAACTCTCACTTGTCTCTATGCATTTAAACTCAACAATTTCCAGTGCAGAGAAAAACCTTCCATTCTTTGCTTAGTTTTTATATTCTTGTCCAACTCTTTCTTTCAAGACTCACCCACACTTCTTTCTCCTCCAGAAAATTTTCATTAGTATCTAAAATATATTTTATATATATTTTTACTTTATCTTTCATTTATTTTAATGAAAAAGGTTTTTGAAAAAGGTAGTTATATTTGATAGGGGATTTGAAAGTGCAGGCTAAGCATGGTGACTCATGCTTGTAATCTCAGTACTTTAGGAGGCCAAGGCAAGAGGATTGCTTGAGCTCAGGAGTATGAAACCAGCCTTGACTATATAAGACCTCACCCCTCTTAAAAAAGAAAAGGAGAAGAAAATGCAGGATTCTCCCTGCTTGCAAGGAAAACCATGAGCTTATTTTTTGAATGAATAATATTTTGTTGCTATTTAAAATTTTGGATTTTTACCACCTAAGTATCCAACCCTAAAGCCTATAATTTTATTTTGCAGTGTTTACAAATGTTATATAAATGACATCATAAATTAAGGATTTGTATTAGTTATCTAATGCTGCCTAAAATATCACCCCACAGCTTAGTGATTTAAAGCAACAATAATCATTTATCTCTCAAAAATGTTTGTGGGTTATGAATTCAGGAAAAATCCAGTGGGTAAAGTTCTTGTTTGAATTTTTTTGTGAGTTTGCAGTCAGAAATTGACTATGGCTAGAGATATCTGAAAGCTTGCCTAGGGCTGGAGTGTTCAACTTATATGGTCGGCAAGTAGCTGCTGGCAAATGGCTTTTGCTCCATGTGAGCCTCACCACAAGTTGCTCCTGCACCCTCCCGCCATGACAGCCAGCTTCCTCCAGAGTGAGTAATGCATTGCCAAGGTAGAAGCCTTCATGCTTTCATTACACAGCCTTGAAGTGAAATAAATATTACTATTTTATTCAACTATGTAGGTCTGTCAATAATTTTAATAGTGTGCATATGTGTTCTATTAGTCACATTAAACAACCATCCATGACTCAAGAAGAAGAAAACTACTGAGGTGTATAAACACCAGGAGACTAGGATTGTTGCAGTGCATTTTGGGAAAAGCCTATCATAGTTTGTGCCCTAGACCTCAATGATTTATGTTCTTCTCACATTCAGGATACTCTTAGTTGTTCCAAGGCTCCCAAAAGTCTCATCTTGCAACAGTTCTAGGTCTAGAATCTCATCATGTAACCCAGATCCTGGTACAGACACAATTCCTTGATTGTGTTCCCTAGCGCATACTTTTGCAAGCATAGCTTTTTAAAATCAAAAGACATAAAAAATAGAGATGAGTTATCTGCATCCCCTTCTTACATACTCTCAATACAAGATGGTGGGGCAAAAACTATAATTGTTATACTATTCAAAAAAGAAAATAGAAAAAGAACAAGAGGCAAACAGGAGTTGCTGTTCTATAGCACCTTTAAAATACAGCTGGGCATCTATTGGAAGTTCCTCGATTAGGACTCAGTTCCACTGCTCTTTAGTAACAACTCTCCACAGCTCTTGGTTTTACCTTCTGGGTTCTTGGTTTCGCTTTTTCAACTCTCCATTATTCTTCCTTTTTTAAATACAAGATAGTACATGTTTATAGGTGAGTAGATTTTTTAGACTACTTTCTGTCTATAGAGATTGGGTCCAAGACCTCTTTTCATGTTGAACCATTTTTGCTTTTTTTAAATCCAAGCTAATAGTGTTTACACTATTTCCCGTAAAAACTTTGTAGATCTTCCATAAACATTTTTGAGTTTACTTTCTTAGATGAAAGACAACACTCACAAATCTCTCCAGCAAAAGTCTTTCTTCTCTTTCCTTCCTTCCTTCCTTCCTTCCTTCCTTCCTTCCTTCCTTCCTTCCTTCCTTCCTTCCTTCCTTCCTTCCTTCCTTCCTTCCTTCCTTCCTTCCTTCCTTCTTTCTTTTCTTTCTTTCTTCTCTCTCTCTCTCTCTCTCTCTCTCTCTCTCTCTCTCTCTCTCTCTCTCTCTCTCTCTTTCTTTCTTTCTTCTTTTTTTGAGATGGAGTTTCACTCTTGTTACCCAGGCTGGAGTGCAATGGCACGATCTCGGCTCACCGCAACCTCCTCCTCCTGGGTTCAGGCAATTCTCCTGCCTCAGCCTCCTGAGTAGCTGGGATTACAGGCACGCGCCACCATGCCCAGCTGATTTTTTGTATTTTTAGTAGAGACGGGGTTTCACCATGTTGACCAGGATGGTCTCCATCTCTTGACCTCGTGATCCACCCACCTCAGGCTCCCAAAGTGCTGGGATTACAGGTGTGAGCCACTGCGCTTGGCCCAAAAGTCTTTCTTTATCTTAGGTTTCTTCTCCCCAGCATTCTCAGCTCTACAGTTTAAAGGAGAAGATCTAGGTGGCTCACACTTAATTTTTTTTTCTTTTTTTTGAGACGGAATTTTGCTCTGTCACCAGGCTGGAGTACAGTGGCACCATCTTGGCTCACTGCAACTTCTGCCACCTGGGTTCAAGCAATTTCCCTGCCTCAGCCTCCCGAGTAGCTGGGGCTACAGGCATGTACGACCACATCTGGCTAATTTTTTGTATTTTAGTAGAGACAGGGTTTTACCACGTTGGTCAGGTTGGTCTCAATCTCCTGACCTTGTGATCCATCTGCCTCAACCTCCCAAAGTGTTGAGTTTACAGGCATGAGCTATCGCACCCTGCCTATACTTCAGATCTTTAGAGGGGCTTTTGTCCCGCTGAATTTTCTTCCATGTATGCCCTGAATGATTTAAATAGTTGCTGAGGTTTGCTCCAAGAAACTCTGGTAAAATGCTTATATTTTACCTAAGGGAGTTAAAATCCCAGTCCCAATGCATAAATAATTTATAAACAAAGAAAATTTACCTAAGGAGAGTACTCAAAAGAGCATGTATGTGTGTGTGTGCATATGCTGATGTGGAAGAGTGGTGGAGGGAGTAGATGGTGAATTAACGTCGGAACACTCAGAAGCATTACTTATCAAGAGTGAAAAACTGTTTTTATTTTCTCTATAAAGATTAGGGGAAATTTTAACTTGTGTAAGTATAGACAAATTATAATATAATTAAAATTATGATATAGACATCCAAGTGTTATGATTTATGGCTATCCTCATAAATGCCATAAGTTTAACAAAATAAAAGCCTTTATTCTTTTAATATTTTGACCAAAAGCTTTTCAAATTAGGTATTTGTCTGAGACCTACATGATACTGAATGCAATTATCCATAGAGGTTTTATTTGCATATCTGGTTTTGAGGCAAATATGGCCAGCAATAAGAAATTATTTTATTGAAGGGTATTTCAATATATTATAAACAATTTTCCTCCCCTATAATTACTATGAAAACCTCAAAAATTGCAAATGAATGAATATGCTAACAAGATGGAATAAGCATGGAAACTGGTTTAATAACCTTAGCTATCAAACTAATTGTGAATAACTGGAAACACTTCATTCAGAACTGTTGAGTGATTAAATATGATTTGCATAATTTTCTTTTAGAATAAAAATAGAGCTAAAATATTTTGAAAAATGAAACAGAAAGCATGGCTGAACAAATATTTCAGAGATCAGTATGGGAGAATTAAATTTTTATTTCATCCAAGTTTATAGAAAGCATATCTGAAATAATTTATTCTATTTATTTATTCATCTAGTCATTAAATCACCCATTCATTCAAAGAAATATTTTGAGGCTGTTCTTTGCCAAGTTTCAGCATGAAAATTCTCACATAATTGCCAAAATTCAAATCAGTCCTGTTGAAAGAGGTAATAAATAAATAATCATTATACATGTAACTAATTCTGAAATCCAATAAATTATTAGGTAGTCCAACTATAGTAAATGAATTACACATTTTATAATTGCAATTTTGAAGTTTTTGATAGATTAATTTACTTCTATAAATTTTTTAAAAGAATTTTCCTTTGTAAAATTGAAAACATTGAAGAGAATATAAAGAATATAGAAAGATAGAAATATTTTTTCAAATATTTTTGGATCTTTTAACTTATCTCAGCCAATGAAAATGAATTAACAGATTTATTTCAATGTGCCTATTTTGTTAATATAGAGCACTTTTCTTTTAGACTTACTGGCTAAAGTAGAATAAATATTCTGAGAACATTAATTGGAATAGATGAAAATTTTTACATATCCAGGGCAATAAAGTTTATTTCTGCTCTGTGTTATGTAGGGCTCTATTTTCTTGAAAATATCACCAACTTTTCTTAGTCTAGCTTTTGGCAGACATGATTGAGCTTTAGTGATGAGAAATGTGGATTTTTTTTTCACAGTTTTGGAGAAATTATAGTATAACTGGAAAAACTAAAAAGCAGAAAGGAAGATAATAAGTAGTTGATGAAAATGACTGGTCTGTTAAGATTCCTCTTCTGTTGCATTCTTGATTTGGTTTGGCCTTTTCAACTGTAAGCAGGATGTGGTAGTGAACAGAACATGAGTTTGGGGATCAGTCACGATATGTACTAGTATTTTTTTATTTGATTAGTAATAGTTAAAAAAGCTACAATTTTTAGGTTGATTGATATTGCTAGGCATTGATCTAAGCATTTTTTAAAGAAATATTTAACTTATACCACCCCACGGTGGTAGGGAACTGGTTGGGAACCAAATTATCCATATAATTGTACACATATGATTATTTCAATGCCCATTTTGCAAAGGAAGAAATTTAATCTTAGAAGAATTAAATCTGGGCAATACAAAACAGAGCTGGACATGGAATTAAGATTGAATCCAAAGCAAAGAGGCTATACTTAAGGACAATTTCAGGTTTTGTGAAACCTGAAGCTTAGAGAATGTTAAGGGTCACCTGTTAACAAAAGAGAATGTGAAATTAGAAACAATGAGTTTGATACAAATATGAGTATCTACAAGAAAATAAATCACAACATACTAAAAATTTTTAAAATCCAGCAAATGCTGCAAACATCACAACAGGAAAAATTATTTTGTGTTAATGACCTAGCAAACCTCTCTGAATGACTTGCCTTTTGCCAAGTATTTCATACTTTTATTTCCTATAGATACAAAAGAAAAATAATTATGTGTTATTTCACATAAAATTTATTATTTATCATTCAATATTGGGATGCAGAAAATGTGCAACTTCGTAATAAATGAACTCACTCCACTTTTGCTATATATGTGTACCCACCAAGAAAGTTCTGACAAATTTTGTTTTAGATAGTTCCTACATGATTAATTTATAATCCTATGAACTGAGTGTCTCTGACAGGAGGCTGTGTTTCTAAGCCTGGATAGGAACCAAAGTTTCCATGTACTATTCTACAATATGATAACTGGAAACTTTCCTAAAGAAGAGCTTCTCTTTACATGTGTTTCATATCCTGTTTTGTTGTTGTTGTTTTCCCCAGGACCCACCTACTTCCCACACAGCCACACGGTCACTGGCTATGTCACAATGCATTATGACCTCTGGCCCTGAACCTTCATGTCATGACATTGGCTTCATCAACATAGTGAGCAGTATGGGTGCTGCTGAAAGCCATGCTTCCTTTGGGATGACAGCACTTACTTAGGCATGCTTAGATGTGACTGCAAATGACTTCCATATATTCCACTAAACCTTGAATCATTATATATCCTGGTGTGCTCTGGACAATCCTTGTTCACACTTATTGTCCAAGTGTATTTATTAATTCTGCCCACTTTAATTTTCAAATGTGTCTCAATTTGGATAACAATTGTCCAAATTGGACACAGAGTCCCCTTAACTAAAACCAAACTGAACTTCCCCTAACTAAAACTTAGCTGGGAAGAAAATTTCTTCTAACTGTAGCAAATATATGAAAACTAACCATAATCTGTGTTGACTCTTATATATTTTATTTTCTTAAAAATGTGTTAGATTTCTGAAGAAAGTTTGAAAAGTAATGATGAATTACACAATTTCATTTACCTAAAATTTAACAGAAGAACAACAGATAGATAAATCTAGAAATTAAAACGAGAACAGAGCCTCACAAGTAATAATAAAAATAAAAGAAATAAGACTATATCTTCATATAACAGGCCATGAACTTTGAAAGATAGCAGCCATGGGATCAAAACAAAACCCAGGTAATTCAGTTATGCTGTGGCATACCTCCTCCATCTGTCTTCACTTTCCAGAGGTGATAGCAGATAAAGTCAGCGAGCTAACAAAATTCATACTTTTGCCTTTCAAACCTTCTAAATTGCATAGAGGCAAGCTGAAAAGTAAAAGAATGAGCCAGCAGAACAGTTCAGTAAAACACCCTAGAGTACAAACAAATAACACAATCCTTCAAGAGAAGAAGAAACTTAGAGGGGCTAACAATTTTTCAGGACTTGCCACGGATTTGTGGGAACAATCTGTAGTGCAAATGCATCCCAACTTAGGAGAAACAGAAAGTCCTTACTTGGAAGAATGAGTACATTTGACAAAATTTCAGAAGTGAGTGTGGACTCAACACTCCATAAAGCCTGCTGGCTATGCAGCTCAGCCATCTTCTCTTCACTGTATGCACTTCGGGCTCAAAATGAGAAAATCTCTTGAAAACAATCACAGTCTCTAACTCAAACAGTAACACAGAAAGATTTAATTTCCTTTTAGGGAGGAAATATGTCAAAGATATTTCATGTGTGGCATCTGAGAGCAATGGTCATGTGAATGATACTTTACATATAAATCAGTAGCATAGTGGCTGCCATTATAGCACAACTCCAGAAAAGCTAAAAATAAGAAAAGAAACAGCGCAAAAAAGGGAAGTAAAAGATTTCATTTTTAAAAATAAATTTAAAATTTATTAAACTGTAGGCACAGTTTAAAAACTATTCATATGGAAACCAGTAGTCCTAATACTATTCTCATTAGAAAGAACTTGAGACATTTTTAGGTGTTAGTTGTATTTTCCCCTGACATGTAACTTTTTTTTTTATTGCATTTTAGGTTTGGGGGTATATGTGAAGAACACGCAAGATTGTTGCATAGGTACACAGGTGGCAGTGTGATTTGTTGCCTTCCTCCCCTTCACCTGTATCTGGCATTTCTCTCCATGCTATCTTTCCCCAACTCCCCACCCCCTGCTGTCCCTTCCCTATTCCCCACAACAGACCCCAGTGTGTCGTGCTCCCCTCCCTGTGTCCATGTGTTCTCATTGTTCAACACCCGCCTATGAGTGAAAACATGCAGTATTTCATTTTCTGTTCTTTTGTCAGTTTGCTGAGAATGATGTTCTCCAGGTTCATCCATGTCCCTACAAAGGACATGAACTCATCATTTTTTATGGCTGCATAGTATTCCATGGTGTATATGTGCCACATTTTCCCAGTCCAGTCTATCATCGATGGGCATTTGGGTTGGCTCCAAGTCTTTACTATTGTAAACAGTGCTGCAATGCACATTTGTGTGCATGTGTCCTTATAGTAGCACAATTTATAATCCTTTGGATATATACCCAGTAATGGGATTACTGGGTCAAATGGAATTTCTATATCTAGGTCCTTGAGGAATCGCCACACTGTCTTCCATAATGGTTGAACTAATTTACACTCCCACCAACAGTGTAAAAGTGTTCCTATTTCTCCACATCCTCTCCAGCATCTGTTGTCTCCAGATTTTTTAATGATTGCCATTCTAACTGGCATGAGATGATAGCATAATGTAGTTTTGATTTGCATTTCTCTGATGACCAGTGATGATGAGCATTTTTTCATATGTTTGCTGGCCTCATGTATGTCTTCTTTTGTAAAGTGTCTGTTCATATCCTTTGCCCATTTTTGAATGGGCTTGTTTTTTTTTTTTTTTCTTGTAAATCTGTTTTAGTTTATTGTAGATTCTAGATATCAGCCCTTTGTCAGATGGGTAGATTGCAAAAATTTTTTCCCATTCTGTTGGTTGCCGATTCACTCTAGTGACTGTTTCTTTTGCTGTGCAGAAGCTGTGGAGTTTGATTAGGTCCGATTTGTCTATTTTGGCTTTTGTTGCCAATGCTTTTGGTGTTTTGTCATGAAGTTCTTGCCTATGCCTATGTCCTGAATGGTTTTGCCTAGATTTTCTTCTAAGGTTTTATGGTGTTAGGTCTTATGTTTAAGTCTTTAAACCACCTGGAGTTAATTTTAGTGTAAGGTGTCAGGAAGGGACCCAGTTTCTGCTTTCTGCACATGGCTAGCCAGTTTTCCCAACACCATTTATTAAACAGAAAATCCTTTCCTTATTGCTTTTTTTTGTCAGGTTTGTCAAAGATCAGATGGTTGTAGATGTGTGGTGTTGCCTCTGAGGCCTCTATTCTGTTCCATTGGTCTATATCTCTGTTTTGGTACCAGTACCATGCTGTTTTGATTACTGTAGCCTTGTAGTATAGTTTGAAGTCCAGTAGTGTGATGCCTCCCGATTTGTTCTTTTTGCTTAGAATTGACTTGGCTATGTGGGCTCTCTTTTGGTTCCAGATGAAGTTTAAGGTGGTTTTTTCTAGTTCTGTGAAGAATGTCATTGGTAGCTTGATGGGGATAGTGTTAAATCTGTAAATTACTTTGGGAAGTATGGCCATTTTCACAATATTGATTCTTCCTAACCATAAACATGGAATGTTTCTCTATCTGTTTGTGTCCTCTCTTATTTTGTTGAACAGTGGTTTGTAGTTCTCCTTGAAGAGATCCTTTCTGTTCCTTGTTAGTTGTATTCCTAGGTATTTTATTCTCTTTGTAGCAATTGTGAATGGCAATTTGTTCTTGATTTGGCTCTCTTTAAGTTTTTTATTGGTGTATAGGAATGCTTGAGATTTTTGCACATTGATTTTGTATCCTGAGACTTTGCTGAAGTTGCTTATCCATTTCAGGAGATTTTGGGCTGAGACGATGGGGTCTTCTAAGTATACAATTGTGTCATCTGCAAACAAAGACAATTTGACTTCCTACTTTCCTATTTGAATACATTTTATTTCTTTTTCTTGCCTGATTGCTCTGGCTAGAACTTCCAATACTATATTGAATAGGAGTGGTAAGAGAGAACATTCTTGTCTAGTGCCAGATTTCAAAGGGAATACTTCCAGTTTTTGCCCATTCAGTATGATATTGGCTGTTGGTTTGTCATAAATAGCTTTCATTATTTTGAGATACGTTCCATCAATACCGAGTTTATTGAGGGTTTATAGCATAAAGGGCTGTTGAATTTTGTCAAAGGCCTCTGCATCAATTGAGATAATTGTGGTTTTTGTCTTTGGTTCTGTTTATGTGGTGAATTACATTTATAGACTTGCGTATGTTGAACCAGCCTTGCATCCCCGGGATGAAGCCTAGTTGATCATGGTGGATAAGCTTTTTGATGTGCTGCTGCATTTGGCTTGCCAGTATTTTATTGAAGATATTTGCATCTATGTTCATCACGGATATTGGCCTGAAGCTTTCTTTTCTTGCTGAGTCTCTGCTGGGTTTTGGTGTCAGCATGATGTTGGTTTCATAAAATGATTTGGGAAGGATTCCCTCTTTTTGGATTGTTTGGAATAGTTTCGGAAAGAATGGTCCTAGCTCCTCTTTGTATGTCTGGTAGAATTCGGCTATGAACCCATCTGGACCTGGGCTTTTTTTGGGTGGTAGGCTCTTAGTTGCTGCCTCAACTTCTGCCCTTGTTATTGGTCTATTCAGGGTCTCGACTTTTTCCTGGTTTAGGCTTGGGAGGATGCAAGTGTCCAGGAATTTATCAATTTCTTCCAGGTTTACTAGTTTATGTGCATAGAGTTGTTTGTAATAATCTCTGATGATGGTTTGTATTTCTGTGGACTCTATGGTGATATCCCCTTTATCCTTCATTTTTTGAAATATTATGCACACAGTATCGTCCATACATCTAAAAATTGTGAACATTATTGACATCCTCTTGGGGTAGGTAAGGATTTTAATACAATGAAACTACTTTCTTTCCTTCTTTCTCCCATTAAATTTATATGTTGTTTTAATGTCAAAATGCTTATGACTAGATAGAAGTAGTATAATTATACATACTTTTTTCTTTAGAACTTTTGTAATATAACTTTTGAATTTTCTTGAGCCTTTAGATAAGTCTCTCTAACCCCTCTACCTCTGTTTTAAGATTCTTCTCAATAAAGTACTTCTAATAACTTGTCTGACAATGTATCTGATCCTTTTCATTGCTGGCAATATTTTCCTACCTGTCTTTCATCTTCCTGCTTTGAGTCTATGCTAGCACTGATAGCTTTCAAGGCCTTCTCAAGGTCAGCATGCTGGAGACTCCATTCAGCTCTCTCTCCTGTTAGATCTCCAATTTTTCAGATTGCATTTATTACTTATTTCTTCATTTTAAGGAAGCTACTTCTATTGGTTTCGTAAAAAATGGTATTTGACTTTAATACTCTTATGGATGGGTCAAAATAATGGAGACACAGATATTGTTAGAAACACACATATTTCCTCTCAGTGCTTTATGAAATAAGAAGATATTCAAAGCTCAGAAAAGCAGAAGTAAAAAGTCACTTAACCTTTTGTTGTTTTCAAGAATTAGTTACATCAAAGATTTATGACAACATAATATATATTATTATAATAAGTTTATAGATAGGTAGATAGATGACAGATAGATAGATAAAGCAATTATTTGGTGCAGTATGCCTAGTGGAAACTATACGATTAATTTTAATGTTAAGAGAAAACTTTTGAACAATAGTGACCTAAAAATTACAAGATTATTTCTTCCCACAGAAGAAATCTATCTCAGCACTATATCAAATAGATAATATAAGCAAACAAAATTAAACCAGTTAAGGTAACATTTGATCACATTGCTCTAATTTCACAGATTTGTTAGAATATGACCTGGGGACAAAAAAGTAACCACAAAGAACTCTTAAAATACTCTTAGTAGGTTTGAGGATGGTGGTATTTATGTAGAAATTATCAGTTTATGCATGGTATGGATATATTTAGGTTGGTACAAATGTAATGGCAGTTTTTGCCATTACATTCAGTGGCAGAAACTGCAATTACATTTGCACCAACCTAATAGAAAATGAATGTGTTTTGATATTTGAAATCAGGATTCTTACTGTAGGAGAAGGTTATGCCAATCAGGAGTGGGTGAAACTGAAGAACCTTGCAGTGTTGGGTTTCAGTTGGAGATAACAACGTGAATGAACACATGACTTTCAGAACAATATATTTATCATTTATGTTCACTGAAAGTGCCTAGAAGTGGTAACCACAGTAGCAACCACATAAACACAGCTAGTGCAGATGGTATTTTCTAAAAAATCTGCTTCCACTAACAGGAACCATTACCTTGGAGAAATATCTAATTCCAAACACATTACATATAAATGATGAGGTAAACCTAGGACATCTTGTCATGCTGGAAAACGAGGTATTCAAAAACTCATGAATTCCTGTTAAAACAACATGGATTTTGTTTGAATAAGCTCCTACACTGATCATCTAATTTGAGCATCACAAAAAAATTAATGATGGTAATGAATTGCACCACATAAAATAACAAGAAATTGGTAAGTTTTACTTGCTAGTCAAAAGGAAAGGGATAGTAGGTTTAGAAAGACTGCCATGTTGAAAATATCATGGTATTAATTGATTCCTGAAAGTCCGTAGGTGGTTGCCAAAACCACCGGATGAAAAGTTGATGGAGAAAAAAAAATTCATAAGCTTGAAAGTATTAACAAACAGATTATTTAATAATTACAAAGCAAAGGGAAATTTTGCAAAACAGATGTGACAGGCCCATATTTAACAAGTCATCAGGCTCAGCATCACAAAATGTGATTTACTGACATTGTATGGCTCATAGTTTAAGGCAATGTGAAGTATTATTCCAAGTATTGTCACCTGTGTTGTACCATGACAAAAATGTTAAACCTGATTCAGTGTATGTGCAAGTATTCCAGATTGTGGAATATTTTACAAGAACAATTGCCATGACACTTCAAAATATCAAAATTGTATACAATGAAAAGAAAGTGGGGCTGTCTATTCTAGATCAAAGAAGATTAAACATAAAAACTAAATGTGTGATCCTTGATTGGATCTTGGATAGTGAAAAAGTTAAGAAAAATTTTGAGATAAATTTGCAAGCTGTTTTAAAAATAATATTATCTAAATATTTATTGAGTGTGATGATATTCGTCATTATATAGATGAATGTCCCAGTTTAAAACGTGTATGATGAAATATTCAGAGATAATGTGTCATGATGCCTACTTCTTACTTTCAGCCTACTTCTTACTTTCAAATGTTTGAGCAGGAAAAAATTTGTGTGTGTGTGTGTGTGTGTGTATGTGTGTGTGTGTATTTCTTTCTTCATGTTTTTTTTTTTTTTTTGAGATGGAGTCTCACTCTGTAGCCCAGGCTGCAGTGCAGTGGTGCCATCTCTGCTCACTCTAGCCTCCACCTCCTGAGTCTGTTTTCAAGCAATTCTCCTACCTCAGCCTCCCAAGTAGCTGGGATTATAAGCACACATCACCATGCACAGCTAATTTGTGTATTTTTTAGTAGAGACAGGGGTTTCACCATGTTGGCCAGTCTGGTCTTGAACTCCTGATCTCATGATCTGCAGGCCTCAGCCTCACTAAGGGCTGGGATTATAGGCATGAGCTACTGAGCCTGGCTTGTGTGTGTATTTCTTACTGAGTCCAGCTTGGTAAATTATATTTGTCAAGAAATTTGCCTATTTTAACTATGTCGTCAAATTTATGAGCACACTATCTAATTATTCTTTTAATAAATTGATGAATATGCTATCCTTTCATTATCTTTTTTAAAAAAGATCACTAATGATATCCCTTTTTTTTTTCCTAAGGCTACTATTCTATTCTAAGCTTTCCTTATTGTTTTCCTGTAATTCGTCTTGCTACTAGTTTATCAGTTTATCAGTGATTTCTAGGAATCAGAATTTGGCTTTGTTGATTTTCTCTACTCTATATCTGCTTTGCATTTTCATTGATTCCTGCTAGTTTGTATTTCTTTCTTCTTGGGAATAATTTGCTGGATTTTCTTGTGGTTTATTGACATGAAAGCATGAATTATTCATTTCAATTATTTTCTTTTGTAAAATATAATTGAAATCTAAAAAATTCTGTCTAATACTATGTCACTACATGCCATGTTTGGATAAATTTTATTATCATTAAATTCACCAGGACGCAAGTTTTTTTAAATGATGTCTTCTGTGACTCATACATTTTTGAAGTGTTTTGTTTAATTTCTTAATATTTTGGGATTATTCAATATATGTTCAATTTTGCTAAATATTCCCTCTTCACTTGAAAAAATTTTTATTTTTTTGATGTTGGATACAGGGTTCTATATATGCCTATTAAGTCAATGTGGTGTGTTTTAAAGAAGAAATGCTAAAATCTTCAACTTTGGTATTTCCTTTCCTTAGGATTCCCTCAGTTTTACTTAATAAATTTGGAAGTAATATCATTAGATACATGCATATTTAGGTTGCTATGCCTTCCTGAAAGATGGATTCTTTTTTTATTATGAATTGTTTCTCTTTATCTCTTCTAATACCTCTTGACTTTAAATCTATTTTGTCTAGTAGGAATACAGATAGAGATTCTTCATTGTTGTTGATGATAGAATTGCATAGTACATTATTTTTCATAATTTTATTTTTAAACTATCTGTGATCTAAGATTTAAAGTGTATGTTTAAATTGTGCTACAGACAGCATGTAATAGGATTTTGTTTTGTCATTTAGGTTAACAATCTATACCTTTTAAGTGGAGTATACAGAGTATCCTGTGTTTGCCTCACAAATTTAGAATTTTCATTTTACATTTCCATATGAATCTCTGCTAAAATTGCCACGTTTACAACCATTTTATTTTTTTCTCATTTGTCTTGAGTATGTTAATAATAGTTATATGAAATTCTTCATTCTCCAACATCAGTATCTGGATTGTCTATGAGACTATTTGCATAAATCATGTTTTGTTTTTTAAATTATTGATCAAATTTCTGTGCTGCTTCATATATCTATTATTTTTTGATTGTTTGCTAAACAGTATTTTAAAAGAACCATAGCATGATGCACATTTTGGACTAAGTTTTTAGTTGTGTTGAAGTTTTAATAAGATTCCCATTCTTTCTGGTTCCCTTGTGGGGTGCAGCCATTCCAGGTTTTGAATAAAACTCCGGCTAGTCTCTTTCTCCTCAGTGCTGAATAACTACAAAGATTTAGTACTGCCCTTTGTGAACTATCAGCTTAACTCTTTAGGCTTCCTTCCTAGGCAAACTGTAGCATGTGTGGCAAGGAGGAGATTGGCTGTATATTTGTGGTGGGTTTCCATTCTGTTATACATCTGTTCTATTCTACTATGCATTGTAGGAATGTAGGATATTTTACTCTCCTTTTTTTTTTTTGAGATGGTCTTTCTCTGTCACCAGGCTAGAGTGCAGTGGCACAATCTTGGCTTACTGTAATCTCCACCTCCCAGATTCCAGTAATTCTCCTGCTTCAGCCTCCTGAGTAGCTGGGACTAAAGGCACGTGCCACCATGCCTGGATAATTTTTGTATTTTTAGTAAAGAAGGGATTTCACCATATTGGCCAGGCTGGTCTCAAACTCCTGATCTTGTGATCCTCCTGCCTCAGCCTCCCAAAGTGCTGGGAATACAGGCATGAGCCACTGCTCCCAGCCTACTCTCCTTTTAAAAAACCTCTTACCTATCCCCCCAGTCTCCACTTTCCTCAGCATATGTCCTGTGGGGAAACTGACTGACTGTCTGGAGTTCCTTTAGTTTCCCATGTGTCAGGCCAGCCTCATGAGATAAGCAATAGCGCTGTTGGATTCTCTTTTCCTCTGTTAGAGGATGTCTGTTAGGGCTCAGCTTGAGCCTCACCCATGCATCAAATTAATTAAGGCTTTAAGGGATGAAAGCAGCCAGTATTTGTCAGCTACAGAAGGGTTTCCCTTGCCTGCGATTTTGGTCTATCACTTCTTGTTTCCATAGATCTCTAAAATGTCTAAAATATGACTTTCAAAATGTATCTATTTCTTTCTAATAATTGCACTAGGAAAATTGGTTTTCTGTTATTTAGATAAGAAAATATTTTCTATTTATAGAATTTTTGTTAATGACCCTCTTACTTTGTTTTATATGTTTATTGTATATGCTAGTAATCCAAACTCTAGAATAATATATAAGAAATTAAATCATATTCTATTACACTGTTATTGTTTGCTTTACTCAGCTTTGTTTGTGAAAAAAATCCTATTTATACATATAGTTGTAGTAGGTTTTTAAATTTAAGATTCTACTTCATAAATTTATCAAAATTTTTAATATATTCTATTGATGATGAAATATAAAGAATTTCATAGTTGGCTAACATGGAATGTTAAGTCAGCAAGGCCGGCTTCTTTCTTTCTTTTTGTTTTGCTATGTATTGTTTTTATTACTAAAAATATCTCATGGCTTCAGATGATTTCTCAGGATCCATCATTATTTCCACATTCTGGCCAGCACAAAGGATGGAAAGAAGAAGGCAAGCACACTCTTTTGAAGACATTTTCTAGAAGCCGTTCACATTGCTTTTACTTGTTCCCAATGGTCAAAATGTAATCATTTACGCACATCCAGGCACATGGGAGGCTGGGATATGCAATTTTCATTTTAGGGAGTGGTATGTTTAGGTAAAATTTGAGCCTATTTTTATAGAAAATGTGGAGAGTGCTCATATGAGACAACTATCAGTTTCTTCCACATTAGTAATAAACAATCTATAACAATGTTTCTGTATATGATTTATGGTTAGTTTGTGTTTTCTAAGACAGGTTTTAAATTTATACAGAAAAATCTGACATTTGCAATTGAGAAGCTATTATGCTGATATTGATTAATGTATAATATATAGAGTTTCTAAAATATTAGCAATGTATGTGTTTTAGGCATTTTTTGTTGTTGTCAGTTGTTTGGTGACTGTCTTTGTGATAATTATAGGACATAACTTTGCTACTAAAAACAAAGCATGTTTTTGACTAAAGTAAATTCTGAAGAAAATAAATGATAGGAAACTCCAATATTTATTTTCAACTGATAATATCCGACACTTAACAAACTGTATACTGTGAAGAAAAAAAATGCAGAGCATGTACATGATTTGTAGTATCTTAAAATAGCATCTTGTGATTCTGAGCTATAAGACTATAAGACTATCTCCATGTTTTGAAAAAAGTACTAATTATATATTGCATTTTAAATCATAACTTCAGTTACTTGACAGATTTGATTTCACTAAGATGTCAATTACTCTAAATCATAGTGTTTACACTCTACTTTTAGGGTAGAATAAATGTGTTTAGTATTACTGTCTTTTTCATAATTATGGGTCATAAAAGACTAAATTAACCTCTGGGTATTTATAATTCTGTGGATGCATAAGAATTTTAAAAATTGCCTTTCAGTCACTCCGAAGGTGGTAGCATTAATATACTATATACACGTCCAAGGAAATCAGGAGGATAACAGTAAAACAAATAATTGAAAATAAACTACATTTGAGATTATTTTGAAGCACACTTTCAATTGCTATTGTAGACCAGGGGTAATCTGTTACCATTAAGTTCTAAAGTCAGCTGGGTCTAGGTTGCAATGTGAACCTCTTGGTTTCAGAAGGAGAAGACAGGTGAGGTAAATGCTTATCTACGAATTGTCTGCCTTCCTTCTCTAGCACTTTGGGTTTGGATAGAAAACAAGAACGCAGGCAAGGCAAGCAAATGTATGTGGTCTGCTATAACACAGGTCTTGGAGGATGACACTGCTCTTGCTGAGGTGGAAATCATAGTTCTCATTTCTTCTGTGTATTCTCAGTCAATTGAAATTGGAAGCGATTATAGTTCTGGAAGAATCTAAGAATTAAAGATGAATCACAGAATAATTAGAGAATGAGAAACGTCTGCCAACAATGAAATGAAAAGAATTGATTAAAACATAAACAAAGGAACTGAGGCTGTGAGGTTCAGCCGGAGTGTTTGAGCCTGAAGTCTGATGCAAGTTGTTAAAAGAGGTTAATGCAATAGAAAGGAGCAGTGCTGAGTGTGTGAAGACACTCTTCTAAAGTAGTGCACATGAATTAAACAATTTAATTCTTATCAAATACGATGAGCTAGATAGGATTACATTACCCCATTTTACAGATGAGAAAGCCAAATCACAGAATAATTTATTCAAGGTCAAACAGGTAGTAATTGGTAGATCCAGTTGAACATGGATATTCTGGTTATAGTATTTGCAGTCTTTACTGCTTCATTAATGAAAGAATTAAAGGCAGATATCAGAGAATCTGAGGTTATATTTTAATGTAAAAGGGCATAGTATGCTTTGTTACTTATGAGAACCAGCCACAGAACTTGAGGCATCTACTGGGGTGATTATTAAACTGTCAGTATTTGAAGAGTTGGAACATTGAGAACAGACTGGAAGGGAAGAAGTGACATCAAGATTATGACAGGAAAATTTGAAGTCCAGGGACAAGTTAGATGAGGACATGGAAGAGAGCAAAGAAGAAAGTACCTTCCTCATGCAGTGAATCAAGAACAAGTATGGGCTTTTCATTTGTAAGAATTCTCATACCTTCAGAAGGTATAAAGGAGCCAGTAAAGAATTGTCAGAGGGAGCCCTAATAACAAAGAAGAAATGTTATTGGATAGACATCATGAGTACTTTTTTTCTGCTAAAGGATCAAAATGTTACTTGGGCACTTATCTAAGGAACAGATTTGATATCCGGGTTCAGAAAAAGACCACAGACCTCCTTACATCTTTCCCCATTGCTAAATCAAATGTAACCCAGAGTAATTTGTCAATATCATGACTGAGTTTTTCTCACATAGGATACGAAGTGGCTGATTTCAATTTTGAAATTCAGGGGCTCTCCCATGAAGCCATCCAATAAGTGCAACTGGGAAAAAGGCAGCAGTAGGTAAGTTTAATTCTCTGTAGACATCTAATGTTTGGAGGAGGTGACAGTGTCGTAGAGTGGAAAAGGTCAGCCTTTTCGGAATCTTAAAGTAATCATTTCTTTATCTGGTTAGTGCCTTCTCTTTTTTTTTAATTTTCTTTGATATTGAGGACACTTAAATTCTTAGAATCTGTTTTTATTTCCCATAAAATCGAGAGAAAAGTGTCAACTTAATAGTGTTGTTTTGAGTGGTACATGACATGCTGTGTGTAAACTTTCTGTCTAGAGACTGACTTCATAATTATGAATCTCTTCTAATCGCCTTTGAAATTGTTTCAACAATTTCAGCTTTCAAACAGTTCTGATTATATGTAACATTCTGACTTATAGTAACGATTAGCAAAGCTCATGAAGAAAAGTGAAGTACTCTATAATTTATTTTGCTTGTGGCACAGACCAGGCTGTTCTAACTCAATGGGTTCTATGCATTGTCCAGGGCAGGTGGGAGGAGGTTATATCAGGGACTGAGCACCCTCTAGGATATGGCCTTGGCCTTGGCCACACAAATGGATGAAGACAGCATTTCACCATCATACCATGGCCCTGCCTGTGGACAAGAAGAAAGTGATCTGGAAATTGACGACCTCTCTTCTGCTCTCATTCCATGATCCAGGGCTGAGTCACAAGACTGAAACAACAACAGTAGTATGGACCAGCTGGGGAGACAGAAACTCAGGAGAAAGCCTGACCTATCAAAATGTGACATTGTACAAGCTATGAGTAAGGGATGAACAAGCTGCAATGGGAACATGGATGAAGGAGCAACTATGTCCACATTTTGAAGTAAGGAATATCTTTACTCAGCCCTCATCTTTACTGATTTCTATCACAGTTTCACAATAATGACAAGATTGAAATATACTTTCCTCATTAATTCATGTGAAAATGTGATTTTCTGTGTAAAATTTAAAGTATCTGTGCTATTCTTGATAATTTTAAAAAATCTTACTCCCTGTATAATATAATTTGGCTGTATCCCCACCCAAATCTCACCTTGAATTGTAACAATCCCCACATGTTGAGGGTGGGGCCAGGTGGAGGTTATTGAATCACAGGGGGCAGTTCCCCAGTACTGTTCTCGTAGTGAATAAATCTCACGAGGTCTGATGGTTTTATAAATGGGAGTTCCCCTGCACATGGTCTCTTGCCTGATGCCACGTAAGATGTGTCTTGCTTCCCCTTCATTTTCCACTGCTATTGCGAGACCTTCCAAGCCATGTGGAACTGTGAGTCACTTAAACCTCTTTCCTTTTTAAATTACTCAGTCTTGGGTATGTCTTTATTAGCACCATGAAAACAGATGAATACACTACATTTTGGTGTTTCCTCAGAGTATGGTTTTGGGTCTAGGATGTTGAAATAATTATAAAAGTAGAAGTGTATTCTTCAAGTCATTTAATTGAATTAAGTGAAACTTACTTGAACATGCCTCTTCCCTCATTTCTTCTTTTAAAAATGGCAATTAAATAAAAGCAGAGGTTTGAAATTAATAGAGTTGGAGATGAAAAGGAAGAAAGTGATGAAGCTGGTAGCCTTAAGCTGTGAGGGAAACAGAGAAGCTGACTCGATGCTATTAAAATAGGGGAACTGTATTGAGAAGTGGGAGAAGTCAGGTGAGAAGTAAGGTTGCTACAGTGTGCTTCAAAATGGAGTTTTGCCAGGTGCCGTGGCTCACTGCACTAATCCCAGCCCTTCACGAGGCCAAGGTGGGCGGATCACCTAAGGTCAGGAGTTTAAGACCATCCTGACCAACATAGTGAAACCCTATCGCTATTTAGAAACACACACACACACACACACACACACACACACACACACACACAAGCTAGGTGTGGTGGCTTGTGTCTGTAGTCCCAGCTACTTGGGAGGTTGAGGCAGGAGAACTGCTTGAACCCAAGAGGTGGTGGTTGCAGTGAGCCAAGATCACACCATTACACTCCAACCTGGACAGCAGAGAGGGACTCCATCCCAAAAACAAACAAACAAAACAAAATGGAGATTTCCTGGACATATGTCCGGTGGAATAACCTCTCTAAAGGCCAACACTTACTAGAAGTCCTCTTTTAGAACCTTTGGAGTTCCTGGCTTCCCTCCTCCCCACTCTAACCAATCGTGGCTAACAGAAGTTAAGACTTAAATTAATAAAGATTATTCTTTCTTTCCCAATTGAACTGTCAAGGTATTTTGTGGTTTTGGTTCCTAATTCCATGTAGAACCTATCATCAGTACTACATTTAAGAAATGTTAAAGGACACCAAGTATGAGCCCCATGAATGTGTTAGTGCTAGAGGTGGAAAGATGAATAGTAAAGTGCTCATAGTCTAGCAGGGTGGACAAACAGTGAAAACAAATTCTCAGGCAAGATGTTCATTTAAGCCACTTTAAGTCACGTATCAAGTGGCGGAGCCATGGTTTGCATGGCGGATAAGGAAGAACACTCAGATGCTGTTGGTGGAAGTGGTAAATGATGGAGTTCTGGGCCCTTACCCAGTCCGGGCCCTCTCCCACATCTTCTTTCCACGAGTTTAATCACAGTACACTTTTGACCAGTTTGCATATTCAGATTTTCTGTTTAGTTCATTTGAATTCTTTGGTTAGAATTCAATAGGTAAATAAAAACGGGAAATCTCATTGTTCGAGAATATTTACTATATATACAATTTGTTTGAGTGCTTCAGCAGAGTTTAATTGGCAATAAAAATAAAAAATTTTGTTGTTACAAGAAGCTATTGATCCTACCTAGATGTTATGAATGTAAATCATGAAAATTTTTCTTGGCTAATTCTATATTTTCACAAAAACATTCATGGTTACGAAAAATGATATATTTTCATGATTACAAAATATATCTAATGACTAAATATGAATGAAAAATACCAGCCGACTTTACCAGAAAGAGAACTAAATTCTCAATCATTAATCTTGTAACTAAGACTTCACTGTGATATTGCAGTTTTCTGGGAAAAGCCTTTTACTAATATGATCTCATAATAATATAGAGTATTAACACATTTTCAAAAAATCCATACTGTAGATTTATCTCTCATATTGCATAGTGTAATAACCACATTTTTAAAGTCAGAAAAATTGCCGCAACAGCCAGAAACTCCAGACCAACCTGGGAAATTTAGACTACATCTCCACAAAAAGTAAAAACATTAGCTAGGTGGGGTGCAGCTTGCCTGTAATCCTGGTTACTTGGGAAGCCGTGGAGGGAGAATCTTTTAAGCCAAGGCATTCAAGGTTGCAGTAAGCTATGATCATACCACTGTACTATAGCCTGTATGAAGTGAAATCCTGTCTCTTTAAAAATAATACTGCAGTAGTAATTACGGATGCTAATTTTTATATGTACTCTGTTTTTCTATTACTTTTTTTTCTTGAGAATGAATGGGTTCATTGGCTTATTTAATGTATACACTAAAAGACAATATAATATATTGTCCATGTCTAGAGTGCCCCTTAAATTTATGTGTAATGCTGACATAATCAAAACCATTTAAACACCTTAGAGGCAGACACAGCAGGAAGGTCATTGGTTTTGCATCTACAGATCCATATTTGTCCATGTTGCTAGGCAGTGGAAGAAAATCACAGTCCCAAAGCTCTTTCCCCATATTTATTATTAAAAAATAAAACAAAGGCAAGTATTTGCAGTGATGTAATTTTACATAACCATTTTTGAGATGTTGTTAAACTCTAATACCTATCTTAGACAATAAAAATTTAATTTATGCCACTTACCAAGGTTGAGGTTTTTCTTTGTATCATCCTTGTAAAAATATAATGTTCTAATATAGTTATCCTTGTGAAAATATAGTAAGATCCGAAAGGATCTTTTATTTATTATGACTATTTATCATATTTATTATAACTATTTTATATTTATTATAACTATTATTTTATATTTATAACTTGATTATAACTATAAACTTATTTATTTAGTATAACTATAAAGATTTATTATAACTATTTATTATATTTATATTATATTTATAACTATTTTATTTATTATAACTATTTAACTATTAGAACATAAAATTATTTAAAAGTCTTGAACATTATTCAATAGTCTCTTGACATTTGCAGATTTACTATTTGGGGCTTCAATTTTTCATAAGTGATATTGTTTATTATCTATATTTCTTAAGTGTTCGAGGCATGTATTTAAGAGTGAGCTTAGCTGACCCCACCAGGCATACCCATTACATGTGCCTTATTTCTCTCTACACAGGTGCTCTTTCTTGTAAATTAAAAAAATAAACCCCAAACAGAAAAAACCAACCTTTTGTTTCTGTGTTAAAATTATCTCCCCCACAATGCCTACACGTAATTCCAGCTCCAGCGGTGGAAAGAGTAATGCAATTTAGCTTAAAACATCTCTAAAAGCAAGAGACCTTGGTGATGGTCCCTCTTTGAGATTGTGGGTTTTCTGAAAGTCTTCAGGAAGCACCTGCCTCTAATGTCAAGTATTTTCTTTTGACATTATGTGTCATTCATTTTGATATTTATCTGTAGGGAATAATATATCTGACTGAATCTTTTTTTTTTTTTAATGAAAGCTGCAGATATGTATTTTCTATCTGTTGTGAAGCTGCCTTCTTTTGGAACTCTTTGCAGTGTGTTTTAGGCCTTTTCCAATCTTCTGTCTGCGCCTAGCTTGGGATCTCTCCTGCCTTGTGTTTCCTTCACACCCAGTACATCCTTGAGTGAACAGCACACAGTGTTAGTGTAATAGTTGCCTATTGACCTCTCCTGGACCACATATTTCAACATGGCACAGCGCTAACCTGCACGTTGCCTGTGACATTCCAGATATTCTTGCCTGGAATACAGCAGGAACTTAGCAACTCTGTGCTGAAGCAAGTGCAGGCAGGTAGTTAAGAGTATGAATTCTGGAGCCACTCTGCTTGGGTTGGAGTCTAGGTTGTAATGCTTGCAAACTGTGAAAGTCTTCAGAACCTTCATATAGAACCCCAAGATTTAACTGCAGCTTGAATCCGGGGGCACCATTTATGTAACCCAAAAGGGAAGTGGTCAACACTAGGGTCTTCATTACTGATGATCTGGGGAGGTTAATTAGTCTCCCCAGGCCCTGATTTTCTCATTTTTAAAATGAGAATAGTTTTTTTCTACTTCAAATAGCCATGAAGATTAAGAGATAATATATATCAAGTTCTTAGAACACTGCTTTCCATGAAGTAAGCACTCAATGCTATTAAATATTTTTTTGTTTTTGACTTATTTTTATCAGACAAGAAGTAAAGTGGTCACAACTGTTGTGTAGCAGTCCATTCAATGGATAAGCCATTTTTAAAATTCTCTTAGTAATCATTAGGTTTTGTCCATTTTTATAATTATTGCCAAAGAAGAGAGAAAACATTACATCATTATCTCCATTGAACACGTGCTCAATCTCCAGGACAGAGCCCTAGAAGCGGAATTTGTGGGTCTAAACATACGTACTTTAAAAAATCTTACCAGAAAGAGATTAATTGCTGTCTGGGATGATTGTATCAACTTATACTGACCAATATATTACTGGTGTATATTTCCTCATTCCTCAAATCTTCATTAACACTTTATTTATCTTTGCCAAACTAATACATGTAAAATATTTTATCGTTCCTTTAGTAGTTTTCTACGGCAACTGTAACAAATTATCACACATTTAATGGCTTAAAATAACAAGCATTTATTTTCTATAGCTCCGTAGGTCAGAAGTCTGGGTATAGAGTGTGGCTCAGCTGGTTCCCATATTCAGAATCACACGAGGGCAAAATTGAGGCGTTTACAGGTCTGTGTTTCTTTCTGGAAGCTCATTCAAGTTACTGGCTGAACTCAAATCTCACTTGCCTTTCTGTTAACAGCAAGAGGTAGTCTTTGCTTAATATTCTCATTCTTTCCCTGTGGTTCTCTAGCAATGATGGTTCAAGGCACTCAAGAACTTTCCTAATATTCTCATTCTTTCCATGTGGTTCTCCTCTAGCAATGGTGGTTCAAGGCACTCTCACACTTTGAATTTCTCAAACTTCACTTATCTTCTTTCTATCATTCTAGCTGGAGAAAAGTTCTCTGGTTTTAAGGGCTCATTTAATAAGTTTGGGCACACCTGTATAATCTGGGCTTTACCCTCCCTATTTTGAGATACAAAATCTTAATCACAACTGGAAAATCATCATTTCCATGTAGGGTAATGTAGTCACAATTTCTAGGGATTGAGGCCTGAGATCTTCGGGGGTCTGTTCTACCAAGCATGGTTCTTTTCATTTTTATTTTGCTGATTATTATTGAGGGTGAACATATTTTCTAGGTCAATTGGCCATATTGATTTTTTTATGCTTTAAATTTCATTTTATATACTTTTTTCCAATTTCCTATTGGAAGATCTATCTTTTAAAATTGATTTTTATAGTTTATTATATATTGTGGCTAACAATTACTTTTCAGAAATGTGCATTGAAAATAAAACCATAGCTTACTTTTTAAATGAGTTTATTTTTTGTTCTTTTTTTCATAAATTATTGGGGTACAGGTGGTATTTGCTTACATTACAGGAGTAGGTTCTTTTTTTTTTCTTTTGGAGACAGTCTCTCTGTCACCAAGTTGGAGTGTAGTGACATAATCTCAGCTCACTGCAGTCTCGGCCTCCCAGGTTCAAGCAATTCTACTGCCTCAGCCTCCCAAGTAGCTGGGAGTACAGGCACTCGCCACCACATCTGACTATTATTTTTTTGTATTTTTAGTAGAGATGGGGTTTCAACATGTTGGCCAGGATAGTCTCAGTCTCCTGAACTCGTGATCCTCCTGCCTTGGCCTCCCAAAGTGCTGAGATTACAGGTGTGAGCCACCGCACCTGGCCACGAGGAGGTTCTTTAGTGGTGATTTGTGAGATTTTGGTGTATGCATCACCTGAGCAGTATAATCTGCACCCTATTTGCAATCTTTTATCCCTTGACCCTTTCCCATCCTTCCTTCCAAGTCCCCAAAGTCCATTATATCATTCTTATGCCTTTGTGTCCTCATAGCTTAGCTCCCACATATCAGTGGGAAAATTCAGTGGTTTCCATTCCTGAGTTACTTCACTTAGAATAGTAGTCTCCACTCTCATCCAGGTTACTGCAAATGCTGTTAACTCATTCCTTTTTATGTCTGAGTAGTAGTGCATTGTGTGTGTGTATATATATATATATATATATATATATATATATATATATATATACCAAAGTTTCTTTACCCACTCATTAACTGATGGGCATTTGGGTTGGTGTCATGATTTTGCAGTTGTGAATGTGCTGCTATAAACATGTGTGTGCAAGTGTCTTTTTCATATAATGACTTCATTTCCACTGGGTAGATACTCAGTAGTGGAATTGCTGTATCAAAAGGTCCAGCATGGTCTACTTTTAGTTCTTTAAGGAATATCCATGCTGTTTTCCATAGTGGTTATACCAGTTTACATTCCTACCAGCAGTGTAGAAGTGTTTCCTGTTCACCACATCCATGCTAACATCAATTGCTTTTTCAAATTTTTTGATTATGATCGTTCTTGAAAGAGTAAAATGGTATCATATTGTGGTTTTGATTTGCATCTCCCTAATCATTAGTGATGTAGAACATTTTTTTCATATGTTTGTCAATAATTTGTTTATATTCTTTTGAGAATTGTCCATTAATATCCTTAGTCCACTTTTTTTTTTTTTTGGAGACTGAGTCTCTGTCACTCAGGCTAGAATGCAATGAGGCAGTCTCAGCTCACTGAAACTTCCGCCCCTGGTAGTCAAGCAATTCTCTGCCTCAGCCTCCAGAATAGCTGGGATTACAGGTGCCTGCAACCATGTCCAGCTAAGTTTTTGTATTTTTAGTAGACATGTGGTTATACCATCTTGGCCAGGCTGGTCTTGAACTCCTGAACTCATGATCCACCCACATTGGCCTCCCAAAGTGCTGGGATTACAGGTGTGAGCCACCATGCCTGACCCTTAGTTCACTTTTTGATGGGATTGTTTTTTTTTTCTTACTGATATATTTTAGTTTATTGTAGATTATGGATATCAGAAAGAAATGAAGGGCTTCCAAATCAGTAAAGAGAAAGTCAAATTGTCACTGTTTGCTGATGATCTGATCATTTACTTCAAAAACTCTGAAGACTTCCCTGGAAAGCTCTGAGAACTGATAAAAGAATTCAGCAAAGTTTCTGGATACATGACTAATGTAAACAAATCAGTAGCTCTTCTATACCCCAACAGCAACCAAGTGGACAATCAAATCAAGAACTCTACCCTTTTACAATAGCTGCAAGAAATAAAATAAAATTCTTAGAAGTATACCTAACTCAGGAAGTGAAAAACCTCTACAAAGAAAACTACAAAACACTGCTGAAAGAAATCATAGAGGACACAAACAAATGAAAGCACATTCCATGCTCACGGATGGGTGGAACTAATATTGTTAAAAAGATCATACTGCCAAAAGCAATCTACAAATTCAGTGCAATCTCCATCAAAATGCCACTAACATTCTTCACAGAATTAGGAAAAAACAATTCTAAAATTCATATGGAACCAAAAAAGAGCTTGCATAGCCAAAACCAGACTAAGTATAAAGAACAAATCTAGAAGAATCACACTACCTGATTTCAAAATATACTACATGACCATAGTCACCAAACAGCATGATACTGGTATATAGGTACATAAACAAGTGGAACTGAATAGAGAATCCTGAAATAAACCTAAATACAGCCAACTCATCTTCAACAAAGCAAACGAAAGCATAAAGTGGGGAAAGGACACCCTCTTCAACAAATGGGGCTGGGATAATAGGCTAGCTACATGTAGGTGAATAAAACTGGATCATCATCTCTCATTTTATACTAAAATCAACTCAAGATGGCTTAAAGACTCAAATCTAAGACCTGAAACTAAAAATTCTAGATGACATTGGAAATCCCCTTCTAGACATTGACTTAGGCAAAGATTTCATGACCAAGAGCCCAAAAATAAATGCAATAAAAACAAAAATAAATAGCTGAGACTTAAATAAACTTAAGAGCTTTTACATAGTAAAAGAAACCATCAGCAAACAGATGACCCACAGAGTAATTTTCTTTGATTTCCAGGTCTAGACCTCCTTTGAGTATTTATTATGGTGCTGTTCTAGGAGTAATAAATTTCTTTAGCATTTGCTTATGAGAAATACTTTAATTATCCTTCCTTCATTTATGAAGCTTAGTTCAGCAGGATATAAAATTTTTGGCTGGTATTTTTTTTTTTTTGTAGGGAGGCTAAAAATAGATCCCCAATCTCTTCTGACTTGCAAGCTTTCTGCCACGAAGTCTGCTGTTAGTCTCATGGGATATACTTTGTAGGTAATGTGATGTCTTAAAGATCTGTTCTTTCACATTGTCCTTGGATAGTCTGATGACTATATGCCTTGGTGATGTTCATTATGTATAGTACTACCAGGTTTCTCTGGATTTCTTGTATTTGTATGTCTACCTCTCTAGCAAGACAAGGGAAATTTTTCTGAATCATTTTCTTAAATATGTTTTCCAAACTTAACTTCTTTTTTTTCTCCCTCAGAAATACCTGCAAGTCATGAGTTTGATTACTTTACATAATCCTGTATTTCTTGAAGACTTTGTTCATTATTTTAAATTCTTTTTTCTTTATTTTTATTTCACCAATTCAAAAGACTAGTTTTCAAGCTCTGAATTTCTTCTGTATGGGATAGTCTACTATTAACACTTTTAACTGTGTTTTGAAATTCCTTCAGTGAATTTTTTATTTCCTGGATGTTTTTTAAAGGATATCTATCTCAACTTCCATCTCCTCAATTGTTTTTCTGGTTCTTTGCATTGGTTTTCAATTTTCTCTTATATCTCATTGATCATCCTTATAATCCATACGTTGACGTCTTTATCTGACATTTCCAAGTTTTCATTTTGGTTAGGATCCATTTCTAGGGAGCTAATGTGGTCCTTTGGTGGTCTCATAACATTCTGTTTCTTCATGGTGCTAGTTGGAGTTCTTGTGCTGGTTCCTTTTCATCTGTCGAGGTTGTCACCTCCTATTTTTGAATTTACTATCATTTGAGTTGGCGTTTTTCTCTTCCCCTCTTGAGGTTGTGACTGTTGTGTATGTTGGATAGAGTCCTGGGGTTACCTATATGCTTTTAGAGGGCCAAAGTTTGGTATAAAGTCTTTGATAATAAATAGCTTCATCATAGTGCTTTTTTCCCTTCAGATGCTAATTGTGTGTAGTTGCAGTGTTCTGTGTATGTGGTCAGGCTCACTGCCTCCAACAGATAGCAGGAGATTGCAGGAGACTTATCTTGGTCCCTAGGACTGTGCACTTCTGCTAGCAGGAATTATATTGGTTTGTGCAGTTTATCCTACAGACCAGTCAACGATGCTTGTGGATAAAAGCCAGCTGAGCACTGCTGTAAAACAACGTCAGTAGAATTTGTTATGGGCTATGGAGTTTGACATTCTGGTCAGTAAATGGTTCTTGCAGGCAAGAGACAGTTGCAGTAATGACAGTGGGATTTTTACATGGCCTTTTTTTTTGATTGCAGGAAGTATCAGGGTATCTTTGGGGATGGATAGGGCATGGGGCTTCCACAGATATCATTCAGTGTTCTGCCACTAATGTGGCTGGAGGAGGCAAAGCTGTGTGGAGCTGGGTTGGGTGAGTCAGTGATCAGGCTCTTCAAGGTGGGCACAAGTGCTAACCTTGGAGTGAGTCTAGTGGCAGCTCTCAGGCTGTTGGGATAATCCTCAAGGGAAGGACAGAGGTGCCTCTCCTATATACAGAGCCCACTCAAGGAAAGAGGGACAGACCAGGGTTTTCAGCTTAGCAGGTGTCCATGGGGTTCATCCAGCCCCCACACTGCTGACCTCAGATATGCAGATCTTTTAGATCTCTCAGAGGTGCAGATCTCTCTCAGATACAGTGGTACAGAGATGTGGTTCTCTCTCAGGCAAACAGCCCTGGTAATGTGTCCCTCCAGTTAGACCTTGGTTTCTGACAGGAAACATCCTTCCCTTTTCATCTTACTTAAGTTTCCCTTAGCTATTTCTTCCATATTTGTTCATATTTGCATATTTCAGGATGATGTGACTCTATGTGAGAGCAATGTGTGTGTAAATTAAATACATTTCTGTGAATGTTTTATAGAACATATTTGTTAATTATCTAAGTCTCATAGTTTGTGAATTGTTTGACCAATATTTTCACTTATTTAATGTATTAGATATAGTCACATTTTCTTTTCTTGAATCAGATTTTATTATTTTAGAAATAAATAAATTTGTTCTAAGTTCTCATTATATCATTAATAACAAAATGTTTTCCTGCATTTCTTTCCAATTCGTTATTTGTGTCTTCTCTTTCCTTAAGCAGTTTTGCCTTTTTCATTTTACATTACCTTAATGTTCTCCATCTTCTTTTAAAATTAATAATGTTGTGTGGGCTTATCTACAACCTCCTCACTAAGGAATTTCAGTCCTGATAAGCATATCTCAAGCTGTTCATTGGCATTGGACAGGGGATATTTGAAGCAGCACTGAGCAAGTCACCTGGTTCTACATGTTTTACTTTCTGCTTCTGTTGTGTAACATCGGCCCTATGCCCTCCCAAAGGTCAGGGTCAGTTATCCCTGAAAAGACGGCAACTTCTGTTCTTGCCAGCTGGTCACTGAATGAGAGAAACCTAAAGTGCTCAGGTAGAAGCCACAGCTTTTATTTAATGGCACTCTTGCTGTTTCCCTCAGTCCCTTCCAATACGAGGATTAATAGCTGCATGTCTGGCAAGCACAAATTCCCTTAGTTGTGTCACTTGTACTGTTGCTCAGTGTGGTCACCCTTACCAGTAGCCATTGGTTTGTGGACTCATGAATTCTTCCTGGTGAGGAGAAATGCAATACATAGGTTACTGATCAAGTGCATAAACTCCATCCTGAAGAATAACACTCTATATTTAGAGAGTATTTCACCTTTGCTGGCACATCTGCTGCCCAAGGGCCACGAAGTGCCTGGTTGGTCTCCTTGAGATATGGTACCATCATACTGGGGACTCATCTTTGTTTTCTGTGACTGGCATATTGTTTTGTATTTCAGCAGGAGCCATTGCAAGATAGTTTTAGTAAGCGAAGGTCCATGGTGTTTGGTAAGTTAAGTCCTAAATTGGCCATCTCCTCTCCAAATCATTGAAATGAGGCCAGAGTGGCAGTGATCTCATAATGAGAGTCCCTTGGCTTGTTAAAGACTTTGAAAATATTTCTGGAAAATTTAGAAAACACATTACATCATTTCATATTTATCTGAAAAATTTTTATTTTATTAGACAAGTATTGCATTTTAATGAGAATGAACAGCCTTTAGACAGAACACTGGAAAGAAATCTTTTTGCAAATCTTTATTACAAACATAGGAGTATGGCAGCGCTCTGCAGGACAATGAATCAGAATCACCTGAAAGGTTTATGAAACTATGGATTTCTGTGCCCCATCCACAGGTCCTGATTTAGCATGTGTGAAGTTGGGCTGAGATTTGTATTTCTAACACGTTCCCAGTGTTGCTAGTGCTGCTGTTCTTCATTGGAACCACACCTTAAGAATCAATGCCTAGAAGGTACTGCTTTCCTAGCTTGCCTTTTCTAGTCTCTGGGCTAATTCAGTCACTAGCACTATCCTTGATGTTCTATTTTCTCTCTGTATAAGTTTTTAAGAGTTCATCAGAAAAGAAATTTAAGACAACAAAATCATTTCTGGTATGATCTGATTTATCTTTTTTTTTTTTTTTTTTTTTTGAGATGGAGTTTCACTCTTGTTACCCAGGCTGCAGTGCAATGGCGCGATCTCAGCTCACTGCAACCTCCGCCTCCTGGGTTCAGGCAATTCTCCTGCCTCAGCCTCCTGAGTAGCTGGGATTACAGGCACACGCCACCATGCCCAGCTAATTTTTTGTATTTTTAGTAGAGACAGGGTTTCATCATGTTGACCAGGATGGTCTCCATCTCTTGACCTCTGTCCCCACTCAAATCTCATCTTGCATCTCCCATAATTCCCACTTGTTGTGGAAGAAACCCACTGGGAGATGATTAAAACATGGGGGTGGGTCTTTCCCATGCTGTTCTCTTGATAGTGAATGGGTCTCATGAGATCTGATGGTTTTAAAAACAGGAGTTTCTCTGCACAAGCTCTCTCTTTGCCTGCTGCTATCCATGTATAATGTGACCTGTTCCTCCTTGCCTTCCACCATAATTGTGAGGCCTCCCCAGCCACATGAAACTGTGATATATATATATATATTTGTATTATATATTATATTTATATTATATATTTATTATATAAAGATTGATATATAAATATATATGCATATATATTTGTATATCTATATATGCATATATATTGATATATCTATGAATATATATATCAATCAATATATATATATCAGTAAATATATATATACACATACATATATATATTGTTCCATTGACTAGAAACTGGTTTTTGCTTTTCAGCTTACCATTCCTTTGAACCATATTTCATTTGGTTATCAAACCATGGAGTGCCCAAATCATGAAGGCAACCAGGTCTGACTCCCAGGCTAGACAAAATTCTTTCATTAACATCTAATATGCTTGAGAAGCATCTACAGGCATTCATTTTAAGGTTTTTATAGAAATTTTCAGATCCTTTTTGCAGTTGCTCAATGTCTACAATAAACACCAAGTGTTTAAAAAAATTTCTAAGGCAACTCTCAAAACTGGTCCTCCATAACCTACTCATAAAGACTCCAAATCTGAAAATAGCTTGTATGTTTCTGATTCATTGGTTTGGCTTGGCGGTGTCACCCTCATGCATATTTTACATATCTTCCAAGCTGTTGATGGGGCTGTTTTATTTTGCTAATTATTTGGTAGACAATAATTCACATCAAAGCTGAAACCAGAGCTTTTTCTGAGCAGAAACATTGGGATGATGACACGTTTTAATGATTTCTAGAGCTGCAAAAGCTCAAGGATATTATTATTTAAGCAATTTATGTCCAATTTTATGTGAGCTGCACACATTCATTGTCCTATTTAATAGTCACACTAATAAACAAAAAGCATATACTACATAGCTCAGGCTTCAACTTTATGAGGATGCTTTTCTTAACATTTTAATTTTAATTTTTTAATGGCTTATAATTAATAGCCCAAGTGGGAAAAATTAAAAGTTGGGTGTGAAACAAATTATTTTTTACTTGTTGTACTTTAGGTAACCTCAGCCCTCAAGAGCAAACGTTTATTATATCCATCTTCCTCACATATTCTGTTTATCTTTTATGCAAATTATCTGATCATAAAGCATTCCATGGAGTTGTTAGTTATGCATGTTTTATGACACTATTAATGCATCTTTGCTCATCTAAAATGATACATTGGCAAAAAAATGGATTAAGCACTATGTATTTTACAAACTGAAACTAATTGTTTAACTGAATGGATTAGTGAGAATCTGTTAGACTTCTGGGAACACATGTTGAATTGTTTTCATGCCTTTCTAATTTTATTATAATAAATTTTCTGCAAATGAATGGCTTTCAAACAGAGGGCATCTTAATTTATAGGCAATTATGAGTATACCCAGTTTCCCAAGATATATTTTAGAACTAACAAAAAAGACTAACTGGATAAATTATTGCACTTTTCATGAGGCACATTTTTGTCAGTCACATTAATATAAAACTAGTTTGGAGACTTGCAAATCATTTACAATTTTATCTAAAAAGTTTCTTGTGACTATAGTCATTATGAAAGCTTGACCTTTTCTACCCTTACCTCTTGTGACTGTAGCTCAGGGAGGAAATAATGAATTTCAGTTCATCTCTTACATTGCTATTATGTGACTTTTAATGGTGCTCACAGATGGATTTGCCTTGAATTTTGCAGCAGTGAAATCCATTGTGATTGTCCCCATAAGAATACAATTTTAGCTTCTGCTAAGTTTTCTCAGTAATATTTCTGCTAAGTTTGAATATATTCAGCTTGAGCATTCTTACATATAAAAAGGCCTAATATTTATTAATACAGTCTATTGCCTACTTTCAAGGAAATAGATATATTTTAAGGTTTTTATGCTACTAGTTATCAAATATTCTGTTTGCCAAACTTCCTGGCATATTCAGCTTTATGTACTGTTGTTGCTTGTGTTATTTATTGCAGAGATCTAACAAATGGCCCTGAAGCACAGCATTGCAAATGTTTCTCTTATGTGCTAGTTCAAAGCCAACTAGGTGGTACAGAGTGAAATAGTCAGCTTGGTTCTATGTGATCATTCAGAATCCCAGCTGCTTTTCTCTTCTTGCTTTTCCATTTCCTGGGATCTTGTCTCTTTTCTACAATCTGGTTCATACAAGAAGAAAGAGTGAAATGGGAGGTAAGCAACTTTTCCAGAGCAAAGGGAAGATTGGGCTTGGGGGTAGCAGCTGTCAGCCTGCTGTCTTCTCTTTTGAGGAATAGCAGGTTCATTTTATTATACCTAGTTACAATAGTTACTCTTGAATAAAAAATATATTCAAATTTGTTGTATTCAAGATTGTTTTACATTAAATGTATGCTAATTGAAATATAAAATTGCACAGTGGTTAAACATCCATTTTACAAGTATATCTATTAAGAAAGTTGCAGGAAACATAATACAGATTTTTCTGTTAGGAACTTAATGGGAACTTAACATATCCATTTCACTTGATCAATTTAAAGTAGGTGTATCTTTTAGCAGTGTTACAGGAAGTATTTAATGTTCTTGAACTTAAAGATATGGTATTTAGATTCCTGCCACCATATGCTTGTAGCACTTTTCACAAATGTGAGTCAAACGTAATTATTGTTACCTCGCAAATGCATTTGTTAATTTATAGCATTTAAGCTCTTATTATTAAAAAGTGGCATTGCAATAAACATTGAACCAAATATTAACTCATTATTCACATTAATTGCTAGGTTCAAAGGATTTTTTTAAATTATAAAATTCAATTCTGTATTAAATAAGTGCTCAGAAAACCTTTTTCTAATTGAGTAATTTCTCAGGATGGCAATATATATACATATATTTCTATATAATAATATACAATGGTCTATATAGTGTGCTATGATTTAAAAACATTGAATGGATAAATATAAGAGCAGTAATGGTATTTTGCCCAAGATAATTCTGCCTAATGTCTAAGGACTTCCAACCTGAACATTTTCCATCTTTAATATTTTTTGACCACATATAAGTTTTTAACTATGACTTCTCCTCAATCCTATGCATTGAGATCACATATACCTTTGAATATTTAAGAATATTTTAATGCTACAGTTCTTTTAATAAGGCTACTTATTTTAGACAAACATCAGCAGACTTTAAAAAATGATTTCTAATTTATAATTATATTCAAATACATTTGTTAATTGCTTTATTATTCTCAATAATTAATGAAACATGATATAATGGAAATCGATTTCTATTAGAAATTAGAAAATTTAATGTCAAATTTCAGCTCAGTAACTCTTTTTGTGACCTTGAACAAATTATTAAAACTCTTGAGTCTTAATTTCCTTATCTTTGAGTGAAGGGGTTAGATTAGATCGTTATTAACAATCTTCTATTTCCATTAATATAATTATATAGAACTATCACTTTTTAAGATCCTCTTATAAAGCATCTTGTTAAATTTAGAAGGTATAAAGATGATTTAGATACAGTCTTTCCCCCTGAGGAGCTTATTGTCTTTACCTAGTGAGCACTAACATCCAAGTAGAATTATTAATACATGAAATAAGTGTCACAAGAGAAATATATGCTTTCAATTTTTTGAAAAATCTTTAAAGAAGAACTTTACTATTAACCTTATATAGAATGATATGTTATTGTAATTTTTATCAACCAACAGATTATGTTATTCTAACTCCAACCAATGTCACGAACTCTCTGTGTATCCAAATACTGCCCATTCTCTTTTTTTCATGAATCCAGTTGCTCCTTTTTCAGTCTCCTGCTTCCCAAGAAATTCTTCTTGCATCCTAACACTTCCAAGTGCAGAAAAAAAAAGTTTTTACCAGAAAAATAAAATCCAGACTCCTTAAATATACACTTCTAACTTGCCATATGTTGCCCTATACCTTTCCAACATTAATTTTCATTATTTTTCTACACAAATTTTTACTGTAAATTGATGAATCTATTCATTATACAGCTACATGAATGTAACTTACTCCCTTAAAATTTGATTGCCAAACAATTTTTCTTTTTTAACTTTTCAGTTCAGGGGTACATGTGGAGTTTTGTTGTATAGGTAAATTTGATTCACAGCTGTTTTTGTGCAGATTATTTCATTGCCCAGGTATGAAGCCCAGTATCCAGTAGTTATTTTTTCTGACCTTCTCCCTCCTCCCACCCTCCAGCCTCCACCTTCTGATTGGCGCAAGTGTGTGTTGTTCCCCTCTATGTTTCCATGTGTTCTCACCATTTAGCTCCCACTTATAAGTAAGAACCTGCAGTATTTGAGTTCCATATTCCTTTTCTCTTTTGAGATGACTATGGTATAAAATAACTCAGAGAAGTACTCACCACCACTCTTTAAACATTATGAGCAACATCTTACTTGTCTTTTCTTTCTTTCTTTTTCTTTTTCTTTTTTTAGACAGTCTCACTCAGTTGCCCAGGCTGGAGTACAGTGGCAAGATCTCAACTCAATGCAACCTCTGCCCCAGGTTCAGGCTATTCTCATGCCTCAGCCTCCCAAGTACTGGGGATCACAGGCATACGCCACCATGCTGGGCTAATTTTTGTATTTTTGGTAGAGATGAGGTTTTGCCATGTTGACCAAACATGTCTCCAATTCCTGACCTCAAGTGAAATGCCCACCTTAGCCCCCCAAAGTCCTTGGATTATAGGCATGAGCCATTGTGCCCAGCTTCTTGTCTTATTCTTGAAACATAATATAGACATATATACAGATATGGGTTAAGAAATTAAGCATACAGTTAATACCAATATCAAGAAGGACAAAAGTGTACAGCACAAAGGTATTTCCTTGATATGTCAGTCAGCCAAAGAAGCTCATTGTGTTTGGTTCCTCTTAATCCTCAAGGAAAAATTAATTCAGATCCAAACTGGCTCTTTAATGGGATTAACAAATTTGGACACCTAAAGATACTTGGAATACCTAAAGTATTCCAAGATCAGAGAAAAGCACCTTCCATGAATCCACTGATTCACTGGAAGGACAAGTGACTAAAACTCTGGCTGTAAGAACTATCCCCCTTAAGAAACTAGAGGTCATGGAAGGAAATGGCTTGATTACATCTGTCTTACTTCCAAATAAGTGAATGCAAACTTGCCAGTATAGGACCTAGTAAATATTACAAAGCATATTTACAGAGAGCTAGGAAGCATAAATACAAAACACCTTTGAAAAAGCCTACTTTTGAAAGTAGACTTTAGAAATCATTGAATTTTGAGATGTCAAACATTAGGAAAGTTGTCTTAATAAAAAAATAGCCATGAAAATACAATTTTAGATTATAATGCAGATTTTTAGGCTGAGACAAAAACATAATATATGAAATAGGGTAATAGCACAAGCAAACCATACTTAAGTAGAATTACATATTGTATTTGAATAATAAAAAAATAGAAAATAACAAAGAAGATGGTGTATATGGAGCACAGAACATACAAAAGATAACTTTTGGGGAAGATTGAGAACACATATAAGGGAAGGAATAATTGCAAATACAGATCTAATTATAATTTTCTTGTGATGAAATCCTGTTTTACATGAAGATAGTATAAAAGTATCCAACACATGATACTAATCAAAATCAGTAAAACTGAGCCCATCTCACACATATTGTGGGAATTTTTGCATATCACATTCCAAAAACTTATTTAAAATTACTCATGTGAAGAACATTTTTCTTATAAAAACAAGTCAAAATGCTCAGATATATACATATCTCATATTTCTTTTTGTCACAACACCAACATGTAAGAACTATGGCACAGTGGTTAAGAAAAACTTGAGACAAAAAAATCTATGGTACAAAAATTTTACAGGAAGCTCTGTAGATCATGGGTGGAAGCAAAAAACAATTTTTTTTTTCTCTGCTTTAAAAAATTTATTGGCTCATACCATTCACATACCCCACCCCTCACAAAATTATTGAAGTCTACCGGGTGTGCAAATGAAAGTAGAAAGTCAGGAATGAGGAAGTAGTGCTATAAGCGAGTCAGAACAAATATTGAAGCTAGTTAAACATCTTGTGTGACCTAAATAATTATATCACTTGATAGTATCCAATTGATTGAAAACCTTTTACACAATTCTCAAATTATTCTCTACAAATAGTAATAATAAAGATAGTAAGAATTTGTGACTAGAATCTCAGGTCACGTAAATAATTGTTTTAAATGGTGGAAGGGTTAAAGAATATAAAACTGATAATTCGATCCCCTTTTCAGGGGGTACACAATAAATGCTTTTTTTTATCCTTGGCATTGATAAATTCTAGCAACTAATAAAATTGTATGTTTTACTATGTCAGCATCAGAATACATCCTTTCATGAAAATCTTCAATAACTCTTTAGAGGAGCCACCTGTTTTCTCCCTATCAGAAGCCAGGAAAAATGTTGGTAGCTCCTCTAACGAGTTATTGAAGAGTTTAATGAAAGGATATTCATAGTGAATTGGGCAGAAGAATTGAACCATCAAAAAAAGGTGTGGCACCAAGGACTAGCAGCAGCAGAAAACTATTATCACCCATAAGCCTGAAGGGGCCAGAAACAGAATTGGTTGGCTGATATCCTCGAGTCCTGTAGAAGAGTGTGTCTAACAGCAGTTATGAAGGAACTTCACTAAGAAGTTCCCAGTTTCTCTCCTGCCTCCCGCTGGCCAAAATAAAGTGAAATCCAGGAGCAAGATGGTCCAGAGGATGCAATCTCAAAATGCAGTCTTTTGGGGCGAAGTTCACAGTAAAGTAGGATAGAGAGGAGATCCACAGCGACATTGACACAAATGGAATATAACACAAGGAGGATTTTAAAAGTCAGTTGAAAGTCTAATAAGTAAACTTCAGTAGCAGTATAAAGATATTCAGAAAGTTTAAAAAGATGCAAAAGGTAGTGGCCATTTCTTGTTTCCTAAGTAAACTTTAGTGTGTGTTTTTGAAGTTTATAACATGATGTTATGGGGTACAAATAGATAGTAAAATGGCTGCTATAGTGAACAAATGAACATAACCATAGTCCCACGAGTTCTGGTGTGTGAGACAAGAGCAGCTCAAATCTATGTATTTGCTACTTTGTGTCCTTTGAGCTACATTTCCACATTTCCTCTCTCCCACCACCGTTTTATTCTCTATGTTTATATATTTTCCTTTTAAAAAAAGAATCAACAATTAGTAAAAATTACATGGGATAAATATTTGAAAAAATATTAGCAAAGATAATTTCAAATTCAAGAAAAAATAAACACTTTGCATAAATGTTAATAGCTATCTTTTGATTTTTAAAATAAATTCATTATTCATATTTACCCATTTTAAAATTATAACCCTATTTTATGAAATACAGAAATAAAAGATTATATTTCTCTTAAAAAAAAAAGATTCCACATATAAGTGAAATCGTGCAATAGTTTTCTTTCCATGTTTGACTCATTTCACTTAGCGCGATGTCCTTCAGATCCACGCATGTTGTGGCAAATGACAGAATGTCCTTTTCTTATGGCTGAATGAGAGGCTATTTCTGTTTACAGGACCTAGTTCACTTTGTTCTCAGTATTAAGATAAAATGATGCAAAATTGGTTTTTTGAGATATATTGTTTTTCTGGTCATCCTAAGACGTGCCCTTTAGTCAGCACGTATCACAAGTGACTCATGAGAGAGGCTGGGGACAAAGATCTGTGCTATAAAATATCCTATAACCAATTCTGGGTTCATAAATTCATAACTTAAAAAATCCCTTAGGATTTATTTCTTCTATTTATATTTTGTGCCTGGACAAGTGATTTTGGACTCCCGTTTGGAAACCAAGTGTTAAAATCAGAATGCAAACAGGTTTGGGATATTGATTTGTTTGGGTCTATGTTTCTGCCCAAATCTCATGTCAAATTTTAATCCCCAATGTTGGAGGTGTGGCCTGGTGGGAAGTGATAAGATCATGAGGGTGATTTCCCCTTTGGTGCTGTTCTCATGTTAGTAAGTGAGTTATCATGAGATCTGGGTGATTAAAAGCGTATAGTCCCTCCACCCCCGCTTTTCTTCCTGCTCCAGCCATGTAAGACCTGCTGGCTTCCCCTTCATTTTCCGCCATGATTGAGTTTCCTGAGGACTCCCCAGCCTTGCTGCTTGTACGGCCTTTGAAACCATGAGCCAATTAAACCTCTTTCTTTATAAATTCTTTATAAATTTTTAAATACCCAGTCTAGGGTATGCATAGCAGTGCAAGAACAGACTAATATAGATAACTAGGCTTTGATTTATACTACCTTCTGCTCTGGGGAAACTTTGAGCTAATGATTAGGAGAGGCCATTTGTACCTTTAGGTGAGAACATATTACGGATATTGCCTGGGGTAGATTACTAGACTGGAATAAAAGAAGATAATAGTAAAGGACATAAACTCTATCACATTAAAAACAAAGAAGCAGCAGAATTTCCACATCATCATGTCATGCTTAAAACCAAGGCAATATAACAGCTGGGTAAATGTGAATAATAAGCATGACTCCAAATTTTTATATTTATAGGAGTTAATAGAAATGGTAAGGCAAAAAGCAAGCTTCCTCTACCTTCACAAAAGAGAAAGGACATAAACACAATTTGTGGGAGAAACATGTAATACACTTAGAAAAATATTCAAATATAGTAGTAATGGAAAATGAAAACCAAAAAGGATAATGAGATTTTTCTCTAATTTTTAGAATCATTAAAAATAGATTTTTTTCCCCTCAATATTTCTAAAGGTGACAAGAGCTGCTAATGGAGCTAATACCTCAGTGCTAATGGAGTTAGAAGTTCATCACTGCTCAAAAGCAATTTCTTAACAAACACTTATGAAATTTAACTTCATTTTGATAAGTAATTTTAGATGGTAATTACTGTTTTAGAAAACAGCCCCAAGAACAGTAATTACAACAAAGATTTGTATGCTGAAATGTTCATCACAGTGTTCTCTATAATAGTTAAAAACTAAATATAATTCAGATTCGTAAAAATAGGGCAGATAATAAACGATTTATATATGAGAAAATATGTTGCATCCTTTAAAATGTTGGTTTTGTGAATTTCAGTATAGTGGGAAATTGTTTTTGATAGTGTTTATATAAATGTAAGACATAAACAGTACGTACTTATATACCCATAGGAACTTATATATAAATATACATGTACACATATATATCTTCATATAGTATTTCATACATACATCTTTTTATAATAAAGATTGGAAAGTGTATCAAAATGTTAATTCTAATTTTTTTGGATGGAATAAAATATTGCAAGTACTCTTTTATTATTCTGCCAAATTCAGCCAGTATGGCTACCTTGGTATTTTTTTCCTTCTTCAACATTTTTTGAAAACACGTGACTTCGATTCTGTGGTATGTTGAGCAGAATAAGGTGATCTCATACATTGATTAAAACAGATGCAGTATGCTCACCCACTTGGTTGCTAAAGAAGTTTCTAAATCTGCTATTGTCAAGAATTTGCATGTGTCAGTTTTATTACACTAAAAAAATAACCTTTAGATGTTATGAATTTAAATTTTTAGGAATTGTACTGGTATTAATTAAGGACTATATTATTTCTTAGATTAAAGACATGTATTTCTGAAGATGCAGGCTGCATTACTGAAAACATAACTCAGAAATGTAACATTTGGTTTTAAAAAAGGAGAGAGGAAAAATCTGTGGAATTCAATCAAGTTTGCATATGCCACTGTCTAGATAGTGTGGATGCTCAATTGCCAAATATAGATTAGGAGATATAAATGGGATTTGTTTTTTCTTCTGAAAACAATATACTTCTATTCATGGTATTTAAGGGAAAAAGATATACAGATCTTCTGGAACTGTTAAGAGTGAAGGGATTGACATTTTCTTTTTGGGGAAATATATTTGACTCACTAAGTTGATTGACTTTCCAGAATGTCCAGAAGTTAGGTTCATCTAGTATATTCTCAAGTGTGTTCCATTGGTTGCTGTTAGATGCTCTATTTAAAAACCAGAGTGGGCCAGGCGCGGTGGCTCAAGCCTGTAATCCCAGCACTTTGGGAGGCCGAGGCCGGGCGCGGTGGCTCAAGCCTGTAATCCCAGCACTTTGGGAGGCCGAGGTGGGTGGATCACAAGGTCAGGAGATTGAGACCATCCTGGTCAACATGGTGAAACCCCGTCTCTACTAAAAATACAAAAAATTAGCTGGGCATGGTGGTGTATGCCTGTAATCCCAGCTACTCAGGAGGCTGAGGCAGGAGAATTGCCTGAACCCAGGAGGCGGAGTTGCGGTGAGCCGAGATCGCGCCATTGCACTCCAGCCTGGGTAACAAGAGCGAAACTCCATCTCAAAAAAAACAAACAAACAAACAAAAAAAACACCAGAGTGGACATTGTTATTTGTAAGTTTGGGAAATATAGGTCAAATAAAGATTTTTTAAATTTTTTATCTTTAAAATCCATTCCATCAGAGGCGAGAATTGCAACCTCTTTTTATTTATTTATTTATTTATTTATTTATTTATTTATTTATTTATTTATTTTTGCTTTCCATTTGGCTGACAAATCTTTCTGCATCCCTTTGTTTTGACTCTTTATGTATCCTTGCATGTAAGATGGGTCTGGATGCAGCATACCGATGGGTTTTGGCTGTATCTTCTGATTGGGGGCTTTAGTCAATTTAAATTTAAAATTATTGCCATTTGATGTTAACTGGCTATTTTGCCTATTAGTTGATATAAATTCTTCACTATGTTGATACTCTTTACTTTTTGGTATATTTTTAGAAAGGCTAATACTGTTTGTTCCTTTCTATGTGTAATGCTTCTTTCAGAAGCTCTTGTAAAGAACTGTGAGACTTCTCAGTGTTTTTAATATAAGTAATTGCTAATATTTTTGAGTGCTTGCTGTGAGTTAGGGCACTATGTTAAGTTTGGCACATGCTCTTATGAGGTTGATATTATTACCTAATTTTGTTGTAAAGATAATTAGAGACGAAACTATATGCCTGCGTTTACTTCCGAAGGAGGTATATAGTCCAAAGTGAACCAAAATAGAAGTCTCAACTCTGAACCACTTGGAAAATATGTCACCTCTTCTTATCAGCTGATGCTCACTGACAGTCTCTAATAATATAAAATAGTAAACTGGGTTTCCCAGATTTACTGGATTATATACCTCAGGGGTCCCCAACGCCGAAGTCAAGGACTGGTATTGGTTTGTGGCCTGTTAGGAACTGAACTGCTCAGTAGGAGGTAGGTGGTAGGTGAGTGAGCAAAGCTTCACCTGTATTCACAGCTGCTCTGCCTCACTTGTATTGCCACCTGAGCTCCACCTCCGGCCAGATCAGAGGTGGCATTAGCATCTCATAGGAGCACAAATCCTATTGTGAACTGTGCATGACAGGAATCTAGCTTGTGGGTTCCTTATGAGAATCTAATGCCTGATGATCTGTCACCATCTCCTGTCACCCCCAGATGGGATCGTTAAGTTGCAGGAAAACAAGCTCAGGGCTCCCAGTGATCTACATTATGGTGAGTTGTATGATTATTTTATTATATATTACAATGTAATAAAAATAGAATAAAAGTGTACAACAAATGCAATGCACTTGAATTATCCTGAAGCCATCCTCCCACCACTGGGCCTTGGAGAGGTTGTCGTCCATAAAACCAGTCCTTGGTTACAAGAAGGTCTGGGCCTGATGATACACCTTATGTTTTTCCCAAAGAATCTGAGTATTTCTGATTCACAACTTATTCATCTTGTTAATAGTCTTAAGTTTTATTATCTTATCTGCAACATCTAGCTACAAGATTAAACAGTCTTCCTTTGTTTTTGTAGTTTCTCTTCCAAAATCAGAGAGGGAAGTAGCGTGAAAGAAGGAAAATCTGAAGATAGGCCATGGCATCATTAGATACAAAAGAAAATATACATTGTATTGATAGAAAATTAATGAGTTTGGTTGGATTTTTAAATCAAGGTGAGCTCTTCCTTATTACTGTTTTAAAATATCATTTAAAATATTCTTATAGTTCATTGCTGAGCTAAGCATTTGGGCCCTGAAGCAATTCACTGAAGAAATAACTTTAAAAATTAAACAGAAATAAAGCCTGAAGAGGACTCTGCTGCTGTTTTTTTTTTTTCCTGAAAATCATAAGAGATCCACAGAGTGCTTTCAGTAAACCACAGCATGGGATAAAAAGAAAATGAAGAACATCTCTTTATTGACCCTTTTAAAAGTTCCTACTGCTTCCTTGATCAAGGAGTTAGTATAACTCAGTGGGCACAGTGAGCTGGTATAATTTCATACCAGTTTTCAATCAATGAAATTTGTTTTTCACCTGGACCTGAGAACAGTAAAGTAGATCCAGTTCAAGATACATGACCAAATAAAAAACATACTAAATTATTCATGTCATTCATAGCAGTAGGGTAGCAGAGAATATCTACTTTTAATGTATACTTATTCATCCCAGATTAAATTATTTATGGTGAATAGCTTAACAAATGTCTATTCAATCTTCAGGAAACTTTTCTCTTTGGCCTAAATTTTAAAAGGAGCTAGATTAGGTCTTACTGCAGGACTAAGTCTTGCTTTATAATAAGCATTTGGCTTTCATCTAATGGTATTTGTTTGTGTACGGAGCTGTCATATTAAAGCATCCACATTCATGATATATTGCATGTTGATTACAGGCATCATTGTTGGCAGGGCTTTAATGGCCATGGAAGTGGTCACATGTCAGCATTTTCTCATGTTCTGACATGTACATGTGATACCTTGGAGACAGGCCACCCCTGGATAACTGGGTAACTATTAGAGAAGTCTTAAAAATGGAACATTCTTGGGGAAGTAATTCACATAAAAGACTCTTCGAGTTCAAGTTTTAGTTTAGTTTACATTGGGAGTGAGAAATCCATAGAGATAAAGGGAACAAACCCAAGGAAGGTAAAAATTCAGTTTTGGGTCGTATTAGGCATAATTTACAGATGTGAAGATGATAGCGTGAGATTTTATTTTCTTTAGTATCATGATGTATATATGATGGTATTATTCATCAAGTTAAGTGCAACCACCTGGAATTTAGTACAGTGTGGTTATTATTATACGCACCCGTGCCAGTAGTCATTTTGATTACCTTGGAATCATTTTGGTTACTCTTTAAAAATGCAAAATATCTTCCCTCATTCCAAGAAATTATGATTCAACAGATTTGGCAAGGGTTCAGAAGCTAAAAAATAATTTTTAAAACTTTCTAGAAAGTCCTGGTACACAGGATCCATTTTGGAAATACCAAGTCAGACTACACAGAACTGAAATAAGTAAGGCACAGTGAAAGATGACAGGCTGAATCACTAAATTAGGTTGTTGGTTAAGCATAAGTCTTGAAGTAAAAGTGGGCCAAAGGGGCAGGGTAATATTTCTCCTGATACTAATTATCCTCTCATTTCATTTTGATGGAATTTTTAGCTAATTTTTACAACAAAAGTAAGAATTATATTTCCCAGTCTTCCTGGCATTTAGGTGTGGCCGTGTGACTGAACTATGGCTAGCTGAATGTCAGAGAAGATGTGATATCACGTTCTAGGAAACATTTTGCCCCATTCCATCATTCTTCCCTCTCCTCTGGGTGGTTGGACTATGAAGTTGCTGAATTAGAACACCAAGACACAGGGATAACCTTGGGGACGGTGGCACAGTGATCTGAAAAGGGCCAGATCCCCAATGACTTTGTAGACGAGAGTTTCCACACCAGCACTGACTTGGATACCCTGGGTGTTTAAAGGAATGAAATCTACACTTTGATCTTGACTTTCAAACCATTCCTGAGATCTAAAACCCCTAATTTAAAAATTATCTAACATTATGCATATGAGCGAATGTCAAGGTTACATTGAAGGATTAGTAGCCTGGGTTGCCAAGAGCAGGTACAGAATGAGCCAGAAACATTTCCTTCATTGTGTTGATCCTATGTATTTTTGAATATTAAAAAGCAATGCTAGTAATACACATGAAGTTAAGGAAATATGTTGTTTAAAGACAGAACTAAAAAAGTAACATTTCTAAAGGTTTTACAAAAATAGAACAACATTCCACTTTGCGTTACTATGGTCTAAGACAACCTTGACTGAACCTAGTTAACAAGACTAATGAATATGTGTGTGTGTGTGTGTATGTGTGTGTGTGTGTGTGTGTGTATTTAATTAAATTAAAATAATTAAAGAGTAGCCATATAATGAAATGTAGAACCTTGATTTTTATACTTGTTTTTAGAGAAGAATGAACATTATATGTATTATAGGAATTAAATTGTACATTTAGAAGACATGAGTAGCATTACTCAAAATACATGAGTAATGAATGTTAATTTTGCCTGGATATTTTTGGTATCATGATTTAAAAACCTTTATAAAAGGGTCAGTGTAGAAATGAACATTGATTGGAAGTCACTGTGTTTTATTAAAGTTAAATCCCGGTAAGAATCTAGGATGATGTTTTGCTACTTTGAATTTCAGAGAAAGCATTTCAGGTTTTGAAAATAGATTCTGGTAGTTTATTCCAATAACTTAGAATTAGTTTCCTTTTCTCTAATCAGCTTGTGTTGGTAATTTGGATGACACTGCTTAGCTTTAGCAGTGCTTTGGATGTGTTGACACTTTCTCATGGGCACATATTTAGAATTAAGAAAAATACCTTTTCGTTTTATGATACATGTTCATTGTAACAAAGAAAATACAGAGGAGCACATGGAAGAACATGAAAAATACCGTAACATATTTTCCTGAGACAGCCTCTTTGAAAATCTTTGCCTATTCTTTGTCTAACTTCTATGTTATTGCGTTTTTTTTTTTATGCCTATGTTAAACTGTAAGAGTGATAAGCCTCATTACAAAAGAGTCAAATAATGAGATTTTTTTTTTCTATACTCCACCTCTAATAATAATTCTTTCTCTTCAGGTAAATAGAGTTCACAGTGTATAGTACATTTTTGGCCACTCAGCTAGGTAAAGCATGAGCACACACATAGGCACACAGTGACACTTGCATAATATGCTCAAACATGTTTTTTAAAACATAGAGATAAGTTTCTCTCTGTACATACATTCAAACACATAAATAAGTGTTTCTGTGGTACAATTTTTTCACTTAATAACACACAAAGTTTCAAATAAGCTATGCCCTGGTAAAATTAGTTTGTTTAATAAATCCCCAATTAATACTGCTCAGTTTCAGTAATAGAAATCTTAATTCTAAAATCTAAATATAGTGTCCTTTTGGAGAATGTGTTTTAAAATGTAAAAGTAAGAGAGATATGGCAAATCTAATGCTCTACTGTAAGGTCCTAGACAGTGTATAGGGTAAGAAAAATATATTTCAAGGGCCCTAATTGTAAAGTAAGAACTAAAATAATCTCTTCCTAGGTGACATGATTACCTATGTAGAAAATTCAATGAAATCTATAAACATGCTACTAGGGCTAAAAAGGGAGTTTAGCAAGGTCATAGAATACAAGATTTACATATAAAAATCTATATAATAGCAACAAATAATTAGAACTTAAAAATTAAAATACCATTCACGATAGCATCAATAGTATGATATACATAGGGGCACATCTAACAAAAGATGTGTAAGACTTGTATACTCAAAACTACAGAACACTACCTACAGAAATAAAAGACAATGCAAATACATGGTTAGCTATATCATGTTCCTGGATCAAAAAACTCAATGCTGTTAAGATATCAGTCCTCCCCAAAATAATCTACAAATTCAACACAATTCCAATCAAAATTCTGAATTTTTGGTACGAATTGATGAACTGATCCTAAAATTTGTATGACAATAAATACTATTGGAAAAGAAGAGCCAGTTTGGAAGGCTTATACTTGTCTAATTTTAAGATTTAAAAAAAACTATGGTAATCAGCAGTATGATATTGAAAGACTAATAAATCAGTGTACAAGAATGAAGGATCCAGAAGTGGATTTATGCTCATATGATCAATGACTTTTTGACAAAGACAGAAGCAATTCAGTGGAGAAAGAATGGTCTTTTCAACAAACGGTACTGAATAGTACCCATACCTTGTCTCTTATAAGAAAATTAATTCCAAATGGATCAAAGACTGTAATATAAATGTTAACACTGTAAAAGTTACAGGAGAAAACATGGGAGCATGTCTTAAGTATCTAGTTTTGTAAATGAAAATGCACTGGGACACAGTTGTGACCGTTTCTTTGCATATTTGTCTTTTGCAATGATATGACAGAGCTGAATAACAGAGACTGTGTGATCCACAGAGCCTAAAATATTTACTAACAGGGTATTTTCTGAAGTTTGCTGACCCCTGCTTTAAATTATAGGGAATAGAAAACCCAGTGAAAGTTGGCTTCTTCTATCATGTAACTAGACCTCCAGGAGGAAGACGGCCTTGGGGTTGTCTTAATGCTTCAGTGCTGACCATTATGTTCCTTCCTAAAGATTTTTCTAGACTGGCAGTTAGCTTCCTAATGGATGATTCCAGGAAAGAACAAATCCAGTCTAATTATTTAAGAAGTTACTTTTGTACCAGAACTGTCATAGGCAGACTGTAATATTTTGTAGAATGTTTAGGACTTAATAACCAGACATTCCTACTTAAAGATATTTGAAATCAGTTTTTCCTTACATATCTTTGGATTGCAAAGCTATTTACTACTTAGAATCCAGAAATGTTGATATTTATAATAAAAAGATAATTTAAGTATAGAAATACTTTCAATAATAACGAAACCACATTACTTTTTTCTTGCAGGAGAACAGGTACATTCTGTTAGATCGTAAACCTAAGATTGCAGAGTTTTCCCCTGAAAACCAATATCTCTGCTATAAACATGTATGACAATATTATAGTAATAAAATATAATAATTAAAATTGTGAGGTTTTCCTGGAATGGTGGCTTTTTTCTGGATATTTAGTATTACTTGAAATAGCATAATCCCCTTTTAAACTGTTAAAGTGTGTAGAGCTCATTTAGCTGAATGAGATAGTAGACTATTAAGTATCATTAAGTAGGTAAATTAACACTATCCAGAGACAAGTGTTTATAGTTTCTGAGTAGATATATAACTTTTAATAAAAATGAAAGAATTAATTTTCAAGTCACAGTAAGACTTCCAAATTTAGAATGCTCATTTCGAAATTCAATGTTGTGGATACAAACACTTGTTTTATGGTGGCTCAAGCAGTTCCGAGTTTCACCTTCCTGTTTCTTTAATGCCTGAAGCTCCCTCATACTTATTGCATAAGAGCTTATTTATTTATTTAATTATTTTTTTTCTTATTTAATTATTTTTATCCCGTATGTGGCTTTAAAAATCTCTGTACTCCTTCAAAAAAAGAAATATTGCACAGAATTCCCACAGAACTCCTGGGAGTCTTCCCTTATCAAAATCAATGGTCAGATTTCTCTTCAATATTTCAGCTACATTGTGTGCAGATACTTGTTCATTTAATTGGCCTCAAATTAAGTAATTATTGAATCTCACTATGGACAATTACTCTTGTCCTTGAAGAGGTTTTAAAGGGGTCACAATTGAAACAGACTCCAAGCTACAGGTAAAGTCCTTCCTGCCCAGCCATACCAAGCATATATTAAAAAGCAGTGGTTCTAGATATGCCTGGGCATATCACACACATAAGCGCACACACAAATACTTTCACCACCTAAATCTACTGAGATGCTATGTGAACACTATTCAGTGTACCTTTATATAAGCAATCATTGACTAGTAAAGTGATACTTCGACTGTTTTTTAAATATGTTCTTATCCTGTAATGTCTGCCTCATTTCTTAAATTATGGCAATAAAGTCACGAATGGCTAGCAAAATTAAATAATATCTGATTTAGACAATTACCTACAACAACGCATGGTCGACCTTTGAACAATGTGAGGGTTAGGGCTGCTGACTCCTTGCACAGTTGAAAATTCATAACTTCTGATTCCTCAAAAACTTAACTACTAATAGTCTATTGTTGACTGAAAGCCTTACTGGTAACATCAACAGTTGATTAACACATATTTTGTATGTTATATTATTAGGTACTATATTCTTATAATATACAAGAGAAAGGAAACTGGGATTAAGAAAATCATAATAAAATATGTTTACTACTCATTAAGTAGAGGTGTATCATCATAAAGGTCTTCATCCTGGTTGTCTTCACATTGAGTAGGCTGAGGAGGTGGAGGGAAAAGATGTGTTGGTTTTACCATGTCAGGAATGGCAGAGGTGGAAGAAAATCTGCATATGAGTGGAACCATGCAGTTCAAACCCATGTTGTTCAGTGGTCAACAGTACACGTTCTTCATAGATGGTTGTGCACGTTGTTTACTGCATAAGTGCACTAGGGCAAGGTGGCTAGTGGAGGCTGAAATATACCCTGGACTCTGCTTTTTAAGCCACTTGACCTTATTAAAGATATGTCCTCCACAGGTCAGGGCCCCTTTTTTTTCCTAATTGCCCAGAGGTACAATGGGTTTACTGTAGCAATTGGGTTCGTGAAATTCATATAGTCACAGAAAAATGTGATACTAAAATATCCTGAGGCTATATCACTAGCGTATATTAAAAATATACCGAGATTTACCCCTGAAGAACAACCTTAAATTTATTAAGTCATCATGTGTATTACCCTAGTTTTCATCTACACACATTTTAAAATTTAAAGTAAAAGACTTCATCTCTGTTCTTTAAGCTCCATTGCGTAGTTTGATTTTCACAAAAATGTCATAAATATAAATATTAATAACTAGCTGTAACTCAAATAAATTAAAATGAACAGTGTGAAATACCCGTGAGCCACTTATAAGAAATTATTAGGTTGGAACATGAAACTGCTATCCTTGTGGTTCAAAATAGCCAAATATTATTGATTTCTTTCTTTCTTTTTTTTTTCCATTTTTTTTTTTTTAAGGAAAGAAGGAGAGGAAAAAAGAGGAAGAAAAAGAGGGAGAGGGAACAGGAATATTGCTTTATTCTATGAATGGGTATTAATTATGGCCGATCAATATTTTGTGTATTTAAAGTGGAGAATGTATATTTTGTGTATCTAAAGTGGAGAGCTCTATAAGTACTTATTAAGTTTACTTGTTCCGGATCTGAGTTCAAGTTCTGGATATCCTTATTAATTTTCTGTCTCGTTGAGTCTAAATCTCTTTATGGGTCTTATGTATCTGGGTGTTAGGATGCATTGATCCTTTTACCACTCTATCTTTGTTGTTTTGAAATCTGTTTTATCAAATGCATGAATTGCAACTCCTACTTTTTGTTTATTTATTTATTTATTTGTTTGGTTGGTAAATCTTTCTCCAACCCTTTGTTTTGAGTCTTTGTGTATCTTTGGATATAAAATGGGTCTGGATGTAGTATACCGTTAGGTTTTGGCTGTATCTTTTGATTGGGGGATTTAGTCGATTTAAATTTAGGATTACTGCCATTTGATGTTAACTGGCTATTTTATCCATTCGTTGATGTAAATTCTTCTTTATGTTGATGCTCTTTACTCTTTGGCATAGTTTTAGAAAGGCTATTACTGGTTGTTCCTTTCTTTTTTTTTTTTTTTTGAGACAGAGTTTCGCTCTTGTTACCCAGGCTGGAGTGCAATGGCGTGATCTCAGCTCACCGCAACCTCCGCCTCCTGGGTTCAGGCAATTCTCTTGCCTCAGCCTCCTGAGTAGCTGGGATTATAGGCACGTGCCACCATGCCCAGCTAATGTTTTGTATTTTTAGTAGAGATGGGGTTTCACCATGTTGACCAGCATGGTCTCGATCTCTTGACCTCGTGATCCACCTGCCTCGGTCTCCCAAAGTGCTGGGATTACAGGCTTGAGCCACTGCGCCCGGCCTGGTTGTTCCTTTCTGTGTATAATGCTCCTTTCAGAAGTTTTTGTAAAGCAGGCCTGGTGGTAATAAAGTCTCTGAGTACTTGCTTGTTCATAAAAGATTTTATTTTTCCTTCAATTGTGAAGCATAGTTTGGCAGGATATGAAATTCTGGGCTGAAAGTTCTGTTCTTTAAGGATGTTAAATATAGGCCCCCACTCTCTTCTGGCTTGTAGGGTTTCTGCTGAGAGATCTGCTGTAAGTCTGATAGGCTTCCCTTTGTGGGTAACCTAACCTTTCTCTCAACCTGACCAACCTGACCTTGGGTTGCTCCCAAGGCACATTGATTTCTTACAGTTCAATTTAATAAATTATTGATTTATTATTATTGATTTCTTACAGTTCAATTTAATAAATGCTTCTTCCCTCAAAATAGTTCCCTGATCTGACATCCCATCCTATATCTCATGCCCCTTATTCAACTAAAGGCATAGTTCTGAACACACTTACTTTTAGGGCCACTTATCAATTGATATATTATTTTGCTTTTCATTTATTATTACATTTAATTTTTCCCTTATTCAATATTAATTTGTGGAATACCTACTCTTTAGCAGTCAAACACATACAGTGGTTTGTGTGTTCACTGCTTTTAAAAACATTGGGGTTTCTTTTCATAGAATGTCATAGTTGGCTTTAAAGCTTCTGTCCTAGCATGTGGAATTTTGAACATAGGGGCTTGGTCCATGTGTGGAAAATGCTTACTTTGCACTATTAAAGTGAAGAGCTGTAAGAAAAAGGAGGTGTCTTGTGGCTGATATAACAAAATACCCTAGACCGAGTGGCTTCAATAACACATCAAAATCAAATGGGGAGGTTTAAAATTGTATTTTCAAAGATCTGACTTTTCTGGCTTTAGGCTCTAGCATTGGTGTTTTTTAAGCTCCCAGGTTGTGCTAATGTATAGCTCAGGTGGAGACAGGCTTCTTTGGAACAATACCAACACAGACTAGAGGTCAACAGCTTTCTCTTGGTGAAGACAGGGTAAATATTGGGGTCAGCTAGGAGGGCATCCTTTTAACAGATGACAATGGTTGATGAGACTCTGTCATTAAAATGGTGGTAAAGGTTATTGTGCTGTGTTTGGAACAAGGTTATTGTGAAGAAAACCTGAGAAAGGTCCAAATATCAGATAAGGCATATAGCAAAAGGTAAAATCAAAGAAATTTAAACAATTAGGGATATGCATCCATAGTGGGATAAAAAAGGAATCTGTTTGACTATCACTTATTTTTAATTTAAAATCATATTTATTTATAAGTAAAGTTTTGAGAATAGTTATGTTTTTATAGAGCAAGTGATTTAATGATCATTTTAGTGATTTAATGCTTAGAGGATTCTTTTTACTCAAGGAAGCATGATACAAAGGAAAAGCTTTTATCAGCATTTGCGTTTTCTAGTTTTGGGCATGTTGGTAGGTTGTTGACCTCTTTGGATCTCATCTTCTTCATCTGTAATATGGGAGAATGCTACTTGAGCAGTTTCTATCACAATAGAGAAACACTCTCTTTAAACTAAAAGGCCTGTGCAAAAAAGAAGCAGATACCTGTTGACAATGCTCACATTTTTTTTCACAAGTGGGTATGTAGAGAATGCCAGTGTTCTCTAAAGATCCTGGCATTCTGAGATGCATATGGCATCCTGTATTCCTGTTCTATTAATAGATGTGCCCTCTTAGTTACTATTTGACCTAGGCATATTTGTAACTTTTAAATACTTTCCCTTTCCCCTTCTAGTTTTGAAAATGGGCCCAAAATCCATTTAAATTCATTAGCTATGAAGTAGGGACTTCTTGTTATCATGACATGAGAATTTATTAGGAGTCAAAAGATGTAGGCTAGTGTCTTAATTTTGCTAGGTTCTTGTAAGAGGACTGTGGTCAAATCATCAGCTTCTCTGGTGCTTATATCTTCAATTTTCAAAGCAATGTGGCTCCATTACGCAACAGACGTATCTCTTTAATTTCTAAAATGCTGTGATTCTATGTTATGTTGGTTTATAGTTTTATTTGTATAATATACCCATGAGTGTTATAAATTTCTTTTTTGCATAAGCATTGAATAAAATCATTGAATATGCATTTGTTTTTTATATATATCACATTATATGGTCATTTTCAATATATCATACATGTTATCATGAGTTATATTCAGAAAATTATATTAGATTTTATTCTTTCTCAAATTGTATGATATAATTGACCAAAGCATAGTATTTTTCATATTTGAGGTACTCCAATAAAAAATCAATATTCTGTTCTGAAATGTTTTCAAGGTTATGGAAGTCTTGTAAAATTTTCCTTTTTTATATTTAAATAATGAAGAATATAATTCCAACAAATAAGTGTTTATGTTAATGCAATGAAATGCTGATTAGGCACAATAAAATGTTATTTAATGTCATTGTAATATTTTGATATACATTGAAAATGAATGTATATTTTGATTACTAACCAGGGTTTAAAAGTTTTCTTAGGCCAGGTGCAGTAGCTCATGCCTGTAATCCCAGCACTTTGGGAGGCCGAGGCAGGTGGATTGCCTGAGGTCGGCAGTTCTAGACTAGCCTGGCCAACACGGTGAAACCCCGTCTCTACTAAAAATACAAAAAATTAGCTGGGCGTGGTGACAAACACCTGTAATCCCAGCTACTCAGGAGGCTGAGGCAGGAGAATTGCTTGAACTCGGGAGACAGAGGTTGCAGTGAGCCAAATTGCGTCATTGCACTCCAACTTGGGCAACAAGAGCAAAACTCTGTCTCAAAAAAAAAAGAGTTTTCTTTTATTAGAGTTATCTTTTCTTTAAGATGCATTTTTTACTTTAACTGGTTGTAACAGTCTTTTAGGACATACCCCTGACAGATGAGTAAGACATAATTTTTGCTTTTAAGAAGTCAAGGAATTGGACGATAAAGGCGTCAACCCAGATAATTACAATATAAAGCCAAATTTGTTGCATCCTTTAAGGACAGTGCAAAAAATAAAATAAAAAAGAAAAAGAAGAAAAAGTCTACTAGTTTCTAGAGGAATTATCTCTCCTTTCCACATTTCATCAGGACTTGATAAAGACACTTGTTTACTGGCACATTTAAACCTGAGATGATGGAGGACTAACAAGAGTGATGTAAATAAACCTTTTTGGGGCATGTGGCCTTATTCTCCCGCTTTGCTTCTTAGGTTGTTTATATCTGAGCCTGATGTTTTGTCCAATTGAAGTGAAAAATGAAAACAGGCTCAGCCTGGAGCAGGGGACCCAATGGGCTGCTAAGTTTCATTTGTTCTTGGTTCTAAGTCAGGCTCTTTTTCTGCAGGAGGGACGGTCCTGGTGGATACTTGGGTCCAAATTATTTCAACAGAAAAATGGATTAGTGTTTAAGTCTAAACACTGTAGGGAGACAATTTGCTATGGGCCTTTGTATTACTGCATGTCTTGATTACAGAGGTATGAGTGTCTTTATTCCAGTATCTCCACAGATTCTTTTCAAAGATATTTGCATGATGAACAGCCTGGGGAGATAGAGCTAGTCTCTCCCTCAGGAGCAATAAGCAGGTTTGTTTATTGTCCAGTAAGACATATATATATACACACACACATATATATACACACATATATATATGCACATATATAAGACATATATATACACATAAGACATATGTCTTATATATGTATATATATGTGTATATATGTGTATAATATATACATATATATGTATATATATGTGTATAATATATACATATATATGTATATATGTGTATAATATATACATATATGTATATATATGTGTATAATATATACATATATATATATATATATGTCTGGACATACATATATTGTCCAGTAAGACATATATATATGTATGTGTGTGTATATATATGTCTTTCTTTTTCCAAATACCAGTTACTTATAGAAGCTCATCTTTTGCCATGATTTATAAAACAACCTTTACTACCCACTCAATAGGTCAAACTCAACAAACATAATGTTTATCTTCTCCATTTTCCCAGTAAATGGTTTTTAACTGATGTTTTGGGCAGTAAAACCTTGAATGATTTAAACATGGAACAGAAAAAGGACCATCAAACAATGAAATATGTGGCCAGATAGAGATAAAATAGAAAATAAAAAAATAGGATATTATTGATATATCTGACAAAGGCAGCCATGGGTGAAAATATTCAGAGAAGGCTACTGCAGATGTAGATGTTTTTATTGGCAGAATGATAGAATGACCCCAGCATCAGAGTAAGAGAAATTAGGAGCAGATTTGGGATGTGGCAAGTCATCAGGATGCTTAATTAAATATTCTAGGGAACATGAGTGACAAGTGGTCCCTTGCCACCTCTCCCAGGTGCAAGGAGCTATTATCTACCTTAAGTGTTCATCTCTGCCATTATAGCCTGAGAATGATTATAGAAAGAAATTAAACCAACTCCCTAGAAGAAGAGGGTCATTAATATTCTGGCTGGCACTCCAAGGTAAGATCCTCATTGACTTGACGTTTCCAGACAGTACACTCTACTGGATTGACCATTGTAGCACTCGACATAAATCCTATCCTCACCCTCTTCTGTACACAAAGATTTAATTCCACTCTCCCTTTCAGGAGAGAAGTAGTTTAGAAAAACATACCAACACAGTAGCAATACGAATCAGCAGAAATCTTCTTTTTTGTAGGTGAGAAATCAGCCAGGAAAGCCAGAGTTTTGAGAAAGACTAGCATTTTAGAGGTTTAGGCTCAAGATGAACATAGAGACAATATTATTCAAAGAAAGTAGACATTTCATAGAACATAAAAATCTATCTCCTCTTATTGAGTATACTACGAAGAAGTTAGGATGATGAAGTAAAATGGCAGCTTTGAAAGAATGCAGAGTGAGAGCAAGATAGAGTTCTGATATCAGAATTTGATTGCTGAGGAAAAAATAACTAAGAATGACTGAAAGGAAGATTTAGAAAATATTATTTCTTAGAATATTTACCAACAAGTCAAAGAGAGAAAATATGAGACTAGGGTATGAATATAGGTCATTTCAAATATTGAAAAATGTTAAGAAAAAGAAAGAAGAGAATGTTTAAATGGGATAAAATGTGAGAATTAAAATAAGATAAAAGTTTTGATATTGAAAAAGAAACAAAAACCATAGCAAAATGGAATAAAAATACTGCTACCTAGACATTTCTTGGTAAAATATCAGAATACAAAATATTAAAATTTGAACATTGTAAAATTTCACAGCACAAAAGAGGGTTCCGTTAAGAAACAAGGAAAAGAAAAATCATCTATATCATCTATGAAGGATCAATAATTGTTTTGTTTTGTTTTTCTGCACTTGCTATTAGCAATGCTGGACACCAGGAAGTTCCAAGTTCTGGGGGTTGGGGGTGGGGAATGAACGTACACAGGTTTCTATTTCTCCAGCAAACCTTTTTGTTTAACAATAGGGTGAAATACTGTATTCTCATAAATGCAAAATCTCTATAAATGCACATTTTACAAACTCAAGAAACAAAGGAAATAATCACAGCTGTTAACCAGGAACAAGTGACTACAAATTCTTGAAGGAGCAAAATGTGAAATCTAAGCAAAGATGAACTAAAAAATGCAATGAAACCAAATGGCTAGGATGACATCTGTGCTGAAGTCCTAGAAAGCAATCTGTCCAAACTAGAGAGAAAGTGTAAGAGCTCTGTAAAAGAAGCCATCAGAAGTCAAGGGCAACAGCATCATTCGGAAACTGAAAGATCTTAAGAACTTTGTGAAAAAGGAATATAGCCTATTTTTCAACATATAAACATAATCAATCATATAGTTTAGGTAAAAATGGTCAAATAAAGTGGGGTGTGGTGTTAGCAATCAATGGAGTATAGCCACAGAATTTGTTTGACTTTTGCTTATGTGGATAAAGATTGGAATTGAAAATCTGTAATATGGCTTTTGTTACTTACTGAAAATCTGCATGCAAGAAGAAAGAGAAACTCTAGGGCCAGAGACCACAATTTAGTCTGACAGATCAATTTCACAGTTTCTGTTCCATACAAGAGAACAAGCCAAGCTTCTCATTCCCCTTTCCCAAATGCATTCACAACACCTTCCAGAGGTACACACATGCAGATAAACTTCCAAAGATGATCACATTTGGGAAGATGTTCAAATATGAATCTGAAAACAAGAAGAGTCACAGTAAATGAGGCAAAATGTATAGTTATATATTTGCAACAAAAGTCAGGTAACAGGAGAATGAGGAAGAGTTTACAACTTTGAAGATCTGTAAAGAAGTCATGATGGTTGTTCAAGAAGGCAGAATATTAAGGATACGCTGTTGGTTAGAATGTGTGACAACTATTTTGTCACACGTTTGTCAAAACTCCAGCTAAGTTTTGTATTTTTAGTAGAGACAGGGTTTCATCATGTTGGCCAGGCTGGTATCAAACTCCTGACCTCGTGATCCATCTGCCTCAGTCTCTCAAAGTACTGGAGTTACAGGCATGAGCCACTGTGCCCAGCCAGAAATATTTTTTAATGACAAATTCAGTGATTAGTTTTTAACTCTTTGAAGTTTTTATAAATGTAAACTATTAATGAACATTTAACATACTGAATTGTGAAAACACTAGTCCAAGCCTCAAGATGGAATGTAAAGCAGCTCCACATAATCAAAATAATTGTCACACATTCTAATCAACAGTGTATCCTTAATATTCTGCCTTCTTGAACAACCATCATGACTTCTTTACAGATCTTCAAAGTCGTAAACTCTTCCTCATTCTCCTGTTACCTGACTTTTGTTGCAAATATATAACTGAGTTTTGTTTCAACTATACATTCAGTAGAGACAAACCTGTCTCTACTAAAAATACAAAACTTAGCTGGAGCCTGTAATCCCAGCTACTCGGGAGGCTGAGGCAGGAGAATTGCTTGAACCCAAGAGGAGGATGTTGCAGTGAGCTGAGATCATACCACTGCACTCTAGCCTGAGTGACAGAGCAAGACTCTGTCTTGAAAAAAAATACATTATTTAACTCTTTTTTCCCCTAATCTCTCCTATTCTTTAATGAACCATTTTTCTTAATGATAGAAATATTTTAGTGGTGCTCACTTTTAAGACATAGTTGTAACCTTAGTGCCTTTTCTCTACTTTATTCGTAATTGTTACGGATTATCAACTTCAGTTGACTCTTAGTTTTAATTCTCTCTCATTTCAATCCTTTCTCCCTGTTCATTGTCATGCTCCTAATCCAGGCTCCTTTTGTTTCCATCTAAATGATTGCTCTGACTTCTTACATGGACATCGAATGTACATTCTTTCTTCCTTTTAACCCCCATACACTAAATCAGATTCAAATTTTTAAAATCCTGCCTATGTCTTTCCTCTGCTCAAAAGTATTAAAAATACTCTTGTATCCACATTCCTTAGCCTGGCCCTCAAAAATTGCCACCACATGCTACAAAAGCAGTATGCCAAAAGGAGGCTTGAGGATGAATCTCAGTCTCCTTAATTCCCCACCTGACACTTCAAACTGTCCAGCCAAACTATGATCAAAGTAAAGCAAGGTGTTTGCAAGGCAAATGCAGCCTCAGATGGAGGTTAGGGCTCTTGTCTTCCTTTCTTATATAAAACTCTACTACCATCTTTAATGTGACTCTGAACCAAGGTTTTAACTATATGTTTCTATATTCCCCCACTAACACTGTACTTATATGTCAAACTGATTTTCATTGTCTCCTGAATCATTTGAATTTGTTGTACTCCCCGGAATACTACCTCAATTTTTTCATTACTACCAGAATGAAAAATTTCTCACAACGCAATTCAAATTCCATGTTTTTCCACAAAGACATTCCCTGCCCTCTCTTACCTGATGGGATTACCTCCTTCAAGAAACTATTTCTTCCTTTATAAAATGTTGCTGTTGATCATTTATTCCTGTGTTCTGCTCTGTTATTGTTACCTTAAACTGTTAAAAAAAAAAGTCTGTGTAAGGTTTTCACATGTTAAATTCATATCATTTTTATAAGATAGTACAGTTTTGAGGATAGGAACTGAGTTTTCATTCTCATTTTCCATGTCTTCAATATAGTGGGAATTTTACAATTATGTTTAATAAATGAACAGGATCATAAGTCATTGTAAGCAATTGACTTTCATACATCACTGATGATTTAACTCAGTGGTTCTAAACTTGGGGTGATTTCCACCCTAGAAGACATTTGGCAATGTCTGGAGACAATGGCTGGCCAAGGTGGGGTGAGAGGTTATCTATTTGCATTTACTGGGTAGAAACCAAGTAAATGCAAACCATGCTGTTAGCAGTGTTTTCTAAAGATGCCACCCTGAACCCACAGCTTCAGTAACATTTCTTAAGATAATGCTGTTGTGTGTCAAGAGGTGGCCAAGGGACCAGATCTTCAAAGCCACCATTCTAGCTTTAACCTGAGAATCTTTTTAAAATTTTGCATTAGATATTGAGTTCCTTTATAGATCTTGATTTAAAAATGTCCATCATTAAACAAACAAGCCAATACAAATCACACCACTACTGAGAACCAATAGGTTACTATATAAAGTGAACTAGGAAATGCAGAAGACTATAATGGGCAAAGAATGTATAGAAAATTATGTATTTAATCAGATTTCTTAGCTCTGTGGAACAGAAGAGTTCTTTGACTAAGGAGAAAAGGAATTTTATTGGGTAACTCTTGAGTCACTAAGAAATTGAAAGAACCGATGAATGGTACAACTTACAAACCAATGTTCTAAACACACCAAAAAACATTCTGAAAAGGAAACAGCTGCTCTATTCCCTAAACATTGGGTGCTAGTTTGCCCTGCTACCTCATCTACTGTAGGAACTCAATGCCAGTGCACCTGCATATGCATTCCAAGATAGTTTTTTTTTTTTTTTCCTCCAGGAACCTAATGATCTCTCTGGGAGACAGAGGAGAGAGGGATAGAGATAGAGAGAGAGAGACAGAGAGAGAGAGAGAGAGAGAGAGAGAGAGAGAGAGAGAGAGAGAGAGAATGTATCAGAGGAAAACAGACAGAGTGCCTTCCACCTGGTCTTTAGCTCCTTACTCATAGTTTGATGTGTTACATCTGCTTGAAGGATCTAAAGCTACATACCTGCATCCCAAGTGAAGGCAGGGAAAACAGGTGTCTGGCGTTTTCAGCACTTACAAGAGAAACATTTTCTGTCTTTTCCTCAGGCAGTAAAAGGCAGGGGGATTCTTCAAAAACACACAGAAAGGTCCAGACATTGGGCAGCCTTCCGAAGTGACCACTAAGAAGTATTTTTAAATACAAAGAAATCACTGTCCACTTTTAGCATAAAATTGATTCAAAAAAGGCATAGCTAATTTTAATATATTCCTTTTAGATAAGCACTGTAATATTTGATAAATTATATGGTAATACAGAACTAGCTTCTAAAAAAGGTAGTGAAAGTATAATGATAGAATATCTACTCCATTTATGAATTAATATAAATGAATTATTCAGGGTTTCCTCTTATTTACTTTTTTCTTTCTTATGGTAAATTAATCATATGCATTCAAATAGCACTGAGTTTTCTTAAATGCATGTTTTCAGATATAAAAATGTGTTACTGAACTCAGCCTTTTTTAACAATGACCTATTCTTAAGGCTGTGAAAGGTAGAGTCTATAAAATTGCTTGCAATTTCCAGCGTTATTACATGTAGTAATATTTCTATGCCTAGTCTTAAGTGTATGAGAGAAGAAAAATCAAATCACTTTCTTTGTTTTAAGGTTGTATGGTTGGATAGATCTCGAAGTCATTGAATCTAATAAAGTTTATGAGAATATAAAGGCTGAAGGATACATCTGTGAGGTGGTGTGCTTTCAGAGACGTGGTAGTTTTTATAGACTAAAGGAAAGTACCCTACATCTTAAGTGATTCTAAGAATACTTTTCCCCAGAGATTGTTAACTTTCTGAAATAGATGAAATTTCTTTTAGTGTTCGCTATTACCAGTGGCAACTTGAAGAGCAATTCACATTTAAATAGCTGTTTCATAGCATCTCATCCTTTGCCAGCTGCATGATCCTGCAAGACTAATGTGCATCCAGGAAAGAAATTGGAATCATAACATCACAACGCTAATGCACTTTGAATACCATGCCTCTGATATTTTTATTGAGATGTCGTCAGTTCTTACATGAGCTAGCTAAAAATATAACAGGCAATAGTAGAGAATAAAAGCTGCTTCTATTAAAATTTTTGACTAGTCTATGATTTCTCTAAGATGTATTATTTTTTCAATTTTTTGGTTAAACCCACATTTTTTTCTTCAGCATACAGTAAATACCAAAGTCAATGCTACCCTACATTAAACACATAACATATATTTTAGATGACATTCACCTCAGTATGTTAGAAGCATATGACTTTGGTTTCAACTTATAGTTTCTCTGTTACTGTCCTAGATATTTTACAAGGATAACTGCATGTAGCACTTACAATATATCCTAAATGCAATATTTTGGAAAGCACAACTATAATTTATAAATGGAATTTTATTGATTGATTGAACCATACAAGATTGGCTTTACAGGTAAAATGTGTAGATATTGAAAATTTGATGGAGTTGAACCTACAGAAATTGAGTTTGTTTCAATATTACTTTACCATCTAGATCATTCTTTGCCCTTCCACTTTCCTGAAATTCAATGAGGTTTTGAAACCTGGGGCGAATATAGTGAATATTTGAAATTATGCCTTAACAAAATTAGTGAGTTTCTTTACAAGTTGTCTTGATAATACTTACAAAAGTTAATTAAAGTTTAATTTTTAAAAAATCCCTTTTGGTTAAAAACAATTTAGCTTAATTTTAGTGGTCTAAAACTCAGTGAGACCTTAAAATAATTAACTGAATATTGTATATTTTCATGTAGATAAATACATTAGTATTATATACATATTTAATACATAGTATAGCTCCACAAATTCATATTTGTGTGTATACATATACCTATATATACTCAGAAATATATATATATGGTGTGTGTATACATATGTATGTATGCATGAAAAACATTTACATAATAGGTTTATAATATTTTTGTTGAACCTGACTTGCTATTTTGTTACTATAAACACATATATTTCTGAATGTAGTCTTATTAACAACAATAGAAACATAGTCAGATTCTATAGCTTTCCAGTTTGTTTCTGCACAATTTCAGTCTTTGCCGCCATCCCCCCCACATTCATTCAAAAGTTTTTCCCTTCCCTGATTCAGTAGGAAAGGTGGCAGATGCTGTTCATTGACTTGTGCTTCTGTCTCCTAACTCTGCTGCTTTGGGGTCTTTAAGAGTACTTGCAGAGGTACCACTGGTTTCAATGGAACAAAACACAATTCGTTTTGCACCAACCTTATGTATTGGTCTGGGCTATGAAGTGCACATCGTGGGGTCCAGTTTTGTTACCTTTAGTAAGCCCTTCAGCTGGTATCTGTTAGCTCCTTACCATGCTCATTAGATTGTGGACATTCTGATGATTATTGCTTGAGATTAGCTGAAACTCTGAAAATTGGAATTCCAATGTATATTCTGTTACATAAATTATTTCTCCCAATATGTTGATAATTTAGCAGTTTTAAGTGGAGCTGACTCTAAGTTCACTCAGTGAACACTCATCAAGTGCTTATGTGCAAGGCACTGTAAGTAGTATGGACCTTTTAGATGAATTCTAAGAATGAGTCTGTCCATTCCCATGGCTTCACCTACCGCAATGATAGTGATGCTTCTTACATTTGCGAATCTCCCTCTTGAACTTCAAATCCTCCTACCTCCAAACTCAGTGGATTTTGGGCTTTTCCACTTGAGATTCTGGAAAGGAAGGAAAGAGTTCACAGTGGGTCTGTAACACTTTTCCTTTCATCTGTAGATGCAAGAAGTAGTGATGATATTGACTATTTGCCCTTGTAGAAATGTTTATTATCAACATTGTTTATTGTTAAAACACTTAAAACTTGTGAGATAACTAATTCATTAATGGAAGTTACTTATGCAGCATTTTTAGTCCTGAGTGACTAACCAAAACCAAACAAAATGTTATAAAAGAAATTGTGTCCCCACCACCTGCAAATTTATATGTTGAAGGCATAACCTCTACTGTGAGTGTGTTTAGAGATAAGGCCTTTAAAGCAGAAGTTAAGGTTAAATGAAGTTGTCTATATTGAGGCCCTGATCAAATATGACTGGTGTTTTTATAAGAAGAGGGAGAAACACCAGGATTGTGCGTATACAAAAGAAAGGCCCCGTGAAGACACAGCAAGAAGGCAGTCAACTACAAGCTAAGCAGAGAGGTCTCAGGAGAAGGTTTGCAGTCAACTACAAGCTAAGCAGAGAGGTCTCAGGAGAAGCCAAACCTTCTGATACCAGATCTTGAACTTCCAGATTCTACAAATGTGAGAAAATAAATTTCTGTTGTTTAAGCCTCCAGTCTGTGGCATTTTGTTGTGGCAGCCCTAGAAAACTAATGACTAAGAAACCCTGAACCCAAGCAGTGTTCTCTGGACAAGCATTTTTATCTCATGGACATACTGTCAGTGCTCTCCTGTTATTCCAATACCAACACACACCCGTGAAAGACAATGGCACTAGGGACCCGCCTCTCACAGGTCCTGGGCTCCTTCAAAGATGAATATTGCATTTGTGCCTGGGTTTTGCTTATACCCTCTGTAAATCATTAGTAAAATTTAGTGTTTGAGAATGTCTATGATTCCTAGGAATCTGCCTTAACAAGTCCACCCTTTGTTGTATTTCAAGATGTCCTAGAAGTATTTAAAAGTTAACATATTTTAAAGCTACCATCATTTCAGACCCGCAAACATACATCTCAATAAACAGATCCTGTGTTGGTTTCAGGGGCTGCTGTAACAAAGTGGGCATCTGGGCTGTAGTAAACTGGGTGGCCTAAACAACAGAAATTTGTGCTTACAGTTCTGGAGCCTAGAAGTACTAAATGAAGCTCTAAACAGAGTGTTAGTCTCTAAAGACTCAAGTGTAAAATCAGTTCCATACCGTTCTCTCAGCTTCTAGTGCTGCTGGCAATCCTTGGTCATCTTTGACTTGTAGATACATCACCACAATTTCTACCTAGATTGTCACATAGTCCAATCTTTATGTCTTTTCTTCTTTTCTCCTAAGAACACCAGACATAAGGGATTAAGCACCCAGTCTACTCCAGCATGACCTTATGTTAACTTGACTCTACCTTTCTTAGGTATAGTCCCTACTTTCAAATGAGGGAAACATTTCACAGGCTGCCTTACATTCACAGGTACCAGGGATTGGAATTTGAACTTATTTTTGGTGGAGAACACAATTCAACACAACCCTCAAATCCTGTCACTTCTGTTTCTTAATTTTTCTTTAAAGAAGAAGGGGAACATAAAGAATAAATTATCCATCAATTTACTCCCTCAGACAACAAATATTTATTCTGCATCTAGTTTGTATTGGGCACTGTTTAAGATCCTAATGAGAAACCTGTGATCAAGACAGATTGGGCCTTTGGTCTTTCCAAGCTAATATCCTAACTGTAACATCTACAATGAACACACAGATGGGGGATTTTTGATAGCAGTAAGTGCTGTGAAAATACAGATCAGATAATAGGACTTAGAAGTACTTCATAGGCAGGAGGAAGGTGAGGATGTTCTTGTTTAGATAAGGAAAGTGGGGAAGGCTTCATTGACAAAGGAGTATTGAAGCTAATCATAATGGAGAACGTTCTGGTGAAGGACCATTCTAGGTAAAAGGAAGAGGAGATTAAAGTCTTAAAAACTAAATACATGTTGGGTAAAGTATAAAAGGAAATCTCCTGTAACTAAAGCTCAGTGGCCACATGGTGTCAGACAGGTAGAAGTGTTCACATCACGTATGCCATAACAACATGACTAGATTTTACTCTAATTGCATTGGGGCACTAAAAGGTGGTTTTAAGCTAAGACTGGTATTTAATTTATGTTTTAGAAAACTCTTCCTCCCTGCAAGCACTCCCTGCAAACAAGGTGCATGGAAAGTGTGTGAAGGAATGCAGGCAGCTTCTAGGAGCAGGATCTAGGTGAAGAATAAAATCTAGGAAGGCAAGAGTGAAAACAGAAATCAGTTTAGAGATTATTTAATTAGTCTAGTAACAGATGATGGTTCAGACTAGAGTGGTGAGTTGTAGAAGTGGAGATAGTGTCAAGTGACTGGCTTTGTGACAGATTTATCAATTATCTTCTATGTGCCCAGAACATTACATTTGTGGCAGGCTAAATAATGAACATCCAAAGATATACACGCCCTGATGCCTAGATGCCCACACTCTAATGTCTGGAGCCTATGAATATGTCATGTAACATGGCAAATGGGACTTTGTAGATGTAATTAAATCAAAACATAGCAGGTAAAATAAGGAGGCTATCAGGGGTTATCTTTTTGGGCACAGTCCAAATACATGAGTCCTTAAATGTGGTAAACTTTCTCTGCTGATAATAAAAGAAAAGTTGAGATGAAAAAAGTTGTAGACAGTCAAAATGTTAGAGTGACTCGGCTTGCCGTTGCTAGAGGAAGGGTGCGTGGAAAGTGTGTAAAGCAATGCAGGCAGTTTCTAGGAACAAAGCATGGCCCCCGAGTGATGGTTAGCAAGGAAACAGGGGCTTCATTACTATAACTGCAGTGAATTAAATTTTGCCAATAGCCTGAGTGAGCTTGGAAGTAGATTCAGCCCTGGAACCTCCAGAAACAAATTCCATCACCTTGATTTTGGCCTTATAAGACTAGCCAAGGACCCACCTTGGCTACAGTCTACCCAGATGTCTGATTTACCTGATGCCTGACTTACATCTATCCAGATGCCAATCTACCCAGATATTTATGAGATAATAAGGGAGCATGGTTTTATGCCACTGAATTAGTGGTAAATTGCTACAGCAACAATAGAAAACTGAAGCCATATCTATATTTCCCATTCTACATGCAATCCATTCAAGCCGTTGGTCCTTTCTATTCCCATTGTGTCATAAATCTTGGGTAATGTGTTACTTATTTTAGACTTTAATTATTACCACAAATGAACACTGAAATACCTAAGTTCAATCTAACCTTATGTTCTATCATCCACATTCAATTAGAATGATTATTATAAAATGCACATCCGATCAGGACATTTCTTCTTTATTTGTTTGAATAAATCCTTTCTGCCAGTGTGACCAATTTAGGTACACCTTCCTTCAAAGCAGATTGGGTCTCCCTTCTCAGTGCTTCCCTACCTTCCTATTTAGCATGCCATCTCATCTCCAATTCCTCTATGGGTCACTTTCCCTTTTAAAAATTATGTACAATATTTTTAATTGGAAAAATAATACATATAACAATGAAAATAATTCAGGTCCTAAAAAGGTACCAAAAGTTTCTTACATATTTTCTGTCCTCATCTAACCTCATATCTAAAAGAAATAACTTTTAATAGTTATCCTTTTATATATTTTCTCTGTACATGTAAATTGCAGGGTGATATCTACAATTTACATTGTATGTATAAATTACAGGGTGATAAATTACAGGGTGATATTTATATATTATATTCTATGTATAAATTGCAGGGTGAGATATATATATGTGTGTGTGTGTGTGTGTGTGTGTGTGTGCGCGCGCATCAGGTAAGTCAGACATCTGGGTAGACTATAGCCAAGGTGGGTCCTTGGCTAGTATATATTATATACATACATCCTTGTATACTCTTCATAAGAATGTAGAACACTAATTTGGCTTGTAATCTTATTTTTACTAATTTTTACATCAGTAATAGGCTCATTTACAAATGTCCACAAGTTACTTTATTGGTTAAATGTATTTTATTTTATTGAATTATATCTCTTTTTAAGAATCTTAGTACTCCAGATTTTTTAAATTAACATGCATACACTTATATGTGTTTGAGCACTTGTGAAAATATATTTGTAAAATAAATATTTAAAGTAGAAATCAAGAAATATGTCATATTAAATTGCCAAATTGCCTTCCGAAAACACTGTGCCAATTAAAATTCTCATCAACTTTGTGTGAGAACTCCTGTTTCTTCACAACCTCAGTAATATGTGAATTTGGCGTTGCTTCGTTAGGCAGCAATAGAAAGCTGGAAGAGCAACAGAGATCATCTATCTATGAGGTACTGTGGTAGGAATTCCAAACAGATGAAGTAGTGGCCACGGGGAGAAAAACATTCCATAATGATAAAAGAAGAAAGTTTTGGGCCGGGCGCGGTGGCTCACGCCTGTAATCCCAGCACTTTGGGAGACCGAGGCAGGTGGATCACGAGGTCAAGAAATCGAGACCATCCTGGTCAACATGGTGAAACTCCGTCTCTATTAAAAATACAAAAAATTAGCTGGGCATGGTGGCGCACACCTGTAATCCCAGCTACTCAGGAGGCTGAGGCAGGAGAATTGCCTGAACCCAGGAGGTGGAGGTTGCAGTGAGCCGAGATTGCGCCATTGCACTCCAGCCTGGGTAACAAGCGAAACTCCGTCTCAAAAAAAAAAAAAAAAAAAAAAGAAAGTTTTATAGATTCCATGGGATGCACATGTCTTCAAATTCAGAGAAAGATGATGGGTAAACAACAACAGTTTGAGGCACATTAATTGAAAATGTATTACCTTATAGATAGAAGATAAAATGATTTCGTGTAGAAAGAGAAAATAAATTATCCAGCTGCCTACTGAAAGAATCAGTTTTAGCTAGATTTGTTTTGAAAAGTTTGTGGAATAGACTACTTTCAATATTACTTTCATCCTGTACTTCAACCAGTCAAAATATTAGTCAAAGCTGAGAGGGGATCATAGATGTTTTAAGATTCAGAATATTTTTTAGCATGTGCTCTTAGGAAATTCCTTATGAAAGTGCTCCAGCAATATGGAGTGAAAGTCAGAGGTGGTGGCTCCAGTCCAGGAGAACAGAGAACAAGGGTCCAAGGATGAAGTTGGGCCATTGGTCTGTAGAGGCTTAAGTCCTGTTCAGAATAGTAAGGCAGACTCAGGAATGAAAGTCAGATATTACAATAGACAACAATAAGTTTATAATATAATTAAGACCAACTGCAGGAACAAAATATATGTCACTGGGTACTCCAGATGACAAAAACAAAGGCAAAACAAACAAGAAACAATGCATTTCCCCAACATAAGAAACAATTTACTCAAGATTGGATACCAGTGAGCCTTGTATCAGTCACATTGGATTCACAGCAAGAGACAAAGAAGAACTGGAAGATATTCATTATAAAATTTAAAAGATTCCTTACACCTTATACAAAAATTAACTCCAGATGGATTAAAAATTTAAACATAAGACCTAACACCATAAAGACCCTAGAAGAAAACATAGGCAATACCATTCAGGACATAGGCATAGGCAAGGACTTCATGACTAAAACACCAGAAGCAATGGCAACAAAAGCAAAAGTAGACAAACGGGATCTAATTAAACTTAAGAGCTTCTGAACAGCACAATTATTAGAGTGAACTGGCAACCAACAAAATGGGAAAAAAATTTTGCAAGCTACCCATCTGACAAAGGGCTAATATCCAGAATCTATGGAGAACTAAAACAAATTTAAAAGAAAAAAACAACCCCATCAAAAAGTGGATGAAGGATACGAACAGGCACTTTTCAAACGCAGACATTTACAGGGCCAACAAACATGAAAAAATGCTCATCATCACTGGTGATTAGAGAAATGCAAACCAAAACCACATTGAGATACCATCTCACACCAGTTAGAATGGCGGTCATTAAAACATCTAAAGACAACAAATGCTGGAGAGGATGTGGAGAAACAGGAACACTTTTACACTGTTGGGAGTGTAAATTAGTTCAACCATTGTGGAAGACGGGATCTAGAAATAGAAATGCCATTTGACACAGCAATCCCATTACTGGGTATATTCCCAAAGGATTATAAATGGTTCTATTATAAAGACACATGCACACATATGTTCACTGTGGCACTGTTTGGAATAGCATAGACTTGTAACAAACCCAAATGCCCATCAAGGATAGACTGGATGAAGAAAATGTGGCACATATACACCATGGAATACTATGCAGTAACTCATCCAAAAAACGATGAGTTCATGTCCTTTGCAGGGACGTGGATGAATCTGGAAACCATCATTCTCAGCAAACTTACACAAGGACAGAAAACCAAACACTACATGTTCTTACTCATAAGTGGGTGTCAAACAATGAAATCACATTGACACAGAAAGGGGAACATCACACCCTGGGGTGTGTTGGTGGGTGGTGGGTTAGGGGAGGGATAGTGGTGGGGGGGAGATTGGGGAGGGATAACATTAGGAGAAATACCTAATGTAGGTGATGGGAGGATGGTGCAGCAAACCACCATGGCATGTGTATACCTCTGTAACTTCCTGCAAGATCTGCACATGTACCCCAGAACTTAAAGTATAATTTTAAAAAAACCTGCACGAGATTAAAATGTTGGAAGTAAAGAGAAGAATATGTAATTATGATGATATAATTAATATTACACACTATAATAATTAGTTTAATAATTATAATTAGATACACTTAAAATTATTTATATTGTTCTACTCGTTCTAAACTTTTACATACAACTGAAGGAAACAGAGTGTGAGGGAACTATGTGACAGAAAAAAATACCAACAATGTCAACATAAATGGAAATGTATTTCTAATAGGAGTTGGGAGTGACTAAGCAGGCAGGGAGAAAGAAGGGTTACAGAGCTGATTTGCTTATCTATACCATCATCAAGGGGAGAGTCAGAGAATACTGTCTTCAGTTAATGGAATCAAAATTAGAAGCCTATGCATATTATTTAAAATTGTGGTGGTAAGTGGTAGAGTAACAATGGTATAATTGGGAGGTAGAGTATTTTGAGAGTGGCAGAAGTGAGATAGATCCTTCCTGTCTTTTTTTTTTTTCTGTTTTGAGACAGAGTCTAACTTTGTCACCAGGTGCCAGGTTGAAGTGCAGTGGCACAATCTCGGCTCACTGCAACCCCCAACTCTCAGGTTCAAGCAATTCTCCTGCCTCAGCCTCCTGAGTAACTGGGACTACAGGCTCATGCCACCATGCCCAGCTAATTTTTGTATTTTTAGTAGAGACGAAGTTTCACCATGTTGGTCAGAATGGTCTCGATCTTTTGACCTCGTGATCCACCCGCCTCGGCCTCCCAAAGTGCTGGGATTACAGGCTTGAGCCACCGCGCCTGGCCAATCCTTCCTGTCTTTAACAACAGGAAGTTAGTAGGTTTTACAGGTCGAACATTCCTATTCTGAAAATCTGGTCACAAATGCTTCAAAATCTTAAACTATTTGAGCACCAACATGATACCACAAGTGAAAAATTCCACAATGGACCTTGTGTGAGGTGTCACAGTCAAAGTGTACACAAAAAACACAATTTATTCAGTGTCACCAAAGGAAAAATAAATTATCTTCAGGTGATGTGTGTAAGAGGTATATGAAATTTAGATGAATTTCTTATTCAGATTTGAATCCCATCTCCCAGATATCTCATAATGGATATGTAAATATTCCAAAATCCCAAACACTTCTGGTTCCAGACATTTTGAATAAGGGACACTCAACCGGTATATATGAACTTATAAATCAAAATGAACTACAGAAATATGGTAGTAGAAGAGTTAAAATTCTTAAAAGATAGATTGTGCTGGTAGCAATGAAAAGGAAAACATTTTAGCCATAAATTCTTCCTCGGGCTAGTAAAAAATATGTAAATCTATGTGTGTACATGTATAGAAGCATGTATCTAATAATAGACTTCATCAGTATCATACCTACTCTAATATAATGAATGAAAAACCTCATAGGATTAATTTGTCCATCACAGATTATTTTTATATTTATGTCTCTAAGAACTACCCATTTATCTTTTAGTAATTAAAAAAAAAAAGTAGAATTTCAAAAATATGAGTTGTTCAATAGCACAATTTTTGGTCAAGTTTTAAAAAAATTGTAAGACTGTTGAAATAATATTTAAAATACAAACTCACATAGGAATATTATACTATACTATTAAAATCAACCTGAGAATGGTAACACTGAAATCACAGAATTGAAATGACAGGTGATAAATATTACAAGCTGAGCATTTGCATATACATAATGAGATTTCCTGGAGATGGGACCGAAGTTCAGTGAGAAAGGTTAAAAAGGGGAAATATATTTTTATTTGTATAGCCATTAAAATAAATGAGAAATCAAAACTATCTAAAAAACATCAATGTGGGCAGGCTGCTTCCTTCAGAGCGTCAGGGCACTCCTATCTCATCTCTATCTCCCTCTGTCCTCACCTGTGTCTGTGCTAAACTGACCTCTCTCTGATCATGCCAGCAGTTGTGGTAGCAGAAAATTTCACAACTAATGTCCTCACACTAAAGAAGTGTGTTATTTGGTTTTTGGCTGTGTACGCCTTCAGCTAGAAGGTGGCCTTAAGGGAACACATGTGGATAGATGAGGAGAGAAAGGAGATACCTTTAACTGGCCAAAGCATTTGAGCGAACACTGACAGTCAATACAGCAGCAGATGCCACCACCAGCTTGTCTTGACACATAATTCCCAGCTCTGGAACAATTTCATTGACTTTACAGTGGATGGCTCTTTTATGATTTCTCCAGTGTCTTTGACTTTTGTTACAGGCCAGAAGCAAGATCTAATAAAATGAAAGAGGCAGAAGTGTTGTATTTCACAAAAGATGTCCTTAGTTTTGCAAATTGCAAAATGAAAAGAAAGAGTGGGTTATTTTAATGAGCTTCATGGCCCCTTCCGTCTCATTGTGTGCGTGTGTGTGTGTGTATATATATATATGTGTGTGTGTGTGTGTGTGTATATATATTATGTGTGTATATTACACACACACACACACACACACACACACAAAGAAAAAGAAATCTGAAGAGGATCTTGACTATAAAATTAAGGAAGGAATATAGAGATGAAGATTCCCTTTTATTACCATCCTTGATATTAACTTATGATTCAACTGCAAATTGAAAACATCCCTACCTAAGTAAATTTTATGTACTTGTTAAATTAAAATAGGAGTTACCTTCTTGGTTTTCAAGACTTTCAGATATATTTAAATTATATTTATAGTTAAAAATTTTATTCCTTTTTGGGACATTTTATGAACTTATCAACTTGAAAAACATGGATTATTATTGCCAGTACTGTATTTACCATTATTTTCTTATATATTTTTTCCTGTCTCACCTACCAAAATGTCAGCTTCATCAGCCAAAAATCCTTGCCTCTCCTTCCTCACTTTTTTATCAGCAGTGCCCAGTGGATTAGGGAAAAGCTGGTAAATAAATGCTTGCTGAACAAATGATATATATAATATAGTTCCGATATAGCATAACATCTTAACTCTTATATAAAGCAGTTCAGATTTCCTTAGAATTAGTTGAGATAACTCTCCACTGGATACATTCCATGGAGTATGGCATTCAGATTATAATATAGTAGCTCAGGTACTATTTACTCAGCATACTTGAGAATCTCCTTTATTTTTACAGATCAATGATTTTCAAGTATTTCTTTTTGTCAATTATTCTTTCGACTAAATTTCATTACAAATTCCAACCTAATAAGGAGAAAAAACACAGAATTATTCTTGGTAAAGTGAGATTTGTATGTCTTAGATTGGGCACATTTAGTCTTTACCTATTCCTACATAACAATCCTTGAAGGATCTTTAGAGTAATGAGGCATCCAAAGCATGAAGTTTAAAAACCATGTTTCAGGGACTAACTTTTTCCTTGTGAAGACTGTGCTTTCTGTCATTAAATTATTAATTTATTGACAAATAACATAAAATATGTATTAATTTACATATAGTAGATATAAAATAATTAGTGTTAAAACATCAGGTTAACATTAAATGTCCTAAGAATTCTCCAATTATTTTATGTCCTTCATGTTATTATTTTATTATTGTTATTTTATTTATTTTTTTTTTTTTGCCAATCATTGAGAGGTTGTAAGGTTGCTGAGGTTGGTTGGCCTTGAACTCTTGGCCTCGCCTTCGCAAGCGCCACGACATCCGGCCGGAGCCACTTTGGGCCCCATGTTATTATTTTAAAATAAATGCCTAAAATAGTTTTTTAGTAAAATGTATATTTGACATTCTACTTCCTGCAGCAATGAGCTAGTTTAATGGGATCCAATTATCTAGTTTTATAAATGCTCAAAATGTTTTCTTTAATTTTTTAATGGGAGTGAAGTGCTTAAAAATAGTGGAGAACAATTGTGCCAGTTTTTATAGAAAATTATGAACTCAGAAAGGTAACAAAATATGTGAGCACATCGCAGCTGAGTTTGTCTTGAGATCATTTTCGAATACCTCACAATTGAGTTTCAGTTAGGAAAAGCAGAAGCTAATCAAGGCCCAGAACTATCAAGGTAAGGAGTCTTAGAGATCCTTCCCACGTTTACTTGAGAATCAGAGGCTATTCAGACTAAGTGTGAACCAGAAGTAAACTCTCCTCTCCTCTCCTCTATTCCTCCAAACTCATGGCCTGGGGAGAAGGGTAATAAAAGAATTCACATAAATGAAAAATAAACTATGTTTACAGAATAGAAAATGGGATATTTGCATTATCTCAGTTTTCTCCAAATATGTGTATGGATTTAAAATCAAAATTTCAAATGTGTTTTTGAGTGTGTGTGTCTGTGTGTGTATCATGCATAATGAAACAAACTTCATCTATAATCTACATGGAAATGTGAAGCACCAAATATTGTCACAACAGTTTTGGCTGGAGAAGTAAAAGTTGGAAGAACTTGTTTTAACAGATCAAAATGTATTATAAACAATAGTAATAAGGCTAGTTTAGAATTGATTCATGGGCAAACAGACCAATAGATGAGAATCAAATACAGAAACAATATATTCAATAATTGACATTTGTTTTACGGTAAATATGTCACTGTAGAGTAATATGAAAAACACAATTGCTGTTTTTACTTTTTATTATATCATGCTGGAAATATTGGGTATCTAATTAAAATAAAATTTTACATTAATTAAAGATTTAAGTGTAATAAAGAAATTGAAATAATCTGGGAGAAGTTCTTTGAGCCCTTAAGATAAGGAAGTGTCTTAAACTAGATGTAAAACAGTCCTAACCATAAGGAAAAATATGGATAAGATTTACTACTTTAAAATTAGTGATTCCTGTTCATTAAAAAACTTACGAGTGAAAGGATAAGCCATGAGATAAGAGCACTACAGGTTAGAAAAGCAACCTCCTTGAGGGCTATAGCCTCATAAGAGCACAACTCCATGAATGAAGCATAAGATGAGATTCATCCCTCACTCACCAACCTGGTTAAGTGCCCTGGTTCTTGGCATAGCACATACCACTCTATGTGATGACCCTTCATATTGTGAGAGACAGTAGTTTCAATACAAATAACCAAAAAAGAACTGGTATCTAGGCAATGGAAATAACTCCAAATGTCATTAAGGGAAACGAAAACTCAATAGAAAAAAATTAGTGAAAATCTTGAATAGGCAAATAAAAGAGCAAAGCTTATGTATAATAATACATAAACTTATTACTAATTAGAGCAATTAAAAAGATAACCACAGTGTGATGGTTAATACTGTCAACTTGATTGGATTAAAAGATACAAAGTATTATATTGTGAGGGTGTTGCCAAAGGAGATTAACATCTGAGTCAGTGGGCTGGGAAAGGCAGACCCACCCTTAATCTGGGTGGGTACCACCTAATCAGCTGCCAGCATGCCTAGAATATAAAGCAAGCAGAAAAACGTAAAAACACGAGACTGGCCTAGCCTCCCAGCCTACATCTTTCTCTCATGCTGGATGCTTCCTGCCCTCCAACATTAGACTCCAAGTCCTTCAGTTTTGGGACTTGGACTGGCTCTCCTTCTCCTCAGCTTTCAGATGGCTTTCTGTGGGACCTTGTGATCATGTGAGTTAATACTCCTGAATAAACTCCTCTTTATATATGTTATCTATCCTATTAGTTCTGTCCCTCTAGAGAACCCTGACTAATAAACACAGTGAAATATATCTTGCAATGTAAAGTATCTGAAAGGCTATGGAACAATGGAAACTCATATATTACTGATAGGAATGAAAATGGTACAAGAGTGTTGGTAAATAATTTAAAGTTATGCATACCTCACTGATAGAGCAGTTTCCATTTAGGTATGGAGTAAGAAAAGTCTTGTATTTCTGCACACATGAAGACATATGTACAAGAATGTTCATGGTAGTATTATTCGTAATAGCTGTACTCTCAAAATAAAGCCAATATCCACCAACAGTAGTATGGATGAGGAAATAATGATACATTTCATTCAAAATTATAGTACATTAATGCAAATGAACATATCACAGCATGTATAATAACATAGGTAAAATTTAAAAGTCAATCAGTGAAAACAACATGCACACATACACATTCATACATCATTTAAAGCCAGAGATACATTCTGAAAAATGCATCTTTAGATAAATTTATCATTGTTTGAACATGACAGAGTGTACTTACACAAACCTAGATGGCCTAGCCAATTATACACCTAAGCTATAGGCGCCCAGGCTACAAATATGTACAGTATAGTACTGTACCGAATGCTGCAGGCAATTGTAATAAAATATAATTTGTATATATAAACATAGAAAATGCATAGTAAAAATACATATGGTATGATAATCTTATGGGACCACCATTGTATGTGATCCATTGTTGACTGAACTTCGTTGTGTGACACAAGACTATGTTTTATGATTTCAATGATAGGAAGTCAATCAAGAGTTAAAACTAAAATATATTGTTTAGGAATATATGCTAAGGTGTTAAACTCAAGAATATCCAATAAATGAGTGAAATAAAACTCAGGGAATTGATTATATCTGGGTGAGGGAGATATGGTTGAGAAATGTCCAGAATGCCAGTAACATTCTACTTTCTTTATTTCTCTAACATATGCTTTATATCTGTTGTCTATTTTTTTGCCTTATATGTGCTTTGTATTTTCTTTGTTCATATGTTCTTTCTCAGTGAATGTTTAAACATTTTTAAATACAGTTACTTTAATTGTATAACACGTAATTTACTAATTTATTGAGTGAGGGCATATTAGTTTCCTAGAGCTACCATAAGAAAACTACAAACTGGGTGGCTTAAAATGATAGAAATTTATTCTCCCATGTATCTGGAGGCTAGAAATCTAAAATAAGGTGTCAGGAGGCCCATGCTCTTCCTGAGGGCTCTTAGAGAAGATGCTTTCCTTGCTCCTCCCTCTCTTCTGTTGTGGGCCAGCACTCTTCAGCCTTCCTTGGTTTGCCATGGCATCACTCGGTCTCTCCCTCTGTCTTTGCATGGCCACCTCCCCTCTCTATCTGTGTTTCTGTGTCCAAATTTTCCTCCTATGAGGACAGTAGTCATACTGGATTTAAGCCTCTCTTTAATTAGGTATAACCTCAGATTAATTTATTATATCCATGTAATCCCTACTTCTTAGTAAATTCATATTTGAGTTCTTGGGGGACACACAGGGGACAATATTCAACCCAGTACAGGGATATGATGTTAATACATTCATGGGGTGTACTTATGGCTTCACAATAGCAATATAAAGTTTCTTTGCATATCCACCGCTAAGCCATGGAGTAGCAGAACCTAACCAAAGTGTTGAGACCTAGCCAACCTAAGGGAAAATTCACATTCCGGAAGCTAGGGAAAGTAAATATTATCTGTGTATTTGAGGATGGAATTTATGGAAATTGTGTCAGATTCTCTATGAAAACTGTTACAGGAATTTTTTTTATTAAGAATTAGAAACAGAATTATGTTTATCTTTGCATTACTTCAATCTAGAACAGAGGAGTCCCTTGTTCTATTAACCAATGATCCCTTCAGAAGAATCACCCTAATCTAATTCTTTAAAAGTGGGTTGCTCAAATTTAGATAAACACAGTTTTGGGGCTGAAAAATTCAAAATGTTTCATGTATAGCTAATAAATTTACAATGTAATTTTTTTTTGTTGCTATAGCTATCGTTTTGCTCATTCATATTAGACATAGGATTAGACTTCAAAATAATTGTGCTTTATTAACATTCATTAACTAATAATTATGAATGATTCACATTTATGGATAGTAAATGACATCTTTGAACTTATATTTAAAATAATTGCTTTCTCGTGAATAAGTTAAATCATTTTCTTTGAAATTTTTTAAATTTCTGTATTCATCCTTACACTACCAGTTTTCCATTAATATCTGAAACACTACTTCCCAAATACTTTTAAAATATTAAAAATAGAAGATTTCTATTGGAAAATTTGAATAATTGTCTCCAAAACTAAATTGTGCATATGCTGTATCTTCTCAGTATCTCAGCCAGCAAAGGAAAGCAAAGTGCTTTGGGAGCACAGTGGAAAAGAGGAAAGAGAAATCTGGGTTCATTTCAAAGTTAAAAACAAAAAAAGCCGACTGGAAGATTCAAAGTCCTGGATTATATTCAAAATATCACAGAATGCTAAAATGGAAAACTGTCTTATAAATCATTATTCAGTCCAATCTCTGAATAGATGGAGAGATTTAATAGATGAGGAGCCTGAAATCCAGAGAAAATTGATAACATTCTCAAGAATTCCCAGCGAGTAAGGTATATCTCTGTTTATTCTACTGCCAGGACCAGAATGAATAGGTTTGGAAATACACATTTTCCTAAATGCCCCACATCCTTTCGTGTACTGGGGTAAAGTCTAAGAAGATCTGCAGTATTAGTACAAAGTGGTGACATTACTGGCAGCTTCAGGTGCTATTGAGAGGCAGAAAACCAAGTTGCTACAAAGAAGCAAAACAGATTTACACAAATGTTTCGTTTTTACCCTTTTCACTGCCATCTTGAATCTATTTAGCCTACACTAAATATCATACTAAGGAAAGCCTGACTGATGGAGGACTTAAAATGTCTTTAGTTCCCATGAATAATTGTGAGTAAATGCAGTTAATTGTCCTTAGTGATATAGATCCAAAGTGAAATACTGAAAATTTACTTTGATTAACTTCATTTGTTCTCAACACAGGTGTTTGTATCAGGATTCATTCACGGGCATTTGTCTCCAAGGCCTTTTTTTTTTAAACTCAGACTCCACAGACCACACAGGACTTTTTATTCTTAATTCTTCCTGGCATTTTTTTTTTTTTTTAAACCTGAACCTAATTTTAGAGAAACACTTAACTCAGTTGATCTTATATTTGTCTTCTATATGGGTTGAAGGAAAGCATCAATCATAGATAATAGGAAAATTTAAACTAAAGCCCTCTAAAAACAATGTCCCTGATTTAGTAGTCTACGTCATTAGTGACTAAAAGTAGAAAATCTGTTCAACACAGTTTGTCTTAAATTTGTGCCAACCGTATTGACACGCTGAGTGTATTTCTATTCATGTACATCATGGGTCATCTTATTTTAGCACTGAGTGTAAATAATGTGCTCCAGTCCAATTCCAGGTGCAATCTTTGAGCTTTCTCCAGCTGTAGAACTGGAAAATCTATTCAAGATACTTTCACAGCCCCAATATCTCTTTTTTTCTAAACATGTAAAGATTTAAAGGACACAAGTGCAATTTCATTACATGGATGTATTACATAGTGGTGAAGTCAGGGCTTTTACTGTATCCATCACCAAAAATGTACATTGTACCCATTCAGTAATTTCCCATCATCCACCCCCGCCCCCGCAATTCTGCTGAATCTCCATTGTCTATTGGCTATCATTCCACATCTTGTTTTCATGTGTACACATCATTTAGCTCCCACTTATAAGTGAAAACGTGGTATTTGTTTTTCTGTTTCTATTGTTTTACTTAAGATAATGGCCTCCAGTTCCATTCATGTTGCTGCAAAATACATGATTGCATTCTTTTATGGCTGCATAATATTCCATGATGTATATATACCACATTTTCTTTATCTAGTCATCCACTGATGGACACTTAAGTTGATTCCATATCTTTGCTATTGTGCATAGTGCTGTGATACAAATGGCAAACCAGCATATGAAAAAGTGCTCAACATCACCAATCATAAAAATGCAAATCAAAACCACAATGAGATGTCATCTTATACCAGTCAGAATGGCTATTACTAAAAAGATAAAAAATAACAGATGTTGAGAAAGGTGCAGAAAAAAAAAAGGAATGCTTATAAAATGTTGATAGGAATGTAAATTAGTACAACCTCTATGGAAAACAGTATGGAGGTTTCCCATCACATTAGAGTTTCATAACAGTGAATCTCTGAGAAAAAGTGTTTTTTAAGAACTAAAAATAGAACTACCATTCAATCTAGTAACCCCACTACTGAGTATCTACACAAACTAAAATTAATCATTATATTAAAATGATATAATGCCCTGATGTAGTTTGTGTGTTTACCCCTCCAAATCTCATGTTGAAATGTGAGTTGCAAAATTGAAGGTGGGGCCTGGTGGGAGGTGATTACATCATGGGGGTGGATCCCTCATGAATGACTCAGCACCATTCCCTTGGTGATAAGTGAGTTCTTGCTCACTTCATTCTAAATCTAGTTTTTTCTCTCTTTTTTTGAGACGGATTCTTGCTCTTGTCCAGGCTGGAGTGCAGTGGCAAGATCTCGCCTCACTGCAATCTCCACCTTCCAGTGTCAAGCAATTCTCCTGCCTCAGTCTCCCAAGTAGCTGGGATTACAGATGTGCACCACCACCCCGGGCTATTTTTTATATTTTAGTAGAGATGGGGTTTCTCCATGTTGGCCAGGCTGGTCTTGAACTCCTGACCTCTATTGATCTGCCCACCTTGACCTCCCAAAGTGCTGGGATTACAAGCATGAGCCACTATGCCCGGCCCTAAATCTAGTCGTTTAAAATAGTCTAGGACCTCCCTCTTCTCTCTTTCTTGCTCCCGCTCTCCTCATGTAGCATGCTGGCTCCTGTTCACCTTCAATTGTGATTGTAAGATTCCTGAAGCCCTTACCAGAAACAAAGACCAGCACTATGCTTCGTGTATAGCCTGCAGAACTGTGGGCCAATTAAACCTCATTTCTTTATAAATTACCCAGTGACAGGTATTTTTTTTTTTATAGCAATGTAGGAGCGGACTAACACAGCTCTTCTCCTTAGCATCTGGAGAGGGAGAGGAGCCCAGTCTAATTTGGTCTTATTTCCATGCACTGCTTGCTGAGGGATATTATTTGCTGAGTAGAAGTAGTTCTCAACAGACCTTAGTTTGAAGCTTTAGATGAATTCCATTTTTCAAACACGACCATGGTTGCTAGGAAAAATCTTGCCACATTTGTAGCCCTTTTCATAGGTAATAATTTTTCAAATTCATGTCCCAGTGAAGAAAGTCCTTCTTGCAAAAATTGATGAATTCCCTCAAGGTCAATGCTTAGTCAATATGTCAGCCAACCACATTTGAAGAGTACAAGATCAAGATGGCATGAGTGGGACATCTGTCTGCTGCTGGGCTTCGGGTGTCAGGGATTCTGGCTGCAGGGAAGAAAGCCTGCTGTGTAGCTGCTAACTCTTCCAGTTGCTGCAGTCCAAGAAATAAGAACAATTTCTGTGTAATTTTTAGTTTGAGAGAATTAATACCATAAGTGGTTTAGGTATCAAGTGTGACAGCTTTACTAATTAGCTTTTTCAAGATTCACATATAATCCATTTCAAGGTTAGCAAAAGACCAGTTCCAACATCAAGCATATCATAGACCTAGATCAATGTCTCCCTTTATCACTTCTAACTCAATGCCAGGATTCATCCCAAAGCGCCATAATTTTGGGCTTTCTTATAGATTTTTTTTCTGAGTTCTCCCTGCTCTTGTCATAGACTTGGATGGGAGCTATGACATCCCATCACATTAGAGTTTTATAAACGTGAATCTGTGAGAAAAAGTGTTAGAAGATTTTGATACCTACTGTACCCACTACCCTGGATACAAAATTAGTCTACACTTTCCCCCAAACACTTCATGACATGGTTATGCTGAACTTCCCCTGTCCTGAACAAAAGGTCACTTTACACATTTTATATGCGTAGCAGATGAGCTCCTCAAGAATGGCACAAGAGACTTTATCCATAGAGAGAACAGTACCCAGTTTTGGGCTTAAAAAAATAGATTAATCTTTATTTGAACATTCTGCTACATTAATTTTATTTATCCTTATGAATATGAAAGCCAGGAATTTTTATAACTTGAATTTAAAAGACAGAAAGAATATTAGAACAAGATAATATCTATAAAAAAGGTGAAAGTTTATCTATCTTTGTTTATTTGAATAAGGAAAACACCAAACTGTCTTGAAATGTTTTCATGGCTACTTTTAAAAATATTGTTAGACTTTATATTTTTACAGCAGTTTCATGTTTATAGAAAAATTGTACGGATAGTACAGCAAGTTCCCATATGTCTTCTTTCGACCAAACAAAGATTCCGTATTACTAACATCTTGCATTGGTGTGGTACCTCTGTACAATCAATGAAACAATATTGACTCATTATTATTAACTAAGGCCGATAGTTTCCATTTGGCTCATTTTTTCTGTGGTATAGTCTGTGGTTTTTAACAAATGTATAATGATATGTGTGTATTATTATAGTATCATACAGAATAGTTTCACTGCTTTAGGAATCTTCTGTGTTTCCCCTATTCATACCTCCCTCTCCAGAGCCCCTGGCAACTACTAATTGTTTTACTATCTCTATAGTTTTTTTACCTTTTTTAGAATGTCATATACTTGCCATCATACAAGATGTAGGCTTTATAGGCTGACTTCTTTTATTTTGCAATATGCGTTTAAGTTTCTTCCATGTGTTTTTGTGGCTTCATAGCTCATTTCTTTTTATAGCTGAATAAGGATGTGTCAGTTTGTTTATCCATTCACCTATTGAAGGGCATCTTGGTTGCTTTCAGTTTTTGGCAATTATAATTTGATATAAACATCCACGGGCAGGTTTTTATGTGGATGTATGTTTTCAACTCATTTGGAAAAATACCTAAGAGTGTTATTGCTAGATTGTATGTAGCAGTGTGTTTAGTTTTGTGAGAAACTGCCAAACTGTCTTCCAAAGTGGCTGTACTAGTTTGAATTCCTTCCAGCAATGAATGAGAGTTCTTGTTACTTTCACAGATTGTTTCTACATTTGAAATTCTAATTTGGTAAACAGATGTTTAAGATATAGAAGTTAACTGTCTACATAACTTTAGATGCAAAAAAATTTTAGAGGATGGATATCCTAAATTAGGTTTGACTTAACAGTCACAATTTACCTTCTGTTTCAGTATGGAGGGCAAATTCAGGCCTTTCTACTTCAAGAATTAGGATGCTTTCAAGTAACTGTCTCTCCTGAAGTCCACACCAAAATCCAGGCCTCTCCAAGAGCAATGAATGCTTTATTAAATTTATTCTTTTTTAAATATATTTTCCTGCCTAGGTCTTGCTGCAAAATTGGCTAAAACCATTTTGACTACATCAGTGAGGTAGCTTCCCAAGTTATTTTTATCATGATTACTCTATTTTAAAAATAATTTTTAAATAAATATTTTATGAGTTCAAGTTATTTAATTTTAATCTAACTTCACACTGTTTTATAGTTTTCTTTTAAAAATATAGCTAGTCAAAAACATTGACATGTTTTTAATAAATCATGCAATTTTTCTAAGTTTGTAATGTTGTATCAGGAATATATTTATAATTCATTATCATGCACTACATAAGTTGGGATTATTTTTCCAACAGGATAAGATTTAAATATGCACCTGTAACTTTTACTTAATGTTAAACTTGCAACACATATTTTTTTTCTTGGAAATATTTTTTAAAACACAAAGAAATGACACAAATATCATAGCATTTAAAATGACACTATATCATGAGTTCTCCTATATTAAAATTTTGTCTTCCTTCCACTTTCTATTCATCATATACTTTGGAATATTTCTGATATATTACTGCATGGATGCTCACAGGCATATTGTCTCAGTTTTAGAAGCAAATGACAGCTTTATTTTCCAGATCATTTTTAAGGGAAAACCTTACTTACCTTTTCTTGTTTTCATGAGAAAACTTTTCTTTTCCAGGAGGGAACAGTATTGGAGTAACACTTTGCCATTTAAATATTTTTCATTTACTCTTCCTTGGAAAAGAAATAATGAATTTTACTGTCATGGTGGCCAGAGTCCAACATTTATTGGTCCAGTTCTTCATGGCAAGGTAAAGGTGTGATGTCTGCTGTGTTCTCAGAGCCTGTGGCTTCCCTCCTTCGGCTCTTTCTGCTTTCAGAAGAGGTCTGTTTTGTTTTTGCCATCAGGTGACTAGGGGGAAGCATTTCTTCCCTAAAACTGAATAAATGCAAATGAATGATGGAGCAATAGAAAGCCCATATGATCCAAGCTGCATCTTCAAATCACGAGTCGCTCAGCAAAGCTGCTATTTGGATCCCCATCTCATACCTCTTTCTATTTCTTAATTGGTTCTCAATGCAGAGAAATAAGGGCTGTGATTCAATCACAGAAGGTTCTTTCCCAATTTGAAATAACTGTCAGGAATTACCCATTAGCTAACCCATGATTCAGACAGAATTTCTTTAAAGAAAGAGGTTTCTATATTTATTGATTCCTTTGTATATGCTAATAACTGTATATCAGTTATTTAGTCTGATTTAATCTCACTAAATCTTGGTTAGAAAAAGATGCCACAGACAAGAGTTCTTGTTTAACAATAGGATTATTTCAGCATTCTTTCTCATAAATGCATGGTTTATAGACATTCCAAAAGATAAAGGAAACCACTTTTTTGTTGTTTTTCTTCAAAAACAACATATCATTTTCATTGACCCTGATCTATGTTTTCCAGTCCAGCATGTTGATAGCAGTAATCCTTGGATTTGTCGGTGAAAAACTCAGGACAGAATGCTTCGACTTTACTCAATACTATGATGTTTATTCTCACAGAAGCATAATCATGTATGTGCAAACTGTAACCTTATATACTTAGTATGAATTATCTGCTAGACTGAAAAAAATTTTGATTTATCAAAACTAGAAATTAGGGGTCTAATTATCTTATCTAATCTAAAGGTTTGTCATGTTGGAGGGAGACCACAGTGGAAACGTTGCTTTACATTTTATGCAAACTTTCTAGTTGTTTAGAACAGTTTGATATGATAGCTTGAAACATGGTTCAAATCCAAAACCTACTAGAGGGTTCGCCAAGCACAACCCACCCCTTGCACCAATCCTTGTTTTGTGATATCAGAAGACGAGTCTTTTGATACTTGAAAAATGTTTTCCTATTGCCCATTTATTTGCCTCAAAGTTTATAAAATTTTTCAATAATTACCTCTAAATATAAACTTTTCCCAAGAAGAAGTACAAAATTATTTAAAATTTATTCTTATTTCATATAATGAAATATTCCCTGATAGAAATGGAGGTGGTCTGCTCAGACCACCTCCTCTTTAGGACCCACACACTTAACCTTCCGGTACTGCTGGGAACATGAGTTTGGGGTGAATCATAACTCTATTCCACACTAGGAATTACTTTCAGCCCTATGGTAAGATTACATCACTTCAGGGTCAGCCTAGGGGATCTAATCGGATTGTTGTATCTTAACAATACTCCCTTTGCCTACTCTGAGTTCCTCATATCCTTAAACGATGCTCCCAAGAGCACTCTTGACTATCCCCTGCATGAAATTCTTCTCAGTGTCTGTTTCTGGGGAACTTGATGAAAGGTAATGCGAGAGGGATGAGAGGGATGAGAGGGACGTAGAGAGTAGGTTTTTAGAGCAATATTAGCCCTTGGCTGATGCTAAGGACTCATCTTTGTTAGTCAGTGGGACTTGGAGAGTGTCTGACATATTCAAACAGTAATAATGTTAAACTGTTCTTTGGTGGTTAATTTTCATGGGATGCAAGTGAAAAGAAACTCATTTGTTGGCACAATATCTCTGGCATTTGGTAAACATAAGAGAAATTGAACTTACGGTCAATGGAGTTGGGTGACTCTTATTTACTACCATTAAGTCGTTTAAGAGAGAAAATGATGGGGTGTGGGTGATGAATCACCATTTCAAGAGCAACTGAAAACAGAGAGTCTTTTTGGTAGTATTTAAGGAAACCTTAATTTCTTGCTGCTGGAGGGCATACAAAATGGAGAACTTGTCTCAGGATTTCATAATAAAATAGCAGAGCTTCAGGGTAGGTTGTGCTCTCAGTTCCTCTTACACCAGATTCAAGAGTCTAACAGGGAGGTAGTAGGACCACGAAGCTTGAGAAGGAGACATTTGGGTAGACACAGCTGAGAGGCTTGTTCTCCTAGATTCTGCTGAGCCAATTAGGCTTGCTGAACTGATACACACACCGTAGTAAATGATAGTGCTTCTCTTCTTGGAACTAGGGGTAAGTTAGTAAGGTGCTTAGTAAACAACACTAAGGAGGCACACTCTCTCAAGGTTGTGAAAGTACATTGGCTGTTAGGATGCCAAGCTTCTCTAGGCAACTCGCTGTTCTCACCCTAGTCCTGACCTTGACATCTTGCTTGAAGATCACGGAAAGTACTCAAATTTGGTAGGTGCCTTTCAAAGTTATGCTCACAACACTCAGGATCTACCTTATCTCCCTGGCAGGCAACTATATCAATAACAGGGATCAAATCTCAGCAACGTATAGATGAGGAGATAGGGGAAATTCTAAGAGAAAATAAATATTATACATTGAAGAAGCTTCAAAATATGTCTACTATGTGCTAGCAAAAGCTGGGAAAGCATATATGGGAAGAAACCCTGAGGTGCTGAAAAAGAAAAGCAGAATATTAATTTAAATAAGGGAGAGTGCATAGAAATAGGCATACTTCTGTGAAGCAAGATTTACTACTCTGACAAGGACCCCAGTGATGTTACTAATATGCTGCTGGAAATGACCCTTCAAAGTTTGGTAAAAGAAGTGGCTCATGCTATGTAAAATAGAAAAGCCAGATGGTAAGGACGTGCTTAAATATAGTCATTCCAGGGTGCATATCCCATGCAACGCTAGAACACTCATGAGCTGAGATGACTGTTTGAGAGGATCCAGAAGACAATTCATTTATCCACAATTTAACAATGAAAATCAAAAGTCATGATCCCACATACAGCTTTAAGTAAGTTCTCAGACTCAGAATCTACTTATCGAAGGAAAGGCTGAACATCCATGAGAAAGGACCTCACAGCATCGTGGTAAATTCACTAACTATTAATCCTGCCATCTTCCCAAGGGATCTATTGTCTTTTATTCATATAATTATGTATGATAGAAAGGAAATATACAAACCTTTCAATGATTGCTGAACTCTGGTTCCAGATTAATATGCACTATGAGCTATTTTACTCTCCTGGCTTATGTTGTAATGTACTTTAAAATGACCTGGGCCTTCTGGGTATTCTGCAGAAAACGTATTATTTCACTCAATGACTACCATCATACAAGTTACAACAGTTGAGCAATATGTGATGAGTATATAAAAAGCCTTGGAAAACATCTGTAGAGGTGAGAGATAAGCCCTACCAAGGTTCAGGGCCTGCCACACAGGTTAAGTACTTTTGGATTCATTGGGATGAGGTCTGCTGGGACACCCTCTCCTAATAAAAGATAACTTATTGCATTTCACTCCTCCTGCCACCATGAAGCCTGATGCTTGCTAAGGATACCCTAGCTCAGGAGATGGCATATAGTGAATACTCCAATCCATTTACTTGGTGACATGGAGGCTGCCAGTTTTAACTGGACCCAGATAGGGAAATAATTCTGTAGAAGGTCCAAGCTGTGGAATAATAATAACTGCTGCTTGGGTCATAAAATTAGGTAGACACTCTGGTATTAGACTTGCCCATAGTGAAAAGAGATGCTGTGCTGATTTTATAACCAGTCCCGATAGGAGAATCACAACATAGAACTTAGAGTTCTTTGACAAGGCCAGTCATCAATAAGTCTACACTGTTTGAAAACCAGTTGCTGGGCCAGGCGCGGTGGCTCAAGCCTGTAATCCCAGCACTTTGGGAGGCCGAGGTGGGTGGATCATGAGGTCAAGAGATCAAGACCATCCTGGTCAACATGGTGAAACCCTGTCTCTACTAAAAATACGAAAAATTAGCTGGGCATGGTGGTGCGTGCCGGTAGTCCCAGCTACTCGGGAGGCTGAGGCAGGAGAATTGCCTGAACACAGGAGGCGGAGGTTGCGGTGAGCCGATACTGTGCCATTGCACTCCAGCCTGGATAACAAAAGCGAAACTCCATCTCAAAAAAAAAAGAAAAAAAGAAAAGAAAACCAGTTGCTGGTATACTTCTGGGTCCTAGTAGAGATGGGATATTCGATTATGGTTTATCAAGTGACTATGTGACTAAAGATGGATTCTGTAGGACCCACTAAGTTCTCAAGATAGGTAGCCCTAGTAAGAAATCATCACAGATAGAAGAGGCATGTCAAGAATCAGACCTGAGCACAACCAGGAGACATAGGTAAACAAAGAATGACCCAGACCTGCATCTGGTAATCAGCCTGTACTGGTCTCTCACTTGGCTCTAGCTTATAGTTGCATGGGGTTTACCTCACTGGTGATGGATGAATAAAGGAAAAGACTGAGTTAGGTTTGCTAATGGTGGGCTCAGCATGTTAGTGGGATCTGAAAGTAGACAGTTAATACTATAAGCCTGCTAAGGGGTGGACCTGTAAGACAAAGCTCTAGGCAGTATACCTTTTTGTTAACTTTATGAGGAACGAAAAATGGCTAAAATATAGACATCCATTGGCTTATGGACAGTACAAAATGTCTTACCAGGTTGATCAAAAGACTAAAAGAAGAAAAATTGGAGAATCAGGGACAAAGGAGTACTGAGCAGGAGGCATGAGGTGAGCGCACTGAAGTGAGCATAAAGTGTGAAAACTTTCCTACTGTTTGTTAGTTTCCAATGTCTTATCTGGCTGTTCAGAAGACTGAAAGAAGAAAGACTGGCAGACTAAAAACAAGAAGTTCTGAACAAGAGGCATGAGATGAAGCTATTAGCATGAGGATAAAATGTGAAAATCCTTTTTTTTCTTTGAGACAGAGTTTCGCTCTTGTTACCCAGGCTGGAGTGCAATGGCGCGATCTTGGCTCACTGCAACCTCCGCCTCCTGGGTTCAGGCAATTCTCCTGCCTCAGCCTCCTGAGTAGCTGGGATTACAGGCACACGCCACCATGCCCAGCTAATTTTTTTGTGTTTTTAGTAGAGACAGGGTTTCATCATGTTGACCAGGATGGTCTCGATCTCTTGACCTCGTGATCCACCCGCCTCGGCCCCCCAAAGTGCTGGGATTACAGGCGTGAGCCACCGCACCTGGCAAAATGTGAAAATCTTTATATGGTTTGTTAGCATCCACTGAAAGCAACCACCAAAAAAAGAGGTCTTAAGCAACCAAGTAGACAGAACAGACAATTGACACCGACCAGACTCTGTCGTTACCTGTCTCATTTTTGGTACAATGAATACACCAATGACCAATACACCAATGTCAGGGGTAGAAATTGAACATAGACCCATCCATTAAACCTAGTCCCATTAGCATGAGCTTCCACTCATGAGCTCCTCATGCTCCCATTAGCATGAGGTTGATTAGCTATTGCCACTGCTCTTTGACCAATCTGCTCTTCAGAGAGACTAACACTGACTCTCTGATTTTAGCACTATTTCTTTAGACGACTAACAAGACAGTTAGAAAATTGGTTAATTTGAACTTTTCTTAGGGGATGGTAGACATGAGATTCTACGTACAATTTCCCAGGAATAAGAAACCCATTTTACTGCAAAGGAGATGAGGCAGGGGTAAATGATTGTGGAATCCATTGTTCTTACCATATATGACACCACTCAGAATATGTTAGCTGGATAAGGAAATAACACAACATGTAATTTATTTGAGGTGATGCTGTGAGACTGGAAGGTGACGTAATCCTCTGGGATATTCTATGTATGGTAAAGTTGTGTCTTGTCTATGGTATTGAGTCTTTACTATGTAGAAGGCGTGGCATGGATCCCAGAAATAAGAGTGGATAAAGGACTATCTCTGCTCACCATCTCTTCTGCTTGAAGTTTTTGTTCTTGCAGTCCCCAGAATTTTAGGTTCGGTGGTTTAGAGATTCTGGTTCCCAAAGGAGGAATCCTCTGTCAAGGAGACTGAGAATAGCATTGAACTACAAGCTGTGGTTGTAACCAAGTCACTTTGGGCTCCTTGCCTCAAAAGACAAAAAGGAAAAAAAAAAGAACTCCATAATGGCAGATTTAAAAGACCCTGCTCATATAGAGGAAGGGAAGCTAATACTATATAACAGGGACCGAAAGCATATGTTTGTTCTCTGTTTCCATATTAGGATGTCTCCTCCTTCTCCAATGTCTAGTTTTAATGGTAGGTAGGCAAGTACAGCAGCAGCTTCCTTAGAAAGGGTTAGTAAATCAGGAGCTCAGAAACCTCATTAATGAGAGATTTTAACATCTAATGACTGTTGTGGATTATTACATACATTTATTGTATCAATTTATATTTATCACATTGATGGACCAAAGCAGAAGGTGGGAAACTGTTTCTATAAAGGAGCAAATAGTAAATATTGTCAACTCTGTGGGTCATACTTCTCAGCTCTGCCGTGGTAGTGCTCAAAATACAAATGAATGGGCATGGAAGGACTTGTCCCAGCGGCTGTAGTTTGCTAACATTTGGGATCTATAAACAGATATACTGTAATATTTTAGAGTTAACCACACAGATAATACCATGGAATTCTCAAGAATAAATCCAATGAATCCCTTTCTGTTTAGATTTACATTGTCTTCCAAACTGTTGCCAAAATAAGTTCTTTATATATAAATTAAATTGGTAAGTATGTTCATTTAACAAGCATTATTAAATCCTACATATTTGTTATAGTCTATGATAATCGGCACAAATTCCTTAAGTGCTTCTCAAGGATGATTCTAGATAACTCTCACAGAGCTTACGCTACAATGAGAAAAACAGCTATACATTTGTTAATTACATGAATTAGTGTTCATTACAGATTGTGATATAATCTCTGAAGAAAGCACCTAACAAATGAAAACCTGATTTAAACTTTATATTCAGAAAGATTCTCTTTAATAAAATTTATCTAGAATAGAATAATGAGGCAGTAAGGCCAAAGCGAGGGGCATACGACATATAGAGGGAGGAGGATAGGTAAAGGCTCTATAAATAAAGGGAGAATGATAGTTTTGAGATAATAATGGATGGCTTGTCTGGATCAAGTAAAAAGAACTGGGGATGGTCTGGGGAACATTGCCTTATAAGATGAAACTCAAAATTTAAGTAAATAGGACAAACTCTAAGTTATTAAGGAAGTAAACTTAAAAAAACATTGTTGTCTTTAATACATTCAAATAGGAATGTTGATTATAATAAGGGCTCTGAAGAGAAGTCTGGGCTGGGTATATAAATCTGGAAGTCTTTGATGCAGAGTGAGCACTTGATGCCACAGGGTGAATGAATGAGAATTGAACAGGACCTTCATTCCAGCCTTGTGGGAATCTAATATTTAATGTCTTTAATTAACTATTAGATATTTAATTAGCAGAGGACAAAAATTAGCTTGAAAAAGAGACTCAGTAGCTGAAACCAGAGATGGAGGTGGATAACTTTGAGGCTGGGGTCATGAAGCTAAGGGAAGAAAGAGTTTCATAAAGAAGGAAGTAATTAAGAATGTCAGAGAGTTCAGGTAAGATAGGAATAAAAAGGTGTCCATTGTTTGTAGTGATTTTAGTAGTGACTACATCAATCATTTTGGTGGCAAAATGAAAGAGATGGTGAGTTGAATTGTACGAATTGATATAAATGTGACATGAAATGAAGAGAATGAGAATAGTCCAATCTTAAGAAATTCAGCTGTAAAAGAGAGGAAAGAAATATGCATATGGAAGGCCTATGTCAAACAGAAAAAGCACCATTTGCTTGTTTTGTTTCTTTGCCAATTTTGTTTTGTTTTTAAAATGAACTTGTTCTAAGATTGCAAAACTCAGTTGGGCGCAGTGGCTCATGCCTGTAATCACAGCACTTTGGGAGGCCGAGGTGGGTGGGTCATCTGAGGTCAGGAGTTCTGAGACAAACCTGACCAACACGGTAAAAACCTGTCTCTACTAAAAATACAAAAATTAGCTGGGTGTGGTGGTGGGCACCTGTAATTCCAGCTATGCAGGAGGCTGAGGCAGGAGAATCGTTTGAACCAGTGAGGCGGAGATTGCAGTGAGCTGAGATGGCGCCATTGTACTCCAGCCTGAGGACAAGAGGGAAACTCCATCTCAAAAAACAAACAAACAAGCAAAACAAAACAAAAACCCAAAGATTGCAAAACTCCATTTCATGGGGACTTCCTGTTTCAGCTTGGGAAATAGAAAGTTGAAAAGACCATTATGCCCACCTTCTCCATACAACAATGGGAACAAGTAGACAGTAGATCTAGATTCACAACTTTGTTAATTTTTAAAACACTGATTAATATTTAATTGACAAATTAAAATGTATATATCAATGGAGTACAATGTAATGTTTTGACATATGTATTCATGTGGAATGATTAAATGGAGTTAATCACAACTTTTCTTGAATCAGAGGACTGAGGTTGCAAAATCCACAAAAAAGCAGTTGCCTTCAAGGATGATGAAGGTGAGTATTTGCTCACATGGGGCAGATGATGCCAGACACTGGTAAGAATTTGACTAAAAGGCTCAATGAATCACAGAGTTGAGTGTGATCTAGTAAAAGAATAGAGCACTGCATGTGGTCCTACTCTGAGATCCTACTTACAGGACCTCATTCACTGCTCACAAATAAGATTATGAACAGGGCGAGAGTCCTGCAAAAGACTCACTACCCTTGAAAAAAAGGACGGTAGAAATTCCAATAAATGTTTGAAAGGCATGAAGCCCTGCTTCAATCCTTCTCCTCGCTCTCCTACAAAATAGAGACTTAACACAGTTTGGGAAGGAAAACAGAACACGGTGTTTTTAAAGCACAGGTGAAGCTTACTGCAGTTCAGAAACTAGAATAGAAAAACAAAACAGGCATAACACTGGGGAGCAGCAGTCAAAGAGGACGGGACTAGAGCACAGCCAGGTATAAGACAGAACAACCTACTAATGTAACCTAAGATTAAGCCTAAGATTAAGCAGAACAGTGAACACTTCTTTCCTCTTCCCTTAACCTAACTGAGAGGTTGACAGACATCAAGTAATAAATAGTACCAAAATATATGTAATTGGGAATCAAGAAAGAGAAAGGCATGAGGAAGAATTAATATTTGAAGAAATAACGGCTTTTCCAAAATTGTCTACCAAAAAATCCTGAGAATATATATAAAAATACCGAAGCAAGAAAGTGAGTTTAGCAACATGGCCAGTTACAAGATTAATATTTGAAGCCAATCATAGTTCTATATGCTGACAATAAACAATTAGCCACTGAAATAAAATGAAAACAGGACAATTATCAATAGCACTAATGAAATTGATATACATCTTACAAAATATATATGAGATTTGTGTATCTGCTAACCAAAAAATGCTGATGAGATAAATCAGAGAAGGTGTAATAAATGGAGAAGTCACTTTTTATGTATTGAAAGGCTGAATATTGTTAAAATATCAACTCTTCCAAAATGGAAATGAACTACAGATTCAACATAACTTCAACTGAAGCCATACAGAACTTTTTGTATAATACAATAGAATGATTCTAAATGTATATGGACAAACAAAAGAAAACAAAAAAAGGGAAAAGCCATTTATAACTGATATTGACTGCAAGGAAGGCACACTTGATATTTATAAGTGAACATTTTTTTGAGGATACAGAAAAAGCAATTGCATAGTGCTCCATAATTTAATAAACAACATTAACATATCTTACCTCTTTAAGGATAGTTTGTAAAATATGTTTTATATATGATACCTTAGTCCATTTGGGCTGCTATAACAAAATACATTACACTGAGTAATTTGCAGACAACAGAATTTCATTGCTCATAATTCTGGAGCTGCAAAGTCCAATATCAAGAAGTCAGCAGATTTGTTGTCTTGTGAGGACTCATTCTCTGCTTCAAGATGGAAGCTTCTATGTGTCATCACATAATGGAAGGGGCAAGCAGTCTCCCTCAAGCCTCCTCTATAAGGGCACTAATATAATTCATGAGGATGGAACTTCACATATTAGGTTCCAACATACAAATTTTAGGGGAACAGCAATATTCAGATCATAACAGATGAATACAGTGAAGACCAGGACACTATATTGGTAGCAGGCAAAAAAGTGAGCAGTAGTATTGATAGCTATCAAGAAATTCTGATATCAGAATGTTTCACTCCACTCCTTCAAAGCTCTCAGGTCTATCAAAGTAACCCTGAGTTTGCAGTATTATTTGTAAATGTGCAATGAGATTAAGGGTATGGATTAAAAACATATCAGATGTTTGTAAAGTTTTATAAAATAATTTTTCCAAACAATTGACTTGGTTATATCATTTAAAAATATACTGTTACCTTTTTCTCTGATTGTATTAATTTATTGTCTTTTCCAGTTGATGCTTTTTTATGTGATAAAACATTTTAAACAAGGTATTGACTAAAAGTGTTCAAAGTCTCAGAGCTGGAGGCCGACTGTCAGAACTGATTTCCAAGAAGAGATAAAAATGTATCATTCTAGTTGTTAGTGACAACTTAGGAGGGAAGAGTTCACTGAGATGATAGAAGAGTCCCCCCAAAGCTCCCAGGGATTGAGATAAGGTAGTTTGTTTTCAGGTTTTTAAATCTATAATGTGGAAATTCAGACTCTAGTTCAAGGGGAAAAAATAGTACTGCAGTATATATATATATATACAAAAAAAAATTAGGAACACTACATTTCAAAATAAACTGATGTTTTAAAAATTACTTGGGATGAAAAAAAGGCTGTGAGAAAACAAACCACTTTATACATTTCAAAAATGGACAACCATTCCAGTACTGTGACATAATGGATGAGGGAGAGGGTGTCCTTTTCAGACTTGTTGTTCTTCCTCTTCTATTCGAAGGAAAGGCATTTTCATACTATAAAACGGAATACAAATACCGTTTGCTCTGAATCAATGCCTGTAAGCCTTGATAGGATTATGTGAGAGGCGAGTTTGTTCTGAGAACCAAGATTAACTATTTCCTTAGTGAGAGGAACTGAAAATATGAATACTAGCCATTATCAGTGCTCTTCAAAGATTTTGTAAATTAGAGGACACTTGCAAATGGAAAAATATATAGGAGATTTCTGTCTGATATTATTTCTCCTTTAGAAATAGAGAGGGCAAAATCGTTTCTCTAAGCACTCTTATTACCTGAAAAATGTGCTGCGTTTAAGGTTGCCAGAGTCAATTTTAACAAAAAGTGGGGAAGATTCACTTTGTTACAGCACCATCAGGCAGTGGGTCAGTGAAACAAGAATGTCTACTTCTGATAACATGATTTGAAAGGTTGGACCCTTGCTACAGATTAGGGTGTTTGAATGGACATATTTATTACTCAGATGATGATTTAAGACAGCATGATTCTTACTTTCTTTGAAAGAGTAAACAAGGCAAGATCTAAGAGAAGCCATTATGTGTCATCTAATAACAAGTATACACATTATGGCTAACCATCTTGCTTCAAAATCTCTGGACAAAAATGATTGGAGGGGGGCTTTTGGTTCCAATGCATGCTTTTTCTTTTACCTCAATAAAGAACTTTGCTGAAGAAGTTAAGACTTCACATCTGATATGTCTATGAGTCTTCTTAATTATGAGTGGAGAATTTGGAAAAATGAGACTTCTCATTGCTACTGGAATTGAGCTCACAGCTGATTTTTTGGCTTATCCACTAGTCCACAATCTCCCTCGAAAGGGCTTGCGTTGCCTACTAAGCTTTTATATTATCTGGATTCAAGTTTAGATTAACTCTCTTATTCCTTCGAATAAGAATATTACAGAAAACTAACTGAAAATGAACAAGAAGGCATATTGCTGAAATATTAGATAAATTAACTTTGTATACATGTAATAAATGTACTACAGGAAATATTTACTTCAATGAATAGTAGGCAAGTACCTAGCTTGTGCAAGAATCTCTTGTAGGTTTGAGGATGCAGCATTGAACCAAACACAAAAAGCCTCATAGAACTTGAATTATAAGCATTCATGAAGAAATGTTTTATGAGAGTAAAATGAAACGATGCTAGTTCCTGGGAAACCAACTTTTATCTTATTAGGCTAAAGGCCTAACAGGGCGTCATAGGTATAAGCAAGTGATTTGACAAGGTTTCTTATACTCATATATAATCCAGATAAGTAAAGAATAAAATGGTGTGCAGTTGCAATAATACTCGACAACCGTAATTAAAGAGAATAATTTCTGGATAGCAACTGTAGAGAGGTCTGCAGTGCCATTCTGAAAGCCTTGTTTCAGTTAACATTGTATACTGCTTATAATTTATTGTACCATATGATAGAAAAGCTCATAAAAGTACAGTGGAATAAAAACATAAAGATAGATTAAAAGACATACACAGAAATTACATAAGGAAAAAAAGATCTAAAATATGCTCCAAAAATATGAGAACCTTTTTAGAAGGGCTTCAATGTCCCCATGTCCCTGTCTTGTTAGCTCTGTTTCAGGTGTCCCATATTCTTACAACTCTCATTTTCTTACTGTTTACTGAATGTGAGCAAAACACAAAGAAATTGAGAAATGATCTTTGGATTCTGGTACATCTAGGTTGAAATTCTGGCCCTTATCACATATCTGAAGCATAGTGGATACCATAAATGTAGGGTCTATTATAATTTTACAACGGTTATCATTATTATTAACTGTAGTGCTTTTTTCATCCCTTCGCCTTTAATGTAGGATCTGAAATAATCTGCTTTTGTAGCTCTTATATCTTTTAGTGTAAGAAAAATTCTATGCTTTCAATAAAACTATGCTGACTGAATAAATGTATGAGAGTAAGTTGCTCCTGTTTACAGATGGTATAAAGCTCAGACAAGAGTAGAGAGTTTGGATAAAAAATATGATAATGAAATATTACCTATTAGAAAGGATCTAATGGGGTAAAATATTACAAGAATAAGTTGAAAAATAACTATGAGCTTTCAGAAATCAATAGAACCGATATAGGAAAGGGCTTGAGAATTACTTGCACAAATGAAACATTGATACTAGGGTTATGCTGAGCTGTTTTAGGCAAATGTAGTAGTGTTAAGAGATATAATAGAAAGTGGGGAAATGGGTTAAGTTCTTAAAAATATAAAATATAAAACTTTATTATTGGGCTAAATTCAGCATTTTGAGAAATATTGTTTGCCAATGACTACATCAAAGTCAAGCATGAATTTCTAGACACAGATGTTAATCAAGAAAAGAACCAGCTGCTCTTGGGTCTGCCTGGCCTAGCCAAGCCTTTGGCAGTGTGACATTTTTCTTTTGTTGGAATTGTATGAAAGAACCCTGGAAGGCAAATGATCCTAATATTTGTAGATGATTTCTACAAATGGATTTTCTGTCCCTGATTAACAAAACAGGTTATGCATGGAGGCAGCGTTTGTGAAGTTTCTGAGACTAAAGGTTATATCCAAATGTTTTTCTGTGTATTTCGTTGCATCTCTTATGGACATTTTTGAGAAAAAAACAAACAAACTACTTTTTACATACCTGATCTCAAATTCTGACTGTAACACATTCTATGTGTGCTTCTGTACAACTTAAGCTCTACAGTCATCAATCCTCTTACACATAAAATAAGGGTAATAAAAACTAGGGTTATTGCAAAGATTAACTGAGATAGTGGATTATTATGAAGATTAAGTCAGATAATGGAGGCAAAATGGTTCTGTATCTGGCACAAAGGAAGTTCAAAGTCTTTGTGCAAGTAGGGTTCTCCTATTATATACTAGGGAAGTGATTCATTCATAAATGCAAATTATTTGACAGGTGTCTTACACTAAGAGTGCTACTTATGAAAGAAAACAGTCACTTGTAAAAATAAGACAGACAGCAAGCATATGAAAAATGCTCAACATCACTAGTCATTACAGTAGAAATCAAAACCACAAGGAGATATCATCTCACACCAGTCACAATGGCTATTAATAAAAAGTGAAAAATAAGAGATGCTGGTGAGACTACAGAGAAAAGGGAATGCTTATACACTGCTGGTGAGAATATAAATTAGTTCGGCCGTTGTGGAAGCAGTCTGGTGATTTCCCAAAACAGTATTACCATTTTACCTAGCAATCCCATTATTGGGTATATACCCAAAGAAATGTAAATCATTCTACCATAAAGTGACATGCACACATGTTTATTGCAGCACTATTCATAATAGCAAAAACATGGAGTCAATCTAATGGCCTATCAATAGTAGACTGGATAAAGAAACTATGGTACATTTATACCATTTAATATTATACAGCCATAATAAAGAATTCGATTATGTTCTCAGCAACATGGATGAAGCTGGAGGCCATTATCCTAAACAAAATAACAGGAACAGAAAACCAAATAGCAAGCATATGAAAAATGCATGTTCATATGCATCATGTTCTCACTTATAAGTAAGAGCTAAACATTGAATACATATGGTCACAAAGAAGGGAACAACAGATACCAGGGCCTACTTGAGGGTAGAGAGTGAGAGGAGGGTGCGGATTGAAAAATTCCTATCAGGTACTATGCTGATGACCTGTGTGACAAAATAATCTTTTACCAAATTCCTGCAACATGCAATTTACTTATATAACAAACCTGCACATATATCCCTGAAACTAAAATAAAAGTTAAATAAGAAAAAATATTTAAAAATAAAACTAAATGAAGCTAAAAAATAACTTCAACCAAAAGATATTATGGACACAATAATTTTCATGTCAAGAGCTTCAAAAATGGATAAAAAGTAAAATTGTGCTTAGATGATATGGAAAAGCTGATTGAGAATATCACTGAAGTCTTGAAGGAAGAAGCAACCAGACAGATGGGTGAGACTAAGGTATTCTCCCTTCAAGGAAGGTGATTCTTGACTTGGAGCAAAGGCTTTATAGTTGTTATTGGATATTATTTCCTTGATGTATTCTTCTAGTTGATTAGAATTCCTATGTCAATGTAAAATTGAAAAAATAAAAGATAGGCAAGAAAAAAATCACTGACCAAAACCTTATTGGAATTTTTATTAAAATAATGTTAATTTGGTTAATTTATTTTAAGAGTTTGCTAAAACTTTGAGTTGTCTTATCTAAGAACTCCATGTATTCATGCTTGTCCACTATTCAAATGTTATTTTATTCATCACAGTATAATCATGATTATTTTATTCCTCTCAATGTAGTCATATACTTTTTGTCCAAGTCCTTAGTAATTCTACTTATCATATCCTGTTGTGTATGCTAAAACTATTGATTTGTGGGCAAAGTATCTGAAACTTCTCACTATTAATTAGTTTTGATAGTTTTTAGGTTGATACCTTTACATTCACACACACACACACACACACACACACACACACACACACCCCTATAGGTCCCTCTTCTCTATCAGGCATTATTCTAGATACTGGAGGATGTAAAAGTAGATATAAAAACAATAATAAGGTACCAATACACACCTGTTAGGATGCTAAAATATGAAACATCGACAACACCAAATACTGGTAAATCTGTGGAGCAATAGAACTTTTCTTTGATTGCCGGTGGGAATGCAAAATGATATAACAACTTTGGAAGGCAGTAGGCGGTTTCTTACAAACCTAAATATAATCTTACCATATGATCCAGCAATCACTCACACACCTTGATATTTAAACAAATGGGTTGAAAACTTACATTCACACAATAACTGCATACAAATGTTTATAGCAGCTTTATTCACAATTACCAAAACTTGGAAGTAACCGAGATATTCAATAGATGAAGAGATAAGCAAAATGTGGTACATTCCTACAATGAAATATTTTTCAGCTCTAGTAATAAATGAGCTATCAAGACACAAAAAAGACATGAGCAACTTTAAATGCATATTGATAAATGAACAAAGCCTATTGGAAAATCCTGCATTCTGTATAATTTCAACCATATGCTATTTTGGAACAGGCAAAGCTAGAGAGACAATAAAAAAGATGACTGGTTGTCTGGAGGCTGATAGGACAAAGCGGGAGATGAATAGATGAAGCACAGTATAATGTAACTATTCTCTATTGTGCTATCATGGTAGGCACGTGTAATTACACATTTGTCAAAACCCATACAATGTACAACACAAAGAGTGAACCCTAAAGTGGACTGCAGACATGAGTTATTGATAATGACTGCATATTGGCTTATAACACATATGTCACACTAATGCAAAATATTAATAATGGGGAAACTGTTCTGAGGATGTACAGAAACATTTTGTCCTCTATAGTCAGTTTCTGTAAATGTAAATCTGCTTTAAAGGAAAAATTCTATTAATTTACAAAAGTGAATAAGATGGACCAGCTCCTACCATCATGGTGCCTGTATTGTGGTGAAGGGCGGTGTACAGTGAGTACAAAGATGAATACAGGTAGTGATACGTGCTGTGAGAATTAAATAAAGCATCTATCTTGATAGATGATGGTTTCAGTGTGGGCTGGAAACTCCTCAATGTTATGGTTTAAGAAGCCTTCTCTGACGTATTAAAGTTGAACCAAGATTGACTGTTTCTCAGAAAAGAAGCTTGCATCCACACCTTTTCCTTAAAACTAAATATCCAACATGAGTTTGAGCAAATCTGACTTAAAGAGAACATTTGCTAACTGGTTGTGCAGTTCTTTTTTAAAACTACTGACTTCCAGTTCCTGAAAGATCAAGAGCAAGCTTTTAAAAATATTAATTGAATCATCACTTCCCTGCTTTAAAACTTTTAACAGCTTTGTTTAGATGTATTTGAAATACAAAAAAACCCTGAACATATTTAATATACAAAAGTTGATGGGTTTGAGCACATACATTCACCTGTGAAGCCATCACCCATAATCAAGGTAATAAACATATCCATCACCCCTAAATGTTTCCTCATAACCTCTACCAATTTTTTAAACCTTAGATGACATCTCATTTCATTTAGAATGTGAAGGTTCTTTGCAATCTGGGCCTTTTTTTCCCCCCAACTTAATTTTAGGCTCAAATTCCCTCTGCTCCACTAAAATGTCATCCTCACTAAGTTCCCACCTGAACCCTTTTTCCTTCAAATGCATGAAACTTATCAAGACTTCAGGACCTTGCCCTTGCCATTGTATCTGTCAAAAGCATCCCTCCAGTGTTCTTTTAAATCCCTGAGTTATTTAGCATTAGGAAAAGATTTTTGTAAAATAGCAGTGATAAAGTTCATTCTCTTCCATCTCTTGTCAAATAACCCCATGGCTCTCTCCCTTTCTTAGTTTAGATCTTTAATCAAAAGTCCCTTTCACTGAGGCCGTCCTTGACCACTCTCTGACATGCTTCTTCCTTACTTTTCTCCCTTTTAGGACTTGCGATCATTTTACTTACTATATTGGTAATTGCTTGTACTCCTAAGCAAAATACAATTTTCTAACTATATTATAAGGATGTAATATAGTCTTACTATATGATAAGTATAGTAAGTCTTACTGTAAGTTCTTACTACAAGTAAGTATATTATTACTATATTACAGTTCTTACTATATTAAAGGGATATGATACAGCCCTTACTATATTATAGGGATATAACATAGTCCTTACTATATTATAAATATATAATGTAGTCTTAAAGTACAGTGTTACTATAAGTTCTTACTACAAGTAAGTATATTATTAGTATATTATAGTTCTTACTATATTATAAGCATAAGACATGACTCTTGTTCCTTTTGCTCACTGCTCTATCTAGACACTGCCTAGACAATGTGTGGCCTGTAATGACATTTGATAAATACCTGATGATTGAGAGAAGAAGAGCATAACGTAATATTTGTAAAACACGTTTTTTTTTGATTAAAACTCTACATGGTTTTAATGAAAGTGAACACCACCTTGTTTTAATTTTGTCTGAGTATATCATATAGTCACAGCATAGTTACAATTTGCATTATCTTTTCCTAGATTTATAAATGTTTTCTAAATACAGAAGTTTTTTATTTGCTGAAATCTGTGTGGGAATCAACTGGAAGTTTGCTGGGCGTTGGTCACTCTGTTCATTATTGAAGGTAAATAAAATTTTAGCATTTAATATAATAAATGACATAAACAGGCTGAACATATGTTTTTATTCCAAAACTGGACTTCCAGAAATAGGTTGTGTTCCTCAAAACTAAATACAAGTTTCTATTTAGTTCTGCATAAGATGATAGTTAAAAAATAATACATTCTTGAATTACTTTATTCTAAAAACTTTCTTGAATGAAGTCATTCAAGAAAGTTTTTAGAATAAAGTCATTTAAGAAAGTTTTGTGAATATAGAATATTTTCTTCATTGATGATTATGAGGAAGCTATGGATATCATTATCAAAACAAAATACTTTTTGGGGCAGTGATCAGCACCTTACTGGGTCATCGTTTGGAGTTCTTTGGCTCAACTTACATGAAACCTAAATTTAAAGGAATTAGGTAAATACATTGGAAGGCTGAAGAGGAGTCGCTAGAACTTAAAAAATCCCGAAAGCCAGACCTGGGAAAGGATGGATGCTGAGGAAGCGGCAGGGATTTTCTCAGCAGGAACTGGGCTCCAAGCAAATTTAAAGGAAAAGGTAAATACACTGGAAGGTTGAAGAGGAGCTGCTAGAACTTGAAAAAAATCCTGAAAGCCAGACCCGGGAAAGGATGGATGCTGAGGAAGCAGTGGGGATTTTCACAGCGGGAACTGGGCTCCAAGCAACATCTAACTCTGTCACTTTGATGGAGGAGCAGACTGGATCAAGGCTCACCTCCACACCCTGGGGGCATTGCATCTGATCAGCCCTGCCTGATGACATCGTGGGCTGAGGAAGCAGCTAGTGCAGCGAAGGAAAACAGGAATATACTAAGACAGGAAGTGGGCAGTGTGGCAAGCCAGCCCAAACAAGAGTCCACGCTACCCTTTAATTAAATAGGTTGAGGTAGGTACGTAATGGCAAGGAATCACAGAAAAGAGGGATAAAATATCAATTCATGTAATTGCCATTATACCTGAAAAGTAGATTTTTTTAAAAAATGTTTCTGTTTGGTTTGGTTTATATTTAGGAGTCTGTTAATGATCAGAGATCAGATAGAAATGTCTGTGCGTATCATCACAGCCTAAGATCACGTCTTGCAGCCAGCTCTGACAAACAATCGCAAACACAACCTTGCAATATTCCTGGGCTTTTCTTTGTTAGGCTAGTGTTACAAAATTTTCAATAGAAAAAAATGTCTCTACTTGTTTTTCCTAAGAGGTAGGTGTATAAAAGTAGCAAAATACCAAGACCTGTTTTTGTGAATGTATGGGTGAAAAAAACCATTCAAATTCAAATGAAAATAAATCTTTGTTACGGTCATGTCAAACTTAGAAAACGTTGGCAATTTGAGTGATATTTCCACTGTTAATTTTCACATTTCCAGTAAAAGCAGTAATTACTCTTACCTGCCTGTGTCCTGTACAAGGTATTGCTCTCATGTTTCTGTATTTTTTGGTGCTAGTATGGCCATAGAGAGAGAGAGAGTTTTTCTCATAGCAATAAAGAATCAAGTGAAACCGTTTCTATATTTATGGTGTTTCCTCCCACTGTCTACAGTTTATTTATGTGAATGTCTATGAAATCGTTTCCTTGGTAACTAAAAGGAGCCTGGGTCTGAGCGACTGTAGCACAGGCTCACAGTTTTAGGCATCCATTGCTTACAAAAAGTAACTATGCAAGAACAAAATGTAAAAAATCAATACGAATTATTTATTGAATAGATGTCTTTCTAGGGTTTTTCCATTTGGACAGTTTAGTGTTGTATCGGACTGAGCACAGAAAGTCAACACCAAGACAAAAGTATGCCAAACTGCAGGGTTTATTGCCGGCAACCACAGAGGACTCTTGTCTCTCCAACCCGTGGCAGAGAGAGAAGAATGACAAGATCTTTTTATACCCGCAAAACCGCCTTGGGAGCGAGGGCGAAGAGTTGAGATGGGAATGAAAGTCTGCAGACATTTCAGGGGGCTGTAAATCACCCCCTGGGCAGAGAGGAGGGTGAGGGGGCTCCGGACATTCCAAAGGCCAGGGGACTTTTGTCATTTCAATTGCCACTTAAGTGGTTTACAGAAGTCAAGATAAACATTAGTTTATACATTATTTGGACAGGTGTGGGGTCCACAGATTTTTCAGTTGCTTGGCGCCAGGATGGAATTATCTGGGGGTGCTTACTCTGGTCAGTACCGGTAAACAGAGGCCAGCAATTCTGGCAGTTACAGATAAGAGAAAGTATGCAGCTTTACCTTTTGGCATTTTAGCAGTTTTACAGAGACCGAGGTTAGCATTCATTGTGAGGAGAATGGAAACAGTTTTGTCCTTTATGAAATGGCAGTGTACAGGTTCTAACTCTAGGCTAGCTATATCACATTAGGATCCTGCTCTACACTAGACTTCCATGTAAACAGTTACAATGCAGGAGAAATTTACATGTGTTGTATAGATACTGTTTTAGGAAGTTACATTAGTGAGGCCCTACCCCTTTCCAAAATCCATTTGCTATTAATTGCCAATGGATTTGGAATTGTTTTTGCTCTCATCTGAGTAACAACTAGCGCTCAAATGTTTAATGATTCAAAATCACAGAACAAACAAAACAAGACTTGATGTGCCTCCATATGTCACACCACCACAGGCAGGAGTTAAAACAAATGCCAGAGGTTAGGAAAAAATGACTGGTTTTCATAGAATCATGCATGTTGTAAACAGCAGCTGCTTATCATTTATTATGAAACAGAAGCAAAGTGTCTTCATTCTGATTTCTAGCTTCTCCATATTGCCCTCTTTCATATTGAAATTTTAAATACCTCTTGCTGAGTTAATTTGTATTCCACTGTCATTTTTCTCTTTCACTCTGCTGTTCTCTTGACTATCCAAAACTTTTGTCACACTATGTCATCTGAAATATTTGGTATTAATGAAATTTTATATACAATGTTATAACTTCAGAAGTAAAGCTTATGCCACACTTTTGAAATTATAAAAACAAACTGATACTGAAGTTAACTCAAGGATGAACAGAGGTTAGTGGGTGGAAACTGGTAATTTCCTAATTATATTTAACCTCTGTGGCGCCTTAGCAATTATTTTAATAATGACATCATTTTTCCTATTCAACCATGTCACATTTCTGTGCTATTCAAGAAACTTATTAGTAATAGAGAGCAATAAAACTCTGTCAAGTTCCATATCCTCCTGTTTTTCCTGAACAGATTCTCTAAAATATTAGAATAAATTTGACTCTATTTCTCTTTCCAGAAACAGGAATGAGAGCTTGTCTGGTGTTTCTGTTACATTATCAATTTCTCCTTTTGTTTTCATCTCTTTCCATGCCACAGAATCATTGCAGGCATGCCTGTCAAAATTACTAAGTCACTCTTTCCTATTACCACAAAATCCAGTGTTTAAATAATGAACACTGCTTCCTTTCTGTAGCATGCATTGCTCACATTATTTGCACTACTTTTAGACATCAACCATCAGAAATTAAAAGATGGAATGAAGCCTCATTCAAATAAACACTCTTCCTCACTCTGGGTGCCTCCCTTTATTTCTAATCTGAGATGTCGAAATTATGCTTTATACTGACAAGAATATTCTCTCACTTTGCAAATGTTTCCCAGACTGGAAATCTTGTTCAAGAAGGTAGCTTTATTTCCCAAATCGTGTATTTTGGGTTAGTGAATATAAAAGAAGAGTTCTTTTCCTTGATTCTTAAGATGCAAATGTTGCAGATTTTATCTGCCTTGATTTAGTTGAGGCTTATTGGTTACATATATTTTTCCCACTCTTTTTACTGACATTCCAAATAAATAACTATTTAAAATATGTGTATATTTTGAGATATATTCTGAGATGCCTGCAAATTCTATGCCTTTAGTTAGATGATGCTCTAGATTATCATTATATGAATTCACCTAGAATTGTGTTATATCTTAATTCTGCCAGTGCTCATGTTGGTAATGGGGTTGTAAATTATTATAAAGATGTCCAGGTCAAGGTTTTCTTGGAGTTTCTATCAGGGAGCATAGTTGGGGCATTGAATTTTAAGGTACTGAGTTGATGAATGTGCTAAAAACAAAATGAATCTCAATTAAGCAATCTGTTTTCTATTCAGGTTAAGAAACTGATCATTGCAACAGGATCACTTCATAAATTCCTAGCAATATATGCCAATTCATTTGCCTTTTCCCCTCTAAGGAGATGACTGGCATCTAAACCGAGACCTGAGAGAAGAGTGAGAATTAGATTTTAGCAGAGATACTGAGCTGTGAAGGGATTGATCATTGATATGGAGCTATTATAGGGTCAACACACCAGGAGTGAAAAGAGCCATGCTAATAATTTCACCAGACAGGCTGGTATATAAACTGGCTCCATTTAAGCAGGAGCTTATAGAACATGAGGCAGCTTGCAATTTATCCTATGAGGACTAATAAGTTAAAGAAGGCTTTTTAATATTAGAACAACAAGATCTGATATACACTGAAAACACCATTCTGATATTGGGAAGAAAATAGATGAGAAGAGGTGTGAGAGTGAAACAATGCACACTAATGTTATTTCCGGGCTGGGAAGAGATGAAATTTTGAGCTGCTAAGGTGACAGTGAATCTCAGAAAATGCAGAGAGATTCAGGAAATATTTAGAAAGATTCATTCAATGAGGCTTGCCGATAGATGAGCTGCGGAGTAAGAGAAGGAGAGGAACAAGAAGGCTCTGAGGCTTCTGGCTGGAGGACCTCTCTGGATAGTTACACAGTACAACTCAGGTGGCAAAAGTGGGATATTCTCAGGATTTGGTGGAGAAATAAAAACTCTGCTTTGAACATAGTAAGATTGAAATATCTATAAGACAGTTTGGTAGAGATGGCAAAAGGGCTGTTGGGCACATTAATCTAAATATTACTGAGATGGCTAGGTTGGGTATATTATATTTAGGAGTCAAAAACGTAAATGGAACACCAGAACTTATTTCTCTTATTAACTGTGACTTTGTACTATTGATCAACCTCTTCCAGTCTTCTGTTCCCCTTACTCTCCCCAGCCTCTAGTAACCAGCATTCTTCTTTCTGCTTCTGTGAGGTCAGTGGTCAACCTTTTTAGGTTCTACATTTACATGAGATCATGCAGTATTTGTTCTTCTGTGCCTGGCTTATTTCGCTTAACATAATGTCCTCTAGCTTCAACCATGTTGTTGAAAGTGATATAATTTCAGTTTTTTATGGCTAAATGGTATTCCATTGTGTACACCTATTATATTGTTAAAATGTATTCATCTGTTGCACAGTCAGGTAACTATAGCACACAATAACACAGTGTAAACTTCAAAATATCTAGAAGAGATAATTTTTCAATGTTTTCACTACAAATAAATTAAAAGTGTTTAAGGTGATAAATATGTTAATTACCCTGGTATAATTTCACAATGTATATATGTGTTAAAAAAAAATCACACTGCACCCATATGTAAGTGTAATTATTATGTCAATTAAGAATGAAATAAAACTTAAAAATACATAAATTATAGCTCTGTGATGTGAATGAATGGGGTCACAGAGAAGAGTACTTGAGAGAAGTGGTAAGAAGGCATAAGACCAAATGCTGAGGAGTTCTAAAATTTAGGTGTTGAATTAAGAATGAGAAGCAAATGAAGAATACTGAGAAAGGGAGAGTGAGGTAGAAGGTAAATTAGTGAAAGCCAAGAAAGGAGAAAGTTTCAGGCTGGGATGATCAACAGAGTCAAAGGCTCCTGAGAAGCAAAGGGAGATGCAAACTAAAAAGAATTCCTAACGACACGCACCAGGCCAGTTACAGATTTCTGGAGTTCTTGCATATTTTTGATTTTATTATAAGAGTTTGTATGAGAGTCAGATTGAAATCTAAGTCTAAATGGAATGTAAAAAGTTGGGGATTTTGTGTATAGACAACTTTTTCATTCAGACCACTTTTGAAATGCAAAAGGTAGTGGAGGGAAGAGATGGGGTCATGGAAAAGAATTTTTAGAACAGAAGGAATTTTTTTAAATAGTAGAGCACATTTGTGCTTCAATAGGAATAATCCAGAAAAAAGCATTGATGATGTATATCAGAAAAGAAATAACTGAAAGGGTGAAACCCTTGAGAAAGTTGTACAAGATGGGTCCTAGAGTGCAAGAGGGCTGATTGACAAAACTTCAGAGAAGGGACACATAGTATTGTAATTGGGGGAATTGGGACTAGATAAGGTTGCTAACTGAATGTGTCTGTAGGAGGTGGTGATGGTGACAGATGCGTCATTTCAAAGGAGAATAGGAAAATAAGAATAGTTAAAAAGCCAACAAAGCATTTCCAGGAAATATTGAAACCTTTCTGATGCTTTTCATCAAGGATTTCAAGTAAAAGTGCTCAGTGTATAATTTCCTTTGGAAATGTTTAGATGCTTTCCTGTAGCAAAGAAAAAGGGGGATATTTGGTTTCATTCAGGATTGTTTTTTTTACTTGGGGATAAAGGAGAAAGAGGGAGGTAAGAGATTTAAGGATTCTTCAAAGGCTCAATTGTAGTATTTAGCATGAAATATAACCTGAGCAAGGAGAAACATGAAGATGGGATGAGGCTATTGATAATTTTTAAAAAGTGGTCTGATTAATGGATTGGGTGTCTTAGGGAAGTAAAAGCATTGCTAATATGCAGATACATAAAAAAGTAAATCATAACGATCAAAGATAACAGTAGGGGAATGAAATATTCCAAGTTAAGGCATTTTGGGGAGCATTTAAGTCTCTATGGTATAAATATGGCAACAGAATTCGAGACTGAATGAAAGTAGAAGTCATTTAACATCCAGATGCACAGGACTGAGAAGAGGTTCATGATAAAGAGCCATCCAAATGGATCCTGAACTCACCAGGAAATATTAGGAGTCACAAGTTAAAGTCTTTAATGTAAGGAAAGTGACAAAGATGTTGGTAAACAGAAGAATTAGAGAAGAGTAGTATGCTACTAATCTAATATATATAGATGTTATTTCTCTCAGGAGATCCAACCTACTTAAGGAAGCATTTCAATCCATTCCTCAATCCATGCACACAGGTACACTGCCCAAGTTACCAGCTCATGGAAATAGAGGATGCTAAAAATCTTGCTCTTCAAGTAGTTCCAGAGAACTAATTGCAGTCTAGAGGTATGTCCTTTGACTAAGACATATGTAATCTAGAGGTATGATCTTTAAACTAAGTCTAGTGTAAGGTCATCCAGTATTATACTGGAAATTATTGTTTTCAAACATGTAGTAATTTGTATCTTTTAAATATGTTGATGGATTGAACTGATGTTCACTTTACAGAACCCTAAATAAATAAAAATATACAAGCAAAAGTACTTATACAGGTAGGCACCTAGTATTTTTTTTTTTGCTTCTGATCAGTTTATATCATATTTAGGAAAAGAGAACAGATGGAGCATTTAAGTACATTAAACAGGAATTGCCATAAGGACTATTGGTGCAGACTGAGGACATGGCCGAGAAAGGGGAGTGGGGGTGGGAGTCTCTTTCTTCTTTCACTGCAGACCCACCTTGGCTTGGCCATTTGATAGGAGAGGAATACTTGCTAGTACTCTTGGTTAGGATGAAGAAATGGATTTGGCAGAGGTTACTAGTGGAAGTAATCAAATTTGGATGGAGCTCCAAAGCCCATACACTCTATTCTACTACTTGTATTTTTGGCTACAAATACCATCTCACATTTTCTGCTCCCATGTCATAAAGATACCTAGGATGTGTCTCTTGTACTGTTTTCCACCTCTTCTGGGTGGTAAAAAAAAAAAAAGGATTTTCTAAGTAAAGCTGTTTCACTCTCTCTTTTTCATGTTCTGTCTGTGTATCTCTCCTTTTCTTTCTCTCTCCCTCTGTGTACTTTAGAAAATCCTGAAAAGGAGGTCTCAATTAAATTAGGGGATGAAGAGGCCCTGTTTATTCTTGAACTTAAGGAATATTATCTTATAAAGTTTCTTTGAGGCCCTGAAATGAGGTAAAATGCAGTATTTTGATCCTTTACAAAATTTTCCTTGAATATAATAAATAAATCTGTCAATCTTCTTTTCTCTCAACTAAAGGACAGAGAGAAAGAGAGAAGTTTTTGGCAGTGTAGAATTTGGACATTCCTGGAATTTTAAGCACAGTTCTTTCTCTCTGAGACCTTAACTTCTAGAAGGTACAGTGAATGGTTCAGCGTTTATTGATTATTCTAATCAATTCATGACTGATTAGAATAACCAATATTGGAACCGAATTTTAATCCATTCACAACTGATGGGAATCCCAAGGAAGCCTTCATGGTGCACATGAGATGAGAGATGAGAATTGAGTTTGGGAGTAGGATGGGCAATTAGGAGATGGGACAGTATTTTAAGATGCAGAGCCAGAATAAGCCTTTACCAGAAGAGTAAAGGAGGCACAGAAGCAGAAAAGTACCTGACACAATATTTGGGATCCTCTAAAGAACAACATGAACAAATATTGAAAATTACAGCCTGGGGCTGGAATGGGACGCAGTGTCCTCACTAGGGAGCTTTGTGCTGGGCACTAAGTTGTGTCCCTTTCCCCGCCCTTCACTCCTCTCCGTCTCCTGCACAATTTTACTTTCTGTACACCAAAAGCGTCCTCGAGAAAGCTGCTTACAGTCCTTTCCCCACTTTTTCATCACTTGTCCACTCTTCAACACACAAGCTTCAGCCTCTCTTCTCATTGCAGGGCATTGAGATCCCAATGGTTCCGATTCCAATGACACTATTTTGTTCTCGTAAGATGTGACTATTCACCCCTAATCTCAACCTTTATTTTTCTTAAAATCTATTCCTCATGATTCTCTAAGACCCTAGATCTTTGTTTTAACTACAATTCAATGACCTTCTCTATTCTGAAATTCCTGTGATGGAACACTTTGCATGACTTCGTTTCTAGGTCTTGGAATTGTGGTGGCCGGGTTTAGGACAGCATCCTTTCTATCCTCTTGCCCAATCTTCTGTGTGCTTTAAAATTGTAAATGTTTGTCTTGTTCCAGACTTTCACACCCCTTGTTTTTCATGTCCAACTTCTTACATAATATCTTTACCTTATTTTGCCAACATTTAAACCTATATGTCTCACAGCATCCGCCATCTCCCCCAGCTACTCTGGTTAATATTCACCATGTCAGCTAGCTCCTGTTAATAATCAGAAATTATCCTTGATTACTCACTTTTTTCTTAACTCTATGCTAAGTTAACCATTTCTTAGTTTTACTCTCAAAATGTATCTCAGTTCCACTAATTACTTCTACCTCCACTGCCAGAACATGAGTGAAAGCCAAATGATCTTTACCCAGACTTCTGAAATAGCCTTCTGTGTGGTCTCCTTAGTTTCATCCTTGTCTTCCTGTAATCTATTCTCCAAATAATGTCTACAGTCCTGTTTTCCAACATCCATCAGATTATATCATGCTTTTGCTTAGAAATTTCTATTTGTTTTCCCTTTAGAATGAAATCCATAGCCCATTCCAACGCCCATCAGGCTTTGTTTGAGCTCACTCCATCCTCACTTCATAGCATCTCTCATGTTTTCCTCTAAGCTTCCAACATACCCAGGTTTCCTAAAAACTCACAAATTATTTATTGCTGATCCCTGGGCTTAAAGTTATGTAAGCTTTTGTTTGATATTATAGCACTTGATTTTCTTACAATTTTAAGAATTTTTATTTCATGTAAAGCTTAATTCATGTAAAGCTGATTTATTCGTTCCACATTTTTCCCATTAAAAGGTAAATTCAGTGAGTACAGGGATCCTTCCCATCTTGCTTTCCACTTTATCCTTAGAACTGAATGAATTGTTTGATAGAGAATCAATCTGTATTTTCTGGATGAATGAATATTTGTTGTCCAAACAGTGGCTCATAATGTGGCTTGTTGGGAATGGCATTTTCAATTTGTATTTAAATTTCTAATTCCTTTCCAAAACTATTTTTTTTAAGTTAAAGTTAAATAAATGTTAAACCTGTAACTATCGTTTACATATATTTTTATTTTTGTTCTCAATGTATTTGGTATTTTACTTTTAAAGTAACGTTTTTATTGGTATGTTGTTATCTATTTATTGGATCCTCAGTAATACTGTTGTCAACAGCATTTAAAAATGGGTACAGAGTTTAAAGAGAGGTACCATATTCTGGATTGAGAATGCAATAACATAACCTGTACAAACTGTTGCCATTATGGTATTTCCCTAAAGTCTAATGAAAATCGTTGCCTCTTTTCGAATGTTGTATGCCTTCTTATAAAATGTGAATTTGAGCACAAGGCTTATCAGTTGAACAGATGAATAAAACAAATCATTAAAAATTTAACAAAAATAATTCACAAGAAATGCAAGTTTAAATAAACACAAATATATATGTCTGTAAGTATAAATATGTATGTGTATATATATTTACTTTCTATTTGTATCTGTATGTATACATTCATATGGGTGAAGACAGAATTTAAAATTTCATGAACTGGTAATATAGATAATTTTCAGGACTTTTTAGATCTTGAAATATAGCATTTGATAAGTTGGATCTACTGTCTCAGAGTAAAGAGAAATTAATGAGATCAAGTGAGCATTTTTACTTGTTTGATTCAATTGAATCTGTTTTGAAAACAGATTGAAATTCAACAAAGTCACTCAACTGTATGGATGCCTCCTGTGTGCCAGGCTTGGTGCCAGGGAATGAGGAATCTGAGATGAAGGAAGCATATGCCCTTTCTTGGGGCTTTTCATAATCTTGGAATTGGGAATTGCCATGGCAAACTCACATGTACAGGTACATGTGCTTTGTATCTATAATATGAAGAACCTATAAAATGATGTCCATGTGGAATTATTCTGCCTTTGAGGTAAAGGAATGTTTCAGAGTTTACCTTATGCAACAAACTAAGCAATATGCTAATTCTCATTACTAGAGTGTTCTGTTTCTCATTTCATTTAATGAGACACTGAGTTTTATATTTGGTTTTATATCTATCTACCATTTTAGCTGCTATTTTCCCATGAATCTCATGTTATGACTATTGGTCCCTTCTTCCTTCAGTTCTGTTTAATGCCACCGACAGCTTGATCTGATTTGTAAACCAGGTCTAATGATGCATTAGAAGCCCCTTTCTCACCAGCAGTGGATAGTGACCCTTGCTATGGCAAATCCATGTCCCGTGCCCTAGACAACTAAGTAGGAGCCCAATGTACTTTTGCTTTAATCTCCTTTTTGTTATTTTGATCAATGTGACAGCACTTCTGCTTGAGTTTCTCTTTTTTCCACAATTCCTACCTTGGGACTAGAGACCAGCTATGATAAAGCATCCATTTCTTGAGGCCAAATAGACTTTCTAACTATTGCTAGCTCTCTCCTTAATGGCAGCCCTATTCCCAGAACCCTCAGCATCTGCCTATAATGGGCCATTCCAAAACATACCAGCACATCCAACTTACTAAGTAAGCATCTCTATTTCTAGAAAGTTTTGTTTAACACTCTACAGTATTATATTGGTCCCATTTGAATGTCAAGTATGAATATATTACACAACATTTGTTGAATTCTTTGAATATTAAATTCAAGGTTGCTATACCATCTTGGAGGTTAACATAATTCATCGTGATGCAAACTTTGAATACTCCTAACCTATACTCTTTTCTTGAATTTTCTCTTTACAACATACCCAAGTGGCTATATATGCATGAGTAACAACAAACATTCCAAAGGAATATTTATAGGCATTATCAGACAGGAAAAAAACAGAAGATTTTTAAATGACTAATTTAAAATTTACTCCAATATGTCCAGCTATGTTAAATCATCTGTAGTTCCAATAAATTTATATATATATATATTTTTTAACTGAAGAATAATGCTTAAATACAAAAGACAAATTGTAGACTTTCTTATAATAAAAAAATAATGATTTGGCTTTGGAAAATGTGTAGATTTCCTTGTGGACATAGGTTGTGAATTAAGTTTTTTCTTGTTTGTTATTTTTGGTTACCACATCCTACACCTAATGTGTTCTGAGGATGATGATATTTTGAAATTTACATTAAGATGCCTTCTTGTTAATAGAAGTGTAACTAACCAAGGAATGAAAGCAGCAGTGGAAAGCAGTGGGAAGGACCCCAGGTTGCTAGCATGAAGTTCTTTTTCGTTTTTCTGCTACCCAGTGATTCTTAACATTTCAGGGTCACACATTCCTTTGCGAAGCTAAAACATATGGATGGTCTTCCTATAAAATTGTATAAACCCTGTGGCAATGATTAAGCCACTGTCTCTCAGCTTAAAATCAGCCTCTCCATTGTGCTTTAGCCATTTGTGGAGCTGGAACTCAGACCACTGCATTATGCTTTGCCAACTGACTTCATGTTTGGCTTTGCCAATAAAAGGTATGTGAAGGCGCTTTAGGGCTAGAGAAAAATGAAAAAAGTTGTTCCCTTCTATCTGCCTCCCCTGGTTTTCCTGTCTGTGAGCCCTTCCCTTAAGTTTCCAGTTTTTGCCATTGTTTCTTTCTCTTCTGAGGACTAGGGGTTGTGGTTATTTCCTGTAGCTGATACTTCCATGATAAAATGTTACTTAGCATTTTCTTTTCACATTTTATTTTTAGGTAATGATTCCTTAAATGAATTCCCTCCATTTAAATAGATGGTGTGGCTTTAGTCAACTGGACCCTGACTGATCAATATTCTCACATAAATAAAACTTGTTCTTTAATTTTAAGGAGGTTGATTCCTGTGTAAGAAGTGTTTAGCCAATGGATCTCTAAATTGATATAAGTTCTAAAATTCAGTGTTTCTCAGATATACATGATTGGAGAAAAGATAAAGACAAAATGATCAATGAAACTATTAGTGAAAATGTGAGAAATAATCACGAAAATGTGAAATAATCATCAAGTCCAATCTGTACCAACTTGGAACCATGAATGGCTTATCAACAGAAGTGATCATTTATAGGGAAGTGGATGAGTAAAAAGAAAAATTGTATGTGACAGAAGTGGGGGAGTAGTCTCGGCATATGGTCTGTAGGAATCCAGTACAGATTTTGGCCACCAGAAGGAAACAGGAAGCAGATTAGTGAAAAACACAGTATCATTTCAAAAAGATTTTTTTTTAATATAAATGCAAGTAATAGAGCTGCAGAGTACAATTTTTAAAAATAACTAAAGTTACCTGGGCAGTCACTCTTGATGTGCCACAGCATTTCTTATCACTGCAATACAGTTGCTGATATTTAGAACCTAGAATGGATTTCTTGCAAGATCCTGGCAGTAATTCCTGCACATTCATAGCTGTCAGTGGAGTAATTGCACTGTCACTATTATGAGGGTCGTTATTGACACATGGCTTTTATAATAGAGGAATTCCATTTATGACATTTCAATTCTAATCCCTTCACCTTCTCTGCCGATGGGGAAAAAGTAGTATACAGTTAAGAGCCAGAGTAACAACAACAAAAAAAAAAAAAAAAAAAAGAAAAAGAAAAAAAAAATCAGTCTCTTTCTTCTGAGAGTCCAACTCCTGGTAAGGGAGACAGAATCAAATTTAATAAAATTTGAATAAATCCAATAGGAAGTAAAGGGAGAAATCCATGTTACAATTAAGGTGGTTGAGGGCACAGAAGAACTGGCCACATCCCATTGCCATTCTCCTTCCCAATATGCTCTTATTCCTGGAGAAATAAGACTGTATCTTTTAATCATTTCCTTTATTGTGAAACTCGCTGGATAACACCTATGTCTTCAAATTGTTCAGCATTCAATGAGATAAGAGAATGAATTTGGAAAGCCTCGCTGGCATTTAGCTGGGTAATTGAAGATAGAATTCCATGAGACCATTCCTTAGGCTTACACCACACAAATTCACTCACATAAAAAGTTTCCCCCCCCCCCTAAATTTTATGCAGGTGAAAAAATACACAAAGAAGGAGTAATTTTTAGACTGGAAACCTAATCAGTTTATATTACTGCAAAGAAAACCACTCCACTTCTTCTCAGGTGACAATGGAAAGGCTCAGGGAATTGACTTTATTACATGAGCTATTGGTTAGTTTTATTTCATTATACTTTCCCAAATGATAGGGAAACATGCTGGTGTCATCGCATTTCTTCTCTTTTCTATCCTTTCCCACTCCTTTGAGTCAACTGTCTTCAGCCAACAGTTTAGATCTTTACACAATGCACAGCACAGGCTATGTGTCCAAGGGGATAGCCTTAGCCGCTTGCAACTATTGAAATTTAACTTAAGATGAACTGAAATTGAAAACCAATGAACTTGCAGTTTCTCCATTGCACCAGTTAAATTTCAAGATCGATAGCCACATATGGCTAGTGACTGCATATTAAACCGCAGAAGTATAAACTATTTTCATCATCTCACAGTTTCATTAACCAGTGTTGACCCTAGAGTATCAACCCAAACATTATTCTATAAAATTGCCTCTCCTCCATTTTTTCATCCCTATGAACCTGCTGTAATAAAAATCAGGGCTTGTAACAAATTCTTTTTCAATAGCCACAGCAGTACTGCAGTGGGAGGGACAGAAGACGTCTTAATGCCTTGTGGAGCATATTCAAGGCATTATACCCAAACGGTTGCACTGCAGAGTGGGAGACAAGGTTTTTTCCAAAGGCTTGAAACACATGATTTGGAAATCTTTTGCAGTCTTGCCTTATGAAGTAGTAGTGCCACCAAGCGTTGGGCAGAAATGGTTTTGATATTTGAAAGGTGTTTGATGAAAATTTTGAATTAAAAGAATCAACAGAATTAATCATAGTTGCCTTTTAGCCTGCATAGGTTTGTATCATGAAACCTTATGTATCATTATTCATGTATCACAGATTTTAAAACATAGAACAGATAACACTACACTTAATATCTTTTCTTACTCTAGCTAAAAGAAGCATATAGCATAACAATTTTAAAGGATGTGATGCTTTTTCTCCCTCACCTTGGATCTGTATATTTAGAAATTCTGAAATGTGCAACTCTGAACTGCAATTATCGATAACATGTTCCTGAGAAAGAATAAATTATTTAAATACTGGCATTGCCTCAGGTCTACGTTTTACTCGCTCTTCTTCATTCCCTCAATCCCTGCCTCTTAACTTCCCTTCCCCCTCACCTTGTAGATCAGAGTCTGCCTTTATGGAGATTTTCATCCAAAACATGATGTGCATTTTATAACTGGAAAAACTGTAGACAGAAAAAAGATGGTTTTTATTTTCTGTGTTGTCTTTATCACAGATAAAGGAAGAGTCTGCTGGTTTCTCTACCTTATTTATAACTGCAGCAAAAAATAAAATAAAAAAATAAAAAATAAAAAAGATGGTTTTTATTTTCTGTGTTGTCTTTATCCAGATAAAGGAAAAGTCTGCTGGTTTCTCTACCTTATTTATAACTGCAGCAAAATCCTATTTTACTTGTTCTCTGTTGCCATGGTTACAAGCTTTCCCATTTCAACAGGTCAATACAAGCTTTCGGTTTACATAAGGTCTTGGGTAATTCATCTCAGCATTGCACAAACAACAAACCAGTGCTCTTCCCTCCTCCTTCTTTAAAAAATAATCTCTCAAACTCTTAAAAGAACAATTAATTCTTGTTTTCAAAATTTTTCTCATTTTTATTCTCTTGTTTGTGGTTTTATGCTTATGTTCAAGAGTACTCCAAAATAGGACACAGGTTTTGATAATGTAGCAACCTGAGCAGCTGTGTGTACCATGAATGTTTTAAACTGGCTGATTTGCTAATAATACATCATTTGATTTGGGGAGGATATATACATTAAACCTGGCATTTTAATAGATCGCATTAAAAAGAGCAATATAAATCAGATAGTAGGAATTAAGCAAAGTATTAAGATGTGCATTGGTCTATGCTGCTTATTCATCATCTGCAGGTTTGCTTTTCAATGCTTCTAAGAGGTTTCAGTGCTTCTTGTCTAGTCTCTAGGTTCAATATGAAACATGCTCTATCACTTAGCACCTATAGTAGAGAAATGCCCCACTGACTGTGTTCTGGACTTCATTTCTTTCTCTTTAATTCCATTCTTCAAATCTCTCACAGAATAATGTTTCCAAATACCATATTTTGTAAGCATATTGTTTTCTAAGTCAAATGATATTTAAGATTCCCAGTGCCTACCAAACAAAATACAAATTATTCATGTGGACTTCAAATATCCCTATATTTTATTATGCCCAATAAAAAGTAATAGAAATCATAATTAACTGCATTGATGGTGGGGTCAGTTAGAATTCTACTTCTTTGGGAATGAACAAAAGATTTTGAATTGGTGTCTGAGGGAAGAAGTGAGAATCTTTGTGATGAGACACAGAGGGAAGATTGTCAATTGTATGGGAGAATCAAAGTACGAATAGATTAAACACACACACACACACACACACACACACACACACACACAATTCTTCCAGCCTTTGATTATGATGGGAATAATTTTATGTCTGTATTCTTCCTTTGTATAAAACACAGATCAGGTAGGTAACAAAAAGATGAGAAGGAGGAAATAGAAAAGACTTTGGTGAATTGACAGACCTGATGGCAGACATTCAGACTGATGATTTTATAGTGGTTAAAGAGATAGCATGATCGGCCAGGTGTGGTGCTAACGCTTGTAATCCCAGCAATATGGGAGGCTGAGACTGGTGGATCACGAGGTCATGAGTTCGACACCAGTGTGGCCAAGATGGTGAAACTTTTTCTCTACTAAAAATACAAAAATTAGCCAGGCATGGTGGCGGAAGCCTGTAATGGCAGCTACTTGGGAGGCTGAGGAAGGAGAATTGCTTGAGCCTAGGAGGTGGAGGTTGCAGTGAACTGAGATTGCGCCATTGCACTCCAGCCTGATGACAGAGCAAGACTCCATTTCAAAAACAAAAAAAGGGATAGCACGATCACACATTTCTGTGTGCCTGGGACAGTTGTGTTTCACACCTGTTGTCATGGGTTAATAGCTCCTCTGTTCACTTCCTAAAGTGTCTGGGTTTAGATGGCAGATCACACAGTCACCCCACTACAACAATGTTGCAGGGGAATCTATTTTGATGTGAGTCCCAGTTTCTAGTCTCTGGTACTAAGATTTCCCCTCAGAACATGATGCATGGTGACAGGTTAGCTAAAATCTCATCTTAAAACTTAAGCAAGTTGTGAAAACTTTTTTAATGTAAAAAAATCTATAAATATGTTCTCTGATAAAAAGGAGTGATTTAAATAGCATTGATTTATTTGGAAATACTCTATTTAATTTTTCAATTATTCGTATAGTTAATTGCAGTTGTGAGTCTTTCAATTTTTATGATTTGCATAAATTAGTTAAAATAGTCTTCCTATTAGCCAGGTGTGGTTGCAGGCATGTGTAGTCCCAGCTACTCAGGAGGCTGAGGCAAAAAAATCACTTGAACACAGGAGGCGGAGGTTGCAGTGAGCCTAGAATGAATGCACCATTGCATACTGCCCTGGGCGACAGAGCCAGACTCCATTTCAATAAAATGAGCCTTCCTGAACATCACAGTGCTATCTCCTGGACACCCTTTTCCGGTCACATCGCTCCTACCTCATCTTCTTGGCTTAGTTCATAACTGTCAAATAATTTTAATCACTGGGACCCCTTTTAAATTAAATATAGACTGAATTCTACTACATAGTAGCAGAGATTTTGTGACTGGAATATAGGAAGGTAGTGAGACTTCCAAGCTACTCTTCTTCTGCATCCTTTTAATCTCCTTAATCTTCCGTTTCATATATGAAGGCAGTCCCAAGGCAACTTTCTAGACCTTAGTGTTCTGAAAACACAGTCTTGAAGAAATACCACTCTAGTAGGAAAAATATGGGTTTTCAAATCAGGTTTCAAGTTGAATCCTGTTAAACATTTAGAATCTGTGTATCTATGGATGTGGCTTAAACCCTGTGACTCCATTGGTACACTTAAATTGCAGGAATGGTGCACAGAATAAATGACAAAGTTTAAATAGTGCTCCTAATACATGTAGACATTTCTCAAGGTTTACATTTCTGCCCTCTTACACAGCCCACTCCACATTAGTGATTCTCACCCTGCCAACAAATCAGAATCACATACAGACCTTCTATTTAAATAGAAATGCCAGTTTCTGCTCATATTTGGACCCATGGATCTGATTATGCATCCACTCTGCTGGCCTCTGATAAGAATGACTATGCTGCCTCCTGTGGTTCTTCCTCCCCAGAGTCTATGCATTCACGAGATCGGACTCTTCTAAAGTCTACTTTTGGATGTTAATTTGGATGAGAACAGAATCTCTCATAGCCAGAATGTCTGGGTTCAAGTCCTGGGTCCTTTGCTTATGAGTTGGTTAATACTAGACACATTACTTCTTTAGGCTTCAGTAGACTCATCTGAAAAATGAGTTTGTGGCAATATTAACTCTTATTCTCAAAATACTTCAATATTCTTCTGTTTATCATTTCAAATAAAATAATAAATTCATTATTTTCTGTTCTTGAGAGAAGAGAAATAAGAATGAAATCCTAGCTTTCTTTTTAATTCACAATATTTTTTCATCTGACTACTATTTCTATAAGCAATCCCAAGTCGATGGTTCTGAGAGGTTTAAACGTTTCTTGTCTAGTCTCTCTTAGCTATATTAAACATACATTACTTAGCACCTGTAGTACAGAAACACCCCACTGACTGCCTCCTGAACTTCAATCCCTTTCTTTTTAATTCCATTCTTCAGATCTCTTGCAGAATACTGTTTCCAAGTACTATATTTTATGAACATATGGTTTCCCAAGTCAAATCATATTTAAGATTCCTGGTGCCTACAAAACAAAATACAAATTCTTCATATGGGCTTCAAATATCATTCTGATGAATGTTTCAAAGGTGTCGGAGATGTTACAAGAGCAGGTAAGCAGCATTGTCAGTTGGTGGCAGTCTGAAATAGCTTCAACATTTTATAAAGTCGTACTTTGTAAAACCTCAAAATAACAGGCTTCTTATGTCAGCAGTGTGTGAGATTTTTGTGTCTTTGATGGATAGTCAGGCATTTTACTTTTATCCATTACTTCAGCTTTGCTTATTCATAAAGTGGGCCTAGTCAACACATCCCCATTTATAATGCCACTAGATGTATAGAAGTGGGTACTGTTTCTAATTCCATGAATTAACAATCCAAAAATTTTGATTTCTTTGAAAATATTATAGATTTTCTTCTTTTTGATGGGTTTATTGCTCTCAATAATGAACGTTCAAATAATGAATGTCCTAGAGGAAGTGATTAAACTGTTGTTTTGGAAATTCTCTTGCACTTGGTGTATCTTACATTAGCATGTATAGCAGTGCAGCAAACATAGGCGATTATGTAACTATCCTTTCCCACCCATCACAGCCAACATCTGATTCATAATAATTCTTGAAAATTTTTTGTTAAGTGAATTTGTTAAATGACTAGGTGAATGAATGTAAGAATAATCTTCACACTTTACTGAAATTAGTAGGTGGAATTTATTCTGCACCTCATTTAGGTGAGGGAATTAATGTAATATTCAAAATAGCTAGTACAGGAAGTATGGCTTTGAGATGAATTTAGTACAAATGATTTTGGGCAATCTTTCCACCTTTAGTTCACTTTAAAATTATTTTGTATAGAAAGCATTCAAGATGTTTATGTGTGTGTGTTTGTGTGTAAAGTTTTTTCTTTTCTTGATGATTGGAGGCCAGTTATAAATCCCTTATAGGATAAATGTATCATACATTCTCCCTAAGTATATGTGTATACACACACATAATTCGTATGTATGTGTATGCATGTGTGTTGTGTGTGTATATATATACATTCACACACAAACACACACATATACATAGACTGGACTAATGGGAAATTATTGCCTGTTTTATTCCCATGTTAAATGCAGAATTCCTACTGATACAAATAATTCTGTTGCTATAAATATGATTTAGAAATACATAGAGGTATTCCCTTAAAAATTGTACTTATACAGAATATTTAAGAATGTAGTTTAATATGTTACCACCTACTGAAGTAGAGACAACCTCCATCATTCTTTTTTCTCTTACAAAGCTATTTTTCTCCCTTCCACTGCCTTGCACTGAAGAATATATATATTTAGAAGCAGCAGCGTTCGGAGGCTCCCATCGGGGGGAAAAAAAAAGCTTAAGCATGTGACTCTTTCACCAGTAACCAAGGTATCCAGATTCTCTCATCAAAATTGACTAGACGGCTGGCATGACCCATGGAGAGAAACAAGAACAGTGTGGTGCAGCAGCCAGCCTGAGAAACACATGGGGAAAGGGAACCCTCTCCCCCAGCCAAGGGAGCCAGTGAGTGAGAGCAGTACCCAGCAGGAGAAACTGTGCTTTTGCCAGAGAACTGTGACCCACGGATTGGAAGAACCTGCTTGGGAGGGAACCCACGCCACCAGGGCCTAATGTCACAACCCCAGAACACACAGATTCTTACAGCCTCTCAGCTGGAATCTGCTAAAGGCTACCAAACTTCGGGGGGCAGGGGCAGCCCGCACCATTGCTGAGGCTGCCTGCTGTCTAAGCCATTTGAGCCCCTTGTGGGAGGGGCAACAACCAGCTCTGGGACTCACAATTGCCTAACATCTAAGCTCCCTTGGTGGGGAAAGGGCAGCAAGCATTTCTATAGCTCCAGGCTGCGCTTTTTCCCTGCTGGAGCCAGGGAGGCTGTATGACTTGCTCCCAAGACTTGTCCCCATAGCCCAACACACACCAGCCCTGGCAGTCTGTGTCCAGAGTACCTCTTCAGGCCTAACCCTGACCCATCCTTCCTCAGTGAGTGGGGCTTCCTGAAAGGATCTCCAATAACTCCAGCCAGAGGCTCAGGGACAGAATTTGGATCTTGTGACCCTGCGCCCCTAGCAGGAGGGGTTGCTGCAGTCTCTGGGGACCAGCAGACTTAGCCTCTTTTCCTGGTAGTTCTGAGGAATCCAGGCAGCCCAGATAAGCAGGTTTCCCCCTAGCCTAATATACCCTCTCCACCAAAGGACAAAGTGCTTCATAAAACGCATTCTGCTCCCTGTGCCACCCAACTGGGTGAGACCCTCCAACACGGGTTGTCAGACCCCCTATACAGGAGCAATCCTACTGGCATCAGGTTGGTGCCCCTCAAGGTCAGAGGTCTCAGAAGAAGGAGCAGGCACGCATCTTTGGTGCTCTCCAGCCTCTTTGAGTGACATCTCCAGGCATGGAGCAAATCAGATGAACAGGGCCTGAAGTGAACCCCCAGCAAACTGCAGCACCCTACAGAAGAAGGACCTGATTATTGAAGGAAACAAGCAGAAAGCAACAGCAACAGCATCATCAACAACAACAACAAATGAAGGCCTCCACAATACCCCAATCCAAGGGTCGGCAGCCTCAAAGACGGAAACTAGACAAACTAATGAAGGTCAGAAAGAATCAATGAAAAAGTGCTGAAAACAGAATGCCAATGTGTCTCTTCTCCAAATGATAGCAATGTCTCTCCATCAAGGTCACAGAACTGGATGAAGGATCGGAAGACAAAATGACAGAAGTAGGCTTCAGAAGATGGGTAATAAAAATCTACGATGAGCTAAAGGAGCATATTCTAACCCAATGCCAAGAAGCTAAGAACCATGAAAAAAGGTTACAGAAGCTGCTAATTAGAAAAACTTGTCTACAGAGGAACATAAACGACCTGATGGAGCTGAAAAACTCAGCACAAGACCTTCGTGAAGCATACACAGGTATCAGCAGCCAAATCTACCAAGTGGAAGAAAAGATATCAGTGTTTGAAGACCACTTTACTGAAATCAGACATGCAGACAAAAGTAGAGAAAAAAGAATGAAAAGAAATAAACAAAGCCTGCAAGGAATATGAGACTTCAGAAAAAGACCAAACCTGTGATTGACTGGAGTACCAGCAGGAGACAGGGAGAGTGGAAACAAGCTGGAAAACACACTTCAGGTTATTACCCAGGAGAACTTCCCCAACTTAGGAAGACAGCCCAAAATGCAAATTCAGCAAATACAGAGAACACCATTAAGATACTCCACAAGAAGTTCAACCCCAAGACACATAATCATCAGATTCTCCAAGGTTGAAATGAAGAAAAAATTGTTAAGGGCACCCAGAGAGAAAGTTCAGGTCACCTGCAAAGGGAAGCCATCAGACTAACAGTGGACTTCTCAGCAGAAACTCTATAAGCTGGAAGGAGATTTGGGTCCAATATTCAACATTCTTTTTTTTTTAATTTTTTTTTTTTTTTTTTTTTTTTGAGACGGAGTTTTGCTCTTGTTACCCAGGCTGGAGTGCAATGGCGTGATCTTGGCTCACCACAACTGCCACCTCCTGGGTTCAGGCAATTATCCTGCCTCAGCCTCCTGGGTAGCTGGGATTACAGGAATGTGCCACCATGCCCAGCCCATTTTTTGTATTTTTAGTAGATATGGGGTTTCACCATGTTGACCAGTATGGTCTCAATCTCTTGACCTCATGATCCACTTGCCTCGGCCTCCCAAAGTACTGGGATTACAGGCTTGAGCCACCGCACCCGGCCTATTCAACATCCTTAAAGAAAAGAATTTTCAACCCAGAATTTCATATCCAGCCAAATTAAGCTTCATAAGCAAAGAGAAATCAAATTCTTTTCAAATAAGTAAATACTGAGGGATTTCATTACCACCATGTCTGCCCTGCAAGAGCTCCTGAAAGAAGCACTAAATATAGAAAGAAAAGACTGGTACCAGCCACTGCAAAAACACAGCAAGGTATAAAGACCAATGAAACTACAAAGAAACTGCATCAGTACCCAATGAGAACAAATAGCATCATGATGACATGATCAAATTCACACATAACAACACTGACCTTAAATGTAGATGGGCTAAATGCCCCAATTAAAAGACACAGACTGGCAAATTGGATAAGGCATCAAGAGCCATTGATGTGGCGTATCCAGTAGACTCATCTTACTATGCAAAGACACATACAAGCTCAAAATAAAGGGATGAAGGAAAACTTACCAAGCAAATGGAAAGCAAAAAAGCAGAGTTGTAATCCCAGTCTTTGACAAAACAGACTTTAGACCAATTTGAATTTTTGTAATATGCATCCCCATAAAAAAATAGGATAGAATCATTACATAACTTGCTTAACTGTGCACCACATATCAAAAGTCAGTTTTTAAAAATGATTACTATTTTCCTTTGACAAATTTTTCTATCTTTGACTGAGAATAGTTTTCCTTGTATTTTAGTCATATAGTCAAACTACTGTAAAATAGGATTTTTCTTATGTATTTAAAATCTAGAGATTAATAAAACTTTTTTGATCAAAGATCAAAAAAGGCAAAGAAGGGCATTACATAAAGGATTAAGGGAACAATTCAACAAGAAGAGCTAAAAATTCTAAATACATATGCACCCCATATAGGAGCACCCAGATTCATAAAATAAGTTCTTAAAGACCTACAAAGAGAATTAGACTCCCACGCAATAATAGTGGGAGACTTTAACACTGCACTATCTGTATTAGACACATTAATGAGACAGAAAATTAACAAAGATATTCAGGACTTGAACTCAGCTCTGGATTGGACTGAGTAGACGTCTACAGAACTCTCTACCCCAAATCAACAGAATATACATTCTTCTCAGTGCAACATGGCACTTATTCTAAAATTGACCATATAATTGGAAGTAAATCACTCCTTAGCAATTGCAAAAGAACTGAAATCATAACAGTCTCTCACACCACAGTGCAATCAAATTAGAATTCAATATTAAGAAACTCACTCAAAACCACACAATTTCATAGAAATTGAACAACCCACTCCTGAATGACTCTTGGGTAAATTATGAAATTAAGGCAGAAATCAAGAAGTGCTACCAAACCAATGAGAACAAAGAGACAACATATCAGAACCTCTGGGACACAGCTAAAGCAGTGTTAAGAGGGAAATTTATAGCGCTAAATTTTATATCAGAAAGCTAAAAAGATCTCATACTGACATCCTAACATCACAATTAAAAGAGCTAGAGATGCAAGAGCAAACTAATCCAAGAGCAAGCAGAAGACAAGAAATAACTAAGATCAAAGAAGAACTGAAGGATATGGAGACACAAAAAGCCCTCCAAAAATCAAGAAATCCAGCAGGTAGTTTTTTTGAAAAAATTAACAAGATAGATAGACTGCTAGCTAGACTAATATAAGAGAAGAGACAGAAGAACCAAATAGAAACAATAAAAGGTGACAAAAAAGATATCACCACTGACCCCACAGAAATACAAACTACAATCAGATAATACTATAACAGCCCACCCCCACGCAAATAAAATAGAAAATCTACAAGAAATGGATAATTCCCGGACCACATATGTCTTACCAAGACTAAACCAGGAAGAAGTTGAATCCCTGAATAGACCAAAACAAGCTCTGAAATTGAGGCGGTAATTAGTAGCCTACTGACCAAACTAAGACCTGGACCGTGGATTCACAGTTGATTCTACCAGAAATGCAAAGAGAAGCTGGTACCATTCTTATTTTATGAAGCCAGCTTCAGCCTGATACCAAAACCAGGAAGAGAAAAAACCAAAAAAGAAAACTTCAGGCCAATATCCCTGATGAACATTGAGGAGGGTATCCTCAATAAAATACTGGCAAACTGAATCTAGCAGCATGTCAAAAAACTTATCACCATGATCAGGTCAGCTTCATCCCTTGGATGCAAGGCTGGTTCAACATACACAAATCAATAAATGTAATCCATTACATAAACAGAACCAAAGACAAAAAAACACATGATCATCTCAATAGATTAAGCAATGGCTTGTGATAAAATTCATATCCCTTCATGTTAAAAACTCACAACTGAGTATTGATGGAATATATCCAAATAATAGGAGCTATTTATGACAAACCCATAGCCAATATCATATTGAATCGGCAAAAGTGGAAAGCATTCCCTTTGAAAACTGGTACAAGACAAGGGTGCTCTTTCTCACGACTCCTATTCAATATAGTATTGAAAGTTCTGGCCAGGGCAGTCAGGCAACAGAAAGAAAGGGTATTTAAATAGAAAAAGAGGGAGTTGAATTGTCTCCATTTGCAGACGACATGATTCTATATTTAGAAAACCCCATCATCTCAGCCTAAAATCTTCCTGAACTGATAAGGAACTTCAACAAAGTCTCAGGATACAATGTCAATGTCAAAACCCACAAGATTTCCTTTATACCACCAATAGGCAAGCAGCGAACCAAAGAACTCCCATTCACAATTGCTACAAAGAGAAGAAAATACCTGGGAATAGAGCTAACAAGGAATGTGAAGAACTACTTCAGGAAGAACTATCAACCACTGCTCAAGGAAATAACAGAGGACACAACAAATGGAGTAACATTCCATGCTCATGAATAGGAAAAATTTATGTCATGAAAATGGCCATACTGCCCAAAGTAATTTATAGATTCAATGCTATTATCATCAAACTACCATTGACATTCTCCATGGAATTAGAAAGAAATTATTTTAAATTTCATATGGAATCAAATAAGACCCCATATAGCCAAGACAATCCTAAGCAAAAAGTACAAAGCTGGAGATATCATGCTACCTGACTTCAAGATATACTACAAGGCCACAGTAACCAAAACAGCATGGTACTGGTACCAAAATAGACATATAGACCAATGGAGCAGAATGGAGACCTCAGAAATAACACTGCAAATCTATAATGGAGAAAGGATCTCCTATTCAGTAAACGGTGCTAGGAAAATTGGCTAGCCATATGTGGAAAACTAAAATTGGACCCCTTCCTTACACTTCATACAAAAATTAACTCAAGATAGATTGAAGACTTAAATGTAAAACTCAAAATCATAAATACCCTAGAAGAAAACCTAGACAATACCACTCAGGACATAGGCATGGTCAAAGACTTCATGACAAAAATGCTGAAAGCAATTGCAACAAAAACCAAAATTGACCAATGGGATCTAATTAAACTAAAGAGCTTCTGCACAGCAAAGGAAACTATTGTCAGAGTGAACAAGCAACCTACAGAAAGGGAGAAAATTTTTGCAATCTACCCATCTGACAAAGGACTAATATCCAGAATTTATAGAGAACTTAAACATATTTATGAGAAAACAAATAAACAACATCATCAAAAAGTGGGCAAAGGATATGAACAGACAATTCTGAAAAGAAGACATTTACATGGCCAACAAACATGAAAAAAAGCTCAACATCACTGATCACTGATAATCAGATAAACGCCTATTGAAACCACAATGCGATACCACATTATGTCAGTCAGAATGGTGATTATTAAAAAGTCAGGAAACAATAAATGATGGAAAAATAGAAAATAGGAAGAAATAGGAAAGCTTTTACTCTGTTCGTGGGAATGTAAATTAGTTCAACCACTGTGGAAGACAGTATGGCATTTCCTCAAGGATCTCGAACCAGAAATACCATTTGACCCAGCAATTCTATTACTGGGTATATACTCAAAATAATATAAATCATTCTACTTAAAGACACATGCACATGTATGTTTATTACAGGAAAATTTATAATAGCACAGACATCAAACCAACCCAAATGCCCATCAATGATAGTCCGGAAAAAGAAAATGTGGTACATATACACAATGGAATACTATGCAGCCACGAAAAGGAATGAGATCATATCCTTTGCAGGGACATGGATGAAGCTGGAAGTCATCATTCTCAGCCAACTAACACAGAACAGAAAACCAAATACTGCATGTTCTCATTCGTAAGTGGGAGTTGAACATTGAGAACACGTGGTCACAGAGAGGGAAAAAACACGTACCAGGGTCTATTGCTGGGTGAGGGGTGAGGAGAGGAAACTTGGAGAAGGGTCAATACGTGCAGCAAACCACCGTGGCACATGTATACCTATGCAACAGACCTCCACATTCTGCACATGTATCCTGTTTTCTTTTTCTTTTTTTTTAGAAGAAATAAAGAAAAAACAGTATATATTTTTAAATAGTTTTATCGAGTTATAATTGAAATATAATAATAAGCATATACATAGAATACATACTGCATGATTCAATTAGTATAAATAGAGTATAAATTCTAATTTGCAGAGTGAACTATTTCAGGATATTATCTTTTCTCTGTGGCTATAAGAAAAATCAGTTACTTTGCTCTCCTAAAAATATATCTTAAATGATGTCTTTTTACATTTGGGCCATCTGAAAAAAAATTAATTAATAAGAAATACACAATATTTCTTTAACGAGAATTTCAACCCTAACCCAATAAAGAAGAGATAATAAGAAATGTTTGTGTCTTTTTAAATGTATGCATGTATATATTTAATTATTCTCACATTCCAAATGTATATCTTTGTTAGGCAGCACTAGTGTGCCCATTTTTGGCTTGGGAAAGAAAAATATATAGAAGGCATTATTACTGGTGATCATATTAAAGGTGGGAGAAATGTTTTTGTCAAAGGTCTATAATATTAGCCAAGAAACACTTCAACACCGTGTTAACCAAGGGTAGTGCCTGAAGTCTAGATTTTTAACAAATGCATGCTGATTCCTTCCTTCATCCCCTTGTGGGGCTTCTCATGCACCCTAAAGTCCTAGGACAGAAAGTCAAACACACAAAGTAACAAAAGCATAGACTATTGGAGCCCCAGTTTTTTCTGTTATCAAAGCCTGTGGTTTTTACTATGTCACACTGTTGTCCAAATCTGAAGTTTTGGAATAAGGCAAATGCCAGAAAGTACAAAGAGTTTCAAAGTACTTGGGTTCCAAAGAGGGAGAATATTAATTTGAAAAGGAAGCTTACAAAATACTCAAAAATTGTAGAGACATAGGGTTTCATAACTAAATGAACATAAAGACCATTTTGAACTCATGCTTTAGTGGAGAATCATAGCTAATTCTAAAACGAGAACGTGCCCCAAACTAAGGAGACTCTCCTAGTCCAGCCTCAGACTGAGACAAGCCTTCTATCCTTTTAGATGTATATGGGTGGGATATGTGATATTCAGGAAGGAACCTTAACCCTCCAACCAATAAACAATGAAAACATTTCATTTGTTTTAACTCAACAATGAAGTGTAGCATTCTGAATTTATGCCATGTATTTACAACTTGGAATTACTGAAATCCGAAACTTATCGATAGGTCGTTAAATTATTGTGAGAGAGACAACTGCGATTTTAGAGTGAAAGGAGAGTGAATAAACAATCAAATATTTATACAGATTATTGTCTTTAGTATTCTAATTCTACATAGATAAAAACTAGGGCTCAGAAAGGTAAATAGCATGCTTGAGAACATATATCAAATGGTTTATCTAATTAGAGATAGAGATAATGAAATCAAAAATATTAGGCGGGCAGTGTTTGAATTGATACTTAAGTTATCATTTAAACAGATGGACATCAGAGACAAGGATAGGAAAAACTCAACATAATAGAAAATAACCCTCCCTCTCCTTATAATGGGAGAGAAGATAGTAAAATTATCATTAGACCCAATATATATATATGATATATATATATATATATATATGAGATATATATATGATATATATAGAAGATATATATATATATATGAGATATATATAAGATATATATATGAGATATATATATATATCTCAGCAAAACAAATAAATAAATTTCTTGGTTAATATAGTAATTAAAAATAAAGGCACAGGAATTTAGCATACATTAAGCTAATGTATGTGCACATAAGTTTAATTTATAGTCATATTTCAACGATATTGCTGGTTTGGTTCCAGACTACTACGATAAAGCAAATGTTGCAATAAAGCAAGTCACACAAATTTTGGGGGTTTCTGTTACATATTATAAAAGTTATGTTTACAATATACTGTAGTCTATTAAGTGTACAATAGAGTTATGTCTAAAAAACAATATATATCCTTTAATTTAAAATACTTTCTTGCTAAAATATGGTAACAATCATCTGAGCCTTCAGTGAATTGTAATCTTTTTGCTGGTCAAGGATCTTACCTAAACATTGATGGCTGCTGGCTGATCAGTGCGGTGGTTGCTGAAGGTTGGGGTGGCTGTAGCAATTTCTTATAATAAGACAACAGTGAAGTTTGCTGCATTGATGGACTCTTCTTTCAAAAGATTTCTCTGTAGCAGGTGATGTTGTCTGATAGCATTTTATCTACAGTAAAACTTCTTTCAAAATTGGAGTCAATTCTTGCCAAACCTACTGCTGCTTTCTCAGCTATATTTATGTAATATTCTAAATCTATTCTCCTCATTTGAACAATGTTCACAGCATCTTCAGCAGGAGTAGGTTCCACCTTAAGAAATCACTTCTGGGCTGGGCGCGGTGGCTCAAGCCTGTAATCCCAGCACTTTGGGAGGCCGAGTCGGGTGGATCACGAGAGATCGAGACCATCTTGGTCAACATGGTGAAACCCTGTCTCTACTAAACATACAAAAAATTAGCTGGGCATGGTAGCGCATGCCTGTAGTCCCAGCCACTCGGGAGGCTGAGGCAGGAGAATTGCCTGAACCCAGGAGGCGGAGGTTGCGGTGAGCCGAGATTGTGCCCTTGCACTCCAGCCTGGGTAACAAGAGCGAAACTCCGTCTCAAAAAAAAAAAAAAAAAAAAAAAAATCACTTCTATAAAAAATTACCTATAAGCATAATTAATATTATTTGTTTTTCACCCGTAAGAAACAATTTCTCATCTATTGCAAGTTTTATCATGAGATTATAGCAATTAAATTGCATTTTCAAGTACTACGTCCAATTCCAGTTTTCTTGGTACCTCCACCACATTTGCAGTTATTTCCTCTACTGAAGTCTTGAATCCCTGAAAGTCATCCAAGAGGACTGGAATCAACTTCTTCCAAACTCCTGTTCATGTTGACATTTTGACCTCCTTCCATAAATCATCTTAATGGCACCTAGAATGGTGAATCCTTTCCAGAATGTTTTCAACTTATTTCACTTAGATTCTATCAGAGGATTCATTATCTATGGTAGCTATAGCCTTCAATGTATTTCTTAAATAATAAAACTTGAAAGTCAAAGTTACTCCTTGATCCATGGAACGCAGAATGGATGTTGTCTTAGCAGGCAAGAAAACAAAACTAATCTCTGAGTACATTGCCATTAGAGTTCTTGAATGAGCAGGTGCATTGTCAATGAGCAGTAATATTTTGAAAATAATATTGTTTTCTGAGAATCGGTTCTCAACAGTAGACTTAAAATATTTAGTAAACCATGCTGTAAACAGATGTGCTGTTGTCCAGGCTTTGTTGTTCCCTTCATAGAGCACAGGCAGATTACAATTAGCTTAATTCTCAAAGGTTCTAGAATTTTCTGAATAATACATGAGCACTGGCTTCAACAGTGCCCAGCTGCATTAAAGTCCCCTAACAAGAGAGTCAGCCTCTCCTTTGAATCTATGAGGCCAAGCATTGACTTCTCCTCTCTAGCTATGAAAATCTGGGATAGCATCTTCTTTCAATAGAAGGCTGTTTCATCTGCCTAGAAAATCTGCTGTTGAATGTGGCGGCCTTCATCAGTTATCATTGTTAGGTGTTCTGAATAACTTGCTGCAGCCTCTGCATCAGCACCTACTGCTTTATCTTGCTCTTTTATGTTATGGAGATGGCTTCTTTCCTTAAACTTTATGAACGAGAACTAGAACTTCTGTTACCGTCAAACTTTTCTTCTGTAATTTCCTCACCTTGTTCAGCCTCCATAGAACTGAAGAGTTAGGTTCTTGATTAGGCTTTCGTTTAAGGAAATATTTTGACTGATTTTATTTTCTATCCAGACCACTCAAATTTTCTCTGTATCAGCAATGTTATTGCTTTCTTATCATCATGTGTTCACTGGAAAAAAACTTTCATGTCCTTTAAGCACTTTTATTTTGCCTTTACGACTTGGTCATTTGGTCCAAAACACCTACCTTCAATCTGTCTCAGCTATTGGCATGCCGTCCTCACCAAGCTTCCTCATTTCTAGTTTTTGACTTAAAATGGGAGATGCACAACTCTTCCTCTCACTTACACATGTAGAGGCCATTGTAAGGTTATTGATTGGCCTAATTTCAATACTCTTGTGGCTCAAGGAATAGGGAGGCCTGAGAAAAGGGAGAGAGATGGGGATCAGCTGGTCAGTGGAATAGTCAGAAAACAAACATTTATCAATTAAGTTTGTCATCTTATATGGATGCAGTTCATGGTGCCTTAAAATAGCAGTCAAAGATGACTGATCACAGATCATAATCACAGATATAAGAAGAATAAAACATTCAAAATATTGTGAGAATTATCAAAGTGTGACACAGAGACACCAAGTGAGCACATGCTGTTGGGAAAATGGTGTTGATAGTCTTGCTTGATGCAGGGTTGCCACAAACCTTTGATTTGTAAAAAATGCAGCATCTGCAAAATGCAATAAAATGAGGTATACCCATATGTTAATGTAATTAGTGAGTTTAGACATGTGAAGAATTTTCAAGAGATTTATGTTTGATGTATACTAGAATATTATCCTTTATTTAAAAATGTTTAAAAACCAACTCCCTAATGAAAAGGGAAATTGAAATTTTTATTACATATAATTTGGATTAGTAGTCTAAATTTAAGAATAAAAGATTCTATGTGCCAGAAAGTGCTTTTCCTCTACGTGAGCTAATCAGGCAAAGCATTTTCTTGGTAACCTCTCTGTTTCAACAAGATTTTCTGGGATATATTAAAAACTTGAATATGCTTTTTAAAAAACTATTTTTCTGTTACTGTTCCTTCCTTCATTTTTCTTCGGACTATATCAAATGAATGTCTTACAGTGATGCTGTGATGGGAAAATACTAAATCTATGTGGATTCAGAATTCATGGAAAGATGTGGTTATTCTCTTTATTTCCTGTTCATGATCTCTTATTTTGACGCTCCTCTCATTATACTTGGCTTTTTTGCTCTCACTTTAACCATATAAGACAATTTTTTTTCCCCGAAGTCTTGGCTCTTAAGTTCCCTCAGACTGAAACCCTTTTTCTCCCAATATCTAAATGACATCTCAATCCCTCACTGGTTTCAGGTCTCTGCTATCTACAATAAACACTCTAAGCAAGTGCCATGGATCATACCTGTAATCCCAACGCTTTGGGAGGCCAAGGGAGGGGAATCACTTGAGCCTAGGAGTTCAGGATCAGCATTGCCCGCATGTTAAAATCACTTCTCTACAAAAAAAACTTTTAAAAATTAGGCATGTATAGTGGCACTGATGGTAGCTCCAGCTACTTAAGAGGCTGAAGTGGGAGGACCCATTGAGTCTGGGTGGTCGAGGCTGCAGTGAGCCATGGTACAATCATGATTGTACCACTGCAGTCCAGCCTGGGTGACAGAGCAAGACCCTGTCTCAAAATAAATAAATAAGTAAATAAATTTGACAATCGAAATAATTCATCCAAAATAGTCACCACTCAGCAATATACTCTCTTCTTTTTGCCCAGTCTACTGACTTACATTTCTATGTGACCTTTATTACAATTTTTTGTTAGATACTGTTTTCTTCTGTTTTCTTTTCTGTCTCCCTCACCAACCTGCTGGAATGTATGTTTTATAGGGCAGATACTTTGTTTGCTACATGCACACAGTAGATGCACAATAAAGGTTTATGACTAACTGACTGACTGAATAATGATTAGTTTACTTAGGTCTACATTCTCTCATCTTCACACTTGCATGCACGACTGTGTATTTCTCAAGGCAGAGAAAGATTCTTTGTGTATAATTTTCTGCCTTGTGACCCGCACAGGCCTCTAAGCATCAAACAGTTGGATTTTGTGCTTTGGAGAATGGAATGGTAAATGCAGTGTGACGGTGCTTACTATATGTAAGATTTCATCTATTTTCTGACATACTTGTTACAAGATACTTTCCAAGTATTACTGGTTTTTAAGTGGAAATTGCTGATATTTTAAACTGGGATGCATAATGATTGAATACAAAGACTAAAGTTTCAATAGCCTGATTCAAACTTGGGGTCCATTAGTTATTGGCTGTGGGGCCTTGAGCATATGCTTTAGCTTTTCTAATCTGCATTTGAAAATGGGCATGGAATTGCCGATAATACACAGGGCCATTTGGAGTTAGAATGCACATAAAGCCCTTAGCGCAAAGTCTGGAACATAGTAACTGTTCCATAAATTTCCAACATTGTATTCTAATGAAGTTATTTTATTTATGAAATCGAATGTATTCTAGTAGACTTATGCTTAACGAATTATCACACATCTAGAAATCACATTTTTTTCTTAGATGACTTTTTATGTTAATCAAGGTATAATCAAAATAGATTTTGTCAAAACTTAATTGTCCCCATAAAATGTATTGACTAATCAATACAATCTCACTGACATTATAAAATTTCCTTTATATTTATTAAATAAAAACATAGTCTTTATCTGAGCTATTAATTCTGTTCTGTTGATCTTTTCCCACCTGCAGCACATTAATTAATGTGCTGTTTTTTGTTGTTTAAAAAAGCATGTTTTAATCTGCTAAAACAGGTCTATTTATGTAATTGTTTTCAAAATATTTCTTTCTTCTTTAATGGAACCTGGGATATTTCTATAACATGTACAAATAATAGAATTTGCTTGTAATTTTCTTAGCTATATATTGGGAATATATCACATTGTTTATATTTCTTGTTTAAAATCATGAATATTCATTTCATTAAGACTCCTCTTAGACAGAATTTCAGTTCTATTTTATTGTTGTTGCACTTATATCTTGTAACTGTTATGCCAAAAATATTTTTTTTATTTTTATCTCTTTATTCATAGCTGTATATTTCTACCTATTTAGCAATACTATTTTGAATAGATTATTTAATTTTAATTATTTACAGGTTATTATATGTGTATATAGACACCTACAACATGGCACATATACTAAATTTGGTAGCTTTATCTTGTATATTTTAATATATTGAATTCAGTCTTTTAATCTATTTAAAGTTTAATTGATTCATGTGAAAAGAAACAAAACAAGGTCAATATATGAACTAATAATGTGCAGGAAAGTTCAACCACCTAGGAAAATTTTGGGAAATTATTTATGTCCAAAACAAACTTTCAGCCAGTGGTTGATTTTAGTTTCGAAGTGAAAACGCAGTGCTTATTAAGCAGATGGTCAGATGAGTGGCTGAATCATATTTAAACTTTCAGGATGAATTGTGAACACAAGGTCAAAGTATTATATTTACATTATTCTAAATAATAACTGTTAAAAAATAAACTGTAATCAAACTAAATCTAGAAAGTTGTTAAACTCTTAAGCAGTTCATTTTAAAATATAAGACCATTTGATGAAATCATTCACCCATTAAAAACCTTAGATATGGATGAATGCTAGTTTTTTTTTTTTTCAAAATTGAAAGGTGATATACTATTAATATATGTTAGTTTTAGATGCTGTTCTTTTCAAATACTTACAGCATTTCGGTTAATGACCTCTTCAAATATGTCATATTCAACCTCAATCATGCTAAATATCTGTTCTCTTTTACAGACAGTTTTCTTGTCTGTAAAGAAAAGTAAATAATTCTTTTCTTTTCCTACTTATTTTCCAGGGTCATGAGGTACACCTAATTTCCTACTTACAAGGTCTTGCTCACCGTTTTCCAAAACCACTTCCCAAACTTGACTGTTGCTGCTGAAGACCCTTTCATGATACACAGTTTCAATCACTAGTGCTTTAACGTGAAAACATTACAAATGGTCTAAAGCATTAGCGATATTTAGTTATCTTACTTAACACAAATCTTGGTGCTTTTTTCAGCTTAATTCCTGGTGTTCCTCAACAGTGCCACCAGGATCTAATTTCTTTCCATCTTTATGCTATATTATCTCCTACTTGTGCTTCATGGTATCAAGATGACTTTTGTCATTCCAGATGTCTCAATAGCATCCCTAAAAGACCTATTAGGAAGGGGTAGCACCAGCAAGCTTTTATCACCCATTGTGTTTTGGTTTTGTTTATAACCAGAAAAGACTTAACAGACTTCTTAATTAAACTAAGCAGACCTTTGTCACATATCCAATGCCCATGACAGAAGTCAGACTCATAGAATCCTGATTACTGCCTAATTCATAGACAAATTCATAGTTCAGTTATCAGAGAAGTGAGAGATGCTTATTAAGGAAGCAGTCATAGTGTCTCCCAACTCTTGTCTCTTGGTCTAGCATTTCTGGGCAGAAATTACGCAATTCATGAGAAACAGAGCCTTCAAATGTTTCCGAGTTCTTATTAAATTTGACAAAGTTGGTTTGATTTTCTTTAGCTTAATTAGCATGAGTTCTGGAAAATGGAGCAAAATACAAAATAAATTATAGGAAAAGCAAACACTCATATTTGTTTACAAAAAGTGAAACTATCAATACAAAGAGGCAGTGTGGAAAGGCTGCCAGTTCAAACAATTTAGTTAATATAATCTAATCTTGCCCTAGGAGATACTCAGCAATTCTAGTTTTGGTAGACTTATAGAGGAAGCTGTGTAATATTCTCTAAGACAACTGTCAAAGATTGGCTTCTTCATAAGCAGGCATTAGATAAGAATTCATGTGAAAATATAGGTGATGGGGAGGAAGGCAGCAAATCACACTGCCATGTGTGTACCTATGCAACAATCTTGCATGTTCTTCACATGTACCCCAAAACCTAAAATGCAATAAAAAAATAAAATAAGATAAGACAAAAGAAGAAACACTTCTAGGAAAAGCAGTGGGAGAGTAGAAAAGTAAAACCTGAAATGGAAGGAAGTCAAGGGAGTGATTTCAAGATGAGTCCCACAGAGGGAAGTTTTAGCACAGCATCACTGGAGAACTGTGGATGAGAGTCACGTAGCAGAATTGTCAAGATCAGTGGAGGAAAACTAGCATTCTTAGCTCATCACACTTTCCAGGTTTGACTAAGAAATGAGCTTGTGGGGAAGAGGCACACATCCCAGTCTAATTGGTCTGCTCACCCAGGAAAAATGTGATTTTAGTACAAGCTTCCAATAAGAAAATGAAGATGCCAGCTGTTGAAAGTGAACACACCGGACAGAAAGTGTTAAAGGGATGAAAGCAGATATGAGGAGGGTACTATACTAATAGATTTGGAGGCCACAACTGGAGGTCACAGGTTTAGAATTACAGTTGGCTCTTGTTTCAACTGCAAAGGTCCACTTACACACAGATGCTTTTCAATAATAATTACAAAAGTGTTCCTGCCTCTCCTGCCTCCCCATCCACCTCCTCCACCTTTTCCACCTCTGCTACCCTTGAGACAGAAAGACCAATCCTTTTTCTTCCTCTTCCTCCTTAGCCCACTCAGCATGAAGGCAATGAGGATGAAGACCATGATGATCCACTTCCACTTATAGAATAGTAAATATAATTTTTCTTCCTCATGATTTTCTTAATAACATTTTAGTTTCTGTAGCTTATTTTAAGGTAAGAATACGATATATAATACATATTAACATACAAAATATATGTTAATTGACTTATATAACTGTTATATAGTTATATAACAATATGTTATGTATACTACATAAGTTATGTAACTTGTATAACTGTTATCAGTTGTATACCTTATGTTTCCAGTCAACAGTAGATTATATAACTGTTATCAGTTGTATAAGTTATGTTCCCAGTCAACAGTAGATTATTCACAGTTAAGTTTTTGGAGAGTCAATACATACAAATGGATTTTCTACTGTGCAAACACCAGCACCCCAACATCCTCATTGTTTAAAGTCACTTGCACTTGATTTTGTAATCATTCCACATGATACAATCATTTTACCTTGTATACATGTCTAATATCATTAATTTGCTTAATATGTCATATACCAACGTTTAGAGTATTTATTTATATTTTTATCTGATTCTGCAGCCAGCCTATAAGATGTCTTTTAGTTCAAGGATCATGTCTTAATTATTTGGAATCTCAGTTCTAGAACAATGTGCAATTCATAATAAATCTCAGAAAATACTTGTTGAAAGAAGGCATGATAATGATTATATAAATTAATAAGCCAATGACTGAAAACGTAATTGTAGAAAAATTATCTGAGAAAAATCAAGATATACCTTTACACAAATGTTGCCACAACCAGTCTTAAATATGATGACTTCATGACTTATTTAAATAACATTAGTGTCTATTCCATATAAAAATACTCTTTTGGGTGCAATATTTCAAATCTATTGGCACAAAAAATTAACATGTGGACATAAAATTTATTTTTTGGTTACTGTGCCTCATAGTAAATCCATTTTATTTGTATACCTCGTTGAGGCACCGCCTCACCTTATTGAATTTTCTTGTGTCTGTACAGTTTTTTTAGACATTTTACATAACAATATTAATTACACCATATATAACACAAGCTAAAAAACATTTCTGGCTGGGCGCAGTGGCTCACGCCTATATAGTCCCAGTACTTTGGGAGGCCAAGGCAGGTGGATCACGAGGTCAAGAGATCGAGACCATCCTGGTCAACAAGGTGAAACCCCGTCTCTACTAAAAATACAAAAATTTACTGAGCATGGTGGTGTGCACCTGTAGTCCCAGCTACTTGGGAGGCTGAGGCAGAATTGCTTGAACCCAGAAGGTGGAGGTTGCAGTGAGCCAAGATCATACCATTGCACTCCAGCCTGGGTAACAACAGCAAAACTCAAACTCAAAAAAAAAAAAATTTCTTCAAATTATTAATTAAAGTCACAAAAAGTTTAATCAGATTTCAGGTGAGACATAAAGGCAGAAATGTAAGAATACACTTTTTTTCTTCTCTATTTAATCATCTCCTCTCTTGGATTAAGTAATAGGAATGAATAACTTTGGCTCCTCTTAGACAGTCAGAGGTAGTGAATAAAATCATTAGGCAATAGTTTAAAAGAACTGCTATTTTTAAAATATTAGATATTCAGAAAGTCTTTTTAGTTTGGTTTTTCTTTTTGTAACAAAAATGTTAGTGATTAAGAAGAGTGCTTGGTTGAACTCAAGCTCTATAGATCTTACAGAAAGAGAACATAGTCACTATTATTTTATACAGCCCTTGTAACTCAGAGACCAAAAGCTGAAAAATACAGTCTTCATTAATCATCACTTGTGAACAATTCTGCCTAATACAAGTTCAAAAACTTTGCATAAAGTTTTGCAAATAAGTTTCATAATTACCAGTAAACTTTTTTTTCTGGGTGATCCAAGTTATTTAATATTAAGGAATCTGCTGAGATTTGTCAGATATTAATTATAAGAGAAAATAAATATAAAATTATTTTAATAGAAACTAAAAGGTATTGTATAAAATTCAATAGCAATTTTTAAGTAAAATAAAACACTTATGACAAATTTTCAAAATATTGTCATTAATAAAATAAAATAATTTGATGAAAAAATAATTTAAAAAATAGAAAAATTCCTGTTAAAGTAAAAACAAGCCCAGAGAGCCTAGTATCACTATGGTTATTTAATTGTAGTCAGACAGTGCTAGCCAATACATCCACAAAGAAAACAATCTAAAAGAAAGGCAGTAGCAAGAATATCATCAATCCTAGAATATATAATTTTCTATCTACAGAGCCCAGGAGAATGAATTCAAGAATTATTTTAATAATTATAGATTACAATGAGGTGGCTGAGTAAAAAATCAGACATTCAAATCAAAAACCTTTTTAGATTAAAAGCTACGTAGCTAATAGATTGGAAAAAACATTCATCATATGAATAAAAATGTAATTTACCTTGAATAAACTTAAGGTTTGTGTGAAAAAACATACATACACACAATTTTCTGTGCACATACACGCTTGCACATGCATTCCCATAATTATTTGGAAACTTTATAAAAGGATTTGAGTAAATGGCAAATGGTGACACATCATTTAATGTATTGGAAGACTCAATGTTGTAAAGATGTAAATTATAATCAAACTTCTACACATTTAACACTAGTCTAAGAAACATTTAGTTACAGGCTTTCATAAAAAAAAGATTATATGCATGTTATCCTAAAATTAATCTGCCAGTCTGAATGAGTGAGATGAGCCATTAAGTAGTTTGCAAATGAAAGGAATAAACTGAGGGTTAAAGTACCTCATCTAGTTAAAAGTCACCCAGTGGATCAGTTATTCTGGGGTCTGGTATACAGTGGCCCTCTTCTCACAGCTCCACTAGGCAGTGCCCCAGCAGGGACTCTGTGTGGGTGTTCTATCCCCACATTTCCCTTCTGCTCTGCCCTAGCACAGCTTCTCCATCATGGTCACATCCCTGCATCAAACTTCTGCCTGGACATCCAGGCATTTCCATACATCCTCTGAAATCTAGGTGGAGGTTCCCAAACCTCAATTCTTGACTGCTATGCACCTTCAAGCTCAACACTACATGGAAGTTGCCAAGGCTTGGGTATTGTACCCTCCGAAGCCAAGGTCTGAGCTGTACCTTGGACTCTTTTAGCCACAGCTAGGGCAGCTGGGATGCAGAGCACCAAGTCCCTAGGCTGCATAAAAGAGGGGGGTCCTGGGCCCAACTCACAAAACCAGTTTTTTTCCTCCTAGGCCTCCGGTCCTGTGATGAGAGGGGCTGCTGCAAAGATCTCTGACATGCCCTGGAGACATTTTTCTCGTTGTCTTGGCGACTAACATTTGGCTCCTTGTTGCTCATGCAAATTTCTGCAGTAGGCTTGAACTCCTCCTCGGAAAATGAGTTTTTCTTTTCTATCACATCATCAGGCTGCAAATTTTCTAAACATTTATGTTTTGCTTCCCTTTTAAACTTAGGTTTTAATTCCAAACCACATCTTTGTGAATACATAAAACTGCATGCTTTTAACAGCACCCAAATCACCTTTGAACACTTTGCTTCTTAGAATTTTTTTCTGCCAGATGCCCTAAATTATCTCTCAAGTTCAAAAATCCACAAGTCTCTATGTCAGGGGCAAAATACCACCAGTCTCTTTGCTAAAACACAGCAAGAGTCACCTTTATTCCTGTTCCCAACAAGTCACTTGCAAAGAAAAAAAAAAATATTGACCACCCTATCTATTATTATACACAGGGTTTTCCCTTATTTTATCTCAGCTTTGCTTTTACCCTTCATAGCACTGACTATGAATTACAATGACCTTATTTATTTGTCTGGTTTCCCTTCTCTTTTCTTTCTATGTCCACTTTTTTCTTTGCTTTCCTTCTTTCACTGTCTTTGTTGCAGTTCCTGCAAACCAGATAATGCATTCTTCTTATTCACTGTGTATGGAATTAATAGTTCAGTGTCTAGTACACAGTAGGAAATTATGCATATTTTTTGAATGAATGGTGGATGGAAGAATAATAGGATGAATATGTGAATAAAGTGAAATGGAGGGCCATGAAAAGACTGGATACAAGAGAAAAAAAGGAGATGAAAAAAGGAGTCTGAGGCAAGTCTAGTTATGAGAAAAAATTCAATATGAAATGCACATTACTAAAAAAACACACACTTTTTTTCCCCAAGGATACTAATGAATTTAATGTAGAAATTGTGCAGCTTAAGGAGCTCATCAAATTGAAAAGAGAATCACAGAACAGAGTTTACTTCAAATCACCTGGTTAACTGGCAGAATAAAATTATCATAGTAATTTTTGGATTAAAAAGAGCTATAATGTAATTGATTGCTTTATTCTGTTGGTAACTATTTCCTCTGAAAATCTCGTATATTTAAAAAAATAGCCAAATTAAAACCAAGTATATTCCAGAACACAGAATTTCTATACTTTGAGTTAAATGCAATTAAGTTATTATATGATTTTTACATGTACAAATTTTGTTGAATTTTAAAATTGATTCTTGTAATTTATGTTTTTAATATAAATAATATTTTCTGTGAATCATAATTCCTTGATTCCATAAGCCACACGTTAAAGTTTTTTTCACTCTTTTGTGCTGGCTAGAACTTACAGTACAATTTCAAGAAAAGCAAGCATCTTTGTCTTTCCATTTTTAAGAAAGCAAATTTATTACTTCACCCCATATTTGATGAAATGTTTTTTTTAAATTTCTAATGTGCAATATGAATGTGAGTCCTAAGAGTGGTATCATAAATTATTGTCTGCTATACTTAAAAGGCTTGTGCATTTATTCTTTTATGTTTTTTTTTTAAATTAATGTGTTGAATTCTCTAAGATGTAAATTTACTTTAAATTTCTGAAATAACCCCAACTTTACTTTGATGCTTAATCTATTTGCTTGGTTGTTAGTAACTTTTTAAATGCTCTCCCAAGTAAAATATTATGAAAATGTCAGCATAAATCACAATTTTATGTAACGCATTATTTATAGAGGCTTTCATGAATATATTCAACCACGTGTGAAGAACTATTCATCAATGAACTTTTGATGAAATAAAAAAGAATAATTTGCAATTTTTATAAAGAATAGAACCATCACAAAGCTAGATTCAAGGGGATGGCTTTGAATAAAGGGCTTGAGATAGTCTTCGCAACCCATTATTTTATAGTCAGTAGTATCTTTAAAGGCATTGGATCTTGTAAATGCTTAATAATTTCTCAATCTTATAAAATTTAAATGTAAAGTAACCTAGTAATAGGCAAAAAAACTGGTGAAAGAGTTAATTATGCAACCTATAAAAAGAAAATGGGAGCCACTGTGAAAATCCTATCCATTATACTTTAGCGTGTGTTTTTAAAAGTATGTTAGATCTAATATTTTTTAAAAAGAGTGTAATGCTTTGATAGTGAGCGTCAAAGACATATGATAAAACTTGCTTAGAAATTAAGATAAAATTAATATTTTATCTATTTGGAAAGAAAGAAAAAATTACGAACTTGTAAATACTATTATTTGTATAATTTTATAGAATAGTCTTTTCAAAAATATACTTTTTCTATTAAACTGAATTTATTTTTAGTAAAAATCAGTTAATATGTTTAACTCTGAAAACATATCCATTATTTGCAACATTCTTATTTTTAAATATTCCTATTTTTCTTTAAATTCTGGTGTCACTTCAGTTGGCTTAGTCTAAATTAAAATATGTGCTTGTAAATTTTCCAAATATTATACAACCAACTTCTAACCCCTTGGGTTTTTACCATTCTCCTCCCTAACCTAATGGTCTTATGTTATTTTCTTCAGGATGAATGCATTGCTGGAAAGGCTTTCCTTTAATTACTGACCTTGAACTGTGGAATGCATTAGAGATGAGAGAAAAGCTTATGTGTCTGAAATGTTGCACAGCTGTCATTTTCTTTAAGATAAATTAATGAGCATTGCTGTTTAGACACCTGGGTTATAGTTCCTGCTCTGTTACCAACCAGCTGAGTGACATTGATCGAAGCCCACATGGGACAGCAGTGCCTCATCTCTAACATTAAATATTTGTACTAAATTATCTCTGAGAGCCTTAAATTTTTTATGGTTTTAATTATCAGCTTCATTTATTTTTTAGCTTCCCCTCTTTTGACTGCCTTGTGACTGTTGACACCTGCATTTCTGTTGAAATATCATACAGAATAATAAATCAAACTCAAATTTATAATTTTTGCTGATCAGGGAGCTATGGTAAATAACACTGAATGTGAACAATATTGAAATTAATAGATAATAGCCAGCCTTTGTATTATCTGTGGTTATAATGTATAAAAGCTAAGTCTTGCTTGTAATGCCAGATCTTCACGGTAAAATTATTTTACATTAGATACATACTAGCTCAGTTTATAAATTAACCTCTGGCCATAAAGACTAAAGTAGCCATATGAGGACTTAGGTGTTTTTCTGTTCGTAATTTAGGTATTTAAAAACAGTATAACTATTGTCTCGCCATCTCAAATAGGTGTAAATTTTGTGTCTTATGTATTCATGTAAACACTTAAAACATACATGGTGATTGTACAATTTCTTCTTGTCTCCCTTGGTTAGATGAAAAGCCAAAATGGTAGGGATTATATATGATGAATCAATTTCTTCAATATCTAGGGAAGTGTCTAGCCCGAACTAGAAACTTAAGAAATATTTATTGAATAAATAAACAAAAATCCATTAATCCACTTCATTAATAACTTAGTGATACTATCCTGATCTTATTTCAAATATATATAGTGAAAATATATGTGAATGCCAAATTGATCATTTTGTAGTGTCATATTTGCATAAATAATGGCTTTTTACTAATAAAAGCTACTAATAATTAGTAAACAATAATTTTATTAATTAAATGTTTCTTAAATAAATGATATTAATGAAAGTAAACAAACGTTTCTATAGCCCTTACTAAATGCCAGGTACTGTATATATATATATATATATATATATATATACATATATATATATATATATATATACAGTACCTGGCATTTAGTAAGGGCTATAGAATATATATATATGCTCCTATAATCTTTTCATAGAATTTATAATCTTTTCATAAATTCTATGAGGTAGACATCATTGTTATCCCCATTTTATATATAATGTAAAAGAAGCATAGAGTGGTTAAGCCACCTACCCAATGTTACAGGTCTGTTAAGTGGTGGAGCCAGAATTTAAACCGAGGTCATTGGGATCTGGATCCCAGGTATTATGTTGCCGGTGTGCGGCAAGACACAGTCAATGCACATATTACAATGTGTGATTTGCTATAACAGAGGTGTGTCCAAACTCAAATGAAAACATAAGGCCTGGGGCTTTTAGAAGTTGCTTAAGAAGAGACAGTGAAGGTTTCACAGGGTCATTGACACTGGAACGTATTCTTGAAGAGAGACTAGGGAATTGCTGGGTGGAAGAAAAATATTACAGAGAGAGCAAACCAACTACATGAAGCAAAAAATAGCAGCAAAGCTAGAGGTAATGGTGGAAGGAAGCCAGGATATTTCATGTCTCTGTTCCCTTGACTACCTGTCATAGAGTTGTAAGTATCGGAATAATATTAGATTTAGATTTATAATGTAATAAGATAGAACTTGATGTGGATGAACTGGATATAATTAACATAAAAGGAATGAAAAACTACCGTAAGATAAAAAATAGTTAAGAAAATAAGTCGTGAATGGCTGAGTTGGGCTGGCTTTAGTGAAGAAATATACAAAAAGATATGTTTAATATAAAGACACCAGAAATAAAGTTAATTGAACTTAATGACCAATATAATTTTGGAGAGTTGTGGGGGGGGGGTACAAATAGAAAGGATAGTCAAGATGACTCAGTATTATTTGGATAATTTGTAGAGTTCCTAGGCAGGATGAGAAACACTGGAGGAGGGAGAAGGCATTTAAAGAAAACAAAATAAATACTTTCAATTTGAAAATGTTCGCAGTGGGATGGCATTAGATGTAACTCTTTCCTAAAAGAGATCTTAGCTTGAGAAATAGTTTTAGAAGAAAACCATTTAAAACGGTAGGAAGGGAACAATCAGAGCTCATTGAAGACAAGAAATGAAGTAATTGGCTCAGTGTAACAAACCTTTTCTTCTCAGAAAGCGTATTTACGCCCTTGAAAATTATTGAGAACTCAAAACATTTTTTTGCACATATGGTTCATGTAGATTACTATTTACCATATTAGAAATTAAAACAGAAATTTTAATGTTTATAATTATTAAAATAATAAATTCATTACTTCTAATTTAACATGAAAATAACTATATTATTTAAAACAAAACATAAGAATGGCATTGTGATATTATACTATTTGCAAATCTCTTCACTATCTGATTTAATAGAAGATGGCTCGACTTTTATGTATCTACATTTGCTTTTGTATTAGTTTATTCTCACACTGATGACAAACATATACCCGAGACTAAGAAAATAGGTTTAATGGATTCCATGTGGCTGGGAAGGCCACTGTCACGGCAGAAGGCTAAAGGCGTTTCTTATGTGGTGGCAGCAAGAAACAATGAGAAAGAAGTGAAAGTGGAAATCCTTAGAAAACCATCAGATCTCATGAGACTTACTATACCATGAGAACAGTATGAGGAAACTAATGATTCAATTATCTCCCACCAGGTTCCTCCCAAAACATGTGGGAATTACGGAAGTACAATTCAAGATGAGATCTGGGTGTGGACACAGAGCTAAACCATATCAAGTTTATTGCAATATATCAGTTTGTTTGAAGTATATAAAGAAAATCCAGGTTACACAGATGTGTAATTGAAAAAGAGGGGAGGATTTTATAGCCTGTTTGGATTATTATAGATATTATTTTTTTAATATTATGCAAAAATTTGATGATGGTAACTTCTTTCTTTTTAAATATATATATATATATATATATATTATTGCACTTTAGGTTCTGGGCAATGCAGAATATACAGGATTGTTGCGTAGGTACATACATGGCAATGTGGTTTGCTGTCTCTATCCCATCACCTATATGTGGCATTTCTCCCCATGTTATCTCTCCCCAACTCCCTATCCCCCACTGTCCCTCCCCTAGTCCCCCCGACAGACCCCAGGATGTGATGTTCCCCTCCCTGAGTCCATGTGTTCTCATTGTTCAACATCCACCTATGAGTGAGAACATGCAGTGTTTGATTCTCTGTTCTTGTGTCAGTTGGCTGAGAATGATGGTTTCCAGATTCATCCATGTCCCTACAAAGGACGGGATCTCATCGTTTCTTATGGCCGCATAGTATTCCATGGTGTATATGTGCCAAATTTTCCTTGTCCAGTCTATCACTGATGGCATTTGGGTTGGTTCCAGGTCTTTGCTATTGTAAACAGTGCTGCAATATACATACATGTGCATGTGTCCTTATAATAGAACTATTTATAATCCTTTGGATATATACCCAGTAATGGGATTGCTGGGTGAAACAGGATTTCTATTTCTAGGTCTTTGAGGAATCGCCACACTGTCTTCTACAATGATTGAACTAATTTACACTCCCACCAACAGTATAAAAGTGTTCCTATTTCTCCACATCCTCTCCAGCATCTGTTGTCTCCGGACTTTTTAATGATAGCTATTCTAATTGGTGTAAGATGGTATCTCAGTGTGGTTTTGACTTGCATCTCTCTAATAACCAGTGATGGATGATGGTAACTTATTAAAGTTTATCTGAAATGTGTAATATAAAACCACATCAATTAATTTTTACTTTCATTAAAATTACCTATGCATGATTTTGTACCATGATAAATTGGCCATTTTGAAAATATTGGTTTACTGAGATATACCAATCTTACAATGTTGACACATTTTATTATGTAATATCAAGATGTCTTATCAGAGATGTCTTTTAATCATTGAGAAGCATCAAGCTTACAGTAGTGTGTATTTCCAGAAATTCTTATTTTCACTGGAAAACTTGAATGTTATCATTGGCAATAAAAACTATCATCTGTTTTTTTTATAAGCAACAAGCTCATGTCATTAATTTTTGAGAATATGTCTGCTCTGAAAATACTCATGTATGAAAAAATGTAGCTTGTTTGTCATTTGTTATATCAGGGAAAATGATATACCTTGAAGGAAACAGCTAATTCAGTTCACAGCTCATACAATTGTATGGTGGACATATGTCAGTCATTTGATTTCTGACACCTTTTTGTGGTGAAAAAAATTTCCCAGTTATATAAGCTTTGTTAGGGAGCAAAAAACTGTCTTTCCATACAGTAACTGGGAATGATAGACATTTGCTGTCCCACACACTCAATCTCGCTTTCAGCTGAACCACAGACATTTAATTTATACTTTTCTAATCAACTGACTTCTTCCAGATTTTGACTGCATAGCTTATGACAGAGCAAAATTAGGGAGCTCGTTCAGGGACACTAAACACACTTCTGGTAGTGAAACTTCAAAGTAGCATTCCTGGCACAGAAGTTAAAGAACTTGAGTGCTGATACAGGTAAGATTTGTAAAAAAGAAAATTAAAAAAGGAATCTTTGCCACTAAAGTTGCTGATGTATAATTTATGGCTGCTAATACCTGGCTATAGCAATTATTTCTTCATCAGTGAATTCTGCTCATAGTTTTGGGAAATATTTCTGGAAGCTTAGTATTTGATCCTGACTTCTAGTCTCCCTAGAAATTCTATGAGCTACTGGGTATCCATCAACAGTGTCCATGTCTGTTATCTGTAATCAAAATTCTGGGGAACAAAATATCTCATATTGTTGTGAACTTAAATGAGATGAGTTATTCATAGAGCTTGGAAAAATTTCTCCTTTATAAATAAATAAATAAGTACAAATTGGATAATTAAACTGAAAGATGAGCCTCCGTTCCTTTGCTTCCCTGTATTCTTTCCAGTTACATCACCCTGATTACATCAAAGCAAGTAGTGAAGTAGGTATGGATTAATGAATGCTTCTTTTGTTTGTATTCAGTGGCTATAATACAGATTATTTCAAATAGTAGGCACCTAGACGGTACTACATTAGGACTTTATAACTTAAACTATCCAGAACAGTGGTAAGACTAAAGGTAAAATATTACATTAAAAAATTGTGAAAATAGTTGATGATTCAAAAGCAAGATGTATTAGTTCATTTTCATGCCATTAATAAAGACATTCCTAAGACTGGGTAATTTACAAAAGAAAGAGGTTTAATTTACTCACAGTTCTGCAGGGGTAGGGAGGCCTCAGGAAACCTACAATCATGACAGAAGAGAAAGCAAACATGTCCTTCTTCACATGATGGCAGGAAGGAGAAGAATGAATGATGCGGGGGAAAAACCCTTATGAAACCATTAGATCTTGTGAAACCTCACTCATTATCACAAGGAGAGCATGGAGTAACAATCTCTCTGATTAAATTACCTCCCACTGGTCCCTCCTATGACACATGAGGATTATGGGAACTACAACTCAAGATGAAATATGGGCGGGGACACAGACAAACTATATCACAAGAAAGTAATTAGTTCATTGACATGAAAGATAAGTGCTCTCTCTCTTTTTTATAATGGATATAAATGGAAGTTCATCCATTGATACTATAAAAACAAAAAGTACAGAATATATGATGTTAGAAGGAGAAAGAAGGGGGAAAATGGAAACATGAAAATAATGATAAAGGAGGGAAGCAATGAAAGAGCCCCCAAAATGCAGAAATGCCTGCTTCTCTGGTCTTAGTCCACCAGTCTACATTTGAATCCTTCCTGCAGGCTGACGTTTGGCCAATGGGTGTGTCTAGTTTCCCATTTGTAGGTGGTCCTTAAATTTTATGCCTTAAGCCTTCAAGCAACCTAAACATTAGAATACACATTGACACCCACATTGTTTTTCACATGCCTCATTGAGACAATTGTGACCCATCTTCAGGTGGCTGCTCCAACAGCCAACAGTTTCATATAAAAGTTTCGCCATGTTAGAATAGCCAGGTTTCTGTAATCCTGTAGTTTGGAATTTCATGACAGATAATGCCTTGCTAGAATCCCGGTAGCCTGTAGGGAATTTTATTTTTATTTTTATTATTTTATGGAAAGGAAAAATGAAAATACTGAGAGAGATAATATGAAAATGACTCACAAACTGATATCAACTGCGAAAAATTGGAAATCATTAAACATGCCAAAAAGAGGGAGATTTTATCCTCTGAGATGATCCATGAATTTAAATTAGTTAACAGGTTTCAATCACTGAGAAAATACATCAAACTAAATAATTAGATCAAGTAAATGGAAATATTTTGACAATATCTGGGTATAAAATTCAGGTGTGATTAGAATCTTAATGATATTTTATTTCTTTGAGAACAAAAATTGTTTTTCTATCATGTAAGTCTTATTGGACTTTGAAGTTAGTTCATGTTTTCAGAAATGAACCATGTAAGAAAAAAGAAAACATGCTGTGCTGCTTTCTCTATCTTGTGTATACCACCTTCTACACAGCATGGTCTCCTTCACCAAGATACTGGAGCTGTGTCTTATTTATTTTTATGTTCCATTTAAAACTTTTATTTTCATTTAATCAGAGTCTTGCTGTGTTGTCCAGGCTAGAGTGCAGTGGCACTCTGGGCGCAAGTGATTTTTCCACTTCAGTCTCCTGAGTAGCTGGGACTGCAGGTGCCTGTCCCTGCAAAATTAGACACCTGTCTAATTTTGTTTTTATGTTTTTGTACCAACATTTCCCTATATTGTCCGGACCAGTTTTGAACTTCTGAGCTTAAGCAATCCTCCTGCCTTGGCTTCTCAAAATATTGGAATTATAGGCATAAGCTTCCATCATCTGGCCCCCATTTAGAATTTAACAAATACTTCGTTTATAGATGTTATTGAATAAATGTTTTAAAACAGAAATGAATTGTGAAGTAACATAATATACCTTGGATACTAAATAAATTAATTCAATAATCAAGTTGCCTCAAAGAGGTATTAAACCAAATACTTGAATGGGTTAAGTCATGGCAGCTCGGACCTATGGTGGCTGGTACAGAAGCTAGGATTAAAGTGTACATTTTGGAAATCAACTGACCTGAATAGGAGCCATTACAAATTCTAAAACAATTCACAAAGCATTTTTTAAAAATGTACGTAACAAATTAGCAAAAGAAAAAAATCACGGAAGTGCTAGAAATTTCTTATTGGTAAAATTAATGTAAAAGTACCTAAAAATAGTTTGAGCTCTTGAATACAAAAAGCCTCCTCCACAAGAAGCAAAACAGACTTTCTCCCATATATAATGCTTAGCAGAGTTCTTCATGAGAGCTGAATACTTTTTGCTGTGTCAGGCCATTTATTCACTTTCATTTTGAGTCATATTCCTTTAAGTGATGCAGAATTTACATATGTTTCCTCATTCAAATGTGTCATTAAGATGCAGGCTATGTTACAAGGTTTGGAAATGATCTTCAGACATCTGTCTCTGGAACACTTAAGGAGATAGCTGCTCTAAACAGACTTTGGACACCTGTCATTAGAATACATTCCTGATGCTCACCATTTGCCTGAATAATAATTTAAAAGTGGAATTGTATTATTGTAGGAATGAGGTCAGTTGTGTCAAGTTTATGGAAACAGTTGAACACACATCCAGCATCTCTAGGGAGCAACTTTCCAGTTTTGCATTGTCATCGCTACCAAGAATCTCATAGCACATTCCAGAAAAAAAGAGATGAAGGAATGGGGGTTGATCTAAAAATCCAAAATATTGATACAAGACAAGAGGATTTGATCTAGGTCCAATTTATAGTATCTTCATTGGTCTGATCTGGCTAGAAAAAGTGGGGAGGGAGGGAGGAGAGCAATAGTAGATTTAAAATGTATAGAAATTTTTAAAAAATATAATAATCTGTAATTTCATTAGAAAAAATACTGCATAGACACAAAAGACTCTGTGAATTTGTGTGCCTGAATTACTGATTATCAAAACTATGGAAAAAGCTGAAACATTAGCCTAAACTGGTGATTAAACCCTCTAAGCCAGTTGTTATCGATTGTATTCATTTCTTATCACAGCTGTAACAAATTATCACATACCTAACATCTTAAAACCATATCTATTTATCACAGCTCTGCAGGTCAGATGTCTGAGTGGGCTTAACTGCATTCTCTGCTTAGGGTCTCACAATGCTAGAATGGCTATGCCAACCTGGCTCTTACTTAGAGGCTCTGGGGGAATAAATCTTTCAAGCTCATTAAAATTCAGCTCCGTGCTATGGTAGGACTGTGGTCCTTCTTTCCTTACTGGCATATTTTAGCTTCATAAGATCATCTGTGTCGCTTCTCACATGGCCCTCTTTACTTTCAAATCCAGCAAGGGAACAGCAAATTCTTCCCAAAGTTTAAATCTTCCTGATTTCTTTTTTTGTCTTCAGCTGTTTTTAAGAGCTCACCTGATTAGAACAGGACCATTCAGATAATCACCCTATGATAGGGGCAGCTGTGCCATATAACAACCTAATCAGGGGTGATATTCCTTAGAATTAGGTTCCTAGAGTTAGGACTGGAGATAGCATTCTGCCCATCACATCTCTTGTGGAGGAATTGAAGACATGCAGCAGCAGCTACCTTATTTCATACTTGTTTTTCTTCCTAGTTCTCCAGTGCCAGAGATATGATACCAGCTAATGTATTCCCCCATCTCCACCAGCTTCCCATCTCTAGTGGTGAACGTTTTAACTACTTAGCAATTGCATCATTAACAACATTTGGAGTCCATCTATTATTAGTGAGGATTTACTCATTGTTGGTTGGGTGGTGAGTGTTCCAGCAATCAAATCCAGTTTTATGGTCTGCTGCTCAGAAACATTTCTGGCATCTACTGCTTTAGAAGGGCTTTACAAGGAATAGATTCTGAGAAGGTTATTGAATTCAGAGATTTTATTGGGAAGTGCTCTCAAGAGATCTACCTGTTAGGAAATAGGGAAAATAGAAATGGGAAAAGAAAGAAGTTGGTTTGCAATGCAGTGGCAAATGGAGTCTCAGTTGAACCTGGAGCAACTTCTACAGCTGGTGGTCTTTGAAGACCTGTTGGCTGGGCCTTTACATCCCCACATCAGCCAGGACTGGGAGGTAATTCCCTGCAACAGTGAGCAATTCCCAGTGGGGTATCAACTGCAAGCCACGGTAGCTGGTAAGGCAGAGCACTACAGTAGCTATGCCAGTACCAGTGTGATATTATCTTTGCTCACCTGGAAGATTCCTGAGTTCTGTTCCAAAATCACTATGATGCCTCTAAGACAAAATATACTTGCTATTAAAATGCTTACTTTATAAGAAAGCAACAGTGCCTAATACTTGGTTGGCATTAGGATAGACAGAGAACAAATAATCATCATCATAATAAAGATGTCATAATTGTTTTAAATCGTATCATTTCTGGCAATAATCTGGCATTTAAGTATTGGGTCCTTTACTGCTAAATGGAAAAATTCTTCTTCCTCCTAATCCCACCCACTAAACTGAATAAATATCACTTTCCAACAGAGCCAGTGTTTGCTTTATATTTAAACTTGGTAGGATGTAATGACTTGGTAGAGAAAAGACCTTCAGTGCTAGCGAGCTTTCTCCTTTTCTCTTCCATGTGATCTTGAAGTGTTCATTTGATCTTTCATGCTAATTTTTAAAATGAAAATATTAGAATAATCTTTAATGTTCTTTCCAAGCTGGAAACTATCAGCTAGGGAGTTGGTTTTATTCCTTTTGTGAAAGATTCTTCCCCCTTGAGCTTGCATTTCCCAATCTGTTTTCTCCATTTGTCATCTTCACCACTTGAGCAGCCCTGACTTGAAATATAAGGCCACCCCCATACAAGCTGTTCTGATCCTCCAAGCTGTCCACTCTCCTCTGTATCACTCAGTGGTGTGTGTGTGCCTGTGTGTGTGTGTGTGTGTGTGTGTGTGTGTGTGTGATTTGCATATCCTGGCAATAGAAATTCACAGCATTCTTGAGCTAGCATCTCATGTAGCCATAGGAGGGTTGAGAAGCTCTAAAAGGAGAAAGCTTCCGACCATGAATATAAAAGATATTTTTATATTACATAGACAAACAGGTTTTGTTTTCCAAAGTGGTTCATTGGGACCCTAAGAGTTTGACTCATATCTTTGACTCTGACGAATGTTGAGGGAATTCACTGGCTCCCAAGGGAAGGGCTTGCCTTGGCTCTGCCTGCCAGAATTCCTGTGCTAGGGCTGGAACAGACGTCTTCGTGGAGGTGTCTATGCTGCTGTGTTCCTTCCCACTCGCTTCCCTTCCAATCATTTGTTGCTTTCTCTTATGATTGGAAAAAATGCATTTATAAGTTAGAAATAATTATACCACCTAGAGGTGAACACTGGTAACATTTCAATGTGCTTTTAGTATGACGTTTTATCATACACTCGGTTCTTAGATTGCATCACCAAATGTCTGAACCTTAGGCGATATCACTCTTAATTTGGAATTATTTTTATTGTTTCAGAAAAAGACAGTTCTGTGTTAAATCTACGTTGAGAAATTCAGTTTGAGCTGGCATCTAATGCTACCTTGCTTTGGAAACAAATTCCTCCTTTTTGAACTAGGTACTACATCAATACCAGGCACTCCACGCTTCCTGATTATCAGGTAACATGCCTCTGACTTAATATACTGCTAAATAACTCAGCTCCCTAAAGACTAGTTTTCTGCTTTTTGTTTTGCTTCATTTTTGTTTTTTGTATATTATTTTTTCCGATTTAGTGGGCTTAAACTGACCAAAAATTGTATACATATAAAGTGCATCATTTGACATTTGGATAGTCATGCAGACTGTGAAATGATCACCACAATCAAACCAGTTAACAATCCACCACCTCAAATAGTTACGTGTGTGTGTGTGTGTGTGTGTGTGTGGTGGGGGCAGGGGGTTGGGAATATAGTACACTTAATATTTACCCTCCTAGCAAATTTAAATATATAATACAGCATTGTTAACTATAGTCCTAGGTTTGTTTTTCCTTGTGCATCCGGGGTTCAAGTCCTAAGGCATCCCATGTTGGGGACCTTGCATTATACTGCTTAACCACATGGATACTGACTGCCATCCTAGTATTTTGTCTCAGTGCTTTGTATAAACTAATTACTTTTCCAAATAATAGGGACAGTAATTAAAATAAATGTAAATTATTTCTGATCTCTGAAGCTCATTATCTAATGAGACACAAAAACATTATAAAATGAAAAGTCCTATACAGTGAGAAGTACCTAACTTAATATGTCTATCTTCCATGCTTATCTTATAAATTAATTCAGTAAATTGATAACCACAAAAGATAATAGTTGTAGAATGGAATGCTTTTAAGAATAGAAGCATAACAGTTCTATGGAAGATAGGAGTTGGAAGAAGTGAGAGAGAGAGGAGGTAACACAGATGTAATTCACCTAAAATAAGGGGGAATCAGGCACAAAGTCTAATAATTTAGAGGGAATAGCAGGTTAAACACATCAAGTAGATCAATAAATTTAAGCAAGAGAGAAACTAAAAGTGAAAATATAACTAGCAGAGAGTGAAGAATATGGCAAAAGTCAGTTTATGTGAATGGGGATCCTCATGTTTCATAGATGGAGACAACAGATACTGTTGAAATTGATAAATCATGACTAGAGACATAAGCATTGTATCTACAGTTTGGAAAGGAAGCACTGGAAAGAATTTGACAGAAATGTTTAAAATGGGCCCTGAAGATTGGGATCAGGGCTGGCTCTCTGCACAGGAAAGAAGACTAAAACTTTTTATTTGATATCATCCTCCTCTGCCATTTTGTTTTCAGATTTATGTATTACATTTAAATTGTTACTGATGTATTCAATTAGATTATAAAATACTTTTTAAAATTTGGAAAAATTTAGGAGCACAAATATCTAAATTTGAAATCAGATTACTTGAGAAGAAAGAATTTCCAATCCCTGTTGTGGATACTCTCATCAGTTATGTTTTTCAATGACAGAAATTGAGGCTGGACAATTTCACTTAAGTAGTTTAAAGTTTAAAAGATAATGAGGAGCATTTGTATTCCGTCCTCTCTGAAGTCATATTCTGTAGTCCCCAAACAGCCTTAAAGAGGCTGAGAAGTCAAATATTTGCTTGCATGTTTCTTATCATTATGTAAAGCTATCTAACATGGTTCTAGCCAACTACATGTTAATATAATTACAAGGGGGCTTCTTAGAAAGCTTTTACATTCTTGTTGAACAGAACTCATGTCACTGAGCATTTTTGTCCTCTCGTTCTGTTATTCTAGAATATAGGTGTAGTAACTAGAGCTTGGTTCCTACCTTGATGCTCTACGGGAAAGACCAAAAGCATAAAAACGCTAGTGGCCTTGACATTTTTTAGCTTTTGAAGCAATGTCATCAGCCTCTTCCTTTTAACCATCACACTGTCACATGAGATGTAATTTGTTGTAGTTTGTGATTAAACCACTATAGAGTAAATACGCTTATACTTGCAGCTGAAAGTCTTATGCATGACTGAAGGACTACATGAAATATATAGAGAGAAAGAGTTCTATTGATATCACCAAAGTTCTGGTATCCAACTATCCATAAAATCAGTTTTACCTCTAGGCTTTTTCACTTTCATGAGTCTCCCTCCCCTGCTTTCTAATATGCTTAGGTTATTCTGAATTAGGCTGTATCTATTCAATTGTGAGTAAAAAACCCCAGTGAACACAGAAGTTGATAGGTCAACAGTATTTTTTTTTATAGGATGGAAGGTAGTTGTACAATGGAAGGGGTATGCATTAACAATGGTAACTACAGTGTATGGAGTATTTCTGAGTTAAGAATTAATGTAGGGGATGAATAAATATCTGATTCCCACCTATGAAATTGATTTAAATAAGTCCCAATTCAGACCATATTAAGGCTAGAACTTTAAAAGACAACATTTTTTTTTTAAAAAAAACTCAAGAGTTTGTCATTTTTACCTACCTTCTTCTGTTAATCTGTTCCTGCAATAGAGGACATGCTTCAATTTCAGGAGCTGGCTCCTGCAATAATTGGACACACCTCAATTCAAGGAAGATGCCAAAGTCAACCATTCAAACAAGGCTATTTGATGCTTAAGATTCAGGAAAACTCAAGAGGTTTCCATTTTATTTTATTTTTTAACAATTATTTCAGTTTTAGAACGATGAGCAAGTAAATTGATGATACTAATACCATTAAAAAAATACACACATACATCTCAGAATTTGGGAAACAATGTAAATTTAAGGATGCTTTTGTACCCTAAAAGCTGAATGTTTTATACAATTTAACATTAATCTAAAATCACCATTGATCTATATATTTATGCTTGCTTATAACATACTTGTTAAAATATTTTTAAAAGTTTTAATATATATAAATATATAAATAAATATAAAAGAGTAGAAATGATTAAACTCAGGATAGAGAAATTTTATCAGCTTTTGTTTGAGAGCCAAAAAAATTGAAAAACAATGATTTCGGTACAAATGAAGCAAAGGAAACAAACCGAAAAATGTGTTCCCTTCTCTAACTGCTGAACAGACAGACAAACACCATATTGCCTGGATTTCACCACCCCACATTCTTAAAAAGCCAAACTCATCATTAGAGTCATATTTTCCTAGTTCTGAGAGCCTCATAAAAGCCCATCTGAAGGCCAACGTGGCCATTTTGCCTCCTCTCCACATTTCAGGAAGCCTGAGATGGAGACAGTCGTGCAATTAGCAGGATGGGAGAAATCACATTCTCTATCTTATACTAAAGACGGAGAAGGGCGCTAAATCCAGTCCACCACCTATTTTTGGAGTAAAGATATATTGTTTTATTGGAACACATCCACACCTCCACACCCATTCTTTACACATTGTCTGTGACTACTTTAGTGCTTTCATGGTAGAATTGAGTTGTGACAGAGACCATATGGCCCCCAGAGCCTAAAATATTTACTCTCTGGCCTTTTAAAAATTATCTGCCAACATCTAAACTAAAGGAACACTATACACTCCTTACCAAAACAGAATGAAGTGCCCACCTTGTTAGGGATCAAGAGTCATAAGGCAGGAGCAAACTACTCTGTTCCATTACAGGGATCCTCAGAAAGAGAATCCAAAAGGCAGACAAGCCAAGCGTTAGGAGAAAGGATGCAGTGAAGAGAAAATACTTAAGGCTGGAGTACAAATTCAGGAAGTATGAATTGTAAATTACTTTGTTTATCTTCCTTAGTAAAACATGAAGTCTAAAGTATGTAAAGTGATTCTCAACCCATTCAGAGTTCCATTGTCAAAGAAAGAAAAAGAAACCCACAAATATGAGAAAGAGTAGCTAGTGATAGTCCAACCCCCAGTGCGATTCTTACTCCTTCCAGTCACCTCAAAGTTAGTGGGATGGTTTATTGGTACATAGCCCAAGAAGAAAATCCTTGCTCAAGTCATGTTAAAATATGAAAATGGAAGTCAATTAAAAAAAATGAAATTTCTCCCCAAACTTTTTCACCTTCCTCCCCTAAATCTTGCCTGTGGCAGTGAGGTGGGCTCTTATTCCCCTAATAAAAATGTATAGACCAGTGGACACAGAGAAAATTTATCTCTTTCTGGTTTTGTATAAATGTGTTTTCAAGTTACTCTATTTATTATTATTACGTAAGTCAAAAAAATTAGGAGCATTCATGATGTGGGACCATAAGCATCTATGCTTTACTACATTTTTAAAACCTATTTAAAGCTGTTTGTCTTTAAATATGGAGGATGTCTGTTAACTAGATTTTTGTTTAGGATATAGGCTTACATGAACTTTTGTGATCTTCTCTTTTATACGTCTGTTCGGCAAACATTTACTGTGCACCTATTGTGTGCCAGGCTTTGTCATAGATGCCTGAGGTATCAGTGAACAAAACAGAAGTCTTTCTGAATGGAGCTAACTTATATTCTATTGGTATAGACCGTAGACAACAAACATAATAAATAACTAAAACATATACTACATTAGAAATGGAAAACTACTGAAAAAATTGAAAAGATAAAAAAACATGATAAGGGAAATTGACATGTCCAATGTGGAGTGCATTTTTGCATTGCACGGTTGTTACAGACCCCACTGAGCGAGGCATCACTTGAGCAAATACTTGAAGGACTTAGCCATGAAAACAGGAATGTATAACTCATGGCCACTGCTGTAGCCACTTCTTAGTGAAAATCCTACTCACGGTATTTCAGCATTTCAGTTTTGAATCTGAGGAGCTTCATAGGACTCTCTCTTTCTTCAGGTTGTTTGAAATATTGCTATTGTGTTTCTAAGGGCATTTTAAAGTAACAGCCTCTGAGAGTTAAGTGAAACACAAAACGGGAAGAAATCAAAATCAGCACCTCCACATTTTTTTGGAGGGAAGATTGCATAAGATGTTATGCTGAAAATTAGAGAAACAGTTTTACACTCTTGATATAATGTATATTAGAATGTTTTCCATTACTGAAAAAAAAAATGATATTTTGTTACTCCAAAATGTAACCATAATGTGAAAAACTGATCTTAAGAACTGCCCCACATTATCCTCGTTAATACAAACAGAGCTAGAGATTGGAATCCATGAGTCCAGTTTTTCTTACAATTTTAAAAGTTAATGCTATATAAGTATTAACATACTAATGTACCAGACTTGAGTAATTTCAACAACTCACTACAGTTGATAGTAAGCTTTAAATTATGTAATGGGGTTATCATGACTAGGAGTCTTATCCTAATATTCCCGCCCTAAGGGAATGATACTTATCTAATAATTGATGTATTTAACAAAAAATATCTGTTTGACACTAGGGTTACTCAATGTTGAGATGCAGTTTTTCTCATAATTCTGAAGCTATATTTTAGTTGTTGACTGATTGTATCACATACTGAAAATGTTAACATAATATTCCTCCTGTAACAATCTGTAAGACCATGTTGATAGGACCAGTGTCCTGGGCATCCAGTATCTAGGAAAAGAGAGAACAGTGTGAATCACACTTTTCAGCTTTTGAGATAAAGATACACATACGCATCTTTAGATATTGCTTCTATGGGATGATTTTTTATTTTAAATAAAATAAATTATACTTCAGTTTTTAGTAATTAAATCTTAATCAAAGAATTGAATTGCTCATTTTAAATTATTTTTAATGACTCAAATCACCTGCTTTTAATGAAAAAATTCAGAGCTGCTATTTCAGAAAAAAAAGACTGTTGAGTTTTATTGTTATTATTTGATATTAAATTTAGTAAATTTACAAATTCAAAGACTTAATTCTTTCTTAAAATTAAATATTATGTTTACAAATCTTATTCTATTTATGGTCAGGTGACATTTTAAATCACTGTGATAATAAGTGGTATGGTATGCATCAATGTATATATAGTACAACACAGTACACAGAATCGTAAGCCCATCTACCTAACAGTTTTCAATATTCCATCTGATGAAGTGTTTCATGCTTTCAGATAATAATTTTAATTATGTCTTTGATATTTATTTAAATACTGCACGCTCATTAAGCCAGGCATATTGGACAGACATGGATCCATGCCTTTATTAAAACAATATTCACTGGGTACCTACTAGATTTCATGTACTATATGTGTCGAAGATGTCATTAAAAGGAATTGCCTGCCCAGATTGTTTACCACCTGTTAGCTGATCTAATACAATTAGTATATTCTTGGTAATATTAATAATTATTCAATAATTATAGGTAGGCCTATAGCCTTAATCTACTATAGGTAGAATAATGAGACCCAGGAAACATATGTTTTTATCATCATACAATTGGTAAAAATCCTATTTACGGAAAACAAGGATAAAAGGATAACTGTAACAATAGTAAACTTGTTTAATAAAAAATTGACCATTAATTTGAGAAAAGAACCATATGGCTGCTATTGTTTGTATTTGCCAGACAGAAAATTCTGGAAAATTTTGGAAAATTTTATTTCTTTTACCTCCCAGCTGCTGTGCAAGCCAGCTAATTTTGTCCATTTGCACACCTCCTCCCACATTAGCACCTCTATCTATGGGAAGAAACAAATAGAGCTGTTCCTACAACTAATTCCTTCCCTTAAGAATTATTTTACATATTTAGAATACATTTTTCTGGTAACTTGGATCCTAAGGATATCAATAAAGTCAGTCCACCCCAAATCTTTTTTTATTGTCTATAATTACACTGCCATGAATTTACTCTGCCATATGGCTTCAAGAGTGCCAGATAGGGCTCCAAGGCTAAGAACATATTTTTTCACCTGCTATATCACACATGAAATTATTGAAATAGAAATCCAAACAGTCTACTTTTCAAGTAGAAATTAAGTTGAAAGTACAGAGTCAGTTGATCTTTTCAAAGAAACAACTTCTTTTCCTCCATCGTTTATAATTTTCTGTTTCATTTATTTCCTCTCTGGTCTATATTAATTATTTTCTTTGGCTTACTTTGAGTTCAATTTCCTCAAATTTTTCTAGTTTCATGGAGTCAAAAATTGGGTTTGGATTATAGATCTTTATATTTAATGCAGGCATTTACAATTATACATTTTTCTTTAAGCACTATAAAATTTGTCATGTTGTATTACATTTTCATTCATCTCAAGTATTTTTTAATTTCTCTGGTGGTTTATATTTTGACTTATTAATTATTTAGGGTATGCTGATTAATTTTCACATAATTTTTATTTTCCCAAATTTCCTTTGTTATTAATTTCAAATATAATTTATTGTGATTGAACGAGATACTTTGTATTATTTCATTATATTCATTTGAGTATTGCTTTATTTTATAACATATGTTCTTTTCTTTTTTTCTTTAAATATTACTTTAAGGTCCAGGATACATATGCAGAGCATGTGGGTTTGTTACATAGGTAAACGTGTGCCATGGTGGTTTGCTACACCTATCAACCTGTCACCAAGGTATTAAGCCGTGCATGCATTAGCTATTTGTTCTAATGCTCTCCCTTCTCTTGCCCCTGGACAGGCCCTGGTGTGTGTTGTTCCTCTCTCTGTGTGTTCTCAGTGTTTGGCTCCAACTTATGAGTGAGAACATGTGGTATTTGGTTTTTTGGTTTCTATATTAGTTTGCTGAGGATGATGGCTTTCAGCTTCATCCATATCTTTGCAAAGTACATGACCTCATTCCTTTTTAGGGCTGCATAGTATTCCATGGCAGATATCACATTTTCTTTATCCCATCTATCATTGATGGGCATTTGGGTTGGTTCCACATCTTTGCTATTGTGAATAGTGCTCCAGTAAACATATGTGTGCATGTGTCTTTATAGTATAATGATTTATAATCTTTTGGATATATGCCCAGTAATGGGATTGCTGGGTCATTTCTGGTTCTGGCTTCTTGAGGAAGCCAGTGTGGTGATTACCACACTGTCCTTCACAATGGTTGAACTAATTTACATTCACACCAACAATGTAAAAGTGTTCCTATTTCTCCATAGCCTTGTGAGCATCTGTTGTTTCTTGACTTTTTAATAATTTCCATAATTGTCATGCTGACTGGTGTGAGATGGTATCTCACTGTGGTTTTAATTTGCATTTGTCTTATATTCAGTGATTCTGAGTTTTTTTCATATGTTTGTTGGTTGCATAAATGTTTTCTTTTGAGAAATGTATGTTGATATCATTTGCCTACTTTTTGACGGGGTTTTTTTTTTTTTTTTTTTATAAATTTGTTTAAGTACCTTGTAAATTTGTTGAGGTTTCTTGTAAATTCTAGAGATTAGGCCTTTGTCAGATGGGTAGATGGCAAAATTTTTCTCCCATTCTGGAGGTTACTTGTTCACTCAAATGATAGTTTCTTTTGCTGTGCAGAGGCTCTTTAGTTTTATTAGATCCCATTTGTCAATTTCAGGTTGTGTTGCAATTCCCTTTGGGTATTTCATTATAAAATATTTCCCCATTCCTATGTCCTGAATAGTATGGCCCAGAGTTTCTTCTAGGGTTTTTATGGTTTTAAGTTTTACATTTATGTTTCTACCTATCTTGATTTAATTTTTGTATAAGGTAAAAGGAAGGAGTACAGTTTCAGTTTTCCACATATGGCTAGTCAGTTTTCCCAGAACCATTTACTGGTTAGGAGATCTTTTCCCTATTGCTTGTTTTTGTCAGGTTTGTCAAAGATCAAATGGTTGTAGGTATGTGACCTTATTTCTGAGGTCTCTATTCTATTCCATTGGTCTGTATGTCTGTTTTGGTACCAGTACCATGCTATTTCAGGTTCTGTAGCTTTGTAGTACAGTTTGAAGTTAGGTAGTGTGGTGCCTCCAGCTTTGTTCCTTTTGCTTAGGATTGTCGCAGCTATATGGGCTCTATTTGGTTTCATATGAATTTTAAAGTAGTTTTTTTTCCTAATTCTGTGAAAAATATCAAAGGCAGTTTGATGAAAATGGCATTGAGTCTATAAATTACTTTGGGCAGTAGGGCCATTTTCACAATACAGATTCTTTCTATCTATGAGGATGAAATGTTTTTTCATTTGTTTGTGTCCTCTCTTATTTCCTGGATCAGTGGTTTGTACTTCTTGAAGAGGTCCTTCATGTCTCTTATTAGTTGCATTCCTAGGTGTTTTATTCTCTTTGTAGCAGTTGTGAATGAGAGTTCATTTTCTGCATCTTTTGCAGAAAAGGATGCCTTTTCTGCATCTGTTGAGATAATCATGTGGTTTTTATCATTGGATCTGTTGATGTGATGCATTACATTTATTGATTTGCATATGTTGAACCAGCCTTGCATCCCAGGGATGAAGCCAACATGATTGTGGTGGGTAAGTTTTTGATGTGCTGCTGAATTTGGTTTGCCAGTATTTTATTAAGGATTTTTGCCTCGGTGTTCAACAGGGTTAGAGGCCTGAAGTTTTCTTTATTTTGTTGTGTCTCTGCCAGGTTTTGGTAACAAGAAGATGTTGGCCTCATAAAATGAGTTAGGGATAAATCCCTCCTTTCCTATTGTTTGGAATAGTTTCAGAAGGAATGTTATCAGCTCCTCTTTGTACCTCTGGTAGAATTTGGCTGTAAATCTGTCTGGTCCTGGGCTTTTTCAGGTTGGTAGTCTATTTATAACTGCCTCAATTTCAGAACTTGTTGTTGGTATATTCAAGAATTCAGCTTCTTCCTTATTTAGTCTTGGTAGGACATTGTCCAGGAATTTACCCATTTTGTCTAGATTTTTTAGTTTATTTGCTTAGAGGTGTTTATAGTATTCTCTGATGGTAGTTTGTATTTCTGTGGGGTCAGTGGTGACATTCCATTTATAATTTTGATAGAAGAATCATTTGATTATTCTCTTTCTTCTGTATTAGTTTAGATAGTGGTTTAACTATGGTTAATTTTTTCAGAAAATCAGCTCCGGATTCCTTGATTTTTTGGAGGGCTTTTCGTGTCTCTATCTTTTCCAATTCTCCCTTTATTTTAGTTATTTCTTGTCTGCTTCTGGTTTTTGAATAAGTTTGCTCCTGCCTCTCTAGCTCTTTTAATTGTGATGTTACAATGTCAATGTGAGATCTTTCTAGCTTTCCAGTATGGGCATTTAGTGCTATAAATTTCTCCTTCATCACTGCTTTAGCTGTGTCCCAGTGATTCTGGTATGTTGTCTCTTTCTTCTCATTAGTTTAAAAAATTTCTTGATTTCTGCCTTTATTTACCCAGGAGTCATTCAAGAAGAGGTTTTCCATTTTCCATGTAGTCATGTTGTTTTGTGTGAGTTTTTAAATCTTGAGTACTAATATGATTGCACTGTAATCCGAGAAACTGTTATGATTTCAGTTCTTTTGCATTTGCTGAGGAGTGTTTTACTTCCAATCATGCAGTTGAATTTTGAGTAATGGTCATGTGGTGCTGAGAAGAATATATATTCTGTTGTTTTGGGGTGGAGAGTTTTGTAAGTATTTATTAGGTCGACTTGATCCAGAGCTGAATTCAAGTCCTGAATATCCTTGTTAATTTTCTGTCTCATTGCTCTGTCTGATCTTGACAGGGAGTCGTTAAAGTCTCCCACTATTATTGTGTGGAAGTCTAAGTCTCTTTGTAGGACTCTAAGAACTTGCTTTATGAATATGCATGTTCCTGTATTGAGTGCATATATATATATATATATATATATATATATATATATATGATAGTTAGCTCTTCTTATTGCATTGATCCCTTTACCATTGTTTAAAGCCCTATTTGTCTTTTTTGATCATTGTTGATTTAAATTCTTTTTCATCAGAAACTAGGATTGCAACCCCTGCTTTTTTGTTTTAACTTTCCATTTGCTCAGTAAATTTTCCTTCATTTCTGTACTTTTAGCCATTGTGTGTCTTTGCACCTAAGATGGCTCTCTTGAATACAGCACAGGGGTAAGTCTTGACCCTCTCCAATTTGGCAATCTGTGTCTTTTAATTGGGGCATTTTGCCAATTTAAATTAAAGATTAGTACTGTTATATATAAATTTGATCCTGTCATCATGATGTTAACTGGTTGTTGTGCACACTAGTTGATGCAGTTTCTTCGTAGTGTCATTGGTCTTTGTGTTTTGGTGTGTTTTTGCAGTGGCTGGTACTGTTTCTTTTATTCCCCTATATTTAGTGCTTCCCTCAGGAGCTCTTGCAAGGCAGGCATGGTGGTGAAGAAATCCCAGCATTTGCTTGTCTGAAAAGGATTTTATTTCTCCTTTGCTTATGAAGCTTAGTTTGTCTGGATATGAAATTCTGGGTTGAAGTCTTTTCTTTAAGAATGTTGAATATTGACCCCCACTCTCATCTGGCTTGCAGGGTTTCTGCCGAGAGATCTGCTGTTAGTCTGCTGGGCTTCCCTTTGCAAATCACCTGGCCTTTCTCTCTGGGTGCCCTTAACAATTTTTCCTTTATTTCTCCTTCGGAGAATCTGAAGATTATGTGACTTGCGGTTGATCTTCTTGTGGAGTATCTTAGTGGGGTTCTCTGTATTTCCTGAATTTGAATGTTGACCTGTCTTGCTAGGCCGGGAAAGTTCTTCTGGATGATATCCTAAAGTGTGTTTTCCAGTGTGGTTCCATTCTTCCTTTCTCTGTCAGGTACTCCAATCAGTTGCAAATCTGGACTTTTTACCTAGTCCCATAGTTCTCAGAGATTTGTTAATTCCTTTTCATTCTTCGTTCTCTAATCTTGTCTGCCTGCCTTATTTCAGCAAGATAGTCTTCAACCTCCGATATTTTTTTCTTCCACTTCAACTATTCAGCTATTGATACGTGTATATGCTTCACCAAGTTTTCATGCTGTGTTTTTCAGCTCCATTGGGTTATTTGTATTTCTCTCTAAACTGGTTATTCTAGTTAGCAGCTCCTGTGACCTTTTTTCATGGTTCTCAGCTTCTCTGCATTGGGTTAGACCAGGCTCCTTTACCTTGATGAAGTTTGTTATTACTCACCTTCTGAAGCCTACTTCTGTCGATTCATCCATCTCATCCTCTCTGCAGTTCTGTGCCCTTGCTGCAGAGGTTGTGATCATTTGGAGGAGAAGAGGAACTCTGGCCTTTTGGGTTTTCAGGGTTTTTTCATTGATTCTCATTTTCATGAGTTTGTCTAGTTTCGATCTTTGAGGTTGCTGATTCTTGGACGAGGTTTCGTGGGAACTTTTTTGTGATGCTCTTGTTGTTGCTTTCTGTTTGCTTTTCTTTCAACAGTCAGGTTCCTCTTCTCTAGGGCTGTTGTCATTTGCTGGGGGTTCACTTCAGGCCTGATTTGTCGGGTTTGTCCCATGCCTGGAGACGTGACCTGGTGAGGCTGGAAAACAGCAAAGATGGGTTCCTGCTCCTTCCTTTGAGATCTCAGACCTCAAGGGGCAACAACTTGATGCCAGTAGGAATGCTTCTATATGTGGTGTCTGACAACACCTGTTGGGGGTTCTCACCTAGTTGGGCGGAACAGGAACAGGACCCATTTAAAAAAGCTGTGCTGTGGGGTAACCTACTTGTCTGGGCTGACTAGATTCCTCAGAGCTAGTGGGAAGATAGGCTAAGTCTGCTGGTCTGTGGCAATTACATCCACTCCTCCCACTAGGGGCTCAGGCCAGAGATACATTCTGTCCCAGTGCCCCTTGCTGGAATTGGAATTCCTGCAGGGAGGCCTCACCTAGTGAGAAGAAATGAGTCAGGGTCTAACCTAAAGAAGCAGTGGTCTGCCACAGTCAGTGTGCTGTGCTGTGGAGAATACCTCCTGGGACCACACCATCCCACCTCCCAGGCTCCAGCAGGGGAAGAACATGGCTTGGAGTTATAGTGATGGCTGCCACCATTCTCCCTGGGAACTTAGTGTCTTAGGTAGTTAACAGCCACAGTGTTGGCTGCCACCCATCCCCAGGGAGCTCAGATAGCTTAGACAGCAGACAGCCACAGGAGGGGTAATGGCTGTCCCTCCCCGCAGGAATTCTGCAGTGTTAAACAGATTCCACACAAGTGGCTGTTGAAAATCTGCATGGCTCTGTGGTTGGGTCCCAAGGCCCTGATAGCATGGGTTCACAAATGGAATCTTCCAATTCATGGGTTGCACAGTTCTGAGAAAAAAACATGGTTTCCCATGCTAGGTAGCATGCTCACTCATCACTTCCCTTGGCTAAGGGACATTTTATATGGCAGGCAAGGGAGTGTGTGCAGGGGAACTGCCCTTTATAAAACCATCAGATCTTGTGAGACTTATTCACTATGGCATAAGAAAGACCCGGGCCGGGAGTGGTGGCTCATGCCTGTAATCCCAGTGCTATGGGAGGCTGAGGCAGGTGGATCACGAGGTCAAGAGATCGAGACCATCCTGGTCAACATGGTGAAACCCCGTCTCTACTAAAAATACAAAAAAAGTAGCTGGGCATGGTGATGCGTGCCTGTAATCCCAGCTACTCAGGAGGCTGAGGCAGGAGAATTGCCTGAACCCAGGAGGCGGAGGTTGTGGTGAGCCGAGATCGTGCCATTGCATTCCAGCCTGGGTAACAAGAGTGAAACTCTGTCAAAAAAAAAAAAAAAAGAAAGAAAGAAAAAGAAAGAAAGAAAGAAAGAAAGAAAGACCCACCCCATGATTCAATTACCTCCAATAGGGACTCTCCCATCCCATGCTATGTGGAAATAATGGGAGCTACAATTGAAGATGCAACTCTAGTGAAGACACAGCCAAACCATATTAGACATAGGTCTTCTATTTTGTTATTCATTTTCCATATGTCTGTTTTGTTTTTGTTCTCCTATTTCTCTGCTAATCCCTTATTTGTGTTAAATATATTTTCTAGTAGGCTATTCTAATTCCCTTTTTTATGTAATAATTTTTTAGTTATTTTCTTAGTGGGCATCCTGAGGATTATAATTAACATCTTAACTGAAAACAGTCTATTTCAGATTAATCCAAACTGGTTTGCAATAATATACAAAACTTCTGCCCTAATATAGCTCAGATCACTCCCCTCTCCTTAGTGCCAAAATTGCCATGCAACTCATGTCTTTATATTTTATAGGTCCATCAATACAGTTTACTAACTACTACCTTATTGGATTATCTTTTAAATTAGATAGAAAAAAGTTATAAATTTAGAATAACTTTTATACTACCTTTTACATTTAGCTGTATAGTTAAATTTACCAATACTTTTTGTGTGGAATCAAGTTACCTTCAGATGTCTTATTTTTTGGTTAAATGAATCCTTTATTGATTTTTGTAGGAAAATACCCTACTTTTTTCCTTTAGCTCTTCAGATGTGTTATCTCACCATCTTCTGGCTTCCATAGTTACTGATAAAAATCAACTGTCAGTGTTAATGAGGACTCTGAGCACATGATGAGTTTCTTTTCTCTTGCTGCTTTGAAGCTTTGTTTTGGTTTCCAAATCTTTGACAATGATTTGTGTAGGTTTGAATTTCTGAGTCTTTCCTACCTGATGCTTATTAATCTTCTAAGATGTTGAGATTAATGTATTTCATCAAGTTGGAGAAGTTTTCATCATGATTGCTTCAAATATTCTTTTTGCCAATGTTATTTTCTTTTACCTATAGTGAGAATCCCATTATGCATATATTAATATGCACAGTGTTTTTTCACAGATCTCTGAGGTTCTGTCCATTTTTCTTTTCTTTTTCTTTTCTTTCTTCCTTTCTTCTTTCTTTTTCTTAGACTGAATAATCTCACTTGATTTATCTTTAAGTTTGGTGATTCTATCTACTGCCGCTCTGAATGTGTTATTAAACACACTTCAGTTTTTATTTTCAGTTTTTTCTTTGTGCTTTTGTACATTTGAGCCCCATAATATTTCTTTTTAAAAATACTTTCTATTTGTTGATGTTTTATATTTGATGAGACATTATTTTTATACTTTTATTCAGGTTTTCAGTCATGATATCATTTAGTTCTTTGAACATATTTGCAATAGCTGATTTAAACTCCTTGGCTTGTAAGTCTAACATCTGTATTTCTCATGGATAGTTTCCATTGACTTTTTCTGCTGTATATGGGCCATACATATCTGTTTCTTTAAGTGTTATAATTTTTTATTTTGAACTGGATATTTTACATAATATAATGTGTCAATTCTGGAAATAAGATGTCTTTCTCCCCAGAGCTTACTTTTGTTGCTTGTTTAATAACTTTCTAGAACAAATGCTATAAAATCTATATTCTTCGTTGTGTGCAGCTACTGAATTTTATGCTTGGTTACTTAAGCTTATAGAAATTTTCTTACATCCTTTGAACAAACGTGTCTTGCATTGTATTCTGAAGTCTTTCATTTGCATGACTTGGGATGCTTTAAAAACTCCATTAGGACAGTTTATATCTTTACAGTACCTTTTGCTTCTTGCTTACACAGTGCATCAAGGTTATTCAAAGGTAAAACATTTTGGCTTTCTCAGGTCTTTCTTGGATATGCCAGAATATTGCACATGTATGTGGCATTCTAGATTCCAAGGCTTGTATTAGTGGCATCAAAGTCACTGTAGACAGCTTATTTATGTTTTTACTTATTTTAAGTTTTTGGTAAGCCTCTTGTCAGCAACATTTGGTACTGGCACCTCAGGCAACTGATATGTTAAATAATGGTTGCTGACTGGTTTCAGCAAAAAGCCTATACCACATAGCTCCAGAAAGGGGAATCAGACTAGGGTGGGTTAAATGCTACAAAGTTAACTGTTCTTATTAAGATTTAGGTGGTTTTATTTTGTTTGTTTTTAATATGTGCTCCTTCTAAATATCATGCCCACTCCCTAGGTGAGAGGATCTGTACACCAAACCTCAGCATCACTGACATGGTTTGGCTTTGTGTTGCCACCCAAATCTCATCTTAAATTGTAATCCCAGAATCCCCACATGTTGTGGGAGGGACCTGGGGAGAGGTAATGGAATCATGGGGGCAGTTTCCTCCCATGCTCTTCTCACCATAGTGAGTGAATTCTCATGAGATCTGATGGTTTTATAAGGGGCTTCCCCCTTTGCTGAGCACTAATTCTCTCTCCAGTGACTCTGTGAAGAGGTGCATCCTGCCATGATTGTAAGTTTCCTGATACCTCTCCGGCCATGCTGAACTGTGAGTCAACTAACTTCTTTCCTTTATAAATTACTCAGTATTGGATGTGTCTTTATTAGTAGCATGAGAATGTACTAATACAATAATGCAATATACACATGTAACAGACCTACACATCTACCCTCATATCTAAAATAAAGGTTGGGAGGAGGAGCAAGATGGCTGAACAGGAGCATCTACTGATCATTAATCATGAAGGAAGACCAAATTGAGCACTCATCAATTCAAAAAGCACCTTCATAAGAACCAAAAATCAGCTTGGATACCAGCTTGGCCACAGTGGTGTAGATTACCAAGGAGGTTCTTAGGGTCCCCAATTCAAGGACTTTGCTCTTAGATGACATTTCCTGACCAGGGACAGATGGGAGCCCACTTCTCTGAAAGGAGACTCTCAGACCTCCTCTCATTTACTACAAACTCACTGAAGAGCTTTTGGTCCTTCAGTGAACACTGGTAATAGCCAGGCAGTAACTGCTGTGAACCTGGGTGGTGGTAGCCATGAGGAGAGACTCCTCTGATTGTGGAAAGGGGAAGGAAATGTGGGAAGGACTTTTTCTGTTGTGTGGGTGCCAGCTCAGCCACAGTAGAATAGAGCACCAGGTGGATTACTAAGTTTTCTGACTCTAGGCCCTGGCTTGCACATGGCATCCCTGGACCTGTCTGGGGGCAGAGGTAACTTGCTGCCCTGGAGGGAAAGACACAAGCCTGGCTGGTTTTGCCATCTGCTCATTGTAGAGCACAAACACTCTGAGTAAACATAGGCAGTAGCCAGGCAGTGCCTAATGCAGGCCTTGCATGAGAACCAGTGCTATGCTTGCTTCAGGTCTGACCCAACAGTGTCATAATGATGGTGGTCAGAGGGGTGCTTGTGTTGCCACTCCGCCAACTCCAGGAAGTTTAGCACAGGGAGCAAGACTTTGTTTGCTCAGGAGAAACTAAAAGAAGGGAATGAGAGCCTTTTTTTGGTAATCTAGACAATTCTCCCAGATCTTATTCAAGACCACCAAAATGGTAACTCTCTGAGTCTAAAAGAGACACAGCATTATTGGGCTCAGGGTGCCCCTAATGCAGCTACGTCTGCAGTGACCAAAACTTAGATCATAATACCTAAGTTGTTTCAACTACTTGGAAAGTCTTCCCAAAAACGATGTGTACAAATAAGCCTAGACTGCAAAGACAATAAATGCCTGACTCTTCAATGCCCAGGCACCAAGAAACATCCACAAGCATTAAGACCATCGAGGAAATTCGATCTCACCAAACCAACTAAATAAGGAACCAGTGAATAATGCTGGAGCCATTAACATGGCTGTTTTGAGGAAACTCAGGGAAATTCAAGATAATACATAGAAGGAATTTAGAAGCATATCAGATAAATTTAATAAAAATGGAAATAATTAAAAAGAATTAAGCAGAAATTCTGCGGTTGAAAAATGCAACTGACATACTAAGGAAGGCAGTTCTTACCAACAGAATTGATTGAACAGAAAAAAATTATTAGTGACCTTGAAGACAGGCTATTTGAAAATATAAAGTCAGAGGAGACAAGGAAAAAGAAAAAGAAAGAACAAAACATGCCTATAATATCCATAACGTACCCTAAAAAGGGAAAATCTGAGTTATTGGCCTTAAAGACGAAGTAGAGAGAGAAAGGTGGGGTAGAAAGTTTACTCAAAGGGTTACTAACAAAGAACTTCCTAAACCCACAGAAATATATCACTATCCAAGTACAAGACTATTGGAGAATAGCAGGCAGATTTAACTGAAATAAAACAACCTGAAGATGTATAATAATCAATCTCACAAGACTATTGGAGAATAGCAGGCAGATTTAACTGAAATAAAACTACCTGAAGATGTATAATAATCAATCTCCCAAAGGTCAAGAATAAAGAAATGATCCTAACACCTTCAAGAGAAAAGAAACAAATGACATAAAATGGAGCTCTTACACATCTGGCAGTAGACTTTTCAGTGGAAAGTGTACAGGCTGGGGAATAGTGGCATGACACATTTAAAGTGCTGAAGAATAAGAGAGGATTTTATCCTAGAGAAATATGCCCAGTGAAAATATCCTTCAAACATGAAGAAATAAGAGTTTACCCAACAAAAAAAGCTGAGGGATTTCATCAGCACCAGATCTGTCTTACAAGAAATGCTAAAGGGAGTTCTTTAATTAAAAAAAGACATTAACAAGCAATAAAAGATCATCAGAAGATATTAATTCAAAACTCACAGGTAATAAGTACAGGTAATAAACACAGAATGTTACAACACAACACTGTAATTATGATATATAAGCTATTCATATCTTAAGTAGAAAAACTAAAAGTTGAAACAACCAAAAATAATAACTACAACCACTTTTCAAGACATAGACAGTATGTAAAAATATAAATAGAAGCCACAAAAAGTTAAAAGGTGGGGTTAAGTTAAAGTGTAGAGTTTTTGTTAGTTTTTCTCTTTGCTTATTAGTTTGTTTATGCAAACAGTGTTAAGTTGCCATCAATTTAAAATCATGGACTATAACATGATTTGTAAGTCCATAGTAACCTCAAATCAAAAACCATACAACAGACACAACAAAACAAAGCAAGAAATTAAAATATATCAGCAGAGAAAATTATCTTTACTAAAAGGAAGATAGGAAAGGAGGGAAAGAGAAAAGAGGGAAGGGAAGGGAAGGGAACCAGAAAACAAATAAGAAAATACAAGAGTAGGTCCTTACTTATCAATAATAACATTGAATATAAATGGACTAAACTCTCCAATTAAAAGACATAGAGTGACCAATGATCTGTTACCTAAAAAACATGCTTTACCTGTAAAGGCACATGTAGAGTGTGTATTAGCCAGAGTTCTTCAGAAAGACAGAACCAATAGGACATCTGTATATACATAAAAAGGAGTTCATTAGGGAGAATTGATTCACACGATTACAAGGTGAAGTCCCACAATATGTCATCTGCAATCTGGGGAAAAAGAGAAGCCAACAGTGACTCAGTCCAAGTCCAAAAGCCTCAAAACCTGGAAAGCAGACAGTGTGGCCTTGGGAAGCCAGGGATAAAAGTCAAACTCCAACTGCTCAAAAAGCTGGAGTAGAAGCAAGCATCTGACTCGGGAAGAACAAAGAGAGCCAGAAGACACAGCAAGGAAACATACTGTACCTTCTTCCATCAGCTTTGTTCTAGCCGTGCTTGCAGGTGATTGGATAATGCCCATCCACTTTGGAGGCTGGTATTCCTTTCTCCCAGTCCACTGACTCAAATGTTAGTATCCTCTGGCAACACCCTCACAAACACACCCAGAAGCAGTACTTTGCCAACCGTCTAGGCTTTCCTCAATCCAATCAAGCTGACAGTACTATCAATCACAGACTGAAAATAAAGGGACAGAAGAGGATATTCTGTAAACATTGAAAACAAAACACAGCAGGAACAACCTTACTTATATGAGACAAAATAGATTTTAAGACAAAAACTATAAAAGAAGATCACTGTATAATGAAAAAGTGTTCAATTCAGCAAGAGGGTGTAACAACTGTAAATCTATATACCCTAGAGCACCAAGATATATAATATCATAATTAGAGCTGGATAGAAAGATAAGCCCATTTACAATAATAGCTGGAGACTTCAACACACCGCTTTCAGCATAGGACAAATTATCCAGGCAGAGAACAAACAGACTCAGTCTGCACTATAGACCAAATGGACCTACCAAATATTTCAGAATATTTCATACAATGGCTGCAGAATATACATTCTTTTCCTCAGCACATGGATTATTCTCAAGAATATACCATATTTTAGGCCACAAAGCAAGTCTTAAAAATTTTTAAAGTTAAAGTAGTATTAAGGATCTTCTCTGACCACCAATGGAATAAAACTAGAAATCAGAAACAAGAGAAATTTTGGAATTATATAAACACCTGAAAATTAAACAAATTGCTCCTCAACGACCAGTAGTACAATGCAGAAATGAAGAGGGAAATTTAAAAATCTTAAAACAAGTAATAATAAAATCACAGCCTACCAAAACCTACGGAATATAGCAAAAGCAGAACTAAGAGGGAAGTTTATAGTTTTAAGCATCTACATCAAAAAAGGTAGAAAAACTTCAGAACAAAACTTAATAATGCACCTTAAGGAACCAGGAGAGCAAGAGCAACCCACATCCAAAATTAGTAGAAGAAAAAAAAAATAAAGATCAGAGTGGATATAAATAAAATTGAAACACAGAAAAATACAATATATCAACAAAACAAAAAAATGGTATCTTGAAAAGGTAAATAAAATTGACAGAACCTTAGCTCAATTAATAAAAAAGGAGGCCAATATCTCTGGGTGGACATCCATGGAAAAATCCTCAACTAAGTACTTGCAACCAAATTCAACACCACATTAAAATGATTATTTATCATGACCAAGTGGGATTTATCACAAGGATGCCACAATCAACAAAGTGAAGAGACAACCCACAAAATGGAACAAAATATTTGCAAACTACTCATCTGACAAGAGATTAGTAACAAGAATGTGTAAGGAACTCAAATAATTCAATAAGAAAACAATTTAATAATTCAATTAAAACTGGGCAAAAGATCTGAACAGACATTTCTCAAAAAAGACATACAAATGGAAAACAGATATATAAAAAGGTGCTTAAAATGGTTCATCAGATAAATGCAAATCGAAACTACAATGAGATATTATCTCACCTAGTTAAATGGCTTTTATCCAAACAGACAATAACAAAGGCTGATGAGGATGGGGAGTAAAGGGAAGTCTCATGCGTTGGTGGTTGGACTGTAAATTTTTACATCCCCTGAAGAGAACAGTTTAGAAGTTCCTCAAAAAACTAAAAATAGAGCTACCATGTGAGCTGTCAATCCCACTGCTAGGTATATACCCCAGAGAGAAGAAATCAGTATGTTGAAGAGATGTTTGCACTTCCATATTTATTGCAGCATTACACACAATAGCCAACATTTGGAAGTAACCTAAGTGTTCATCAATAGACAAATGGATAAAGAGATTCCTTACAAAAGGATATGATCCTGTCATTGGCAAAAACATGGATGGAACTGGAGGTCTTTAAGTGACATAAGCCAGAAGCAGAAAAACAAACATCGCATGTTCTCACTTATTTGTGGGAACTAAAAATCAAAGCAATTGAACTCATGGAAAGAGAGAGTAGAAGGATAGTTACCAAAGGCTGGGTAGAGTAGTGGTAGTGAGAGTGTGAGGAATAGGGATGGTTAATGAGTACAAAAATATAGTTAGATAATATAAGTAAGATTTAGTATTTGATAGCATATCAAATACTAAACAGGATGACTACAATAAACAATTATGTATTGTACACTTTAAAATAACTATGAGTATAATTTGATTTTTTATAACACAAAGAATGAATGAATGTTTGAGGCGAGGGATAGCCCACTTACCTTGATGTGATTATTACACCTTATATTCCTAAATCAAAATATTTCATGTACCCTGTAAATATAAACACATACTATATACCCACACAGTTTTTTTAAAAAATCCATTGGTCTATCTTATACTCTGAATGGATATTTTACCCTACATGACTTTATAGTGTCATGCATGTATTGATGATTGAAAATAAAATACTTTTAAGTATTGGAAAATAAATAAAGTTGAAATTATAAAAAAGAAAGAAAAAAGCTCAAAATAAGGCTGTTGGTAAATTCAGAACATCAATGTTTTATTTTCTTAGCAATAAATAACTTTTATAGAAATCATGTTAAATGTGTTTAAAATTGTTTCTAGGTATTTTCCCTAAAACTGTCTTTGGTTCTGGTCCTCCAAAAACAGGAAGAAAAGATAAATAAACTTATTTATATCAGAGGAAAAAGAAAACCACTCATTCAATTGTTATAAGCCTTTGATTATTTTCTAGAATATTAAAAGTTTTGATTTTGACATTTTTAAGTGTTCTCATTGTTTTATAGAGTAGCCTTTGGTTATTTTCTAGAATATTAAAAGTTTGATTTTGACATTTTTAAATGTTCTCATTGTTTTATAGAGTAGCAAAATGCCAGAAGTGTTTCTCTCATTATTAGCACTTTAATATGCTTGTCACATTTTTATTTATCTATTTGTTTTCCTATTAATCCACATTTCTGCATTTCAATGCAAATTACTGATATTGATACCTTTCTCACCCAAAATTTCAGCATGGGCACACCATTAACTAGAGTTTAATAATTGTTAATAATTTTCTTTTTTTAACATATAGTTTACACGGGATACACAAATCTTATGTGTACATTTGCTAAGTGTTGATATACACCTGCGTTACTTATATAGTTCTGTCAAGAAATATAGCATTATCAATATTATATTGGGAAAGAAACTTACAGCAGTCTTATAAATAAAGTGAAGTGATCCAGTTCTTTTAGGAAAATATCTTACAGTGTTCTATAAAACTAAATATACATTTATTATATAATGTAGCCATTTTTATTTGTAGCTACTTAAAGAAGGTAAATGAAAAAAAAAATGCTTACCAAAATCTGAGACACAAATGTTCTTTGCTACTTCATTCATTATAGTGGGAACATGGAAATAGAATAGGAATCCATCAATATAAAAAAAGGATTATTAATTTGTGTTATATTCATTTAATATAATATGATATAGCAATAAAGGGATGAAATTATGAATACCCAAAAACACATTGATGAATTTCAAAAACATTAGGCTGAGAAGAAACTTCACAATAAAATAACTATGGTTTAGTTCCATTTATATGGAGCTATAGAAGAGACAAATCTTGCCGGGCACAGCTCATGCCTGTAATCCCAGCACTTTGGGAGGTTGAGGCAGGTGGATTGCCTGCGCTCAGTAGTTTGCGACCAGCCTGGGCAACACAGTGAAACCCTGTCTCAACTGAAAATACGCAAAAAAAAATTAGCCAGGCATGGCAGCATACACCTGTAGTCCCAGCTACTCAGGAGGTGCAGGAGAATCACTTGAACCCCGGAAGTGGAGGATGCAGTGAGCCAAGATAGTGCCACTGCACTCCAGCCTGTGAGACAGAGCGAGACTCCATCTCACAAAACAAAACAAAACCAACCAAAACAAAACAAGAGACAAATATATACAAAAAAAAAAAATAGGAATGTTAATTGCTTCTGTGGAAAGAGATTTACCTATAGATCATTATTATCAATATCATTATGGTCATCATTATCATTATTATTGTCAATATTCTCATAAAGAATCTTGAAACCTATCATCTGAATAGAATGATTTTTATAGGAATAGCTTTATGAAAGCAATACAACAAAAATATTAATAGCAAAATTATTTAGTTTGTGGATCTCACAGTTAAGTGGAGAATATAGCTATTATAGGCAAATTTAAAAATTCATTAGAAACTCTCTCTGACCCATGTTCTCCAGAGATGTAAATGTTTTATTTAAATTTTAAAACTTTTTTTCATTTGTATATAATCTTCAAAATCTCTTAAATATGGAACTATAATTATCAAGATCATGTAGGTAACTGCCAATATTCTATATTCAGTTGACATTTTGTATATAAAATTTATATTATACAAATCAGAGAAATGTCTACTGAACTAAATGCAGCATTAAGACCCCTATAGTTCCTGCTGCGGTCTTTTACAGCCCTATTCTCAGGTTCTGGGGAGGCATATACATAAGATTCCCAGTTATCTAGTTTGAAGGTTCGTCCTCTCACTGGTGTTTCATAGGAAAGAATAGCATTGGAAGACCTATCATGCCCAAGAAGTTTTAAATGTTGAGAAAGCATATCCTGGAGTGGAAGAGTCATGTTACATTCATGGTCAGGATAGGCAGAAATGAGAAACTCAGTGGACTGAGAGCTGTTAATGAGTTTTGGTCTACTCAGCAGAAAATAATGTACAAGTTTTATTTTTTTCCCTCCAAAAATAGTGGATTAAAGGCTTTGTATTGCCTCAGCCACTTGGAAATAGCAAGATAGTTCATAAAGATTAACTCTGTGAGCTTTACTTCAAGAAGGAAAATGGGAATCCACAGGAATCATGAAAAATGCCCAAATTTTAGAGAGGAGAGAAAGATGCCAGCAAATGGCCTCTGCTGTGGCTTCTGGCTGATAAAACTGAATGAGGTCCCAGTATGTGAGAGAGGCAAAGTGCCTTCCTCTGTGACTCACCTTTCTATTGGAGATCTAAGTAACCCAGGTCAAGGGAGAGCACTTTGATTCTTCCGAGCACTGGAGCTAATGTGGGGAGAGACTTGAAGACATTCGGAGGGCAAGACACGAGGAAAAGCTGCAGGCATCTTCCCAAACCTGGAACTGAAACCGGGACACCATTTTAAATCCAGGCACATACAAAGTCAGCCATTATTTCGTGACCTGGCAGTGAAGCTGAGTAGGCATTTTAATCTCAGGCCAGAGATTGGAGCACCTGCTGTTGAACTGGGTAAGGGCCTCTACAATCAGATCCATGGAAAGTGCCTCAGCAGTGGGCACTAGAATTATGCACGTTCCTGTTGTGATTCTGGGGCTGGAAGTAGCTGCTACAGTAGCAGTTTCTCACGGATGGCAAGGTTCATAGCCAGGGTTAGCTTAGTGACCTATAACTGATCTGTGTGTGCCATTGATTGGTGTTGCATCCTGCTCTCCTGAGATCCTGGAGCAGTGGGGCCATCTCTACTCCACTTCCAAGCAAAAATCCAGGCATTTGGAGCTCCCTCTTCCCTGAGTGGTTCAGCCATCTGAGCCACTCCAGCCTTCATGGACATAGATCATGGTTCAGTGGGGCCTCTTCTTTCCACGCTCAAGCAGATCTCCTAGTCTCCAGGTATTCAGAGGACCTGCTTACCTGGTTCAGCAGCCTAAGGCATCCCACCCTTCCTGACATAGATTGTGGTTCAACTGGGTCTTCTCCTCTCCATATCCAGGCAGATCTCCAGACATTCAAAGCACCCACTCACCCTGGGTCAGCAGCCTGAGCTGCCCACCCTTCCTGTGCAGAGATCCAGGTACAAGGAGGCCCTCTCTGCTGTATGCCTTGGAAGATCCCCAGCCATTCAGAGCACCTGCTTGCCTGGTCCAGCAGCCTGAATCATTCCACTCCTCTTGTGCTGAGATCTTGATGAAGGAGGGCCCTCTCTGCTCCATGCCCAGGCTTTTCTCCAGCCATTCAGAGGACTCAGTCACCTGGATTAGCAGCCTGAGCCACCCCACCCTTCCTGTTCAGAGACTGTGTTGCACAAGAGCCTTCTACACTACACTCCTAGGCTGATCTCCAAGCATCTGGAGAATCCAGTCTCCTGGATTAAAAGTTTAGGGCACACCCTCTCCCTGAGCAGAACTTGGGGCTGAAGAGGTTTCTAAACTTCATGCCTACACATACCTCTAGACAAGGGGTGACCACCCACTGAATTCTCTCTCAGTGCTGGTGCTTGTGCCTGCCATCAGGGGGCCTGTAGGTGGATCTGCTCACTCAAGACCCACCCATTTCCCCCCCACTCCTCCATGGATGAGCAGGGAGTTCAAACCACTATGCCCACCATGAATTAGCCCATTGCCTGAGACAAGGGAGAGAGTGTCGATCACTAAACAAGAATCAGGTATATACTCTTAATGACTCACAATGGCCAAAGCCAGCTTTTACCCATAACCACCATCCACTGGCTTGTAGGTTGAACTGCACAGCCCAATATAAAACATGTTATCAGAATTGCATAGAGCTGTAGAGGCAAAACCAAAATACCCAGTCACACTTCCTAGGGAGTAAGGGCAAGAAAAAGGGAAATCTAAATAAAAACAATAATATTATAGGGATAGAAAGAAAGAGAAATATATTCTACCTACATGAAGATAATTATGAAAATTAAAAGTGCCAGTGTCTCCAGTTAAGATGAAACAAGTGCAAAAATTCTGGCACCATGAAAAATCTGAATGTAGTGACACTAGTCAGGATCACAACAGCTCTCCATCAATGGTCCCCTAACCAAAATGGAAACTCAGAAATGGCAGATAAAAAATTCAAAGCATGTATGGCAAGAAAAATCAACAAGGCCCAAAACAAGCTTAGAAATCAACACCAAGAAACCTCTAAAACAATCCAGGAAATTAATAAAGACATAATCATCTTAAGAAATCTATCAGAGCTTCTGGAATTGAAAAACTCACTTAAGAAATTTCAAAATACAACTGAAAGCTTTATCAACAGATGAGGACAAACAAAAAACCTGTCTTGCAAACTAATCTAGTTAGATAAAAATTTCAAAGAAGAATTTAAAAATTGAAAAAGTCTGAGAAATATGGAATTATTTAATTCAAACTCATGAATTATTGGGATTCCTGAGAGAGAAGGAGAAAAAGTAAATAACCAGAATCACAAACACCATTTTGGACATAGACTCTGGCAAAGAACTTATTACTATGTGAAGCACAATTTCAAGATAAACAAAAATTGACAATTGAAACATAATAACTAAATTGTTTCTGTGTACAAAACAAACAAACAAAAACCTATCAAGACAGTAAGCAAAAATCCTACAGAATGGAAGAAAATATTCACAAACTATGCATCTGACAAAGGTCTAATACATAGACTCTATGAGGAAGTTAAATAATCATGCAGAAAGCAAATAACCCCATTAAAAAGTGGGAAAAGATATGAACAGACACTTATCAAAAAAAGACATACAAGCCATTAACAAACATAAAAAATGCTCCACATAACCTATCATAAAAGAGATACTTCAAAGCCACAGTGAGATACCATCTCACACCAGTCAAAATGGCTGCTATTAAAACAAAACAAAACAAAAACAAAGAACAACAGATGTTGGTGAGGCTACTGAGAATGGGAATGCTTATGCTTGGTTGGTGGGAATGTAAATTAGTTTATAGATTGTGGAAAGCAGTTTGGAGGTTTATCAAAGAACTTAGAACTACCATTCAACCCAACAATCCTGTTACTGGGTACCTATCAAAAGTAAACAAATTGTTCCACCAAAAAGCCGTATGAACGCGTATGTTCATTGTAGCAGTATTTATAACAGCAAAGAAATGGAATCAGTGTAGGTGTCTATCAATGGTGGATTGGATAAAGAAAATGTCACACACAGACACCATGGAATACTACACAGCCATAAAGGAGAATGAAATAATGTCCTTTGCAGCAACATGGGTGCAGCTGAAGGTCATTACTCCAAGTGAATTAATGCAGAAATGCAAACACTGAATACATCATGTTCTTACTTATAAGTGAGAACTGTACCTTGGGTACTCATGGACATAAAAATGTAAACGGTAGACCCTAGGGACTACTAGAGGGGAAGGAAGAGAGAAGGGCAAGGGCTAAAAATATAAATAGACCCTGGGGACCACTATAGGGGGAAGGAAGGGAAGTGGATAAGGGCTAAAAATCTAAATGGGCCCTGGAGACTACTAGAGGAGGAAGGGAGGGAGGGGGGCACGGGTTAAAAATCTAAATGTTGGGTACTGCACTCAGTACCTGAGTGATGGAATTATTTGTATCCCAAACTTTAGCATTACTTAATATACCCAGGTAACAAATCTTCATGTGTATTTTCTGAATCTAAGACAAAAGTTAAGAGAAAAAAAAAGAGTTTCAGTAACTCATTGAGAAGTTGGGTCTTCATTCTCAAGAGTCCTTTGCATACATGTTAAATAAATGTGTATGTCTTTTTTCCAAAAAAAGAGAAAATAACTTCAAAAATAGGGTAATGCTGGTACATTTCTGCATTATATCCTCTATAATTCATTGTTAATATAAATTGTGTATATGTGTATTGATATAAAATATTTAAACTATAAGAGTGTTTTTGAAATATACTAAATGCTTGCAAATATTTTTTCCTTAGGTTATTGGGGTACAGGTAGTGTTTGGTTACATGAGTAAGCTCTTTAATGGTGATTTATGAGATTTTGGTGCACTCATGCATGATCAGAGCAGTATACGCTGCACCCTATTTGTAGTGTTTTATCCCTCACCCACTTCCCATGCTTCTCTCCATGTCCCCAAAGTCCATTGTATCATTTTTACACCTTTGCGTCTTCATAGATCAGCTCCCACATATCAGTGAGAAAAAAACAATGTTTGGTTTTCATTCCTGAGTTACTTCACTTAATCTAATAGTCTGTAATCTCATCCAGGTGACTGTGAATGCCATTAATTCATTCTTTTTTTATAGCCGAGTAGTATTCCATCATATATCTATATGCCACAGTTTCTTTATCCAGTCATTGATTGATGGGCATTTGGGTTGGTTCCGTGATTTTCTTTCCTTTTTTTTTTTTTTTTTTTTTTTTTTTTTTTTTTTTTTTTTTTTTTTTTTCAGATAGAGTCTCACTCCCTCACCAGGAGCCAGGTTGTAGTGCAGTGGCACGACCTCGGCTCACTGCAACCTCCACCTCCTGGGTTCAAGCAATTCTCCTGCCTCAGCCTCCTGAGTAGCTGGGACTACAGGTGCACACCACCATGCCTAGCTAATTTTTTTGTATTTTTAGTAGAGAGGGAATTTCACCATGTTGGCAAGGATGGTCTCAATCTTTTGACCTCGTGATCTGCCCGCCTCGGCCTCCCAAAGTGCTGGGATTATAGGCGTAAGCCACCATGCCCGGCTGGTTCCATGATTTTCTACCTGTAAATATTTGAGTGCCTTTTGCTCCCCCAAATGCATCCTGGGTATAAAAACCATTTCCCCCCCTTAGGTATGAATCAAAATTTATTTTCTCTATATATATTTATTTAGTTGTGCAGATTATCTGAGTTTACATTATTTAATTGATGATAAAATTAATTTGCATGACAATAAAAGGTTATTAAGATGAAAACAAAGAGAAATGATATTTGTAATTGTTATTTCATGAAGCTCAAGTGTCCAAAATTTCCATGGACTTAAGTAAGTTTTGTCCATGGAAAGTAAGTTTCATTGTTGTAGATACAACTGACATTTGTAACATATAAATGGCAAGGCTACTATGTTACAAAACTCGATGGTGGTGGGAGAAACCATTTACATTATAGTAAATGTGAATACCATCATAGAACTGTGCAGTGAACAACCTGTGTAATGATATATTATGGTATGACATGATACAATTCCAACTTATCACATTTGTATCCATGAAGTCCTGAAGTTGCTTCAAATTTTCCTTTGTAGTTGCTCTGGGTTATGAATTGAATACAAAGGGTGGAATAATTTCCACTTTGATTTCTGGCTGTAGTTGAGAGTGTCGCATTTTTTACTATGAAAAAGACCTTGAGCTTGTTGTAATTTATATGCCTTCTACTTCTTTTAAAAAGTGTTGGTAAGAATTTGAAACATGACTAAGAAGAAAATTAGAATGCCCTGGTTATAATTAATAAAACTGCATAGCTTAAATGTTTTATTATTAGCTTCTTATCTGCCAGTACTCAAAATTGAAAGGAAATAAATGAAAAGTGAGTTCAGAAGGGAAAATAAAAAGTTAAAACAATTATATATGTGTTTGAATGTTGTTTTAAAGGAAAATATAATAGTACATATTACTTCAAAATTAAATTGGTCCTTAGATAGCAACACATGGCACAATTTATTGTACTCTCATATAGGCAGTACTTAAAATAATAATTTGTGCCTAAGAGAATGACATGGTTTTATGCCATTCTCCACCCCCTCCCACATATAACATCCATTTGTGCATATCTGCAAAAGACATGTGACAGATGGGGAAGTAAAAATTGATTAATGGTGGTAATAAAATAAATGGAAGGCAATACTCCCTTGGGTTACCCTGTCATCCTTTATGACCTCAGAATGTGAAAGTCATACCCACTGTGTCTGTTTGCATTCATAGTCTCCTCTACATAATATTGTAAGTCTCCATTACTATGATGTAAAGTTGTGTAATAAGCGTGTGTGTGTTTGTGGAAGAGACAGAAGTAGATAGAAAACTGAGAGACAGATATAGGATAATCTATTATTTATACACAAATAGCATTCTATTATAGATAATATATTTACAATTCTTTGCCTTGTGAGGAAAGTCTTTTGCCTAAATCTTTTAGTTTGCCTTGAGATTTCACTCATAAAATCTAATTATTTCTTTCTGAATAATTCTTTCCAAGCATATAAAGCACATTTGACCATACCATTATGTTTATATAGCCAGATGGCTCATAAATAAATCATTATAGCATTCTAGATTCTGGGTTCTTAAGTATTAGGTTATTTCATTCACACTGCATTTTAAGTGCTTTGATTAGAATAAGATAATGGGCTATATTATTAATGAACTATGATAAGATAAACTCATGTAATATTAATGAACATTTAAAATTAAAAATATTCTTTAAAAGTAATACAATTTACTGGATACATTATTATGAACATTACTCTTTAAAGGATTTCATGTATTACATAAAAGCAAAGAAATTAAAATAATTTTAATATATTTTGGAAAACATGGATAATTTTCTTATATGAATCTATTTATAATCTTTCTTTCCATTTTGTTTTCATTACTTCCTATCTCTATGTCCTTCATAATTGAAGACTCTTATACAAAATTTAATATAGAAAGATTATTTAAATAATCTGTTTTTTATCACTTTCTCATTATAGCGTATATTTTTCCAAGCAGTACAATACAGTCAACTTCTATGCATCCCTTTAGAAAACAGTTTACATGAAGAGTCTTGTATACAGCAGGTAGAATAAAGTATGTTCAATAAAAATTGTATGTTCTGCCAAGCTCGTTTATAACTGCTTAAATTTACATGGTGATTTTTTTCTGAACTTAGAGGGACTTTTCCCACATTAATGGAGCAAAAATAAACTTTAGGAATAGCAGGTTTGGGTTCAAATTCTGTCTCTACTATTATTGTTGGTCTGTTACTTTCAGCAAATTAATATTCTTTTTAGCTTTTGCTTTTTCATATATGGCATAATATAATCTATATTCTTGCATTGAGTATTAAACAAGAGCACATATAAAGCTGACGTTGTACCTGTTGCATAGTGATAAATATTAAAATACACCCTACTTTATAAAGTAGGAGTTTAGAACTTCTCTTACAGACTTGTGTCTAATAGATGTGATTATGTATTTAAAGCAATTAAAACTCTGGGCTAAATAAATGATACTTTATTCTGCTTGTCCCTTTATGTTTTCTAGGTAAAACCCCTGTCATCCTTAAAAACTCAGTTGCTTCCTTTTCAAAACTCTTCCGGGGCCAACACCCAGGTCTAAAGCAGAGTTACATACTTCTTAATGCACTCTTATGGATGTTTACATCATTTTCCACTATAATATTAAGTATGTTATATTCCATTTATCCATTCAGATATATATTTTGATTTCCATTATAAGATTTTATATAATATTTAATTTTATCTTTATTAAATTTTCTCAGGTATAGCATTAGTTCTTAAATAGTTTAAAGCCCACTTTTCTTTTCTCTTTCAAAGATTGATATTATAACAGGTCTTTTTCTCCTAAGAAACTACTATGAGACAGGGATGGTGGCTCATGCCTGTAATCCCTGCACTTTGGGAAGCCGAGGCAGATGGATCTCCTGAGGTCAGGAGTTTGAGACTGGCTGGCCAACATGGCGAAACCCTGTCTCTACTAAAAATGCAAAAATTAGCCAGCTATGGTGGTAAGCACCTGTAATCCCAGCTACTCAGGAAGCAGAGGCAGGAGAACCTCTCGAACCCAGGAAGTGGAGGTTGCATTGTACAAAGATCATGCCACACTCCAGCCTGGGTAACAAGAGAGAAATTCTGTCTCAAAAAAAGAAAAATGTACTATGAAATCTGCAAGGTTTTGGTGTACAATAGCATATTTTTTATAAAATATATCAAATTATACAACGATGTAAATTCTTTTTATTAGAGTTATAGGGAGACTTCCAGATTCTGAAATATGGACACGATAAAACTTGTATTCTAGTATATAAGAATGTATGTTAATCAAACAAATGTGTGAAAGGTAAGTACCACAGAATAAAGATATATATTATGATAGGTTTACAAGTAGGTCTTGATCTGGTTACAGAAGTGTTTCACAGCTTTTGGAAGAAGTGAAGAATTAACTAAGTTTGAAACATTGGTAGCACTTTATAAGGAGAAATAGAAGATATGTGATTTTCCAGGAAGGCATAATTGTATGAAAGTCTGCAGTGGGGAAATAGATAACTAATACAGGTTGTTACTAATATCTACTCCAATTAATGGGATGTGTTATTGACTTTATTTACTCTCTCTCAGTGTGGGGGGACTCAGTGTGGGGGGACTTTAATTTAGCTCTTTTCTAATAAGACACTCTTACCCTACTGGCCATGAACCAATATGAGATTTTGCCAACTCCCCGGTAAACCCATTCCAGTAATCCATTGGCAGTGAGAGAAGTGACTTCTGACCTTACCTATCGGCCCAGTAGACCACACTGAGCTGGATTTGGATTAAGACCTTATTAATTTCTTGTTCATTCAAACAGGGAGTTCATGGCGACTTTAGATCCAAGTAGAATCTATAGCAACTCAAGACCATATTCAATTGTCCTTAAAATAACTGAATATTTTCTTTCTCTTTCTGTACTGTTATCCAAGTATGTGAACATAGGTACCTTTGGGAAAAGACTGGGCATTAGTAGCATATGTACTTCTTCTGGGTACATACATCTCCCTCACATAATGGATTTTAGGTCTAAAAATTGCTGGAGATCCAGAAACTGGGCAAGTGTTTGTAACTGTTTTTTTTTTTTTTTTAAAGAAGCCACTGACATTAGCCTCCTAGTTATCTTTCATCTTCCTGGTTGCTATGTGCTCACATGTGTACATTGTCTTCCCTGGTCACACCTGTCCTATAGACGTCTATCACCAAGTTTCCCAGTAGTATTGGTGCCAACTCACTAGTGAATTCCTTATTGCTTTGGTAATAAAATAACCTATGGCCCATCCCAGGGACTATAGTCACCTGGTATATTTCCTGGCCTTGTATAGAATAAAATCTGTATAATTTCGCTTCTCTAGATCTTTTGTCCCCCATATTCTGTTTACCATGACACTTATTCTTCACCTGTGTATGTCAACATTTTAATCCAAGCTTCTTTGATCTGTTCTAAGAGCCTATTTACTTTGTTTCTCAAAGTCCTTGCTTTCGATTTTATATTACTGGATAAACTCTCCCTTGAACAATTTTCTACACCTTCCTGATTTAGCAACCTCATGATCCAGCCCCTCATACGTTGCCATTCTCCTGCTAGCACATATTGTTTTGACTCTACACCTCCTCCTGAGTTAATTTGCTTTTCTCTGCAGGTAGGTCCCATGCTTCCCTATCTTTGGTGTGTTGTGACCACAGGGAGAAATGTGTGAACAGATACTCAGGAGACTCTTGTTTTATCGTAACACGAAGTCCCCTGCTCATTTTCAGAGAAGAGGGCCACTCACTATCTTTTAACAGGATGCAATTATGGGATGAGAGATTTTCAAGTACATTAATTGTATGTCACCGTCCCCTGTATCAGGACACAATGTTTTCTGTATCAGTAATAACCTCAGTGTGGTACACTTGCCTAATTTGAGAAGGTATTCTTATTAGAGCTCTTAGATTAAGTGATGCATTTTATCTTTTGATTTTTTTTTTACCTTCCAACTTCAGACGCTGAAAGTCTCTTTACATGCTAAAAAGGAGGCCCTCTGCCTCGCACATATTTTTGTTAAGTCATAATTAACCAACCTAAAAAAGAACGATCCAATTCCAGTGTCTTTTAATTGCTCTTACCATTGTACCCCTCATTACATTCACCAGTACCTTTCATCCCACAGGCACACTGGCACGATTCCTTTATTAATCAAAGTTTAACAACTGCATTTCAATCTGCCAGAGACTTCCATGCTTCGCATACCACTAGTGATGATGTCCTCATCACTAACTTAGAAGCAGGTATTCCAGGTCCAGTGTCTAGTTGTAACATTTGCTTTCTTGCACCCATCCTGATGTAAATTCTGGTAGCTCAGGATTCCTTGAGATGTACCTTAGTGTGCAGAAAACTCATTTAGAAGTATTCTCAGTGTAACAGTCCTTGAGGGAAGGGAGGAAAGCAGGGTGTGGCAGAAGGGGAATTTGGACTTCCATGTCATCACATAAAAGCTCTAGATTATCCATAGGGAGCTCTGAAACTTGAATCAATCTCTCTTCAGTATTCTCTGGAGTTCGGGTGAGGCGAGCAGGGTTTTATACCCTCAAATTAGTTAGTCATTACATGTGGGTTGCCTCTTGGAGGGGCACATTAACTTGCACATGAGAGCCTTCTTCAATAGAGGACAAATCTTGGAGATGACCCACTTAGGACAATCTACTGCAGCATTCCCTGGATGTGGGGAATAAGTCATTTAGTCCTAGTGTGGGGCCAGGGATCCATGTGATGTAGCCAAGAGTATGCAACAATCAATCAGCTGAGGACACACCATAAGAGAATAATGGAAACAAAAGATGAGTTTAACCTGCACCAAAGGCAGAATCAATTATATTATTTATATTTGGATCATTGTTTTCTGACATGTAAAAAAGTAAAGAATAGCTGGATATACCCATTTCTCTCATATATAGTAACCTGCACCAAAGGCAGAATCAATTATATTATTTATATTTGGATCATTGTTTTCTGACATGTAAAAAAGTAAAGAATAGCTGGATATACCCATTTCTCTCATATATAGATCTCGTAGCATCATTCCAAAAAATCATTTTATTAATTTCACATTCAACCAAGTTACAATGTTATCAAAGTAGTGTATATTTAATATAGATGATAAATGTCATATATGATGCAAAACATTACACAATACAAAAGTGTGTGTGTGTGTGTGTGTGTGTGTGTGAAGTGATCATATCTAGTGCATTAAAGATTTTGCTGCTAAAATTAGGCAGAATGGATAAGCAATAAATTGAAAATTTTATGTCTTATTGCTTTATAATACTCCATATTAAAGGAAAGACAAAATGAAATAATTGCAGGAAAAGGGAAGCAAAGTCTTAAAATATCTTAACCAAAATAAAAGGGAAAATGAGCAACACTTTAAAAAAAATTTTTCATTTCAGTAGGGGTAAACAGAGCCTTTTGTACTCTATCAGATATTTCTTTCTTATAGTCTATTTAATATAAAGTATTCTGGTAGATAGAGACAAAATAATTTTAGTTAAGATGCTAAACTGAATTTATTTCTTTGGATGACAGAAACTGGAAGAAGAACTTAAGGCTTAATACTCTATCATATTTTTCTTTGACCTTCACAAAGAAAGTGAAGGTGAAATGCAGTTCATATTTTTTTTTATCAAAATTGAAAGGGAAAATATCCCTTTGCTTTCCAGAATAGCATGAAATTCTATAAAATAGATACAAGAAGTCAAGCAGAACTGGAACCTAGTATTTCATTACGCTAACCAATGCGAAGTGAAATTTTACTTAAGAATCAAGGGTAGAAGAAGACACGCTTGGCTGCTGTCTGTGGATAATTAGCTGCTGACGGCATGAGGTCTATTCAAGTTTGCTATGTGCACAGGGCCATGAGATGTTAGGAAAGTACATTTCTACCATGATAGGATATACATTGGTTATTTTTTCCCAGAAATATGAAAAGCATTCTTTGTCTTTTTATCTTTACATAATACTACATATATACTATGAATTATATATATACACATATATACATAATGTATAATATGTATATGACTATATACACACATATATAATATCTATGTAATTCATTATGTTTACAATACTGAAGGTTCAGGTTATTCTATGAAAGAAAATGTATAACACTAAAATAGATTCTGGTAACTAAACTACCAAAATACATATGCAGCCTTGGTAGAAACAAATGTGACAAAGAGCTGGAGTGGGAGAATTGTGACCATTTGAAGCGTGAGTGTAGAAATAACCTCAAATGGAATTTCCTGTTGAATTTAGCAATGGTTCATTGCTTCTGCTTGTGTATTGTTTATGTGAAACTGGAGCTAAATAAACCAATCCATGACCTGCTTTATTTGCCAAATGGATTGAACATTTACTCTCTCTGCCTCAAAGGCTTGTCATTTCAGTTTAGCCTTGCAGATGGCACATCCATTTCCCTGAAATAGAGCCATGATGTAGTGGCTTGCCAACATTTCCTGCTAAGTTCACCCTCAAAGCACAGATAACCATGTTTCACTTTCTCACCCAGTATTCCACAGCATCAATTTGACATCTCTGTTTTTCTGGTCACTCTATAAAAATCTTTGTTACCAACCATTTCTCTTAAGTGTACTACTGAGAAAATTATTGTGTCAAGAAACCTACCTCGATCTCTGAGAAACTAACTTTACCTAAAAACCTAAAGAGTCATTGTGAATGTGTTTGACAGTAAGTCTGAGAGGAGAGCCTATTAGCATTTTTCTGAAATAGTTTATATGTTCAAATGCCACATGAAAGAAGCAGTTTCTGCTCCATTTAAATGCTTTTAGTTGGAATACTTCTATTATCCAAACTATATGACATAAGATAGGCAAGTAAGTCATATTAACATTAATGTCTTGAAATGCTTGAAAGAACATTTGGATCTTAGTGATATTTTATTCTTTGTCAAATGAGAAGATGCTTTGTAAAAGAGAACAAGATTGCTTTTGTAAGTTGAGGAATAAATGTATGTGACATAAGGTAACAAATTCATTACATCTATATGACTCTTATTTTTGAAAATTCCAATTGCTGAAATTTCAAAAGTGAAATTTTTATTTGTATATTAAATTAGTATAGTACAATTTCATATTTACATCTTAATAATCAAATGCTTATTACTATAATTAATAAATGGAGTATCTTTTTTCAAAGTGTTTTATTGAGAGTCACTTGATCTCAATAAAGACTATGAAAAGTATTTAAATGTGAAGTGGTTTAACATCAGGGTGCTAGATTGGGCCAGGGATGAGAGATGACAGAGGGTAAGAAAACAAGTAGTAAAAGGAGAGTTTGAGGCAACACAACAAAACCTTATAATTCAACCTAGATCATCTCTATTCAGAGGTATAAGACATATAAGATGACTATTTTCACTACCTCACCGTCTCTTTGTTCTGTGACCAAGATTGCTTCTAAAGTCTATGAACTCAGATTTGTTTCAAATTTTGGTTATAATGATGATACAAGCAATGCCTGTGGATGTCATTTATGGGAAAAATGAAAACAAAAGTTAAAATCAAAGAGGAAATGAGAAAAGACTTACAAAGAAACATATCTGATGAGTGCAGTAGAGTGCCGCCTTCAAAGGGCTCAGGTGTAAGGTGCAGTACAGTGTTTTGTAAATCCCAATAAGCTCACTGACCCAGTATTCAAAGGCTTTGTGTTTGCCCTAGGTTATATCTCATATTTTGATGGTGCTTTGCTTATTTAACTTACATAACACAAGAGAAAATTTTAGTATGGTCTGGTAATTTATTTTACCCCAGTGATAAAAAATTAATTTTGCCTTTACATAAATTTTCCTGAAGTGAATTATGTTTTTTTGGAATATTTAAATGTTTTTAATCGTAAAAAAGTGTGCTTTCTGATGCTCCCAAGTGACTATTTAACATTCAAGTCCTCATTTTCATCAAAAATTTATTAAATTTGATTACCTTCTTTAGGAGGCAACCAGTACATATTAACTTCAAAAAGTTATTTTTATTTTTCCATTTCTCATTGTCTTAATCTAATTTTTAAGTTTATATTGGAAAACAGGAGATACACTAAAACTTATTTTAAAACAAAATCAATGCACATGCAGGCACTCTGTGATACATCTGCTGATTTTTTTAATAAAAGTATACCAGTATGGCCAAAGATGGCACAGAGATACAAATTACACTGTTAGCCACAAGGTTAAGATGATTCTGAACAGTCAGGCAGAGAATTATAATATATTTATTTACCTGTTACTTCAGCATTGTTCTTAACATCTCAAAATAACGGTAAAGGTATTTTTGTGAAATGTTTAATTATTTCACATCTTTTCTGTTTTTGTGAAGAGGTGAAATTTATTTTGAGTTTTGAACTGTAGGACTCATTGCCAGAGGCTCTCCTGTGAGTCCAGTGCTTTCATGTCACTAAAGACTATTGAAGTCACAGCTATGGGGCCTCCGAGAGCTCAGCTTTCCAGCCTACACACCCTGGAGGCTGCTCACACAGCCCAGAGGTCATTTGGTTTTGTCAGTTACAGGAAAGGATAGCAGGAATTAAATCTCAGAGGTAGAACTGTTACCTACTAGATTGTATTATTTCACTTATTTCATATTTAGTTTTTATCTTTTATAATAAATTTCAACTTAATGAGAGGCAGAGAATAAAAGGTAATAAATTCACTGTTTGCAGTGCCTAAGTGAAGGATACTTCCGTATTAAAGGTGGCTCACAAACACCATTCAGAATTTCTTCTGAGAGCACACGTTGTCAACTTTCTTTCCTCCCAAATTGAGTGTACTTGGATTTACAGTGTAGAAAGCATAATAAAATATTCTAATATTTTATTCATTTCCATTAAAGTCCACAATCTATCATGGCTATTCTCTTTGGCGAAAGAATATTTTAGAAATTATTCATGGAGATATCATTAAAAGAGAAATTGCTCATAGGATGTATTGATATATGCATTGATACATGTATTGACAGAGGGAAAGAAAACAAGCATTAAAAGGAGAGTTTGAGGCAACACAATGAAACCTTTTAGTTCAGCCTCAATTGTCTCTAGTCATAGGTGTAAGACCTACAAGATATAGACATGTAAGTCATAGGTGTAAGACCTACAAGATACATCCTATGAGCAATTCCTCTTTTAAATGAAGGCCACTTTCATTCAAATGAAGAGAAAATTGCAGATAAACTGCTAAAGTCATAATTTGTCTTTGATCCATCAAAGAATTGATGTTAGAAATCATCAAAGAATTGATGTTAAAAATCAACCAAGGAAACAGAATTTCAAATAGTGGCAAGCCCATCTTAGGAGAGACAGGATATCTTTAGCAGAGTACAAGAAAAAGAAGTGGGCTCCATTGAAGCATGTGAAAAGAAATAAGCTTAAATGATTGTGAATTCCTAAAGGCCAAGTATGGGCAAGTGTACCAGTTTCCTAAGGCTGCTGCAATAGCAGACTGTACAATGAGTGGCTTAAAACTTAAAACTTTTTTCTTTTAGAGTTCCGGGGATCTGAAGTGTGAAATCAAGGTATCAGCAGTGTTGGTTTCATGAAGCTCTGAGGAGGAATGTTCCGTTTCTCTCCAAACTTCTGGTAGGTCCCGGTAATGTTTGGCATTTCTTGAGTGACTGCACTATGCCAAGCTTTGTCTCTGTCTGTCTTCAGTTGCTTTCTCTGTGTGTCCATGTCTTCTTTTCTTTATTCCATCCTAAATTCTTTCAGTATTTCTCTTATAAGGACTTCTATCTTAAAGACCCATTCAGAAAATCTCAGATGATCTTCATCTCAATACTCCTAACTTATTTATATCTGCAAAACCCCTTTTTTTTAAAGAATGTAACATTCACAGATCATGGAAATTAGGATGTGGATATGTTTTCAGCCACCACCATTCAACTCACTACAGCAAATATTAATATATCTGTTTAGAATAACTGAGAGCCCAGATCCAAGGACATTTTGGAATTGCTTGAAAGATTTTTTTTTTTCTGAGGCAGAGTCTCCCTCTGTCACCCAGGTTGGAGTACAACAGCACAAGCTCACTCTCAGCTCACTGCAAACTCTGCTTCCTTGGTTCAAGCAATTCTCCTGCCTCAGCCTCTTAGTACCCGATATTACGGGCACCCACCACTATTCCAAACTAATTTTTATATTTTTTTAGTAGAGACAGGATTTCACCCTGTTAGTCAGGCTTGTCTCGAACGCCTGACCTCCTCAGGTGATCTGCCCGCCTCAGCCTCCCAAAGTGCTGGGATTATAGGTGTGAGCCGCTGCACCAGGCCTGAAAATTTTTTTTTAAAGGCCTCTGTGAGATGCTCATAAGAGAGACTGGGAGAAAGGTAATTAATTGTAGATGGGTCGCTTCATCTGTATGTGAATGAGTAAAACAGATGGTCATTGACTCCCACTGCAGAAGAGTCAGGAAACTCTGCTTCCCCTACCCGAGATCTTTTCTAGGAAACCAAACCCTTAAGCCACTGGGAAAGGGGCAGCAATCATTTTTAGACACACACGAGGAAGATCCATTGATTTGGAAACATAAGTTGAAGCAAGATTCATCTGATCCTTGAGCCCATGATTCTGCATCAATACAGAAAACTAAATCGTGGCAGTTTACAGTAGAAGAGTTTAAAACTTATAGTTTACTGAAAGTAATGATAGCAACAACAAAACCAAATCTAGCTCCACTATTGAATAGATCGCTCAATCTCCCAATGGTATTAGCCTGGCAGAAGAAAAGAATAGTATTCCTTTCAAAACATAAGCAGAAATAAATGACACATTGCATTAAAAAATGAAATATATTCTACATCAGCTTTTTCATCAGAAACTGTACTAGCCAAGAAAATGAAGTATGACTTCTTCAAAGTAGTAAAAAAAATTGTCAACCTAGAATTCTGTGATTTTTTTTTTTTCAAATATGAGGTCCAAATCTAAAAAGACTTGTTTAAAAGGAAAAATAAATGCTGAATTAATTTCTTTGCAGCTGTCTACCCAAAAAGAAATTTTAAGAGAAGTGCTGTAAGTAAGTGTACTCTCACTACGACTATTCAGGATGACAGTGAAGGAACTAGCCATTACAATAAAGCAAGATAAATATGTCATGCATATTGGAAGCACAGATATAAATTGTCTTTTAAAAAGTTTCTTCTACAAAAAAAATGGATGCATGTGCAGAACGTGCAGGTTTGTTACATAGGCATACGTGTGCCATGGTGGTTTGCTGTACCTGTTGACCCATCCTCTAAGTTCCCTCTCCTCACCCCCACCCGCCCACCAGCAGACCCTGGTGTGTACTGTTTGCCTCTCTGTGTCCATGTGTTCTCTTTTCAGCTTTCACTTATGAGTGAGGACATATGGTATTTGGTTTTCTGTTTCTGTGTTGGTTTGCTGAGGATGATGGCTTCCAACTTCATCCATGCCCCTGCAAAGGACATGATCATTCCTTTCTATGACTGCATAGTATTCCATGGTGTATACATGTCACATTTTCTTTATCCAGTCTCTGATTGATGGGCATTTGGATTGGTTTCATGTCTTTGCTATTGCAAATAGTGCTGCAATAAAAATATGTGTGCATGTGTCTTTATAATAGAATGATTTATATTTCCTTGGGTACATTCCCAGTAATGGGATTGTGGGTCAAATGGTATTTCTGGTTCTAGATCCTTAAGGAATTGCCATACTGTCTTCCACAATAGTTGAGCTAATTTATATCCCCACCAACCGTGTAAAAGTGTTCCTATTTATTCGCAGCCTCACCAGTTATCTTTTGTTTCCTGACTTTTCAATAATTGCCATTCTGACTCACATGAGATGATATCTCATTGTAGTTTTGATTTGCATTCCTCTGGTAATCAGTGATGTTGAGCATTTTTTCATCTGACTGTTGGCAGCAGAAATGTCTCCTTTTGTATTTTTTAGGTATATGTTAGTTTACATAAATTGTACCAAAGTATTTATTTGAGAGTTGTAGAAGCAAACTGACACAAGAACAGAAAACCAAATACCACATGTTTTTGCTCAGAGGCAGGTGTTGAACAATGAGAACGCATGAGGACAGGGAGGGGAGCATCACATACTGGCATCTTTTGGAAGTGGGGCTAAGGGACGGACAGCGGGTTGGGGGAGGTTGGGGAGGGATAACATGGGGAGAAATGCCAGATATAGGTGATGGGGGGATGGAGGGAGCAAACCACATTGCCATGTATGTACCTATGCAACAATCCTACATGATCTGCACATGGACCCCAGAACCTATAGCACAATTTAAAAACAATCAAAAATAAACTTTCCATGATTGGAGGGTACAAGTGGAAAATTTAAATAAATAAATTTTATTCCTATAGTTTAGCAATCGATGATGGCAAATTGATATTTTAAAATCATGCCATCAATAATGGCATCAATAAATATATAATACTTAGAAAAAAGTGTAACATATCATAGGCAGAATGTATATGTTAAAAATGAGAATATATTGATGAGACAAAGTGAAGCAGACCTACATAAATGGAGACACATATAAAGGTAGATATTGTGTTTATGGATTATAAGACTCAATTTGATTAAGAGCCTACTTCCTATATTTATATAGAAATTTGATACCGCCCAAACCCCAAATCAGCAGACTATTTTTATATAGAAATTCAGAAATTAATAATAAATTTTAAATGAAAAGCAAAGGATCTGTATATTCAAATAAAGTTTGAAAATGAAGAACATATTTGGAAGATTTATACCTCTTAAATTCAAAATTTGAAAAGCTTCAATAATCAAAAGATATGATATTGGCTGATGATAGATTTAAATTCATGCAATAGCATCTAGATTCTAGGAATATACCCGCAGATATTTTTTAATTGTTTTTTGACAAGCTGCCAATATATTTCAAGAAGGAAGTATAATTGAAAAAAAGAACACTAATTCATAGTCATGTGTTACATTAACAAAACTCATATCATAGATCTAAGCAAAATATAGAATCAAGAGCTATAAAACTTACATAAAGAAATACTGAGAAAACCTTTGTGACTTATAAGAAATATAAGTATTATTTTTTGTTTCCCTGATAAATAACATTGGGATTTTGATAGGGGTTGCATTGAATCTGTAGATCACTTTGAGTAGTACAGAAATTTTCATAATATTAGTTGTTCCAAACTGTGAGCATAAATTATCTTTCAACTTGTGTGTTTTTCTATTTTTATTAATGTTTTATGATTTTAATATACAAATGATTTACCTCCTTAGTTAAATTTATTTCTACATATTACATTGTTGTTGCTGCTTTGGTAAATGGGATTGTTTTTTAATTTCTGTTTTGGATAGTTGTCATTAATATATAGAACTACTGATTTATGTGTGTTGATTTTATATCCTTCAACTTAACTGAATTTATTAGTTCTGTTTTTTGTTAAAATTTTTTATAGGTTTCTATATGTAAACTCATGTCAGTAGCAAATGGGAATGATTTCATTCCTCCCTTTTTCTAATAGAATGGCTTTCATTTCTTTTTCTTGCCTAACTGCTCTGGCTACGACTTTAATGTAGCTCTGGCTACATTAAAAAGACATGGGAGAATACGTGTCCTCGCCTCGTGCTTTATTTTAGGAGACAAACTTTCAACATTTTATTGTTGGGAATTATGTTAGCTATGGGTTTGTCATATATAGACTCTGTTGTGTTATGCTACATTTCCTCTGTACCTAATCTGTTAATAGTAGTTGTATTTATTATGTGGTCTATCACATTTATTGATTCGCATATGTTGAATCATCCTCACATCCCAAGGACGAATCCACTTGATCATGGTGAATGAGTTTTTAATGCATTGTTGAATTTGGCTTACTAATATTTTGTTGAGGATTTTTGTATCTATATTCATCAGCGATATTGCCTTATAATTTTCTTTTCTTGTGTTCTTGTCTAGGTCTGGCATTAGGGTAATGCTGGCCTCATAAAATAAATTTGGAAGTATTCTTTTCACTTTAATTTTTTTGGAAGTATTGAGAAAAAATGGTATTACTTCTTTAAATGTTTGGTAGAATTCAGCAGTGAAGTCTTCTGCTACTAGGTTTTTTTTAAAAAATTTTTTCAAATGACACCTTTTGTTACTGATTCAATTTCCTTAATCATTTTCATTCACATTTTCTATTTTTTTCATGATTCAGTCTTGGTATGTTGTATATGCCTAGAAATTTATTCATATATACTGCATTATCCAATTTGTTGGCATATAATTATTCAAAGTAGGTTCTTATCATCCTTTGTGTTTCTGTAGTATTAATTGTAATGTCTTTTCTTTCATTTCTAATTGTGTTATTTTGAACCTTCTCTCATTTTACCCTCGTCTGGCTAAAGGTTTGTCAATTTTGCTTGTCTTTAAAAAAAAAAAAAGCTCTTAATTATATTGATTTTTGTTTGTTTTTCTAGTCTCTATTCATTTGCTATTCTCTGCTCTTTGCTATTTTCTTTCTTCTGCTACCTTTGGACTTAGCTTGTTCTTGTTTGTCTAGTTCCTCGAGTTGTAACATCAGATTGAGATTTTTCTCTTTTTAAAGAAAATGTAACACTTATCACCATAAATTTTCCTCTTAGGACTGCTTCTATTCCATCTCATAAGTTTTGGTAGATGTATTTCCATTTTCCTTTGTATCAAGGCATTTTAAGTTTTGTTTAATTTATTCAGAGTCCATTTTCTAGGACTGTGTTATTTAATTTCTACGTATTTGTGTATTTCCAAGTTTTCTCTGGTTATTGATTTTTAGTTTCATGGCATTGTGAGTCAAAATCTTACTTGATGTAACTTCAGTCCTGTTAAATTTGTTAAGATTTGTTACGTAGCCTAATGTGATCTATTTTGGATAATATTCTGTGCATAGTTGAGAAGAATGTGCTGCTACTGGATGAAATGTTTTATAAATATCTGTTAGGTTCATTTGGCCTAAAATGTAATTCAAGTCCAATATTTCTCTATTAGTTTTCTATCTAAATGGTCTGTCTATTGTTCAAAGTAGAACACTGAGGTCATCCACGATTGGAGTGCTAAGGTCTAAATATCTTCTCAGATTATTTAATAAATGCTTCAGGTATATAGGTACTTTAATTTTGTTGTACATATATATTTATAAGTATTATGTCGTCTTGAGAACTAATCCCTTTATCACTATGTAATAAACTTCTTTGTCTCCTTTATATAGTTTTTTATTAAAATCCGTTTTGTCTGATATAAGTATAGCTACTCCTGTTCTATTTTGGGGTCCATTTGTGTGCAATATCTTTTCAATCCTTTTACATTCAGCCTTTAGGATGCATATGGTTGAATCATATTTTTTTGTTGTAGTTGCTGTTTTCTTTTGCATCAGTTTAGCCAATGTATGTTTTTTATTGGATAATTTAATCCATTTACAGTAAAGGTAATTATTAATAAATAAAGATTTGCTACTGCCATTTTGTAATCTGTGTTCTGACTGTTTTGTAAGTCTTGTGTTTTTCTTCCTCTCTTGCTGTCTTCCTTTATGATTTGGTGGTTTTCTGTGGTGATAAGCTTTGAATCCTTTCTTTTTACACTTTGTGGTAACTACTAATGGTTTTTACTATTTGGTTTTCATTAGGTTTCCATAAAACATCTTATAACACACTAACTTAATTTTAATCACATATAAAAACTAGACTTTCACTATGTCCCACCTTTTATAATTTTGGTGTCAATGTTTACGTTTTTGTAACTTATATCTCGTAACAGTTTATTGTAGATACAGTTGTTTTAGCTTTGATAGTTTTGCTTTAATAGTTTTGATTTTTAGCCCTATGTCTAGTCCATTTTGTGTTGCTATAAAGGAATACCCAAAGCTGGGTAATTTCTAAAGAAAAGGGGTTTATTTGAATCTTGGTTTTGCAGGCTGTATAAGAAGCATAGCACCAGAATCTACTTTTTTAAAAATTGCATTTTAGGTTTTGAGGTACATGTGCAGAACATGCAAGATAGTTGCATAGGTACACACATGGAAGTGTGATTTGTTGCCTTCCTCCCCTTCACCCACATCTGGCATTTCTCCCAATGCTATCCCTCCCCAACTCCCCCCCAACTGTCCCTCCCCTATTCCCCCCAATAGACTCCAGTGTGTAGTGCTCCCCTCCCTGTGTCCATATGTTCTCATTTTTCATCATCTGCCTATGAGTGAGAATATGTGGTATGTCATTTTCTGTTCTTGTGTCAGTTTGCTGAGAATGATGTTCTTCAGATTCATCCATGTCCCTACAAAGGACATGAACTCATCGTTTTTGATTGCTGCATAATATTCCATGGTGTATATGTGCCACATTTTCCCAGAATCTGTTTTTGAGGAGGCTTCACAAAGCCTCCACTGTGGCAGAATGCAAGAGGGAGCAGGCATTGTATGGAGAGAAGAAGGAGGAAACAAAGAGGAGGAAACTGTCAGCCTCTTTTCAACAATCAGATCTCTTGGGAACTAAAAGAGTGAGATCTCACTTATTACCACAAGGATAGCATCAACCCTTTAATGAGAAATACAATCCCCATGACCCAAATACCTCCCACCACCCAGCCCTATCTCCAACACTGGGAATCAATTTCAACATGAAATTTGGAGAGAACAAATATGGAAACAATATAACCATTATAGTAGGAAAAATATTGCTTTATATACTATATTTACACTATTAAAGAGTTCTGATTATGACTATACATTACTTATACCACTTAGTTTTTTCCTTTTTTTTTTTTACAGAATTAGTTATAGGCTTTCATTTCAGCTTAAATAATTTCCATTAGCAATTTCTTTAAAGTAGTCCTACAGATAATTACCCTTAGTTTTTTTTTTGGTTTTTGGGAAAAGTATTTATTTATACCTCATTTCTGAATCATAGCTTTGCTGGTAAAATCATCTTTATTGACAGTCTTTCCTTCAGCACTTTGAATATATCATCCTATATCTCTTGGCCTGCAGGGTTTCTGCTAAGAAATTCACTGAATGTCTAATGTCTTCAATTAAGATTGGGTCTTCATTGAATGTGATATATTTATTTTCTCTTGCTGCTTTGTATTCTTTCTTTGTCTTTGATTTTTCATAATTTGATTATGATATGTCTTGGTGAACTCCTTTTTGGGTTGAATTTATTAGACATCCTTTGAACTTTCTTGACCCGGATGTGTTGTCTTATCTCCAATCTGCAAAATTTCCCACCATTATTTTATTGAATACATTTTCTTGGCCTTTTTATTTATCTTTTCTTTTGAAACTCCTATTATGTTAAAGTTATTTGGCTTGATGGTGTCCCATAATTTTCACAGGCTTTTTTTTCTTATTTACTCCTCTAATTGAATTGTTTATTTATTTATTTTTAAGATGGGGCTTCACCATGTTGGTCAGGCTGGTTTTGAACTCCAGACCTCAGATGATCTGCCTGCCTTGGCCTCCAAAGTGCTTGGATTACAGGCATTAGCCACCATGCCTGGCCTAATTGAAAAATTTCAAGGGTAATATGTTTGAGTTTATTTTCTTTTGTTTGATCAAGTCTGCCTTTGAAGCTTACTACTGAATTTTCTAGTTCAGTTACTGTATTCTTTATCTCTAGGATCTCTCATTGTATTTTCAATTGTTTTTATTTCTTTGTAAAACTTATTTTACTCACAAATTGTAATCACAAATTTATTTAATTTTCTATCTGTATTTTTCTTTGAGTTCTCTGAACTTCTTTGAATATTGTTCTGAATTATTTGTCTATCATTTCATAAATCTCTATTTCCTCTGTGTATACTATTGGAGCTTTATTAGTATCTTTCGGTGTGTCATATTCTTATAATTCTTCTTAAGCCTGTGTCTTTGCATTGATGCCTTCACATTTGAGGAAATGGCCATTTCTTCTGGCCTTTGCAGGTGTTATTTGGTGCTGATACATCTGTACTATTTAGTCTATCCTGATGTTATGGATGAGCCTACTGGCAGCAACTGTACACAAGCAGACCTCAGTGCCAGTTGACTAGTTGGGACTGGTTGCTTCCTGTTTGATGTCAAATGTACTGCATACTTTACTCCTTTGTTCCACGAGACCACTCATTGGACGCTGTCATCAGACAATGCTGCTGGCTGGACTGTGTAATTTATTCTAATTGGACATGGTTGTATGTCATCTTTTCTGGCAGGACAGTACTGTTGTTTGGCATTTGTAGTTGGGCAGGGCCATTTGCTGGGCTTCCAGGCTTGGTGAGGTTTCTGGAATTGCTATGTGACCTCGTAGAGTCAGCAGGATCGGAGGCTTTACTCCAGATACATGTGGACTTGGGCTTGCAGCCCAGCCTAGGGTAGGCTTAAGCAGAGCACCAGGACTTGGTAGACTTGCCCCTGGGGATAGGTGAGACCATATGCTCCCTCTGAAGGGAATCATTGACCTTCAGTTGCCACTAGGACTGGGGAAGACCTCCAAGCACAGCTTTTCTCATTGATGTGGTCTAAAAGGGTGTCTCAACCTCACTCTCAAGTTCTGGGATATTCATAAAGGTATTCTTGCTTATGAATAATTTCTAGATGGGTTTTGGTGGACAGAGTAGAGCCAGAAAACTTCTGTTTTGACATCCTTGCTGACATCACCCCTTGACCTATTTATGTAAACTCATGTGCTTTGCCATCTCCTATTCACTTAAATAATGTGTGTGCTGTAAATGCATATCTTATATTTGTGAAATATTAACAAAGCATAAAGTTTAAAACAATCTAAAGTCATATCATAAAAAGAAGTGACTTTAATTCCCATAGACCAATTATCAACTTTTTTTATAAATAGGCAACTATCACTCAAATTTTTTCAAAGTTTTTAAGGAAATTATACTATTAGTGTATTTGTGTCGTTTAATATGGCAACAGTTATGCAGAACTATTTGACTAAAGTCATCAACAATTACAGGCTATCCTTTAGGCTCTTTCTGAGACATGGCTCTAAATCATGCCTTCAATAACTCTTAGTAATGAAGAATGAATCTTCTAATAGCTGAATTTAAGGCTTTAGTTATTTTTGTGTTATTTTTCTCACCTCACCTATTTTTATGAGCAACCACATTCATCCTTTCTACTTTTAATATACTTTTATTTTGCTTTCTTTGTTTTGTTCAAGATATTTTCTTCTTTCTATCTCTACATTTAATGCTACATTCATAGGATTACTCATATAAGCTAGGATTACTGAAATAATCCTGTTGACTTTATATCTGTCAGCACTTCAACTACCTTTCTTTTATGTATTATGATGTTGCCCCACCAATCTTTCTTAAGCACAGTGCTAATCATTTTCATTGCCTAATTCATTAGTTATATATTTCACAATCTTAATTTTTCAAAATTTTAAATGAACCAGCACCACACATCTCTTTCCCACATTATAGCTGGCTATATTTTTCAAATTTTTTTTATTATTGTTTTAAATTTCCAACTTCTGTTTTAAGTTCAGGGATACATGTGCAAAATGTGCATGTTTGTTACACAGGTAAACATGTGGCATGATCGTTTGCTGTACAGATCGTCCCATCACCTAGGTTTCAAGCCCAACATCCATTATCTCTTCTTCCTGATGTTCTTCCTCCTTTCATCCCCCACTCACTGACAGGCCCCAGTGTGTATTGTTACCCCCATGTGTCCATGAATTCTCATCATTCAGTTATTTTAAAATATTTATGTAATCTATACAAACTGAAGTATAGTGTCTCAAATTTTCCAGCCTCTAAGTTTTTGCTCATATACAAGTATTTTTTTGTTAAATGCCTTTCCTCTCTTACACATTTACCTATAAAATTCTATTCATTCTTTAAAAATCATTTTAAACATGACTTACTTCATCATATACACTTTGTTCTTTGCAATGCAGTTTGATTTCTGCCTTCTGCTCAGTTCTCTATATACTTTTCAATGGCCCTAACTAAAAGTCTGTATTCCCCTTAAGCTTTGATTTGTTGTTGTTGTTGTTGTTGTTTTTGAGGTGGAGTCTCTCTGTTGCCCAGCTGGAGTGTAGTGGCACGATCTCACCTCATTGCAACCTCCACTCCCAGGTTCAAGTGCTTCTGCCTCAATCTTCCTAATACCCAGGACTACAGGTGTGTGCCACCACGGTTGGCTAATTTTTATATTTTTATTAGAGACAGGGTTCCACCACGTTGGTCAGGCTAATCTTGAACTACTGACCTCATGATCCACCCACCTCAGCCTCCCAAAGTGCTGGGATTACAGATGTCAGCCACTGTGTCTAGCCATATTCCCCTTCAGCTTGTAATAGAAAGTTGGTTATGCTTATGTTTATCTTTCAGAGGAACTAGCACACAGCTAAAGACTTTAAACTTTCTAAGCCAATAATTTGTTTGAATGTAATTTGCATAACTTAAAATTTTAAACTCAAAACTTTGCTTGGTTTCAAAGAAAAGGCTTTGCAAAGTAGAAAATGTGGATTACATTAATTTTGTAACACTATCTTTTGCTTATTACAGCACAGAAATACATTACTAGAAGCATAACAAATAACAACTGGAAATTAATTATGGAATATTCTTATCTCTAAAAGTAGCTGCTTGGGAAAAGAAAACCTTCTGCAGGAAATGGTCATAATTTGGAACACTAAAATTCTATCCACTGAATGGAAGTAACATTATCTTATACCATTCTGAAAATATGATTGCCAATTTCCTTGCATATTTTTAAATGTAACCATTAGAAGACTTAGAATACCCCTGTAATTTATGAAGGGATAAATGCTAACTTCTGTTCTCACAGTAGTATTGCTATATTCTTGAGATAAAGAGAAACCTTATAAGTCTAGAAGCATTTAGTCTATTGTCTTAAATTACTATACATATTTTCCTCATTAAATATATATATGTGTGTGTGTGTGTTTTGATTGCATCAAAATGTTTAGATATTATATTACTTATAAACATATATGGCCCTAATAAATGCTGGGATGTTAATAATTAAGGTTAGACCATAAAAAACAAACAATTTTGGCAACAAAGCCATGGAGTAAAGAAACTGTGGCTAGTAACAGATATCCAAGTGTGATAGTTTGTTATATTTCCATTATTGTTTTACATGTGAACACATTTGTAAAACAACATCATCACTGTCATCTCTGAATATTCCCTTCCAACACTCATATGTTCTATTTCTTCTGTTGGAATAATTTTGCTACATATGACTATTGAAAGCATTCTTCATTCTGTGCATTTTTCTTTCTTCCTTTAATTTATATATACTCAGAACGTATATTTTTATATATATGCTTATAAATTTTTTCTTCAGAACTTCCCACACAATCTTGCTATTAGCCAAGAAACACACTTTCAAAGAAAATAGAAAAAGTCTGTTATCCATGCAAGTCTTCACTGATCTTACAATATAATGAAATTAGTTTATGATGTATGGAAAAGTGGGGTGACCCAAGAAGATTCAGGTGCAGAGCTATCTGGATGATTCAACTTTATGAAACTGGGAGGCCATCCTATAGGGTGCAGTGTATGCTTAAACTCAATGAAAAATAGTTCTCTTTTATTACATATACTTTACTTAAAAAAGATTTCTTAATCTGCTGGAATCTTAATTAGAGATTCTATGTTCAAAGGAAAAAAATATTTCTACCTTGTGAAAAACAGTGGTTTTATTTAAGTAAGAGTTAGCATTGCAACCTGGACAATGTAAGCTTCTGATTCACCTACACAATACATTTTGTTAGCGGTCTATGATGAATATCTGGGTAAACAATTCTGCCTATCAGAGGAAAATAGGGTTGCTGCTGCAAAGTGGAGTCTATGCAAACATGTGCTGGAAAGTCTTATGAATGAATAGTATCCTGGGAAACAAGTTAGGGGTCCAAAACAAATTTTAAAAACCACAGAAAGTTGCAAAAGCCAAGAGCTGTGTTTCTTACAAAAAGCAAGACTCATGGGATGAATCACATAAAAACAAAGGCTTAGATACTGTTGGTAGTTCTGGGACCAGTTGCATATTTCATGTACATGTAACTAACCTTATAATTTAGCTCAGAAACAGCAAAGCACAGAGAGAAAATTTGGTGAGTTCTAGGGAAAAAACCAGTAAATCAAGATTCTAGATTCAAAAGTACATAGAGTAATTGATGATATTTGAATTGTTTCTTTCGAGTGAAGCTATGTGCTTTTGGTTACATAATGGATAGTCATGCTATGACAGAAAAATATTTATTTGAGATGAAGAAATATGAAAAGGGGGTATATCATGAAGGATAGTCAATAACTATCCTTTCAAGTTGATCTTTGAGGCAATTTTCATCAGAATGTATCCTGTGCCCAATTTCTATACTTGAATATCATGGCATTGTTTGAATTTTCATCAGCATTGGGCCTTATTTCTTTTTACAGCTGGTCAATTACTTTATTTTAGAAAAACGAAGGTTTACAATTTGTGTCATAGGCAGAATATTATGAATTCAACAAGTTAGTAACATAGACTTTCAAAAACCTTTATACACTAATCCAAAGTAGAAAATTATTTTTTGCCCATTTTTGGACTCAGACACATTCAGAAAAAATATACATCTATAAAAATAAAATGGCAAGCCTAATGCCACCAATTAATTGATAGCATTAATATCTCAAACTGTTTTATTTGAACATTTAATGCATAATAAGAATAGCTGAATGAATTTATTCCTGTCCTACCTCCATGTACTGAGACAATATCTGGAATAGTTCTGAATCATAGTATTTATTCCTCTAAATTGAAATCATAAACTTATTTATTTTTCTTCTTACTATACTGTGAGCTGCTTAAATCCAGAAAGTATACAGTACCTTTTAATTTTCTTTATTCCAAAGGTATGATAGATGGCCCTCTACCTCTTTTGTTTCTGTTATCAGGGGAACAGTGAGGCTGGAAGATTATTGTGAGAATTAGTAAGTTGAGGCCTGACCAGGCATGGTGGCTCAGGCCTGTAATCCCAGCACTTTGGGAGGCCAAGGCAGGTGAATAATGAGGTCAAGAGATCAAGACTATCCTGGGCAACATGGTGAAACCCCGTCTCTAGTAAAAGAATACAAAAATTATCTGGGTGTGGTGGTGCATGCCTGTAGTCCCAGCTACTTGGGAGGCTGAGGCAGGAGAATCACTTGAACCAGGGAGCCGGAGGTTGCAGTGAGCCAAGATCGTGCCACTGCACTCCAGCCTGGTGACAGAATGAGACTCTATCTCAAAAAAAAAAAAAAAAAAAAAAAAAAAAAAAAAAAATTGAAGCCTATAAAGAGTTTAGAAGAGGGGCTGTATCATTGACTCAATAAATGTGAGCAACTATTACCACCTAGCAAATAATTGCTCATTCCACAGCATATACATTTTTCTTTTATAATAGATAAAAGACCACCAAAATAGTTTTCTTTTGGTTCTAAAATTAGTTGTGAACAATGATAGTTCACTTATGAAACTGTGTTGTGTGAAATAAAGAGAATAAGAAAATTGTTGCCCAGTTTTAATTAATGCCAATTTTTTGTTTTATGCCTCGTGAGAAAATGATATTTACACAGAAATTTAAAAACTTCATATTTACCTATATAATCATATACTGTACATAATTGGTTAATCATGTTTCAAATGTTACAATAGAATTTTTGTGATTAGAAATCTTACTTGCAAGATTAGTGTGTCTTCTCTTGCTTATGTATACCTCAGTAACCTAATATTACCTTCAGTCTGTTTAGGGACCACATAATCATTTCTCATTGTTAAAGTTCTTAATCTGCCTTATCACAATTATTTCTGTATATGTAATGTAACCCAGAGAGAGGAAAGTGTGTGGTTACCACCTTTTCTGTTATCTCAATGCTTTTTGTGTTGACAATGCCAATGCCCAACAAACTGGTAAAAGAAATTGTTTCCCTAAGTCATCTCAAAAATTCATGAATACTTTAACTGAATTCATTCAGTTTTCCACGTCTTTTTATTGCTAAGCATCAATTATTTACTAAATAATCTAAATGAATTCCTATGAGCTTAGTAACTTCATGTAACATGGACATAGAATGCACAATCATGAACTAATTACTTATAAAGACTTTAGATTAAAGGAGGGAGGTGATGAGAGTGCAGACAAATGAAGCATGAATGTATAAAAAGTTAATATAAAAAGTCACCTAGCCAAAATTTAAATAAGTAAGTAAATAAATAATAAAATGGCACAGAACCAAAATAGTGTTGTGAGGCCAAATGCAGTGGCTCACGCCTGTAATCCTAGCACTTTAGGAGGCCGAGGCTGGCGTAATGCCTGAGCTCAGGAGTTCGCGACCAGCCTGGGTAACACGGCGAAACCCCGTCTCTACTAAAACACACACAAAAAACAAACAAACAAATATTAGTCAGATATGGCTCTATGTGCCTGTAGTCCCAACTACTCAGGAGGTTGAGGCAGGAGAATTACTTGAACCCGGGAGGAGGAAGTTGCAGTGAGCCAAGATCCTGCCACTGCACTGCAGCCTGGGCAACAGAGAGAGACTCCGTCTCAAAAAAAAAAAAAAAAAAAAAAAAAAGAGAGATAGAGTGTTGCAGGCAAAACACCATATCAATTCTTAAAGGTTGGGCTTTCTGAGTCCTTTTTACTAAGCGAGAAAGGAGTTCAAATTACATAAGCTCATGAGAAATTACAAATGTTACCATTTGGAAAATGTCAAAGGCATATTTTACCAGAAAATTGGCCAAAAACGTTTTATGATAACTTCTTTAATAGCTATTGATTTGTTGCAAGAACTTTCTCCAGGTAAGTGAATGAAGTTCAAGATATGTGACTTGTTGAAGATCACGTCTCTAAAGGTTGTGGAGGTGGCATACAAACAGGTTCCTAAAATTACCAAATCTTTGTCCTGCTGTTGCTACTCTGCTGGTGTATGAAAAAATACCAAAATTTGCCAAGGTAGACTAAAAAAATAGAATAGTCCAAGAAAAACAAAGTAAGAGCTTGAACAAAGTATGGAATCAGGAAACACACATACACACAAGCACACACATACACACACAAACAAGCCACACAGTACACATTACACTACGACCTGGATTTCAAAGAGTGAGGCCAAAATTTAGGGCTTGGTTGAGGAGAATTACTTAATTAAAATTGTAAAAGTCAAGTTGGACAAGTCAAAAGGCCTAGAGACCACATTTAGAAACCACAGTTTGATGTGGAGAAGATTCTATGAGTCTACATAATCAATAAATAAAGAAGCAAAACCTGAATTAGACCAGGGTGACCTAAATCACCAGGGAAAGTCCAGGAATCTTAAAGTGAGGTAATTCTGTGGACACAATAGAGTATTGGAAGGCAAGTCCAGTTCTGCCCAGGAGTTCAGGATTAGACCAAGTGACTGAATAATGGTTTTAAAGCACTGATATCAAGAATAAAACAGCTAATTATTTTGTCATTTTACGGATAACATCCATTTCTTTAGGCTCCTGGTATGTGAAGGACATCACTGTAAAACCACCCCTGGGGTCTCTCCACACCACTCACTCTTCCATTGGGAATGAGGAAAACTCTTACCTACTCAGTGGCTTAATTTAATTTGGAAGAAATAACTGAGCATCTTCAGCCCCATTCTTCCTATTTAAGAACCAGTGGAAATTCCACAGGAAATGCATATCTTCTGCACCTAATGACCTACAATTCATTGGCCCTCCAAGGTAAAGTCTTAGTGAGTCTGGAGTCCATTCCTCTTACAGGTCTACACAATCCTAAGTTTTGTGTGATTAATCAGAGCTATCATTTTGATCTCCATCTAACTGACTCTCTGTCTCTCTCTCTCTCTCTCTCTCTCTCTCTCTCTCTCTCTCTCTCTCTCTCTATCAGGTTTTAAGCTTTGAGGAAGAGGGCTGCAATTTATCCACTCTATATAATTCCAACCAACCAAGAATTCATATGGCAACGAATGCATGCCCAGAGCCAATAAGCTGATATGCAATTAGAACTGACAATTGGCTGGATAATGCTGATATTTTACATGGATTTGTCCTTTACAAAACTCTACACCTAAATATTTATTTTACATAGTTTACATTGATTTCAAAACAATCAGAAAAGGCAGGCTGGGTAGGGGCAGAAAATCCCTTGAGTAAGATAACATGTTTGCCAACTATTTTAAAAATATATTTGCTGTTTGGGCAATGTATTAAACACCTGATTATTTCTACTCTGCTGTGGTGCTACGTGAGAAACAAAACAGCAGAAGCATATAGAGAAAACAAGAGAAAAAGATTCTGGATCTATATGAAGGAAATAGGAGTTGCTAGTAATTTGCTTCTGAATTAAACAGATGCATCTTCCCAATTATTAGCAAACTGGACAACCTAGAGGTTATTTTTGCAAGGTAGAGTCTCACCACATCTGAACAGATGCATCTTCACTGCAGGTAGATCAATTTGAAAAAGTAGAATGCAATAAAAAGGAAAAATAAATAAATAAATAAATAAGAAAAAGTAGAATCCAGGAGAAACATGCATCCAGAAAAACATGGATTTTTCTTCCCAAACCTTATTTCCATATGGAAAGGAGAGTTTGTAGCTGAGCAAAGCTGGAACAATTCTTCCCATAAATTTTTGTCGTTGTTATTCCTTTAAGCCAGAGTAGATATTCTCTATAATCTACTTACCTGTGAAGGAAAGTAACATGCTTCTTCCAACTGTCAATTAATCAACAGGAGAGTCCAAATGAGCATTTTTACCTAATTTTCATTAAATTCTCTACCTTTCACACATATGAAATCTGACATTTCCATGATCAATTTGATTTAACAATTTCTTTACACTGTAGTCATATGTAGGTTCTTGTCCAGTCATTTTCTGCTTTTGACCAGGTCATGTTTACAACTCAACAGTCATTTAAAAATATTTCTGACTAGCATGTGGTTTAGACTGCAGGCCAATTCTTAAGTCTAACAGTTTAGCTGAGAAAAAAAAAAGAGTAGATATATTTTTAACATTTGAAGGTTAATAAAGCCTCCATCCTATTGCAGATGAATTCAATTGGCAACTTAAACCATTAAATTTTCTTTTCTGAATTATAAGAGTAAATGAAAGAGGATTGGAAGAGCTCATTGCCTTTAAAATCACAGCGATAATAATGTATTGTATGCCTCTATGTACCAAAATGTGTTCAAATTGTGGATTCAGAATTAACTTTTAAATAATTTTGGTTTAATATTTCAAACTTTAAAGGTTGGTGTGAAAGTGTGATAAGTAAATATATTGAACTTAAAACAAAATTTATGGCTAATAACTGGTGTTACAAAAGATTATGGTTAGTAACTGGTGTTACAACTTTCCAATGTCAAGATTTTTTATGACATTTCTGCTACTAACATGAGAGGCCTAAATGCATTCTTAAGTAAAAAGGAAAACTGCAATAGTTGTAACTATGCCGCTTGCTACATTGTTAATGAAGGAAATACCTTATTTGATAATGCTCCACCAGATGGAGTGCATAATTTTTTTTAGAAAATTAAAATGCAAATCCATGAAGCTTTGAAACATAGACTTATATTTTGGCTTAGGACTAATGTATAAAGAGATTGCCAAAAGAGATAATTGAGCCTTTATCATTCTGAATACCCGTGGTTTCCTATACATCCATTTTCAACTCATTATAATTCCATTTTGCCAATCAAATAATCGACTAGATTGAGAAAAGTCTACATTAATTTAATATAATTAAATACAATATCAGATTTTCAACCACAGTCTCTGATTTCAAATCCATTTGTTCTTTCCAGAATTCTGATCCATAATTAAAAGCAGATACTGAGTCTGCAAACATAATACATTAACTGTGGATGAAACAGAAATGTGTACTTTAGAAAATGTGCCAGTGTCAGAATATTTTTAGGTCATCTTCCTTGTGCAAAAAAAAAAAAAAAAAAAAATCTGCCTCATGGGTAGAAGTGGGTTATGATTCTTCAAGGGACTGGTCAGTTTTATTTTTAGTCTTCCTTAGAAAGCTTCATTCTGGAGTAAGAAATGGAAAATAATAAGGTGGATCTGCAAGAGGATAGAAAAAATATTATTTATTTCCTTCTCTAACCTATTCCTATGTATTAGTCCATTCTCATGCTGCTATAAAGAACTGACCAAGACTGAATAATTTATAAAGAAAAGAGGTTTAATTGACTCACAGTTCCACAGGGCTGTGGAGGCCTCAGGAAACTCACAATCACGGCAGAAGGGGAGGCAAACATGTCCTTCTTTGCATGATGGCAGGAAGGAGAGATGCCAAGCAAATTGGGAAAAGCCCCTTAGAAAACCATCAGACCTCATGAGAACTTACTAACTACCATGAGAAGAGTGTCATGGTGGTCACTGCCCCCATGAGTCAATTACGTCCTCTGTGTCTCTCCCATGATGTGGGGATAATGGGAACTACAATTCAAGATGAGATTTGGGTGAGGACACAGCCAAAACATATAATCCTGTGAGTCTCCCTTCCCAACCTCTACTGTCTTGTTGACTAGGAGAAAGGAAAATGTGATGCAAAACTCACGACCCTTGGACTACCTGTGCTGTGTGTAATGGTGCCAGCAGAAAACATAATAGGCAGAGAACCTGAACCTGATTCTCAGAGTACACAGGATCTGTAAACACTATGAATTGATTACTCAAGTTATTTTAAATAAGATCACCTATAGTGTTCTACTCAAACAGGTCCAAGACACTTACCTGGATCTTCCATCATGATAGAATGATAAAGGAATATATATATCTATATGTCTATATATACATAATTGTATATGTATTTGTGTCTAAATATATATAAATACATATTGCATCTACATTTATAAATATATACATTAAAAATGGAATATGTCAAATGATAAAATAGAGTAAAATATTAATAACATCAATATGTGATGTTCTTAATGCTATAAATGTAATGTCCTTGTAACTTTCCTCTGTATGGAAAACATTTCTAAATAAAATATTTTTAAAAATAAGAAAAGAGATACATCTATTCAGATTCAGCCTATTACAAGTAATTATTTGCTTCATCTCTGTATTTCTTCTGTGCATAAAGCCTTGTTGAAGTTTTATTTTTTAATTGAGACAACTAGATTTAGTGACTGCCATGTCAGTTAGATCTTCTTACCTTCAACTGTGTACTCACTTTAATTTTGCTTTCAGAAAAACAACTAAAAATTTTTAAATTATTTTCTTTTTCAATGTCTGACTGAAAGGCATATGATAGTGTTCCTCTGAATTCACTGTCTTTATACTTCTTAATTCTTTCATAAAACACAAAATACACAACTATATCCCTTTTATAAGAGTTTATTTCTCTTTTATTAGTAAAATCTTCTCTCTTCCAAATATCCCCTTTTCTGAGTCCCAGGATATTTGAACTGGACTTTATCTGAAGTATGAAGAGACTTAAATAAATTTTGGCCAAGATGAGGAAGCTCAGTTACTGTTAAACTCAGGAGGCTGAGGTGTGTATTATTCTGTCCTCATGTGCTACTGAAGACATACCAAAGACTGGGTAATTTATAAAGAAAAAGAGGTTTATTGGACTCACAGCTCCACATGACTGGAAGGCCACCCAATCATGATGGAAGGAAAAGGAGGAGCAAAGTCACATCTTACATGGCAGTAGGCAAGAGAGGGTGTGCATGGAAATGCCCCATTATAAAACCATCAGAACTCATGAGACTTATTCACTGTAAGGAGAAGTGCACAGGAAAGATCAACTCCCATTATTCAATTACCTCCCACTCAGTACCTCCCACTGGGTATCTCCCACAACACATGGAAATTATAGGAGCTATAGTTCAAGATGAGATTTGGGTTGGAACACAGCCAAACCAAATCAAGGTTAAAGGATTGCTTGAGGCCAAGAGTTCAAGGCTGCAATGAGCTGTTGTGCTATGATCACAACTGTGAATAGCCACTGCCACTGCACTGCAGCCTTGACAGCACAGTGAGATCCTATCTCAAAACAGAAACAAGGAATAAAAAAAGATGAAGAAGTTCTCCATGGATATGAGCCTGCAGACAAACCCAAGACACAGGGTTATCCTCATAAAAACTTCTTAGTGGAGAGTTAACTAGAGAAGCAATATGTAAACCATCCGTCATATTTTGGTGAAACATTCTTAAAGATGCTAATTGATTACAGTTATATTATGGACAGTTTTTGAAAGGAAGAACGGCTGCTTAGAGATAACTGATGATAGAGAAAACCATATATTTTCCCCCATGTCATGCACCTTTGTGAGACAGGAGGTTGCACTAGAAGTTGAAAGTTGAGAAAAGCTGTGTCCAGCAAAACAGAGGTCTTGGAAATAGTAGCAGCTCCATGACTATTTTGGCAAGGTATATATAAGAAACCTGGAGCAGAATAAACAGATATAATTGTCTCAACATATTTGTGAAACAGCCTCCTACGAAAGGCTTAAAATTTCTGGGGAATAACTTGATGAAGGAGGCTGCTAATTTATAGAAACTGGAGTGGTAGGTCCTCACAATCATTTTTACACAAAGAGGAAGTGAGACTGTACTTTTTGTCAGAAGCTGATGAGATCTAGCACTTGGAATTGACATCTATTTTGATTTGGGGAACAATATGGTTAGCATTAACTTGTGCAGGAGATAAGTCTAAGGGAAGGCGTAAAAGTATTGAGGGCTGGAATAGGAAGAACTTTGAAAGTCAGAAAGTGAGATTGTCTGGTATCATGGAGGTTACATGGAAAATGGAAAGTTTTTGACAGAGGAGTGAAGTTCTAGGATCTTTCTAATTAAACACTTATGTAGGCCGGGCTCGGTGGCTCAAGCCTGTAATCCCAGCACTTTGGGAGGCCGAGGCGGGTGGATCACGAGGTCAGGAGATCAAGACCATCCTGGTCATCATGGTGAAACCCGTCTCTACTAAAAATACAAAAAATTAGCTGGGCATGGCGGCGTGTGCCTGTAATCCCAGCTACTCATGAAGCTGAGGCAGGGGAATTGTCTGAACCCAGGAGGCGGAGGTTGTGGTGAGCCGAGATCGCACCATTGCACTCCAGCCTGGGTAACAAGAGCGAAACGCCGCCTCAAAAAAAAAAAAAAAAAAAAAAAAAAAAACCTCTTATGTAGAATCTGGTAAGATTAATGAAAATGGCAAGTATGAAGATAGAGAAAACACTGGCACCTCCAAGATGCTGACATTGTAGTTTGAGCTATAAAATATGTGCTAAATATCCATTAGCTCTTTACTTAATCTTAAATATTAATTATGAATTATCTGAATGGCAGATGATCTGGAAAGGTGCAAAGAGAAACAATCATTTACTTAACACAATGAATAATTGGTTTTAGAAGGCAGTCATGTGGTAAAGTGGCACCGTTTTGATGTAAGCATTTATTCTTTCACTATTCATTCAAGAAATATTTACTAAATGCCTACTACTAGCCAGGCATTGTGCTAGCTAATGATGATAGATGGGAATGAAACAAGCTTAAGTAATAAAATTATACAAATAGAGGCAAAATGTATCTAAATATTTCCTGAGATTTCATTGTGATGTTTTTAGTAACATACCAGACTGAAGAATTATTTGCAGATTCTCATATTAGATTACACTGATGTGCTACTTTCAGTAGCATTCAACACATATAACTATTTCCCCTCTTTAAACACCGTATCTCTTTTTTTTCTATCGTCTCTATTGTTTCATGGTCTCAAGTGATCTGAAATTTATATCTCCAACATGGAGTGCCAACTGCTTGTCCAGAATGGTCTATCTCAATTTCTTTTTTTTTTTATTATTTTTATTGCATTTTAGGTTTATTTCTATTAGAAATTTCCTTCTGAATATTTCATAGACACGTTAAACATTTTCAAAACTAAACTGATTTTCTCTCCCTAAACATGCTTATCCTTCACCATTTACTATCCCAGTAATTAGCCACTACACTGATGTATGTGGGCTACTTATAGAAATAAATTATAAAAAAACATTTTTAAAAACACAAAAAATGCCTATGCCACTGAGCATAAGAATAAAAATATATTTTATCCCTTGCAGGAAATGTTATACCAACTATCTGCTTTCCTTTCCTTCTCTTACTTTCAACTAAACTATTATGCAAAAATATAGCCAGATTTTGTTTGGCATTAGTATATACTATACCTAGATAGTCATAAATATGACAACTATGAGATAAGTAAACTCACAGCCTAGTATACTGACCAAACCCCAAAAAAGTTTGAACATTAATTCCAGTCAAGATCTTCCTATATGGTCAAGTTTAGATAATATTTTTAAAGTTTTTTGGATTTAAGTAATAAAAAAAAATTACATTTTATCATGGAGTAACATTTATTTAGAAGTGCCTTTTAACCATTCATATATAAAATAGTGTTTCTGTGATGTTAGTCTGTTTTAATTTTATGTTATTGATTTTAATATATAACATATTTATAGTGAAATGTGTTTGAAACAAAGTGAAGTCATTCAGTTTTTTGAAACAATTGAGTTTTTTAAAGTATTCATTGAGCAGTGATTTTTACTTATATATTATATCTTATGGGAAGCAGTAGAGATAAGGAAAAATAAAGTACTAAATGATCCTAAGGGTTGGAGCTATTGAGGACCTCATCCTAACTTAAAGAAACATACTACAATACTGTGAAGCTCACACAGTTCAGTTCTCTTTTATTTTATATCCTATCTTGGGTATGATTCATATCTCACCTTGTTAAAATTTAATCATAATTTTAATTATATCCTATATTTAAAAGTATCTTGATTTTAGGAATCCCATAATTTCCATTTTAACCGCATACTTATAATGCTACACATTCATTCTTTGGAATATTGTAATATGCTCATGAAAAGAAATATCTTTTGGGTACCTACCAAGTCCCATACTGCATATTAATCATAGCACTAGACAACAAAAAGGTGATCACTTTTCTGTCATTCTAATCATCTAAAAGAAGATTTAAATATTGCCTGATTTGATATCATTTAACAGATAATTACCGAGCATCTACTGTTTGACAGGAACTGTTCCTGAATCTAGTACTGAAGTAGGCAGGCAAAATGCCCATTGTCTTAGTCCGTTCTGTGTTGCTATAAAAGAATACATGAGTCTGGATTATCTATAAAGAAAAAAGGTTTATTGGGCTCCCAATTTTGATGGGTAGAAAAGTTTAAAATTAGGCATCTGCATTTAGTGAGGGCCTCAGGCTGCTTCCACCCATTGCAGAAGGTGAAGTGGAGCCTAAGTATGCAGAAACCACACAGCCAGAGAAGAAGCAAAAGAGAGATGGGGAGATGCCAGGCTCTTTTCAACAACCAATGCTGGAGTGTGAATTCACTCACCTTGAGGGAGGGCATTAATCTATTATGTGGGAACTACCCTCATGACCCCAAAACCTTCCATCATACCCCACCACCAACACTGGGACCAAATTTCAGTATGAGGTTTGGAGGAAACAATCATCCAAACCATAGCACCTTCATCATGGTGCTTTCATTCATGAATGCATACTTTCAAAAGGCATCTATAATGTGGAAGAGAGGTGCAGAGTACTGTCTGTATCCTTGAGTAAGAGTTTGGGAAACTGGAAAAATTTTCCTTAAAGAAATGACAGAGTCTACCTAAAGAATGAGAGCATTAATTAGAAAGAGCAAGAAACGCGTGACACCTCATTTCTATTCTAGACCAGAAGCTGGGACATGGTAGATCTCCTAACATATGAGATTAATTAGTTGGTTAACTGTTGAAGGGTATGTAATAGTAATTCAGTAAAAAATTCTCTTTTGTTATCCTAGCTGTTTAAACTAGTAAGACAGAAACTGGTACTTAAGCATTACAAAACTTATCACACCCAAGAAAAATGAACGTAAATTATTTTAAGATTATTTGTTCTTTTAAGTTATCTACACTATATTTCAAGAAAAACACATGAATACACGAGACACATGAATAAGAGTGACATATTATAGTATTTGCTTCTTATCAGTCATTAAATATATAGATCATGGAGAAAGTCTAAAACATGACTTTTAGACTTCAGGGTAAAATGGTATTATTTAATCCCATCTCACCTTGGGAATGCTGTTTACACAGCATGTGATCTTTTTTCTTACCAAAAAAGACATATACAAGATGGTAATAGTGCCTAAATAGACAACAGATATATTACATGAAAGTGATGATAAGGTAGAAATAAATAAATATATATTTTAAAATATGAACATAATATAATCAAAGAGATAAAAGCCCTAAATTTTTAAACAACAAAAATAAATTGATTTGAGCTAAAAGATAAAACCTCATTAACAACATGTGTTACCAAGAAATTACCTATTCATTGCATCACAATCACCAATATTTTGAGGAATGACTAGATTTTTCCCCCAAAAATGTTCTCTCTTTTCATGTGTGTAGCTTTGGTCAAAAGAAGATTTGATGAAAGTATGGATAATTCCAATGAAAGGAAAAACGGAGTAGTATTTGAGATGTGAACAAAAACTTAATAATCTCACAAGACATCAAAGAGTCTAATGCCTCTATAAGGCTCTCCAGCAATTCTCTAACTTTAGTCTTCACAGTAATCAGAATTTTATAAACCTACATTCTTTGCTAAAAAATATATCTTTAAGAGCTTTCTAATTGGAAAATGGAAAGAAAATACAAGAGAGAGAGAGAGTGAGAGAGAGGAAAAAATGCATGGGACTTGAGAACAGAACTGTCTCAGCATTTCTTGCCCGAAGGTGTCATTCTAGGGAACCCTGTGTTTCTCTGAACATGGAACCTACCGGGGGAGAGCTTGTTTATCTGTATCTCAATTAATTTCCTTGCTCAGTGTGGAAAAATTTCTTCCTCCAAAACTCAAGACATCCTTTTTCTTCTTATTTATTTAAGCTCTGCCCATCAGATCTATATTATTTGTTAAAAAAACTTCCTGTCCTGTGGTCCTTGCTTATGAGCTAAAGTTTGGGGCTGTTCACTCCACCCCATGGTAATGAGAAAAATATGCTCTGTGGCGCCAACATTTCTTGGAAAAATTAATCTGCAAACCATTGCAACTGAAATAATTTCACTCATAATGATTTCTTAACCTTCTCTTTGCCATGACATTTTAACAAGGGTTAATAAAATAACATGTTCAGGCAAATGTTTCCTATCAGAGTCATCAGAAACTATTTTGAAAATAAGTTTTAGTTTTTGAATAAGGAAAGACAGACATTTAATTCCACGTTTTAGGAGATACTATTACCTTAAGATTTTCGTAAAATTTATGTATTTGATCCATATTTGCTTCAAAAGAACACCTTTTCAATTTTTGACTTTGAGTATTTCAGATTCTTACAAAATATGTTTATAAATAAAGGTTGATCAGATGTAATCAGGATTAAGTGGCAAAAATAAGCCCTGTCTTTTCACATTCCATATGACTGAGGCATGCATTTAAATATTATGGGAATACACAGGAGAGAATAATTCTGACTAATCTGATATGACCTGTTTGAAAATATTAAAGAAGTATATTTTTAACTGTTCCTTAGAGGTGCAATATGTATTTCTCTATACTGACACAAAATTTTCAAGATTACCAAAACTGCTTTTATAAAACATTCTTCCTTTGAATGTGTATCTTAATCAATCATTCAAGGAAATTCCCAGAGTTTCAGCAATAATGCACAGATGGTTATGCAGAAGTGAGTGTCCCACTCACGGAGTCATAAAAGCAACTTATAAAGAAATGGATCATAGATTTAGATAAGAAGTGGTGATTATCCAAGCAGTCCACATTTGATACATGAGGGCACTGAAAGTAAATGGCTTTCCAAAGTCAGAGTTGGCCTGAGGTTATAAAGCCTCTCTAGGGTGGCCTAATTCTCAGAGTTCATTTATTGGAACACAGAATAATGCAAAGTCAAATATCCTCTAGCTATGAGATAATAATTCCTAAATTTCTTTAACAACTCTCTGAGTTGTGTTGAAATCAATTGCAGTAGTAGAAGTGTGCAGCTGTCCTCAGACTTTTCCCAACATCTTGAAGAAAACAAAAAATATTTGTATTATGATCATTTTTTTCCATGACAGCAAATTTGAAAGAACAACAAAATATTGCCAGGAACACTGAGAATATCTAATAATGAATCAAGATCAGATATAGCAACCTTTCTCACATTTTATTTTGTAAATCTGCTCTCCTATGTACTTTGGAATAAATGAACATAATCTTCGGCAGAAAATAATTCTTTCGAAGAAAGTTTGTACTATTGATGCAGACAGTCTGTATCCTTCAGTTACTGCTATTGTTAATCATCATAGCAGCAGTGCTTAAAGAGCATTATTCAATAGTGTTTTCAATGTCAACAAGAAAAGTCAAACTCTGTGCAATATTTGAAGAGATTTATTCTGAGCCAAATATGAGTGACCATGGCCTGTGACACAGCCCTACAGGAGGCCTAAGAACATGTGCCCAAGGTGGTTGGGTTGCAGCTTGGTTTTATACATTTTAGGGAGGCATGAGACATCAATCAAATACATCTAGGAAATACAGTGGCTTGGTTCAGAAAGGTGGGACAACTCAAAGCAGTGGTAAGGAAGGAGGGGGATGCTTCCAGGCTATAAGTAAATTTAAATATTTTCCAGTTGACAATTGGTTGAGTTCATCTGAAGGCCTAGGATGGATAGAAAGGAAATGTTCAGGTTAAGATAACAGATTGTGGAGACCAAAGTTCTTTTGACATCTTACAGTGGCTGCCCTTAGAGACAATAGATAACAAATGTTTTCTATTAGTATCTTTAAGGTGCTAGACTTTTAGTTAATCTCTTCAGTATTGGGAGGGCCTAGAAGAAAAAGATCTAGCTTTGTTAATAGAGGTTCTTCACAGATGCAAATTTTTCCCACAGATGGGGGTGGGTGGTGGGTGGGGGACAGCTTTGTAGGGCCATTTCAAGATATGACAAAGAAACATGTTTAGTGGTAAAATATTTTTATTTTCTTCCTTGTCTCACAATGTTATATCAGAGTCAGGTTGGAAAGTAAGTCACAATATATAGGGTTAAATAAAACCCATCTGATGAGAATTTATGGTTTAATATAGGACATGACTCCCCAGACCCCTTAGATAGGAATTTGGGCAAGATAAAAAATCAGAGCTCAGTTTTCATAAACTATACTACCAAAAGTATTTTCCAATATAATTTCCTAATGAAGACCCACTGCAATTTAAAACCCTTACTAACCTACAGCAATATAAAAAATAAATGTTGAAAACAATGATATATACAATCAGAAGACCTAAACAAAATACATCTGGAAAGAAAAGAAGAAAGCAGTCCTAAGGAAGCGTTAATATAAATTATTTTCACTAGATTCTTCAAATAGGAAAATCACTGAAATTGTAGAAAAGCAATAGGAAATAAAAGTTTCAATTACATGTTTAGTGATAACTGTGTACTAAGAACTCTGCTAGACATTGAATCATAGTTAAACACCTTCAAAATGACCACAGGAAGTAGTTGGTATCCTGATTTTACGAACCAGAAAAAAATAAAATTATGCCTCTGTTTATTACTCATGTATTCACTTATTCAAAAATGGTTTTTGGATATGTGATAATCTCATTCCAACTTAAAGTCTCTCACTGAATATTTGAGAATAATAACAGATCAGATATTCCAGAAAAAAAATATATATATATATAGCTATGGACATCTGTTCTGCTATGTTTATGACTTTGTTTGGTGAAGAAAGACATGGATAAGCCCCAGGGTCATGGAGTTTATAATCTACTAGAGGAGATAAGTAGTTAAATACATTTTCTAGGTCTTGGTAAAGATTAAGAGGTAAACTTAGGTAGAGTAAGGAATGGTGGGTAATAATATAAAATTTGGTGTTCCTATTTTAAACATGTGATCAGGTTGACAGTTCTAATATGCTAGTACTTTTAGTCAACTACATCAAGTGAGGTAGAGAACCATGGTAATAACTGAGTGAGTGAATTTCAGAAAGAGGAAGTACTAAGAACTAAGATCTGATAGGCAGATTACCCAGAGTGACCCATCTGGAAATTGATTTGAATCTTCTCCTTAATGACTTCAGAGCCTGTCTTCTTATCCACTACAGAATGCTAGAACATGTCTGGTTTCCCATGACCTCACCAACATTGCACTATTTCAGACATTTTCAGTTTTAACAATTAAATAGCAAAAATAATGGCTTATGTTCTTTTCCATTTGCAATTTATTACTAGTGAAGTTAAACATATTTTTATGAATATTTCTGTTATTAGTATTTATTTCTCTGTGAATTACTTAATCAGAGTTGTGTTAATCTGTTTCATACTGCTATAAAGAACTGCCTGAGACTGGGTAATTTATAAAGGAAAGAGGTTAAATTGACTCACAGTTCAGCTTGCCTGGGGAGGCCTCAGGAGACTTAGAATCATGGCAGGAGGCTGAGGGGAAGCAAGACACCTTCTTCACAGGTTACAGGAAGGAGAACGAATGCAAGAGGGACTGACTACCTTATAAAATCATCAGATCTCGTGAGAACTCGCTTACTATCACGAGAACTGCATGGGGGAAACTGCCCCCATCATTGCATTACCTCCACAGGGTTTCTAAATGTGGGGATTTAGGGGATTACAATTTAAGATGAGATTCTGTGTGTGGACACAGCCAAACCATATCAAGAATCTTTGTTTATTTTCCTACTAGGTTGCTTACTTTACACTCTCGACATACTAGGTTTGTGTAAAAGTAATAGTGGTTTTTGCCATTACTTCCAATGGCAAAAGCTGCAATTACTTTTGCACCAACATAATACATGTGCACACATACTTTAATATATACATGTGCCTATCTATATAACTTATCAACACTTCAGCTAATTACTGCTATTGAAATATTTTTATCAGAATTTTTCTTATCATTTGGCTTTTTGATTGATGTATCATAATTGCAAATATTTTCAGATACATGTGATATTTTGATTCATGTATACAGTGTGTAGTGATCAAATCAGGATAACTGGAATATCCATAACCTCAAACATTTATCTTTGTGTTGAGAACATTACCACTCTCTCTTCCAGCTATTTTGAAATGTACAATGAATTATCGTTAACTCTAATTTTCCCATTACATTATCAAATACTAGAAGCTATTCCTTCTATCTAGCTATATTTTTGTAAACATTGACCAAATTTTCTTCATTCCCCTCCTCCTCCCTTTTATTCTCAGCCTCTGGTAACCACCATTGTGCCCTCTACCTATTGAGATACACTTTTTAGCTCCCACATATGAGTGAGAACAAGCAATGTTTATTTTTCTGTGCCTGGCTTCTTTCACTTATTATAATGAACTCCAGTTCCATCCAAGTTGCTGCAAATGACAGAATTCCATTCTTTTTTATGAATAACACTTAGCTTTTTTTATGGGGTCTTATATAGATATTCTAAATTTATAAGTGAATACGCATTTTGATTTTTTTCAAGGTTTAATTTGAACAACTAAAAATTCTGAAATAAAATATCAGTTTTCCACACCATTTCAAAATAAAATTTCCACTTGTTGTCTGTTACCTTCTGTTCCTCCCAACCATGATAATGACTTTTAAGATCTTCATTCTCAATTGGACTGTTGCGGAAGACCCCAACCATAATTATAATTTAATCTCTTCTATGCAATGCAATTTATACAAATTGACTTTGATGGATTTTTCACATTGTTATGTCATTTATTTACTCATATTCATGGAGTATCACCCTTTTTTTCAGTAGCATCTTCCCATATGCATTTATTTTATTATTCCAAAATGCCAGTGAGATATCTCACACACACAAAAAAACAACATGAGCATAAAATCAAGTCAAAGCCATTGAGTATATATTGTGTATCTGTTATCTGCCCATATACCCATCATTCACTGGGACAGGCATGAGGCTTGTTAAAAACCCTGAGAAGTCTTGCAGTAGATAAATTAGTTTACTAAGCATTTTTCAAATGTGTATAACTATAGATGGTAATTATTTTCTACAGCTCACTGAATCAATAGGGCTTGGCATGGTGGCTCATGCCTGTATTTGTGTCACTTTGGGAGGCTAAGGCTGAAGGATTTCTTGAAGCCAGGAGTTCAAGACCAGCCTTGGCAACATAATGAGACTCCACTTCTATACAAATTAAAATATTAGCTAGTCATAATGGTGCACACCTGTAGTTCCAGCTACTGGGAAGGCTGAGACAGGGTGATGGCTTGAGCCCAGGAGTTTGAGGCTGCAGTGAGCTACGATCACACACATCACTGTGCTTCAGCCTGCTCTACAGAGCAAGATGTTGTTTAAAAACAACAAAATTATGTATCATTTGGGAAATGTTAGTGTGAAGAGAAAATTCATCAGCATAATGCAAAAAGTGTTCTGCATTTGATCTAACCGGAGTAATTACAGCTTGATTCTCTGGTTCCAACACTGGGAGTCAAGCCTGGGCTACCTGGGTGAAAACCAGGAGTCCTAACCACTAGGCCACCACAGAAACAGAGTAGCCACAGTAGGAACTTAGGTTCTTGGCCTTTCTAACCCCAAAGAATGGGGAAAAGAGCCCCAGAGGCACAGTGAGTTTTACCGTTCAAATAGAACTCATGTACCCAAAGAGGGTGCAATAATGCAGTTTATTAGGCAGAGCGAAAGGAACAGCTTCCACACCTGTGTGGAAGGGGATCCAGAGAGTATTCCAGCCTGGGCTGGGGCAGCTAGAGTTTTTACCCATGAGTTATTTTCTCCCCATTCATGTTCTTGTCCAATAAAAGGGTTCTTTCAAACTTCCTCTGGATTGATTGATCTTTGACTCCATTAGAGTATTGACTACTGTTTTATAACCCTGAGTCACAGAGCTCTCATCTCCAAGAGCCAGAGGTGGGAAAGTCAGAGATAAAGCCCTTACCTGGCCTCCCAGAGATGGAAAAGTAGAAACAAAGGGCCCTAGCCTGCCAGAGGCAGAAAAATGGAGAATTCCTGCACTCAAAACTATGTCCCCAGCCAACCCCAGGAAGTCCCTCTAACACAGTCCCTCCATACCTCTTCTTCTAAAACTACCCTCTGTATGGCCAGTGTATTAATATACTAATCGCAAAACACCTGCTATTCACTGCTTTTCATACTTATTTATATTATACTGCTTTACTTCCTACTAGGGAGTAGTAATGTTTCTTCATTACTCCTTGTTGGATAGACCTGAACTTCATTGGAGATCCTACCTGAACAACAATCCCTACACAAAAATGTTCTGATGCCTTTCTTGAAAGGAATTCCTCAACATGTGTGGCATTTGAGAATACCTGGGCATTTTATCATACATTGTGACTACACTGTTGGTAAAAAATTTCACCTACTAGCTAATTTTAGGAAGCATCTACACGATGGTACTTGTCTCAGAATCTGGGAGATGCTCAAGTGGAGTTTTGAACTGACACTGCAGTGTAAGGAAGCTAGATGATCAAACTGATTGGACTTCTTTCTCTGTGTCTTAGCACTTTCAGTTATTTATTCTTGTTCTAATTAAATCTTTGGATCTGAGAAGTCCTCATTAATCCTGGTTAGTTTGAGTGATAGATAGGAGATAGATAAGTATATTTCTGCCCAGAGGGGAAAGGTAGTCAATAAATTAATCAATCTAAGTCATGATAAAATGGACCACAAACTATTCATTCATTTGTGTGTTAACTTGTTGTCAAGGTAACAGACAACAAGTTAAAATCAATGATTTTAACAGAGCCATCGGAATGAGTCAGATGGCCTTTGCCAAGATAAATTTGTTACTACAGTTTGGTATATATATATATATATATATATATATATATATATATATATATATATTGTTTGTTTGTTTGTTTTTGAGACAGAGTCTTCCTTTGTCACCAGGCACCAGGCTGGAGTGCAGTGGCAAAATCTCAGCTCACTGCAGTCTCCGCCTCCTGGGTTCAAGCAATTCTCCTGCCTCAGCCTCCTGAGTAGCTGGGACTATAGGCACACGCCACCATGCCCAGCTAATTTTTGTAGTGTTTAGTAGAGACGGGGTTTCACTTTGTTGGCCAGGATGGTCTCCATCTCTTGACCTCGTGATCCGCCCCCTCAGCCTCCCAAAGTGCTGGGATTACAGGTGTGAGCCACCTCGCCTGGCTTGTTACTACATTTTGGATACCATCATGGGTTAAACAGACTATCATCAGAGACCTCTTTTAATTGGGAAGATATAATCATAGATTTAACAATAAATTTCTTAGGTAAAAAAGCACTTATTTCTAAATAATATTAGATAATTCTTACTTGTTGTCCCTTCTACTCACTTTCCTTCTCTCTTGGGACCACTAGCATTTTTTCTCCTAATTTGGCAGAAAAATCTAAGCACAGGATGACAATAAAATGTTATGAAACCTATATAGTTTCATAAAATTTATTACTTAAAGAAAATATAAACAGTTAAATAGAAGCCAAGTTTATATTGAAATAAAATAAAGGATGGGCAAAGGCAGTGTCTAAGTTTTCTACTTACTGGCAGTTCTATAAATTATAGTTTTTAAAATATTTAAAAGAAAGCAACAGAATTGGCAGCAATACATATAATAATTAAGAACATAGATAATAAAATTAGACATCAAATGTTAAATTACAACTTTACCTCATATGTTGAAGTAGTAATGACTATGGACATTTTTTATTGTCATAAAGTTGCTCATAGTAAACCTTTATAATTCATTTAGAGTCTTCAGTCATAAGGGATCAGAAATCTATTATTTCTGATTCAGTAATTTGTATTTTCTCTTTTATTCTTTATTGATATTTAAAGATGTATCAATTTTCCTATTCCATTCAAAGCATCAATTTATATTTTATTGACATTTCTATATTTTTTCTCTTTCCTTTCCTTGACTTTAATTTTATTATTATTTTTTCTTTTCCCCTTTCTTTCTTTCTTTCTTTCTTTCTTTCCTTCTTTCTTTCTTTTTTTTTTTTGAGATGGAGTCTTACTCTGTCACCCAGGCTGGAGTGACAGATATTCTCCTGACTCAGCCTCCCAAGATATTCTCAAGTCAAGATATTCTCCTGACTCAGCCTCCCAAATAGCTGGGATTACAGGCGCCCATCAGTATGCCCAGCTAATTTTTTGTATTTTTAGTAGAGATGGGGTTTCACCATGTTGGCCAGGTTGGTCTCAAACTCCTAACCTCGTGATTTGGCCACATTGGCCTCCCAAAGTGCTAGGATTACAGGTGTGAGCCACCATGCCCAGCCTTATTTTTTTTTTTTTTCATCTTTTTTAAGTTAGACACAATTTGGTCTTATATTTCAGGTTTCTGGGGAGAGCAATTGGATTATGATGATATTAAACCTTTCGTTTTTCTAGTGTAGGAATTAAAAGCTAAAATTTCATTGTAAAGCACTATATGCCACAATTATTAATAAGTTGCCTTTTAATTTTATTTAGTTCAAAATATTTTAAAATTTCCCATGCTATTTCTTCTATTTCTATTTTATTTGGAATTATGTTGTTTAACATCCCAATACTAGGGATTTTTCAAATAACTTTATGAAATGAATTTTATTATTGTAAGAGAACATGTTGTATACAATATCAAACTTTCAAATTGAAACTCATTTGATTACTAATTATTATCTCTCTTGGTGAAAGTACCATGTGCACTTGAAAATAATATTTATTCTGAAGTTGTTGAGAGTTCTATAAATGTCAATTAAAGCAAGTTAACTGATTGTATTGTATTCAATGTCATTATTGTCTATAGACTATGAATTACTGAGAGGTATTTGAAACCCCATCTAAAATTGTGAATTTGCTAGTTATATTTTCAATTCTGTCTTTTTTTTTACTTTATATATTTAGAAACTCTGTTATAAATGTTATAAACTTTTAGGATTATTATGTCTTCTTGATTAATGATTAACCTCTTATTATTATGCAATTTCCTTCATTATCTGTGATACTCTGTTTAGAGTATCTTTTTCCAGATATTAATATAGCTATCCAGTTTATTATGAATAATTTTGTACTATTATGTCATTTTCTTTTATTTTAGCCTCAATCTCTAAATTAAAATGAGCTTCTTTTAGACAGCATAAAGTTAATTTTTGTTTTTTAAATCCACTTTGAAAAGTTCTTTTAATTAGAATATTCATTGCATTTACACTTAATGTATCATATAATTGGATTTTAAAGAATCAGCTGGTTATTTGTTTTCTATCTGCTTGATTTCCCTTTTCCCCCTATTTTTTGTCTTCTTTAGACAAAAAAAAAAGGTGAGTATATTGTTTTATCTCCAGTTGGCTGTTAACCTCCTACTGAGTTTTGAATTTTAGTGACTGCTCTTGGGTTAATCATGTTCATCTTATCTCAACATAATCTGACTTCAAACAGTAACATAGCTCTTCACATATAAGAAGCATACAACATTATACTGTCATTTATTTTCTTTATTCTTATATAAATTGTATTTTATATTATAGTTCTACACGTGTTATATGTCCAATAATACGTTATTATTTTTCCTTCCATTTTTCCTTTAAATAAAATTTAAAAAAATTTCCTTCATCCTCACCTTCAAATATCCCATATTTGGAGCTATTTTTTTCCAGGATTCCATCTGGTGTTATTTTTCTTTTGCAAGAACTTCCTTTAACATTTTACATAGTACAGATTTATTGGCACTAAATTTTCTTATAGATTCACCAATCATGTTTGGATTGGCTAACGTTTTTCTTCAGTAGTTTTCCCCAAATAAAAGTTTGCATGCTCAAAACTACCCAACTAAAACATTTATTTTTGAGGACTGTTAAGTTTGTCCTTGGCTTACACTTCTTTTTTTAAAGGATCTTATAACTAACACTCCATTGTTATCTGTTCTCGAATATTATGGAGTTGTAAGAGACTGATGCCATTTTCCCTTTACAAGTAGCTATATAATTTTTTTTTTTTTAATTTTTAAGTTCTGCAACTTAAGTAATATATATTTCAGTGTTGAAAAGTATAGGTGAATATTTCCTTTATAATGGATGTTCTTTGGAGATGTTTCCTGGCATCTTTAATTTTAGAAAATGTTCCTAAATTATAATTATTATAATAGTTGAATTTCACTTCAGAAACTCTAGCTATCCATATGTTGAACCAAATTTCTGCTTTTTCCTATTATTTTCTCTTAACTTTTGTAAAAAAGTATTTATTTTCAACACATTTTGTTTACTTGTCTCATTTCTAGCTTCTGAATCTCTTATTTTCCTTTCTCAATATTTTTTCAACTATGTTTGCTTTAATTTTACTTCCTTTCTGTGGCAATTTTACGTTTCTTATATATTTTTTCAGAATACAGTGCTGTGAGCTCAGTTTCGGCTATCTACTATCTTCAAACTCATATAAGTTCTTAGATCTCTGCTTTGTGTTCTTACTTTTTAGAATTAATTGCTTTATATTTCACTAAAAAAATGAAACCTGTGATTTCAATTGTCCTTTGCTACATAACAACATTTGTGGTGAGTAGTTTATCTGTTACTCATCATGCTCTTCTGCTTTCTTTATTCATACAACACTCTTACATTGATATTTAATTGGCTCCTCTTAGTTATTCATTATTGAATAGACTGGGTCTCCTAGAGCAGCTATTTGTTGTAAGATCTTGTTATAGAGTAAGGGACAAGAAAGTATTTCAGGCTAATTGGTGTTCTTAAGCTGAGGATCTCTTCTTTCTAGCTGCTGAACAGAGAGGTTGCAGTCTAAAAATACGGTTTGCTTATGTCATTCTTTGTATAGCATGAACCTCCATGCATTTGTAAAATGCAGCAGCTCTGGGGGGGTCCCCTTCCTATATCCATTTTGTAGATACAGCACTGTGCTGCTTCCCCTTCAGGGAATATAGTCCTGTGAATTTGTTAGAGACCTATTAGCACTGGTCTTTCTCCTCAGCTGCTCCCTGCTTCCTACCACACATTTCCTTCAGACTCTTGAATTTGCATATATTTTTCAAATTACTAGGGGCATACGGGGAAAGGCTGATTTTAAGCAGTCATGTATAGATAATTATCCCTTTTAAAATTTTTGGTACCAGGGGATTTTATATTACAAAAGAAATATATATTCTCAACTTTAAATACACAAAATATTGATTGGCTATTATTAATATCCATTTTTAGAATAAAGCAATATTCCCGTTCTCTCTCCCTCTTTTTCTTCCTCTTTCTTCCTCTCCTTCACTCCTTTTTTTCTCTTTCTTTTCTTCTTTCTTTTCAAAAAAAAAAAAGAAGTCCCACATGCAAATACATTACAACAGACAAAAATTTTATTTATACCAACACTACAATTAATTATTTTATTTTCCCCTTTCCCCCACAATTTATTTTTGAATGTTTTCATTATTTCACATAGAAACTTCATTCGTTAAAAAAAAAAAGAAATAATTGATAACAATTTAAACTGAAAAAATGCTGAAACATCACAGTGTATTTTTCCTAATTTCATCCTTCGACCTTTTCTCATATGCTTGTTTAAATAAGTGTCTGAATTATGTCACCAAATTTAGTGGTATTAAAGCCCCAGCAGCTCACAGAACTGAGTTAACTATGAAATCTTGAGACTGAAGTGGAAAGTTCTTCACTATCACAAACTCTGTAGGTTGTCTTCTTGTATTGGACTATTTTTTCCAGGCACATTTCAGGAAGAGATGTTACTGTAGAGTTTGTTAGTGAGCTTTTTCTTTTTGTTTTCAAAATCCCCACAGCACTTTTACATCCATTTGAGTATTATAGAACAGCAGCTGAATGCCAAATATTTCAGAAGCCTTATTTTTTATTTTAGAAATATTTGAAGATGGGGCTACAGGAGACTGATTTGGTTTGGTAGTGAGGGCTTTCTCCCTGGCCTGAAAATAGAAGACCCCCTTATTGCTATGTTATCATGGGGCAAAGACAGAAGAAGAAAGAAAGCTATGAGGTGTCTCTTCATATAAGGGCATTAATCTCAGCATGGGGGCTCCACCCTCATGACATCACTTAAACTTAATTACCTCCCAATGGCTTCAGCTCCAAATACAATCATAATGGGAGTAAAGGCTTCAACATATAAATTTAGGGGAAACACAATTCAGTCCATAGCACATAATGAGCTAGAGAGTCTGTGGACATCACTTCATAAAACAGGCTGGCTAAAAGAAATACATTTAAGAGTTCCTGATTCAAAGCTCCTGTGTGGGAATAATTAGCTAGCTAATGTAAATTCTAATTGTTGTGAACAAAATCTGCATAATTTGAAGATATTTGAAAATAGCTGTATTAATGTACTTTAAGTCTTATAATAATCCTGGACCTTTTCTCCTTCTTTATACACATATTCATATGGCCCCTCTGAAAACATATTTCCCATTGAAGGCATATTTCTAATTTAAGTTTGTCTTTGTGCATGGGAATTGAAAGATACATCAGTGACTGGGTCATGGATTTTGAATGGCAATTGGATGCCTCTCATTTCCATGGTGATTAATAGAGTCCAGTTTCCAGCCCATTAAATATAACTTACATTCAGCAGCTGAAACTAGAGCTACGTTTCAGTTAACTGTAGTTCTGCTAGAAAGAACACAAATATGTTAGTGCCTAGTAAGACTTGGCTAGTTAAAACACGTGATGATACTACTGTTTCTTACTTTCCTCCTATCCACCCTACCACTTTCTCACTGCACATCAACCTCTTCAGTTAAGATGACATGCAGTGAGCCTCAAAGGTTGATAACCAAGATGAAACATGACTATGGTCTTCATTTTCCTGCTCAATTACCATAGATTCTTTGTCCACCAGCTTTAATTAATAAGTGGCAAAATATTTGGTGGTTTTGTTTTCTATTTGAAAGTCACCATGATTCATAAGAAATTGTGAAATACTCATTTTGACCAGGATAAGGTAAACTTACAATTTTTACATGGTCCATCCAAGTTTATCAAAATAATAAGGACATTATTTCTGGTTGTAACTGGTGATGCCAGAGGGGTAAATTTGAACTAGAAACCTGCTTTCCTTTGGAGAATAAAAAAAGATTGATTTTGGGTGTGAGAGAGAAGGGAAGATGCAGGAGGGTAATAAGAGGTTCTTAACTGAATGAAACCACACAGTACTAGAGAGGTTTATTTATCTAACTAGATTCCCAAGGCTGAAACTCCACAATATTTATAAACTTTAAAACTTCAGCTTCAGCACATTCTTCAAAGTAGTCCAGAGACATTAGAAAATGTGTCATATCTGTCCAGTTTAATGATCTCAGTATATACCTAATATTTTATAGGAAAATGTCATGTAACTTATTGTACAATAACAGTAACTTTGTGAAGTAACTTGTTCCCATTTTACAACTAAGCTCAAAGATGTAAAGAGGGCAATTACAAATTTTGTACCTTAAACCCAGATCATGTGATTAACATCCGATTCCTGGTAACTGTATCTTACTCATTCACCTGATTTTCTGTTCATTCATTCTTGTTTTTCTCATGATTCCCATTCAATTACTCCTGCTTATCTCACATAGAGATGTTACAAATCATGTATTCCAAACCTCATTTATGTTATAAATGATGAAACTAAACTCCAATAGAATACTTAATGGCCTAAGAAACAGCCAGTTAGTCACAGTTTTGAGAACAAAACAGAGGAGTGGCCTGATGTCTTGTTCAGTAGTGTCTTCCTCTGTGTGTGTGCCTCTCTCTCTCTCTCTCTCTCTCTCTCTCTCTCTCTCTCTCTCTCTCTGTGTGTGTGTGTGTGTGTGTGTGTGTGTGTGTTCATCCTGGGCAATTGAGAAACAGAGCTGGGAAGATTATAAATGAGCCACTTCATTGTATGATTGTGCTGTAGAGTATGTAAAAATATTTCCTAAAATTTATAAACAAGAAATAATTTTTTTGACTTCAGTTCTTGTTCTTGTTTTTTGAATTTTGAATAAGAATCTTACTTGTTCTTATCAGGAGTGGTTCAATTTATGAGAAGTTGCTGTCTTTAGCAAGGTTCATTCTACTGAAAAGACAACAGGTCCTGATAGTGACAGTTTTGCAATATAAAGGGGACATTTTTCAGCCTCATTTTTAAAAGACTTGTAATTGATACGATTTGAATCTGTGTCCCCACCCAAATCTCATGTTGAATTGTAATGCCCAGTGTTGGAGGTGGGGCCTGGTGGGAGGGGATTGGATCAGGGGGGTGGTTTCTCATGAATGGGTTAGCACCATGCCCTTGGTGTTGGTTTCATGAAAGTGAGTGAGTTCTCATGAGATCTGATTGTTCAAAAGTGTGCAGCACCTCCCCACTCTCTCCCTGACTCCTTCTCCTGCTATGGGAAGTATTGCTTTGTCTTTCTTTTCTGCCATAATTGAAAGCTTCCCAAGGCCTCCCAAGAAGCAGAATCTGCCGTACTTCTCTAAAGTCTGAAGAACCGTAAGCCAATTAAACCTTTTTTTAAAATTTATAATTACCCAGTCTTGGGTATTTCTTTACAGCAGTGTGAGAATTGACAAATAACTCATGAACTACTCAAAATAGGAAACTGAATTTTTTAGAGCAGTGCTCAAAAGATAAGGGAAATTTTCTCCTTAGGATATGTGTATTTTATATTTCTCTTAAGATTTCTTCCTGTTTCATTTTTGACTCTACAAAAGACTGCCCAATTTATGTGTCAAACTGTGTTGGTGGTAATGATCTGCTCTGAGTATAGATAAGAAGGCAATGCATTATTTGCAGAAACTATAAATAATAATATAATTGACTATAATCAGTATGATTTGTATGAACACCATGAATTGGCATTTGGGAAAAATTACAGTTATTTTATTTTTTTGATGTGGATAAAATATACCCCTGCACTAGGGTGAGCAATAACCACTATTTGTGGTCCCTTCAATATACCACTGCTTAAGAAATAATTATCAGTTTTCATGTGGATGCACCTTGACCATTTTGGTTTCATGAAGCTTGTTTTTTTTTTCTCTAGCAAATTCATCAGAAAGTCTCCTGGAAATAGTATTCCCTGAGTTTTTCCACTTTTAAATTTGTTTGTTTTCATGACCTTCAAATTAAAGATAAGTTGGCTAGGTATAAAAATCTTTTACTCAGAGGCCGGGCGCAGTGGCTCAAGCCTGTAATCCCAGCACTTTGGGAGGCCGAGGCGGGTGGATCACAAGGTCAAGAGATCGAGACCATCCTGGTCAACATGGTGAAACCCCGTCTCTACTAAAGATACAAAAAATTAGCTGGGCATGGTGGTGCGTGCCTGTAATCCCAGCTACTCAGGAGGCTGAGACAGGAGAATTGCCTGAACCCAGGAGGCGGAGGTTGCGGTGAGCCGAGATCGCGCCATTGCACTCCAGCCTGGGTAACAAGAGCGAAACTCCGTCTCAAAAAAAAAAAAAAAAAAAAAAAAAAAAAAATCTTTTACTCACATTTTACTACTTTATGGAATAGAGACTTGCTGTTAGAGCCAAATGATAATCTGAACCTCTTAGGTGTTTTTTCTTGGATATACAATGATTTTAATTTTTTCAATGTGGGTAATTTTTATTTTTATGTTTTTCAAATAATACATTAGTTTTTGAGCAGTTTTAAGTTCACAGGAAAATTGAGAGGAAAGTACAGAGAACTCCCATCTTCACTTTTGCACACTCTCTCCTTATTTTCTGTATTATTAACATCTCGCAGTGTTACAGTTGTTATAAATGAACAAATATTGATAAATTATTTTCACACTAAAGACCGTAGCTCACATTAAACTTCACTTTTGATGTTATACATTTTATGGGTATGGACAAATGTTTAAAAGCAAACATCAACCACTACAGCATCGTACAGAAGACCGTCTCCGTCCTAAAAACACTCTGTGCTCTTTGTATTTCTCCCTCTCTCCCCTCTAACTCTTAGAAAAATTGCTTATGACAACCACTGATCTTTTTGCTGTTTCCATGGTTTTGCCTTCTTCAGAATGAAACATAGTTGGAATCATTCAGTATGACTGACTTTTTTTTCTTTCATTGACTTCTTTCATTTAGCATTATGCATTTAAGGTTTCTCCATATCTTTCAAGCTGTGGAGACAAAAGTGACTTCATCTTGAATGCTAATCAGCCATGTTTACCTCTGATTAGCCACAGTCCCATGAATGCCTCCTGATTCCTACTTTATTTACTTTGCCTAGTGTAAGAACCAAGTAACCTTTATTTTATTGCAAAAGTATAGGCCATGACACACATAGTATTCTTGCCTGTTTTGAAGAGTGCCTTTAACTGTCATCCTAGAGTACATACACCCTTTTTTATGTATATAAGCCCTGGCTTTGCGAAGTAACAGTGCAGAGATCTACTTGTCTTGCATTTGCTCAATACCATGCTTCTGCCTGCAATATCCCTTAATAAATCAACCAATACAAACAAACTGGATTCATCTGCCTCCATCTTTCGTTTCTTGGCACCAAAGAGTGGCATTTAGGGGCCATTTGCATATCTGGTCCTTTTCTATAACACATATCTTCATATCCCATTTCTTTCTGTGATAGATATATTACATTGTCTGGTTGTATTACTGATTATGTTTCCATTCCGTGAATTAAAGATATCTTGATTTTATCCAAATTCAGACAAATGTGAATAAAGCTGCTATAAACATCTGTGTGCAGGCTTTTGTGTGGACATAAATTTTTAACTAATTTGGATAAATACAAAAAACTCAATTGCTGGATCAAATGATAAGATGTTTAGTTTTTGTAAGAAATGGCCAGTTTCTGCTAAATTAGCTATACCATTTTGCATTTCCACCAGCAATGAAACAGAGTTCCCATTGTTTTTCCACATTGTTGTTAGCAGTTTGGGTTGTCAGTGTTTTGGATTTTGGCCATTCCAATATGTTCACTGTGGTTTCCCATTGTTTTAGTTTGCCATTCTGTAATAACACATGACCTTGAGCATCTTCTCATATGCTTATTTGAGATCTACGTAATTTATTTGGCAGGGTTTTTTTTCAGATTTTTTTTTTTAGATGGAGTCTCACTCTGTCACCAGGCTGGAGTACAGTGATGTGATCTCGGCTCACTCCAATCTCTGCCTCCTAGGTTCAAACGATTCTCCTTCCTCAGCTTCCCAAGTAGCTGAGATTACAGGAACACACCCCCACACCCAGCTAATTTTTGTATGTTTAGTAGCGATGGGGTTTCGCCATGTTGGCCAGCATGGTCTCTATCTCCTGACCTCATGATCTGCCTACCTCGGCCTCCCAAAGTGCTGGGATTACAGGAGTGAGCCACCAGCCCAGATCTTTTATTTATTTAAAATTTATTTTCCTTATTGTTGAATTTTAAGATGTCTTTGTATATTTTATATAACTGACTTTTATCAGATACATGTTTTGCAAAAATCTCTAGTCTGCACCTTGTTTTTTAATTCTCTTAAGGGTATCTTTTTTGAAACAGAAGTTTTAATTTTAATGAAGTACAACTTGTTGATTTTTCATTCATGGTTTGAGCTTTTTACATTTTATCTGAAAATGCATTAGCAAACCCAAGGTTACAGATTTTTTTCAATATTATCATCTGGAAGTTTTTTAGTTTTGCATTTTACATTTGAGTATATGATGAATTTTGAGTTAATTTTTGTGAAAGGTTTAATACCTGTGTCTAGATTTTTTATTGTGCATGTGGATATTCTGAGGTTTTAGCAATGTTTGTTGGGAAAGTCCTATTTCTTCATTGAATTGCCTGTGCTCTATTGTCTAATATTAGTTGACTATATTTGTGTGATTTCATTTCTGGGCTCTTTGTTCTGCTCTATTGATTTGTTTGCCTGTTCTTTCACTAACATCATAATGTCGTGATTTTTGCAGCTTTATAGTAGGTATTAAAATTGAGTAATGCCAATTCTTTCCTTTTGTTTTTCTTCAATAGAGGTAAACTATTCTAGTCTTTTTCTCCATATAAACTTTATTTATTTATTTATTGAGACAGAGTCTTGCTCCATCACCCAGGCTGAAGTGGGTGATCTTGGCTCACTGTAATCTTCACCTTCTGGGTTCAAACAATTCTCCTGCCTCACCCCCACAAGTAGCTGGGACTACAGGGATGCACCACCATATCTTGCCAATTTTTGTATTTTTAGTAGAGGCGGGATTTCATCATGTTGGCCAGGCTTGTCTTGAACTTCTGACCTCAGGTGATCCACCCGCCTTGGCCTCCCAAAGTTCTAGGTGTGAGCCAATGCTCCGGCCTCCATATAAACTTTAGAATTAGCTTCTCTGTAGTCGCAAATTACCTTGCTAAAATTTTTATTGGGATTGCATTGAATCTGTAGATGAAGTTGGGAAGAACTGATATTATGACAAAATTGAATCTCCTAGCCATGTACAGAGATATATCTCCCTATTTATTTGTGTTTTCAATTCATTATTTTAAAATGTCTAATAATTTTCCTTTTAAAAATTTCAAAATTTTTTAGTTATACAGTCTGTCTTTTAAAGATTTAGATTAGTGCTTATTTTTGTTATTGTAAAAATATTCCACTAAACAATACTTTTTAGCATGAGTCTGTTCCAATGTTTTGCTTTTAGCTTTTGGGGATTTTTATTAAATATGTATTGAAGTATTTTGTCTATCTTCCATAGTATCACTTTATCTTGAATACATTTTTATTCCTCTCATTTATTTTTATTTATTTATTTACTTGTTTTATTTTTAATATTTATTTACTTATTTTATTTTGAGACAGGGTTTCATGCCCATCACCCAAGCTGGGGTGCAGTGACATGATCTTGGCTCACTGCAACCTCTGCCTCCTGAGTTTAAGCGATTCTCCTGCCTCAGCCTCCGGAGTAGCTGGAATTACTGGAGGGCACCATCACACTCAGCTAATCTTTGCGTTTTTAGTAGAGATGGGGTTTTGCCATGTTAGCCAGGCTGGTCTCAAACTCCTCGGTTCAATCTAGCAACCCGCCTCAGCCTCCCAAAGTGCTGGGATTACAAGCATTAGGCACCACACCTGGCCTACTCTCATTTATTTACATTTTAAACATTATTCTTTTCATCGTAGGTAACTATTAAGACAGTATCCATCATGTTTACTTACTCCTGTACTATATTTTTTCAAGCTTTTTCTTGACTTCTTAAAATTTTGTTGTTTCCTTTTTTCCCTTAGTTTTGTACTCCTTTTTTTCAAGTCATCGTTTAGACCAATCATCTCATTTTTAATTTGTAAAACTGATTCTGATTTGTGTGCTTTTCTCATACCCCTTATCATCTTCTTAATGTCAATCACTCATTTAAAAATGTAGGTTACCATTTTTAATTTTTATGTGAGTTTGTTTCTTTTAAAAGTGTTTTCATTGTCCATAAAAACTTGATGCATTACACCTGGTGTTTGTATATAGACTCTGATTGTAATACTTTTCTTAAAAATTTTAAGTAAAATAATTTTTTTTGTACTTTAAACATGGAAAAAGACAGGCCAATTTTTCCATCTTCTTTGCTCTAAAACTCTCTTCTATAGTTTTCATTAAGTGATCAAAAAAAAAAAAAAAAAAAAAGAAAGAAAGAAAGGAAAAACGTGCTCCCTGCTTCTTGAGACCTGCCTTCTCTGCATCTTCTCTCACTTCCGTCTTCATCTTTCATTTCCTTTATTCTGGATATTTCACATTATTCTCCCTTCATTTTTGAGCACTGGTCTGGAAGAAAGCTTCAGACTGTGAGTTTCGAAAGTGTCCAGAGCCCAGAGTACTTTCAGAACTTACTAGGAACCCCTTCCATTCCATTTGCCACCTGGGTCTCATGACCCTAGCCGCCATTCCGAGCCAGTTTTCAGAGATACCTGTGCACACTTAGCAAAAGATGGCTTCTCTTCTCACACCCATCAGACACCTCAGATGCTCACAGTATGCAGGGCTTGTAGCTGCCCTGCCCTGCTCTGCTCCTGCCTATTCACATATCATTATTGAGTTTTATCATAGATACTGTCTTCTGAGTTTTTGGTTTTGCTCTATTCCTTGCTCTCCCTATTTTAATTTTAAGAAGTTTCAGAAACTCTGCCACCCTTTCCACCATCTTTCTGGGATTCATCTATAGACTACAATATTTTCCAAATGCTACATGGCTTAAGTTGGATAGCTCCCCTCAATAAATTGCATTGTTTTCTCAGGATACAGCATTTGTTCATTCACTCATTCAATGAATATTTCTTAAGTGCCAGGCATTTTTAGGCACAGTAAATGTAGGAGAAAGCAAGATTTGTAAAGTTTACATTCTCATTGTCAGAGAAAGCTTACATTCTCATTGTCAAGGAAATAATTAAGCAGCAACATACTATGTCAGACAGTGATGAAAACTATGAAGAAAACAATAAAATTGGGTATTCAGGATTAAGAATACAGGGAGAAAGGAAGCTTCTTCTTTCAAATAGAATAGGTAGGAAAAAATATTTTTAAGATTTCACATGTAAACAGAGACTTGAAAAAAATAACAGAATGAGTCCTATGACAACTTGGGTGCACAGCACATATAAATTCCAGAATGAAAAAAAAGGAATCCAAGAGTCCCCAAGACTGGTGCATTCTTGGGGAGTGGTGAAACAGCAAAAACTCCAGTAAGGATGAAGAGGAACATGTGAGAATCAGAGCAGTGGGAGAAAAGCCCATAGATGCCATCTGTAAACTATGCAAGGTCTCATGAGTCACTGCAAGGATTTCGGATTCTTTTTTGAAGGAGGTGGGAAGCTACTGTACAGATTTTGTGGATTCAAAACATGATTTAGTTTATGTATTAAAAAAGCACTTTCAATTTTTGAAGAATACATTTTAAAAAGCAAGGGCAGAAGCAATATGGAACAGGAAGACGAGTTACCAATCTACAGCAATAATCCAGAGATGATAAAGATTAGAGGAAGGCAGAAGGTGAAAACAGAAGTGATAGCAAGTGGTGAGACTGGGTATGTTTTTAAACCCAGGTTAGTGAAGGTTTAAGACAATGGCCTTTGATATGGTTTGGCTGTTTCCTTACCCAAATCTTATCTTGCATTGTAGCTCCCACAATTTTCATGTGTCCTGGGAGGAATGGAGTAGGAGGTAATTAAATCATGGGGACAGGTCTTTCCTATGCTATTCTCATGATAGTGAATAAGTCTCATGAGATCTGATGGTTTATAAAGGGGAGTTTCCCTGCACAAGTTCTGTTCTCATGTCTGCTGCCATGGGATACGTGGCTTTCACCCTCCGCCATGACCATGAGGTCTCCCCAGCCATGTGGAACTGTAAGTCCATTAAACTTCTTTCTTTTGTAAATTGCCCAGTCTTGGGTATGTATTTATCAGCAGAGTGAAAATGGACTAATACAATTAATTTAAACCAGGAGTGGAGTGCTGCTGAAAAGATGTCCCAAAATATGGAAGCAATTTTGGGACTAGGTAACAGGCCACGGTTGGAACAGTTTGGATGGCTCAGAAGACAAGAAAATGTGGGAAAGTTTGGAATTTCGTAGAAACTTGTTTAATTGCTTTGTGCAAAATGTCCATAGTGATATGGAAATCAAGTCCAAGCTGAAGTGGTCTCAGATGGAAATGAGGAAATTGTTGGGAACTCGGACAAAGATAACTCCTGTTATGTGTTAGCAAAGAGACTGGCAGCATTTTTCCCCATTGTGGAGATTTGTGGAACTTTGAGTTTAAGAGAGAGAATTTAGGGTATCTGGTTGAAGAAATTTTTAAGAGGCAAAGTATTCAAGAGCTGAACTGTGTGCTGTTAAAGGCATTCAGATTTATAAGGGAAGCAAAGCATAAAAGTTCAAAAAAATTGCAGTCCAATAATGCAATGTAAAATAAAATCCAATTTTTTGAGGAGAAATTCAAGCCAGCTGTGGAAATTTGCATAAGTAATGAGCAGCTGAATATTCATCCCAAAGACTATAGGGAAAATATATCCAGGGCATGTCAGGGGTCTTCACACAGGCCCTCCCATCACAAGCCCAGTGGCCTAAGAGGAAAAACTTGTTTGATGGACTGGGCTCAGGGTCTCTGTGCTGTATGCAGCCTAGAAACTTGGTGCCCTGTGTCCCAGCTGCCCTAGCCATGGATGAAAGGAGCTAATGTAGAGCTGGAGCCATGGTTTCAGAGGGTGCAACCCCAAGCCTTGGCAGCTTCCATGTGTGGACTTCTGTGGGTGCACAGAAGTCAAGAATTAAGATTTGGAAACCTCTGCCTAGATTTCAGAGGGTGTATAAAAATGCCTGAATATCCAGGCAGAAGTTCGCTGCAGGTTGGGGCACTCCTGGAGAACCTCTGCTAAAGCAGTGCAGAAGGAAAATGTGGGGTTGAAGCACCCACACAGAGTCCCCACTAAGGAACTGCCTGGTAGAACTGTGAGAAGGGGGCCACTGTTCTCCAGAGACCAGAATGTTAGATGTACTTACAGCTTACACCTTGTGCCTGGAAAAGCTGCAAACACTAATGCCCTCCCATGAGAGCAGCCAGGAGGAAGGTTGCAACCTGCAAAGCCACAGGGGCAGGGCTGCCGAAGACCATTGGAACCCACCTCTTCCATCTGTGTGACTTGGATGTGACATATGGAGTCAAATGAGATCACTTTGGAGCTTTAAGATTTGACTGCCTTGCTGGATTTTGGACTTCTATGGGGACTTTAGTCCCTTTGTTTTGCCAATTTCTCTCTTTTGGAATGTACATATCTATCCAATGCCTGTACCCTATTATATCTAGGAAGCAGCTAACTTCCTTTTGATTTTACAGGGTCATAGACAAAAGGGACTTGCCTTGTCTCAGATGACGCTTTGGACTGTTGATTTTTATGTTAATTCAGAAATGAGTTAAGACTCTGGGGCACTGTTGGGAAGGCATGATTGGTTTTGAAATGTGAGGGCATGAGATTTTGGAGGGGCCAGGTGGAATAATGTGGTTTGGCTGCATCCTCACCCAAATCTCATCTTGCATTGTAACTCCCATAATTCTCTTGCTTCACAGAAAGGGACACAATGGGAGATAATTGAATCATGGGGCCAGGTCTTTCCTGTGCTATTTTCATGAAAGAGAGTAAGTCTCATGAGATACGATGGTTTTATAAAAAGGAGTTTTCCTGTGTAAGTTCTTTTCTTTCGTCTGCTGCCATGGGGATGCACCTCACATTCTGCCATGATTGTGAGGCATCCTCAGCCACATGGAACTGTGAGTCTATTAAACCTCTTTCTTTTGCAAATTGCCCAGTTTGGGGTATGTCTTTATCAGCAGCATGAAAACAGACTAATACAATCTTCATCTGAGAGGTAGAGCTGAATGTTGCACATTGGTACCCAAATTTCAAACAAATAATTTTGATCTCTGAATTGATCACCCAATTCACACAAAATAATTTTTAAAAGTTACTGTTCTGTTTAACTTGAATCATTCAATATAAATGTGGAAGATAAATGAATAAGTATAAGTAGCCTGACAATTCTTACCTTATCCTCTTTACTTTCCTCGAAAATGTTTTCATATCAGTGATGTTCAGGAGCCTCTAATATTTCAACTTCCAAAAGGCTCTTTCCACATTCCCTGATCAAGCATATTCTCCTTTGTCTTTTTCCTTGCTCCCCTGTCTTTGCTATAAAATGGGGAAGACAGGAGTATTGTATACAGAAAAGTGGTGGAAGAAAGTGAACAAAATGGCTTTTCTTCATCTGGTGGCTAGATGTAGAGTGAGTACATTTATTCCTTTCTTTTCTCCCTCCCTCTTTCTCCTTTCTTTCTTTCTGTCTCTATGTTCCCTTCCCTTTCTTTCTTTTTTTTCCTTTTTTTAAAAAAATTTTATTTTACTTTAGGTTCTGGGTACATGTGCAGGTCATGCAGTGTTGTTGCATAGTTGCATACTATATCCAGCATTTCTCCCCATATTATCCCTCCCCACCCTTCCCACATCCCTTTGTCTCTCCCCTAGCCCCCCAACTGCCCTCGTTGTATGATGCTCCTCTCCCTGAGTCCACGTGTTCTCATTATTCAACACCAGCCTGCAAGTGAGAACATGCGGTGTTTGGTTTTCTGCTCTTGTGTCAGTTTGCTGAGAATGATGGTTTCCAGATTCATCCAAGTCCCTATAAAGGACACAAACACATCGTTTTTTGTAGCTGTGTAGTATTCCATGGTGTATATGTGCCACATTTTCTTTGTCCAGTCTATCATTGATGGGCATTTGGGTTGGTTCTACATCTTTGCTATTGTAAACAGGGCTGCAATGAACATATGTGTACATGTGTCTTTATAGTAGAACAATTTATAGTTCTTTGGGTATATACCCAGTAATGGGATTGATGGGTATAATGGAATTTCTATTTCTAGATCCTTGAGAAATTGCCACACTCTCTTCCACAATGGTTAAACTAATTTACATTCCCACCAACTGTGTAAAAGTGTTCCTATTTCTCCACATCCTCTCCAGCATCTGTTGTTTCCAGATTTTTTAATGATCTCCATTCTAACTGGCATGAGATGGTATCTCAATGTGGTTTTGATTTGCATTTCTCTAATGACCAGTGATGATGAGCATTTTTTCATATGTTTGTTGGCTTCATGTCTTCTTTTGAAAAGTGTCTGTTCATATCCTTCACCCAGTTTTGAATGGGGTTGTTTGTTTTTTTCTTGTAAATCTGCTTTAGTTCTTTGTAGATTCTGGGTATTTGCCCTTTGTCAGATGGGTAGACTGCAAAAATTTTTTCCTATTCTGTTGGTTGCCAGTTCGCTCTAATGATGGTTTCTTTTGCTTCACAGAAGCTCTGAATTTTAATTAGATCCCTTTTGTCTGTTTTGGCTTTTATTGCCATTGCTTTTGGTGTTTTAGTTATGAAATTCTTGCCTATGCCTTTGTTCTGGATGGTTTTGCGTATGTTTTCTTCTGGTGTTTTTATGGTGTTAGGTTTTATGTTTAAATCTTTAATCCATATGGAGTTAATTTTGGTGTAAGGTGTCAGGAAGGGGTCCAGTTTCTGCTTTCTGCACAGTGCTAGCCAGTTTTCCCAACACCATTTATTAAACAAAGGGTCCTTTCTTCAATGCTTATTTTTGTCAGGTTTGTCAAAGATCAGATGGTTGTAGATGTGTGGTATTGCTTCAGAGGCCTCTGTTCTGTTTCATTGATGTATGTCTCTGTTTTTGGTACCAGCACCATGCTGTTTGGATTACTGTAGCCTTGTAGTATAGTTTGAAGTCTGGCAGTGTGATTCTTCTGGCTTTGTTCTTTTTGCTTAGGATTGTCTTGGCTATGCTCCCCTTCCTCTTCCTTCCTCCTTCCTTCCTTCCTTCCTCTTTCTTTCTTTTTTTTCCTTTTTTCTCTCTCTCTCTTTCTTTCTTTCTCTCATCACATTGTTTCTTGGTGGCATAATGAAACAATCTGTGGAAGTTTAACAACTTGAGAAAATAAAATATATTTTTACTCTCTCAAAAACCACTCCCTATATGGACTTCTGGGAGAAGAAAAGTGGGACTCTGAAATGCTAGGTCAATGACACTTCATAAAATGTGAATTTTAAAAAATGAGGGAACATATGTAACTCTAACAAACTGATGTCTCTGTCCTCCTTCTGTTCTGTTTCCACTCGCCATATATTAAATGTGTTATTAACAAGCTCCAAGGTGAGAGAACAGATAGTTTTAGAAGGATGAGTGGGAGCAGGGTGGCATCTTTGTCCTTCAGATCATCAAATCATAGAGAGGACAAAGGAATTAAGGAACGGAAAGGGGTCATTTCTGAAAGCTGGGGCCTCCACATAGAGAATACTACTTTTCTCCTGTACAATTTTGAAAGCAGGGAATGCCTTCAAGTGTGATGTGACACAACATGGAAAAAAAGGGGTTGGGGATTGTTCAATAAACCATCTGCAGAAAGGAATGAAGAACTGAGTGTTCAGACCAGAGGCCTAGTAGAGGAGGAAAGTTAAATCATTATGGAGGAAATGAAGCTGATACTGCTGATTTATATCAATATGGGACCTTCTCTGAAAGTAGTTGGCCCAGGAATCACACAATTTTCTTCTACTCTTTTAGCCCAAATTTATTCAAACCCTTAGCTATATTTACAAACTCTCAACTACAAAAAAAATTGTGAAATGTAATTTTTTTAGTTGGCAGACCAAAGCTTAACTCCTGAGTCCTATTTCTTAAGTGATCAAAAGACAATATATAATATCCAGAGTTTCAGCCATAACTGTCACAAACAGCAGAGAAAACCTGTTTTAGACGGAGTACTATTATTTATGTTGCTTAACTCAGATCAAGTTATGAATTCAGAATCTTAACTTATGTCTAGTTTATAAATAAATGAAGTTACATTATGTTCACATCCTGGCAATGTGTGTGAGGTACAGTGTTAAAGATGGGGATATCTTTACACTGATCCAAAGGTGTGACTTGTTTACACAGCTGTGTCTCTCAAAATTCTCTTTTTGAGGGGGGTGGAGAAGTAACCTCTTGAACCCTTATGCAATACTAAGGTTACCTAAGCAGGTACTCAGGTATAGTTCTTATCTATACTGAAGTCATGAAAAACCAGTGGTTGAACTTGAATGTATCCAAAAATAGAGTGCAAAAATATAATGTCATCAATGGCCCGGGGATGTGCCCAGGTAAAATAAAGTGAAAAGTGGGGTCTTTTGTAGACAATCTCCAGAAATTCTGGTAGCTCAGTTAGGCAAAGCTATACTTCCTGAATATTGAAAGGGAATGTTGCTTTGAATAGAGAGGGAGTCTGTATGTGAACCTGTTGGAAGTCTTTGAACAACTCGTAAAAGATCTCTATCACCCATCATCTCAGGATACTTTGTTGAATTCTCACTGACCCTTCCCAGAAGATGAGTGAAAAGCTGTGTTATACCAACGGCCTCTGCTGAGAAGGCTGGGTACCTATAGAGGAAGACCTATCTCCTTTCTCATCAGAGAGAGAGGTGACTAAGATGTGAAGGGTCACATGACATGAGGATCTCTCATGAGTGACAGAAGGAGACAAGGATGAGTCATTGTTTTCACAGTAGAATTCCTAAAAGCATAATAAACTAAAAGGGATAGAGTTGCCTGTAGAAACAGACATAGAGAAGAAGCTGGGTTCTCCTAACTGTCATCTACTGTCCAAGAAATTTGGACAGTTCCTTGGAATTCACTAGATCACAGTTTAGCATGTCCTGATTATAGGAGATAACAGGAGACACCTGGTAACTTGATAGATGGAGTTCCTGTTTAAATTTTAGCTGGGACATTCAGTTCTGATATAATGACCTTGCTCCACAATTTTTCCAGGATTTCAATCTTTGTTCAAACTGCCTCTCCAACCTCTCTAATAGATTGTGCTCACCTGCCTGGTCAATTCACATCACAGGACTCAGGAAGGGGCCACGTCATGGGGATATGCAAATAAAACTTTCATTCCTGTAAGATAATGGGGGAATAGTTCCTGGGGACAACTAGAAATCTCTTTCTGAAATGTAAATATCTACCAGTAGAAAATTTAATTCTACTGGTAGATATTTAATTCCTTTACATTTGTAAATAAATAATGTCATGGGAAATGTTTCATATTTTCTTCTAAATGGGATAAAGAAAAGATATAAAACATTCTGCAGAATAAGAGCCCAATATATAGCAAGATGTAAATGTAATTGTAGGTTGAATCAGAATAGTGAGGTTTTATATATAGACATAATTTTTTTCATTTTGTAAGAATAAAAATGTGTCTCTTTTATACTGAGTACAGTCCATGAATGTGCCTTTAATATTTCCACCTCTGCTTTTCTCCCAAATATCTGTTCAACAAACAATATTTTTATCATGAAAATGTAAGCTTATTTAACATTTGTCATCATCCTATTTTTTCATTCCTTGGCTTAGAGGAGGTAAAATATGAATATTTCATGTTAATTTATTTGGCAATTTTTATATATAGAACAGTTTCTTTGGCTGATCATTAGACATCTATAATTTTGGGCATTATAAACATCACAGAATACTTTTTTTCTTCTTAATCTCAATAAAATATACATATCCTTTGTGCCAGCCAAAAAAAAAAAAAGATTAAAGTGGAAAAGGAAACGATACATGGCTATTCAAGTGAAATAAATATACGTCAATTAGAGAGACCTTAATTTAATTTTCACTGCTCTGACTATGCTAGCAGAAACTGAAAGATTTCAGGATATACTGATATATTTGTAGAATTCAAAATGCTATTTGTTTTGAACTCACACACATAGCCACTTTAAATTATTTTTTTTCCTCTGATTGGGAAGAACATGACTATCTCACTAATAGAAATGTGGTATGTGAGAGTACCCTAAGTAATAGATAATTCCCATGCTGTCCAGATGCTTAAGTGAATTTGAGGTCTGTGTGCAGCTTGAAAGCCACTCGGATAGAGCAACCAACCGCACGCAATCACCAGCACATTACACAAGGGAAAATGTGGAAAATGAAATTGTTGGCAAAGATAATTACTGTGCATGCAGACTCTGGTAGCAGGAGTCTTTATGGAATACCATACCATCTATTGTTAGCCAGTAAAAAAAGAAAGCTGTGCTTTGGCTTCAATTTGAAAAAAAAAAAAAAAAAAAAAAAAAGTGGTGGTAGGATAAGATCTCTTACTGAGTTGGGTAATAAAAGTGTAAAGGTTGCTCCTATTAAGGTCACCAAGAAATGATAACCCAAGAGACCTGGCTCAGTGGACAGAATTGTTATGTGTGGCCAGTGTGCTGATCCTATTGTTTAGAATGACATCTTTTGGACTGAATGTACAACTGTGCTTCCCCTAAATGCTCCTTTCATTCATATGAGAAAAAAAAGCAGTGGGGAAGAAAGAATAGCAACATTAAAAATATCTAATACAAACAAAAAAGCGCAGAGAAGAATATACAGTTTAAAAATGACACCATAATTCTCACTATGGTGGAAAATGAAAAGATGAAACATTCAATGCAGAAAACAGAGATAGAGGTATTCATAAGTATTATATTCAGAGTATATTCACTCTGAGAATCCCAGCCAAAATGAGTTGCTGTTCAGGTAAAAATAATCTGGTTGGACACACCCAAAAATAAGGTACAGAAACTGGAAAAAAATCTATTGTAAATCTTAATTAATAAAAACAATTTAGATTTTACCAAAAAATAAACTAGAAATCTATGTTCAGTTCATATCAACTTTCTGAAGTAAATGCTAGTAATTTGGTCAATAGTAAAATACAGAAACATCACAGCATCCAAAAAAAAGAGGATGGGTATGAATATGAACATGTGTCATAGTTATTACCAACAGCTGGAGAAAAAGGTATCTTTTAAGGTATTAGATAGCCTGGTAGATTAAGAAGTGTGTGGCAAATTTTATGCAAGAAAGTTTTCCCAAGTGGTGGTTTATATGTGGTCTCAAATATTATTAGGGCAGCTGTTGGGGGGATGATTTCAGGTTTGATGCCTGTTTCCCTCAAAGAAGCAACATTTTTCTCATTGATACAAATGAGGCTCTTAGGAGTTTTTCTTTTTAAAATAGATGCATGTATCAAAAGTGAGAATTCAACCTGCTTCCACATAAGGAAGAATTCTACCTACTGGAAAGAAACTTGGACAGTTCCTTGGAATTCACTAGATCACAGTTTAGTATGTTCTGATTATAGGAGATAACAGTATTTATCAATCCATTATTATACTGGATTATCCTATCTCCTGAAATATAACTGTATTATAATTGAAGTTACACTCTAAAATCAAATGGTTTACCATGTCACACAAAAGGGATCTCATACATCAGTTTTCATTTTTGTTTTGAAGTAAGAGTGCATGCTAAAATATTTGCTAGTAGCAATTGCTGTAAAATGTGATGAGTTACTTTGTCAAAAACATGCAGTCCTAGAGGAGAATTCTTCAGTCATTCATGGCAGAATGAAAAAGGTTGGGGTGTTTCTTGTTCATATTACTCAGTTATTAAAATTTTTAAAATAGGCCAGGTGTGATGGCTCAAGTCTGCAATCCCAGCACTTTAGGAGGCTGAGGTGGGCAGATCATGATCCCAGGAGTTCAAGAGCAGCCTGACCAACATGGTGAAACCCTGTCTCTACTAAAAATACAAAAATTAGCCGGGCTTGGTGGCGGGCGCCTGTTATCCCAGCTACTTGGGAGGCTGAGGCAGGAGAATTGCTTCAACCTAGGAGGCAGAGGTTATGGTGAGCTGAGAGTGCACCATTGCACTCCATCCTAGGCGATAGAGAGAGACTCCGTCTCAAAAAAATTTTTTCTTTTAATCATCATAAACCATTATCCTTTATAAGTTTACTTGAAGATGTTAAAGTTCAAAATTTTGTGTACAGGTAGAGTTTTCCTCCATTAATAGTGCTTTCGTAATACAAGCTGGTGTTAACTATTACCAAATTCCGGTGAAGACAAAGAATCCCAAGATCTTTGTAAAAAAGAAATCTTTTAGTGTCCCATTGTCCCTTTGGAGATAATGTTGTTTTGATTTATTCATAAAGTGTTTTAACTGTTAACACTCTTGAAGGTCACGGGTAAGCAAGCGAGTCTCTTTTTTTAACATGATTGGTTCAAGTAATAGTTTGAAATTCACTTAATTTAAAATTACAGAGGATTATAATCATGAAACTGAATGTTTGATCTTCCTGACTACATTCTCTTAAGAAGATATTTCATAGGCAGATAAGAAAGACCAGGCCGGGTGTCTGCACTGTAGAAATGCTTCTTACTTGGACTTCTTCTGCTTTCATTTATGCTATAGAAAATAAAATTCCAGCAACATTATTCAATTCTGCTATTTTAGTACTTCTAAAAATTTCTTAATTACATTCTGCTTTTCAAAGCCATCACTCTAAACTTTGTTTTTCCATATTGTTTGCTAATGCTTTAATAAACTTCAAAAGCTGCTTAAAAAGAGAGAGAGGGGGGATTAAAGGGGAGCATAGGAGTTATGATTCATAAAGGAATAAACTAAAAAATAAATATATTTGAAAAGATACAAGATATTGACTCACTATTTTTAAATACTATAATTCACAGTGAACTGTAAAATGAGCGTTTTTTGGTCTCATAAGTGGAGAATGTGGAAAATCCCATTACTTAACTTTTTCTGGGTGTTTGGAGATGCTGTGAGGCAATATTATTATTTTTATTTTTCTTAAGGCCCTGCAGTTTTGAGCTGTAATGGTATGCCCTAATATTCTTTTATCTGAAAAAAAGACTATTTTAAAATATTATGATAAGTTTCCTCCTGTTTACTCCTGTAAACTCTCATTACAACTGTCTTCATTCAACGTATAACCTAATTATATAGTCAAAAACCAAGAACACATCCATCATAATTCTCATATTTAATAATAGAATGTGTTTTTTTTTAAATAATGACTATTTCATTTGGTTCTAATTACAGTAGAGGCAGTTGAGTATAAATTTTAGGGGTAAAATTTGGACTTCAGGTTCTGAAAAGCTGATGAGTGCTAAAATCCAACTAAAATGAATGAAGTATGAAAGCAGGGGATAGATTAGGCAAGGTGCCTCAGGCCTGTAGTCCCATAATTTGGGAGGCCGAGGTAGGTGGATCACTTGACGTCAGGGTTTGAGACCAGCCTGGGCAACATGGTGAAACCCTATCTTTAATAAATATATATGTATATGATTCTGGTGTGGTGGTATGTGCCTATAGTCCCAGCTGCTTGAAAGACTGGGTCAAGAGAATTGCTTGAACCTGGGAGACAGAAGTTTGCAGTGAGTGGAGAGCATACCACTGCACTCAAGCCTGGGTGAGAGAGTGAGACTCCATCTCAAGAAAAAAATAGAGATAATTTGTGGCCACGAAGAAACCTTTATGGGTACCACTGGTGGACCTGAAACAGTAAGCTTCCCCAAAAATAGAAAGAAAACAAAATTAATTTGCTGAAACTGCAAGCTGCAGATTGATATGAGATATATACATATAGAGGAGAACCCCAAAATCAGAGACAGCATAACCTAGGGTACAGCATCCCATAGGCCAAAGAGAGAGACTTTGGTAGAAGATTTCAGAATTGCTGTTTCAGAATTCAGTCTCAGTTTGCCCCCTAGGTAAAGCTGCAAGTACAGTTTTATAAATGAAGTGGAGTAGCTTGCTTTTGCCAACATGAGAAACTGATCTCAGAAAGAGAAAAAGAGCAAGGTTCTTAATTATTCTTCTGCCGCAATACACAAGGAACACCTCCTCACCAAAATACACAAGGAGAACCTCCTCAGCCAGTCTTCAGAGGGATTCCATCCAGACACACCCCAAGCTACTCACTACAGCAGGCTCTGAAACCAGCAGATGGGTTGACTATTAGGTAACAGTGAGCGTTGCAGCAGCTGAGGAAAGCTGTGCCATCTGCCAATACTGATTGGACTTCCACGTATGCATATTAAGATTGTCAAAGGCCAAACACTATTTGAAGAAGAATAAGCAATAACATAAAGGCAAAAAAATAGCAACTGCAAGAAGCAGTAACAAACTTTTAAAAAGTTGTTATACTAGAGGAAGTTCAAGGATATATTATAGTTCTAAAATGAGAAAAGTTGCTAAAAATAACAAATAATTGTAGAAATCAGATTCTTTACACTTTAAGAACAACAACAATTATAATGACTAATTGAAATGCTAAATATCAAAACTGGTGCAGTAGAAGGATTAATTATTGATATGGTTTGGCTGTGTCCCCACCCAAATCCCATCTTGAATTGTAGCTCTCATAATCCCCATGTGTCATGGGAGGGAGTCAGTGGGAGGTAATTGAATTTTGAAGGCAATTAGCTTCATGCTGTTTCGTGATAGTGAGTTCTCACAAGATCTGATAGTTTTATAAGAGGATTTTCCTCCTTCACTTGGCACATCTCTGTCCTCCTGCAATGTGAAGAAAGACATGTTTGCTCCCCTTCCACCATGATTGTAAGTTTACTGAGGCCTCCACTGCCATGTGGGACTGTGAGTCAATTCAATCTCTTTCCTTTTTAAATTACACAGTCTCAGGCAGTTTTTTATAGCAGTGTGAGAACAAACTAATACAATTATCATGAAGATGGATTGATTTATTTGCCTAGAAGTCAGTAAAAAAGTAAATAAAGCAAATAAACCCCTAAAGAAACACACACACACACACACACACACACACACACACACACACACAGAGAGAGAGAGAGAGAGTGAGAGAGAGAGAGAGAGAGAGAGAGAGAGAGAGAGAGAGAGAGAGAGAGAAGCTATGTGAGGTATACAAAAGCTGTAATATTTAATATTAACTCTAGAAGAGAACAAAGACAGAGGAGAGAAAGCAATAATCAAATAATTAACTGAAAATTCTCCAAGTAAAAATGAGTCATTTTTCCAGATTACAAGTGCTCACATAGCCTCTTTCCAAAGATTTGGCTTTCCCAGACAGATTTTTGGTGTCTAAAGAATTTAAGATAGGTTATCTGGTTTTACCCTGAGGAATCTCCACTGCCACTTGTGTTGAAACTCAGACCAGAATGAGAGCAGAGTCTACAGAGACAACTTTGTTAATCCCTGTAGTAGTCCATTCTCACGCTGCTATAAAGAACTGCCCAAGACTGGCTAATTTATAAAGGAAAGAGGTTTAATTGACTCACAGTTCAACATGGCGGGGAGGCCTCAGGAAACTTACAATCATGGTGAAAGGCAAAGGGAAAGCAAGGCACCTTCTTCACAAGGTGTCAGGAAGAAAAAGTGCTGATCAAAAGGAAAGAGTCTCTTATAAACCATCAGATCTCATGAGAACTCACTCACTGTTATGAGAATAGCATGGGGAAACCAACCCCATGATTCAATTACCTCCACCTGATCTTTCCCTTGACACATGGGGATCATGAAAATTACAACTTAAGATGAGATTTGGGTAGGGACTCAAAACCTAATCATATCATTCCTACATGCTGTTTGCTCTCAGGCTGGAGGTAGTTTGAGGCTTTTGCATCTTTGAAGAAAAGCTTCTCTTTCCTCTGCAATCTTCTCTTGTATCTGTGGTCATCTGAATAGTAATTGGTCACTCAATGCTACCCTACCCATTTTCCACTGCCTGCTGCTGTCTTCTCCCTTTCTGGGTATGCTTGTGCATTTATTCCCTCCTATCCTACCATATTTATTCAATTGCCTTTCTAGAAAGGAAAATGTCATCCTTATATGACGTGATAATGCTGACACAGCACAATTCACTCTTAGGAATGGAAGGCAGAGAATCAGAGGCCACTGTATCTGCTTTTCAACAATTCAGCATTATGAGATACATAAATTTGGAAAATATAAACCTTGAGAAAAATTTCCTCAAGTCTATCTGAGAAAAAAATCATAAAATAAAACGTGAAAAAATATGTAACTCTGAGAATTGTGTTTTGAAACAGTCCAATTTACAGAAATAAATAGAAATTATATGGAAATTAAAGAGAAATTTTACAGCATATTATATTATAGTGTACTGTAGCCACAGGAAATATATTGAACACTTTGAATTTTGTTACTATTTGATTTTTGAGGATTAACAGAGTTTTATCTCTTTTTTCCCCAAAAGCATAAAACTAACATCAAAATATGCATATGTGACAAAATATAAAATGTATTTGAAAATTTACCTTGGTTTTACAAGACCTTGAATGGCTTAATGTAATTAATAAAATACTGAGTTATTGATAAAACAGTTGAATAAAACCAACTAAACATTCTACAAAAAAAATCTGAGTTATAATATCTATAAACTGCCCACATCTAACTGTATAATTGTCTAACTAGCATTTTAATCTTTTTCCCAGTAACATAATAAAATTTCTTGTTGAATGCTTCGAGGAGCTCAACAAAGAAAGCATGCTAAGCTATGATACGCCTGAGATACAAAATTAGAGAAATTTGTGCTGAGATTCAATTACAGTATTTACTGTCAGTGCAACCTTTAGTGTAATATTTACCTCTTTCAAAACCTTACTTTTCCTTTTTTTAAATGGGAATTGAGTCTGAGCTGGGCCAGTAACTTTTCTTACCAATAGAAATAAATAGAAGCAATGCTGCAGCAGTTCAGGTTTAGGTGTTCAGAGGTCCTGGAAATTCCTATACACAAGTATAGTGTCTAGTTTTCCACTTGTAACGTTGTTTGTTTTTGTCTAGTCCACAAGTCTTGAGTCTAAGACCTTTGATATCAAAGATCAACAAACCTCCTTTTTATCAGTTGTGCCCTGGTCTTTATGGGAAGCACTCTGCCTTGTCAAGAAGTTATCTCTCTGATGTCTCATGTCATAGTCCAGAATATCAAATTATTTTTCTTGAAACATACAAACCATTAGATCTATATTCCCCATATTTCCTTTTAGTTATTGGAAAAAAACAAAAAGCAAGCAAACAACAATAACAACAACAACAACAACAAAAAACAAAAAACAAAACAAAAAAACACCTTTGAAGTCCTACCTGTATCTCTGTTTTCTACTCTATGAGACTATGAGCCCTAAAGAACATATACTCCTCCTCCTAGCACACCCCTCACAGCTGTGGAGACTGGGAAGCCCATGATCATGGTACCAGCAGATTTGTTTTCTCCCAAGGGCCTGCTGTGTGGTTTATAGGTGGTAGCTTATTACTGAATCCCCATGTGGTGGAAGGAGCTACTAGCTTTCTATGTTGTCTTTTATAAAAACACTAATTCCAAAAATGAGAGCTCAACTCTTATGATCTAATCTCCTTACCAAAGTTTCCACTTTCTAATATCATAATTTCGAGGTTAAGATTTCAATATTTGAACTTTGTGGGAAGCTAAGCCTTCAGTTCATTGCCAGTTATTCACATGCAGCAGCCTTCAATTAACTGGATGTCCCTTCTCTCGGCTCCTTTTCCTAACTGCTTTACTGATAGGAATTCTAGGCATTAAGGAAGCAAGTGAAGAGAGAACTTTCAGTGAGCAGTGAGGGCTAGAAGGTAGAGATGGTTTTAGGAACTCCACAAATATATTCGATAAGGATTTGCTTTCTGGTTGATGGTAGAGCTTCCCAATCAGTGTGCTCTGAATGCGTTATGCCACTGGGTACACTGGCAATATTTGACACATTCTAGCCCTTGGATGGTTAGATGAGAACTAGAGGAGCTCGAGTCCATAGGACTAGTCACCTCCAGCTATGGGGACTCCATCCAGGGATTCTCAAAGGAGCATCTAAGTAGAAACCAACTTAATGGTACTTGTCCTACATGATGCCAATAACCTGCTGATGTTTAGCCACACACAGAGCCTTGCCAAGTGTGCACTACCAGCTGGTCATCCCTACAGCTAGCTGCAGAATAGATGGTTACCAATTATGGGTAAGGAGCTCATAGAGCTATTGGAAGATACTGTATTCCAGGTGTCCAGGGATTAAGGTACACAAATCAAGGTAGAGCCAATCAGAGGGAAACTTGGGAAAACCTACTGGCCATTCTGGGATGTCTTAGTTTGTGTAGGATGATATAACAGTGTGCCATAGACTGGGTGGTTCATCAACAACAGAATTTATTTTTGACAGTTTTGGAGGCTGGAAAGTCCAAATCAATGCACTGGCAGATTTGGTTTTTGGTGAGGAGGAACTGTTTTCTGGTTCATGGATGACCATCTTCACCCTGCCTCTTCACATGGCAAGACAAGTCTCTGGGGTCTCTTTTATAAAGGCACTAACCATTATCATGAAGACTTCACTCTCATGATCTAATGACCTCCTAAAAGCCCCACCTCCTAATATCATCACATTGGAGATTGGAGTTTTAACTTATGAATTTGGAGGAAATACAAACATCCAGTCTATAGCATGGAGGTTAGGTACAGCTCCAAACAAAGTTCTGGAATTGATGACAGACACTTCTCTCCATTGAAGGCGAATGCGGCCTTTCAGTGAAATCTAGCAGACTGCAAGATAACTGTACTAAAAGTGTTCACATAGCACATTAATGAGAGCTCAGTCATTATTTTAAGATAACTACAATTTCAAAGTTTTTGATTTAAAATTAATGAGTATTATAAAAATTTCAACACTCTGTACCAATAAAAGAAAATGAGGAGATGCTGAGTTCATTAAATGTAATTTCAGCTACTGTTAATTTTGAAAGAGTAAAAGACAGATTGTAAAAATGTTACTACCTATTTATGTAAAATAATTTCTTATTAATGCCATCCAGAAATTGAAGAAATCATTGTTTCTGGTCAGTCTTGGTTAGGAATTGTATATACCTGCTGCAAATATAAAGCTTTGAACAAAAGTTACGTTCATAGATTCAGGTTTACATTTCTGTCAGAACTTTGATAGGCTTTATTTGAATGCTTTATACTAATAAAACATTAATATATTTTCTAATCTTTTATATTTGGTTTTCCCTTATAAAGAAAAACTAAACTCTAAATTAAACTCCATATATATCCTTGTTTTACCTGAAAGATTATAGAAAATGTTTATTTTCTATGTGCACGATTTATCAAAAGACTTTGAATATCACTATCTTAGTATAAGCCTTTCCCCAGAGGCTTAAGTCTAAATAACATATTACCGAATCGAAAACAAAAATATTTAGATTTGGACTTACATGCAAATAATGAATTTGATATTATTTTTTAAAAGGAAACTTCTGCAAAACACAAGATTGTAAAAATCTGTTTTTTTGTTTAAGCCTTAGAAAATCTCTAGCAATAAACATATGCCTACAAATTAAGGATTCTCAATACCAATTCAGGAAGCTTTGATTATAAGTACATCTTCTCTATCTCCTGACAAAATCAGTCTTGCTGCCACTTCTATTCATCTTTTCCCTCATGGTACAAAGCATCCATGAAACCTCTTCACATGACAGAACTTCAACTAGTTGATGATATCTATCAGGGTGTCCTGGTTCTTGTTTATTCATAAGCAGCAACCCTAGTTTCCTCAAGCACACCTAATCTATTATTTCAAGTTCCTTCACCATTATTCATGAGCCCCTTGGATAATGACAGGAGTCACTGGGGAAAGAGACTGAATGGTGTCCATAGAACGAGTCATCCTAACCACTTGATTATTAAAATCCTCCTCTGCTTAGGTCATCCTTGTGAGACACAAATACCTTCACAGTTTTTGACCACTTACAGAGGACCATCCACATACCTATTCTCCAAACTTTCTTGTCGCCAATTTTCCAGTCATGCTTCTACCAAGTCCTTGACCAAGCTAAAACCATTGTACAGTCCATGAATCAGTATATGATCGCACATCTGGGCATTTCTTTTTCCAGGCAAAGTATACAACCAGGTACACTACTCCAAGTTCTATCCACTGAGAAGATTTCCCTTTGCCACTGTCCTTCAGGGATGTCCTAGAAAGGGGCTCTGGTGCTGCAGCTCTCCACTTTTGGGTGGTGCCTGCATATCATGTGGAACCATTTGTAAACCAGGCCCCAATCTTCTCTTCGTCCATCAACTGATTACAAGGAGCTCCTGAGGTCACAGGTGCAGGGCGGGAGAGAGAAGGCAGGGTGGCAGGAATGAGGACCATGGGCATTTGAGCCGCTCTTCACGTAACTTACTTGTGCCTTCAGGGTCTGCTTGATCCCGATCATTTATATACCACTTCCATCTGATGATGAAATGCATTGTATATGCCCAGACTTATGAGTCAGAAAGCACCCAGTTCATGGTAGGCAGTTTAGGTCACATGGTAACTTGGTGACCCAAAGTTAAATGCTTTGTTTCTACCAAGGCCCTATAATGAGCCAAGAGCTGTCTCTCAAAAGGAGAGTAGTTATCTGCAGAAGGTAATAGAGCCTTAGTCCAAAATCCTAGCAGTATCCGCTGTGATTCACCTAAAGAAGTGTGGCAGAGGACTCCTACTCAGAATTCACTGGCCTTACCATGTTCCCCAACATCCTGTAACAGCTGGATTGACAAAAAAGTGAAATGGCCTTTTGAGGTCACAATTACAATGTCAACTAGGTGACAATACTTTGCAGGTCTAGGGTAAAATTCTCTAGAAGGCTGAGTATGCTCTGAATGAAAGTTCAATACATGATACTGTTTCTCCCACAGCCAGGATACACGGGTCCAGTAAGCAAGGGGTAGAAGTGGAAGTGGCACCACTCACCATCACCCTTAGTGGCCCACTATCAGTCCAGTAAGCAAGGTGTGGAAATGGAAGTGGCACTCCTTAGTGGCCCACTATCAAAATATTTGCTTCCTGTCCCCACAACATTATGTTCTGTAGGCCTGGAAGTCTTAGTTCCAGAAGAAGGAATGCTATCACCAGGAGACACAACAATGATTCCATCAAACTGAAAATTAAGATTGTCACCTGGCCACTTTAGGCTCCTTCTGCCTCTAAGTCAACAGGCTAAGAAGGGAGTTACAGGGTCAGATAGGGTGATTGGCTCGAACTATCAAGATGAAATCGGACTACTACTCCATTATGGAGTAGTGTGTATGGAATACATACATGCTAAGGAAGAGTGTGTGTGAAATACAGGAGGCCCCTTAGGGTGTCTCTTAGTATTACCATGCCCTGTGATTAAGGTCAATGGGAAACCACAACAATCCAAATCAGACAGGACTACAAATGGCCCAGACCCTTCAGGAATGAAGGTTTGGGTCACTTGCTAAAAGCAAAGGGAATACAGAATGGGTAGTAAAAGAAGGTAGTCATCAATACCAGCTACGACCACATGACCAGTTGCGGAAAAGAGGGCTGTCATTGTCATGAGTATTTCCTCCTTATTTTGTTAAGAACACGTTTGTGCATGTATATACTGGTGCTAAGAAAATATCTTCATTTTATTTATTTTATTTTTCCTCTATCATGTGATATAAGATGTAATGACTTCGTATCAGCATTTAAGTTTGTTAACTTTATGTAATAGCATTTAGGTTAAGAATTAGTGTGCTTCTGGTTGTAGGAAGGATAGTTGTATTATATTAAGCATAATTATGACTTGATTATTTGCTTTATTTGAAGATTAAGTATAATTTCAAGAGACGTGTATGGATTCAAGTAGATGGGGGTGGACTTGTGATGATTAATATTGTCAACTTGATTGGATTGAAGGACACCTAGATAGGTGGTAAAGTATTGTTTCTGGTTGTATCTGTGAGAGTATTGCCAGAGGAGATTAACATTTGAGTCAGTGGACTGGTGGAGGAAAACCCTCCCTCCGTGGATGGGCACCACCCAATCAGCTGCCAGCATGGCTGGAACAAAGCAGGCAGAAGAAGGTGGGATAAACTGGCTTGCTGCATTTTCTGGCTTTGATCTTTCCTCCATGATGGATTCTTCCATCCATTCCTCCTGCTCCTGACGTTAGACATTTTTTCCTCGTTAGCAGTCTGTCTCTCTCTTTCGTTCTTTCTCTCCTCTCTCTCTGCATGTGTGTGTGCTTGTGTACATGGGTATATGTATATGTTTAATGAATTAGTTTTCAACTTTTAATTAATGAATTTTTTTACACTGACAAGGTGTCACGTCGTCATCCAGGCTGGCATGCGGTGGCACAATCATAACTCACAACCTCAAAATTCTAGACTTAAGCCAGTCCTCCCACTTTGGCCTCCTGAGTAGCTGTGGCAGCAGGCATGCCCCATGATGCTCAGTCAATTTTTTTTTTCACAGAAATGGGGTCTTCCTATGTTGCCTAGGCTGATCTCAAACTCCCGGCTGCAAAAGATTCCCCTGCCTTGGCCTCCTTAAGTGCTAGGATTACAGGCATGAGCCACCATGCCTGGCCCATTATTTTTAAATAATTACCTCTAGTGTGTGCGAGGAATGCTCCTAGGTACTGGAAACATGGTCATGAGCAGACAGACAGTATTTTTGCTTCAAAAAGGGCTTACTTTCTAAAAGGAAATGGGATAGAATAAAGATATGATAAACTATATATTCTTGAAAGAGAATTCGTTCAGCCAGGTGCAGTGGCTCATGTCTGTACTCCCAGCACTTTGGGAGGCAAAGGTGGGCAGGTTATGAGATCTGAAAATCGAGACCATTCTGGCCAACATGATGAAACCCCGTTTCTACTAAAATACAAGTAATTAGCTGGGCGTGGTGGCATGTGTCTGTAGTCCCAGGTATTCAGGAGGCTGAGGCAGGAGAATTGCTTGAACCCAGGAGGCAGAGATTGCAGTGAGCTCTGATCGCACCACTGCACTCCAGCCTGGTGACAGAGCAACACTCCATCAAAAGAAAAGAAAAGAAAAGAAAAGAAGAAAAGAAGGAAGGAAGGAAGAAGGAAAGAAAGAAAGGAGAAAAAAAGGAAGGAAGGAAGAAAAAGAAAGAAAGAAGGAAGGAAGGAAGGAAAGAAAGAAAGAAGGAAGGAGGGGAAGGAAAGAAGAAGGAAAGAAAGAAAGGAGAAAAGGAAGGAAGGAAGAAAGAAAAAAGAAAAAGAAAGAAAGGAAGAAAGAGAAAGAAAGAAAGAATATGTTTTTTGAGTAAAAGAGGTAGGATAATGTGTAGAAGCATGATGGAAAGTGTAATGGGAACTGGGATGGGATGCATTTGCATGGTCAGGGAAGACCTCATTAAATGGTGGTAAGAGAAAAGAACTTAAAAGAAGTTGTCATCTAAGATCTCTGACCCAACGACCCTGCTTCCTCTTCTTCTGTGCCCTGATTCTGTCTACTTGTGATGAGATCATGTGCTGCAGGAGTCCAGCCCACCAGGAGAGAAGTATTATTTACTTTAAGCAAATCCTAGTAATGCCCATGCCCAAAGTCCTTGCAAGAGATGATTTGGACACCCTTATGTAAGCTTGAACAATGAGATATAAAGGAGCATCTCCTGAGGGTTTTATCAGAGATGTTCCTTCATTCATGGGAGGGGAAACACACAATCGGAAAGTCAGTTACATGGACAGGCTGTATGTGGAGGGACTACATCCACCTGCGACCACAAGGGTTGTTGCTTACAAGTTGGATGGAACAGAGGGAGATAGGAAGAACACCAGTCTTGGTAACATGATAAAGCCCTGAATCAATCCATGAAGAGTTAATGTGTGGACTTTTTACTGTAGAAAAAATAAACCTACTCTTGCTCAAATCTTTATTATCTAGGACATCCTAACTGATACAGAAGTGATCTAACGGCTGGTCTATTTCTTTCTGTGTTTGTGTTTGTGATTGTGATTGTGCGTGTGTGCATTTTTATTACACATGGAACGAGAGTACTGTCATTGGGATCATGCCTCTATTATAAATTGAGTATAAACATTTCTTAAGAAGATTATATGGTAAGACAGAGCTAGAATTAGAGAAATATTGAGGGATTGGGATATTTAGAAAATGAGAAGTCAGTGGAGCTGTATGATTCAGGAAAACAACAGTAGAGGAGGCTAGCTAAAATTCTGTGTGCTGGTTTGTCATTTCTTATACAAGAAACCATTATGAATCTGGAATATATATGTATTTGGGCCAAACAGAGATTTCTTCTTCAACTCAAATATTTGTTTTGTGGTTATTAGCAGGCGTTCAGCAACAAATGGCCAAGATTTTAGTGGGACTATGTCATATTTTTAATTCTGTGTGTTTAAATTATGTGTATTTAAGAATAATTAATTCTTTACTAATGTGTATATATATGTGTGTGTGCATCTATCTATCTATCTATCTATCTATCTATCTATCTATCTATCTATATGTATATACCAGTAACTTTTCATTCCATTCCCATAAAAGCTCTGAAGTGTCCAATAACAAGTAGATCAACAGACATGTTCAGGCCTAATTCCAAATCAAGACCTACAGCAGTTTTTTTCAGCAATGTCTCAGAATGTACTCGCTCCCTCCTCCTTCTGTCTGGAGAGCTGCAGCATCCTTCTCATGGTTATGAATGCTAATCCACATCTGGGATATAGGGGTATTTATGCCACCTACTGGCTATTTTGGAAAAATGCATTTCAAATACCAGATGTCTTGCAAAAATTTAGAATGTAGGCAATCTTGGTTTGTTTTCAAAGTATGGAGCTCTCTTTCATGTTCTTTGAAAACATGAGAAATGACATGTTGCTATTCAATTTTAAATGTACAGCTCAGCTTTCTCTTTGTAGCAGTGGAACTAAAAGTTATGAGACAGCAGAAAGTCATTTTTACCCATTTGCAAAAGTATGAATGTACCTAAATTATCTCATGTTATATTCTCTATATCCAGGTTAAAATGGTCACTTATAAGGTCATGGACGTCGACTTGGACTTGTGTTACTTTTGGAGGCAAAGGGATCAAAACGTTTTCAATGATTAAATACAATGTCACTTCCTCTGCTTAAAAGTTCAGCTCACCATAGATATGGTCTATATGAGCATTAGTTATATCCTCTCAACATTAGTTATATTCTCCGGAAAAAATAACGTATATCTTTTCAGTTATGTTTCTACACAAAAAGCTTCTTTTCACTAACTCAAAAAAAAAGTCAGTTGTCTTTTTCGGGGTCGTTTTTCTTTGAAAGTCAGTAACAGGAACTTAGATGAGATATTTTGGGCACTACTCACCTTTCTTTTAGATAAAAACAGCATGGATATGGATGAACATGAAAATTAATACCTTTGCTATATAAAAATTATTTTTACAAGGAAAAAAGTCAAGCCATGGGCAGATTTTCAAATTGCCTTTCTCACAAAGGACCTGTGTCAGAAAAAAAGAACACCCAAAACATAACAATAATTTAAAAATTTGAATTAAAAAACTAACAAACTACCTAAACAAGCATTTCAGTAAATAAGGCATACTGATGCCAAATATCCATATAAGAAATGCTCAAAATCATTTGTGTAAGTACAAATTAAAATCACAGTGATAGTCCAAGACTCACTGAGTAGAATGGAATGTTTAATTAAAACATACTGACAGACCAGGCGTGGTGGCTCACAACTGTAATCTTAGCACTTTGGGAGGCTGAGGCAGGTGGATCATCTGAGGTCATGAATTCAAGACCACCCTGGACAACATGGCGAAACCCCATCTTTACTAAAAATACAAGAATTAGGCAGGTGTGGCGGCAGGTTCCTATAATCCTAACTACTCGGGAGACTGAAGCAGGAGAATCACTTGAACCCAAAGGGGCGGAGGTTGCAGTGAGCCAAGATCATGCCACTGCACTCCAGCTTGGATGACAGAGCAAAACTCTGTTTTGAAAACAAACAAACAAGCATACTGACAATAGGAAGTGATGGTTAGGGTACAAAGCACCTCTCATCTACTCTTGCTGAAAATGCAAAATGACTCACCCTTACGGAAAACAATATAGTAATTTATCATAAAGTTAAAAGTACCCTTGTCATATGGCCTAGAAATCCCATTTAATGTTTACCAAAGTGAAAGTCACACAAAAAAGTTCTGCACACATGTTTACAGCAGCAATATTCATAGTCATCAAAAATTGTGTTTGACAAAGATGCTGAATATTTGGTGTATGAATAAATAAACAATAATGTTTATTGTATAAACATCTATACAATAAAATATTATTCAGTTAGAAAAAAATTAATTATTATTTACTCATCAAAAGATTAATCTTAAATTCATTTTGCTATATGAAGGAATTCAAGAGCTACATAGTACTTCATTCAAATTGTATATATATATTTTTTTTTGCCAGTCATCGAGAGCTTGTAAGGTTGCTGAGGTTGGTTGGCCTTGAACTCTTGGCCTCGCCTTTGCAAGCGCCACGACATCCGGCCGGAGCCACTTTGGGCCCCTCAAACTGTATGTTTTACGTGTGTGTGTGTGTGTGTGTGTGTGTGTGTGTGTGTATAACCTTACAGAAAAGGCAAAAATATAGGGATAGAAAAAAGATTACTGGTTTCTCAGGGTGGAATAAGAACTTGATTAAAACTGAGCAGCAGAATAAAATATTTTTGGTGACAGAATTGTTTTCAGTATAACCATGATGGTAGATGCAATTCTATACATTTGTCAGAAACAATACACCACCACAAAAAGTGGATTGTATACTGTATGTAAACTTTAAATGATTAACCAGAATTTGGGAGAAGTGGTAAATAGAATACAAATATATGACATAAATAAACATAAGCTGGGGTGGTGGCTCACACCTATAATCCCCGCAATTTGGGAGGCCAAGGTGGATGGATTATCTGAGGTCAGGATTCGAGACCAGCCTGGCTAACATGGTGAAACCCTGTCTTTTCCTAAAAAATATAAAAAATTAGCCAGGCATGTTGGTGGGTGCCTGTAATCCCAGATACTCAAGAGGCTGACGCAAGAGCATCACTTGAACCCAGGAGGCAGAGGTTGCAGTGAGCAGAGATCATGCCCTTTTACTCCAACCTGGGCAACAAGAGCGAAACTCTGTCTCAAAGAAAAAAAAAAAAAGAAAGAAACATGGACACATCAAGGGTGGGGAAGTGTATTAGTCTGTTTTCACACTCCTGATAAAAGACACACCTGAGACTGGGCAATTCACAAAGGAAGGAGGTTTAATTGATTTACAGTACCAAGTGAGTGGGGAGGCCTCACAATCATGGTGGAAGGTGAAAGGCATGTCTCACATGGTGGCAGACAAGAGAAGAGAGAACTTGTGCAGGGGAACTCCTCTTTCTAAAACCATTAGATCTCATGACACTCATTAACTATCAGAACAGTATGGGAAAGACCCATCCCCATGATTCAATTACCTCCCACAGAGTTCCTCTCACAATAGGAGAGAATTCAAGATGAGATTTGGGTGGGGATACAGCCAAATCATCAGGAAGAAAATAAATCAAGTAACTTTGGAAACCCCTATTTTGATGGGATATTTTAAGGCTGAAGGAAAAGAAAATACCGACACAAAATGTATACTCAAGTTAATAAATCTATTTTTTCCAGCAATATGAGTCAGCAATTCTGAAAGTACTTTTTGTATAATAAGAATGGACAATTAAATGAATATATTGTGTTCAATGAAAGCCATTTTCTCACTGTTAGAAGAGGTACAAATAAGAAAAGGAAAAGGGCTAGAATGAATGGTCTTGTTGTTTAGGAATAGACACAGATGTTTCATTATAAGAGGTATCATAAGCACCATGCTTTTTAAAGATAGATAGATGGATAGATGTAAAGAGAGAAAGAAATGATAGATCCAGAGACAGTTCTATATCAGCATTGGTTGGTATGTTTGCATATGTCTCCTTGCTCTGTCTGCTGAGCTCTAGATACAATGACACTCCACTAGAAATATACATACCTAGAGCCCTGATCTTAGTTTCTAAACGTAAGTCTTCAATGAAAACAACCAGAGTTGCTCAGAGGATTGGTTAACTCCAGGGCTGGGGTGGGTTAAATACAAGATGGAATAAAATGTTATTCTGGAAAATAAGGAAGGGGAACGTTGAAAGAGCACAAGAGCCAACCCAAGACAAGCTCCTAATGGCCAAAACAACAAAATCAATAATATTGGATAAAATCCACGGAATAAAATGAGTATCCACAAGTTCATACTAATCAAAGTAAATGTTTAAATAAATGAATAAATGAAGAAGAAGGGACAGCTCTTCCTTACAGAAAAACTTCCATTGATAAATAAAAAAGTGTGGAAAATGGAAAACTGCCATTAACAAAAGATGAAATTATTGCAGGCAAGTTCTACAAAGGACTAGTAAAATGAATAAGCAAAACCACTAGAAAAATCAGGACATTTACTAACTGGAAAGAGAAAATTAGTAATTTCCAGCACAGAAACCCAGCGGACACCTTCTTAACCAAGCGGTCAAGGTTAACGCCATCAATATCAGCATCACATATTCCCTGACAGATGCACTGAGAAGAGCAAATTATTTCTGTGACATTCTTGCCAAAAATGCTTAGCCTCAATTGAGGCTTGAGAAAAGTGTGACTAACCCAAATTGAGAGACATTCTACAAAGCAGCATCCTGGAACTTTTCAGAAGTGCCAAGGTCATGAAATACAAGGACAGGCAGAAGCCCTGTGACAATTGGAGAAGACTAAGAAAACCTGACACCTAAGTGCAACGTGTAATTTTATTTTTTTTTGGATCCTGGAATGAACAAAGTGGAAAAACTGGGGAAATCCAAATAAAGTATTTGATTTAGTTAATGTTGTTTTACCCATGTTAATTATTTAGCTTTAATTATACTATTATGTCAGGCAAGATGTTAACATTACCGGAAGCCAGATGAAGGGCATATGGAAATTTTAGGTATTGGTTTTGTAATTTTTCTGTAATCCTAAATTATTTCAAAATAAAATTTAGAAATATTATCTCCTACTATTTTAAGGTCGCTGTTTTATCACTTTTTTTAAACCAAGGTTTGTGTGTGTATGTGTGTTTGTGCGTATTGTCATTCCAAATTTAGACGTTTGTATGTTCCTTTTTAGTCATTTCATCTATATTTTCAAACATTTCCGGATTGAATTATCTGGTTTTCTTTGTATTTAAAGTATTTTTATTTGTCATTATGTTTTATTTTTTACTTCGCTCAATTGTTCTTGATCGTGTTGAAAGGTCTACCTGAAATAGTGGCTTTTTAGGACAAACTTTTCATTGTATTAATGTATTTATTTTATTTGTCATATTTTAAATATATTTTTACTTTTTTTTGAGACAGAGTCTCACTCCATCACCCAAGCTGGAATGCAGTGGTGCAAACTTGGTTCACTGCAACCTCCGCCTGCCGGGTTCAAATGATTCTCCTGCCTCAGCCTCCCAGGTAGCTGAAATCACAGGCACCTGCCACCATGTCCAGCTAATTTTTCTATTTTTAGTAGAGATAGGGTTTCATTATGTTGGCCAGGCTGGTCTTGAACTCCTGACTTCAACTGTTCCACTCACCTCAGCCTCTCAAAATGCTGGGATTACAGGCATAAGCCACCACACCCAGCCTATTTTACATATTTATTAATTATGCTGTAATCTTCACACTTTCTTTTTATCCATTTTATTAAATTACAAGCTATAAATATTCCTGTTATTTTTAATCTAGAAATTTTGATAAATATAATAATTTTATATTTTCTCTCCTAGATAACTTGTAAATTTTCATTTTTAGTGAATCTTTAAGTCAAGTGTGATTTAGAAGTGTATTTTTGAAATTCTCAAGTATGTGTCTTTTTGTTATTATTTTTCTAACTCCTGAATTTTATTTCTAAATTCATGTCACTGTGGTCAGTGAATATGCCTTAAATACGTTATTTTGAGGGATATAATAAATTTTCTTTTTGACCAATTACATAATCTTTCTGTTAATTTTTTTTATGATCATTAATACATATATAATGCTTTTTAACTGTGTTAATTAAATTCTGCATAGTCATGCACTTAACTTTCTTCTCCCAGAGCTACATGTAAAAACATTCACAATGATTCCTAATTCTTCAGTGTTTCATTCTAATTTTATTTCTTTCTGTTTTGCATGTTTTGAGCTTATGTGATTTTTTGGATGTACAGGTTTATGATTTTTATAGCTTCTTTCTGGAGAGCTTTTCTTTTCTTTTCTTTTCTTTTTTTTTTTTTTTTTTTTTGTGCCAGACTATAATGGTCAAAAATTGATTAGGTATAAAATTCTGGATAAGATTTTTGAAAAGTATGTTTTAACCTCAAGTCTTTGAAGACATTACACTGTTGTCTTTTTTATATAGTATTACTGAAAAGGAGACCTTTGTCAGTCTGGCTTTGCTTCGTTCTGAGGACTCTTTTCTCCCTTTGGAAGCTCCTAGGTTTCCTTTCCTCCCTCTTATTCTCTATCCTTGATTATCTGTCAAGGTGCTTATTGTTTTTATTTTCATATCTTACTTGGCCCTCAGCAGATCTTTTCAATCTAAATACTCAGGTATTAGTTCTTCATGATTGTTACCTATTATTACTTTTAACACCCATCCCTTTCCATTTCTCTTCTTTAATTTTGCAAGGATCAAGTTGCTGGAACTTCTGAGCATGTTTTATCTCACTCAATTTTTCTTATTACCTTTTCTTCTCTATCAGTTTTGCATTATCAATAGTTTTGTATTCTGCGAAAACTACTCAGCATGATCTTCCAGGTGGAATTCTTTTTCCTATTTTTATCCACTTACTTGTACCATCCCTTAAGCTTCAAAAAGTTATTAGGAATGCATGTGTATATGTAAATGTTGACATAGAATACCTATATTATTTTTAGTTGATAGCCTGATCTTGTTTCATTAATGTGACATCCTCACTTATCTTCCTAAAGATATTAATTATTTTTGACTTAATGTCCTATTTTGTTGGTTCTATTGAATTTTTTTAGAGATATGGGTTCTCCTGCTCATTGAGCTTTTTGACCCTATTTACCATTTTGTCTTTGCCTAAATATCTGTCTACCACACCTTTATCTTTGTAATTGAGAGTGCTGGAGAAATTGTCTCTGCTATCTCTAGTGTATCAGCCCATGGAAATGTGGGGAGTCCCTTTTACTCTGAGCATAGTCACCCGAGGTAGGTTAGTGTGAGAATATACCACAAATGAAATACCTTAGCTAGCTATTTTTCCGGATGTGAGCGATCTTTTTATTTCCATCCTTTACCGCACATCAGGGACACACCGTCCTGTATGTCTAACACAGGTTTCATCCTGCTGCAAGCAGATTCCTTGCTGCTTCTTCCTGGACAAAGGGCTGAAGGTATCAGTCACTCACTGCCTGACCTGGGAGCCTGTCCTTTTTCCTCACATCTGTCTCCTCTCCATTGAGCTGCTGTGCTCACTCTTAGTGGCTATACCTGGCTCTTAATTCTGAGCTTTTGTTTTCTTATTCTGTATTTTCTACCACATGCACATTTCACTTCTTGTTTACTAGTTTCTTTCTCCATGAACATATGGGGAAGTAACTGTATGTAGGTGTTTTTAGACTTTACTATTGTTTCAACAACTTATTTTATAGGAATGAAAACGTTGCAGAATGTGTTCAACTTGGATCACCCTGAAAATTTTTCTGGAGTCAAACCATAAGAAATTCCCATTCCTGGAGGTCCAAAACAGATGAATGTTGGCAATTTTATATGGTTCTATTCCCATATTCTTCACACTCTTCCTTACAGCATGTATTTTGTGTGTGGTTGTCATGGACTTTTTAAGTTATTAGGTAGTAAACACAAGTGCTGCAGTTGTGTATTACTCAGTGTTTTATTTTCTGAAATGGTTAGGTCCTTGAGTAGAATAAGTTCTCAAAAACACACAATAAAGAAACACAACATAAATTCCTTCTATGTATCTTTGTGGATATGGCTGTGTTATAGCTCCATATTTTGGATGTAATTTTTCCAAACATAAAACAAGATGAGTAGATGTGGGCTTATTGTTTGCATATCTGGATGGGGACAGAAATGTACCAATGTCTGTGTATATCATATGTGGTTTCCGCCTGTGCCATTTTCAGGAATATATCTATAACTTCAGTTGACCTAAAATTTCAGGGATGTAAATATTAGGGAATCCTATTTTCCATGGGATATTCTATGGCTGTCAAATTTATGCACTAGAAAAATTGTCATTATTTTAATTTGCAAAAATTCTAGATCCCAACCAAAGGCAATTTTTCTTTCACTCCCAGAAAGTTTCCAATGTTCTTTGGATAAAGATCCTTTGAGCTTTTTGGTCTCTTCCTCCTGTAGCCTTGAGGTTGAGGTTCATCTGGTTTTCCCTTTGGGAAACTCTCTCTTGGAAAAATTTTGCAGCAAATCTTGCATATTTATCCTCCTGGAGGAGTCTCCCCTCTTACATACCTGGCACTTCCTTCTGACATTCATGGGATTTAAGACAATGGTGTACATATTTTTAACCAGCTATTGGCTTACTCCATCCTCCTTTCTGATAACTTTTTTTTTTTTAAGTTTCATTGGGTCTAAATAAAGATACATATTACTCAAGCCAGGGAAATTCATGCCTAGAAGTGTTTGTTCTTCCTTCAACTCAGAAGATGCAGAGGCTCTGGCTTCAAGATGAGATTCTTAAGTAACTGAAAATAATTTAGTCACATTACTATTCAAGGCTACCCTTGAAGAATAAATTTTGCTTGGAGTTACTGGTGTCTTTCCTTTATATTTCCATTGGCACCATTTAAGCAGTCTAAATGATATCATTCCAGAAACACGAAAATTACTTACCACAATAGCATTTTAATTTGGTATTTTAAATTTCCTTATCAAAGTCACTTCTTTTTAAGTAGAATACTGTTTTAATTTCCAGATCTCTAAACTTATAATTCCCATTGTCAGGAATGAATTTATTAAATAACGATAACAGCAACACAACAACTAACACACAGTGTAGATACAGAATTTGTGGAGCCTTGAAACTTTTCTGATTTTAGGAATTCTCTTCAAGGAAAAGAACACAAAATGGGAAGGAGTATTTATTCAATATGAGAAAATGAATACAAATTGCAATTTGTGAAAAGCTGACAGACAAAAACAACCACCGAATCTGGAAAAGCGTCACGATATTTTTATTAATCACTGCTTGACCTTTGTTTTCCCCTAATATTTTGGCTCAATCTTCCTTTATTAACCTTTCCCTATGATCAGGATTTATTTTTTATTATTGATAGTTTGGAACATTTTTCTTTCACCCTCACCCCTCTTAAAGGGTAATGCCAGGTATAATTTTAGAATTGCCCATTTGATAGAAAATCTAAATGATTTTTATTTATTTATTTATTTATTTTTTTTATAAGAGGAAGAAAAAGAGGGAGAGAGAACAGGAATATTGCTTTTTTCTATGAATGGGTATTAATAATGGCCGATCATTATTTTGTGTATTTAAAGTGGAGAATGTATATTTTATGTATCTAAAGTGGAGAGCTTTACAAGTGCTTATTAAGTTTACTTGTTCCAGATCTGAGTTCAGATTCTGGATATCCTTATTAATTTTCTGTCTTGTTGAGTCTAAATGGTTTTTTTTCGTGTGTGAACTGTTTTCATGTGCATTGCAGGTTTTGCAGTTCCTTCCCAGAATTCCAATTGATCCTGTTTTGCAAGATTGCCATAAAAAAATTTTTTAAATGTCGGAAACATTCTTTATACACCTATTTCAAAATAGATTTCTAAGAGGAGTGACTTTCCGTGTCATGAGATTTTGTTGGGAAACAAATCGACCATACATTTTTACACTGCTGAGGATGGGAAGAGTCTTCTTCAGGCTACCTTCTGGTCCTGTTGATTCCAAGTCTTGCTGCCCCTTGCTGTTCCCACACGTTTGGTGAGAGGAGCTGCTGGGCGTGTTTCATTTCACAGTGCTTCCTCTGCGCCAGGACCTGCATGTCACTCTGCAAAGTGAGTTGGAGCAAGAAGTATGGGCATGTTTTTGGAAGCCCTGGACACACTGGGATGGCTAGCAGTAAATTAATAATACTCAAAGTGACTGCAAATCATGTGAATATATTCAACTAAATCCAAACTAAGTGTGTCCCCAGTCACCCTTTTCTTTATTGGATTTCAGTAATGCGTATGGGCATGGCAACAGCAGCAAGCAAGAGGGGAAACACGTCAGCACGTGGGGGTGGTCAGATGAGAGGAGGCAGCAGAGGTAGGCAAGAGCGGTTAAAATACCATACCCTTACGAATTTTATCAAAAAACCTTTGGCTGTAACACACTGTCCCAGTCACTTCCTGGAATTTCTTTTCTTTTCTTTTCTTTTCTTTTCTTTTGAGACAGAGTCTCACCTGTGGCCCAGGCTGAAGTGCAGTGGCATGATCTCGGCTCACTGTCCCCTCCACCTCCCGGGTTCAAGTGGTTCTCCTGCCTCAGCCTCTTGAGTATCTGGGATTACAGGCGCAGGCCACCATGCCCAGCTGGTCTTGAACTCCTGATCTCAGGTGATCTTCCCGCCTTGGCCTCCCATAGTTCAGGGATTACAGGTGTGAGCCACTGCACCTAGCTCCTTCCTGATCTCCTGAACTCCTTCCTGAACTCCTGATCTCAGGTGATCTTCCCGCCTTGGCCTCCCATAGTTCAGGGATTACAGGTGTGAGCCACTGCACCTAGCTCCTTCCTGAACTTTGAAAGAAGCCTGTGCAAATAAGGGACATGGGCTTGGCGCAGTACCTTCATGGCAATGCACTGGAGTTAAAACAAAGTTGTTCATAGTTAAAAGTAGTACTAAGACTATACTTTTTTCTTTTTCCATTGTGCTGTGCCTCCTCATTTTCAGTCTCCTTTATTTTGCCTCTAGAAAGACATTTTCAGTAAGAGTTAAGCACATACACCATAAGAATTTAACCAAAATGAATATAATGTGAACTGTTTTTGTAGGTAGTAATTTCCAGCCTTCAAATGACTCTTTTCAAATTCTGGAATTCTCATATTACACTGACAGCGTCGTATGTAGGGCTTTGTTACTATTGGCTATGCTTATGGTATATTTGAAAGGCACCACCTTAAGCTAATGTCATTAGTAGACTGTGGATGGCTTAAAAGAACACCTGAGTATGTTGGGAAAAGGCACAGAGGCACCATTGTGTTGTCTCTTTGAATTAATACTCTGCTATGACTTTTCTGGTTATTATTGTGAAGATAAGCAATGAAAATTCACTCTTGTAATTTGTCTAGAATTGTAGATTTCTAGAACTGTAAATGTCCAACATTATTGCAAATATGCATCAGTTTTCAGTGGGTATAATTCTACTCCGTTTGACTACAATGACCATGGAGATGCTGTGTAGCAATGCACACTTTCAGCGGCCTGCTCTAAGCTTTTGAATAAGATCAAACACCTTGGCATGAAGTGATTCTCAATAGCTGTGGCAACTTCAACTGCTTAAAAAGAATGTAGAAAACATATATATCTAATTTCAAAATGAAGTTTAGCATCATTCCAGTTTTGTAATGGTGTTTTGTTTTCTTCTAGATTGTATAATCTTACAGATCCATTAAGCCTTTGGAAACTGTTTTTCTCTTTTATCAAAAACAACAATTTTGCAAAAGCTGTTTGTTTGGGGCTACATCTAAAGAAGTATTTTCTATGTGTGGTCCAGTGGGAATTCAATTATACCTTCCAAATAATGGATGTCTATTTTATTCAAGGTTGTGTTTTATACTATGAGAAATTAGATTATGATTTTCGATTCTCATTATCTTGTAACCAATGGAAGATAGATAATGGCACAAATGAGAACTTGCTTTCTCCAGAGGAGTTCATGCTGTTAAAAAAATAAATAAAGAAAAAACTGTCAAAATGCTTTTGATAATATACAATGTAAGTCCTCTCTCTCTCTATGTAATCTCTCATTCTCTTACACAAACACACACACAAACACACAAGCACTCACATATAAAACCACTATCATTAAAGAAATGCTTACTTAGCTTTATTATTATTATTTATCATTAGTTTTATTATTTAATAGTTAGTGAAAGTAAAAGCCAATGCAAGGTGGCAAAAGAATAATCAGAAGTGCAGTATTAGAAAAAGTAATCCCACTTATTGACTGCATCTGCTTTTATTTTATACCTGTAAACTCCTAAAAAAAAGTATTGCAGAAGAGAAGGTGACTGTGTGAGTCAGGTTCTCCAGAGGGAGAGAAGTAATAGAAAATATGTTCATATGAAAGGGAGTTTGTTAAGGAGGTTGTCTCACAGGATCCCAAGGTGAAGTTCCTCAATAGGCTGTCTGCAGGCTGAGGAGCAAGGAGCCAGTAGTGGCTCAGTCCAAGTCTCAAAACCCCAAATGTAGGGAAGCTGACAATGCAGCCTTCAGTCCGTGTCTGGAGGCCCTAGAGCCCTTGGCAAACCACTGGTGTAAGTCTAAGAGTCCACAAGCTGAAGGACTTAGAGTCTGCTGTTTGAAGGCAGGAGGCATCCAGCACAGTAGAAAGATGAAGGCAGAACGACTCAGCAAGGCTGCTCATTTTACCTTCCTGACTGCCTGCTTACACTAGCCATGCTGGCGGCTGATTGGATGGTGCCCGCGGAGATAGAGGGTGTCTGTCTCTCTCAGTCCACTGACTCAGTGCCCACGGAGACTGAGGGTGTCTGCCTCTCTCAGTCCACTGACTCAATGCCCACGGAGACTGAGGGTGTCTGCCTCTCTCAGTCCACTGACTCAAATGTTAATCTTCTCTAACAACACCCTCACAGGTACACCCAGAAACGATACTTTGCATCATTTAATTCAATCAAGTTGACACTTAATATTAACCATCAAAAGTTCACCCCTTATCAACTTGAACCCATAAACATCTCCTGAAATCACACATAATCCCTAAGTGAGGTCAATAATAAGGTCATAATTATGCCTGACATAATACAGTTACCTTTCCTACAACTGGAAGCTCACTAATCCTTAACCTAAATGCTATTACATAAAGTTAACAACACTTAAATGCTGATATGAAGTCAATAAATCTTATGTCAAATGATAAAGGAAATACAATAACGCTATTTTCTTGGTACAAGTGTATACATGCATGAAGATATTTTAAAATAAAATAAGTAGGTAATATTTATGACAGTTACAGTTCTCCTTTCTGTAACTGGTTGCGTGGTTGTAGCCAGTATGGATGACTACCATCTTCTACTACCCATTCTGTATTACCTTTGCCTTCAGCAAGTACCTCAGTAGGTCGTGGTTTTTTACCTGGTAGAGTGACCCAGTCCTTCATCCTGAAGCGTCTGGTCCATTTGCAATCCTGCCTGGACAGGTTTCTTGTAGTTTCCCATTGATCTTAATCATAGGGATGGTAATAGTAAGAGATACCCGAAGACATCTCCTGTATTCCACACATACTCGGCCTTACCTCCATGGAGTAGTAGACTGATTTCATCTTCATAGTCCTAGTGAATCACACCAGCCAACAGTGTAACTCCTTCTTACCCTGTTGACTTAGAGATAGGAGGAGGCCAAAGTTTCCGGGTGGCAATCTTAACTTCCAGTTAAACGGAAACATTGTTGCATCTCCTGGTGGCAGTATTCCTCCCTTTGGAGCTAAGACCACTAGGCCAGCAGAATGTGATGTCACAGGAACAGGAAGCAAAAACATCACCAGCGGGTCACGACGGTCGATGGTTAGTGGCGCCACTTGCACTTCTATCCTTCATTCCTGGGCCCGTGAATCCTGTCTGTGGGAGAAATAATACTATATATTGGACGATGATTCAGGGCATACACAGATTTCTGGAGAACTTTGCCCAACCACATATCTCTTTCCCAAATTTCTTTGTCACCAATTTTTAAATCATGCTTCTTCTAGGTCCCCGACTATCTAGCCAAACCATTCGCTACAGCCCATGAATCAATATATAGTCACACATCTGGCCATTTCTCCTTTCAAGCAAAGTGTAAAACCAGGTGCACAGCTTAAAGTTCTGCCCACTGGAAAGATTTCCCATTCACCACTGTCCTTCAGGTATGTCCTAGAAAGGGGCTGTAATGCTGCAGCTGTGCACTTCCGGGTGGTGCCTGCATATTGTGCAGATCTCTGTGCACACCAGGCCCTAGTCTTCTCTTTCTCTGTCAATTGATCATAGGAAGCCTTCCATGAGGTCATCAACGCAGGCTGGGGGAGAGAGGGCAGGGTGGGTGGGGACCACGGGCATTTGAATCTCTTCCTCCTGTAACTTAATTGTGCCTTCAGGACCAGCTCGAGCCCCATCACATATATACCACTTCCATTTGATGATGGAATGCTGCGGTGAATGTCCAACTTGATGGCTTGGTTGGTAGAGAAAGAACCCAGTTCCTGATAGGCAGTTCAGGTTGCGTGGTGACTTGTTGACTCGTAGTCAAATGTTCAATTTCTACCAAGGCCCAATAACAGGCCGATAGCTGTCTCTCAGAAAGAGAGTAGTTACCTGCAGAAATGGCAAGACCTTACTTTACATTCCTAGAGACCTCCCCTGTGATTTATCTATGAAGGCCTGCCAAAGGCTCCGAAGAGCACTCCTATCTGCCATTGACACCTCAAGCACCATTGGATCTGCTGGGTCATATGGCCCAAGTGGCAGAGCAGCTTGCCCAGCAGCCAGGACCTGTTGCAGAGCATTCTCCTGTTCTGGACCCCACTCAAAACTGGCAGCCTTTTGGGTCACTAGATAAATGGGACCGAGTAACATATCACAACTATGAAATATGATTATGACCAATGAGAAAAACTAGCAAGATAGATGGGTAAAAAAATAAATGTAAAGATTAATTGTACTATTTCTAGAACTAATAAACTAAGAATATAATGGAAATAATTTTATATGCAATAGGACAGAAATATAATAAAAATAAGTCTAATAGATATGGGTAAAACCCATATGACACCTAAGATATATTTGAATAGTTAAGGAAGTAAACAGAAGCTTGTTTTAGAAAAGAAAATCCAAAATTGTGTTATCAATTCTCATCAGTTGATCTCTATCTTCCAGAGATCATTTGTAAAAATTAAATACTAAAATAATCACAAAATCATGAGAAAGAGTAGTGAAGTGTGAAATTAGTAGTTATAAAATTAGAACATGAAACTATAGTGATGATAACTCTTTGATACTAAAAAAGAAATATTTACTGCATAATAGATCTAGAAGTTAACAATAGATCAATAGACATAATTTCATTTATAAAATATTGTCATGTTATTATCAGTGGAAAATAAAGGGTAAATTTTTTTACCCACATCTTATTACAAAATAAATATTAAAAAAATGAAATCATAGGCTGGGTGCTGTGGCTCATGTCTATAATCCCAGCACTTTGGGAAGCCAAGGCAGGTGGATCACCTGAGGTTGGGAGTTCAAGATCAGCCTGACTAACATGGAGAAACCCCATCTCTACTAAAAATACAAAATTAACAGAGCGTGGTGGCATATGCCTATACTCCCAGCTACTCGAGAGGCTGAGGCAGGAGAACTGCATGAACCTGGGAGGCAGAGGCTGCAGTGAGCCGAGACCTTGCCATTGCACTCCAGCCTGGGCAACAAGAGCAAAACTCTGCCTCAAATAAAAAAAATAAAATGAAATTCTAATGGTACCTGAAGAAAAATGGATGTGTCAATGTCTGGAAAGCTTTTTTTTTTTTTTTTTTTTTTTTTTTTTTTTTTTTAGCAGAACCATAAGTCTAGAAATCACAAACAAACAACAAAAATGTTAGTGATTTTGAAAACCTACATACTAGCATAAAACAAAACATAACTTAAAGCAATGTTGAAGATTTTTGGGGGAAAGTTGCTGTTTCAATAGTTTATCAATAAAGTACTGCAATTATCATCACCTCATCTGCACCTGATGAATAAAAATAAATTATTTCAAAGTTTATAAAAGTGCAACAATTATTTACAAGACAGGGTAAACACACAATAAAAGTTTTTATTCCTGAGACTTAAGTTGGGTAGGTTTACATTTTCATCAAGGAAAACAGAAGTATGATGTTAAATTCAAGTTCTATTCACCGTACCTTGGGAGATTCCCTCCACTCTTGGTAAAAAGTTTTATTATCTAAAATCACACACATTACATGTATTTGTACAATGGGTATTTTGCCAAAGATGGATTCCCAAAAATTCTAAATTTATTTTCTCCATCTTCAGATTGTTCAAAACATTGCAACAAAAATTACAGAAAAAGGTAGTTGAGAGTAATTGGACAGTGAAAAAGAGGATCAAACCCTGTCCCAGATCAAATGACATTAAGGAGTAAAAAAAGTTCTATAATCTCTCATAAATCACCAAAAAAATGGGCTACTGTGACAAAAATTTTTTGTCATGAAACACTTAACATCATCCTAGTATCTTCACCAGGATCAGTACATTTCTCCACCATGCCAAAGAACATCTATAATAGTTAAAGACATAATAACATTTTTCCAAAAAATGATTCTATTGTCCTAAATCATCTGGCCAGGTTACTTCATAACTACTTCTTCAACTGAGTTTCAATATTGGCAAATACACTTTTGGTTTTCTCATTTATCTTTCTTTCCTCCATAAGACACGTAATTTATCATTAGACAAAATGCGTCTCTATTAAGTTGAAGTAACGCCTTCATTGCTTCATCACTCTTCACAAAGGCAAAGGAGACAATGAACTGCCAATGACCTTCTCCATAAACCCTCATTTATATTTCTAATTCTTCCTTCCTGTTGGGCCTGATATACTTTCAACATCTTTTAGGTAAGCCAAACTGATACATGGTCAATCTAAATGAGAGAAAAATGTTCTGTAACAATCGGGAAGATAAATCAAAACCTTGTAAGTTTTCCCTACAAATTGGAGCAGTATTATGGTTTCAACAGTTTATCAAAGTTAAGAGCAGTGATTCTTGTTCTTAGCTGTCCATTACAAACACCAGGTGAAGGGAGTGGGTAATTTACACCTTGAATCTTAAGCTTTCCATTAGTCCATTCTCACACTGCCATAAAGAACTACCAGAGACTGGATAATTTTTAAAAATAGAGGTTTAATGGACTCACAGTTCCACAGGCTGCAGGGGGCGTGGTTGGGGAGGGCTCAGCAAATTTACTATCACGGCAGAAGGTGAAGGAGAAGCGGGCACAATCTTCACATGGTAGAGCAGGAGGAAGAGAGAGTGAGCAAAAGGGGAAGTGCCACACACTTTTAAACCATTAGATTTCCTGTGAACGCTCTCATTATCATGAGAACAGCAAGGGGGAAATCCATCCTCAGCATCCCATCACCTCCAACCAGGTTCCTCCCTTAACTCTGGGAATTACAATTCAACATGAGATCTGGGTGAGGACACAGAGACAAACTATATCAGGCTCCAACTGAGAATAAATCAGTCAGAATCCCCAGTACTTGAACTCAGACTTGGGTGTTTTTTTTTTTTAAACAAACAAACAACAAAAAAACCCCAAAAACACCATTCCAGATGATTTTAATGTGTAGCCATGGCTGAGAACCGGTGAATTAGATAATCATTTTATAGTACATTGCTCAATTAAGATAATTATGCCCATAGAGCATAAGCTATACCTGCTCCACACTTTCCATATCTAACTTTTATACCACCATTCTCTCCCTCTTCTTAATAAACACATTGTCATTATAAATCATCACTGCTTTGTCTGTATCTTTAACAATAGGGAAGGGCGTGAAGGAATGTGAGGAATTTTAATCCACTTTTTATATCTCTAGAGATAAGAAACTTATAGGCCTATGATTCCTCCCATTTCACACATCCCACCTGCAACTGACAAAAAACCCTATCACTTAATATTACCTGTGTAGGTGGTATTGGCTTCTTAAATGATCAGCCTCAGTTCTACCTGAGGTCCCTTTAAGACTAAGTGCAGTTGCCAAGGAGGCTGATATGACCTCTATAAAAGGAAACTCTGGCCTTTGTGGTATTTTTTCCTTATTTAATTTCAACTCCAAAGTAATTTACAACTTGTGCACCCATTTACTAATTTAAATATGAATAATTTACTTTTATTTTGTGTCCTTTTATAAAATCGTGTCCTTATGAATACACAGCCCCAAATATATATTTTGTGCAGCAGGTGAAAGCCCTTGTCTGTCCAGGGGTAGACTGCTTGAGGACAGTTTCAATTTTATCAGGTTGGCAGATTTACTTGGAAGAGTGTTTATTTACCTAGCTCATGAAATACTTCTTACTGCTTGTATTGAAGAAAGGGAAGAAAATCTGTTGACATAAGTTTGATATCTAGGGAGAAATTTTAAGTTAATCTTGACACTCAATTCTTTTTTTTTTCCCCTGTAATTTTCCTTTACAGGCTTCAAATGACTGCTGTGCATCCAGGAGTAACTGCAATATTTGGCTTCTTAAAAGTGATGATGTATTCAATGAAAAGTTGATACCAATAAAGGTAAGCCAGAATGTTCTTATTAAAACATAAATGGAGGGGGCCGTTTCTTGAATGTTTTTAAGTATTTAAGAGTTCACAAAGAGGGAATTTTTAGAACAGAATAGAAATTCCCCTAAAAGAAGTTTTATTTTTTTCACTAAAATATGCATCAATATCATTATAAGCATGTTTTTCGATGTTGCCCTTTCCTGCTTTGAATGGTTATAGGAGACTTTGTTTTTCTGTTTATCACATCTTTAGAGGAATGCCCAAATGCCAGGAACAAGTACAGCTGAATGTCCCTAAATTGAAATTTCAAAAAAGTGATATGCAAATAAAATGAAAAAGAATTATAGGGATGAAACAAATTTTATAGAAACTTTTGAATTACATTTGTGCATTTTTAAATTTTCAGATGTTTTATAGGTTGGGCCTTAGATCAGATCTTTATTTTCTTGTCTCATTATGACCACATGACATAGTTTAAGGTAGAAACATACTGTCTATCTGAGAAAAGCAACACAGAACAAGTTCAATGAGTTAATTCATTGGCAAGTTGTGTTTTTCCTGATGCTAATACATGGATGTTCATTCTATCATTCGTAGAGAATCACAAGACAAACTTTTCCTCAGGAAGCAGTTTGATTGTAGGAAAAAAAAATACTTCAGAAGTAGTTATGAGGGACTGCGTTAAGGAAAACCAAGTCCACAAGGGGCGTGGTTTCAAAGGCAGGAATTTTCCAGTGCCATGCCTCCATCCACGTCCCCATCCTAGAATATAAAGTTTTTTGTCTGACTTTCCTGCGGCAGGCTAGGTAGAAATTCCAGGTGTGCTTCTCTGTTCAAAAAGCCCACAAAAAGTTCTGGGAGGAAGGGTCTCCGTTGCAGACCTAGCAGCCAATCCAGTATCAGAGTCCAAGATCAATCACTCCAGAGGAAGTTTAAAAGAACTCCTCTCATTGGACGACAACATGTATGGGGTGGGAATAACTCCGGGGTTAAAATACCCTTGCCCCTTACCTGTGCAGATTCCTCCCTTGGATCCCCTCGCAGGCAGCGTGGGAGCTTTCTCTCCTCTTTTTCATCTCTCTCCACCTAATAAATCGCTCTCTGCTAAACTCTTTGGGTCCGTGATATTTATTCCAACGGTAAACTCACCATGCCTCCAGGGCCCCTTCCCCTATTCCTGGAGCAAGAGAGGCCAAGGACCTAGGCACATCAGATCCGGGAAACTGAAAGCATCTTCGGGGCGCCTCTGCTCTCTCCTTCCTTACAGTTAAGTCCTAGCATAAAGAATTATTTATTTATATTCATAATATACATTCATTTTAAAGCATTAGGTGAAACAGTGAAGTAACAATTATAGTGAAAAGTCTTATTGTACTGAAATAACATTGATGTCTACTACATTGAAAGGATTTGAAGCTTTGTAGCATGTTTTTAATACAACAGACAGAAAGAGGAGACTGAGTGAAGATTGAGAATTTATAATCATTTTGATTCAAATGGTAATGTCACTGAGAAGAAACATTTGTTTGAGAATCACAAGTGGTATTACCATTTGAGTAAAATGATAATTTTATTTTGTTAGCAAAATAGAGTACACATACTATTTGTAATTATTTTGTTATTAAGTATTAAAACTAATTTAATTTCCTAGCCTCTTTCTAAAGTGTGTAGATCAATATCTAATTAGAATTTTAAAAATGAATTATTGGATCTTATGTTTAATGAGATTGTCAGTTGCCATAAGGAATTATAACCTGTTTCACACCTATTTTCTTTTCTTCTTTTTCAGCTTTTTTTTTTTTTAGATTCAGGGGGTGCATGTGCAGGTTTGTTACCTGGGTATCCTGCATGATACTGAAGTTTGGGGTTCAAATGATACCATCACCCAGGTAATGAGCATAGTACTCAACACTTTTTCAACCTTTGCTTCCCTTACTCCCTCCCCTTTCTAGTATTTCTGATTTCTGTTGTTACCATCTCTATGTCCCTGAGTACTCAACATTTAGCTCCCACTTACAAGTGAGCACATGTGGTATTTGGTTTTTTGTTCCAGTGCTAATTTGCTAAGAATAATATAGCTGCATCTATGTTGCAGCAAAGGACATGATTTCATTCTCTTACAACTGCATGGTATTCCATGGTGTAAATATACCACATTTTCTTTATACAATCCACCATTTATAGACACCTAGGTTGATTCCATGCCTTTGCTATTGTAGAATTGTGTTGCAGTGAGCATGTAAGTATATGTGTCTTTTTTGGTTGAATGATTTGCTTTCTTTTGGATACATACACAGCAATGGGATTGCTAGGTCAAATGGTAGTTCTAGTTTAAGTTTTTTGAGAAATCTCCAAACTGCTTCCCACAATGGCTGAACTAATTTACATGCCCATCAACAATGTATAAGTGTTCCCCTTTCTTGACAGTCTTGCCAGAACCTGTTGTGTTTTGACTTTTTAATTGTAGCTATTCTTACTGGTGTGAGATGGTGTCTTATTGTGGTTTTGATTTGCATTTCTCTGATGATCAGTGACATGAGCATTTTATTTTATGTTTGTATGTCACTTTTGTATGTGTCTTCTTTTGAGAACTGATTCTTCATGTCTTTTGCCTTTTTTTTTTTTTGAGAAAGAGTCTCTCTCTGTCACCCAGGCTGGAGTGCAATGACACAATCTTGGCTCACTGCAACCTCTGCCTCACTGGTTCAAGCGATTCTTCTGCCTCAGCCTCCCGGGTAGCTGGAACTACAGGTGTGTGCCTCCACACCTGGCTAATTTTTGTATTTTTAGTAAAGACAGGATTTCACTGTGTTAGCTAGGATGGTCTCAATCTCCTGACCTCATGATCCACCCGCCTTGGACTCCCAAAGTGCCGGGATTACAGGCGTGAGCACCCGGCCCTTTTGCCCATTTTAAAATAAGTTTATTTGGTTTTTGCTTGTTAAATTACTTATAGATTCTGGATATTAGAACTGTATCAAGTGTTTGGTTTGGGAATATATTCTCCCATTCCATAGGCTGTCTGTTTACTCTGTTGATAGTTTCATTTGTTGTTCAGAAACTCTTCAGTTTCATTAGGTCCCACTTACCAATTTTTGTTTTTGTTGCAGTTGCTTTTGAGGACTTTAGTTATAAATTCTTTTCTGAGGTCAATGTTCAGAATGATGTTTCCTAGGTTTTCTTCTAGGATTCTTAAAGTTTGAGGTTTAACATTTAAATCTTTTAAATTTTGAGTTAATTTTTACATATAGTGAGAGGTAAATGTCCAGTTTTATTCTTCTGCATATTGCTAGCCAACTACCGCAGCACTATTTTTTGAATAGAGTCCTTTTCCTATTGCTTATTTTTGTCTAGTTTATCAAAGATCAGGTGGCTGTAAGTGAATTTCACATATTTTCAAGAAGAGACTATGTTTTAGAGTTGATGCTATCAATAAGGCACATATTGTATGAATTAAAGTAGTATCTAGACAAGATAATATGTTTATTATATTTGACAGTAAGCAGATACAGCAATTTGTGGGACCAAATGCTACATTTATTTCAAAAGTATTTTTCATGGCATTGAAAGACACTTGGTTTAACCAGAGAAAGAGCATGGAATTATGGAATTCTAGTTCTGTGGCTAATTTTGTGACATTAGACATATTTAATCTTCCTGCTTTATTATAAAATAGAGATGACAATGACAATGTATATCCAACAAGGTATTTCTTAGAAATTGATCTGATAATGCCTAGAAATTCTCAGAGCACTGTGAAACTCAGTAGCTTACCTACCACTGCAATCTTAATTTTATTATCCAGTAAAACAAATTCCGATATTGGATAATGCTAGATACCAAGTGTTTTTGTTTTTTCTTTGTTGGTAGCCTTTCTTATTGAGAACGTGGCATGGTATCTTTTCTGCAAAAAGGTAGAAAAGGAAAAATCTGAGCTGATGTATGTATGGGCTTTTTTCATTTTCTTTTAAACATGCAATCTTCAATGTACCCATATATTTCCCCCTTTAGCATAACTATTACTATTATAGGATTTTTAAAAAACCCACTAAATTGGCAAATGACGCATCTCACACACACATACATGAGAGAGAGAGAAAAAGAGAGAGAGAGAATCCCTAGGAATTTGGTCCAAAATATTCGCTAAATGCATTGTACAGAGCAAGTGCTCGGCAACTCTGTCTAGGTGGTAAGCATCAAGTAGGTAGAGTAGAGGCTACAATTTCAACTTTTTCTCACTAAACTCTTAAAGTTTTGTTCAACTGAAAGTTTGCTACGATATAAAGAGATAAGATTCGCTTTATCTTGAGGGCTTGGCTCTAAAGAACGATGACCTGGATTCAGGCAAAGCTCTTAATTTAACATAGCTCCCTACACCTGAATGAATTCCATTAAATTCCTCTGAAACATAAAAGACTATGTAAATATTCAGTTGGAGTATTAGCCACTGATCATCTGAAGGATAGAAACAGTCAAAGACTCAGCAACAGAACTGTATTATTCTACCTGAGTCAGCTTTCAGTATTTGGAGTGGGAGTGGCCTCTGTTCCTAGCATTGGTGAGATGTTTGTACTTAGCCATTCTTTCCTGATAGAAAGGACTCAGTGCCTTCTATGATTCAGATGACTCTTGGACTCTGTAGTTTGTATGCAGGGAGCATCAGGGACCCTCAGTCTCCTACCATTTCTCCTTTAGGCCCTTGAATGAAAAGAGCTGGTCCTCTCTCCTGCTAAGTGTTGCTCTAACCTCCACTCAATTATGAACAAGGTTATCTTAATTTCTGTATCCCCTTTCCTGTGAGTAACTATAGTAAATTCTAGTAGAATCACTCTCTTCTAAGAGAATTGCCTTTAGTATCTTAAAGGAGAATAAGCAAAATACTAAATAACTTCCAACTGCAGCTGTAATTTTGGAATTATAGCTTTAATAAGCGCTGCTCTTTTCATTAGGGAGACTCAAGGGCAATAAGCAATGTGTTTAGTTTTCTTCTCTATATAATATTTCCTATTTTTTCCACTAATCCTTCATTGCTGACCCACCTTACCAACTCTACTAAGCTTACTATATGCACATCACCCACCCACCCCGTCTCTCCCTTCTTTTTTTTCTCTCTCTCTCTCCCTTCCCTAGGAAAATACGGATGATGACTTCATGTACATTACTATATAACTCCATGAGAGTTTGTATCTGAGAAAGTTGCATATTTCTTGAAATTTATGCCAACAGATAAAATTGTTTCTAAAAAACACTTCTGGTCCAGTCTGGTGACTAACACCTGTAATCCCAGCACTTTGAGTGCCAAGATGGGAGAATCACTTGAGACCAGGAGTTCCACCCCGCCTGGACAACATATTGAGACCCCACCTCCACAAAAAACTAGAATGGAAAATAAATTAGCTGAGTGTAGTGGTGTGTGCCTTAAGTTATAGCTACTTGGGAGGCTGGGGCAGGAGGGTTGCTTGAACCCAGGAGTTTGAAGCTACAGTGAGTGACCTGTGTTTATGCCACTGCACTGTAGCCTGGATGACAGAGTGAGACTCTATCTCTAAATAGTAATAATAATAATAATTTCTGATGACAACTTGATTAATAAACAATATTGATAATGCAGACACCAATGCATTTTATATTCTTCATTTTTCAAAAAGCCAAAAAGAAATTCAGTGCACATTTAAAATTCTCATTGCAAGAACATTATGATTTAGAGCAAAAAATTTAATCTCCTGGGTCAAAATCAAGATGGGTGAATTTGTTGCTGTACTATTGCTATTTTCAACAACTACCCCCCAAAATTACCCCTAAAATATTATTATGTTAATGCATATAATGCATTTTGTATTTCAAGATATAAAAATACATAATGAATGCTTTTCAATGGAACGTGTTAAAATATCAAGATTGAAAAATACTAGATGGCTTTGTAACTACCAAAGTGTTTTTAAAAGCTGACTTAGAATTGCATAGTTAGCTGACTTAACATTGCATGGTAAACAGATCCTTTACACAACAAAGAGAATCCTATTCCTTCTGACACAGTGGAATCAGAAGACTCATTTGAGACAGAATCTCATTCTTGATCCACATGTCCATGTTATTGTCCCCATAACCTAAGCTTCTGCCCACACTTTGTGAGAACACACAAAATGTTAAAAGTGCCTTATGGTCATTCGATTTTGTAACAGAGATCATCCTTTGCAAATGAGGAATGGAGACTCGGAACACGCTTGCCACCTGGTGTGCATTCGGCTGCATTACAGCTGTATCCGAAAACGTACAATGTGAATGCATGGAGGGTAATGTAAATAGAGGATTTACAAAATGCATAACAAGAACACATTTTTAAATTAGTTGGCAATAATCCAAAGCATATAAAGTATTTCTGAAATGACTGTCACCTTCGATATTTATATTAGTTTGCTAGGTTTGATATAACAAAATAACACAGACCGCATGGCTTAAAACTGTTGATTTTCTCACAGTTCTGGAAGTTGAAAGTTCAAGATCAAGGTGCTGGCAGGGTTGATTTCAACCACGGACTCTCCCCACTTAGCTTGCAGACGGCCATCTTCCTATCGTGTCCTCCCGTGGTCACTTCTCTGTCTGAGCGCATCCCCGGTACTTCCTCCTCTTCTTATGGAGACATCAGTAATGATGCATTAGGGACCAACCTAGTGAGCTCATTTTAACTTACTCACCTCTTTAAAGAACTAATCTCTAGTTTGTAGAATGTAACTTAACTACATTTATATTCTGAGGGGCTATACGATAAGAATATTATGGTGAAATAATTCAGCCTGTGATAATATTCAATTCTAGATTTGGGGTGGTATATAAAGATCAATATACATCATTCTGGATGTTTTTCAAGTTTTCAAGACACCACAGCTTTTTCATTGTCCATTCCTTTCTTTTTATTTTTCCTTAAATAGAGACAGCATCTCTCTCTCTCTCACCCAGGCTGGAGTGCAGTGGCCCAATCTCGGTCACTGCAAACTCTGCCTCCCAGGTTCAAGCGATTTTCCCGCCTCAGCCTCCCAAGTAGCTGGGATTACAGGCATGCTCCACCACACCTGGCTCATCATCCATTTCTTATTAGGGAATTTAGTCCAATGGGAGTGCACTACACTTTGTAAGCCTCCACTAACACACAGAATTTCAGGCACAAGGCAGAATCGAAATAATCGTTTGTGAATGAAAGGATGAAGAGCATGTGATAAGATTATTTAAATTGAGCTGGCTATATTTTTATTCTCATTGACATCTTCCTCTGCCACTGTTTCCTTCAGCTGCCAATTATCTGAATCTGATCAAAGAAACTTTTGAAAAGGACCAGAGGCTTAAGGGACCAATAGAAAAGAATTAAATAGTAGATAAAAATATAACCTTGCTTTCTTTAATTAAATAATATAAGTACTATGGAAAGTGTAATGAGAATACATTTGAAAGTAAAATCACTTTCATGACTTTGAAGGCATGGGAAGAGAAGATACAGTAAAAGAGGGTGTGGTCTTTCATAGGCTGGAGATGTTGTCCTCTTTTTTACCTTTGCATTGGATTTTATGTCAGGTTCGTAGAGGGCAATTTTAATTGACATGTGAAAAAAGTCAGGGAAAAGTAAAATCAAATATGTTTTGATTGTCACATATATTAAAAGTGAAGAATATGAGAAATCATTACTTTCTGTAAATGAGAGATGATTTTAGAGGTAAAGGAATCATTGAAAGTATTTTTAGTGGGAACAAGGAAATAGATGTGATTGGAAGATACTTCTAAGTGTGTGGCAATACTGTTTTTCCCAGGATGGAGGGCAGTCACATGGATGTTCTTTCTTCACTTTTTGCAAGTTATGTAAATATCATGTATATTCACTTATATGTGTAAAATCTTGTGTGTGTGTGTGTGTGTGTGTGTGTGTGTGTGTGCTTTAGTGATTGAATATACATTAAGTGACCTTAGTACTAGTTCTAGAACAGTCATGAAGTAGATGTGAAAACTGTGGAGCTGGGCATGGTGGCTCACACCTGTAATCCTAGCACTTTGGGAGGCCAAGGTGAGCGGATCACCTGAGGTTGGAAGTTTAAGACCAGCCTGACCAACGTGGAGAAACCCCATTTCTACTAAAAAAAAAGAAAAAAGAAAAGAAAACTTCAGCAGATCTTTCAGTCTCCCACTTTCTTAAATGAACTCGAGGTGCTGCCTGGGCCTGGCCGATGCTTGTCTCTGGAGCACAGGTTGATGCCGTGTATCACCCATGATTTCTTTCTGCAGTCACCAGATCGCAGACTCCCCCTCAGACTGCAGCTGCCTCTCCCAGTTTGACCAGAGGAGGTAAATCTCAATGCTTGACTGCTGGGGTTCAATGCAGAAACAATCCCTGCTCTCCTCATCCTCCCATTCCTTACAGCACAAATGAGCCTGACTATACGATTTCCAAAACTTTGTCCATTGTTGAGAAAGAGAATATTTCATGGAGAAACTTACATCTGTCTCTAAGTCACGTCTGCTTTGCTGAGCCCTCAGACCTAAATACAGAAGACCTGCCTCTGCTATTCTAGGCCCCTTGCCAGATTACCAGGTCATAGTCTGTAGCAGAAGGACAGTTCCAAGCTGCCACTTAGGCAGGCATTTCACATTCCTGGAGTCTTCCCAGTCCAGATGTAAGAAAGGAAGGGATAAAGGGGAAACACAATGGCCTTTCCTCCCTCCGTGCTCAGCTTAGGGCAGTCCGGAAGAAATGTAGACTCTTCCCCAGGATCTGCATGCCTCCTTGATATTTGAGAACTATCCCAGGGGTCAGAGTTCATGCTTTTTCTCAGAGCTGGAGAGCCACTCTGGCTCAGAAAGAACAATCTATTCAGAACTGAAAGACATGCCATGATTATGAAAGATACTATTTAAAAAGAAAAATCTCTACATACTTGGTCTGCTCAGCATTAAACGACACCAGTGGAATAAAGCTATGGGATGGTTTGAGCCACGTTAGTTCTGTTCTTGTTGCTTTTCCTCCGTGGAGCTCATCGTGCCTTCACATAATTCTTATAGTCCACGTGGTACCAGCCTGTGATCCTGTGAGCAGCTGCTCACAGCAGCAGAAACATCTCTCAATAAACAGCTGTTTGTAGGCACAGCTGTTTATAACTTTAAAAAATAAAAGTAGGCTGGAAGGGGTAGCTCATGCTTGTAATCCCAGCACTTTGGGAGGCTAAGGCGGGCCAATCATGAGGTCAAGGGATCGAGACCATCTTGGCCAACATGATGAAACCCTGTCTCTACTAAAAATATAAAAATTAGCTGGGCATGGTGGCGTGCGCCTGTAGTCCCAGCTACTTGGGTGACTGAAGCAGGAGAATCACTTGAACCCAGGAGGCAGAGGTTGCAGTGAGCTGAGATCGTGCTACTGCACTCCGGCCTGGGTGACAGAGTGAGACTCTGTCTGAAAAAGAAAGAAAAAGAAAGAAAGAAAGAAAGAAAGAAAGAAAGAAAGAAAGAAAGAAAGAAAGAAAGAAAGAAAGAAAGAAAGAAAGAAAGAAAGAAAGAAAGAAAGAAAGAAAGAAAGAAAGAAAGAAAGAAAGAAAGAAAGAAAGAAAGAAAGAAAGAAAGAAAGAAAGAGAAAGAGAGAAAGAGAGAGAAAGAGAGGGAGGGAGGGAGGGAGGAAGGAAGGAAAGAAGGAAGGAAGGAAAGAGAGAGAAGGAAAGAAAGAGAAAGTGAGGGAGGGAGGAAGAGAAAGAGGGAAGGAAGGAAGGAAGAAAGAAAGGAAGGAAGGAAGGAAGGAAATATGTCTCTAGAGTTATTATAACTAGAAAAGATGTTTTGAATACCAGCATAGAACGTTTTTACGTCATGCCTGGAAGCCGACACAGGCTTTCAAGTCTCTCTTTTATGGTCAATTCTCTGTTTTACTTTTGCCAACTTGAATGATATTTTATGTGGCTTTCCCCAGAAACGGGACTCTTACACTAACGATGAATTTAAGTTGCTGGACGAATCCCTTTTAGCTTTGAAGTGTGGTAGACTTTTTCCAACTTCTTTCATGTACATTCAAGTTTCAAATATCACAGGTCAAGGCTTACTTTCATGTGGCCCTACGCTCTGTCTTCACAGCCATCTTCATGAGGAGTAACTTCACATGGCAATGAGGCCTGGGAGTAAAAGTACAACCTTGAGATGATGCCTGAAAGTTTTATGTCCCGGTTTCCCCAACATGCTGCAAATATTACTTTCCATTCTTTGTATTACTGTTGACTGAGCTTTCCACCGTTTCACAGGCAATTTGAGTTTAGGCTTATCTGCATTCCAAAGAAAAGCATCAAACAGCAGCATTTAAGATCATCTCATCTCCCTTTTCCTTCTCAATGTTTCTATAATAAAAGCAAGAAGACACAACAAAATAGTAAAATAATTGCCGAAATACAGTCGTATGCCTCCGCTGCCTGGATTCACCCGGCGGCTGGCTGAGAATGGTGGTGTACTGCCGGATTCCTGTCACACTGGCTGATACAGGCCATGCTGTGAGGAGAGGAGGCTGCTGTCATTTCTGTCCAGGCACTTTATCATCCAGCTATCTCATTCAACAACCCTGCTCTGACCTTCGTGAAATACAAGACACACCCGTCTCCCTGGGGACTTTAGTGCCTTGTGGAGGAAAGACAACAGAGGTGGTTGGAGGCCTGGTGCCTTGGCGCATGCCTGTAATCCCAGCACTTTGGGAGGCCAAGGTGAGTGGATCACTTGAGGTCAGGAGTTTGAGACTAGTCTGGCCAACATGGTGAAACCCCATTTCTACAAAAAATACAAATATTAGGCTGGGCGTGGTGGCTTACACCTGTAACCCCAGTACTTTGGGAGGCTGAGGCAGGTGGATCACCTGAGGTCAGGAGTTTGAGACCAGCCTGACCAACATGGAGAAATCCCATCTCTACTAAAAATACAAAATTAGCCAGGTGTGGTGGCATATGCATTGCACTCCAACCTGGACAACAAGAGTGAAACTCCTTCTTAAAAAAAAAAAGGAAAGTAAAGAAAAATGCGAATGTTAGCTGGGTACAGTAGCTAGCACCTGTAATCCTAGCTATTTGGGAGGCTGAAGCAGGAGAATCTCTTGAACCCAGGAGGTGGAGGTTGCAGTGAGCTGAGATCACGCCACTGCACTCCACCCTGGGTGACAGAGTAAGACTCCATCTCAAAGAAAAAGAGAGAGAGACAGAGACAGAGACAGAAAGAGACAGAGACAGAGAGAGAGAGAGAGAGAGAGAGAGATGATTGTCATGCTGGAGTGCTGGCCAGTGTGTTATGCTAGCCATCTACATGGTGCAGGGCAGGAAAGGCAGAGAGTGATTAGTGTGTGGAAAAATAGAGGATCACTGGGCTGAGCCCTGGGGATTGTCCTATCCCCACAGGGGTGGGAATAGAGAATTTCAGGCTGAGTGAGCAAATTCCCACTCAAAGGCAGGGGTAGACTGTGGCATGGGGAGAGAGATACATTTTGGAAACTGCTGAGAAAGCAGGTGAACTGTAAAATGAGTCTTGCTTGAGGAGCAAGGGAGAGTTGTAAGCGATGATGGGTGCATCTCACTGAATTGTGTTGCTCACGCCTGTTCCCCACCCCATGGTTCATATGCTGAAGCTCCAACCTACAATGTGATGGATTTTTAGAAGTAACTGGGTTTAGGTAAAGCCATGAGGGTAAAGCCCCAGTGATGTAATTAGTGCCCATATAAAAAGAGATACCAGAGAGCTCTGTCTTTCTCTCCCCATCCCTGGGTCCCCTGCCCACCCTTCCCCCACTGTTCTTCTCCCTCTCCCTCTTATAGGGAAATCTCAGTAAATCACTTGCCTTTGACACATTATAGTGCTGAAAATCTTATTAGAGAGATTCCCTCCTTCTAAGTGTTTTACGTGTTGTAATCATATTTTAAAACATGGCAAAATCGGCCAGGTGCGATGGTTCCTGCCTGTAATCCCAGCACTTTGGGAGGCCGAGGTGGGTGGATCACCTGAGGTCAGGAGTTCGAGACCAACCTAGCCAACGTGGTGAAACCCTGTCTCTATTAAAAACACAAAAAAAAATTAGCCAGGCATGGTGGCAGGCACCTGTAAACCCAGCTACTTGGGAGGTTGAGGCAGGAGAATAGCTTGAACCAGGGAGGCAGATGTTGCAGTGAGCTGAGATTGCACCACTGCAGTCAAAGAAAAAAAAAGGCAAAATTGGGGGTAAATAAAAGGTTGCCAGAGTCAACAGTGAATGCAGAGGAATAACCAACAAAGCAATAGGGAGATAACAAGTAGAAAGGAATGCTGTGTGATGGTAGTAACAGGACAATAAAGATGATATTGGCATATAATATGGTATAATATAATAACACAGTACAATGGAACTTCATTTATGTAATATAATATAAAATCAATTAGTTTGACCTTCAATAAAAATTCCTGTTGTATATAAAGTTTTGGACAAAGAAAAATCAAACTTGAAAATTTATTATCAGACTTATTATAAGTACCGTGCATATTTTATTTTAAATATTTGAAATAAATATTTAAATAAATATTTAAAATTGATGACATACTATAATACAATAGTGTACATGCTTTATTTAAAATATTCTAGTTGTGTATATATTTAAATCAAATTCAGACATTGTTAATAGTTTTATTCAGTCACCCATAAATGATTTCAATGAACATACATGGCAATCATATATCCAACATTAATGTTTCTTTGCTATTTGAAATTCTGATTATCAAGTTAGGAAAATGGACTATACATTTAAAGAGATTTTGAATCATAGAGACTGAAGTCAAAACGTCTGTGAAATCAAAGCCCCTCATTTATAAGAACGAGTGAATTCCACTCAGATGGGCTGATGTTTGGATTTCCACCGTGGAAATATAGAGAGAAAGAAGCATGTGCCATTTCACGCAATCAAGCGAATTAAAATTAGTAATGTCTAATATTTCCTCTCACAAAAAAATGTTTCAATTCTTTTGGTTAAAATATATTAGAATATCTTTGTAGGAAAAATTATCTTCTACTAAAATCTGGGTTTAAAAGTTTTTAAGGCAATCTCCTTTATACTCAGAAAATTGGTCAGAAATCATAACAGCATTGACATTAATCTGATACATTGTGATACCTTACTAATTGATTCAAATAAATTCATATATAAATTTCAAAGTGATTGAAAGCATCTATATATAGTGATGATATCATTTGCACTTGTTGATGTAGAAATTCTCACATTTCATTTATTATGAAATGTGTATTATGCTTGTACCTATGGGTGTAAATGAACGATTTGTCTGTGTAACTTATCTACTCAGTTTTCACTTTGATGTGTCTCATTTATTAAGGAAGGGAAACTCTTTAGGCCTCTGTAAAATTACCTTTTAGGGTACTATGTTTCTGAAATTATCATTAAATAATAAATTATTTTCACTTCAAAATGTACAATGGTCCTTACCCATTCATTTCAGGTTTTACTAAACATATTTATTTTGCTATTGTTTGTTTTGATCAGATGAAATTAAGGTATATATAAAAGCAATATTTGTGCAATCAAAAGTAATTTTATTTCATTTGTATTGCCTCTTATCTGATGCTGCCATCTTGTGGCCACTTGGTCAATATTAAAAACGATGTTTCCGGCTAGTTTATCAGAATGCCCTCCAAAGCATTCTATAATGTATCTTCCAAAATCATGGACGATATATGCTCTGATAAGTACTACCCTCTAATCATCTCTCAGTATATTTTTTAAAAAGCAATTACAGTTATTTGTGGCATCTGAAAGTTTTCCATGAAGCTGTGCGGTTCTAAGTTAGTTTCTGAATTCTGGTTCTAACTTGATTGCACTGTGGTCTGAGAAACTGTTTGTTATGATCTCCATTCTTTTGCATTTGCTGAGGAGTGATTTACTTCCAATTATGTGGTGAATTTTAGAGTAGGTGTGATGTGGTGCTGAGAAGAATGTATATTCTGTAGATTTGGGGTGGAGAGTTCTGTAAATGTCTGTTAGGTTTGCTTGGTCCAGGTCTGAGTTCAAGTCCTGGATATGCTTGTTAATTTTCTGCCTCGTTGATCTAATATTGACAGTGGAGTGTTAAAGTCTCCCACTATTACTGTGTGGGAGTCTAAGTCTCTTTGTAGGTCATTAAGAACTTGCCTTATGTATCTGGGTCCTCCTGTATTGGGTGCGTATATATTTAGGATTGTTACTTCTTCTTGACGTCTTGATTCTTTTACCATTATGTAATGCCCTCCTTTGTTTCTTTTGATCTTTGTTCATTTAAAATCCATTTTATCAGAGACAAGGATTGCAACTCCTGCTTTTTTTTGCTCTCCATTTGCTTGGTAAATCTTCCTCCATCCCTTTATTTTGAGCCTCTGTGTATCCTTGCATGTGAGATGGGTTTCCTGGATACAGCACACCGATGGGTTTTGACTTCGTATTTAATTTGCCAGTCTGCGTCTTTTGATTGGGGCATTTAGCCCATCTACATTTAAGGTTAATATCTTGTTATGTGTGAATTTGATCCTGCTATTTTTGATGCTAGCTGGCTGTTTTGCCCATTAGTTGATGTAGTTTCTTCATCGTGTCAATGCTCTTTACCATTTGGTATGTTTTTGGAGTGGCTGGTACTGGTTGTTCCTTTCTATGTTTAGTGCTTCTTTTAGAAGCTCTTGTAAAGCAGGACTGGTGGTGATGAAATCTCTGAGCAATTGCTTGTTCATAAAGGATTTTATTTCTCCTTCACTTATGAAACTTAGTTTGACTGGATATTACATGCTGAGTTGAAAGTTCTTTTCTTTAATGATGTTAAATATTGGCCCCCCACTGTCTGCTGACTTGTAGGGTTTCTGCTGAGTGATCTGCTGTGAGTCTGATGGGCTTCCCTTTGTGGGTAACCCAACTTTTCTCTCTGGCTGTCCTTAGCATTTTTAACTTCATTTCAACTGTGGTGAATCTGACGATGATGTGCCTTGGAGTTGTTCTTGAGGAATATCTTTGTGGTGTTCTCTGTATTTCCTGGACTTGAATGTTGGCTTGCCTTGCTAGGTCAGGGAAGTTCTCCTGGATAATATCCTGAAGAGTATTTTTCAGCTTGGATTCATTCTCTCCGTCACATTCAGGTACACCTATCAAACATAGATTAGATCTTTTCACATAATCCCATATTTGTTGGAGGCTTTGTTCATTTCTTTGCGCTCTTTTTTCTCTAATCTTGCCTTCTCGTTTTATTTAATTGAGTTGATTTTCAGTCTCTGATACCCTTTCTTCTGCTTGGTCAATTTGGCTATTGAAACTTGTGTATGCTTCGCGAAGTTCTCATGTTGTGTTTTGCAGCTCCATCAATTCATTTATATTCCTCTCTAAGCTGTTTATTCTCATTAGCATTTCATCAAACCTTTTTTAATGTTCTTAGTTTCTTTGAATTGGGTTAGAACACAATCTTTTAGCTCAGAGAAGTTTGTTATTCCCCACCTTCTGAATCCAGTTTCTGTTAATTCTTCAGACTCATTCTCCATCCAGCCTTGTTCCCTTGCTGGTGAGGAGTTGTGATCCCTTGGAGGAAGAGGAATGGTGTTCTGGTTTTGGGTATTTTCATCCTTTTTGTGCTGGTTTCTTCCCATCTTTGTAGATTTATCTACCTGTGGTCTATGTAGTTGGTGACTTTCAGATTGGGTCTCTGAGTGGACATCCTTTTTGTTGCTGATAAAGTTATTTCTTTCTGGTTCTTAGTTTTCATTCTAACAGTCAGGCCCCTCTGCTGTAGGACTGCTGGAGGTCCACTTCAGACCCTGCTTGCCTGGGGATCACCAGCAGTGGCTGCAGAACAGTAAGGGTTGCTTCCAGTTTCTTCTATTATCTTTGTCCCAGAAGGATACCCACAGATGTCAGCCTGAGCTTTCCTTTATGAGGTATCTCTTTGGTTAAACGGGGGTCAGGCAGCTGCTTGAGGAGATAGTCTGTCCCTTATAGGAGCTCAAGTGCTGAGCTGTGGGCAGGTGCCTGTTCAGAGCTTCTGGGCAGGTATGTTAAAGTCTGCTGCAGTGGAACTTATAACCCCTTTTTCTCCCAGGCGCTCTGTTCTGGGAAGGTGGGGCTTTATTATAAGTTCCTGTCATTCTGCTGCCTTTTTTTCAGACAGAGATGCCCTGCCCAATGAGGAGGTAGCCTAGTCACAGTCTGCCAGCAGAGGCATTGCTGAGCTGCCATGGGCTCTGCCCAGCTGTTTTGTGAACTTCCTTGCAGTTTTGTTTATAGGGGTATAGTTAGAACTGTCTCAGTAATGGCAGACTGCCTCAGTAATGGTGGACTGCCTCAGTAATGGCAGACTGCCTCAGTAGTGGTGGACTGCCTCAGTAGTGGCAGACTGCCTCAGTAATGGTGGCACTGCCTCTTAATGGTGTTAAGAGTTCATGAGTTACACCTGGTAGTGGTGGACTGCCTGGGTAATGGCAGACTGCCTCAGTAGTGGCGGACTGCCTCAGTAATGGTGGACTGCCCTGGTAGTGGTGGACTGCCTCAGTAATGGTGGACTGCCCTGGTAGTGGTGGACTGCCTGGGTAATGGCAGACTGCCTTCGTAGTGGTGGACTGCCTTGGTAATGGTGAACTCCCTTCCCCCCACAGAACTGGACCATCCCAGGTCCAGCTGTGCTTGCTGTGAAACTCTCAATCCAGAGCATTTCAGATTGCTGGTCTTTGTAGGGGTGGGACCAGCAGAACCATATCACCTGGCTCCCTGCCCTCAGCCCCCTTTTCTTCAGTTGAACAGGTGACTCTGTATCACTGGCGTTCCAGTCGCCCATTGAAATGGCACCTGGATTTGTGTGAGTTTTTGTGCAGAGACCCGCTGTCATGAATGAAACAGCCATGCTGGAAACTCATGGCGCTTTTCAGCCTGGGAATCTCCTGGTCTGTGGGCAGTAAAAATTCGTTTGGAAATGTGGTGACCACTCACCCTCTGCATTTTGTCTGGGAACTGCAATCCAGAGCTGTTCCTATTCAGCCATCTTGGATCCTCCCCCAGGTGTAACTCATAAACTCTTAACATAAAAAAAGCAATTATAAGCTTTTGTTTTTAGTATGCTATTGAACTTTTGAGTCTGTACTTATAAGCCTATATGTATAGACTTATTATAGCAGATATTAGTAGAACGATGCTATCAGAGTATGAAGAGATGCTGCTGTTTCATTAAGATATTAAATTGGGTCTGGGCATAGTGGCTCCCGCCTGTGACCTCAGCATTTTGGGAGGCCAAGGTGGACAGATCACTTGATATCAGGAGTTCAAGACTAGCATGGCCAGCATGGGAAAATCCCATCTCTAATAAAAATACAAAAATTAGCCAGGTGTGGTGATGTGTACCTGTGATCCTAGCTACTCAAGAGGCTGGGGCAGGAGAATCGCTTGAACCTTGGAGGCAGAAGTTGCAGTGAGTCAATATCACGCCATTGCACTTCAGCCGGGGTGATAGAGCAAGACTCTGTCTCAAAATATATACATATGTTGGGAAAGTTACTTAGCCTTGGTAAGCATGTTTTCTCACAAGTACACTTATAGCATAAAATGCATTGGTGACATAATGCCATGACTCTTGTGTTGCACACCTCCAAAGACTACCTATCACCCTGGATTCTATGTCAGTGGTACCCATGACATTCAACTCATATAAATCACATTGTGAAGAGTAGGCCATGGAATTGTGCCATATGGCTCTCAATGCTAGGCACAGAGAAGGTATTTGATTATGATAACTGTTTGTTTCTCTATGTTTTCGTAGGCTTTTATTTGAGGGGGTGAATAGCTATTACTATTTTATCATTTGGTGGAAGTAGAATTCTAATGGGATTGCATTAATATCTTCTAGGCAAATAAAAGTGTTGGCTCCAGTTTTCTGCCAAAAAGTGTCAGTTGGGATTTTTTTTTAGTGTGTTCCAAGTTAATCATGATAATAGCTTATCCTTATATAACATTTAATGTGTACCAGGTGCTCTTTTAAGATATTCAATGTTATTATTTCCACTTCTTAGATTGAGAGAAACACAAAGAGGTTAATTAACTTTTCCAGAGTCACAGAGAACATGAGAGTTTGAGATGCCATTTGAACAGGTGATCTGGCTCCAACATGTTTCCCCCTAAGTATAGAAGTTACCCTGATTCTGAAATAGTTTTCTTGCTATCTCTATTCCCCTTTGCACACCTTTTGCTGATATAAGTTAGTGTTAAAAGTTTGGCTGTAAGGAATCAAGTTAATTAATGGGTTTCTCTGAAATACTTAACAAGCTGGTTATTCCATCCACACTAGCATGTATATATTAATAGAATTATGGAATATAATAATTAATATGTGATAAATAGCTTATGAGATTAAATTTAATCATTTAAAAGATAAAACATAGAAAAAGGAACATAACCTCAGGCATTCACATTTATTTTTATGTTTCTGTAACTACCTAAGTATTTTAATAAACAGAATATATTGTTTATATGTGTCTCTAAAATCTATTTGAGTCATATGACAATCTCCTACCAATATGATGTCTGAATTCTGAATAGTATCTTTGCTTTCAGAGTTTGCTTTTATGACATGTAAGAGAACATTGTGAAGAGAAGCAAATTTTGTGCAGAAGGGATCACTTGCCCACTTGTAACCCAGGGAAAATAATCAGGAAAGGCTCACAGTGGCCACCACCAGAGCTTGAAGAGTCAGACCCCACTCCCATCTCTCAGAGCTGGCATGCTTGGGTTGTGCTCTGTTTTGGAAAAAGGAGGTTTGAGGAGAAGAGCGAGACAGGAACCTGACCTCTGTGCAGTATTCAATTTCTTGAGCTCTAGTAGAGCCTTTTAAAAGAAAGGGTCAAAGTCAGAAAGGAAAGAGATATTGCATAAGAAATCTCCAAGAGTTTGAGGGTAAACAAGTTGGCTTTGTGTTCAGATTACAAACAGCTATAGTAAGTTAGGTCTCAGACCACTTACTCCAGTGCAGCCTATATGCTCTTTATATATACTCTTTCTCTCTCTGTCTCTCTCTCTCTATATATATATATATGATATATATGTACTCTTTATATATATATGGGAAAGTATATATAAACTTTCTGTTGTTCTTTTCCTTTTGTTTTTAATTTTGTGCGGTCAGCAAGCCCAGATAAGGAACCTAGTATGTATGATCTGAATAACTATTTATATATATATGTAAAGAGTTGAATCATAAGATGACGGAGGCAAGCTGGAGACCCGGCAGAGCCTCTGATATAGTTCTAGCCTGAGAAGTGGAAGTTTCAGGGCCCAGGAAGAAGCTATGTTTCTATTTGAGTTTGAAGGCAGGATAAAAACAATGTCCCAGCTAAGGCAGTCAGGCAGGAGGAATTTCCTCTTATTCAGCTTTTTTGTTCCATTTACATCTTCAGTTTGATTGGGTGAGACGCACCCACATGAGGGAGGGCAATCTGCTTTACTCAGTGTACTGATTCAAATGTTCATCTTATGCCAAAACATTCTCACAGGCACCCCAGGACAATGTTTGACCAAATATCTGGGCATCCCGTGGCCCAGTTAAGTTGACACATAAAATTAACCAATCCTCTGACACTGTGTAGTCTGTGCAGACCCCTGGTTATACGTAAGCCAGGCTCCTTTAAGAATTCATGGAACAGGCTGTGATGCAGGCCTTGGCCTGCTCTGAGGTATGGTTGGTATTATATAGTCAGTTGATATAATATCTTTTCATTTACACTGAAGACTTGAATGATCTGGTGCTCTTTAGATTGCATCTCTCAACACTGCTCCTGCCTCCCCAAGCCTACACTTCACACACACACACATTTTTCATCAGTCTCCTTCTCAGCACTTCCAATTGCACAGATCAGTAAGCAGAAAAAGAAGGCAGGGAAATGAACCAAATCAGGGAACAAGTCAGGCTATACAGTCAAGAATGATGCTAGCAACAGACATGAGTAATTTATCACCAGATCACCAGATCCTAAAAACCACCCACAAAGAGATATTGATCCAGAGTCAAGATCAAGAATGGGGTACATATAGATAATTGATCAATAGGGCTGGGTATGGTGGCTCATTCCTGTAATCCCAGAACGTTGGGAAGTTGAGATGGGCAGATCACTTGAGGTCAGGAGTTCCAAACCAGCCTGATCAACATGGCAAAACTCCATCTTTACTAAAAAACACAGAAATTATCCTGGCGTGAAGGTGAGTGCCTGTAATCCCAGCTACTCGAGAGGCTGAGGCTGCGAATCACTTGAACTCAGGAGGCAGGGGCCATAGTGAGCCAAGATTATGCCACAGCACTCCAGCCTAAGCAATAGAGCGAGACTCTGTTTCAAGTAATAATAATAATAATAAATAAATGATTTATAATTATTATAAGAAAAATATAGGAGAAATGAGATTTAATGACTGCATACTACCAAGCACGATATGGAGTAAAATATTTACTTAATAAGGCTGACTCTACCAATAAATTGTAATGAATAGAGTAGGATCTTCCTTGTTTTTTACCTCTTTCATTCTTTTATTTTTATTTTTAAATCCAAGTTCACTTCTCCTTACTTTAAGTATGTACCAAGTAAAAACAGCCATAGTTGGCCGTATTCCAAGGTTCTGATAGCAAGGCTGTCATCACTCATGGCCACTCTAGGCAAGAAGAGTGTAAGGAAGGACCATGAACATCCAAGTCCGTGGTAACTTGGAACTCACTTCTGCTTTCACACAAGTGGCTTTGTTCTCATATAAAGAACCCAATCTTTTTAGGAGTAATAAACTTTCTCTTGTTCTTTTCCTCTTATTTTTGATTTTGTGCACTTGGTAAGCCCAGATGAGGAACCTAGCATGTATGATCTAGACAAAATATTACTGAAGGCTTGGTATTGCATTTAATTCCTTGGTAGCCAGACTGTAATTAAGAATGTATGCTTTGCAATTTAAATATCAGAAAAACTCCCCAAACTGATGGAGTAGTTGAATGTTTTTCATGTCCATGTAGTACAACAGAGACTCGAAGAAGTGAAGGGTCATTCCTCACTCTCTGCTTCTGGTCCACAACTGATATGATTTGGCTCTGTGTCCCCACCAAAATCTCACCTTGAATTGTAATCATCCCCATGTGTCAAGGTCAGGACTAGGTGGAGATGACTGAATCATGAGGGCAGTTTCCACCATGCTGTTCTTGTGATACTGACTGAGTTCTTGTGGGATCTGATGGTATTCTAAGGGGATTCCCTCTTTGCTCAGCACTCGCTCATTTCTCTTTCCTGCCATGATGTGAAGAAGGACAAGTTTGCTTCCCTTTCTGCCATAATTTTAAGTTTCCTGAGACCTCTCTACTCTTACAGAACTGTGAGTCCATTAAACCTGTTTTCTTTATAAATTACCCAATTTCACACTGCTGGAGCTGGATAATTTATAAAGAAAACAAGGTTTAATGGACTCACAATTCCACATGGCTTGGGAGACCTCACAATCATGGCAGAAGGTGAAAGGCACATCTTACATAGTAGCAAGCAAGAGAGAATGAGAACCAAGTGAAAGGGGAAAACCCCTTATAAAACCATCAGATCTTGTGAGACTTATTCACTACCACAAAAACAGTATGGAGAAAACCACCCCCATGATTCAGTTATCTCCCACTGAGATATGGGAATCATGGGAGCACAATTCAAGATGATACCCAGGTGGGGACACAGCCAAACCACACCACCCAGACTTGGGCAGCTCTTTATAGCAGCATGAGCACAGACTAATAAAACCACTGCTGTCAATTTCCAGGGAGAGATTGCTAAGAGGCAAGCTTGCAAAATGCATATCTATTATTCCTGCATTTCTACCTTTTTTCTTACTCAGATACAAAATAAGAAATAAGTTTGAAGAAAGCCTGAAGATTCTCTTCATTTCTTTCCTTGAGTTTTCTGATATCTCTGCTTTGAGAAACACTCTGAGCTCTTTAATGTCACTGAAGCCAAAGGTTAGTTCTAGGCAAGAGCTGCCCCTGGCCAAAGTAACATGAAATCAAAGATGAAAATAAAATTTCGGTACCATAAAGCCTCTACTGCCACCACCTCTAGCAAAATAAATATCTCCTAACATAAGATTCCCAGTCCTGTGACTCAATGTTGTGCTGAAGGGAAAACGACGTAGGTTTATTCATAGTTCTAAGGGGGGATGATTTAATTTGCACTTCAAACAACATTCTGCTAGTGTGTATGCATACAGCTGTTGGCAGCTTTATGGATACTCTTTGGTCTTCCTCATTGTTTGACCTTAATAGCTCCAAAGACCTGAGGAGACTGAGGAGGCAGGTTTGACCATATTGCACCTAAGGTCACTTGGTGTTAAGAAACTAAATGAGCTCCAGAGATAGGTCATTGAACTTGGCAGTCTGAGATATTGGGTTGTTGAGCAAATAGGCCCTGTGCTCAATCACACCTGTGGGGCTTTTTCACATTTCAGAGATTTCTTTCTCCTCCACTTCCCCATCCTTTCTTTTTCCCTAAAAGCCTTGCTGACCACTTTTGAATCCTTCTGGGATTGTGATACCGTTATGAAATAGATACAAACCCTTGGGAATATTAGAGTGAGAAGAGTGAGACCCTGAGCTCTATTGAGTAGAGTCCTCTCTAGTTGTCTAGTTCTCGGATCACTAAGGAACTATCGGTAATATTTGATTTGTAAAAGTTGGAAGAGATGTGAGAAAGCTGTAAAAAGGATTTTGCCATTTTGGGGCAAAATTTCTAAGTGAATTAATAAATAAATTATTTCTAAGTATCAGAATACTTACCAAGAGAAAAAAAATGATTGTTGGGAGCTGAGTTCACTAAATGTAAGACCAGCCAAATTCAAGTCATTACCTCAGTTAAGTAACCAGGCAAGTGGATGAAGTAAATGTTAAGAATATACATGCATGTGACATTTTCTAAATTTATAGAGTAGAAAACATTGGAAACATTTATGCCAAATGATGATACCAATCAGAAAGATTTGCATCTCAAGGAAAGTCTTATTTAATTTCTAAACACATCATTTCTTTTTGTCTAAGTTATTGGGTATCAGTTAGGTATAAGGATGGTCAGTGGATAAATAGGGTTTGAAGTATATGAGAAGGTGTTATAGGAGTACAAACAGAAGCATTTTCCCCAAAGTAAGAATGGAAATAGTCATGAGAGGAGTTCCATCAACTGATTACTGAGTTATCAAACAATAATACCTATAGAATGGAACATTTTTCAATTATTGCTATGTCATTAAATCTAACCAGAGGACTTAGAAAACAATGATGCCAAGACATAAGAATCACTTTCCTCAGCTTTGGTCCCAAATAACCTTCATGATATTTTATTGCAAGAGCCACAGTTAGTGATGGACACCACCGACTTCTGGATCACAACATTGGTTCTGTTTTCATTCTGTTTCTAGACACATGTGATGTAATCTTACATTTTAAATAAGCAAGCACATTTTTAAAAAATTTATTTTTTAATTCACACAAAAATTGTACATATTAATAGTGTACATGTTTTGAAATATGTATACATTGTGGAATGGTGAAATCTAACATAAACATTACCTCACATGTTTAGTATTATTTTTGTGTGGGGAAAAGTCAGGGTCTGTATTCCTAGCAAATTTCATTACAATCCACTGTTATTAACTATAACCATCATGTTGTTAATTGGGTCTCTTGAACTTGTTTCCCCTAAGTGAAATTTTTTATCCTTTGACCAATACCATCCTCCACCCCATGACCCCAGCCCTGGCAACCACCACTTTACTTTCTGCTCCTATGGGTGCAACTTTTTAGATTCCTTTAAGTTGGATACATAGAAAGAGGGAGTAAATTACCAGAGGCAGCAATGGGAAGAAAATAGGAAGTAGATCAAAGCCACACGAGGGGTATAGTTAATAATGTTGTATTGTATTCTGGAAATTTGCAAAAAGAATAGATGTTAAGTGCTCTTCACTATATGCGCGTGCATGCGCGCGCACACACACACACACACACACACACACACACAGGTAAATATAACAGGTGATGGATAGGTCAATTTGCATGACTGTAGTAGTTATTTTTTCTTTATATGTATATCAGAACATCATGTTGTACACCTTACATATATACTATAAAAAAGAAGTGCACTTTTGTCTGATATATGGGATCAACAGCATGCTTTTATTAAGTACATTATAAGGATGAGAAGATTTAAAACAATCTCAAAAGCTATTCTCAGCTGAAATTTATTAGTCTTTCCATAGTTTTCCTTAGGATATGTTTATTAATAGCTTTTCACCATGTGAAGCTTATTTTACATAATTCTGACTGTGGCATTTCTTCTTCAGTGGCATATTTATTTATTCTCTTGTTAAAACAATAAAGTATTAAAATTGGTTCTTTGTTACAATTTTATTTTCTTGTTTTGTCATTATGGTTAAACTAAACCTATGCTCTAGTTTATTATAAAAGTTTCTCTTTTCCCCTTTCTCTTGGGGCCTAAGTTATTTTCTCTATTTCTTCATTCATTTGCAACTTTTGCTTTTCCACTCCCTAGAAATACAAAACAAAGTTTTTAAGTTATTTGTGCAAGGATGCATTTTCATCTTACGCATGTCGGCCAAATTGCATGTTTTCTTGTCCAAATCATTCGTTACCTGTTCTACTGAATATAAGCTCTTACATGGCAACCTTCAGTAGAATAGTTTTTATTCCAATATATGCTCATTGGTTTATCCAACAGCATTTTATATGCTTTTTATTATTTCCTATGCTCATGATTTATTAAATAAATTAGATAGTAATCAGATTTAAAGAAATAATCTTTTTTTTTTTTTAGGAAGGAAGGAAAGGAGGAAGGGAGGGAGGTAGGAAGGGAGGGAGGAAGGAAGGGAGGAAGGGAAGGGAGGGAGGGAGGGAGAGAGAAAAGAAGGAAGGAAATCAGGCAATGAGAGAGACATTGCCAACCTGGATCTAGAGGTCTACAAGTTGATTTCTTTTTTCTTTTTTTGAGAGAAGAAAAGAAAAATAAAGGAGTGAAGGAGAGGAAGAAAGAGGAAAAAACAGAGGGAGAGAGAACGGAAATGTTGCTTTATTCTCAAAGAAATGGATATTAATAATGGCCAATCAATATTTCATTTAAACCTATGAGTAGGTGTGATGTGGTGTTGACAAGAATGTACATTTTGTGTGTTTAAAGTGGAGAGCTCTATAAATATTTATTAAGTTTACTTGTTCCAGATCTAAGTTGGAGTCCTTGATATCCTTATTAATTTTCTGTCTCATTGAGTCTAAGTCTCTATGTATCTGGGTGTTAGGATCGTTAGCTCTTATTGCTGCATTGATCCTTTTACCACTATATCTTCGTTGCTTTAAAATCTATTTTATCAGATTCGAGAATTGCAACTTCTATTATTTATTTATTTATTTATTTATTTTTGCTTTCCATTTGGTTGGTAAATCTTTCTCCATCCCTTTGTTTTGAGTCTTTTTGTATCCTTGCATGTAAAATGGATCTGGATGTAGCATACCGTTGGGGTTTGGCTGTATCTTTTAATTGGGGGATTTAGTTGCTTTAAATTTAGGATTACTGCCATTTGTTGTTAACTGGCTGTTTTATCCATTCGTTGATGTAAAATCTTTATGTTGAAGCTCTTTACTTTTTGGTATATTTTTAGAAAGGTTAATACTGGTCGTTTCTTTCTATGTGTAATGCTTCTTTCCGAAGCTCTTGTAAAGCAGGCCTGGTGGTAATAAAATCTCTGAGTACTTGCTTGTTCATAAAAGATTTTATTTTTCCTTCAGTTATGAAGCTTAGTTTGGCAGGATATGAAATTCTGGGCTGCAAGTTCTGTTCTTTAAGGATGTTGAATATTGGCCCCCACTCTCTTCTGGCTTGTAGAGTTTCTGCTGAGAGATCTGCTGTAAGTCTAATAGGCTTCCCTTTGTGGGTAACCTGACCTTTCTCTCTGGCTGCCCTTAGTATTTTCTCCTTCATTTCAACCCTGGTGAATCTAACGATTATGTGCCTTGTGGTTGCTCTTCTTGCAGAATATCTTTGTGGTGTTCTCTGTATTACCTGGGGTTGAATGTTGTCCTGCTTTGCTAGTTTAGAAAAATTTTCCTGAATAATATCCTGAAGAATATTTTCCAGCTTGGATTCATTCTCTCCGTCGCATTCAGGTATACCTATCAAACGTAAATTTGGTCTTTTCACATAGTCCCACATTTCTTGGAGACTTTGCTCATTCCTTTTTATCCTTTTTTCTCTATTCTTGTCTTCTCCTTTTATTTCATTAAGTTGGACTTTGACCTCTTATATCCTTTCTTCTGCTTGAACAATTCGAGTGTTTAAACCTGTGCATACTTCTCGGAGTTCCCGTATTGTAGTCTTCAGTTCCATTAATTCACTTATATTCCTCTCTAAATTGTCTATTCTCATTAGGATTTCATCAAACCTTTTTTCAAAGTTCTTAGTTTCTTTACGTTGGGCTACAACATGTTCTTTTAACTCACAGAAGTTTCTTATTATCCATACTCTGAAGCCTGATTCTGTTATTGGGATGCGCTCGTTCTCTGTCAAGCCTTGTTCCCTTGTTGATGAGGGACTGTGATCCTCTTTAGAGGGAGAGGCATTCTGATTTTGAGTATTCTCAGACTTTTTACGCTGGTTTCTTCCCATCATTGTAAGTTTATCCACCTGTCGTCTTTGTAATTACCACCCTTCAAATTAGGTCTCTGAGTAGACATCCAAGTTGTTAGTTCCCAAAGCCGAAATATGAGCAACACACTGCGCCGGCCAAAACAGTGGCGTTAAGACTGATGGTGCTTTTCTGCCTGGGAATCTCCAGTTTGACTTCCTTTTTGAGTCCGTAGAGGCGACTCTGCCTTCCCAGAGCTCCAAACCTCGGTCAGAAGGGGAACCAGTCCTGTTTACTCTGCACCAAGAGCTGCTGCACCAAGGTGCTGGCAAAACCGTTGCGCCGGCCACAAGAGTCGCGCTGGTGACCCGTGCAGCTCCTCCACTCGGAATCTTCTGCTCCGTGAGCAACCAAAATTTGTCTGAAAGTGTGGCGTCCTTTCGTTCTCTGCATTTTCACTGGGAGCTACAATCTTGAGATGTTAGCGGTCAGCCATCTTGGATCGTTCCTAGCTCTGTGTCAAGAAATAATACTTTAAAAAATTACTTTGCACAGTTCTTTGCACATTATTTTATACACATAAAGGGATTAATTTAACTCTAGGGTAATCATATTATTGTATAAGTAACAATGTATATCCAAGTATCTCTTAAAAGCCATGAATTTACATGGAGTTTAATAAATTGTATTAATAATAGGAATAAAACTGGTTGTGACAGAGAGCTGTAACACACCAAAAAATCAAAATTTAGAGAAAGGCACTAAAATGAGTTCTTCCTCAAGAATCAGGATATGTAATTCAGAGAAATGAAAAATTGGTTTGCTATTATATAACATGATTGGTAGATTTTATTTATGTGTTTCTCCTTTTAAAAATATTTCTCCCTTAAATATTATTCAAATTTGATTTTATCTTGAAAATAGATGTGTGGAGGAGGAGAGATGTTAATACAATTAAGGAAATTTCTTTATGAAATTATACGTTCTGGTGGAAAAGTTTATCTGAAGTTTATACTTTATTTAAATCCCAGCTTAAGTAAAAGGGTTACCTCTAGAACTTCTGAGAATATATTTAATAAACATTTAGTAAAGCCAAAAAACCCTGCTTAAATTTTTTTATCCATCTTAGCTTTTATTCCCTCTGCTGTCTAGATTAATGTTTATCAAGATAAATCTTGTATTTCCTGTAGAAGGAGAGATAACCTGTAATCCATCTGGACATAAAGTTCTGTGATAAGGCAATTCATTGCATATGGTACCTTCCTTCGCAGCCCCGCCTGCCCTTTCCAGTACCTGTTCACATAGACATCTTGGGACATGTTCACTACTCAGTTGACTCCAAAAATAGCATCCACTGCCTGTGCATGAGGTACAGTGCTTTGCTTTTTCCAAGGGTCCTGCATTTCCATGGAAACCAGACAGGCAGAAGAGAAAGGATAAGTACAAGAAATCTCTGAGCTTTTAGAAACAAAGCTGAATCCAGACCAATTGCCTCATCTGAATTCAGCCTGTGAAAACCATAAACCACTCTGACCCCTTACTGCTGAAGGAAGGCATGCTCCCTGCTGGCTTTCGTCCACGAGAAACACATCTCTTTCTCACATTGGACATATTTTAAAGGCTAGAAAGGCAGGATTTGAAATCTAAGAGCCTAGATTTTTTTCTCTTCTGTCACTCTTTGATGTTATGAAGTTACCATTTCCATTCTATAAAATGCAAAATTACGAAAGGTTTTTGAATTGTTTATCATTTGAAATGAATGTTGAAGATTATTTAAATATTAAAGCTTAATGAACAGTGGTTTGAAATCCTTAAGAAATACTATTTAAACAAAAATATCCTTGCTCATGGTAGCTTAATCAAACAGCAGATATTTGTCAAATGTAAGGCTTGTTATAGGCAGGCAGGAATATCTTCTATTAGGAAGCTCTATTCTATTCTATCTTGTATAACTATAGCTCCAGGGGGAAAAACAAAAACTCTGCATGTCTCAGTAATCAGACCTTCCAAGAAGAGTATGCAATTTTAATTTAATTGTGAAAAACACTATTTTATGTGTATACTCTATTGTGAATATAAGTTGGTTCTATTTGGTTGTAAAGAAAAAAAGCCACCAACTAGTTCTTATCAAGATAAAATATAAAAATCTAGATTTGTGGCAAGTCGTCCTAACTGCGCTCCTCTTCCCACATAAGCCCTGAATCCCACATTCTAACACTTTAGTCACTTCCTTCTGTTGTTAAGAGGAATACTGCTTGGATAATCTGTGTATTCTGGCATCTGAGCTTAAATGTTTTTCCATTTGTTTGTGTCCTCTCTGATTTCCTTGAGCAGTGATTTATAGTTCTTCTTGAAGAGTTCCTTCACTTCCCTTGTTAGCTGTATTCCTAGGTATTTGACTCTCTTTGTAGCAATTGTAAATAAGAGATTGTTAATGATTTGGCTCTCTGCTTGTCTGCTCTTGGTGTATAGGAATGCTTCTGATTTTTGCACATTGATTTTTGTATCCTGAGACTTTGCTGAAATTGCTTATCAGCTTAAGAAGCTTTTGGGCTAAGACGATATTTCTTGAACAAGTGGCATAATCAGATACTTTCACGTTTCAAGTGAATAAGGATGTAGACTGAGTTTAGGTTTATTTCTTTAGCCATATTTGATGACAGAGTTGAATGATAAGCTGAAACTCTATCAAGTGTATAAAACTCTGTGTGTGTGTAAAAATGAACTATTCTTTTTGGGGGGTGGAACAAGGAATGGGTGTATCAGAGCTAGTTTCCCACCACAGAATTTGGATTTTATAGCCATTGGGTTACTATGTCTAGTATATGGCATAAAGAAACTCAACCAAAGAAAAGAGAAATTCAAAGAACATGTGTACCCCAAAGAATGATAGGTAAGTTAAGTAGATCAGGTGTATTCCACTCAATTTGAACTTCCCCTAGCTCTCCTTAACTCATAGAAGATTCTTACATTTTGTATGTTGTAATAAAAAATAAATATAAGAAATTGCATTAAATAATCAAGCTTAAGAAATGAAAGGTAAGTCCTAAAGAGGTGCCATAAGTTGTAGTGGAAAGTGTCTTCTCTAAACCATCATGATGACTATTGTATGTTAAAGAGCAGAACCAAAGATAAGCCTCATACAGGACATTTCAGAGATCATCACTGTGATTAAAAAATGTGTGTTGTTTTAAAATTGTTTTTACTTTTAAGTTTCAGGGTACATGTGCAGGATGTGCAGGTTAGTTACGTAGGTAAACGTGTGCTATGGTGGTTTGCTGTGATGATCAAACCATCACCTAGATATTAATCCCAACATGTATTAGATGTATTTCCTAATGCTCTCCCTCCCCTCAGCGCTCACCTCCACAGGCCCCAGCATGTGTTGTTCCCCTTTTTGTGTCCATGTGTTCACATTGCTCAGCTCCCACTTATAGGTGAGAACATATAGTGTTTGGTTTTCTGTTTCTGTGTTAGTTTCCTGAGGATAATAGCTTCCAGCTCCATTCACATTCCTGCAAAGGACATGATGTCATTCTTCTTTATGGCTGCATAGTATTTCATGGTATGTATATACCACATTTTCTTTAATTGCCACAATGTCTTCCATAATAGTTGAACTAATATATACATTCCCACTAACAGTGTAAAAGTATTCCTATTTCTCTGCAAACTCATCAGCATCTGTTGTTTCTTGACTTTTTAATAATTGCTATTCTGACTGGCATGAGATAGTATCTCTCTGGTTTTGATTTAAATTCCTCTAATGATCAGTGATGTTGAGCTTTTTTTCATGTTTGTTGGCTGCATAAGTGTCTTCTTTTAGAAGTGTTTGTTCATGTCTTTTGCCCACTTTTTAATGGGATTAGTTTGTTTTCTTCTTGTAAATTTGTTTAAGTTCCTTGTGTATTCTTGATATTAGACCTTCGTCAGACAAATAGATTGCAAAAATTTTCTCTCACTCTATAGGTTGTCTGTTAATCCTGATGATACTTTATTTTGCTGTACAGAAGCTCTTTAGTTTAATCATATCCCATTTTTCAAGTTTTGTTTTTGTTGCAATTGCTATTGGTGATTTTGTCATGAAATCATTGCCTTTGCCTATGTCCTGAATGGTATTAAGCTTAAGAAATGAAAGGTATTAGGGTTTTAACAGATTTGGGTTTTACATTTAAGTCTTTAATCCATCTTGAGTTAATTTTTGTTTAAGGTATAAGAAAGGGGTCCAGTTTCAATATTCTTTGTATGCATAGCTAGTTCTCCCAGTGTCATTTATTAAATAGGGAATTCTTTTCCCATTGCTTATTTTTGTCAGGTTTGTCAAAGATCAGATGATTGTAGGTGTGCAGTATTCTGAGTTCTTTATTCTGTTCCATTGTTCTATGTTTGTGTTTTTATATCAGGACCAAGCTGTTTTGGTTACTGTAGCTTTGTAGTATATTTTGAAACCATATAGCATAATACCTACAGCTTTATTTACTTATTTATTTAGCTTAGGATTGTCTTGGCTATAGGAGCTCTTTTTTGGTTGCATATAAATATTGAAATAATTTTTTCTAATTCTGTGGAGAAAGAATGTCAATGGTAGCTTAATAGGAATCCCATTGAATCTATAAATTACTTTGGGCAGTATGGCTATTTTCAATATATTGATTTTTCCTCGCCATGAGCTTAAATGTTTTTCCATTTGTTTGTGTCCTCTCTAATTTCCCTGAGCAGTGATTTATAGTTCTTCTTGAAGAGTTCCTTCACTTCCCTTATTAGCTGTATTCCTAGGTATTTGACTCTTTTTTTAGCAATTGTAAATAAGAGTTTGTTAATGATTTGGCTCTCTGCTTGTCTGCTCTTGGTGTATAGGAATGCTTCTGATTTTTGCACATTGATTTTTGTATCCTGAGACTTTGCTGAAATTGCTTATGAGCTTAACAAGCTTTTGGGCTAAGACGATATTTCTTGAACAAGTGGCATAATCAGATACTTTCATGTTTATAACATTTAAGTTAAAGGTTTAAAATAAGAGGAATTTGTTTTGTTAAATTAGGTTTAAAAAATATAAAATAAAGTTAGCAAGAAGTAAGCATGCTTTCCTGTTTTGTTAAACTAGGAATTTGTTTTGTTAACTAGGTTTAAAAGAGAAGTAAGCATTCTTGCCTTAAAAGAATGTTATTTAATCTTTGATGACTTAGAAGAGATATTTTGTAATCTTCTCTTTCTAACTTCCATTGCATTTTCTTTTGATTTTAGTGTATGCGTAATGATTCCTCACAGCAGTAGTCATCAGTTTTCATATATCATCATTACCATCATCATCAACATCATCATAAACATTTATTTTGCATCCAGTCTGTTCCTGAAAACACACAGGGAACTTGAGAAGGGAATTTAGGCCAAAAGGAAGAGTTATCCTCACAAATAAACTTTATTGGAGACATTGCTTAGAAACTTATTTGCTGATGAAAAGAAAAGAACACATTTAATTTTAACTAACATGATGAAATAGTCAAGGATTTGATGATCTTCTAGGGAGTAACAAAACTGAAAATTAATTTTAACAAATGGTGCCAGAATTTTTTAAAGTGTGCTCCAATTATACCAACAAAAATGCAACCGTAACAGCTTTTCAGATGACTAGAGCATCTACATTTGTCTTTTGAGTGGTTAAGAACTGTATGTCAAGGTCAATTTTCTTTCTACTTACCTTCAAACAAATTTTTAAAATCCTTCTGTGTCATTAAGATTCTAATATTCTTGATACAAAGTTTTTCTTAAAACCATCTGTTCTTTATTAACAAGAGTGTTAAAAGCTCAGAACCAGAATTTGGCTGGATATTTACATAATTGTTTTCTAGTTTACAATTTTAAACAAGAGCTAAAATATATCAACAGAATGTTCTGAAATGGCTTTAAATATTTGATATCATATTACATAAAGAAATATATCAAATAAACACAAAGGAAAGTGTTAAATAACTAGACAATTTTATTTTCCAAGTAAGGAATGTAGATGACTGTCTCAAGGTCATGATATACTATTTTAAGTGGTGAATTCTAATGACTCCATTTTTGACACATGCCAAGTGTTGTAATAAGTGAAGTCAGCCTGTAAGTAACACACTTTTCTCCATAAATGGGAGCTGTGTATTTTAAAGGGCATTAGGGTTGCTGTTCAAAGTCCAAGTTTCATGACCTTGTTCTGCCTTTGTAATATGAGCCCAGCAACTTGAGCTTATGCCATCTTGACTTCATTGCCTGATAAACTAAAATATATTTGCCTCCTGAGAACATATACATCTATATTATAACTTATTAATAATAATGTGGTAATAATATCTAATGTAATATAATGTAATATACATATATTTGCATAATTATGAATGTTTTAAAGGTTTTAATTAATCAATATATTTCTATAGCAATAAAATATTTAGTATTTTTCTACTGATTATTGACCAACACCATATATTTTATTTGGCATTAATTTCAATAAAATGTATTCTTTCTTAACAGTTTTTAACTTCTTTTTAAATTTCTCCAAGTAATTTTTAAAATCTCTTTGTAAACTTTTATTTAAACTTTACTGCTCTCCATTTTTTTTCCAAGAGGATTTTTCTAATCCTGCCTGCTCTCATAAATATGATTTATATGTCTCATTCATTTTCTGAACTTTTTGGGCTATGCTATATATCTATTGCTCATTTTGAGCACTTTCTGACATATATAAAAGCCTTTTTTAAAAATACTTAAAGCTATAGAAAGTTGTAGAATTAGGAAGAAATCATGAGTACAAAAGAGTGGCAGTATGCTTTGGCAATAATTTATGTATCATGATATATCAACATAGTCTTGTTAAACTAGTTGTACTGTTACATTTAACTAAAAAAATACTTGATTGTCTAATTTCAAAGCTAATATGTTAATTCTGTATGAAAACTCAGGAAAATTTATTTTTGTTTTCTTTTACAGACAGAAATACTTTCTCCTTTTGTATTTATTACTGAAGGAAGAATTTGGTTGTTCAGTAGATGTCACTGTAAGGCTGTTGTACTATCTTTTTATGTTTTTTATATTCTTACTAACATAGCTAAAACATATTTTAATCTCTTTAATGTTAAAAATGTTAAATATATTTTAATGCTTAACTTTAATTAAAGATATAGAAGGGAAAAGTTACTTAATAAAAATAATTATTTTAATATAATACACAAGTAATTCACACATTTTCATTGTAATATATTTTTAGATAGCATAAAATGTGTATTAAAATACAGTAATTCTCAATTAAAGGATAATACAAACTCAAGTTGATCAGTAGAACTTCCCTTTTGATTCTTTAATCACCACTACCTTAACTTTCCATAAAGCTCTCAATCAACAAGTATCTCTTGTGAGGGCCCAATCTACTTTCAGTAACATGAAACACATGTTCATTTTTAGCAATGTTCCTTGCAGTGCTCCTTAGAGTGCTGTCCCAGGCAAGTATTCTCAATTTCTGAGTTTTTCACTTATTATTAACATATTTTTAAAAATTCTCTCTCTTTCACCTAGTTCCTATAGTATGATTTCAGATTGAAATGGTATATGCTGTTCATTAATAATGATAAAATAGCTGCTGTTAATTGAGTGCTGGCTGCGTGCTTGCCTCTCCCCTGGGTATATTGTTCAAGTCAGGCTGAAGGGCAGTGGTGCGATCTCGGCTCACTGCAACCTCTGCCTCCTGGTTACAAGTGATTTTCGTGCCTCAGCCTCCTGATTAGCTAGGATTACATGCATGCACCACCACGCCCAGCTAATTTTTGTACTTTTAGTAGAGATGGGGTTTCACCATGTTGGCCAGGATGGCCTCGATATCCTGACCTCATGATCTGCCAGCCTCAACCTCCCAAACTGCTGGGATTCAAGCATTCTTAATACTGTTTTCAATGCTGTATTAATCTGGGGAGGCTAAGTGCTCTAATATCTTCATCACACAACACAATATACGTTAAATTTTCAGTCACTTGCACCAAGCACAATGCAGATATTTCTTGTCTGCTGTCTTTTCCAGTAATATCCTAGAATTCAAGGGTCTTTTTATCCTAATGCAGCCACTGTAAACACTTGGCCTTCAAAGTCTCCAGTGGTAAGGAAGAGGGAATGGAAGAAGGTGGGCCAGGTATTGAACCACCTTGACCATCTTACTCTCTATGCTCCTTCTCAGTTTCACGTCCAGAAAATATTGAATGTCTCCAAGTGAGGCAAGAGGGCTGCGAAACATGGTAAAAATTACATCTTTACTCGTTATGATTTATATGCCATTAGATTATAGATAAAAATAGTATAAATAAAATAAATACCATATATTAAAGTAATATTCAGTTTTCCTTCCATAACTGAAGAAATATCCATTGAGCTATTACAATTTTGTGCAAAATCAGAGATTTTAATTAAAAAAATTTTTTGAAAGACACTTCTGGAGGCAGAAATCACAGATTTTAATAAACTTTTTCTATAGCTTATATGATCATTTGTAAAATATTGAGATTTAAATGCTAGCTAAAATGAACAATAGAAAATAATCAGAATTATCAACGTAAAATGTTCTCCCAAATTTAGTGTCACTGCATTACTATACATGATTCCTAGTTGTTCCTATCTTCTCTAAAACTCATACATGAAGTAAATTCCTCTGGTGAATTGAATAATAGTTTTTGGTGGGAAATAGAATAATATGGTAGCAATTATGCAGTCTATTATAATAATTATGCTGATTTTGCTGAGCGCACACTTTTGTCAGCAATTACGCCTTCTAATGCAATAGAAGGCGCACACAATAGAAGGCACACATTTATTCAATGTTCATAAATCATTCAACTTTCTGTTGATCATACAGAGGACAATTTTACTTTGCTTTTACCTATCCTAGAATCTTATACTCCTTTAGCTTTGTATTAGATTATTAAAATATGTACAAGAATGTAGCTGTAATATTATACTTGATCAAAAAGTGGTTAAATTTCTAATATTTGTTAAAATATAACCCAAAACATACAGTGATGCTTGACCCAATTTAAAATAAAATAATAAATTGATCATTATACTATTTTAAAAATTGTGTAATTTTGAAATTCTAGTATATGCCACTTTATGGAAATTATTTTTGCTCCAAATATATTTTGAAATATGCAGTCTTATACATGCATTATCTACTTGAAACGAGTTTCACCCCACATACTTATTTGTGTGTGTGTATAAATAACCAAAGTTAGTTTCCCAGATAATGAAGCAACAGCATACATTATTGTTTTGTTTTTATCTCCTGTCGTCTAAGTGTCAAAGGTCAAATAAAGTCAGGGATGGAGTTCGGACATAATACATTCTATGTACTGTAAGAGAAGTTGGTAAAAAGCTCTTATGTTTTTCCCGTAGTTCAGACACACAATTATATGACGGTCAGTGAAATGAAGTGTTTTTCTAGCTTTTAGCTTATGTGTATATTATTATATTGCTGATGTTGAAAAGAAGACATTTCCTTTATCTGCTCTAACCTGTATACTCCCCCCAAAAAGGCATGCAAACATTTTACAAGATTATTTCAGGAGGCAAAAGACAAATGAAAGAGAAAATAAATGGCATGCATGAGAATTTCTCCCTTGTGAGAGATGCCTCTGTTCCAGTCCTGACAATGGGGTAGTGGTCACAGGCTTAACTGAGTTCTTCTTGCTTTGCAACTGTTAACACAGTGCTAACTTGTGCTTTAACTTCAAAAGAAACAGACCTTCCCTCTGAACATGAGAAACAGATATTTCTTCTTCTGGAGCAGAATAGCCAGAGTGCAGAAAATAAGCTCTTTCTACCTCATTCACAAAATTTGAGTGTAAGGGATAGTTTGGGAGCATCTCTCTTCATAGTATCTGTACAGATACAGACTTGCATAAATATATAGTATAGATATATATCTGATGGTAAAAGGAATTGTTTAAAAATCGATGCACATCTTTATAAGTTTTCAGATTCACTGACCACATAATGTTAAAATAGGCCACATAATTATGCCTACTTTACTGATAAGAAAACTAAATATCAGATACCTAAGGTGGTAGAATTTATAAGTGGGAGCAGTTGGATTTGAACTCATGTAGACGACTTCTCATATAAACACTGTGTTATACACTGATCTATCCTGTGACCCTGTGATACACGCTGATTATATCCGATGATCTTTATAAACACTGTATCATACTTTCTGGCTGAATGGGGCTGTTTTGTTGATGCCACTTTCTAAGTCCTGAGTAGATGTAGAATCCCTGGGGAGGGTCCACATGTAATTAGAAGAAATGTTATGTTTCTGGAGTCATGCCTATTAGTGATTGCAGTCACTTATGGAAGTTCAATGGTAATACTTGATGGTGGCGCTGATTCTTACATCTTTTTCTCTAAACAAAACATCCAAGGAAACCTTTTAAAAGTTATAGCATTCCAGTCACTTCTGAAATTACCAGTGGCTATACAGCCATAAAATACCACAATATTATGACAGTGTTGCCTGCAGAAATTGTTTCAAAATTTTCTTTCTTTTTTTTTTTTTTTGAGACAGGGTCTTGCTCTGTCACAGACTAGAGTGCAGAATACAGTGGTGTGATCACGGCTCACTGCAACCCCCACCTTTCTTGAAATGATCCTCCCGTCTCAGCCTTCCAAGTAGCTGGAACCATAGGCAGGCACCAGGCTCATGTTTTTATTTTTTGTAGAGTCAGGGTTTCACCACATTGCCGAGGCTTCGGGTTCTTGAAGTTAATAAAAACATTTGAATTTGTACATCTAAATCACTTTTATATTTGAAATGACCACATCCAAAATTTGGGTTTTAATTTTTTAAAAATAAGTGTAATAAATTCTTTTTAATATTTAATGGTACATTAAATATATTCCTGTATGTTTATTTATTAAATTAAATAAATACCCATTTTCAGCAATTTTACTAGTAGTTTAGATACCAAGAGACAATATGCATCATAATCAGTAATTGTTTTCCAAGGTGTGTTTTCATTCATTTAATTTGTATATTCTTATGCCCTCTGTTATGTTTCCATAAAGCAGAAATATGCATGAAGTGCACTCTCCAACAGAAATTAATATATAGCCAGGCACAGTGGCTCACACCTGTAATCCTAGCACTTTGGGAGGCCAAGGCGGGTGGATCATGAGGTCAAGAAACCGAGATCATCCTGGCCAACATGGTGAAACCCTGTCTCTACTAAAAATACAAAAATTAGCTGGACATGGTGACGCGCTCCTGTAGTCTCAGCTACTTGGTAGGCTGAGGCAGAAGAATCACTTGAACCTGGGAGTTGGAGGTTACAGTGAGCTAAGATCACACCACTGCATTCCAGCCTGACAACAGAGCAAGACTCCATCTCAAAAGCAAACAAACAAACAAAATTAATGTATAATAATTAATTGTAGGCATCATCTGTTTGTTTATAGTTCTCAGGTTCTCGGCAGAAGACAGAGACTTGGGAAATGACACTTGTGGTCATCACATATCCATAATCTTTTAAGTACAAAAATGTTTGCTTTGAACCACAGGGCAGAAAACACAAATAGGAAGTTTATATAGCATTTTCTTGCTTCTTGTTCTCAAGGAGTATGAGTTTATATACCACGTATTTATTTTCTTGTCCAGATAAATTGTAGCACCAGGAAATTTGTTGTGTCAGTAGTGTTAAAAGCACGTAGGGTCAAGTTATCTGATTTTGGTGTATATCTCTGGAAGTGCATTCAGGCCACCACAAATGTCAGAGGTATCGTGTCATTAGCGAAAGCTCTGCAAGAATGCCGCCAGCAGGAGACATGAGCCTGAGAGCAGAGGCTGTTTAGCAAGCTGAATGTGTTGTCTCCAGGTGTGTCCATATTAACTAAAGCCTCATAAACAGTGCATCCTCTTTTATTTCTATTTTCGTAGTATTCGGAGTTACTGAAGAAACATCCTGGCTGCATTATAAAATCACTGAAAAAATGTGTTATTTACAATATTAGAACTTACGTAATTGGTATCTTCTTGCAAGCAGTCTATAAATTTAGTCAACCATGGCTATTTAACTTCTTTTTAAAATTTGTGTCGTTTTGGCAAATACATAGAAAGAAAAACTGTATGTTTTGAGTGGTAGAGTTGCTTAAGGACTTTAGAGCAGAAAGAATGAAGTTTTATTCATTAGGTGAATCTTGATTGAGTACTGTAAAATCAGAATAATGACACCTAACCCAGTGGATTCTTAAAGTGATGTTAACTTCAATTGTGCATAAGAATTGCATGGAATATTTGTTGAAATGCAGATAATTAGGCTCTGGGTCAGTCTTACTGAATCTAATATTCTGTTGGTGAAGATTTTGAAACCTAGTTTTAAAGAACATGTACTATGTAATTCTTATTAACATTAAACTTTAAGAAACTGGTTTGTCTGTTAGATAATAAGGTTGCTAAATATTTCATAAGATACTGGAAAAATGTCATATGTCCAAATACATTATATTTCTATTACTTATATGTACAATTTTATTATAGTTTATATCTATATCTGTATATAGTTTTTATCTATCACCATAATATATATTAGAATTAATTGTTATACAATTATTAGATATACATATACCAATCACAGAAATAATTATGTTAATTATAAAATTAATTCAAGCTAATGTTAAATTACGATTTCACAGGCAATTATTTCAAGATTTGAATCATTTGAAAAATTACTTTAGTATATATTTCAGAGACTAATTTCATTCTTATGAAATAGTATGTTTTAATTTGGAGAAATGGATAGGAAGACTTGAGCATTATACTTTGCATGTTAAACCTAAAATATTTCCATACAGTTCTCATAAAATTTAATTACAGTTGCTTCATTCTTTTCTATGGAAAATTTATTTGCTGCTTGAGTGTCTATCACTGAAGTTTTAGTAGTGTTTACACTTCATACTGAATTAGTATATGTTGTGTATTGAGACTGTGATAAAGAATATTAAATTTCCTCTCTTTATTAAATTTTTAAATTGATTTTGTTTTTGTTAGAGAGAGAGGCTAACAATGTGGCCCAGGCTGGAGTAGAGTAGTGCAATGCCAGCTCACTACAGTCTTGAATTACTGGGCTCAAGCAGTCCTTCAGCCTCAGCCTCCTGAATAGCTGGGACTACAGTCACGCACCACTCCCATGCCTATCTAATTTTTTTGTTTATGAGACAGGGTCTTGCTGTATTGCCCAGCCTGGTCTAGCTTCTTCATAGAATTTTTGGATTTATGGTGCTCATGTTTAACTGGGAAAGTATCTCTTAACTTTCAAATGCAGTGTTTCTATGTAGACTCTTAGAAATTGCCAGATGGCTGAGATATTCACTGTTGCTGACAAGGTCTTGTCCTAAAGTGATACTTATAAATCTCAAAGACAGAGTGTCCGCTGATTTCAAATTGGGTCCATGTGCCTCCTGGCAGGGCACAACATAGAAAATGCTTTCAGACTTGAAAAGGGTCACACTGGAAAGGTTATGGTTGACTCTGGCATCAGGAGAAAATGCTTTGAAGCTTTTCTAAAGCTGTGTGTGTTAAGCATTTATGGGCATATTGTTTTTATAGACTGGGATTCTTATCTGTGGTGCATTAAATAGGAATGAGTATGCTTATCTGTAGAATTCCTCTGAAAAAAGTTAAAAGTTAGCAGCCTGTGGCTCAAAGAGCTGACACAGAAAGACAAGGTGTGTAAGAAGTTACGTTGCCGTGTTCAGTTCAACAAGAAAAACACATTTTGACTTCTTTCTGTACTAGCATAATTATTTTCTAACTATTTTTCTCTGACACAGCCATTTATCTACCTGAGCACCAGATTGCTCAAATAATTGTAATTCATAATATGGCCCTAGGGTCTTTGACTATTTTAATTGACTACTCTAGAAATTATATGTACATCAAAGGGTAACATTACAGGGGATAATAATGCATCTTAACGTAGAGACTGCATTTTAAAAGATTGGTTTTTTTCCCCCTCAGTGCTTTCTCATTTTGACATCTGAAATTGCTTTTCTCAAATCTGTCTACAAGTTTAGATACAACATAGTTAAGCGAGTTTCTCAGCGTTTGAAGGGATGATGAAGTTTGGCTTGCCATGAGTTGTAACTTTAGAGAAGAAAAAGAAAACCAAGAGTTCCGCATTCCACAGTTTTGCTTGAGAAATTTTTAATGATGTTTAATCTCAAAAGGTCCCATTTAAATGGAAATAGAGTAAAACAGATTTTCTCTTTGCTTTTATTCTGTGAACATATGAAATCATGGAGAAAACTGGGAGTTTGGAGAGTTACAGGAATAGTGCTTCACACTTTCTTTAGCTTCTAATATATATTTTTTCCCAGAAAAATCATTTGGCACAGCTGAATAATCACATTACTCCTACTTTGTGTGACCTTTCTGTGGAGTAAAGTGTGCTGCTCTTCTAAAAATGCACATTCCCTAACAATAGTTAATTCCAAAATTAATTTTGTTCTCTGAATGAATGGCTAACAGACTCACGAGATTTCACAGTCTTAACCTGTCAGCGACAGTGTTCATAAAATTATTGGAAGAAATCCAGGTGTCTGAGCTGAGTTCAAGAAATACAAAAGGATGATATGATTGCATGCTACTCTTTTCCTTCACAATATCCTTACACAAGAAGACAGGTACAGACATGTGAACTCTAAGGAAGTTGCTATTTTATTTGCATTTAATAGAACTTACTCTTCCTTGAAAGTAGTACTTGAATTTCACCAGATAGTCTTAACATTATCATAATATTGATTTCAGTAACAACTATATTTCTTAAAATATTCACATACATTTAAGATTATAGCTATTTATATGTTCTATATAAATATTTATTAATTTTGATGCAGACAGAATTTGTTGAAGAACTAAAACTTAAGATCATGTAACAGATCTCTCTCCTCAGATACACGTACTCATTCCTCTGAATTCATTAAACTTGGTATCCTTCGTTATGCAAATTTTGATTCTTAGAAAATTGAAGGGGTACAAGTGTAGTTTCATTACGTGGATATAATGTGTCATAGTTAAGTCTAGGCCTTTAGTGAAACCATCTCCTGAAAGATGAGTGTTGTATTCACTATGTAATTTCTCATCTCTCATCCCCCTCCCACACTCCTCCCCTTCTTAGTCTCCAGTGTTTATCATTCAACACTTTATGTCCAATCACGTGAGATTTTAATTGGTACACTACTGCCATACATACCGAATCGGTCCAATTTGCTGCTAAACATGATGACAACATTCTCAATTTGATAGTGGGCAATGTGACTGGTATCATTTTATACTAAATCCTAACAGCTATTTTTCACTGTTTTTAATTAGGGCACAGTTTTTTGAAAAAGCACAAAGAAAACATAAACTGATTTTAGAGCACTGAAATTTCTTAAGTTTATTATACCACAGAGAAATTAATCAGAAATCATTTTCAATAAATAAATAGAATGTTACATATTTATTAACTTTTATAATATTTTAATAATAAGTGTTTAACTTCAGTCTCTTTCACGTGATAGTATGCATGTGTAAACGTGTGCTTTTTAACCTCCTGCACTATCCCCAAAACTGGGAGATCTCAATTTGTAACTCTTTCCCACTACTTTTTTATTGAGCTATGAGTAATACCTGTGAATTTAGCCATATTGTGTCTCAGACTATGAATATGAATATCCCTAAATTTATTGAGTTTTTATTGTTTTATTCACCTGTGTTTTGTAATTTTCTGCATAGAGGGCATGCTCATATTTTCTTAGACTTATATTTAAGTATTCTTTTTGGTGCCATTACAAATGATATTTTTATTGGTTTCAAATTTCTATCGTTTATCGCTAGTATGTAGGAAAACAAACTTTTTAATGTTGGTTTTGTAAACTAAACTCACATTTTAATTCTAGTATTTTTTAAAAAAATAAAGAATGATGTTGTCTGTGAAAAAACACAAGTTTATTTCTTTGCTTTTCAACTTCATGCTTTGTCATTTTTCTCCTTGCCTTATTTTACTTATCAGGACTTTCAGTGTGTTGTTGCATGGAAGTGGGGGAAGGGGAAATCCTTGTCTTGCTTTTTATCCTGTGGTAAAGCATGTAGTCTCTAGCCATTCAATATATAACCTGTAGGCTTTCCATATGTATCCTTTCCTTGTTGAAAGAAATTACCTTGTATTCTTGTGTATTCCTAGAATAAACTCCATTTCTTCATGATGTATTATTCTCTTTTTTATACCGCTAGATTTAATGTGCTAAGATTTTGTTAAGGAGTTGAATCTATGTTCATAAAAGACATTTGTCTATAGATTTCTTGTATGTTTGACAGGTTTTAATATAAGGGTAACACTGGCCTCATAGAATGAATTAGACACTGTTCCCTCCATTTCCATTGTCCAGCAGATATTATATAGAATTGGTATGATTTATTCCCTAAGGATTGGTAGAATTCACCAGTGAAACTTAGCACTGGCATTTTAACTTTTTGGAAAAATTTTAACAACTAATTTAACTTTAAACATTAGTTGCATGGCTATTCAAATTATCTATTTCTCCTTGTATAAATTTTGGTCTTTGATATCTTTCAAAAATTTGCCTATTTTGTCTAAATTATCAAATTCATGAGGAAAAAGTTGTTCAAAGTATTCCCTTATTAGCCTTTTAATGTCCATGGGTGCGTAGTCATGACCCCAGTTTAAGTTCTGCTATCGGTAATTTGTTTTCTCTGCTGCTTGATTATTTTGTCTAGAGACTTACCAATTTTGTCAATATTTTCAAGGAAACTGCTTTTGATTTTATTTCTATTGTTCTATGTTTTGAATTTTATTAATTTCAGCTCTCATTTACAGCATTTTCTCTCTTGTACTTGCTTTGAATTTAAATTAACTTTTAAAATTTTTTTGTTACTGATTTTTTAAATTACTGATTTTAGATTTCTCATTTTCTAATACATAGATTGAATGTTTACCTTTGCCTCTAATTTGCATTTGCATCCCTTAAGTTTGATAAATTATAGTCTCATTTGTGCTTAGTTCAAAATAGTTTAAATTGCTTTTGAGACATTATTGACCCATATATTGTTTAGAAGTATGATGTTTAATCTCCAAATATTTTGGGATTTTCCAATTTTGTTATTAATTTAACTACTCATTCCATTGAATAGAGTATTTAATTGTTGTTTGAGAACATACTTTGCATAATTTCTATAGAGGAAGCTATATTTTGAGGTCCAGAATGTGCTCTATCTTGGCAATTGGTTCATGAGAGCTTGAGAAAAATGTGAATTCTGCTGTTGAGAGAATATTCTAAAATGTCAATTAGATCAAGTTAATTATGTTGCTGTTCAAGTTAACTATCACCTTACTAATTTTTCTGCAGGCGTTTTTTATCAATTACTGAACAAGAGGTGTTAAAGTATCCAGCTATGATAGTAGATTTATGTATCATTCTTTGAGGTTCCACCTGTTTTTGCCTCAAGTATTTTGATGCTCTGTAATTAGGTACATGCACATTTGGAATTGTTATTTCTTTTGGAGAACTGACCTTTTGTCATTATGTGATGCCTCTCTTTAGCCCTGATAATTTTGCTTGTTCTGAAGATTGATATATCCGAATTAATTTAGCTATTCCAACTTCCTTTTTATTTGTGTTAGCATGGTAGGTTTTTCCCCATTCGTTTATTTTTACTCTACCTGAGTTTGTATTTTAAGTTGGTTTCTTATAGACAAATTACACATGAGCTCAGTTTTTGACCCACTTTGAGTGTTTCTCTCTTTTAGCAGGTATATTTATACCATTCGTAGTAAAGAGAGTATCAGTATAGTGGGAATAATATCATTCGTATCTGTAACTGATAAATATTTGTTATGCTTTTTATTTCTTTCCTTCCTTCATCTTCTGCCTTTTCTGATCTTAAAGGAATATTTACATAATTCTATTTTGCTCCTGTTTGTTTATTATAAGGTTATTATCATCATGACTTACTTAATGACATTTATTTTCTAAACATTTCTAGTGATTAATTTAGTATATAAGTATACCTTCAAATAATACTTCATCTATTAACATGTACAACAGGTACATATAACAAAATATTTTCAATTCCCCCCTCTAGTACCTTGTGACATTGTTGTCACCCATTTTACTTTTACATATTCTGTACCATGCACTATATTTTTAGAATGGCTTTTCACTGACATTTATCTTTAGGTAAATTAAAAATAAGAAAAAAATAGAACATTTTGTTTTGCTTTCATTTACTCTTTCCTCGCATTCTTTTTTGAAGTAAATTTAAGTTTCTGACCAATATTTATCTTCTTCTGCCTGAACTTGTTCTTTTAAAATTTCTTTAGGGCAGTTCTGCTTGCAGTGGGGTCCCTCTGTTTTTGTAATTATGTTCCTTATTTTCTTTTTAGTTAAGACAGAGAGGCTGGAATGTGGCTGGAGTGGGGCTGGTGGGCCAGAGTTCCTGTGCACCAGCTAAAATGAGATTCTCTTATTGGCTTCTGATGATTACTTTCCTGAGATTAAACAAGTCTTCTTTCTTTTTCTTCAGAAGAATGAAAGGTCAGGGTAACTAAACTCTCTGTCTCCCTACCAGAGTCCTAGAGGTTAAGGTTGAGCTTCACAATGAGACCTGGTAAAGTGCCTGGAATAAAAGCCTGTGGAAGTGTCTGGGCTATGACTGTGGTCCCCAGGAGGTTCTCGTTCTCATGTTAGCTGACACTTGGCTTCTAGTAATTCATGAAAATTTCTACTTTAATGGTTTTATTGGTTTACGGGATTCTCTAGCTTCTGCTCTAGGTAAGTTAATGTGAGGTCGTGTGTCTACCTAGAATAGTTGAAGTTGGAGATGCTATTTGGAGCCTTTTTCAGGCACCCATGGTGAACCGCAGCTTGGGCCTTTGAGATATTGGGACAAGAATTCTAACCTCATATGCTGATAATTATTCTGCTTTTGAGAAATAGCGCTTGGCCGGCTCTACACACGTAACAGAAACCGAGTGCTTTAATCATGGGCCACCGAGTTACTGTGGGACCTGAGCCACGCATCATAAACTGGGCATCCTCTGACCCAGAAAGTCATATAGTTGGGCACACACAGTAATGCTTCATCTTCAAAGGAATGAGCCTGAATAGACTCAAAAGGCACAGGTCAGTTACATGTAGAAGTGGCCCACTTGCCCATAGTCCTCGCTTCTGCTGTACAGCCTGCTCTCTCCCAGCCTGCACCGATGGCCTCATGGGGAGTTCTGTGTGATCAATTGACACAGAAAAAGAAGACTTGGGCCTGGTTTGCAGATGCTTCTGCATGATATGTGGGGAACACTCTGAAAGTAAGTCCCTTCTCTGGGACACCCCTGAAGGACAGTGGTGAAGGGTAATCTTCCCAGAGGTCAGAACTTCAGGCAGTGCACCTGGTTGTGCCCTTTGCCTTGAAGGTAAAATGTTTAAGCATGAGATTATATTCCAATTTATGGGTATTAGCCAATGATTTCGCTGGAAGATCAGGAACTTAGGAGGAATATGATTGAAAACTATATTAAAAAGTTGATGATTTAATAATTTATAGATAGAATGATCTGTTATGTGGGTATCAGTCACACTCTTTCCCCAGCCACCCCTGTCATAACCCAATGGGTCCATGAACAATGTAGCCATGGTCACAGGGATGGAGGTTAGGCACGGGCTCACCAATGTGGCATACTACTCACCAAAAATGACCAAGCTATGGCCACTGCTGAGTGCTCAATCTGCCAGCAGTGGAAACCAACCCTGAGCCTCCAGGATGATATCATTCTGTGGGATAATCAACCAGCTATCTGGTGTCATGTTGATTAGACTGGACTGCTTTCATGATGGAAGTGGTAGCATTCCGGCAACGACTTTGAATATTGATTTGTCTCCATACGTGCAATAGTTCTTCCAATAAATACCATTTATTTACCTACAAGACACCTTATCCACTATCATGGTGTTCTCCACAGAATTGCTTTTCATGAAGAAACTCACTGAATAACAAAATGCAGCAATTGGCCTATTCTCATGGAATTCACTGGTCTAACATATTCCCCACCACCCCAAAGCAGCTGGCTTGACTAAGCAATCTTACTGGGCCAGCTAGGTGACAGTCCATTGTAGGGCTGGTGAGATTCTTCTAGATAGTGTATGCTCTGAATCAGTGTCCTATATAGTTTTTGCTTCTCCAATAGCTAGAATTCATGGGTCCAGGAATCAAGGTGTGGAAATGGGAGTGATGTTACTATTATCTCAGGTGATCCATTATCAGAACTTTTGCTTCCTCCTCCCATGATGTTAGGTTCTGCTGGCCCAAAGGTTTTAGTTCCAAAGGGAGGAATGTTTCCACCAAAAGACACAACAGTGATTCCACTGAATGGCAAGTTAAGACTGCCACCCTGTCAACTTCAGAAGTGATTTATGGTTTTGGTTGGAGTGATTGATCTTGACGGTCAAAAAAAAACTGGACCATTACTCACAACGGAGGGAAAAAATAAATACATCTGTAATATAGGAGATTTCTTGAGGAGTCTTAGTATTACCATGCCCTGTGATTAAGGTCCATGGGAAATTACAACCATCCCATCAAGGCAGAACTACTAACAGTCCACACATTTCAGGAATAAAGATTTGGGTTACCCCACATGCTGAAGAAACTATGACCTGCTGAGGTGCTTGGTGAAGTCAAAATAAATACAGAATGGGTAGTAAAATAAAGTAGTTATAAATACCAGTTATCTCAGAAGTGAGTACTGTAATTGTCATGAGTATTTCCTCCATATGTTATTATGAAAATGTTTGTGTGTATATATACATATATTAAGCAAATATTTTTGTTTTCTCTTCATTCCCTTATGGTGCAACATAAAAAGTATTAACTTTATTTATTTATTACTTTTTACATGAGCATCAAAAAATTGTTTTCTTTTTTTACATCAACAAAAAAACTTATATGTATTTACTGTGTACAGCATGTTATTTTGAAGATATATACATTGTGAATTTACTAAATCTGGCTAATTACCTCACATAGTCATCATTTTTGTTTTGTAAGGAATACTTTACAAAATACTGTCTTAGCACTTTTCAAGAATACGATATATTATTAACTAGAGTCCCTATGTTGGTAAAATTGATCTCTTGAACTTACTCTTCCTAACTGAAATTTTGTATCTTTTGGTCAATATCTTCCCAATCACCTGGCTCCCAACTACCCCAGGCCCTGGCAACCAACATGCTATTCTCTGCCTTTATGAAATCAACATTTTCTTAGAGTCCATATCTAAAAAGGGGGTGAGAACATGCAGTATTTGTTTTTTTGTGCCTGATTTATTTCGATTAACACAATATCTTCCAAATTCCTCCATATTGTCACAAGTGACAGGATTTTTTGTTTTGTTTTGTTTTGATACAGGGTCTCACTCTGTCACCCAAGCTTAGTACAGTGGTGCAGTCATGGCTAATTGCAGCCTTGACCTCCTGGACTGAAGCGATGCTTCCACCTGAGCCTTTTGAGTAGTGTGGACCATAGGCACATGCCACCATGCCTGGCTAATTTTTTTTTTTTTTTTTTTTTTTGTGGAGAAGAGGTCTCACTATATTGTTTAGGCTGGTCTCAAACTCCGGAATACAAGTGATCCTCTTTCCTCAACCTCCCAAAGTGCTGGGATTACAGGCATGAGCCACCACACCTGGCTAATTTAAATTCTTTTTTATAGCTTTTTAATAGCTGAATAGTAGTCCAGTGTGGGGTGTGTGTGTGTGTGTGTGTGTGTGTGTGTCAGATTAAGCATTATTATGATTACAATGTAGTATTTATGATTACAACAGAGTATTTAACTCATGGGACATTAGGAGATTAAACAATGGTCATGGACTTTCTCTTCTAAGGAAGAGATTGGTGTGTTTTAGGTTGTATGCAGGATGGTCATATCATGCTAGATGGAATCCTGACCCTGATATTGTCTTTGTTTGAAAATTAAACATGGTTTACAGAGATGCTTACAGGTGCTAAATTGACAAGAGGTAGATTTCTGATCATCAATTTTATGTGTCAACTTGATAACTGGTAAAACATTCAAGACACATTTGTGAAAGTGTTTCTGTGAGAGATTAACATCTGAATTGGTGAAGTAAGTAAACCACATGGCTCCCTATGATGCTAGTGGGTATTATCCAGCCTGTTCAGACTCAGAATAAATTATTTGCCAGCTTTCCTGATTCTCCAGTTTTCAGAAAGAATGTATCAAGGGTTGTCAGCTTCCATGATCTTGTAAGCCAATTCCCATAGTAAATTTCCTCTTCTATATGGATCTATATGTTGTTGGTTTTATCTTTTTGGAGAAACTGATTAATGCAATCTATAATCTCTATCAGTAGATGCTCCCCTAGACTAGCTTCCTTGTGTATTTTGCCCTTATCACCTGCTTTGATTTTGTGTGTGTGTGTGTGTGTTTTCATTCACATTTGGAAGAAAAATAGAACAGCATTAGTTCTGTCAGCTAACACAAAGGAGTGCCATGTCCTTCCCATTTACTGAAACCAAAACTTGAAGGAACTGAAAAGTCATGTGGAATAATGAGAAAAAAATGCAGGCCCTAGTTTAAGTTCTCTAGGTTAGAATCCTCATAGAACCTGTCACATGGGGTTTATGGGAGTGTTAAATAATGGAAAGATATATTAAATACCTAGAAAATGGTAAGTGCCAATCAGGGTGATCAGTTGTCCCAGTTTGCTTGTGACTTTCCCAGTTTTAACTGTAGGAGTCCAATGTCTAGGAAACCCTTCAGTCATGAGCAAAACGAGGCAGCTGGTCACCCTAATGATGAATAATGTGCCAATACACATTAGCCATTTTAAGTATCATCTAAAATTCAGAACTGTGACTAAAACTTTTGTGGCCTATGGCAATTACCATGAAGGTAGTTTTAATCATATTTTAAAAGCTCATTTATTGGTACACACAAGGATATCCTTAACAATACAAGTCTTATCCCACCTTTCTGTTTTTTTATTCTTGAACTGGAAGCAGGGCTTTTAAAATTCCAGGTTTCAAATTATGAACATTTTGAATGTTGACGATCCAAGACAATCCCTACCTTTTGAGGTTTCTCTCAACCGTAATCATCAGCCCATTGAGAAAATCTTGTGAATACAGCTTTCTGCCACACTGAATATATTTCTCCTTCACAGAAAGACTCTGAGGAAATATAAAACATATCATGCCAGAGCATTGTGAAACCCCTTATCCAGGGAGAAGTTAATTTGTGCAGAAAGTTTTATATATTTACAATACTGAATGCAGTAAAAAGCCATTCCCCTCAGAGAAAATAAATCATACTCTTTTTCCTAAAATTTGAATACTTGAAATGGTTTTATTTTACATAAAAATTTATTTTATAATCACTCTTAGGGATTTTCTTTTTTACTTTGTTGATTTATGCTTTTGGCAAACTCTCTGCTATACTTCTCTCCCACCAATTTTCTCTGGTTTCTCAGCAGCATTTACAACCTTGGTTCCTTTTAAAATTTCAAAGTAATTCTGAAGTGTTTGAGCTATCCTGATGCACTATTTTTTATTGTTGTTTTAAGCTGTAACATAATCTTTTTTTTCTCAGTGGGGAGGAGGGAAAGTGACATTTTATACAGTTCACAAAATGTGCATTTGGGATGGGATTTTTACTTCTCTCCGTAAGAGCAGAAAGCATTCCGTGGAAGGTGGTCCAAGAGCAAACAACTAAAGTGACATAGACTTACCTCCCTGTGCTCTGTTTTACCAGCTGTGCAGATAACTATGTTAGGGTCCTCCAGAGAAAAAGAACAAATGGAATAGGTATAGACATGGATACAGACAGAGACATAGGTAATACAGTGAAACATTTATTATGAGAGATTAGCTCATGCTATATGGCAGTTGTGAATTCCCACAATCTGCTCTCTGCAAGTTGGAAGCTCAAGAAAACCAGTGGTGTTGGTTGCAATCCAAATATGAGGGTCTGAGGACCCGAAGAGCTAATTGCGAAACTACCAGTTCGTGACTGGGTGTCTGAGAACCGGAACTCTAATATCTGAGGGCAGAAGATGGATATCCCAGCTCAAGAAGAGAGAGAGAATTCACCCATCCTCCACCTTTTTGTTCTATTCAGGCCATCAAAGGATTGGATAATTCCAGCCCACATTAGAGAGGACCTTGTGTCTTACTGAGTTCACTAATTCCAGTGCTAACCCTTACAGACACACCCAGAGATAATGTTTTCTCAACTATCATGACATTCTTTAGTCCAATCAAGTTGACACATACAATTAACCGTCTTATAGATAAACTGGGTTTGTCACAGGTAGGGTTCCCTGAGAAGTGGAGTTGGAGATACGTTATCAAGTGCAGAGCTTTGTCTAAGAATGAATACCCATGAACACAAAAATAAAAGAATGAGAGGGAACTAGGAGAGGTTGGGTTGCGAAATAGTGACAACAAAACCCCAGCTGACCTTCCAGGCCATGTGAAGCTGAGATGGCCTTCAACAATGGCCTGTGATGAAACTAGGGGTCTGGAAACTTGTTAACAAAGAAATTAAACTGGTACTTGCATGTGATCAAGACACATAGCATTTGAATAGTTAGTTGCTGGACACAGGCTGACAAAGGGATAGGTACAAGTAGGATAATAGACTAAGCACAGCGGCTCATGCTGGTAATCTGAGCTCTTTGGGAGGCCAAGGCGGGTGGATCATCTGAGGTCAGGAGTTCCAGACCAGCCCAGCCAACACAGTGAAACCCCATCTCTACTAAAAATTCAAAAATTAGCTGGGCATGGTGGCAGCAACTATAATCCTAGCTACTTGGGAGGCTGAGGTAGGAGAATCGCTTGAACCGGGGAGACAGAGATTGCAGTAGCCAAGATCAGACCATTGTACTCCAGCCTGGGCGACAAGAGTTAAACTCTGTCTCAAAAATTAAAAAAAAAAAAAGAAAATAAATAAAAGAGGGATACTAACTGAGAGCAGTCTGATGGCAGCACTCCCAGCAGCCATCAGACTGGACCTCATTCTACAAGCGTATCCGGGCAGCACATAATATTTCCATTCCCTGTTTGAAGAGGACCAAGCCTTGTTTCACAGATTAATTTCTCTTAGAACCAACAAAATATCGGAATATTGGTGAAGTAGTCCCATTGCTTAGGAAGTTTCTTGATTTTTAAAATACGTCAGTGAATGATGAATCAATAAATGATTTGGTTTCACATTTGCATCTCTAAAATTTTGACTTATATACAAAAATCATGTCATGACATGTTCTCAAGCCAGAAATTCCATTAAAACATTAATGCAATGGGCATAGGCTGAGCACTTCTGTGGCATCACATTCCCAGATCCTTGTGATTCGATGTTACTTTCACGATCGAAAGTTTTCGAATTCCAGACATCTTCAAAGCCACCATCACAACTCTGGCTTCAGGCAGCCTCTCTCCTCTCAGTAGCATGATCCTCTACATCCAACAGCATTCTCCTAATTCTGTCCCCAAATTCCAAGCTTTCAGAGCGCTGTCTGTTGATGCTGTGCAATGTCTGTGAGAGTAATTTCTAATCAAGACCAAAATAGTGAAAACATATACAATGGATTTTGGACACATGCAACAATCAGGCTAGTTTCATGAAAACAAAGGTTACCCAAAGCATGTAAAATATACAGCGTTGCAAAGGACTGTTGCAAATGAATCCCCCACAACCTGCTTTACTATATATTCACTATTTTTTTTTTTTTTGAGACAGAGTCTTGCTCTGTTGCCAGGTGCCAGGCTGGAATGCAATGGCACAATCTTGGCTCACTGCAACCTCCGCCTCCTGGGTTCAAGCAATTCTCCTGCCTCAGCCTCTCGAGTAGCTGAGACTACAGGTGCACGCCACCACACCCAGCTAACTTTTGTATCTTTTAGTAGAGATGAGGTTTCACTATGTTTGCCAGGATGGTCTCGATCTTTTGACCTCATGATCTGCCCGCCTTGGCCTCCCAAAGTGCTGGGATTACAGACATAAGCCACCGCAACCGGCCTATATTCACTATTCTGAAACATTCTTTCTTGTTAGATTTTTACCAAAAGTTTTATAAGTAACCAGGAATGACATGTAAAATGAAACAATATCCTTATATTATGACAAAAATTCAATACTTTATAAGATAGAATGATGGAGATGTTTGCATGCATACAAGTACTGTCAGTTATATATATTTTATAATAATTTCTGTGTTGAGTTCTATGAACTGATCTGTATTTTTATGACAGTCTCTAAATGAAGGTATAGACAGGGGTATTTTTTTTTGGCATGAGACTATTGATGTGTTTCACCTTATTAATGTCAAAATAATACTAATATTATGTATTTTTAACTTTAATATTTTATTTTTTCTCAAGTTCTATTTTATTATTTTTTTTCCTCAAATTCTATTCTACTTCTTAGCCCACGACCTATAAGCTTTCCTTCTCTCATATTTATTTATCTGGAAATGTAGCTCCCATTTATGTTTCTCCTTTAAGTAGTCAACATTTACTAAGTGGTAAAATGTGGCTAAAAGCTACACACTTGTTAATTCAAACTGCCACTTTGAATTTTTCCACCTGTCTGGTGTACTTGTTTCAAACAAATTTGCAAGCACGGATTTACAAACCCTTAGTGAAACTCTTTAATTGCCACAGAAATCTTAGGATAAAACTAGTCTATGCAACTGTAGACAAGCTTTGGAAAAAATATTTATCAGAGGCTTTTAGACAGAAATCTAAATTTACTTATTTCCTGAGTAATTCCCATGACAAATTTTTCCAGCAATCAGGCAAGGTTTACTTTTAACCTTTTTCTTGATGCAAACATTCTGCTTATTTGCATACATTGTACTGTTATAAATGTATTTGTTTGTACATAAAATTATTTTATAATGCTGTTCTTTCATTCAACTTTAAATTAATCTTTTTTGATTTTGAAAACATATGTTTTTTTGATAAACTTCACTCCTGGTAAATAGGGGTAAATAGAAGTAAGCACCTATAAAATTTTCCTCATTCTACATGAAAATAAGTGCTAGTTGGATACATGGTATGAGTTATAAATATTATAATGAGTACTATATACAATGTATTATGTATATTAATATGTAAATATATGCAATATACTAAAAGTTCATTTCACTTCGTTAGAATAATAGCAAAAGTTGTTAGGTATTTTCATGTTTTATTTCATATTGTTACAATAGTCTTAGTGTTTTGTTTTGTTTTAGGATGGACAGAATAGGGAACTATCATTAGTAATATTGTATTGTCTCCTGAAAATTTGTCAAAAGTAGATTTTAGGTTCCCTTTCCTACCATCCCCCATCCCCCACCACACACACACACACACACACACACACACACACACGGAAACTATAGAAGGTGATGAATATTTTAATTTGTTTGATTGTAGTAATCATTTCACTATATTAAAAATCATGTTGTATAGTTTTAATTTATATAATAAAAATACATTTAAAATTCTAATCCTCTATTACTTTAATGAATTGATATAATATATTTTTATTCAGTTTACCAAATTTCTACTTACCAAAAAATTCAAGGTTTATATTGCTAAGCCGGGGCATATTTTAAAATATTCTGTTACTGAAAAAGCTTAAATATAAATTTTACTTTTTGTATAAGCTGTATTTTTTTAAGATCACGTCATTTTCACATATATTGTTTCACTTACTCTTGGTTTTTCTTAATTGATTTTTTGTATTGTTTTCCTACAGAATTCAATAAAAGCTTTCTTTATGTTCATGTTTTATTGAACAGAAACAATTATATTCTATTACTATATAAATTGTCCATGAAAAGTATATTTCCTCAAATCAATGATCTCACATTTTGCTGGTTTTATATATTCCTTATTATAATAGTAATTATTAAAACCAAATTAGTGGAGACAAATTTTTCTCTGACCATTAAAACTAACATTTAGTGGCTATTTGCATTTTCAAATGTTTTATTTTCTTGACTACCCATCATCCTAAGAATGAATGTTTTATCAGAATAAAAAGTTAATACTTGTTTACAGTTTTTCTCTGACAAAACTCTTTTTCTAATTGACTGGTTATTTACAGTTTCAAAAAAATTTATGTAGCTTTCTGTTTTTATCTTTTATTATTGAAAGAAAAAATAGAAATGTAGTGACTATTGAAAGTGGATGGGATTGTAAATGGGAGAGGGAAGCTGCCACCCCTTGTGTTAGGGGACTTAATCTTTTGTAATTGCTTTGTGCAGAACAGATGATAGCATTAGTATATTAATTATATTAGAAACATTTTTTTCCAGCAGAATTAAGGTTATTTAGCCCAGGTCCTTCTTTCACTCCCTAAAGGTCTTTTAGAGGGAATGTATTTTTATACAAACCACACATAAATTAATATCATGAGGCTTTGTAATTATAAGCACCATTATTTCTAGAGTGACTTTCAGGGCATTGAAGTTCTAATAATTATGCCTCCCAACGCTGTAATAACAAGTTATAAGTGTTTTAGAGATAGGTAATCTGAGACAAAACAGTTTTTATTTTGTCAGAATTTTAAGCTGGGAGATACATTAAGTGATCTAGCTGTAAAGATACAATAATCCTAGCTCATGAAAAGAAATCAGTATATTGCATACTTGGAACTAATGTAAAATCATAACATTAATTACGGGAAAAATATATGAGAGAGTTGTGAATGTCTCTATCTCCCTAAAAGGATTCTTTTTAAGTATATCTGTGTCAGAGGTGTTTCATGGGTAACCAGCTTCTGATTTCTCTTTTTGTACTTGCAGATGACTTGAGACACCTCATCACCAACTTTATTTTACATCCCCCAGAAATAATGGGCTTTATTGCCAAGATGCCTAATGATATTTTCTTTTTCTTTCTTTCTTTCTTTCTTTCTTTCTTTCTTTCTTTCTTTCTTTCTTTCTTTCTTTCTTTCTTTCTTTCTTTCTTTCTTTCTTTCCTTCTTTTTCTTTTCTTTCTTTTTTTCAGTCCAGTAGCTCTATAAGAACACATCTAAGTTTTCATTGTTATGGGATGATTTTCCTAAATATTTATTATTTCTTTTAAATATTTAGATTTCAAAAGATTTTTAATTAGAGAAAGTTGATCTTAATTACAGGTTTCAGCCTTTGTTCGTTTCCACTGCTTCTGTTTTCTTCCAATTTCAGCTTTTGTCTTCAAGTCATCCCACCAAGATTCCATTCTGCATGAAACCTTCACCTTTTGTTAGGAATTTCTGGGTTCTCTGCATTTCAGACAGATCTGCGGTTTCACAGACCTCTGTTTTATCCCATAGAATTGCTCATATTACACTGGGTAGTTGCTGAGAGTGGCCTGTCTTCCTTGATCTTAAGGTTTATGGGAATCGTTGTTACTTTTTTTTTCTTTCGCAAGTTTCTAAAAAACTACGTTAGTTCTTACTTTTTGCACTTTTGTGTGCTTTACCTCAATTAAATGGAAACCATCTGGAAGCAGTGGAAAAACTATAGGTAGAAAGTCTCACCCTAAATCTGACCTTTACCCTAAGTCACGTTATTATTTACTAAGCCTTTGTTGTCAGCATCTTTTTGAATCCAATCCTTCACTGTTTGGGTTCTAAAAGCATTTTCTTTTTCCTATCCTTAAAATCATCACATTTCTGGATACTTAAATTTCTTTCACCTACATGGGCTAATTGGGCAATTATTTCATGGAATCTGTGCTCTTGCAAATTTTTCTAGGCTACTGCAGGTAAAAGCTTTACTAAATATTTACTTCTGCATAAAATAAACACCTTAAGTCTTAATCCTCTGAAATCAGTTTCCTTGTTGGTCCTCACATTTCAAGGTTTTGTTTTCATTTCTTTGCTTTTGGCAACATCTTTTTTCGAGATATATAATTCTGTTGGACAAAGGAAAGTAGGTTCTATAGACATGAAAAGTCACACCTGGAATATTGGTGGCCTGGTAAAGAAAAAAAAAGATATATATGTCTCACTCACCTGTCTGTGTAATGTAGGACAGCCAGATATTCCCCACCACTCTTGTCCAGGCAGCTGCTCCAAGATCCAAGTTTCTTTTTTTATGTGTGTAACTATTTGTGAAAGCTACAAGAAATAACTTCCTTGGTTTCATGACAGGGAAAGAGAAGATTGTGTTTTTTTAAGGACCAGGTTTGCAAGTGTCATGTGACATATAACTACCTCTCCTTGACAAAGCTCAGTCACAGATTCCAATTAAGCTATAAAGGAGACTTGGAAATGTAGTTTCTTTTATGGTCAGGAAGCTACTGGAATATAGTGAACATATAACATTGGTATACACATGAGTAAGTACTTTTTGCCATGATGTAGGTCATTCAAAACAAATAAAATATTCTCTCTTATTCATCCTTTGTAATTATAATAATTTTCCCTTGATATGTTCAAATATTTTTTAGTTTATTTATTTATGTATTTATTTATTTTTGAGACGGAATCTCACTCTGTCATCAGGCTGGAGTGCAGTGGCGCAATCTCGGCTCACTACAACCTCTGCCTCCTGGGTTCAAGCAATTCTCCTGCCTCAGCCTTCCGAGTAGCTGGGACTACAGGTGTGCAGCACCATGCCCATGGCTAATTTCTGTATTTTTTTAGTAGAGACGGGGATTCACCATGTTGGTCAGGATGATCTCGATCTCTTGACCTCGTGATCCACCTGCCTTGGCCTCCCAAAGTGCTGGGATTCAAATATTTTTAATAAAATATTTTTCAAAGGGTTGGATGCTATGATGGGCTCCAGGACACACAGAAATTCTTAACTTGAGGCCAGAAAAAGTAAATGAGGAAGGAAAATTAAGTGTTTTCATGGTGTTTCCAGATAACTTAAATGAGAGGGCAATAACTAGGGCTCAGAATAAGATCTGAAATTCTGAATCTGGTGAGAAGCATAAGTTAACTAAAAAGCTTAGCGTCAAACGCACAATGAAATTTAAATTTTAATGAATATTTGACTAAAAAAAAGAATTTGGCAGCACTTTGGGAGGCCAAGGCGGGTGGATCACGAGGTCAAGAGATCGAGCCCATCCTGGTCAACATGGTGAAACCCCGTCTCTACTAAAAAATCATGCAAAAAATTAGCTGGGCACGGTGGTGCGTGCCTGTAATCCCAGCTACTCAGGAGGCTGAGGCAGGAGAATTGCCTGAACCCAGGAGGCGGAGGTTGCGGTGAGCAGAGATTGCGCCATTGCACTCCAGCCTGGGTAACAAGAGTGAAACTCTGTCTCAAAAAAAAAAAAAGAATTTGGAAAAAGCAAGACTCAAAGCACAGAAAGAAAATGACATATAAGAGGAGGCAAGAAATATATGCCTATAATTGAAGTTTATCTTAGAATTTTTCAGCTTATAAGACATATTTACAGTGAAACATATTTTAATGAATAAAGAATAATATTGTTTCACTGATAGAATTGTATGGGAGTACAGATGCAGAATTTGTAATGAATTAACTTAAAATATGAAATCAGGAGGAATGCCACTGCTAACATTTTGAGATCAGAAAATTTAGTCAAAGATAGATGTTTTATAACAGCACATGCGTATGCAGGTGAAATATTATCATACGTTATAAAGGTTTTCATTTTATAAAAGTTCATTTTGTAAAATATGTCATAGTTAGAGAAGAACGTATAAAATGTTTTTACATTTTTAAGAGTAGCTATAAAAATAGTTTTGTAATTTACATTCATGTTAAACAACAGAACATTTTTAGCACCTTTAAAAAATAGGCTTGAACGGGTGTGGTGGCTCACGTCTGTAATCCCAGCATTTTGGGAGGCCAAGGCAGGTGGATCACCTGAGGTCAGGAGTTCTAGACCAGCCTGGCCAACATGATGAAAACCCCTTCTCTACTAAAAATGCAAAAATTAGCTGGGCATGGTGGCACGTGCCTGTAATCCCAGTTACTCAGGAGGCTGAGTCAGGAGAATTGCTTGAACGTAGGAGATTGATGTTGCAGTTAGCCAGAATCATGCCATTGTACTCCGGCCTGGGCAACAAGAGCAAAACTCAGTCTCAAAAACAAAAAAAAAATGATTATGCATACATTTCCAATCTCATCATCTTTTTCGCTCTTCCCTATTTAAAAAAATGTTCTGACTCTTCTAGTATAATCACCCTTGCTAATCTTTTAATGAAAGCAATATAAGTACTAGATATATGTGCGGGATAAGGATCTCCTAACCCTATCATCAGACTCCCATCCACTACCCTAAAGTTAATAACTGTTTGTACTTTCTTGCAAGCTGTCATTGTACTTCATGTTTGCACATTCACTGAAAAGCATATGGATGCATTTTTATTTATACAAAAACGATCATATTAAAATTAAGAACTCTGTATTGTTTCAGTTAATATATCTTATAATTCTCTCTAGGTCAGCAAATACTTATATTTCATTTCTCCAAACATAGAGTGTTTTTCAAATAGACCCAAAATAATGCACTTGAATCCTGGTTTTGATAATATGGTTGTTGTTGGGTTTTGTTTTAAATCATTAAGAATTGTTAACAATTCATACTGCAGTGAATATACTAATGCTTATATTTCTGTTTTTATTTTTGAGTGTGCCTTTCAAATTATTTCTCACAGTAAAATTTAATAAGAAGAATTTTTTAAAAGTCACTGAGTTAGAATCTCTGGGGACTTATGATGCATATTTTTAAGCAAATACTATCCTCATGAGCATTCCCATTTTTAGTAATTGGAGAATTTACTAATGGAATTTGCTAGGCACATGCCTAGCTGGAGATGGAGCATACCATAAAGCCTAAATAGAATTATAGTTGTTTAAGTTGACATGTACGTTAGAATGAATGATGTCTTGGAGAAATAATTTGAAAAATAAATAATTCCTCATTTCAATGTAATTTAAAATGCTGCATAATTGGAAATAAAATAATGAAATTTCCTTAGGTTCTTAAAAATGTATGTTTTTCTGAAATTTGGTGGTTTATTTATATACTACCCATTCTATAACAAAGTATCAATTAATATATAATGAATAAGGCCAGTTTACACAAAAGTTTTGATTTCAATAAACCTTATTTATATTTTATTCTATAAATAAATCTTATTTATAAAAGTTTAGACAATTTACTTTCATGTGCACCTGCAGAGAGACCAAGATTTACATGAGACTTCTTTAACAAAAAAAATCAGGTACTAAAAAAGAAAAAACTGTCTCTGCTGATTTGTATCTTAAATAATATATTTGCAGATAGTGCTATCATCAAAAGGAAGAGTGAAAAAGTGATTAATCATGGACAATTATAATTTTCATTTTTGCTGCTAAGTTAAACAACTTAACATGAGAAAAATTCCTTTATAAGTTCTGATAATACCGTTAAAATCTGCAAGTGGTTCTAAATAAATTTCCCTCTTGTTGCTATTAATCATATTCTGATTCACAGAGTGTCTTTTCTGGCTACAGGCCCCATTCAAGTCCTAAATCCAGTGATGCAGTAAAATCTTAAATCTCTGAAATGATCACCTTTGACTTCATGTCTCATATCCAGGTCATGCTGATGCAAGCGGGATGGGGGTGATTCATGGTCCTGGGCAGCTCTGCTCATGTGACTTTGCGGGGTACATCCCCACTCCTTGTTGCTTTTATAGGCTGGCATTAAAACTTCATCAACTGTCAGTTGCATTCACCCACTCTCTACTAAATGCTTGGCGCAATTTAGCAATGACCTCAGTGTGTCCTCATTTATAATCTGTATAGCTCTGTTGATAAATACTTCTCTCTGTGCTGAAGATGCGTATATGGCAACCTATCTCTTCCTTGTAAAATTTAGTTCTGCATAAAAACAAAACAAAAGAAATAACAACACTGCCTACAAAAGCAATTTATACCACTTTCTGTATAAAATTAAAAACATAAACCCATTTCTTGAGCTGCAGCATTAAACTTAATTTTTAAGACTGTAGATTTGCTTCTTAATTGCTTAATATTTTAAGTTATAAAAGCTTTAAAAGCCTATGAATGTAAAACAGAGAACAATAAACTTCGAGGAAAATAATTAGCAGTAATCTTAATTTCAATGAAATTAACATTTAAGTTACCTGCACTATATAAATTAAGGAGTTTCAAATTCTGATACCAACACGATGACCTCCATAACTACCCCCATATATATATATATATATATATAGTTAAGAATCTGGTTTCCTATGTAAGAAAGTGCTAATGTAACCTGGTGCTCATTTAACAGAAGAGAGGAGATCTATAGATGTCCACTGATTTGTCATAGCAAGAGAAACAAAGAAAGCTAAGGCTAAGAAATTCATATGAGTCCAAAACCTCTTTGATGTACTGATTTTATTTCATTTGGGTATACACCCAGTAGTGGGATTGCTGGATCATAGGGTAATTCTACAACAACATTATCAAGATTTGCTATATTTAAAGTCATAATTTATTAGGACTCTTTACCCACTAGGTAAAGAAATATCTTTGTAATTTAAGGAAAATATAAAATTTGTTTTTTAAAAATATTGGGGTCATAATCATCATCCTATGCTAAATAATGAGGAGCATTTTTAGTGATTGTGTATGCATTTCACATTTTGGTCTCTGGTAATATAGTTTATCCCATTGAATGAGCAATGATTATTTAAATTTCCCAAAATATCAAAACATATATTTTCTTGGAACGAGGGTAAAAACCAAAAATGCTTATGTATATTCTTTATGTCTTTTAGTCCTGCACATTCCCATTAGTATTTTACTGATTTGTTGGAGAGAGCAGACAGTTGTCCTGAGCATGTCTCAGTCTCACCTTTTTAAGCTAGTTTCTCCCTTATGTTGGTATTGAACATTTTAATCCTATCTTCTGAATATTCTTTAAACAGGATTCTTTTAAAGCTTGTATACGTTCAAGCTAAGTGTGTTTGACTAGTATACATTGAATATGATGTTATGTATCACAAATTGCATCATTTCGGGTGTAGGTATTCCAGATAAAATCCAAGGTTTTCTGATACTGTGTAGAACATAAGTATACCAAACCATTTAACTTACTGAGCAAATGATTTTTCATATCTTTGTCCGGTCAATATATCATTAGAATTCACAACATATTTCTTTTCTAGCTCTACCACTGCTTTTATGCTAACATTCTTCTGAAGAGGAGAACTTTCCTTTGTTAATTGGGGCTATAAAGTAATGTTCACACTGAAGTTCCTAATAGAAAGGCAAGATAAATACCTCAGCAGCAATAACAACTATTTTTTGAGTGCCTACAAAGCACTGAATAAATCAAAGATCATTGCCTATGTGAATTTTACATTGTAATGGACACACTAACAACAATTAGCAGAATAAACAAATAAATTACGTTACAAGGCCATAGATGCTATGGAATAAAAAAGCAATGATGGGATAATGGGAGTCAGGACTACAGGAAAGTAAGAAGAGAGCGGTTGCAGTGAACAGGTTGGCCAGTAAAGGTCATGTGACAGAGACGCGATTAGAGCAAAGATTATAAGGAAGTGAAGAGATCAGTAAAGTCAATTCCTGGGGAGGAGCAAGTAGAGGAAATAACCAGAGCCAATGCCACTGGCAGGGGTGAACCTACGTGCTTTGTGAACAGCAAAGGGCCCAGTGCGGTTGGAGCAGGTGAACAAGGGAGTGAGATAGGGTCTGAGATAGAGATTGAAGGGAGATAGAGTACAGATGAGATAGAGAGAGAGAGAAAGAGAGACAGATAGATGATGGATGGATGGATGGATAGATATAGATAGATAGATAGATAGATAGATAGATAGATAGATAGATAGATAGATAGATAGACAGACAGGTAGAGACAGAGATAGAGATGATAGAGATAGAAGCTGGATTAAATTCTGTATACACTTAGACCTGTGAAAGCAAAATAAATCTTGGGTCCCCAAAATCACTAAACTAAAGGGAAAAGTCAAGCTGGGAACTGCTTAGGGAAAACTGCCTCCCTTTCTATTCAAAGTCACCCCTCTGCTCACTGAGATAAATGCATATCTGATTGCCTCCTTCGGGAAGCCTAATCAGAAACTGAAAAGAATGCAACCATTTGTCCCTTATCTACCTATGACCTGGAAGCCCCTCCCCACTTCAAGTTGTCCTGCCTTTTCCTAAGGAACCACTGTTCATCTTGCATGTTGATTGATGTCTCATGTCTCCCTAAAATGTGTAAAACTAAACTCTGCTCTGACCACCTTGGGCACATGTCGTCACAATCTTTGGGCTATGTGTCACAGGCATCCATCCTCAACCTTGGCAAAATAAACTGAGATGTGTCTCAGATTTTCAGGGTTTACAGACCATTGTAAGGAATTAAGACTTTATTTTGAGTTAAATGGGGAGTCAGCAAATGCTTGGTAACACTGGATTTTATTTTTGCTGTGTTGCAAATAGCCTTTTAATAGGCCAGGGATGGAAGTCCACGGAGAGCAGTTTGAAGCCACAGAGGAGTTGTAGACATGACTGTGGCTGTACATGGAGGTGATGATTTGTGGCTAGATTTGAATTTTGGATCTAGTTTGAAGATAAACTACACAGGAATTCCAGAAAATTGGAGGTGCGGTGAAAAGAAAAAAATAACCCAAGGATTTACTGAAGATTTTGTCCTCAGTTAAAATATTTAAATTAGAGACTTGGTTTACAGATTCTGTATATAATACTAATTGAATTTTGTTTAGCTCCTTTAGTTTCTTTCTTTGTTTTTTTTTTTCAGTATCATTACAGATTAAAGGGTTTTCATTGATTCAATTTGTTTCTACATAGAAATCATTATTTTTAAAAAATCAAATTTTTACAACTGTAGGCAGAAGGGAGTCTACTCAGACTAGCTCATTTCTGTGCCTTGTTGACCAACCCACAACTTTTAAAAAATAGACTGGTCACCTTTTGAATAACCAAAATGCATGCTCACTTCTTAACTACTTCTTGGATGATTTCACAAATTCCATTGTTAGCGTTTAAAGTTTCAAAATTTTAGTTTGAGTAATACCAAGCAGCAAATTTCCCTGGAAAGTAAGGGAGTATCTTTAGACAGTAATGTGAATAAAGCAATGAAAGACATTTATCTTAATATTGAAGAAGAGGGAAGAACCAAAGGAGAGACGCTAGTGGGTGGGAGTGGGAATATGAGTGTGGATTAAAAGAGAAAATTTTTTTTAAAAACTTGAATGGGTGGCAAGGATGAAGAACCAGCATTTTGGTCAAAGCACAGATAAATACATTGTAATGTGGCCTAAAGACCATCTCACAGACACAACAGGCTGTGACCTCTGTTTCTTTCAATTTCTCCTCGGCCTCTAGAGTGTTTTCCTCTGTTTTTTTTTTTCATATGTTCTTGCGGTGTTCTTGCTGGAAAGCACCATTGCCCATACAACACAAATTTTCTGATTGCAACTGGAATGGCAGGCACACTGTTGATTGAGTGGAGTCAGGAAATGGGCCCTGGGAGGAATCCTGAGTGACTCTAAAGTCACTTTAATAACCTGCTAACATTTCCAGCTGTCTTGCTGGCCACTCCAGTGGAGGGCATTTAGAGAAGCCGAACATTTTATCTGGCTCTTGCAATGAAGGATTTTGCTGAAAAGCATATGATTCTCAGAAGTTTAGACTAGAAGTGCCCCAAGTGTAAATATTATAACTTAAAAAAGCTGGCCCCTTTGTGTGAATTAAATCTATTACTGTTTTTGATTTGTTTCTGTTTTATGCATCTCTAGAGATTACAGGGATAAAATTCCTAAAACAAAACTAATACCCCAACCACACAGGCTTTCAATTTGCCTGAAACTGATTGTGTGTACTTACCAATGTGGCTTGAAAATGTCCTGGGCATTTAAAGAGAATGTTCCTAGATATGCACAATAATCAGCTTAAGTTATTTAGAGGTTGTCTTTCTAGGTAAAAACTACTCAGTGTCAGGGCGCTGTGGATAGCATGGCAACCACCATGACCCTCAGGAGCACCTCAGGAGGGCCTTTTGGAATTAGAAAACCCTAAGTAGCTGGAAAGTCATGAAAAATGGAAGGACGATCACCCCCCACATCTAACTAACGAACCTAACTAATGCCTAACCAACCTGAGACATTCTTCTGTTGTTTCTTATTCTGGCCTCAATTGACAAGGCCATTGGACTTTGTAACCGACCTTGGCCAACCTCATGACTTCACCTTCTATGACCCTCTTCTAGCTTGCAAACCTGCGACCCACTCCCAGCTTGCAAAACTCCGCCCTAAACTGTAACTTTCCACTGTTAACCCCAAACCTATAAAACCAACTCTTATTCCTCTGCCCTCCACTGACTCCCTTTTTGGACTCAGCCCACCTGTACCTGGTGAATAAAAAGCCACACAAAACAGGCTTTGCTCACACAAAGCCTGTTTGAGGAGCCTCTTCATTCGGCACACAGGTTTTAACACCCAGAACAATCATTGACTTTAGAATAACTTCTAGTATCTCTGGACTTCAGGTTTCTATTCAGTTATTGATTTGGTAATTCCAAGGAGATGAGACATCAGGGTACTAAGAAGGCATAAGTTCAGATGAAAAGGGAAACAATTATTGATGAGCCAAAGAAAGAAATTGGTAAATTCTGGATACAATGATAACAGCTGTCACTCAATTAGTTCATTCATTAATTTGTTCATTAATTTATTCATTGTTCCAGCAATAATGTCTCTGTTTCTACCTTGTACCTGCCACTGTTCCAGAAGCAGAGAGAGAGCAGTGACTCAAACAGGAAGGTGAGACACAGGTGACTTGAAGCCAATGTGCCCTTTCATAGAGCACACTAAAATACTAATTTCTCAAGATGCATATATGAAAATTTGAGTTCAAGGGATTTTATCATATTATTCTCTAGTCCAAACCTTTTTAATGTATAACTCAACAACAGTCTTCAACCTAAGTCAAAATTTTAGCCTAACTGAGCATCAGTTGATTTTTCCAAACTCATGTTCCTTTACTTATGTTCAGCCTTGCTTATCAATCCGATATACACAGAGAGGAGTTCATTGTAGAACATTCAGTGTACAGAAATATACAGAATTAATAGATGATTTAATTATGAATTCAACAGATTTTATTGATTATTCACTGTGCAATAGGCTAGAGATACAGAGCTTAAAATGAAAACACTACTTTAGGAGGCTGAGACAGGTGGATCACCTGAGATCAAGAGTTCAGGACCAGCTTGGCCAATATGGTGAAACGTCATTTCTACTAAAAATACAAAAATTAGCCAGGTGTGGTGGCATGCGCCTATAGCCCCAGCTACTTGAGAGGCTGTGGCAGGAGAATTGCTTGAACCCAGGGGGTGGAGGTTGCAGTGAGCTGAGATCATGCCACTTCACTCCAGCCTGGGTCACGAGAGCAAAACTCCATCTCAAAAAACAACAGTAATAACACCGTTCTTGCTCGTAGGTTGCTTACAGACAATATGTTAATGAGTTAGTGTATTTCTAATGAAAAGTGCTATGAAGGGAAAGAATGAAGGGCATGGGGTATTAGAATTCCTTGAGGAAAGGAAACTGTTAATTTATATAGCATTATCAGTCTCAAGGTGCTCTCTGCTGGCTGACGTTAGAGCAGAAATTTGAATACAATAGGAGTATGAGCTATGCTTAAATCTAAGCATAGAATATTCCAGACTCAAGAAAAAAGTAGGAATATGGGCCTTGAGGTAGAAGCTGACTGGCAAATTTGATAAGCAGCAAAAAAAAAAAAAAAAAAAAAAAAAAAAAAATTAGCAGAATCAGCAAGAAAATGAAGTAATGTGTAGTCTATAATTTTATGTATAACTATGGTATGAAGCAGAAGGCAGAATTTTCACAAAGATTTGAAGTAAAAGTGAGCATGTAAAATATTGGCCACTTTTGGAGGTCCACAGCGTATTGTGGCCCAACACTATTCAGGGGTAACTATCCAGTGAGTAACTCTGAGTGCTATCAGCAATGCATATGTGTGTCTGCATGCATGAAGACATGCACCTGATTTTATGACATATCCATGAAAAAGAAGCACATATAACAGGTCAATGTTTTGCCTTTCAAATCATAATTAAAAACTTTTCTTATAGTTTTCACTGCAAGCTTCTGCTTTTGATGAGTTTTAAGCCAGCTTGTTGTTTGGGAATAAAACAACTCTGTACTTTCATCACTACAAATCAAACTTCCTTACACTTTAGATTCTGCATGTATGATATGTATAAATGTCTGGGCATGGTGGCTTATACCTATAATCCCATAACTTTGGGAGACCAAGGTGGCAAGATTGTTTGAGGCTAGGAGTTAGAGAGCAGCCTGGGCAATATAGCAAGACTCCATCCCTACAAATAAAAAAATAAAATAAAGTAAACAAATTGGCCATGCATAGTGGTGGCACATGCCTGAAGTCCTAGCTACTTGGGAGAAAGAATCAGGAGTGTCACTTGAGTCCAGAAGTTCAAGGCTACAGTGACCTATGATTTTGCTACTATTCTCCAGCCTGGGTGACAGAGTAGGACTTCATCTCTTTAAAAAAATAAATGAATCTCTATATAGACACACCTATACACACACACACACACACACACACACACACACACACACACAAAATATGTTTTGTTTTACATCTCGTAACAGTTTATTTTCTCACTTACTGTTTTTTGTTTGGACCATGTCTCCACCCTGCCTTCAACCTCGGCCTGTATCAAATGCTTGAGAACAAGGTAATGTATTTTACTGTGTCAGAAAAATACGTTTAATATGGCTTGAATATAATTTTACAATTTCTATTTTGTGCTTTGTCAACACAATGAAATTTGTGGTAGATTATGCAAATTGTGTAAGAGTATAAGTAATGAGTATTTTCTTTCCTGGGGATCTCGTCGAAAGAGCAGACATAGATCCTCTAAGGACTCACAGGTATATGAAGGGTCGTCTCCTGGAACTTCAGGCTATCGAGTGAATGGCCTATGATTTTCTTCGGGAGGTGTCCAAGGCTTCAGCCGAGTGTGATGAATTCACGAGTCAGTTCCCACCACTTTAACTGACATTGGGGTAGACAGAATAACCTAAAATGGTCCTTCCCAAGATGGACCTAGAGAGTGTGAGTCTGAGGGGAGAGACTTAACAAGCACTAAATCTCCAGGGCAGAACAACTATTTCCCTTTTTCCCTAGGTGTCCTTCAGGTAAGGCCCTAAGAGCCTGTTGGTACTTAGCCAAGGAAGTTATATCTTTCATTAGATCTGCTGTTTCCTTGTCTAATACAAGATCATTAGTAAGAAAGGGCCATCCTTAAAGCATCTCACAGGGGCTGAGTCCTATTTTCTGAGGAGAGTTTCCAGACCTTAAGAGTGCTATTGGTAATAGAGAAGGCCATGGGAAGTGGGTTTCCTGTGCCAGTTTCTTTAGGTGTCTCTTAGGAATTTCGTTCAATTTTTCCACTTTCCCTGAGAACTGAGGCCTCCAAGCACAGTGGAGATGATACTGTATTCCTAAAGCCCTGGAAATCCACTGGGTCACTGCAGCTTTGAAGACAGGGCTGTTACCGCTTTGAAGATAGTGAAGGAGTCCAAATCCAGGGATTATTTTAATCAGGACCTTTATTACCTCTTGAGCTTCTTCCATTCTGCAGGGGAAAGCCTCAACCCAGTTTGTGTAGGTATCTACACAAACTAACAGACATCCTCGAGACTTCGGCCTATGGGTAAAGTCCATTTGCCAGTCCTCACCTGTGTAATGACTGGTTTGCTGTTTCCCAGGAGGAGCTTTGCGATGTGCCAAAGGATTATTTTTCTGGCATATTTCACATCCTTTGACTATTTGTTGGACAACCTTGAGGAGACCTTTTTCTGTAAATATAATTTGACCATCTGATATGTATTCTCAATACTCATATGGAAGGTTTGATGTAGGGTGTTAAGTATTTTCCACCAGCTGGCAGCAGGGAGGAGTACTTTTCCCTCCTCAGCATCTAGCCATCCTGAAGGAAGGATTATGTCCCTGGGAGATTGCCCACTTTACCTCTTCTGATGAGTATTGAGTCTAGTTCTCTGCAGAGGGTTTTCCCACATTAAAACTGCCTCTAAAAATTCTTGTCTAGCTGCCCTTTATGCCTCTAGGTCAGCTCGGCGATTGCCCTCTGCTTCCTTCTCATCTCCTTTTTGGTGACCTTGGCAGTGTAAGACGGCTACCTCTTTGAGTTTTTGGACAGCTTGTAACAAGTCTAAAATTTCCTTATGATACTTAATGGGAGCTCCTGCCAAGGTTGGGAATTCTCTTTCCTTCCATATGGCAAATGAGCATGCAGAACCAGGTAAGCATATTTGGAATCTGTGTAAATGTTTATTTTCTCCTTTTCCTAATTGTGGAGCTGGAGTGAGGACTGCTAGTTCTGCCAGCTTGGGCACTAGTTCCAGGGGAAGGGAGTTACTTTCCAGCACTGTTTTATCTTTGACTACTGCATATCCTGTCTTTCAAACTCATCCTCTATAAATGAACTTCCGTCAGTATATAGGTTAAGGTCAGGATTGGCTAGAGTTTCTAAGAGATCCTTTCTAGCCGCATAGTTCTGGGCTATAATCTGCTGACAGTCATGTTCTCTATCTGCCCCTTCCTCAGGAAGAAAAGTAGGTGGATTGAGGGCTGCACATGTGCGCAGCTGAAGTACAGGCCCTTCAAGCATTAAGGCCCGATGTTTGAGTAAGTGGCTGTCGAACGGGTATAAGCCTCCTTTAGAGGCCAGAATTCCGGCTAGATCTGGTGAAGTCCATACAGTTAGATCTTTTCCTTGCACTATTTTAACAGCTTCTGAGACCAGTATAGCAACTGTGGCTATGACCCACAAGCAGTGTGGTGTGGCCAGCTTTTTGCTACCGCATCAATTTCCTTACGTAGGTATGCCACCAGTTGTGGCGTGGTGTCCTGAATCTAGGTGAGAACCCCCAGTGCTACTCTTGACTTTTCTGTTACATATAGGGAGAAGTCTTTCCCAGAGCTGGAGCCTGCAGTAGTGACTGCTGTAGGGTCTGAAAGGCTGCCTCAGCTATAGGGTCACATTTTATTACATGAGTGTTAGCCTTTCAGGTTTACTTAATCAAAGTGTATAGGGGTTTGGCTATTTCATCAAATCTGGGAATCCACAATCAGCAGAAACCAGTTATACCTAGGAATTCCTGCAACTGTTTAAGGTCTTTTGATGGGGGAAGGCCAATATGGGTTGGAGACATTCTCCATAAAAGGCTCACATGCCCTTAGACAAGACAAGCCCTAGGTATTTTACCCGTTGCCTACAAAGTTGGGGTTTTGGTTTGGAAACCTTATATCCACAGGTGGCAAGAAAGTTTAGGAGACCCTGTGTGGCCCGCTGACACTGGGTTTCTGAGTTCACAGTTAAAAGTAAGTCATCCATATATTGAAGAACCAGGATACGTGGATGTAAAAAATGACTAAGGTCCTGAGCTAGAGCCTGGCTAAACAGGTGGGGGCTATCTCAAAAGCCCTGGGGTAACACTATCCAGGTGAGCTGAGAATTCTGGTCCAAAGGGTCTTCAAAGGTAAAGAGAAACTGGGAATCAGGATATAATGGAACACAGAAAAAGGCATCCTTGAGGTCCAGGACTGTAAACCAGTGCCTCTCCTGGTATTTGAGAGAGCAAAGTGTACAGCTTGGGTATAGCTTGGTATAAAGGAATCTCAGCTTTATTGATAAGCTTGAGATCTTGCACCAGCCTCCATTGTCTATTAGGTTTTTGTACTCCTAAAATTGGAGGACAAGGGCTGTTAAGGACTTCACTAGACCCTGAGCTTTTAAATTCTTTATAATATCCTGTAGCCCTTTTTGGCTTCCAGTCTTAAGGGGTACTGTCTTTAGTAAGAAAAAGAGGTGGGATCCTTTAGCCTTATTCTAATTGGGCAGGCATTCTTTGCCCATCCAAATTGTCTGTTTATTGCCCAAACTTTGGGATTAATTCCCTCTTTAAATAATGGGCAGCCAAGAGGGATTTTCTCCCTGATGATGTTCATATAGACAATGGCTCCTGCTCTGGCTAACAGGTCCCACCCTAGTAAGGGAGTGGGACTTTCTGGCATGATAAGAAAGGCATGGGAGAAAAGGGTATCTCCCCAGTTACAGCATAGGGGCTGGGAGAAATATCAGGAGACTGCCTGTCCTAGGACTCCTTGGACAGTTACAGACTAAGTGGATGACTGTCCAGGGCAGGGAAGTATAATAGAGAAGGCTGTGCCAGTGTCCAGGAGGAGACAGACTTCCTGGCCTTCTATGGCTAGCTTTACCCAGGGCTGAGTGAGGGTGATGATTTGTGGGGTGCCTGCTGCAGGCACCCTCAGTCCTGCTATTGGGTCATCTGGTTAGCCACCTCAGGCCCTGGGAGCCTTCATCCCCTGGGACAGTGTGCCTTCCAGTGATGCCCTTGACACAGTGGGCAAGGATGAGGAGGTGGTCCGTTCCTCTGGGGACAGTCTCTCTTAAAGTGTCCTGTTAGGCTGAAGTGGTAACAAGCTCTGCCAGACTGGTGGCTAACCCAAGCCTTTCTCTCCTCCAAGCCCCTTGGGTCTGATTGCCTGAAGACCATGACTAGGGCTGCAGCTTTTCTCTGGTCTGTCCTGTTCCTTTCAACCTGTTCCTCCTGGTCTCTATCATAGAACACAAAGGTTACTAATGATTCTAAGTTCTGCTCTGGCCCCAGGGCCAGCTTCTGGAGCTTCCTCCTAATGTCTGCTGCTGATTGTATAATAAATTTGTCTTTTAGTATTAACTGACCCTCAATGGAGTCTGGTGATAGGGAAGTATACTCTGTTAAGGCCTCCCATAACCACTCAAGGAAGCCTGTTGGGTTTTCTTCCTTTCCCTGAGTTATGCTGGATAACACTGCATAGTTCATGGGCTTTTTCCTAGTTTGCCTTCATCCCTCAAGTATGCAGGTTAATAGGTGCCTATGACTCCAGTCTCCCTGTTCTAAGTCAGGATCTCAGTGAGGGTCCATGCTAGGGACTGCTGGTCTACCTGTAGGAAATCTTTTCTTCTGGCATCATTTGGTTATGTACTTGACTAAGGTACCAGGGGTCCCCAGACTCTTGAGCCACTGCTGGGGCAGCTTCTCTCTCATTGCTAGTTAGGGTTTAAGTAATAATATGGTATCTTTCCAATCTAATTCAAAGGACTGACCCAGGCCCTGCAAAACATCTATGTACTTCTGGGTCACCTGAAAATTTTCCTAAGTCCTCCTTGATTTGCTTTAAGTCAGAAAATGAAAAGGGAGTGTGTACCTTGATTGGGCCAAATTCTCCTTGAACTACCTCTAGGGGGCAGCGTTGGGGCACCCTAGTAGCCTGAGGTGATTTGGCTGCTTTGACCTTCCCTGATTCCTCTTGGGTTATAGGAGCTGAGGAGACCTGGTCAGCATCAGTGGAGGGAGGAGTTACAGGGAATCCTAAATGTGGGGGTAGTCCTGAGGAGGGGTCAGTAGGGCATAGGGTACAAGCTTTACATAGCTGAGGATTATTCCTTAGAGAAAAGAAAACTTGCACATAGGGGACCTCAATCTATTTACCTCCACTCTTACAGAACAGGTCTAATTGTACAATGGTGTTGTAATTTATACTTCCCTTATGAGGCCAGGTTTCTCCACTTCACAGAGGATATCATGGCCATGCTGTTTTGCAGACAAAAATGAGCTGCTTCTTCTTCAAAAATCACGTGTCAAATTGGTCCCAGTTATCCAGGATACACTTTGAGGGTGATCTTGCCTTTGGAAGAGTAGCACCCATCTGAAAATGAACACAGGAAATCCCACATCACTGGTCATTCTTTGCAAGTGCTAGCCCTGGGGCATCCCCCAGTTAGAGCGCCTTGTAATTTTCTGGTGCCCTAAATGTATGATCACCTTCTGAGCCCTCCATGTGCTGGGTTTAATCACACTTACCTGCGTTATGGGTATATGCTCACTGTATAAAAGTCCTTACCATAAGCACATGGGGACTGCTGGGATCAGTGGCCCTATACCAGAGTGTCCTTGAAAACCTGGGCCAGTGAGGCTTCAGTGATGGGTGCCACTATTCCCTAGCAAGAGTTCACTTAACATAGGCCTGGCCATAAAACTGCCATAGGAGGATAAACTCCTTCGTTGGGACCTCCAAGCACAGCAGTCTTAAAGAAGGCTGGATGGCTGCATGGCTGAGGCTGGAACAATGCCCTCAGGACCCAGGCCTCCTGCCTCACCCCACCTTCCATTATGGGAATATGCCCTAGGGTTGTGGGGCCTGTAATAAACTACTGGAGACTTGGACCAGGTTTGACTATGGTATTCTAGACGGAGAAGTTCTGCCTTATGGAGAGCCGATCCTATGCAAGACAGGTTGTACATCATTCGATTCTGGAACTATTTAGTTAAATTGGGAAATTTGTGAGTGACAAAGAAAACACAATGTTCTATAGCCCCCAATACCCACTGATAACACTCTAACTCCTTTAGAACTTAACCTAGCACTGCAGACTAAGGGAACTGGCCCTATGCATTTATACTGCAGGAGGTCCTATAGACATAAGCCTGAGGGCACTGCAGTCATGGGTCCCTGGGCTGCCAGTGCCAGGCCAGGGGCCGGGCTGCCAACACTGTGCCCCCCTGCAGTGCCACTGTCCACCATGGCCGTGTGCATGCATTGGGCCCTTCCTGTGGCTCCCTCCCTGCAGGCCAGCTCAGGTTAGCTTGCCCACTCCACTCCTTGTGAACGGCAGTGGTGGGGGTTCCTGGGGGGTGCTGCAGCATGTGGAATACCTGGGCCTGGCCTGGCTGCCCACCCCACCCACCAATCTGTGCCCGTGCAGCAACTCGGTCCAGAGAAACAAGAAACAGCAAGAAAAGGGAACTAGTTTTGAGAAAGCCAGCGTCTGTACCTTCAAGTTTGGCCACTGAGTCTGCAAAGGCTACTGCGAGAGCCAGGCCCAGCCACCCACAGCTCACCTGCAGCTACTGCTCCCGTGGCGTGTGGCACAGCTGTTCCTGGGGCACATGTGGCACTGCATGTGACTGGCCACAGCTTCCATAGCCCAGGAGCAGCCACTCCTGCTGCGTGCAGTCCCATAAAGACCTCGTGTTTCTTCTTATCAGATTTAAGAGAAGTGAATAGGACAAATTTCAGCAAGCCAAAGGGGATCCAATACACTCACAGCTCCAAAGTCTTCTCCTGGCTGGCTCACCAAAGATGTAACTAGGTCTCCCAGGTTCTTGGGCTCACTTGCCCCAGGAATGGGAAAAAAAACCCTGGTGGCACAGTGGACCTACTGTTCAAGTAAACATTGGACCAAAAGAGTTTAGCAGAAAGCAACTTATTAGACAGAGTGAGAGAAGAGAGAGGGAGCTCCCACGCTGCCATGGGAGGGGAATCTGATGGGGATATCTGCACAGGTAGAGAGGCAAACTGCAGAGGAGTTTTAATTTTGAATCCCACCCCATTCATTTTCTTGTCCAATGACAGGAGTTCTTTCAAACTTCCTCTGGAGTGATTGATCTTGGACTCTGATGCTGGATTGGCTATCCATCCCAGAACAGAGGCCCTTCCTCCCAGAGCTTTTTGCGGGCTTTTTAAATAAAGGAGCATGCCTGACATTTTACCTAGCCTGTGCATGGGAAAGTTAGACAAAGAAATGTGGGTTCCCAGATGGGGAGGTGGATGGAGGCATGGTGCAGGTAAGTTCTTGCTTTGGAAACCACGCCCCTTGTGAACCCAGGAAGACAGGTTTTTTCCTTAACACAGTCCCTCAATAGTTTACAAAATTTTGAAGGCAAGCTATTCAACAAACATTTGAGCTCCTTAAATATTAAATTGTCGTAGTCCTTCAAGGCTTAGATAGCTTACTCGGTGCCAATTTTAAAGAATAATTCTAAAATTATGATTCCCCCTTGTCTCCCTTCCCTTGTATGTCAGTCTTGTCTTTTTTTTTTTTTTTTTTTTTTGACGCTGAGTCTTGCTCTGTTGCCCAGGCAGGAGTGCAGTAACATGATTTTGGCTCACTGCAACCTCAGCCTCTCTGGTTCAAGCAATTCTTCTGCCCCAGTCTCCCAAGTAGCAGGGACTACACTTGTGCACCACCATGCCTGGCTAATTTTTGTAGTTTTAGTAGAGATGAGGTTTTACCATATTGGCCAGGCTGGTTTTAAGCTCCTGACCTCGTGATCCACCCTCCTCAGCCTCCCAAAGTGCTGGGATTGAAGGCATGAGCTGTGGCACCTGGCTCAGTCTCTCTTTTTGAAGTTAATTGAGCATAGGTGTTTACACCTGAAATCTGGGAATATTTATGTGTTTCCTCACTTCATGTAGCTTATGAAGTACCAAGTTCTTACATTCACTAAGTACATTCTTCTTAAAAAATACTCTTAGAAACATCTATTTTTGTTAGCATCACTAAAATGTCATCTGTTCCCTACGCCATTGCAGTAAGCCACCAGTACCATCTAAATAACTAGCATATAACTTCTTGACAGGATTCCTGAAATATGTTGCGTTCTCCACTCATGTTTACTCATTAATTCATTCTGCCCAAAAGTTGTCCTTAAAAATATAAATTTTTGCCTGGGCATGGTGGCTCATGCCTGTAATCCCAGAACTTTGGGAGACCAAAGTGGGTGGATCACCTGAGGTCAGGAGTTCTAGACCAGCCTGGCCAACATGGTGAAATCCCATCTCTACTAAAAATACAAAAATTACCTGGTCATGGTGGTGTGCATCTGTAGTCCCAGCTACTCTGGAGGCTGAGGCAGGAGAATCACTTGAATGCAGGAAGTGGAGGCTGTAGGGAGCCGAGATCACTCCATTGCACTCCAGCCTGGCAACGGAGTGAGACTCCATCTCAAAAAAGAAAAATTGATAAGTTACTTCCCTGCTTGAAATATTTTATAAAATTCTTTAACATTTAGAAAAAAGTTCAGAAAACTTACTGTATTCTAAAAGCCGCCTGTGCTAACTTCTCTCAGTCTTCCATTGGCCTCTTAATTCTCTCCTACCTTGCTTTTCTCCTCTGCAGCCGTCCTTATTCTGGCCTTTTAGGAGGACAGCTCAAAGAGGAGTCTTTTTTCTCTGCCCTACGTCCCAATCCCTTCATCTAAAGTTTTAACTTGAATTCCTCTTCTTCAGGGAAATTCTTCCTAACTCCTTTTCCTTCTCTTCACGGACCAGATGAATATTCCAAGGCAATGTGTGGTTTCCTGCTGCACTTACCTTCTTTTCAGTGACTTGCCCACTCTGTCTTCCTTGACTATTGTTGAAGAAAATGTGAGTCGTGACACTTGTTAAAGAACAGTAAGTCAGATTTTATTCAGGACCATCATGATAGATGTCACTGCAATGGGGATGGAAAATTGCTAGAAGGAAACATCAGAGCTTTGGAGAGATTCTGGCTAACCTAACATAACAGGATCTTTTCTGGAGGGAAGTCAGGGCAGGCAGACATCACCTAGGGGATGGTGGAAGATGAGGACAGGATCAAATGTTGAGGATGATTAGATATTGAGTGCAGGGGATCTAGTAACATTGACCTGGCAGGATTCTTGCTAGAATTGGACAATGAAGAGACAAACACAGAAGTCCAAACATCAGCACATACTTGAGGAAAGTTCAAAAGAGACTTATTGGAATTTGGCAAAGAAGGGAATCTTCTTAAGGTTTCTGGGAGTAGAATAAATTGTTATGTTGGGTTATGTTGCATCACAATGACATGCTAATTGTCAAGCACACAGTAATCTTTCAATGAAATTTGTCAATGAATGAGAAAATTATCGATTAGTTAATAATTCAGACTGTGGAGGATGTCAATGCAAAGCACACACATTCAAATATATGTAAATATTTTAATAATGTTATTATTCATTGGTTAAGTTAATACAAATATATTAAATGCCCAGTATACGCTAGAGGCAATAGAGATAAAAGCTTGAGAACAGTATGAGACCAGGTCTGGCTTCTTGGGTCTGTCGTCCACACAGGAGCATTAGGGCTGACTGTTTCCACTCCTTCCATCTGCTCTTCTCTGTGTTGGCTTCCTTCCCAGGCAGCCCTTCTGTTCCCACTGACCCTCTGACTGCTCAAGTGTGACTGTCATCGTTCTGACTCCTAGACACTTTCCTATCATTTCTGGAAATCATTCTAATTGAACCAAATTGGGTCATGTTCCCACCCCTGCAACCATCTTTGTAGAGACTGCAGGTATGCAAGTACGCTGACTGCTTAGTTCAGGGACACATGCTCTTCCCTGGAGTCGAGTGCAACCCCACTTAAACCACATCGAGTGAAAATAAGTAGAAAAGAGACTTCTGGCAAAATTCTGGAATAGTGTTGTCCAAAGAAGTGGGAATGAATAAATGCAAAAAGCAGCAAATTGTCTGCTGAAATTTAATCAAGCAAAGAGTGGCAAGGGAATTTTCTTGCAGAGAAGACAACACATGCCAATGCTATTGTAACCTGAGCAAACATGCAAAGTACAAAAGAATGAATGAAGGCAGGAAGGCTGGTAAAAATAAAAAATTATGCAGACACACAGCACGTTACAGATACAAGGTAACATGGATAGTTAAGTAGGGGTCAATTTGCAGGAAGATTTGTTATTCTTGTAAAGATGTTTGAGGAAGTAATTGTATTTTCAGGAGTTTGAGTGACATGTTTATCAAATGTTGGTAATTTTTTAAATTAGTATATTTCATAAATCAGATTATGAGATTATGTTTTTAAAATATGTTAACTTTTAGAAATAAGTTTTATCTTTAGGAAACAACAGACTAAACTATTATTTCTATTAATAGTAGCTTGAAATTATCATGCAATCAATTTTAAATATAGTTATCAATGCAATGTCCTTGCTATATAATTGGGGATAATGGAATGTAATTACATGTTTACAATGTTGAAACGATTCACTTTCTTTCATATTTCTAAGAAAAGTGTGTTATAAATGTATCCTTAGATTAAGACAAATCATGTGTTTTGCCAGATTATTGATTTTATAGAAAAAAATGATATCATCATGCCATTTCTAGAAACTGGTTTTGATACAGATGGACCATATTAAGCATAAGCCATTCAGAAGGAAGTCAGCAATAACTTACGTAAGATGAGCTGAAAAATGCTGAGAATTAAAGGAAAAAAATAATAATATAATGATGATGCTTGATTTGTTTTCATGAGGAAATTCGAAATGTAGGAACAATGAATGCTTTAATTGATTTATTTAATACATTGCAGGTGGAAGCTTGCAACTTATTTATTTAATCATTCAAATGAAGATAGTATGTAGTAGCTGCAATGTTTGCTTTAATGCAAGTTTTTTTTAGGGTAATTATTTGAGTCTTAATGTAGATAATAAATAATATAATTTTCTTATTAAAACAATATTAACTTGTTCTGTTAAATTGTTTATCATCTTAAATAATATCGTTTAATAATACAGTTTATAAACTGTGTGAAAATTTACAAGTGACCCAATAGCTAGTTGGAACTTGTAAACAACAGATGTTTCACAGCATTCTTCAACATCATTAGCAGAAATTATATGAATTAAAAGAAAAATTCCACCTTGGTGCTTACGTTTTGTTGCAAATAAGGACTTTTATGTAATAATGCAAAATGAGGATGCAGATTTATCATACTAACTGTATAATCATACTTCACATAAATTATGTAATAAATGTCTGTAGCACAGTATGAGTTCCTATGTTATACAAATAATCATGCTGACTGTATATGGTTTCGGATTCACAGATGCTTATAAGAGGTTCATATATAAAAGTCCTCCCTCATAAATTCTGTGATGTGTATATAATTGTAGAATTTATTTGGCTGACACCATGAAGTATTCATTCATGTTTTTCATCTAATATTTCTGGTTGCCTCTTTTCTGGGCAAATGTTGCCTTCCTCTTGTCTGTTGGGCTTTGGTCGGGCCATAAGACTAATTCTGGCCAATCTGTTGTGAGCTGACCAGAGAGTTTGTTTAATCACCCAGTGGTGAGAGCCCCTGCACAGTCCGCTTATATCCCTGGCAAGTGGTATTTCCCTGGCAAATGAGAGCCCCTGCAGAGTCCCCTTATTTCCCTGCAAGTGGTAGTGTCAAGATTGTTGCTGCTCTTTTAACAAGAAACAAATCCCCCACCCCCACCCCCGCCACCCTGTTAACCTATGATGGAGACATTGTGTGAAACTAGAACTGGAAGAAAAACGCAGCCATCTTACAAACCTAAGATGTGCCATTGGCTTAGGGGCCAAATGGCAAGTGTTGTGGGAAACTTCTCAGAGGCTGGAGAGAAAGCAATTCACACTATTTTGTAAGTAGAATAAAACATAATAGGGAAGTCCATGTAATTGAGGGATTTTAATGACTTGAAAAGGAAGCGGTTTCTCATCTCTAACTAGCAAACAGAACATTTAAAATAGCCAAATAGAAGATTTAAACTAGCAAACTGAAGATTTAAAATAAATGTTGTGGGTAACAAAGGCCAATGAAAGCTTCGTCTTGTCGCAAGGAGAGCATCTGCTCTCCAATCAAGTGTGGCTGAAGACAGTGATGATAAAGGAGAGGACATAACACCAAAAAGAATGACAGAATTTGGAAGGATTCGAGTAGCAAGGCACTGCACCAGATGGGGTCAGGTATGTTTTTAAGAATCTGAATTTTTTAAGTGTTAGAAAAGCAATACAATGCATATAATTACATTGTATAAAACCATAGTGAGGAAAATTGGAACATTAGCCTACCATCAAATACGTGCATGATTCCTCACTGAGACCCATGCATATTCTCACTAGATCAGGCTTTGCTGCTAAAGAAATTTAGTTTTCAAACTTCTGAGGATTTCAGGAGTATGGATAAGAGATGATGTAGTATTTTCCTAAGCAAAGGAGTGGCTGAGACACAGAAGCAGAAAGAGCTTGTGGTAAAATTATAAAGAAAGCTCCGTTTCAGGAATCACAGGCAGATCCAAGAACAAACCAAGGACTCTATTATTTCTAACAGTACATGCGTGAGCCCAGGACCCGCAAAAGGGTGGCCTGAGGTGAAGGTCATAATTCCACGGTTCTCTGAGGAGGCTGGACTCTCACGTGAGAAAAATGCACAGCACTTTTCCGTGACCTAAATTATCCTCTTAAGAAGTCCCGTTGTGTCTTTTCTTGTCTGGAAATATTCTGGGTTGAATTGTTCACAGTATTTGAGGGCAGGAATGAGATAATGAAGAATGAGGAAAGTTGGAAGTGGAGAGGATTTCCTCTGGAGCCCTAAATGAGATGAGTAGCGACACTGGCAAGATTGGAAGCTGAACTTCCAACGCACAAAGATATGCTCCCTCTCAATGAAATATCAAGACTTTAAACTGAACCCCCAGGGTGCGTTGAGCCAGGAGTAGATAAAGTACCAATTTACTGGAGAAAAATCCATTAACTGAGAAAAGGAAAACCAAGTGCAATACAGAAATAGGAAGATCAAGTTCAGTAGAAATTCCTGGGCAGACAGATGACAGAGCAGACTGACAACTTAGAACAATCACCAACAAGCCCATTAAATCAAGAGCAAAATGAAGGAAATTTATTTAGAGCAGAGTGTACACTCTGCAACTATAATCAGTTTCTCATATTAAAATAATTTCAGTATTTATTTTAAATATTTATTTAAAATACGTTTTAAAAAATAATTTATTGTTTAAATAAGTTTAAAAATTAAATTTAATTTACTTAATTTTAATTTAAAAATTATTTAACATAAATATTTAAAATAAAATATGCTGAAAATATGATCACTGAATAATGAAATGTCATACAGTTAATGATAAATATCAATTCATCAAAAATAAAAGAAACAGAAAATGGAATTAATGAAGGATAAACTGAATTTAGTGAAGTAAAAAGACAACAAATGGTATAGTGGTGTGACTGAATTTTGGAAAGCGGGGGCAGGCTCAGCTCTCCAGAGAGGATGTTCTTCCAGGCCCCCACTCACCCAAGAATGGGAGGGAGGACCCTGCTGGGCACAGAGCGCTTGCAAGTAAATATCGGACCCTAAAGAGTTTTGCAGAAAGTGATTTATTTACGCAGAGTAAGAGAAAAAGGAGAAAGAGAAAGATCTTCCACAAGCTTGTGGAAGGGGAACCAGATATGGAGTCCGCCCAGATGTGGGGGACAGAGGCTTTTAACCTGGGAGGAATTCCCAGCTCATCCAAGCCCCCTGGACTATCCAAGCCCGCTGGAGTGATTGATCTTTCATTTTTCCCATGCACGGGAAAGTTTCAACAAAGACCTTTAAGACCCTGGATGGAGGAGGGGCGGTGGGGTGGTGGAGAGGGGGAGGTTAGGCATGTCGCTGGGAAGTTCCTTGTCTTTGAAACTACGCTCCCTTGTGGACCTGGGAAGAGAATACATTCCCTCAGTGGCAATAATCAAATAGCCCACGAAATTCTCAAGCTAGTAAATAAAAGTGAAACGCACCTAGACATATCTTGAAAATATCTTAGTATTATTTTTGGTGAAGATGAGGCCAGTAGTTACCAAACATTTTGGTTTTGGTAAACGGGTAGTTTGGGTTTCAAGAACTCCTTATACTGTAATTATCCCAAAAGACCTTTTATTTGTGTGCTTTATATCTGTATTTAGTGTATTAGAAATTAAAATGAAGAATTTAAAACATGTTTAACTATTAAAATAATATATTTAGTACACACTGATGTAAATATTATATTTAACAAAAAAATAAAAATATCTATAGTTGCCCTAGCAAGTGAGTGAGAAAAGTGATATTATTTCATAATTTTACAAAACTCATTAATGCCTGGCTTATCAGAAGATGATGCTGGATTGTATGCTTCTGCATTTAATCTGTTATGATCCATTGTTTTGGGTGAAGCATTTAAAAGAATCTGACTTCGTATAGACATATAAATTTTTTAAAGGAGGGTCTTTTAAATTTTATTCTAATAACTGTTGATTTTCTTTTTTATTTTTTGACACTGTTTCAAAATTAGATGAGTGATGGTTTCTTACAGGTTAGTTGCTATGTAGAGTCGAAACTTTATCAATAACTTTTTGTACATTTATATTGAAATCCATTGATCTCTCTTACATTTTTGAATAGATCATCTATCCATGCATGGATATATAATACCATTAGTTGATCATTTGGAAAATATTGCCTAACTGTGGATCTTCCAAATAATTACACATTTCATTATACAATATCAAAATACAGACACACACACAAACTTTGATTCATTTCTGAAAACTCTTTGGGTATTGGGATGCTGTCAGCCCTCATTGAGGACATAAGTTTTCCAAAATTTTAATTTTCCTGAAAGTTCAGATTTTATCATCCTCAACAAGTAATGTTAGTTGTTTTCTTTTAGCCAAATACTCAAGTTTGAAAAGCATCATTTGTCATTAAGTCATTCTTTTAAGTAAAATTGTGCCTCATGGAAAAAGCAGCTACTTCAGCTTACAGTTGAATTGTACAAATGGATTTCCTGGAGACAACAGTGACATCATGTATGTATAAAGTAGCTAAGCCTTATCCAGATTTCCAGTGTCTCCATACTGAATATAAAGATAGACATATACAGAAGAGTCAAAGGTGTATCACAAACATAATTATTACTGTTTCCTCAAGGACACTCTTAAATCAAACTGGCCCTTTTGTGGGTGTGAAATGTAAAGGACAGTGAATGATAATTACTATACAGTTTGGTGCCAGCACTGAAACTGTGGTAACAGGCTGAAAGGGTCTTCAAGACCCTCAGGGCTCCACAAATGAGAACCACTAGGAAGAATCTATACTACTCCTCCCCTAACCCACAGCAAAGCCAAGAAGGAAAATAACACATTTATTCCTCCCTCACATATCAGTATGACTGGTGTCGTTTGTCACAGGAATACTGCTTCACGAGATAAATCAGGAAGCTGGGTTTTGTTATATTGTGGTTAATATCATCCTATGATGCTGTCCCCATCACTCAGCTGCCACTCTATGCTCTGGCTTGTGGTAAAAGGAAAGAAAAAAAATCACAGTTGACCAGTTTTTTGAAAGCATGTACAATAGAGATTATTCATCCCAACTTTTCATTCACATTCCATTGGCAGAAACTTGGTACAGCCTCATTAGTAGAAGAGCTACGAAATTAGACTCTAGCTTAGCAGGCATAGATCTAGGAAAAAAGAAAGGATGATTTTTGAGTGTGTTTGTGTCTTGGCAGAGAGGGAAAATAGACAGGTACTCTCCCATCACTGTTGAATAGTAAGCATTTTAAAAACTAGAAGCTTCCAAGTTTTCTTCTATTTCAAAGAAATATATTGAAATTGGTAGTTTAAAAAGAACTACAGAATCTTATGGGCAGATAAACTATCACTTACATGTTAGGTTGAAAGTAAAACCGGGAATACCCAGTTTTAATTTCCTCATCTAAGGAAAATCTTCAGAAAATGCTCTAACCAACAATAAATGACTCAGAATAGGCACTTAAAGGGGAGATAAAATGAAAGAAGGAAAAGTGAAGTGACAAATGAAATGTTATATAGACTTAATGTAATGATAGTGTGCTTGAAACTTTGTACTATCAGGTTTAGCAAAATTTGTTGATGGGTGTTCACATAGCGAGGAAAACAAACTATTATAAATAGCACATAATCTATTTAGAAACAAGATGTGATAGGTCAACGAGAGCAAAGAAAAATAGAAATGCTCTTCTAAGGTTAAAAGCTCTTAAGTTGGGTAAAATATTATTTTGTGTAATGATATAAGACAGTCTGCTTTAAAGACATGTTCCTCATAAAACTGTAAGCACCAAACCACTTAGCATTCTCAACGTAAAACCTAATCTATTAGAGATGCAGGGAGATCTTAATAAAATAGAGTTATACTCAGGGAATGTAATATATCTTTTTTAAAATTAGAAAGGCCTACTAGGAATAAATAAATGAGAACATATAGGAACTGAATACTGTAATAAACATAGTCAGACATAAATATCTGATTTTTGCATTCTATGAATATTGAATACATAAAATGCACTGGTATCCGAGGAATATTTACAAAATCGATCATGTACTTGGCTATAAGTAAAGACTTAAAGTTTTTTAAAGTACATATTTCAAAGGCTATAACCACTGCCATAAATTCAATAAACTTGGAAATAAATTATAAAAATTGGAACTGCTTCAAAATAAGAAACACTTTCATAATAATGTTTAGCTTCTGAATCAAAAAGGAAATACTTCTGAAATTACAATCTTTAGGAAAGTCAATGAAAAGGAGTATACCTTAATAAAAAGCTAATGAACCACTTACTTGAAAATGTTTTAAACACCTTTATTTTCAAAATTGGCCAGTCGCAGTGGCTCATACCTGTAATCCCAACACTTTGGGAAGTTGAGGTGGGCGGATAACCTGAGGTCAGGAGTTTGAGATCAGCTCGACCAACATGGTGAAACTCCCTCTCTATTAAAAATGCAAAAATTAGCCTGATATGGTGGCAGGAACCTGTAATCCCAGTTACTTGGGAGGCTGAGGCAGGAGAACCGCTTGAACATGGAAGGCGGAGATTTCAGTGAACCAAGATCACACCACTGCACTCCAGCCTGGTTGACAGAGTGAGACTCTGTCTCAATAAATAAATAATAAATACATAAATAAAAATACTTTTATATTTAAAACTGATGGCAAATAGTTGGGAAAAATCTTCATTTTCTTGTTTCAACCAGCTTTACTGCCCTAATGAATAAGCCTAACATGATTGAGCCTTACAATAGCCAATATTTCTTCCTTGCTTGTATCATTTGAGGGCTGCATTGGCCGTGGCTCTTCTGCAGGCCAAGGGGGCTGAGGCCTAAGACTCAGGTTGAGACTCAGTCACTATAGGACAAGCTAAGCAAGAAGCAATAACCACACAACTTCGTTCACAGCATTTTCTTACACATTTCTACTCAGATGTCATTGATCAACCAAATCACATAGCCATGTTTGCCAATGTGTGCAGTAGCCACATTACTTATCAAGGGGCACTGACAATCACAGGACAAAGGCAGGAATCCATAATCTTATTACCCACATAAGAATAGAAAAGGGAAAAATAATTCCGAAAAATAAAATAAAATAAAATAATGTGCCATTATATTAAGTTTCCACTCTTGTATTAAAATGCTCAACGTAAACCAAAATTAACTGAAGGAAAGTTCATAAAAATAAAAGCTAAAATTAATATAAAATATATTGCATTAGGAACAAGAAATAATACATAGCCACAGGTACAGAAATGACTGATGCAATTATATGATTATAATTTGCCATATGTGAAATTCTGGAAACAAAGTTAAGACCCAGTAAAACCTTATACTTACCCAGCAAAAAATTAACAAGTTGTTGAAGAAAAAGTGCAATGTGTTAATACACTAATTCTTAAGTAAGTTAATGTTAACTTATAAATAATGATGTCACAGCTGTATTGTCTATTGGAAAAATAAATGTTATGTAACTATCCAGAAGCACATTCATTTTATCTGGATTGAAAATTTTTATACTAAATCAAGAATCCTGACTTGGATGCCCACTCATAGATCTGAGGCCTAATTTCAGTTTAGTGCATCTTGTCTGGTGTCAGCCTGGAGGCTCTGCTCCAGACGATGGATCAGATTCAGGTCTGCAATATATGCATTCAGCCCAGTTAAAGGGGCAGTGCATTCTTGCCCACGCATGCAAGAGGACAAGCCAGACTGCCATGCAATCCAATTCAAAGACTGATTGAATCGTGTCTAGTCACATCTCATTGTCAAGACATAGTCAGAGGAACAGGAAAGTAAATGCCATTCCATGAAAAAGAGAAAAAGAGAGAAAACATTTGTTGAGGAAAAGCCTATATATTATAATGCTAAAATTCAAATATTAATATTTGTGTATATCAGAGAAAACCCATAATTTTTAGATTATCATAATTTTTCATGATTTCTTTAAAACTTTTTTCCTGAAATATGATGGTAAAAAAAATAGGTGGTTTTTCATGTTGCATGGCATATCAAAACATCTCATGTGCTCCACAAATATGTACACCTGTTATGTACCCCCAAATATTAAAAATAAAAGAAATTAAAATAAGTGGTTTAAAAACTTCCAAATAGAAAATCATTCATTGCTGCTGCTAAGTTAATTTTCTTTTTGGAAAATCCATTTTCTGGTAAACTACACTAAAATACCATAATTATTATTTGTATTTTGTAGGAGGACTGACAAATACAGTTAAATATACATACATCACTATTTTTTGTATTGAAAATGACCAGCTCATATAGAATGGAAAAAGAATTACATTCCAAAATTACAAATAATTTCTAAAATATTTAGAGTTAAATTTAATAAGGTGCTGGACTTGATTTGATTTTAATTTTAATTCTTAATTTGTATGGGTTTACAAAATAGGTATATATATTTATGGAGTGCATGAGATATTTTGATACAGTCATACAGTGAGTAATTATCACATCAGCATAAACGGCGTATTCATCACCTCAAGCATTTATCATTTCTTTCTGTTACAAACATTCCAATTATACTTTTTTAGTTATTTTAAAATGTACAGTAAGTTATTGATGACTGTAATTACACTGTTGTGCTATCAAATACTACAGCTTATTCATTTTTACTGTATTTTTGTACCGTACCCATTGACCATCCTTACTCCCCATTCCCACTGCTTTCCCCAGTTTCTGGTAACCATCATTCTATTCTCTATCTCCATGAGTTCAGTATTTTTTTTTTTAATTTTTGGCTTCCACAAATGAGTAAGAACATGCAAAGTTTGTCTTTCTGTGCCAAAAGTATTGAATCTGATGGAAAGTCTTTACTGAAGTCCTGAGCAAGTAAAAATGTATACCATATTTTTTGAAGCAAATGTTTAAAGTCTATAAAATACCAAATAATTGGCATGTTAGGTCATTCTTGCATTGCTATAAATAAATAGCTGAGATTGGGTAATTGATAAGAGGTTTAACTGTCTCATGGTTCTGCAGGCTGTACAGGAAGCATGGTGCCAGAATCTGCTCCACTTCTCAGGAGGCCTCAGGGAGCTTATCATGGCGGGGGGCAATGCAAAAGCAGAAACTTTGCATGGTGAAAGCAGGAGCAAGAGAGAGAGAGAGAGAGTAGGGAGGTGGTGCCACACAGTTTTAATGACCAGATATTGCAAGAACTAATTCGCTATTCCAAAGACAGCACCAAATCATGAGAAGTCTGTCCTCATGATCCAATCACATCCCACCAGGCCCCACCTCTAGCACTGAAAGTCACAATTCAAAATGAGAGTAGGGCAGGGACAAATATCTAAACTATATCCATTGGTAAACACATTAACATCAGTAAATGTATTGCTCATATTCTACTTAGCATACCCTATTTTAAATTAGTTAATAATTGAACTTTTCATATGGATGACATATATTGAAAGATTCTCAAAATACTATAGAACAAAGTATGATGAAAATATTTGCCTTACCAAATAACAAATATAGAAGGTCATCAGAACAGAACAGACAGTAGATTAATGTGAACAATTTCTGGTGGTGTAAATCACACTACATTTATTAATTTTTTTATTGCCCCTCTCTATTGCTTTGCAGAAAAGAATTGGCCTGTTTGCAAGCATAAGAAATAGTAGAATTCACAAATACAATGTGTTTTTAAATGATAAATACAATATAGGGATATGTGCATACAATATAATGATTATTATAATTTTTATAAATCAGAAAATGTCAAAGTCCATGTAGTCATAAAATTAATTGTATGTGATATGCGTTAATAATGAGAAAAGGTGTCTGATATGGAAGGAATTGGGTTGTTGCATTGGTTATTTTGATAGATGAAGATAGGGAAGAGTTAAGTAACATCAAAAACCAACCACATCCATGTAGTTCTAAATAAAAGAGATCGTGGCATCACCTCCCTAACCCATTATTTTTCAGGCGTGAAGGCAGGCTAAAGATGAGGACCATCTAAAAGGCAGAGAGGAACCTGCACTCTGGAGTGTGGAGTGTATTTCCGTCTTCCTGTGCAGAGGTCAGGTCAAACAAAACTTCCAAGGGAAATCTGGTCTCATTTCTACACCCTAACCAAAAACATGAGGACAATGAAATAAAATTTCTCTGCTCTGATTCCCCTTATCTGAGACTTTCTCTCAGCCCTCTCAGCTGCTGCATCAAACAAATGTCATTCCATTCAAATCAGTTCCATTCATTTTGACCATGTATACTGAGGGCTTACAAAACTCCAGTCAATGCGCTGGGCACAGGAATAGAACGTTGCACAAAACACAGTTCTTGTCCTCACAGCATAATGCCTAGTATAGAATGTGAGCAATCAAACAATAGGTCATCAAACAATCAAACCGTAGATCATTGAATCTACTGTTGAATCAAACAATCAAAGAGTAGATCATCAGGAAGTTTCCAGGGGTGCAAGCACAGTGTTACAAAAGCATTTATTAGGGGCACACATCTCATTTGAGTGGGTCAGTTAGGTTTTTCTGGAAAGATTGTGTTCAATCTGAAATCTAAATGATAAATAGATGTACTCTATGGTTATTGCACTTGACTCCACAAATATGGTTCATACACAAATACCGCACTTGATGTGTTTTCCTTTCATTCTAAAAGTAGAAATGTATTGATTTCAGATCATAAAACGTAATACAGATAACGAAGTAGATTAAAGTGAAGTCAGGATGTTTACTGCAGAGAAAGATCATTTAAAGAGTGACAAATAGAACTTTTAAAGTCTTCACTTTTTCTTACGCTCAAAATCAAGTAAATATGTACTGCAAAAAAAAAAAAAAATAGAAGTATGAATTCATTTACTGAGATGAAAGATATACACATGGAAAGAATGTCTAATATAAAATAGAAATTTAAAAGTATGATTAATGATGAAAATTATAATAATAACGTTAAAATACTTTTAGATTTATTCATTATTTAACCCTCCCCCAAACCTATGACAGTAATAATAAATATAATATATATTATATATTATATAATAGATTTAAATCTGGGTTAAGAGCAGTAAGAATACGAGTTAATATTGAAGAAATATAAGTTAGTGGCATTGAGTTCAACCTCTGAGGTTTTCTATTGTATGTAGAACTATAGAAAAAAGAAAAATAATAAAATAAGTCAGTCATCTGTCCCTTAATGACAGGCAGACATTTCGAGAAATGTGTTGTTAGGCAATTGTGTTGTTGTGCAAATATCAGAGTGTTCTTACACAGACCTAGATGGTCTAACCAATTACACATGTAGGCTACATGGTAGAATGTATTGCTCCTGGGCTACAATCTGGACAACACGTTTCTGTACTGAACACTGTAGGCAATTGTAACACAGTGGTTAGTATTTGTTTATCTAAACATAGAAAAGGTACAATAATAATAAGATATAAGAGATTTTTTTTAAATGGTGCACCTGAACAGGGCATTAGCTACAAATGGAGCTTGCAAGACTGGAAGTTGTCTGCATTTGGGCTATACTAAATTTCCTTAAAAATATTTTTTCCTCCCCAATATGTTAACCCTCGCTGAGTGTAACTTCTAAAATTTGTAAGCTTTTATTTTTAAAACAGTTTTGACTCTTTTTGTAGTGACACAGCTTAAAACACCAATACATTGTATAGATGCACAATATTTTTATGCTCTTATTCTATAAGCTTCTTTCTGTTTGATTTCTTTTTACTTATTAAGCTTTTCTGTTAAAAACTAAGACCCAAACATGCACATTTGCCTTAGCCAGGATTATCAGTATCACCGTCTTTCACCACATCTTGTCCCACTAGAGGTCTTCAAGGGCAATAACATGGATGGGGCCGTCATCTATTATGATAACAGTATCTTCTCCAGATTCCTCCTGAAGGACACGCTTCAGTTGTTCTAAAGTTAGTATTTTTATATAAAGAGAATGACTCTCTAAAATAACAATTAAAAAGTATAGCATAGTAAATGCACAGACCAGTACTACAGTCTTTTACTATTGTGATCGAGTATCACATACTCTACATAACGGAATGTGCTATACGTTTACAGAATGGGCAGTGCAGTAGGTTTGTGATATGGTTTGGCTGTGTCCCCACTCAAATCTCCTCTTGAATTATTCCCATAATCTCCATGTGACTTGGGAGGGACGCTGTGGGAGGTAATTGAATCATAGGGGCAGGTTTTCTCCTGCTGTCATCGTGATAGTAGGTCTCATGAGATCTGATGGTTTCGTAAGCAGCAGTTGCCCTGGACATGCTCTCCTGCTTGCTGCCAGGTAGTTGTGCCTTTGCTCCTCCCTCACCTTCAGACATGATTGTGAGGCCTCCCAAGCCATGTGACACTGCAAGTCCATTAGACCTCTTTCTGTTTATAAGTTACCCAGTCTCAGGCACTTCTTCGTAGCAGCACAAAAATGGACTCATACAGTTTGTTTACACCAGCATCACCACAAACAGGTGAAGAATACATTGCACTGCTACTACATTACGACGACTATCATGTCACTAAGACAAAGAAACTTTCAGCTCCCCTATAATCTTATGGGACTGTGGTTTTCATTATGTGGTGCGTGATGGTAACTGTACAAAGTGGACCAAGAGATTGAGCAAGAAAGAGCCAGACAAATGAGACTGGAACAAAACACAAATTTTATAACAGAAAACTTAGAAACCTGCATTTGGAGAGGAAAATATTTGCTAATGTAGGAGAAAATATCCCAAAGTGATATAATAAATACTGTGAATTTTGGAGATTCGAGGATAAAAAGAGAATCCTACAAGCATGTAAGTAACAAAAACATTAACAACACAACACACACGCAGGTATACTTACATATTAGCAACATGGGAATAGGAATGATAATGCCTCAACCTCTCAGGTCTGACCGGCACACAAAGCCTGGGACCAGGTTGTCTCACACTGAATTTAATTAAATCTACTATCAGCCGGGCATGGCGGCTCAAGCCTGTAATCCCAGCACTTTGGGAGGCCGAGGCGGGTGGATCACGAGGTCAAGAAATCGAGACCATCCTGGTCAACATGGTGAAACCCCGTCTCTACTCAAAATACAAAAAATTAGCTGGGCATGGTGGTGCGTGCCTGTAATCCCAGCTACTCAGGAGGCTGAGGCAGGAGAATTGCCTGAACCCAGGAGGCAGAGGTTGTGGTGAGCCGAGATCGCGCCATTGCACTCCAGCCTGGGTAACAAGAGCGAAACTCTGTCTCAAAAAAAAAAAAAAAAAAAAAATCTACTAGCAACAGGATTACAAGCAGCAGCACTGGCCTCAGTTATTCATACCTCTTCTCCTGCTCACACATTCCTGCTCAACTGCTGTAAGTCCTAGGGGTAACAATAGGTCCTACTTTAGATAATCAAGATATAGATTGAGGCCAGTCTATTCATTATGACCCAAGGGAAGAAGTTTAGAGTAATCTGCTAATCTTGATAAATTTGCCAACAATATCAATAATTACAGGGGACAAAACATGAGCCAACAAGTTCCCATCCCCAGTGAACATATCTCATGGCCCCCTCACTCTATATGCAAATGTATAACCCCCAAAGGCATGGGTCACTCCAGTTTGAGATTTGCTGTTAAACTTCATTTGAGTCCCTGTGGCAGTGGCTTGGTTGAGTCACCTGGGTGGTGTCACCAATTAGTTGCTGCCGTGAATGCCATACACGGTACAACCCAAGGCCAAGTAAGCCTTAGGAGAAGCAGATGCTTTTGCAACAGTGAGATGTATACAAACGAAGTTGGGTCAATCCATGTGCTTGTAAACATGTGAAGGAGTCCACACCCAGGAGCTGCCTCTGAGAAGGCATCAGGCACAGCAGGGTACTGATGGCCTGTCCAAAAGCACTTCTGCGTTTTTCTAGCACGTGGATGGCAATGACAAGTCTGATAGGAGGTACGGTTGCCAGCTGATGCTGCTGCCTGGTTAAGGTGGACCACAGGATTGTTTTGTCACAGTATGTGGCTGATACAGTGCTGCATCTGGCGAGGAGAACACACATTGCATCCTGTTTTTTGCATATTTTGGGGACTAACATGTTTCTTCTCCTGACACCAGGGTTTTGGCTCTCCCTCCATAGTTCCAAAAATGGTGTGTTCCATCCCAGCAGCTATAATTACAGTCATCCCTATTTACACCAAGACCTTAAGAATCAGATATAATGTGATATATTTTTTAAAAATCTGTAGACACCTATATAATTCCCTACCTTGACTTACAAGGGACATTATAGGGAGCTGCAGAGATTAGTGAGTCACTCAGGTGGTCATTGTTTATTTGAACTTGGTCAAGTCATCCTGAGATTCCAGAATTTAGTTCAATCCTCCAAGACCCTTGTTACCTGGGCTGTCACCTGGAGGGTGCGCCTACCAAGTTTGCTTGAGGTTGAGATTAGGGGAAAGAAAAAATATCATGCCTAGGAATGATGGGCCAATATACTGAATCTTCAAAATGTTCTAGGTAATTCTTTACTGGAATTATTATCTGGAAAGCAGCCAAGAAAAGATAGCCTCTTTGTACGGACAGTCACGTTCAGTAAACAACTGCTTTACTATAAATTGTGTGGCCCAGGAGAGTATGAGAGAGGGAAAACAGAAATATTTTCAGTCAGTTTCTGATGCATTTATTTCATTGCTCAGCAAGATCAAATGCCCATGGAAAGTAGGGCATATATATGACATGTCCACCAAATACCAAAAGTTGTCCGTTGTTGAGTAGAGTTTCTGACAAATTGTGCACCATTTTCAGATGGTTTATGATCTGGAAAGCAGAAAACATGAAAAAGTTTAGTTAAGGGCTACAGTACTGCAGCAAGAGTTGAATGATAGGCTTAGAATAGCAAAACCACTAGCTGGAAAGTATAGACAATGATAAGACCCAAAAGAGTGTGAAAGATCTGATGTGGTCACCAGATGTGATGTCTTCAGCAGCTATGAGTGAAAACAACGCCCATGTGATGTGGCCTCTCTTACTGTAAGACAAATGGGCTTTTTGCAGGAGCCACAAGTCAGACACACAATGGTGGATTTTGCATCAGAAACATACAAGACCTTTCCTTCGTGCCAAGTCTGTGAGGGGGAGATGCTGTTGCACCCAGTTTGATAATCGATGTGGGAAGCAATTGTAGCAACATGACCAGCATAAGCTTGATCAGCATGTTGGCTCCAGTTGGTGCCATTAGAGAAGGGTTTCGTCTACTCCCACTACGAACACCTGTGTGAGAGACCTAGGCTGCTCAGTCCTCACCATGGTTCATGAACTCAAAGAGGGGAACTAAACTGATAGTCTGTGGGCTTCCAAGAGGTAGATCGGATGGCTGTGCCATTGAATCCAGCCCATTTGTTAGTAATCTAACCTTTCAGGTCCTCAGGAGCCTTGCCTAAGGAAACGACAGTGACTTCTAAGTCATCCGACTGTGCCCACTGGCTCTCAGCACAGACAGCCTTCCAGAGTTACTGTTGTGGCTGGATTGCTGCCACCACCCATATGACACCAGCAGCTCTTGGCTTAACAAGAGCTCGTCCTGTTAGTGAAGAGGGAGGCATATTGAAAGTACTTTTGCATGTGTCATTGCCCGGGGTGTCACTGTTATGTTGTTTACATTGTTGCATTCCCCATCCATTATGTGTAAGAGACAATAAATTTTCCCCATTCAAGGAATGCCAAGATCTCTGTCCCCTCCAGGCTGATTGAGCAGAAACAGTTCCCAGCCCCAGGCATTTAAAAGGAATTGTCGGGCTGGGTGCGGTGGCTCACGCCTGTAATCCCAGCACTGTGAGAGGCCAAGGCGGGTGGATCACGAAGTCAAGAGATCGAGACCATCCTGGCCAACACGGTGAAACCCCATCTCTACTAAAAATACAAAAAAAATTAGCCGGATATGGTGGCACGTGCCTGTGGTCCTAGCTACTTGGGAGGCTGAGGCGGTAGAATCACTTGAACCCAGGAGGCAGAGGTTACAGTGAACCGAGACTGTGCCACTGCACTCCAGCCTAGTGACAGAGCAAGACTCCGTCTCAAAAAATAAAAAATAAAATAAAATAAAAAATTAAAAGAAACTGTAGATGGAGTCCCTCAGGGAGCTAAAGGCTTTGCTTCAGAAAGTGGAGTGAGGGGTTAAGTTTCCCCAAAGACACAACTGCCACTTTTTAAATGTAAAACTGAGATGATGCTAGCTAGGGGCCAGGTCAACTGTGCTCTTGAACACAGCATTTTCGTTTTCCAGTGAGGACCACGGGGTCTTTCTTTGTTAGCTGTTGAACAGGAATTGACTGGTGACTAAATGGGCTCTATGAGTTGAGCTCAGTGTTAGATAACCCGTTACCAGTGGCCTTTGGGTTTGTTTTTAATATTGTGCACTTGGGGGCTGACACTGGCAGGTGGCGCTATTCTGCTGAGAAATGGTTTTTCTGAGTTTGGACAGCAGTTTTTTAAATTAGAGCGGAGGTATCTTTCTGGATGCTATGTTGTTTCTGCTGGACCAGTCTGGAGGGGACAGAGATGGCTTCTCTACATGCCTAGATGTGGCATTCCTTGAATTGGGAGAATTTATTGTCTATTACACATAATGGATGGGAATGACAAAAACATAAAAATGTAACAACAATGTAAAAATGTAACAATGACACCCTCAGGAATGACATACACTAAAGTACTAATGTTCCCCAATCCCCATCAAGGAGATCATTTGACTTCTCTTCATTACTAAAAATTCTATTAATTGAATAATCAAATTTGGGAACCTTTGCCCCCAAAAGTTGAACACTGACTAAACTGTTTAACACACCCGTGAGCTGAAACCACAGCAGCATTATTCCCTGGCCGGGGGCTATTGAGCAGTGCATGGAGAAGAATGTCAAAGGCTTGGAGGGAAATAATGGGAAAGAAACCTTTTTTTTTTTTTAATCCTTTGGCCTTTTATCTTCACCTTCACCTTCAGTGCAGCCTTGTCTTGTAGTCCTCAATGATTTTGCTAGTTCTGTTCCTAACATTCTTTTCTCTCAAGGCTTGGTAGGAAGGTGAATACATAGCCTGAACCCAAGAGACACAGAAAAGTTGGAATCCCTGCCTTTTCAAAGTTCCCATACATCCAGCCAGGGGGTGCATATGGTTCTCAGTGTTCTTTAGGGACAGGGAGATCTTGGCTACTGATTGATGAAAGGAAAACTTAAGACAAATTAAATTTAATGGAGTTCAATTGAGCAAAGTACAATTTACAAATCCAGTAGCCAGAATAGGTTCAACAGGACTGTGCTGACAAGTGGTCAGATAATATTTATGGACAGAAAAAGAAAAGTGACATACAGAGAATGGAAGAGAGGTTTAGAAAGCAGCTGGATTGGTTACAGCCCTGCATTTGCCTTATTTGAACACAGCTTAGACAATTAGCCAACATGTGATTGGCTGAAACTGATTGGTACAGGAGTAGATTACAGTCTGTTTACACATCCTATTAGGTTACAGTTTTCTATGTAGGAAGAAACCTTTAGTCTGAACTTGAAGTATGTAAGGAGGCAACTTAAGCTAACCTTAACATGCCTAATCACTTTTCTTTTTAAAGCAGCTGAGATCCAAGAAGAGGAGAGGGAGGGATCAGAGGGTACCAAGCCAGAGAGTGACTTCATGCTACAGCTAGCTGGCTTCACCTTTACGCTCTTTAAGGGTGGCTGCCCACTTAATCTCCACCAGGGGAGCTTCTGATATTGTTTGCTCAATGAAAGCTCTATGTCAAATAGCAAATAGCATGTTTCTCATTTTTGATACTATTTATTTACTTGTGGGGACTTCTTGTCTCCTAAGCTGCATGTGTGTTTCCTTTCATCTGGAGCTGCTGGGCTTCCTGTTCTTGTTGTGACATCCCTTTCTTGCTCTCCCCACAAGGAGAGTGAGTCACAAGGTGGGCTTGTTGAAATTCTACCTCTAACTATTCACGTTCACTAACAGAAAAGTGCATGGGAGTGCACTGAAGTGTTATGAAATGCTACGAAGAAAAACAGGGCCGAGCGCCGTGGCTCACGCCTGTAATTCCAGCACTTTGGGAGTCTGAGGCAGACGGATCACGAGGTCAAGAGATGGAGACCATCCTGGCCAATATGATGAAACCCCATCTCTACTAAAAATACAAAAAATTAGCTGGGCGTGACCTGTTATTCCGACTACCTAGGAAGCTGAGGTGGAAGAATTGCTTGAACCTGGGAGGTGGAGGTTGCAGTGAGCCAAGATCACCCAATTGCACTCCGGCCTGGTGACAGAACAAGACTGTCTCAAAAAAAAATCAAAAAAACGAAATAAATACATAAAACAGAAATTCCTAGGTGTTGGTGGGTGGAATTGCATTTTGAAAAGGTGGTTAAATGAACGTTGTGGAAAAGGCGATATTTAAATCTGAAACGTGTTAGAGAGCAAACCATATAAGTATCTTGGAAAAGACCATTTTAGGAAGAGGGAACAGCAAGTGCGAGGACCGCGGATTATCATCGTAGGTTAAATTAGCCAAAGCGTAGGATCTGAGATCAGATAAGTAGTGGTGGTCCAGATTCTGGAGGATCCTGTGGCCCACTCTAAGCGCTTTGCTTCAGTCTAAGTGAAATGGGGAGATAATGGATGTTTCTGAGTGATGCAATTTGACTTATGTTTTAAACAAACAAATTGGGCAACTGCATTGAGAGTAGTGTGTGAGCAAGTAAGGGAAGGAATAGAGGGCTCATCTGAAGAGCACTGCGGCCATTCTGGTTCGAAAGGATGATGGCTTAGATAAGAGAAGACGAGAGAAATCACTGGATTCCATATCTGTTTTGAAAATGAAGGTGTCGGCCAGGCAGGGTGGCTCACACCTGTAATGCCAGCACTTCGGGAGGCTGAGGTGGGCGAATCACTTGAGGTCAACAGTTAGAGAACAGCCTGGCCAACATAGTGAAACCCTATCTCTACTAATTTTAAAAATTAGCCAGGCATGGTGATGGGTGCCTGTAGTCCCAGCTACTCGGGCACTGAGGCAGGAGAATTGCTTGAACCCAGGAGGTGGAGATTGCAGTGAGCCAAGATCAGGCACTGCACTCCAGTCTGGGTGACAGAGCGAGACTGCATCTCAAAAAAGAAAAAGAAAAAAAGAAAGAAAAAAATGAAAGGAAAGAAAAAAGAAAAAAGAAGAGAAAAAAAAATGAAGGTGACAGTATTTGTTGCTCCCTTAGACAGGTAAAAGTCAAAAATGAATATATTTTGCAACAATCTTTAAGAATGACAGGATCTAGCAGCATCACAATATCTATCTGAATGTCCTTTTTATTCTTTGTTCTGATAGCCTTTTTGTTTTTCCTTTTAGTCCAAACAGTTACATGCAAGTGTTTCCTAAGTTATATACTTTTATTGCTCTATCAAAATCAGGCCTGAGTAAGTTATCTCACCAGACACATTTTCAATATTTGACAAATGAGCCAGCCACTATTAATGTACTGTGAATTTCTCAAATAATAACCTGCTTCAGCATTTAGTTAATTTTTGTTTGTTTACGTAGTCATTCCCAAGCATTAATTTCTTACTTATTTGCTGAATCATAACAAATAACTATAAAATCAATTGTATAATTTAACACTCTATTTTCTTTACCTTTAATTAAAAATATATATATTCATTTGTGGTTTTATAAGTACTGAAAACACAGAGAAATAGGCAATTTTTCTTTTAGTTAATTCCAACCTTTATATAGGTAGAGAACGGAGATTCCCATTAAAATTTCTAAGATAGTAATTTTTTGAAGGGGTTGTAAATTTATTGTCAGCTACTTTTACTGATATATTTTCATTTTCTTCTGATCAATTTTAAATTATATATAAAATTTTATGACATTAGATAAATGAGGTTTCACTTTCAAAGTCAGTAACTTAAAAAAGGCAAATTGCGTGTGTGTGTGTGTGTGTGTGTGTGTGTGTGTGTGTATACATGTAACAGGTTTTATTGTGAAAGGAAAATATAAATAATGATCTCCTTTTTGTTATGAAACTGCAGACTGGATTGTATTTTGTATAATATGGAATACTTCATTAAGCCATACCCTTGGTGAAATTTACACCTGATGTGGCTGCTCTATTTTGAAAGGAAACAGCTGTTTTCCTAATGTTCCTGTGGTTTTATGAACACAATGTTTTCTTTATGAGACAAAGTGGATTCAAACTAGCTCTCAACTCCCTCCAGGAGCAAGTTTCTCAAATGTTTTGTAACTTACTATTACTTGATAAATGTTAGATTGCAGATTATCCTAGGTGCAGTGCCTAGGGCTCCTTACGGGCTGTCATTTACTTGTTTATTTTCTTCTCAGGCTAGGGAATTGCTTTATGAACTCGGAGTCATAAAAGAGAGCAACCAAGTGGGAAGAAAGACATTTGGTATAATACTTCATTGACTGAAAGGGAAATTGAATTTTACCTATTGCAAAGGAGGTCACAAATTTTATTGTTGAATGGGCTAAAGTGTGCTTATTTAATGAGATGTGGGCCTAAAATGGAAGAGTTCTTTCATCTCAGGCCTCCAACAAATGCACAATAATTAATATTTTTTTCACAGAATTTTCACATTTGGTAACCTTAAACTTTTATTATAACTTTGATTGATAGTTTTCCATATTTGTTTTTGCCCTTGCTATAATGGATAAAGCATACTTGTTTCAACACAGAAAGTCTTACGTGGGAAGTAGAGTTGTTTATATTTGACGTAAGTTTCTGGAAGTGATTTATAAGGCAGCAGAAATGTATTAAGCTAATGTTGAAAGAAGAAAGTAGTTAAATAGATGCGCACAGTGCTTATGCTGGCAAGAATTCCAATCTAGTCTTGGCCAGAATTGCTTTAATAATCGTTGTTTATGTGTTAGGGGAACTACACTCAACATAGAGAAAATAAAATAAAATAAATGTAGAATTATATAATATACTAGGCGATAGGCATTCTAAATCCACATCCCCAAAGAAAATGAAATAATGTTATCTGAATATTATACCTGTTGCTTTTAATAGGTATAGATGTCTTATTGCATATGGATTGTCTCTATATTATAGTATACATGTATCATAATCCTTTTTTATAATTTACTCTAAGTTTTCTAAAACTATATTGAAAGATATAGGAGGAAAAAGCATTTACTGGGAAAATGTGAATAATAGAATTTTCAGTCAACTAATGAGATGAATGTCTACACAACAAATTGAAAAACATAGTATACTTCAAATGATTAACAATGCCTAGTTCTTGGTAATGTCATAATAAAGCAGGATAAATACTAGTTTTCTTCTCTCTTTCAAGAAAATGAGAGAAAGAAGTATGAGTGAGAAAATATACAAATGCTTTGAAGTTGTAAACTTCCAAAACAAAAGCATGATGAGTGATGTTTTTCATAGTGGACCTTACAGGCTTAATCATATAGTGTTATTTGTCCCATGAGGTCTGTATAATTGAAGCTTGCCTAGATTGCATTTTTCACATTATGTTTTTAACCTGCAAGTTTCAAATCACATGAGCCTTTTTTTTATTTCAATGAATGCATTACAATTTCCAGGACCTCCCAAGCCTGGGAAGTCAAATGAACACATTCCTTCTTCTTGATGTTTATTGCACCCTATTTCAGCTTGTAAAATTTCCAGCCAATCTGTAAACTCTTGGAAGACAACTTACCTAACAGCTGCTTCTGTCAAAACCCATCCTGAAGCTTGTTTGCCTACTGTCTTGTGGATTCTAATTGTTCTCTGCTGCTGCAGCTGCTGTCCCAGTCCCCTGGTAAAGCCACTGTCTCTTTACCTCCCATACCTAAAACAGCATATCCATAACACACAGCTGTTGAGCATGGCAGGTTTTAATGAAGATTCATGATTACACAGAGGTAGGTCTGCAAAGAGTAGTAAAGAACATGACCCAAAATTGGCAGTCCTATCTTAGAACGCTATCTGCTTCTCCTTGATACAGGGGATGTCTCATGGGGGATATGGTGTTTATTTCCTGCCATAACCTTGCTGGATTCTCTCTCTATTCAAAACTCAGTTCTCTAAATTCCCTCTGATCCAGTGCCTGGAAACTCTATTCCCACTTTTGGGAAATTCTGATTTCCTATAAATTTATTTGTTTAAAGCTCTCTTACTATACAATGCTTGCCTATTTTTATCAAAAAGTGCTTGTCTTGCTAAGAGTAATGTTGTCTTCCTGCACATATCAAGTGAGTTAATATATTTTTCTATTCTACATATTTATGGATTCATAATTTAATATATTTTAAAAAATCAAATTGCAGAGTTGATAAGCATAAGATTCTTGGATATAAATAAAAAAGAACTATAAAATGTACAAAAATATCTTTAGGCAAACATTTGTAAAAACATCTGTAATAACACCTGTTAGTTGACATTCAGAAGTACAGGTAAAATGAAATATTTTGTATATCTACTTAGCTAGTCACACTTTTTGTTTCTGTCAGCTATAGTATTCTTTAGGGTAAACAAAATTGTCAGGTTTATAGTTACAGTGATTTTTTGATGTTATAATTTCCATGAGTCTAGATATCAACATCAATTGTTAATTTTTTTAATAAGGCAAGCTGTATTTAATTTGCAAAATGACACTATACTAAGAAGTGCTTGACAATTTTTTGAGGGGGGATGAGCCTCTTGCCTCCAGGCTAAATATTCTTGGAAGGCATACCCTCACCTACAAGTTTATTTAAGTTCCCTCCATATCCTAGATAACAGCCACTTCAGTACAGGTCAAAAACAGTATGTCTCTGCATGGTATAAGAGGTTTATAATGGAAAAAGACCATGATGGCTAAATCCCAACATATATTACATATTTTAAAATGACTTTATTGTTTGTCTTTAGGGTACGACCACCACCAATGATAATTTTTAATAGACTGTTTTCGATTTACAGAAAATTGAGAAGACAGTACAGAGATTTCCCACATACATCTTACCCAGTTTACCCTATTAATACCTTTTCCATTAGTATAGTCAATATGTTAAAATAAACGAATATTGATATATTCACTTTAAAGTCCATTCTTCAGAATTTCTACTTCCCATAGTATTTCTATTTTCCATAATATTTTTTCTCCCTATGTAAAATACATCTGGTTTTCCAAAAAGTGAAACAGATTTAGATGATAATAATGCCAGTAATTTCTAAATACAAAGTTGCTGATTGCTATTGTTTGGATATTTGTCCCCTAAATCTCAGGTTGAAATGTAATCTCTGATGTTGGATATGGAGCCTGGTGGGAGGTGCTGGGGTCATAAGAATAGGTACCTTGTGGTTTGGTGTTGTTCTTGTGATAGTAAGTTCTGGTCATTTGACAATGTGTGGCTCCTCCTGCTCCCTCTCTCTCTTCCTCTTCCTCTTGCCTTGTGAGGTTGGGGCTCCCCCTTTACCTTCTGCTTTGATTGTAAGCTTCCTGTGGCCTCACCAGAAGCTGAGCAGATGCTGGTGCAATGTTTCCTGTACAGCCTGTAGTACCATGAGTCAATTAAATCTCTTTTCTTTGTAAATTACCCAGCTTTGGGTAATTCTTTATAGCAATGCAAGAATAGACTAACACACAAATATCTTGTGTTTTGTTTTTTCCTGTGAAGTCAAATTTTTTTTTTCCCTTAAGGATTTTTCTCAGAATTGTTGAGTTTTTGTGGAAACATAATACAAAATCAGTGTTTTATCTTTAAATGTGATTTTAAAATTGCAGTTGCTCATGCCAGGGATTGGTTCCAGGAATGCCCATGGAAACAAAAATCTGCACATACTCGCGTTCCACAGGACTCACTGTGGGACACCCTCCAGACACAAAAAGTCAGTTTATTGTATATGTGGGCTTTATATCATACCAATAATGTATTTTCAATTTTCAGTTTGGTTGAAAACAATCTTCCTGTATGTGGACTTAAGTATTTCAAATCTGTCTTGTCCAAGGGTCAACTGTACAAAAACAAACAAACAAAACAAACAAAAAACCTTTTTAGAACCTGAAAGATAAACATATAAAAAGCTTCTGGAGATCTGATACTAAATGTGTTTTTAATTTTGTCAAAAAATTATTTTAAATTAATTCTACCCATCAAAAAATGACCACTCGAAAAAAATATTACATTGTAGAAGGATGTTTTTTGCTTCTTCTTAAAACTGTCCGATGAAATATTGAGTCTAATTTAAGTAAACATATTTAATTGTGAAAAATACCTGTAATAGCAGAATTTTAATAGTATGTTTTAAAGTCCATAAGTTTTCCTTTATTTTCTGAAAACACAACAAAGATTCATATATTGAAGCTTTCATTTCAAATGTGACGGGATTTCAAAATGTGTCCTTCAATAGATAATAACTTTCTGAGGGTGGCACCCTCATGAAGGGGAATAATGGCCTTATAAAAAGAGGCAGATGAGAAATTATCTCTTTCTTCACCATGTGAGGATACAAGAAGACATCTGTCTGCAAACCAGGAAAAGAGCCAGGAAGCAAATCATCTGGCATCTTGATCTTCACATTTTCCAGAACTATGAAAAATAGTCTTGTTTTAAGTCATCCAGTCTGTAGTATTTGGCATAGCAGCCATAACTAAGATACTATACAGTGTGAGACACTGTGTTAAAAAATTGTAAAACACTGTGGAATAAAATGTTATTTCTTTATTATTATTATTTTTTAACAGTTTCAACTTTAAGTTCTGGGGGTACATATCCAGGTTGTGACATGGGCATATTGTGTGATGCTGAGGTTTGGGGTAGAATTGATCTTTCCCCCAGGTACTGAGCATAGTATCCATTAGTTAGTTTTTCTATCTACACAACCCTCCTCTGCCCTCTAGTCAAACCCAGTGTCTATTGTTGCCATCTCTATGTCCATGAGTACACAGTATTTAGCTACCACTTATAAGTGAGAATATGCAGCATTTGGTTTTCTGTTCCTGTTTTAATTTGCTTAGGCTAATGGCTTCTAGCTGCATCCATGTGTCGCTTCAAAGGGCATGATTTCATTCTTTCTTATGGCTGCATAGTATTCCATGGTGTGTGTGTGTGTGTGTGTGTGTGTGTGTGTGTGTGTATACCACATTTTCTTTATTCAATCCACTGCTGAAGGAAACCTAACTTGATTCCATGCCTTTGCTACTGTGAATAGTACTACAATGACCAAATGCATGCTTGTGTCTTTTAGTAGAAGGATTTATATTCCTTTGGGTATATACCCAGTAATGGGATTGCTAGGTTGAATGGTAGTTGTGTTTTAAGTTATTTGAGAAATCTTCAAACTGCTTTCCATAGTGGCTGAACTAATTTACATTCCCACTAGCTGTGTCTTAGTCCCTTTTCCCTGCAACCTTGCCAGTATGTGTTGTTTTTTTGACCTTTTAATTGTAGCCATTCTGACTGGTGTGAGATGGTGTCTCATTGTAGTTTTTATTTTCATTTTTCCAATGATTAGTGATGTTGAGCATTTTTTTCTAAGGAAAAAAATGTTATTTCTGAAATAGTACTTTATTTTTTCATCCACTAGAAATGTGACAAAATGTGAGGCAATTTGTCATCACCAAACTCTTTTTTAACAATCAACAGAGAAAGGTTGTTGCCCTAAATGAGTATTTTTTAAAGTAAACTAGACACAATGCTGTGAGGTATTGGGCAAGCTGCTTTTCCAATGTAATTAGAATTTGACTTTTTAAAGCTTGTGGGGAAAGTGAGTGAATGTGACCAAGTTCATATTGTTAATCAGTCACAAGCCTACTGATCCAGGAAGATATATTTCTTATAATTGAATATATTATTTTACAAAGTTAATGATATGCTTGGACTTACAAATTTCACTCTGCATCTGTAATTTCAGCCTATTAAAATAATAAAAGAGAATAAAAGCACATTTCAGGGGGAATAAAAGAAGACAAGTTTCTGGATTGTTGTCAAGAATAATGCCATGTCACTCTCTTGCAAGTGAGGTAGTTTTCTCATTGTTGACAGATACTAGTACCATTTAACATTATGAGCTTGCTTGCTGCTCTTATCATTTTGGGTGTAAAATGATACTTTAAAAACTGGAAATGTACAAGACATATTTACACAGTGTTTGTTATCCTTTAAAATAGTTCCCTTAAACAACATATGCTGGGACCTACTGGAGGGTGGAGAGTGAGAGGAGTGAGAGGATCGGGAAAAATAACTAATGGGTATCAGGCTTAATACCTGGGTGATGAAATAATCTGTACAGTAAACCCTCATGACACAAGTTTACCTGTATAAGAAACCTGTACATGCACCCCTAACCTAAAAATAAAAGTTTAAAATAAAATGAAATTAAATAGTTTCTTTAAAAGGAGCATGAAGTTGTGAAAGCTTCAAAGGTGCTTTGAAGGAAGGGCGACAATCATATTAACAGTGTTAATCTCCAAGAAATGTTGCTGGTAAAGGAAGTAGGGGACAAACATCCCTGAAGGCTTTTTGCACTTATAATTTTTCTTTTTAAGAAGGAATTTTTCTTACTATGTTTTATTATGAGAATATACTTACAGAAAGTGCAAAAACATGTATGTTCGGGATAAAAATGGCTCTAAACCACAATATGTTATAGTATCACCCATCAAGAGATAGAATGTGGCCAGTTCCCCAGGAGGCTCTGTGAATTCATCTCCAATCATTTCTTACACTCTCCTTTTCAGAAGTAGCTATAACTCTGGCTTTTGTGATACTCATTTGTTTGTTATTCTGTATAGTTTTGTTTCCTCCATTCTGGAACCATCTAACTTCATTGGTTCAAATTTAGAGATTAGCTATCTGGTTGTGTACAAAGTTGTTTTTATTTCCAATGGCTAGCTACTTTTATAATGCACTGAAACATATTTATAATGTATTGAAACACGTTTATAATGCATTGAAATGCATTATATATAGAGTTTAGCTATACATTCTGCCATTGACGGATAGATATAAATATAGAGAGACATATAGATGTATCTCTTCAGTTTTAGATGTGCAACTGGTTAGAAGGAAGTTAAGTTGCTCTGTCATTTTTTTCTCACTAAAAAAGAAAGAAAGCAGATGACATAGTCTTATCTTTATGTATGTTAGTAATAAAAGTTTTGATACACAAACTAAAGGGGATCAGAAATGAACCGTTATGTAAGGGATGCTTTTGTTCATGTGTCCATTGTTTGGAATTGCATATGGTAAATGAGCCTAGTGCCTATAATTAAGGTTGGTGCAAAAGTAATCACAGGTTTCACCATTGAAAGTAACAGCAGAACCACAATTTCTTTTCCACCAACCTAATGTAAGGCATGGTTCCTGGGAAAATTTTACATGAACTGTATAAATATATGGGTATAAAATAAACATGTTTTATAACCTAAAGTTCTTTTCATGAGATCTTTTTAATCCTCATTTAGGGGTTGCAACTTGCATTCTCAACAATTAACCTGCATCTGATGCTGGAAATATCTGGAAAGTTGTGTGGATTCTTCTGGATTACTGTCTTCTTCTTTTGGGCCTCTTGTTTGCTTGCGTCCTTGGGAGGACTGGGAGGGATAACAGTAAGGGAAATAAGAGAAATACCTAATGTAGGTGATGGGAACGATGGTGCAGCAAACCACTATGGCATGTGCATACCTATGTCACAATTCTGCATGATCTGTACATGTACCCCAGAACTTAAAATATAATACAAAATAATAATAAAAACAAAAATAAAATAAGACAGAAAATTACAATAAATAAATAAATAAATTTGTTACTTCTTAAGACCTTTGATTGTATAGAATTGCTGCAATCCTATTCTTTGTATTAACTCAAGATAGACACTGATACTGGGCTTGCACATGCATATTCCCACACTGTGAATTAGCTGACTGTGGCTCACAGCTTCACTCTGCTCTACTGAATTGCCCTCATCTGATGGAAACCACTGCTGGAGCTACCTGGATGAAATTGCATTCTATAGCCACCTTAAAGTTTATCACTTACCAAATTCTTTTGAAACTCTATTCTCAGCCTTATAATTTATCCTCTATTCAAAGCCATCTACAGATTCAATGCAATCCCTATCAAAATCCCAATGACTTAGAAAAATAGAAATAATTTTATACTATATATCAAAGCACAAAAGACCTCAAATGGCCACATGCACTTATAGCCAAGTGTTCTTCAGCAAAGCTGCCAAGAATACAAACGGAGAAAGAATAGTCTCTTTAAAAAATGGTGCTCAGAAACTTATACCACACACAAACATCAACTGAAAATAAACTAAAGATCCAAACTTAAAGCTTGAAATTGAAAAAGTCCTAAAAATATATGGGGAGAAAACTCTTTGACATTAGTCTTGGCAATGATTTTTTTGTACGTAACATTGAAAGCAGAAACAACAAAAGAAAACTTAGAGAAGTGAAACTACATCAAAGTGAAAAGCTTCTGTACCCAAAAGAAACAATAAACAAAGTGTTAAGGCCACCTAGAGAACGGAAGAAAATATATGCAAGTCATGTATCTAATGAGATTTTAATGTCTAAAAATGAAAGGAAATTCTGTAACTCAATAGCAAAAAAAAGAAAAAATAACTCAATTAAAAATGGTCAAAGAAGTTGAGTAAACATTTCTCCAAAGAAGACATAGAAATTGCCAGCAGACATATTAAAAGATGCACAATATTACCAAACATGAAAGAAAAGAAAATCAAAACCACAAGGACATATTGCATTATAGTGAGTATAATAAAAAATAAAACAAAAATATGTGTTGTCAAGGATGAGATGAAATTTGAACCATTGTACATTGATGGTGGAAATTGAAAATGGAACAGCCACTGTGGAAAACAAAATTGAGATTTCTCAAAAGAAAATGAAAAAGAACTACTATGTGATCCAGCAATCCCATTTCTGGGTATATATCCAAAAGAATGGAAATAGAATCTAAAAGAAATATCTGCACTCACATGTTGAATTCAGCATTATTTACAATAGCCAAGATATGGGAAAAAAAATAAATATCCATCATGGATGAATTTAAGAGAATATGTATGTACATACAATAAAATATTTTTCACTCTTTAGAAAGAAGAAAATTCTGCTATATGTGACAAGATGATTGAACCTGAGACATTATCCTAATGAAATAATCTGGTCACTTGAGACAAATACCAGATGCTTTTACTTATGTGAGGTATCTGAAATAGTAAAACCCATAGAAACAAAGAATAGAATGGTAGTTGCTAGGGAATTGGTGTTATGGGTAGTTGGGAATTCTTGTTCAAAAGATATGTAGTTTCAGTTATGTAAGATGAATGAATTCTAGAGGTCTGCTCTACAGCGTTGTTCTCATAGTTAATAATACTGTATTGTGCAGTTATGAGCTGTGAAAGGGATGTGTCTCATGTTGTTTTACCATAAAAAAAACAGGCTGCACTGAAAGAACAAAACAAAAGCAAAAATTGTACTAGACCATAGAACTACTCAGGCGTTTTTTTAGCAATTGCTTATTATAATGGTAATAAATGTACAATCATAAGAAAATATTCAATCAAATGTAAATACATTAACAAGCTGTGTTTTATAATCCTCAAGGAATATATCCAAATGTGCCTTGTATTTTACCTACCTGGTTGCAATCACTATTTATTTGTTCATGTATTTATTTATCTTTGCAGATGAGAGCATAAAGTGCACCAAATACAGTCTTATGGAGGGAATGTTTGTGCCTACCACCATCCCCCAATTTATACCTTGAAACTTAATTCTATGAGATTTGGAGCTGAAGCCTTCAGGAGGTGATTAGATCATTCGCGATGGTAAGAATACGAGAGCACTTCCTTGCTTTCACTGTGTGAGGACACATTGAGAAGACCACCAACTATGAATCAAGAAACCTACCCTCACCAGAAACCTTATTAGCCCTCATTTCCCAGCCTCCAAAACTGTGAAAACTAAATTTCTATTTCTTACGTAATCCAATGTATTAGTCTGTCCTCGTGCTGCTATGAAGAAATACCTGAGACTCGGTAACTTACAAAGGAAAGAAGTTTAAAGAAACTTCTTTCTTAAAGAAACTGTGAGAAAGACTCACAGTTCTGCAGGACTGGGAGGCCTGAGGGAATTTACAATCATGGCGATAAGCAAAGCAATCACATCATTCTTCACATGGTGGTAGAAAGGAGAAGTGCCAAGCAAAGCGGGGAAAAGCGCCTTATAAAACCGTCGGATCCTATGAGAACTCACTGACTATCATGAGAAAAGCGTGGCGGAACTGCCCCCATGAACTAATCACCTCCCATGGGGTCCAGCCCCAGAATGTGTGGATTACAATTCAACATGAGATTTTGGGTGGGGACACAGCCAAACCACATCACCCTGTCTATAGCATTTTGTTACAGTCGCAAAAACAGACTAAGACACTCAGTAACAATTCCTACTAGACTAAAATGGTTTTGAAATAGCACAAGGAAAAAAGACTTTTATGTAATTTTTTTCTCTATTGATATGATATTAATTTTTCTCAATATTGTTTAAAATGTTAAGTGAAAATAGGATACGCGTTTAGGGAGATGGGAATGATATTTTTGGATAATTTACATATGTGGACTTATTTCCATAAGCAGAGAAGATCAATGTTATTAATCTTAAATTAGAGACAGAAAAGTTCCTGTATTAGTAGGTCTTTGTACTTCACCTGTGTGTTATTGCTGTAAAACCTTTATGAAACTTAATATTGCATTTGTACTCACTGCTTCAATTGTTCTTTATTAGATGACAGTGTTTTACAAATGCTGTGGGTTAATGTGGCAATGTTTCAACTTAAAAACTATAATTAATGTGACCCTTTGAGTTCTCTGAGGGAAACAGTGGTCCTGGATGCATAAAGGAAATACTGTGACTAGTTTTATAATTGAGACAGGAACTTCACAACAACAAAATGCTCAACAACTCTGAATATAATAGCAATTGCTTTGATACCAAATATGATTTTTAATATAGCCAATTTTGTGTTGCTATAAAGGGATACCTGAGACCGAAAAATTTATATAAAGGAATACCTGAGACCGAAAAATTTATTTTAAAAAGATGTTTATTGACCTATGGTTCTGTAGGCTGTATGAGAAACATTTTGCCAAGGGCCTCAGGGTGCTTCCACTCATGGCAGAAAGAAGGGGAGCCAGCGTCGCTGAAATCACATGGAGAGAGGGTGCAAGAGAGAGAGGCAGCGAGGTACCAGGCTCTTTTTAGCAACCAGCTCTCTGGGAAATCATTGCAGGAGCTAATAGAGCAGAAAGCTCATTATTATGATGGCACACAAAACCAGTCATGAAGGATCTGCCCCCACGACCCAAGCAACTCCCATTAGGCCCTACCTCCAATGCTGGTGATCAAGTTTTAACATGAGGTTTGAAGGGTAAAATATTCAAACAATATCAGTAAGAGAGAGGGTGATAATACTGTTGGAAATACTATCTAATCTCATATATGACACAGATTGCATTTGAATAGAATTTAGGTGAATAAAGAATATTTTTTAAAAAGAAATATTTTTAAAAATTTTACTTCACAGAATATGGGGAAAATAATAAAAGGAATCTCAGTTGAATGATATATAAGGCAAAATATTCTGAAAAATAAAACAGAGTGTGTTTCATTTCTGCACATCACTTTCTAACTGGAGTGTGAGTAGTTCCTTGTTGTTGCTTGATAGAACAACAGATATATCTTCAAACACCAGACGAAAGTTTAAGCATTTCCATTCACATGCCTCAAAACTTCAGAAAATCATGGGCTTAAAAAAAATAAATGTAATTTCAATAAATAAAGGAAAGAAAGACATGAAAAATAGACAATGGGCTGGGCGCCTATAATCTCAACACTTTGGGATGCCAAAGTAGGCAGATAACTTGAGCCAGGAATTTGAGAACAGCCTGGCCAACATGCTGAAACCCCATCTCTACTAAAAAAAAAAAATACAAAATATACTGGGCATGATGGCTCACACCTGTAATCCCAGCACTTTGAGAGGCCGAGGCAGGTGGATCAGGAGGTCAAGAGATCGAGACCATCCTGGCCAACATGGTGAAATCCCGTCTCTACTAAAACACAAAAATTAGCTGGGCGTGGTGGTTCACGCCTGTAGTCCCAGCTACTTGAGAGGCTGAGGCAGGAGAATTGCTTGAACCTGGGAAGCAGAGGTTGCAGTGAGCCAAGATTGTACCACTGCACTCCAGCCTGGTGCCTGGCGACAGAGCAAGACGCTGTCTCAAAAACAAACAAACAAACAAACAGAAAAATTAGCCAGGCTTGCTGGTGGACACCTGTAATCCCAGTTACTCAGGAGGCTGAGGCAGGAGAATTGCTTGAATGTGGGAGGTGGAGGCTGCAGTGAGCCAAGATCATGCCATTGCACTCCAGCCCAGGCAACATGAGTGAAACTCCATCTCAAAAAAAAAAAAAAAAAAAAAAAAAAAAAAAAAAAAAAAAAAATTAGGCAATGATAATAATGCCTCTACTTAAAATTATTTCTGTCAAAAAGAGCTAAAAATATTTTTGAAGAATTTCTTTGCTTTTCTGCTGTTGGTAGTGATGAGCTAGAGTCAATTCTTTCTCTAAATTTCTTCTTCATCTATGTTTAACTTTGAATTTCCACCAAATTTTAAAATATGGGGACAACAAAACAAAGACTTAATAACAGTAATAAAATAAGCTAACATTTTGCAACACTACTTTAGAAACTGCACCATACCAGAATTTTACTGGTCTGCTACTGAATCTCTATAGACCAAAGATTGTTTATTAGTATCACTTTTTAATTTTTTTTTTTAGCTGACAGCTGATTGACTCTCTGGAAATAATATTTTTTCTTCCAGGTATACCAGTACAGTAGACCTTCCTTACCCATTGGTTCTGTATCCCTGGATTCAACCAACCATGGATCAAATATACTCAGAAAAGTATCCATAAAATTTCAAAAAGCGAAACTTGAATTTGCTGCATGTGGAGTGCTACATTGAATTTACATGAATGACATGACATGTAGGCACAGTATTAAGAATTGTAAGTAATCTACTGATTACTTAAAGTATGCAGAAAGATGTGATGTGAATGGTGTAGGCAAATACTTTGTCATTTTACATTACAGACTTGAGTATGCATGGATTTTAATATCTATGGGTGGGGGGTTTCTGGTCCCAAGCCCCCACGGATACTGAAAGAAGACTACATTTTGAAACTGGTAGAGAAGATATTCCTTTTCTGTAAAATTATGCTTATTTTATTTTATTGTATATTTTTTTGATTCAGGAGGATCTCACTCTGTCACCCAGGCTGGAGAGCAGTGATGTGATTGCTATTTGCTGCACCCTTGATCTCCCAGGCTGAAGCCGCCTCTCACCTCAGCTTCCTAAGCAGCTGGGACTACAGGCATGTGCCACCACTCCTGGCTAATTTAAAAAAAAAAAAATTCTGTTTTTTTTTCTTTCCTGAGCTCAAGTGACCCTCTCACTTAAGCCTTCCTAAGTGCTTGGATTACAGGTGTCAATCACAATGCCCAGGTATAATCCTGCTAATAATTAAAGAATTAGGGGTTTCTGTACATTAGCCGAGATCTGTACAAATGTGACCTAGCTCTCAACATCCTTCTTCAATTTGGTGCCATGTTCTGTATTCGGAAGCCACACTTCATTGAGTGTCACTTGTATTCTGCAAAGTTAATGGGTTGAAAACTTAATTTCCAATGCAACAGTGGTGAGAGTTCAGAGCTTTTCCTCATCCTTTTCTTTCTTTTGGGAGTGATGAGATGAGATCTAGCTCTGTCGCTCAGGCTGGAGTGCAGTGGCATTATCATAGCTTGCTGAGCCCTCACTGGGCTCAAGCGATTCTCTTGCTTCAACCTCCTCAGTAGCTGAGATTACAGGTGTGATCCACCATACCACAATTTTATGGCATTTTCAATCAGAGGCAAGTGAAGTTTCCTAATGAGAAATGGAGCTAACAATGTAAGTGAGAGCAATCTTAGGAAAACAACGAAGTTTAATGTACCCTTTGCTGTAAATGTATACTCCTAGCTTCTTTCTCGGGGTGTTTTTTTTTTTTTTTTTTTGGAGCGGGGTGAAATGGATGAAATTAATAAACAAAAACAATCTCTGTACAAACTAAGTAAGAATGAGAATGAAGGAAACATGAGACCTCTATAGAAAAGGCCAACATTTAATAAAATGTATTAAATTGGAATGAAGAAACAAAACCCCAAATGTAGGCTATAATAATACACACTTGGCAAAGTACTGCAGCATTGACTAGAAGGCACAGAGCCAGAGAACAAGTCTTTCCAAAAGTCAAATAATTTGAAGGTACTAAATATCGTTCTCCTTAATTTCCCTATCTACTGCTTCCTAAATTATAATTCTCTCTCTCTCTCTCTCAATCTCTCTCTCTCTCTCTGTGTGTGTGTGTATCTCCCATGAATGGAGGGGTTGCTCTTACATTTTTGTTTGCTTTTTTGACCTATGCTATGGTTTGAACATATTCTCCAAAGTTCATGTGTTGGAAATGTCATTTCCAATGAAATAGTGTTGAGAGGTGAGACCTTTAAGAGGTGATAGATCATGAAGGCTCTGCCCTTGTGAATGAACTAATGCTGTTTTTGCAGAAATGGGATGGGTTTATCATAAAATAATAGTTTGAATCCTTTCTTCTCACTCTCTCATGCTGTCTTTTTCTTACATTTTTCACCATGGGATGATGCAACAAGAAGGCCCTTACCAGATGCCAGTACCTTGACACCGAATTTCCCAGCTTGTAGAACTATGAGAAATAAACATTTTTTCTTTGTAAATTACCTAATCTGCGATATTCTGGTATACCAACACAAAAATGACTATTTCCTGAGTCAGTCTGGTCAATTTTGAAAATATGGATTTGATACATACTATAATTACTAAGTTCTGATTTGAAAATATTAACTATCTCTGCACAGTAAAATATAACTCAATAGGCCACTGATATTCAGTTACTCTGAGTTACAACTGCTAAGGATATTTATGAAAATGTGCAGCAGGTGTCCTTGCATGGGCCAATTTATCCGAAGGCATCTTGAGAAATCTTAATGATGAAATATGATTGTTTTATACAAATCGAGTTTGCATAGTTTATTAGACATTGTGGAATATTTTATTGCAAAATGAAGTGTGATTATCACTAATGTTATAACTGAGAGTTGTTTGGTTTAAAGTCTCTGATCCCTTTGTCCCAGGGTCAGGATTTGTTTTGTAATCTTTATGAAAAGCACAGCATCTTCATAAATTTAACTAGATTTTCTTGCAGTTAAGACAATAATTAGAGTACCATTTTTGATCCTTATAACATAAATGTGCAGAAAACACAATTGATAATTCTTCGTTTGATGTGGAGTGTGCTTTTCCTACACAAAACATGATGGTCAGACACGCTAAAAGACCCTCTTGAAAAGTAGAAATTAATTTATTAATGCTTTCTTTTTAAAAAGAGCTTCCTCTATAATAAAAAATGTTTCTTTAGAAGATATTAAAAACTTACATTTGACAAAAATATCTAAGTTCAAAAGCTATTAGATATTTCTATTAAAATATAACAAAAGAATGTACATATATATGTTAAAATTTGTATATTATAATGATGATGAAGAGAAAGATTCTAAGACAAAAACAGTTATTATGATTAATATATACCCATCAGAAAACCTACTCTGGCCTATGTGAGGAACTAATGAGTATCATCAGACACACAGATTCACATAATTTCACTCTTAGCTTAGGATATTTAGCCTATTAACAGAGAATACTTGTTAGAATGTGTAACTCCTCACAGCAAAACTTACATAGCATACATTTATGCATTGCTTTAATTAATTTTCACTGAAAATTTGCAGCAGCAACACCTTGCCTGATTTAAAGACGAAATTTCTGTTCTCTTGTATAAATGATAAATGTTACTTCAGATGCTTTATTATATTTCTGGCAAAGATACTGCTTAAGCCAGCAAAGAGGATTGTTTCGATGTTTTCAGCCCTATTTGTATCCATGAACTGACAACCTTTGCCTAGACAGAGATTTAATGTTTGAGAGAGTTGTATCCACAAGATACACAAAGAATATGCAAAACAATTTTTGAGTATTTTCATCAAGATAAAGGACAATTTAAACTCTGCCAAAGTAGTAAGTTGCATTATAATTAATTTACTCCAAGTTATACTTCTCTTTCTCTTCCCTGCTCCCTGTATGTGCTTATGCATGTTTGAGTGCTGTGGCACAACTATTTCAAACAATATGAGTGCAAAAAATGGAAAATCAAAATCCACTTCTCTAATATCTTAGACCCACCTTCTCACTGATAATTCAATAAATGAACACTTCTTTTCCTTATAATGGACTTTAAGCAATGTCTCTCCCTCTTTTTTTTTCTTTTGAGACAGGGTCTCACTGTGTCACCAAGACTGGAGTGCAGTGGCGAGATCTCGTCTCTCTCGTCTCACTCGTCTCCCTGCAGCCTGGAATCCCTGGACTCAGCGATTCTCCCACCTCAGCATCCCAAGCACCTCGGATAACAGGGGTGCGCCACCACAACAGGGCAATTTTTTTTTGTATTTTTAGTAGAGACAGGATTTCACTGTATTGTCCAGGCTGGTCTTGAACTGCTGGACTTAAGCAATCCACTGCCTTGGCCTACCACAGTGCTGAAATTACAGATGAGAGCCACCACACCTAGCCAGCAATGTCTCTTAATGCCCTGTTGGAAAGACAAAATTTGCCTCAAAGTACAATTTCTCAGAAACATACACTGCTTCATTGCCAACCACTGTAAGTGACATTATTAATTTCAGCTCTTTTATTGTGACCTAAATGACCTTAAATATCATATGTGATGATGTTTCTACTAACTCATTAAATTTAAGTAATATATGGTTTGTTTCCAGACTGAAAAATGGAAGACATTTATCTGTTTATTGTTCTCTTCTACTCTACTTTACAACATTATCTCCCAGTCTCCATATACATATATTTTTTTTAAATGTTAAATCATTTAAAATTATAGCACTTCCTTTGTCTTCCAAGTTGCTTGGACTAGTGGTTAATGCCATAATTAAAAGGCAATAACCATTATTTGTAATATGTTATCTATTTATTGTTCAAGGCACAATAAATGTGAGTAGGTCTGGATGTAAGAAAATGTACTTTGCATCAATAAATCTGTATCACTTGATGGATAATACCAGCCAAAAAAAGTCCTACATAGAGAACAAGGATATGCTGTCACTGAGACGGAAAAAAGACATACTTCAGTTAATTCGAAATTCATTTTGAGGCCAAGCATGACGGCTCACTCCTGTAATCCCAGCACTTTGAGAAGCCAAGGCAGGTGTATTACTTGAGGTCAGGAGTTGGAGAGGAGCCTGGCCAACATGGTGAAACTCCGTCTCTATTTTAAAAAAAGTGAATATCATCCAGGTGTTGTGGCAGATACCTGTAATTGCAGCTACTTGTGAGGTTGAGGCAGGAGAATTGCTTGAACCCGGGAGGCAGAAGTTGTAGTAAGCTGAGCTCCCAGGCCTGCATTCTGGCCTGGGTGACAGAACCAGATTCTGTCTTAAAAAAAAGTATCACTTCAACTGTAGATTATTTGTAGATGCTCATTCTCAGGTTAAGGCTCTCCTCTTATATTTTTACTTCATTATTCCTTTCATCACGAATGGATGCTGAATTTTCTCTAACACTTTTTCTGCATTTATTTGGAGGTCCATATGACTTTACATTTTTGGTCTGCTGATATGATGAATTATATTTTTTTGAGTGATAAACCACATTGCATTCCTGGAATTAAACAAACTTATTCATGGTGTATTATCTTTCTATCTGATATATTACCTATTTTTTTGATAATACTTTATCTTTCTGATATATTACTTAATTTTATTTGATAATATTTTGACAAGGATTTTTCTGTCTATATTTCTTGAGGATATTGATGAGTAATTCTCTATATTTGCAATGCTCGTCTTTAGGGAAACATTGACTTCACATGTTGAGTAGAGAAGTGTTACTTTAATCACTTTATGTAAAATTAGTATTATTTCTTCCTTAAACATTTGGTAGAATTCACCAATGAAGCTATTTAGCCTGGAGTGTTTTATTGTTGTGGAAATTGTATTTAACTTTAACTTGAAATAAGTTTATGTTAATATAAAAATTAGAAAGATAATACATAGATTTTTATATACCTGTGATTGGTTGACTTATATGTAAAGTTAACTTACTACATAAATGTGCTGTAATTTTGATAACCAAAAAATTAACTTTGGTGTCTTACTAACTATACTATAAACTGTATTTGAACTCTACCAGGTTTTCCCCTAATACGTTTTATCTTTCTGAAATTCACTCGTGGCAGAAGGCAAAGGGGGAGCTGGGACATCACATGGTAAAAGCAGGAGCAAGAGAAAGGGGTAGGGAGGTGCTGTGCACTTCGAATAACCGGAACTCTCACAAAACTCTCTATCATGAAGACAGCACCAAGCCATGAGGGATCCATCCCCATGATCCAAACATTTTCACCAGGCCCCACCTCCGGCACTGGGGATTACAATTCAGCATGAGATTTATTTGGGGACAAATATTCAAACTATATCACTATGTAATTTTTCACCACTAATTTTGGCATTCTTCAGTGAATGTTGCCTGCAGTAACTATTACTCTGATATTCCAGTGGTCTTTTATTTGCTCATTCCTTTTCTCTTTCTTTCCTTCTCTTTCTTTCTTTTCTTTCTTTTTCTTTCTTTCTTTCTTTCTTTCTTTCTTTCTTTCTTTCTTTCTTTCTTTCTTTCTTTCTTTCTCTTTCTTTCTTTCTTTTCTTTCTTTCTTTCATCTTTTTTCTTTCTATTGGGTACATGGTAAATATATATAGATAGATAGTACATGCAATACGTCAATATAGGCAAACAATGTGTAATTACTAGATCAGGGTAAATGAATGAGTTAACTAACCCCTTGGGCATTGATCATTTCTTTGTGTTATAAACATCCTAATTATACTTTTAGTTATTAAAAATGTACAACTAAATTATTGCTGACTATTGTCACCCTTTTGTGCTATCAAATACTAAATGTTATTCATTTTTTCTAACTAGATTTTTGTATGCATTAATCATCTCTACTTTCCCTTTACCCAACTATCTTTCCCAGCTGCTAATAGTCATCATTTTATTCTCTATCTCCATGCATTTAATTTATAAAATTGTTAGCTCCCACAAATGTGTGAGAACATGCAAAGCTTGTCTTTCTGTGCCTGGCTTATTTCACTTAACATATTGTCCTCCAGTTCCATTCATGTTGTTACAAATGGCAGGATTTCATTCTTTTTTATGGTTAGTGTTCCATTGTATACATGTACCACATTTTCTTTATGTATTCATCTATTGATGAACACTGGTTGGTTCAAAATCTTGACTATTGTGAATAGTGCTGTAAAAAATATGGGAGTGCAGATATCTCTTTGATAACACTGATTTTCTTTCTTTTGTGTATATTCCTAGACGTGGGATTATTGGATTATATGGTAGATCTATTTTTAGTTTTTTGAGGGATCCCCATGCTGTTCTTTATAGTGGTTGTATTAATTTACATTCCCACCAACAAGGGTTCACATTTTCCACATTCTCGCCATCATGTTTTATTGCCTGTATTTTGGATATAAGCTGTTTTAACTGGGGTAAGATGATATCTCACTGTAATTTTGGTTTGCTTTTCTCTGATGATCAATAATATTAAACATTTTTAAATATACCTTTTGCCATTGTATATCTTCTTTTGAGAATTGTCTATTTTTTAAATTGTATTATTAGATTATTTCCTGAGTTTCTTGTATATTCTGGTTATCAATCCCACATCAAACAGAGAGTTTGCAAGTAGCTTCTCATGCACTGTGGGTTATTTCCTCACTTTATTAATTGTTTCCTTTGCTGGACAAAGGTTTTCTAACTGATGTGATCCCATTTGTTCCTTTTTGCTTTGCTTGCCTTTGCTTGTGGAGTATTACTGAAGAAATCATTGCCCAGACCAATGTCTTGAAGAGTTTCCCTAATGTTCTCTTATAGTAATTTTATAGTTTGAAGGTTTAGATTTAAGTTGTTAATCCATTTTGATTTCATTTTCGTATATGGTGAAAGATAGGGGCCTAGTTGTGTTCTTCAGCATATAAACATCCAGTTTTCCCAGTACTATTTAACCACATTTTTAAATTGATATTATTCTATAAGGGTGAAGAATTCCTTCTCTCCCATGCAATTACTTATGCAATCATTTATTTATATGCTCACAGACTTATGGATATTTATTTGGGTTGTAATTCAAGATTATTAATTTTCATTTTTATCTAAAATGGATACCATTTTGACCATTAGCAGTTCTTTGATATTGGCTCCTATGCCCTGTTAAGAGCTTTTCTTTATTCAAATAACAAAAGAAGACACTTCTTTATTTCTTGAAACTAAAAGAAAATATATTTTGTATATTCCCTGACCGTGTCTGGGATCAATCATTTCTCCAAGGACCCTTGGTTACCTTTAATGAAGAATGATATGAAGAAATTAATATCTGCATTTGTTAGGTATTCTCTTTTCATCTAAGGTGTTACTTCTTCTTGTATTTCCCAACAGATAGTGCTATGAAATGTAAATACGTAGACTCACCTATTGATATGTATCTGTGTGCATGCATATATATGTATATGTATGTCTACACATATATACACACCCATATATACACATATACACATACATATGCATGCACACAGATAAATATAAATAGATTACAGTCTATATTCTCTCGATATAAATATAAACAGGTACATATATTGATTTTATACATATGTGTGAATGTGTTTAAACGTTAGCTTATAGGTATATCTCTTACTCCAACACAGAATACAGTGTTCACCTTGGGAAATTTTTAATGACAAGTAGAATTGATGTATTAGCTATCATCTTTTAAAGATTTTCTATGTTTCTTGATTGAGCTTTGGTAATTGAAATTTGGTATTTCAAGGAATTTTCCCATTAATTGAAAGCCATCAAGTTTAATACATGCTTTTGTCCATAATATTCCTTTTATCCGCATTTAATACTGAAAGAGTCTGAAATTATATCCTCTCATTTTGAATATTGGAAATTTGTGTCTCCTTTCTTCCTTTGATCAGCATGGCTGGAAGTTTAACACTTATTGCTGTTTTAAAAAACATTTTTGGTTTATTATTATCTCTTTTATTTATTTGTTTTCTGTTTAATTGCTGTCTGCCTTGGGTTTAATTCATTTATTTTTAAACGATTAGTTGGAAGCATATATTGATTAGAGGCTTTTTTTTCTGCTATTAATATTTTGTGCAATAAACTGTTCTCTAAACACTGAAACATCATCCTAGCTGCATCCCACACATTCAAATGTATAATGTTTTATATTCATTCACTTCAAAATGTTTTATTATTTCTTTTACGATATCCTCTATTATTCATGGCTTACATAAAGTGTGTTGTTTCACTTCCACAATTTTCAATATTTTACAATTATGTTGTCATAGTAAGTTCTTGTTCAGTTTTGTTTTTATTGTAATTATTTTAAATATATTGGGTTTTTATTTCTGCTTCATAATATTTTCTGTTTTGGTAAATGACTCATGTGAGCATAAAAGGAATGTGTTTTCTATATTTTCACATGTGATGTTTTATATAAAGTTTTAGCTTTTTTATATCTTTTATACATTTCTAATTTCTATGAATTAGTGAACGGGAAATCTTGAAATATTTAAATGTATATTGAATTATTCTACCCTTTCTAGTTATATAAATTTCACTTCATGTATTTTAAAGTTTTGTCTGTAGCTGCATATAGATTTAATATTATAAAATGTTCATCATTAATTGATTCCTTTATTATTTATGGTGGGCAGAATAATGGGCCTTTCTAAAATGTCCTCATCCTAGTTCTTGGAATCCATGAACATATTATATTTTAAAAGGCACTTTAGAGATATAAGGTAAACATATTGAGATGGAAAGACTATCCTGAGTTATTTGGTGGGACCATTGTAATCACACATGGTATAGGGAAGGTAGAAACAGAAGGGTCAGAGAGGAAACTTAAATGACAGAAGTAGGCCGGGCGCGGTGGCTCAAGCCTGTAATCCCAGCACTTTGGGAGGCCGAGGCGGGTGGATCACGAGGTCAAGAGATCGAGACCATGCTGGTCAACATGGTGAAAACCCGTCTCTACTAAAGATACAAAAAATTAGCTGGGCATGGTGGCACGTGCCTGTAATCCCAGCTACTCAGGAGGCTGAGGCAGGAGGATTGCCTGAACCCAGGAGGCGGAGGTTGCGGTGAGCCGAGATCGCGCCATTGCACTCCAGCCTGGGTAACAAGAGCGAAACTCCGTCTCAAATAAAAAAAAAAAAAAAAAAGAAGTAGAGTTAGAGTGATGCCATTCCTGGCTTTGAAGATGAAAAAAAGTCTTGATCCAAGGGAGATCCACAGCTCCTAGAAGCTGGAAATGGGAAGGAGTGGGTCCTTTCCTAGAGGCTCCAGAAGAAAAGAAGCTCTGTTGATAACCTTGATTTTTTTCCCAGTGAGACTTCTAATCAGAAGCCTCAGCCAGCACTCGATTCAGCAATGTAAGAGTTGTATTGTTAAAGCCAATAAGTGATGAAAATGTGCATAATTGTTAGAATGTCCATAATACTATAAAAGTAAATATGGTAAAAGGAAATATCAGACCAAAGTTATAGGTCTTAATTTTGAGAATGGTGGCTTATCTATTTTATGGGTATTAAAAATCATATCAATTTTTTTCAGTTATATCAGTTTCTGAATTTATTTTTGTTAACTTCTTACTTCTGTTTAAAATATACTCATTTACTTTAGTTCCAATGTGTTGTTCTCTTAATACTTTATATGAAAACTTAGATGATTTATTTTATAATTTTTAAAATATTGTATTTAATGTTATAGACTCCCTTGGATGGGAGTTAAGCTAAATCTTACAGATTTTGATAAATAATAATCTTTTTATCATTTTTTTAAAATAATTTTAATGTATCACTGGCTTAATAGTTATTTAGAAATATACATTTTAAATATCAAGTCTGAATGTCTATGTGTTTGTATGTATGCCATTTTTTATGGCATACATAGTTCTGAAAATATTGATGTGGTCAGTGATTATGACACACAAAATCTTTGTTCCTGGAAGGTGTAGAGTTTTTCTTAAAAGTGTACTCTAAGCCGACTTGTTAAATCTGTTTTTCAAATCCTCTTTATCTTATTACTTAAAAAAACATTTATTATGTCCTCTGATGTATATATGCTAAATTCATCTGTCATATTATTTTATATTTATTCAAATTTGGTTTTGTATACCTTGAGCTTGTATTAAGTAAATAAAAATTCATAGCTTCTATATCCTATAGGTGAACTGTAAATTTTATCTATAAGATATATGATTCTCTTTTTGTATCAGTCGAATTGACATATTTTACTTGACATTCATATCAATACAATGTTTTCTTGTTTTAAACTTTCTAGGCATTAAAAAAATCTCCAAGGAGTTTTATTTAAACTCCTACTTTATTTTTTGCTAATTACTAACATGTTGACTTTACTATATGACATCTGGAACCCAGCAAATTGGTAAACCATCTCCATTTAGTATATATATGTTCCTCAGCAAGACAATGAGCCTTTTTGTATGCTTACATCTCTTCATGTTAATATCACATATTATCCTATAACATAATTTATACTTCTGATTTCTATTTATCTTGAAGTTAAAACTAAATTTATAACATAAAAATTTTAAAGTACTATTGACCTGTGGGTTTTTTTTGTGTGTGTGTGTGTGTGTGTGTGTGTGTCCTCCCCTTTGAAAAGCGAGGCAACTTATCAACATATAACCTCTCTGTCTCCCTCTCTCTCTCTCTCTCTCTCTCTCTCTCTCTCTCTATATATATATATATATATATATATATACACTCTCTGTCTCTCTCTGTATATACACATACACATATATATGTCTGTATGTATATATATACACACACATATATACACATACACACACACACACACACACATATATATGTCTTATATATATATATGTCATATATATATATATATATATAGAGAGAGAGAGAGAGAGAGAGTCTTTGTCACCCAGGCTGGAGTGCAATGGTGCCATCACAGTTCACTGAAGCCTCAAATTTCTAGATCCAACTGATCCTCTTGCTTTAGCCTCCTTAGTAGCTGAGACTAGACATGCACATCATGATACCTGGCAAATTTTTTTTAAAAATTTGTGGAACCGGGTCTACCAATGTCGCCCAGGCAGGTCTGGAACTCCTGGCCTTAAGCAATCCTCTTGCCTCTTGAAGCTTTATATTTTAAGCATAAATACGCATTGTGAGAAGTATTCAAATATTTATACAAACTCTAAAGATAGTAGTGTAATGTAGTGTAGAGAAGGAGTTACCATATACATTTTCCTATACTGAGTGTTTCATTTTTTGTCTCCTTGCATTGTTACAGATTCATTTTTTCATGTAAAAGTCTGTCTTTTCTGTAATGCTTTGGGATTTAGACTTAAAGGTAATTTGGAAAGTAGCTTGATTCCCTGATAAGCAGTCATCGAGTCTATACTTTAAACAGTTTATGGGTACTTCCTGTGTACTGCCTTACGTGGTACTGAGGGAATGTGTTCTCTTTCCAGGTCCACAAGGGGGCGTAGTTTTATGGGCAAGAACTTCCAGCACCAGTTTAACAGTCTCTGTTTTAATTTTCATCTGCTGGAAAGGGTCAAAAAGTTAATCGCTCTAGTGGAAGTTTAAAGGGACTGTTTTCATTGTCTGGGGGAGCTTGAAGGAGGGAATTCCTCCCAGGTTAAAAGTCCTTGTCCCCACACCCAGCCAATTTCCCCTCTGGGGTCCCACTTCCACATTCTCTCTCGTGGAAGCTTTCTCTCTTCCTCTCCTTTTTCTCTTTCTCTACCTAAATAAATCACTTTCTGCAAACATTTTTGGCATCCGGTATTTGTTTTGATGAATGTATCTGCTGGGGTCCCCTCTCTCATTCTTGAGAGAGCAGGAGACCAAGAACCTTGGAGAAACGTCCTCTCAGGGGAGCTGAGGGCTCCCCTGAACCCCGACAGGATGGCACCTGTTAATCTGCCATCTCTCTCTCTCTCTCTCTCTCTCTTTTTTTTTTTTTTTAAGCAGGGTTTCACTCTATGACCCAGGCTGGAGTGCAGTGGCACGACCACTGATCACTGCAACCTCTGCCTCCTTGGCTCAGGCAATCCTCCCACTTCAGCCTCCTGACTGGCTGGGCCTACAAGCCTACACCACCGCACAGCTCATTTTTGTATTTTTTAGTAGAGTTGGGGGGTCTTACCAAGTTGCCTAAGCTGGTCTCTAACCCGTGAGCCCAAGTAATCCTCCCACCTCTACCTCCTAAAGTGCTCGAATTACAAGCATCAGACACTATGTCCCTACACTCTGCCATGTTAATTCCATCTAAAACCTTCCCATTCACAGTCTTTTACTCATCACCTCCAATTATAACTCCATGAGGTAAACATGTATGAGTTTGTTATGAGATTTAAAGTCATGCTTCTATAAATATGCCATCAAAAACATTTATATTGGGTTTTTAAAAGAAAATAATTAGTATATGTAGTAATATTGATCTAAAACATGTTTTTGTTTTTCCTGAAAATATTTTGAAATTCTTCCAAGTCAATTTTCTCTCACTGAGAGTCTATCACATTCTTTTAATGTTTTTTATAGTTACTTAGTATGCAATAACACTTTAAACTTCCCCCTCCAGGATTTTACATTAGTTTCCATTTTATAGTGATTACAATAGTATTTTAATTAATGAATAAATTATAATAGTATTTTAATTAATACATAATTTTTTTATTTCTCTAAGATAGTCTTTAAAGTGTAATTAGAAGCTTAAAGGTAAATGTTTCTTGTCAGATTATTTTCCAAACACGTGATAGCAATTTATATCCCCCAAGAGAATAATAAAATTCCTCCTTTTTAAAACTCTTCGAAGCAGTGGATGTAGGCTTCTGTTAAAGTTCAATGTCCTAGACAGTGTTACTAAACCGACATAGTTGGTCATGCTATTTAAAGCTCATAAATCATTTTTCAATTAGATTTCCTTCACCAATCACCTCTGAAAGCAGTATATCAAAATCACCCATTATTTTCTGGTTTTATAAGCTTATCTTTATAATTAGAGAATTTTGTTTTATGTATTTCACTGCTATTATCTTGACTTCATTAAGATTATTGATTGATCTATCTTCCTCAGGGTTTGGAAATTTGATTAATAAAAATGCTCTTGGTATTTTCTATAAAGGCTACTCTCTTTTCACTCCGCTTTATTGGATAATTATTTTGCCGGTGTCACAAACGTATTTGCATTTATCTGAGGTATATTTGAATACCTCATGCCTTTTCCACTTTGCTTTACCTTTATGTTTATGTGCTCTTGTTGTAAAATGTATAACTGAAATTTTTAACCCACTTATGGGAGTTTGTCATTTAACAGGCATGTCCAATCCAACTTTTATTAGAGCTTTATTCCTTTCCTCTTATGTTATTATGATTGATTAAGTTCCTCTGTTATCTCAGCTCCATTGTGTATGCTAGGGAAGCAGTCAATACCCTAAGCTAAATTACCATTAAATGTGACATTTGCGATAACAATGTTAAACTACTTTACCCAGCTCCTTCTGAGCAATAATCAGAACTAACTATATAGCATAGACATTCTCCAGTTACTTCCTGAAGATCAAACTTCCTATATTTTTTAATATTTGTTCGCTTTATTGCTATTTATCCATAGATTATATACTAACCATGTCTTCCTGTTCACACCTGTTTCTATCAGAATCCATTGTATGATCCAAAAACTAACAGCAGGACCTCATTTTTTTGACCTTTTCACCCTTTGTTCAGACATTCCCACTGTCATGCCTTAGGCTGCAGTTCTCCTTCAGAAGACTTCAGGGTTGTGTCAGATAAGACAAAATATACTTCAGACAGGTCTAAGGCCAAGGAAATTGTGGGACCTGTCACAAACAAAAGATAATAGTAAAATAATTAAAATTCAAGTTTCTTGTAGATTTCCTTCACCAAAACAAATCAAAGCAACTCTAGGTTGGGCTCATTCATCTTATTACCAGTTTGTATGTATTGACTTAGACTGATTACTTTTGAAAACACCTATTTCTAATATCTTTGCCTTAATTAAAAAATATTAAATTGACAAAGACTGTATATATTCAAAGTGTACAATGCGATTATTTGACATACACATTGTGTAACATTTATCACAATCAATTTAGTTAATATATTAGATCCATCATCATCCACGCTGCACATAAAATTCCCAGAATTAAAACCACCATTTCAAAATTGTAACTGAGACAGTGAAAGAGATCTGACTTAACCAGCTCCATCTTGCTACTAACCTCCAAGCTGGCCTTGTTCATTCCTGGGTGTAGGCCAAACTAACTTTGGAGGAACTTAGTTTATAGTTTAAAACAGAGACAATAACAGCCCTTTCCCCAAACAAACCTCCTTCTTGCCTGGGGACTAGACTGCCTTTGTAGACTAAGAAATTAGCCACAGATTTGAAATTATGGTTTAGGAATCATGCAGCTGGAGGCTACAAAGTTCTGATCCTTCCTAATCTGCTCCTAAGATCAATGCTTGAGATATTTTGCAGGCACTACACTTCATGGATCAACTGCCACCATCTGGATCAATAAACTGGTTCATCCGATCTTGTGGCCCCCACCCAGGAACTGACTCAGCACAAGAAGACAGTTTCCACTCCCTACGATTTTATCTCTGACCTGACAATCAGCACTCCCAGCACACTGGCTTCGCCCACCCACTGAGTTTTCCTTAAAGACTCTGATCCTGGAATGCTCTGGGAGTCTGATACGAGTAATAATAAAACTCCAGTCTCTGGCACAGCTCGCTCTGTGTGACTTACTCTTTCTCTATTGCAATTCCCTTGTCTTGATGAATCAGCTCTGTTTAGGCATCAGGCAAGGTGAACCCACTGGGCAGTTACAGAACTTTGTAATCTTCTTAATGAAAGTTTGCACTCTTCGGTCCACATCTTTCTATTTTCCTCACCCGGCCTCTGGCATTCACTGTTCTACTCTGTTTCTTTGTGTTTGACGTTTTTAGATTGCATGTACAAATGCCATCAGGCAGCCTTGTCTTTCTGTGTTTGGCTTATTTCACTTAGCATCAGGTCCTCCAGGTTCATTTGTGTTGCCGCAAATGACAGGATTTTCTTCTTTTTTTGTGGCTGTTATGAACCAAACTGGGGTCTGTTTTACCAGGGCAGCAAAACAAAACACTGACATTGAGATGGCAGGGAGAGAAAGTGAGGCACTCATTGCAGGGCACCAAGCAAGATGAATCAGGCAGCTAATGCTTAAAATCCACACTGCCTGATGGCTTACACGTAAGGGTTTTCAACGGCAGAAAGACAGATGTTACAGGTGACGTCAGTAAATCTATACAGGAAGGCTATACATTGGTTTGACCTAAAACGGTGGGACATCCCAAATGGCAGGGGTGGGGAATAGAGGTCACACATGGATTCAAATACTTTTAAATTTGTGATTGGTTAAGGAAAGAAGACTTGTCTAAAAACTTGGGATTAATGTTAGCTCTGGCTCACTCTTCCAGGTCTCTCAGGAGAAAATTTAGAACAAAAAGCAGCAGTCAGAGCTTAATTCTTAGTTTTCCATTATGTAAAGTCTATGTGCCAGTGGATTCATTTGGTAGGCATCCAGGTTTCCAAAAGCCAACTTGGGGATATATGTTAAGAAGTTATCATTAGTTACCATAGGGAACCAAACATTCTCGTGAACTTTAATTTCCTTAGCTGTTGTTTAAAATACTATTACTTTCTTGCTAGCCAATTGATCATTTATTTCTCAAGGCTAGCTAGGTGCCTGAAATTTCTTTCAAAGGAACTCAACATTTTCCTTTATTTTCATGCTTAAGCTTGTAGGGGGAGCCACAAACTCATTCGTGAGGCCTTTCAAACAATTCTAACTAAAGCAAACTCTGTCTTCTACTCTAGGAGCTGTCTAATATATAATAATGTTTTAGTTTTCTCCATGGCAATTTAAACACTGAAATTATTTGCAAAAATATTATCTGTATTACCCTCTTAGAATATACTCTATCATGGCAGGGAATTGTCCTCTAAGTGTCCCCAGAACCTTGAATGAATTAATATAAAAATCAAATGTATCCTTTTTTCTTGGCATCACAGCATGTTATCCGGAAATATTTACCTCTTTCTCCAAAAGAGATTCCTGGTTCTCTGAGGCTGCAATATACTTTTAAGCTGCCACAGCCCTTCTGCAGACAGGAAAAGTAGTTTATAAATGCTGACATTAACTGAGCACAGAGTGTAAAAACTCATCTCTAATAGTTAAGCCACTGATTTATCAATCTATAAACACTCTCCTTCTGAGATTACTGTTTCATACTAATGTTCTTTTTAGTACTTAAGCTTTTTAAAGTTTTCTTAATATTTAAGCTTCTTTAATTGGTCTTTTTCTTAATAGCAGCCCAAAGCATTATAACAAATATAAACCTATATCTCTGCTCCCCTTGACAGCAAATAAATTTAGGCATATTGCATTTCTGTATTATCAGTACTTTCAGTTTACTTATTTCTCACTTTTAATTCACTTTTTAACATGATATAATATGATTTTCATTTTTCTACTCCAAAAATCTACAATCTACTTAGTAAGTAATCATCAATGACCCCCCACATGGTACCAATTCTAGTGAAAAATATTGCATAATAATTTACATTGTAAATTTAAGAAGGGTTTTTTTTTCTTTTAAGACCGAGTTTCTCTCTTGTTGCCCAGGCTGGAGTGCAATGGTGTGCAATGGCTGGAGTGCAATCTCGACTCATTGCAACCTCCACCTCCCAGGTTCAAGTGATTCTCCTGCCTGTCTCCTAAGTAGCTGGGATTAAAGGCATCTGCCACCACACCTGGCTAATTTGTTGTAGTTTTAGTAGAGGAAGGGTTTCATTATATTGGCCAGGCTGGTCTTGAACTCCTGACCTCAGGTGACCCAAAAGTCACCTGGGATTGCAGGTATGAGCCACGATACCCAGTCAGAAGTTTTAATCCCAGAAAACTTATTTGTGTTCTTGGCTTCTTAGAAATTCAGTGAGCATTCAGCCTTTATCTCCTGTTCTGGATGCTTCTTTTCTATATGTTTCAAAATTTATAGACATTCAGGCATTCCTCATGGCTTCCTTTTGCACTTTTTAAATTCTAATGTACTTTTTTCACTTCTTCCTATGATTATATAATCTTATATGCTTGGCTCTAAATACATATCTGAAATTCTTACTTGAATATCTATCTGCTTGGCAGGTTAATTTGGACATTTAATAGAATTGTATACTTAATAATTCTAACACAACCTTTGGCTTCAACCTCCCATATCAAATCTGGTCTTGTGCCTGAGTTTCCAGCAAATGGGATTTCTATTTATGGGGTAATTAGATATAAAGAAAACTGAGGATCATCCCAGACACATCCTTTATATAAATTCCCCATTTTAAGTCCAACGGCAAACTTTGCAGTGTTACACCATTACTACCGTTGTCCTCTCTACTTTACTGCATCTCACTGTGGAAACCTTAGTTAAACCCACCATGCATACGTAATCTCTTCTATGGGAAGTCAATGCCATGATGACTGTGGATAAAGCTGATTAGACCGAAGTTGAATTGTAATTGAAGAACAAACTGTATACTAAAAAACATATGGTGTAACTGAAAACAAAGCTTCAGCTGGGAGAATTACATTTTGGGGCTCATAAATGTAAACTGGGAAACATGAATTAAATGATGTTTTACAGTAGGAGCTGAACAGAATATAATGAATAGGATAAATAAAAATACCTAAAACCTACAAATGCTGAAGTTAATCCCATGAGAAACCAAGGTAAGATATATTTATAAGGAAACAGACGCTATGAATAAACAGACGCTAAGTAGTGAGAAAGATATAGCCATCTCTCAGTATCCACGTGGGATTTGTTCCAGAACTCTTGTGGATACCAAAAACCACAGATGCTCAAGTCCTTTTTATAAAATGGCATAGTATTTTCATACAAACTGCAGAATCTTTCCATTTACTTTAAGTAATCTCTGGATTACTTATAATACCAAATGCAATGTAAATTCTATATACATAGTTGTTATATGGTACTGATTTTACTATTATTTTTATAGTAGTATTTGTCTTTCTCATTTTTACTTTTTTCTAATATTTTTTATTGTGTTTGGTTGAATTCTCAGATGAAGAACCCAGGTATATGAAAGGCTGAATGTATACATAACAGAATAAAAGAAAATATAATGAAAAGTAGAGGAGAAATATAAAAATTCATTGAAGAAAAAAATCTGTGAAAAAGAAACATTGTTTATGAGACGGGAAGAGAGAACATTTCATCCAAGATAACATCAATAAATCAACCTGTTTCAAAACAGGGAACTGATGAGTTAAATTGTTTGTGTATAGGCTAAAGATAATAATTATTGCCTCACTTGTTTTTTCAATGCAATTCTGGTTACATTGTTGAAGTAGTATTCTAAACAGATCAATAATTGTCACCATTCTCTTCTCAAATGCTAGTTCAACTTGCTACACTCTTTCCACATTACCACTTAGAATGTGCTATTACTTAATTATTTAATTAGATACACTGGAGGTGGCATTAATTTGCTGGATATTTCAAATTAATAGCATATAATTATATAGCTGCATTTAAAATTAAGTAATATGCATATAAATTAGTTTTATCATTTTAGAATTGCTTAGTATCTTTAACATCAAACTTTCATTAAAATAATTCATGTTTAAAACTCAACAAATATTGAAAATCTCTGTGTGTGTGTTTGTGTGTCTGTTTGCTAATATTCAAGCTCATGTGCTTTAAAATCAGATTAAATATACTCAGATTAGGTACATGGGAGTTGGGAATACTTGAATCAAAACTTTGAAAAGTTGATAGTTTTAAATCTCAAGGTTCATGTTTTTAAAATATTTTCTTCTGGTTATACTTGTAACAGAATAAGGTGATAGCTTTTAAAGACATTGCAATAATATTGGTATTTTTTTATGTGCCTTACTGAGAATTATTTTGTGCATGTGCTATAGTTTGTGTGTCTCCTTCAAAACTCATATTGATGTTTGTTGCCATTGTGACAATATCAAGAGGTAGGATCTTTAAGAAGTGATTAAGCCATGTGGGCTCTACTCTCCTGGGTGGGATTTATGCCCCTACAAAAGGGCCAATTGAACCCTCTCTTGCTTTTCCACTCCTATGTCTTGTGAGAACATTGTTCCTGTCTTCTGAAGGATATGGTGTTTGCAGCATCTGAGAAGCAAAGACTGTTCATAAAAAAGTGTAACAGCACCTTGATCTTGAACTTTCAGTCTCCGTAGCTGTAAGAAATAAGTTTTTCATGTTTATGAATTACCCTGTCTGAAGAATTTTGTGATTTTAGGACAAGGTGGACTATGACAACATGTATTTTCTAAGAATGTGCTACAGAAAACATTTATAATGATTCTATATTATAAATTCCTTCAAGAAATACATATGTACTCTAGAGATTCATTTTTAAAAAATTAGACTTCCAGTTTTTGGTTCAGCATATAAAGAGCTAGGCATTCATTACTCTGTCCTAAATAACGAAAGGCTAAACAAAACAAAAATCAACCACTTTTTAAAAAACCTATCTGAAAATTGAGGTCATAGGGCAAATTACTGACACAAATACTGGAAAGACAAGCAGAAAAAGGGAATAGCAACTTACTGGAGCAAAATTCTGTAAGTAGAAACCTTCATAGAAATCAATACTAGAGTAGGAAAACCTAAACTGTAATTGATAAATTTCTAGAAACTCACTATGGACAAGTCTGAGAGTCAAAATCTCCAGGGGATTCCATTCATGGAGGAGGACACTTTTGTGAGCTTTACTTCCAGGAGCTCTACCATATTCTCACAATGAATATCAGAAAAAAATCTTCTCATGCTTCCTGTGGAAGGAGAAGAAAAGCAGACATTTCAAAATATGCCCAAAGTATCCTATTCTTAACACAGCTGACCCTCAAAGGAAACTATTTTACCAAATTCCAACCTACTGGTTTTTTTACCAAATCCCAACCTACTGGGGTTTTATCAGAACTTGACCAATTTAACAGAAGGGAAATACTCTATGCTAGCCTGCTCTAGTTTGCCATGTGGGAGATGGGAAATACCCAACTCCCATCCCTACTAGACATCCTTTTTTACCTAAGGCTAGGGTTGTAGTGGGTGGAGGATTGAGTAGTGCTTGTAAAGTTAATGGCTCAGGGACACAGGCTGATTAAAAGCCAGAGTCCCAATCATAGGACTATAGAATGCTTCCCTTACCCTAACACGTTACCACCACATTACTAAAGAAACTCTTCAATAGAGTTTCTTTTACCTAATATATCGCTTTCAAACTTTAATGAAAAATTATGAGGCATAATAAAAGGTAAACACACACACACATGCAAATACAAACACACACCCAATATGAAGAGAAAGAGCCAACATTAGAACCAGACACAGATATGACAGGAATGTTGGAATTATCAGTTGGAGAATTTAAATAACTAAGACTAATGTGCAAAAGGCCCTAACAGAAAAAGAGGACAACATGCAAAAACATATGGGTAGTGCAAGCAGAGAGATGGAAATTCTAAGGAAGAATTAAGGAGAAGTAGCAAGAATTAAAAAGAGTGTAACAAATGAAGAATGCCTTTGATGAGTTCATTAGTAGACTAGACAGTACTGAGAGTAAACATAAGAATTTGAACATATGTCAATGGAAACCTCCAAAACAAAGAAGGAAAAAATATTTTTAAAAAATCAGAGTTGAATATCACAAATTGTGGGATTACTATGAAAAATGTAACATATGCATAATGGGAATGGAGAAAAACAAAGAAGAAATGTTTGAAGCAATAATGTCTGAAAAATTCCAAAATTAATGACACCAATTAAAAGAGATTGTCAGATAGACTCAAAAAGAAGATACTATATTGTCTGCAAGAAATTGTTTTTAAATATAAAGACACATACAAAGGTCTAACGTTCAGAATCTACAAGGAACTTAAACAAATTTACAAGAAAAAGACATTAAAAAGTGGGCAAAGGATATAAAAACACACTTCTCAAAAGAAGACATTTATGTGGCCAAAAAACATGAAAAAAAGCTCAACATCACTGATTATTAGAGAAATGCAAATAAAAACCACAATGAGATACCGTCTCATGACAGTCAGAATGGTGATTATTAAAAAGTCAAGAAACAACAGATGCGAGGGAGGCTGTGGAGAAATAGAAACACTTTTACACTATTGATGGGAATGTAAATTTGTTCAACCGTTGTGGAACACAGTGTGATGATTCCTCAAAGATCTAGAACCAGAAACACCATTTGACCCAGAAATCCCATTACTGGGTATATACATAAAGAAATAGAAATCATTCTCTTATAAAGATACATTCACACATATGTTCATTGTAAGGCTGGCTGCCTCGCTGGGAGGTTGGACACACCTACCTCTGCACCAGCACCAGGCTCTGCACTTGGCACCTAGCTCTGCCACATGGCTCCTCTGGAAGGCTCCAGCTGACGCAAGGCTCCTGGCCTGCTCTCCCACCGGAAAACCCGCTAACCAATAGTGGCCTGCCCCATCTCAATCCTGCTCCCCTGGAGTTAATCAGAGCACCCAGCTGTTGCTCATTCCTTCTAGCCATAAAAACCCCACGCCCCAGGAAGCTGACATGACTTCCCTGGCGCCTTTCCCTGGGACCATGGAACTTTGCCTGGGAGCTGAATAAATTGGATTTTCATTTTCTTATACTGGCCTTAGTTTCCTTATTTTAAACTCAGCAATAAACCTTATATTTGGTGCCAAAACCCTGCTGGACTAGCAGCCTCTCACCCCGAGGTAAGACTTTTGTTGCCCTTAACTTTTCCCGCTGCCTGCTCTGTGGATGCCCTGTTTGTAATAGCTGTGTCAGGGACTTCTTCTCGTCTCTTGATGTGGGCCCGGGGCTCTGGCCTCATTCTGAGGACCTGACTGTAGTGGAGATATCCCTACACTCTTGTCTTCTCAGGGCCAGGAATCTGAGGGAGACATCCCCACCTTCCTGAACCCTCTCGCAGTCTCAGGTGTTTGGTGGGACAGCCCAGGAAACTGAGCTGCCCTTCCAATCATCTTCGCAGCAGCGGCTAACGTTTGGGTAATTAGGGGCCCATTTACTAGCCTGGCTCTGCCCAGGACTAACACCAAACGTCCGGCTCTCCATCTCCAACTTGCCTTTTGGTGAGTCAGCTTCCATCTAGGTACTTTTGCTTTTTCCTCCTGTTCCCAAGTGAGTATGTGTGTGACTGAGTTTATGTGTAGTACTATGACTTAATGGCTACTGGGCTTGCGTGGGCCTCCACCCATGGTTCCATGGGGAGGTCATAAGGAATAACGATGATTCACCTCAGGACCACAAGTTCTGAGGTGACCAGGCCTGGGGGTTATACGGGTACACCTTAGCAAGATGCCCCTGAAACATCCCTCCAGGGACATGGCTGGGAAGGCGTCAGACTGGTCTCCCATCTGGGGGGCATGCAACCTTGGTTCGTGCATGTCCACTTTTCGCCCTTAGGCCACTGAACAGCATAAAAATATGGGCAATCAGGGGTTACCCTCCTAGCAGCCCATTTTATCTCTCAGTTAGCACCAGATATTAGGAAGAAACTGAAAAAGGCAGAGTAGGGTCCCTAAACTCCCATAAGAGACCTGGTGAACATGGCATTTAAGGTCATTCATGGTCAAGAGGAAAAGGCTGAGGCCACCCGCATGGCCCATCTACAGCAACAGGTGAGCCTCCAAACCCAAGCTCTTGTAGCAGCTCTAAGGCTGGCAGCTTACCAAGCGTCTGGCGTCAGGGGCTCACTAAGACCCCTCTGAAAGGGTCCTTGAGACCTGCCCAGACTGCTTTGAAGGTCCCGCCTGGGCCCTGCTTCAAATGTGGCCAGGAGGGGCACTGGGCCCAACTGTGCCCCTGTCGGTGTCTGGCACCTGGACCCTGTCCTATCTGCAAATGGACCGGACACTGGAAGGTAGACTGCCAGTTCTGGACTATGGGCTCACCCCCCGCACCTCCATGTGAGGGACAGACCAGTCCAAAGGATGCAGTCCCTTCATTTAAACTCCTCGGCCTCATGGACAATTGACATGGCCCAGACTTGGGGACCACCATCACCCTTGCCGAGCCCAGGGTAATGCTGCAAGTAGTGGGTAAGTACATAGGTGGCTACCTATTCTGTATTGCCTTCCTACTCAAGACCTAGCATACCTTCCCAGGTTTCAGTAATTAATGAATAGTCTTCCTGTTCTAATCAAACCCATCCTTTAGCTTGTGTCCTCAAGGGACACCCCTTTTCCCACTCCTTTTTAATCATACCCTCGTGCCCAGTCCCCACTTTAGGACGAGACATTCTCCAGATAGTGGAGGCCACTCTCCACGTCACTGGCACCCCACACCCAAGCCCATCATCCACCCATCTCCTACTGCCACTCTTAACCGACGTCACGCCCTGTCTTAACTCCTCCCCCAACCCCCTATCCCTCCTGACATAGTTAATCCCCTGGTATGGCATACCTAACCTTAACTAAGGTTATTAGTGCCTCCTTCCTGTTGCTTTGGTTCTGCAGTTAGAAGTGTCCTATCCCTCCTTCCACCCTCCCCTGATCACCGGGACAAATGAGCAGTTTTCCTCCCAATGGTCGTTGGTCTCTCTAGCATCCTCTCTAGTGGCAACCAGGCTGGGTAGCAGCACCCTGGGCTACAGTGTCACTTCAGCTGCCCAAATAGAAGCCTGCTGACAGCGGAAAAGGGAGGTATCTGTCTGTTTCTTCAGGAGCAATGCTGCTATAAACAGGCCTTGTGTCAACACTCTTTATTGCCTCCAAGAGGACCTTCGCAAGGAGCAAAATGCATCAGTTTTGTCTTTCAACTGGTGGACCCCTATTATCATTCCCCATCATTGTTGTTTGCTTTCTATTAATGCTAGCCCCTTTTCCCCTCAGGTTTTTACAGGCCCTCATGGGGGATATTTTCAGGGTGGCCGTAAACTGCTTCACCCCTATGTCTGACTCCCAACCGAGGCACCAGCCAACTGACCCTTCTCCTACATTCTGACCCTATTCAGCAGGAAGTAGCCAGAAAGAAGCGACATCCTATATCATCAAAAGGGTCAGAATGTAAGGCCGGTTGCCTCGCCGGGAAGTTGGACACACCCACCTCTGCACCTGGCACCAGGCTCTGCACTTGGCATCTAGCTCTGCTGCATGGCTCTCCTGGAAGTCTCCAGCTGATGCAAGGCTCCTGGCTGGCTTTCCCACCAGAAAACCCACCCAACAACCCGCTAACCAATAGCAGCCTGCCCCTTCTCAATACTGCTCCCATGGAGTTAATCAGAGCACCCAGCTGTTGCCCATTCCTTCTAGCCATATAAACCCCACGCCCCAGGAAGTTGTTGTGACTTCCCTGGCATCTTTCCCTGGGACCCTGGAACCTCACCTGGAACCTCACCTGGAACCTGAATAAGTTGGATTTTCATTTTCTTATACTGGCCTTAATTTCCTTATTGTAAACTCGGCAATAAATCTTACATTCATTGCAGAACTTTTCACAAAATCAAAGACATGGAGTCAACCCACATGCCCATCAATGATAGACTGGATAAAGAAAATGTGCTACATATACACCATGGAATACCATGCAGTCATAAAAAGGAATGAGATCATGTCTTTTGTAGGAACATAAAAGAAGCTGGAAGCCATTATTCTCCACAAACTAACACAGAAACAGAAAATGAAACACCATATGTTCTCACTTACAAGTGGGAGATGAACAGTGAGAAAACATGAACACACAAACAGTAACAATGTACACAAAGGGACCTGTCAGGAGGGTGGAGGGCGGGATTGGGGGGAGGAAATGCATTAAGATAAATAGCTAATGCATCCAGGGCTTAATATTTAGGTGAGGGGTTGATAGGTGCAGCAAACCACCATGACACGTTTACCTATGTAAGAAACCTGCATGTCCTGCACATGTATCCTTGAACTTAAAATTAAAATAAAATAAAACTTTTAAATACAAAAAAAAAAAATAAAAGAATTGTGGGTTGACTATGAAAAGTGTAACATATGCATAATGGGAATAAAGAAAAACAAGAAACGTTGAAAGTATAATATCTAAAAATTTCCCAAAATTAATGGCACCAATTAAAAGACAGATTATCAGAGTGGCCCAAAAAGAAGATAATGTATTTTCTGCAAGAAATTTTATTTAAATATAAAGACGCACACAGTTTAAAAATTAAATAAATGAAGAAGGAAAACTGAAGAATTTATATTAATTTTAGACAGATTATACTTCAGAATAAGGGAAAGGGGCATATAATAATAAAAGGGTAAATTCTCCTAGAAGACAACCATCATTAATATGCAAGTACCTAACAACAGGCAATAAAAATGCATGAGGTGAAACCTGGTAGAGCTACAAGGATGAATAGTTGAATTCATTATTGGAGACTTCAACACCCTTTTCTAAAATGTAGAAACAGCCATCAGCTAGAAAATCAGTAAAGACTGGACATAATTGAAACCTATAGATTACTTAATTGAATAACAGTGGAATATACATTCTTCTCAAACTTACATGAAACTTTCACCAAGATAGGCCACATTCTATAAAGAAAACCATAATAAATTTAAAAGGAAAAAATCATGCAGTGTATGTTCTCAGATCTCAATAGAATTAAACAAGAAATCAAAAACAGAAAAATAACTGGAACATTCCAAAATACTTACAGAGCACATAACACACTTCCAGATAGTGCATAGGTCAAAACAGAAACTCAGGGGAGACTTAAAAGCATTTTGAAGTAAATAAAAATAAAAATAAAACTTTACAGGTTTTTTTTGTTGTAGCAAAAGCAGTGCTTAGAGAAAAATGTATAGCATTGAATGCATGTATTAAAGAAAAATAAAATCAATAATGTATTATTGCATCATAGGAAACTAGAAAAAGATAACAAATTTAATCCAAAAAAGCAAAATTAAATTGAAAACAGAAAATTGATAGGAAAAATCAAATAGCAAAAAGCTGGGTCTTTGCAAAGATCAACAAAGTCAGTGAGTCTCTTTCTAGGCTAACTGTGAAAAAAAGAGAGAGAAGACAGAAATGACTAATATTAAACACGAAATAAGATACATCATCACAGATCCCATGGATATTGAAAGAATTATAGAACAATATTATGAACAACCAGGTGCCCACAAATTTAAGAATCAAGACAAAATGAACTTAATCTTTGTAAAAACACACAAGAAGAAATAGAAAATTTGAAAAATTCTGTAACTGAACTAAATTTAATCAATAATTAGCAATTTTCCAGAGAGTTTCACTAGTAAATTATAATAGACACTTGAGACAAAAATTATGCTAAGTCTTTACAATTTATTTCAAAAGACAGAAGCCAAATGAATGGTTAACAATTCTGACGCCAGCATTACCCCAGTACTACAGCCAGACAAAGGCATTATAGGAAAACTCCAGATCATCTCTCATGAATATAGATGCAAAGTTCTCCAAACAATTAGAAGGTCAAATTCAACAATGTATAAAAAGAATTATACACCATGATAAAGTCAAATTTATTTCAGGAATACAAAGTTGTTGAACATTTAAAAATCAATGAATGTAATCTATTTCAGGAACACACCAAATAAAAGGAAAAACTTGTAGTTCTTATCTATAGATGCAGAAAATGTCTGACAGATTTCAACATTCGTTAATAATAAGAACACTCAGCAAACTAGAAATAGATATAGACTAATACAATGTTCTTCAATTTGTATTTGTCAATTCTCATATTGCTTTAAAGAGCTACCCAAGACCGGGCAATTTATAAAGGAAAGAGTTTTAATTGACTTATAGTTCTGCAGGCTGTACAGGAAGCATGACTGGGGATGCCTCAAGAAACTTACAATCATAGCAGAAAGTGAAGTGAAAGGAGGCACATCGTACATGGCTGGAGAAGGAGGAAGCTGGCAAAGGGGGAAGTGCTACACACTTTTAAACAACCAATATTATGAGAACTCACCCGCTATCATGGTAGCAGCAAGTGGAAAATCTGCTCCCGTGATCCAGTCACCTCCCCAACATTGTTTTCTCTCCTGCAACATTGGGGATTATCATTTGACATGGGATTTGGGTGGAGAAGCACCATATCAAACATCTACAACAAACCTACAACTAACATTATACTTAGTCGTGAGAAACTCCTAGCTTTCCTGCTAAGATCAGGAAATAATCAAGGATATCCTTTCTGACCACTTATTTTCAATATCTTATTGGAACTATTAGCTAATATAATCTATGGAAATACGATACCAAACATTTACAAAAACCTACCATTTGCATGTCTGATAAAGGACTGTTGTCTTAAATATAAAAAGTACTATCAATAAGAAAATCAACAACCCAATTTAAAAACTGGCAAAAAAGCTGGATACCTCACCAAAGAAGATATGCAGATGGCAAATAAGCAAGAGAAACATTTCTCCATATTATATGTTATTTAATAATTGTACTTGCAATTATTAAATATATAAAACAAGGAGATACTACTATGCTTGTTTATTAGAATGGCAAAAATTCAAAACACTGACAACTTCAAATGCTGGCAAAGATGGGGAGTAATAGAAACTCCCAATCATTACTGGTTGGAATGAAAAATATTACAATCACTTTTGAGAACACTTGAGAGTTTCTTATAAAACAAAACATATTCTTACTGAATATCCAGGAATCACACTCCTTGATATTTACCCAAATGAGTAGAACATTTATGTTTACACAAAAACTTGCAAACAGATGTTTATAAAACTTTATTTATAATTGGCAAAACTTAAGAAGCAACCTAGATGTTCAGTTGGTACATGTTTAATAAACTGTAGTTCATCCAAACAATGGAGTATTATTCAGTTCTAAAAAGAAATCAGCTATCAAGTCATGAAAAGATGTGGAGGAAAATTAATGCATATTACTAAGTGAAAGAAGCCAATTTGAAAAAAAAAGACATCTGCAAGGAGTTAGAAGAAAGTGAGGGATAGACAGTGCAGAAAGGAATTTTAGCACTGTGGAAATATTCTGTTTTATGCTATAATGGTGGTTACCTGTCATTAAGCATTTGTCATAACCCATAGAATACACAAAACCAGGAGTGTACCATAATATAAACTATGTACTGCAGGTGATGATTTGTTTGTGCATTTTTTTTTGTAATATACATATAACAGACACTTGTAACTAACAAATATATGTTACAATTGTAACAAGTGCATCACTCTGGCATAAATGTTGATAGTGAGAAAGGCTGGAGGGGAAGGAAGAATAGAAATTTGAGAATTGTCTGTACTTTCTGCTTCATACTGCTGTGGACTTATAATTGCTCTAAAAAGTAAAGTCTATTTTTAAAAATATTTTCTGTGTTACTTCCTCAGAATTTACTTAGAAATGAATATAATAGAATAGAGTATTGTTAAGTATATGTGATAAAGAAATTTTGAGATGATCAAAGTAATCTCACTTCTTTAAAAAGACTGTTCTTTCATTAGAATTTGTGCCTATAAATAGCCTTAGTTTTCTTCAGAAAAGCAAAAATATTATTTTTAGGTGTTACAGATTTTTTATATGGGTTGGTTGTTTTATTTTTTCTTTTGCCTACATAGAAAGAAAACAAGAATAAAATAAGTATGTATAGTAAATATCTATTGCCTATTTATAACAATGTGTGGTTGTTATATATTTTTATATTGCTTTAATTTATTAAAACCAGTAATGAAGTAGTAATTTGTTAGAATTTAAGAAAATGAGAAAAATTGTTCAATTCATTGAAAAGAATATTTGTAAAACTTAGATAAAAATATAAAATTATTAATAATCTCTACAATATATTATTATTCTGTACACATACATGTAGGTCTGATATGGTTTGGCTGTGTCCCCACCCAAATCTCACCTTGAATTCTCATATGTTGTGGAAGGGACCTGGTGAAAGATAATTGAATCATGAGGGGAGGTCTTTCCTGTGTTGTTCTCATAGTACTGAGTAAATCTCATGAGATCTGATGGCTTTATAAGGTGGAGGTTTCCCTGAACAAGCTCTCTCTCTCTTTGCCTGCTGCCATCCATGTAAGAAGTGACTTGCTCCTCCTTGCCTTCCACCATGATTGTGAGGCTTCTCCAGCCAAGTGGAAGTCCATTAAAGCTCTTTGTTTTTTAAATTGCCCAGTCTCAGGCATGTCTTTGTTGGCAGCACGAAAACAAACTAATATAGTAAATTTGTAACAGTAGAGTGAGACTCTCCTGAAAAGACACCAGAAAATGTGGAAGTGACTTTAGAATTGGGTAATAGACCGAGGTTGGAACAGATTGGAGGGCTCAGAAGAAGACAGGAAAATGTGGGAAAGTTTGGAACTCCCTAGAGACTTACTGAATGGCTTTGCCCAAAATGCTGATAGTGATATGAACAAGAAAGTCCAGGCTGAGGTGGTCTCCGCTGGAAATGAGGAACATTTTGGGAACAGAAGCAAAGGGAACTCTTGTTATATTTTGGCAACAAGACTGGCAACATTTTGCCCCTGCCCTAGAGATTTGTGGAACTTTGGACTTGAGAGAGATTATTTAGGGTATCTGGCAGAAGAAATTTCTTTTTTTCTTTTTTCTTTTTTTTTTTTTTTTTTTTTTAGGAAAGAAGAAGAGGAAGAGAGAGGAAGAAAAAGAGGGAGAGAGAACAGAAATATTGCTTTATTCTATGAATGGGTATTAATAATGGCCGATCAATATTTTGTGTATTTAAAGTGGAAAATGTATATTTTGTGTATTTAGAGTGGAGAGCTCTATAAGTACTTATTAAGTTTACTTGTTGTGGATCTGAATTCAAGTTCTGGATATCCTTATTAATTTTCTGTCTTGTTGGGTCTAAATCTCTTTATGGGTCTTATGCATCTGGGTGTTAGGAAGCATTGATCCTTTTACCACTCTATCTTTGTTGCTTTGAAATCTGTTTTATCAAATACATGAATTGCAACTCCTGCTTTTTGTTTATTTATTTATTTTTGCTCTCCATTTGGTTGGTAAATCTTTCTCCAACCCTTTGTTTTGAGTCTTTGTGCATCTTTGGATATAAATTGGGTCTGGATGTAGTATACTGTTAGGTTTTGGCTATATCTTTTGATTGGGGGGTTTAGTCAATTTAAATTTAGGATTACTGCCATTTGATGTTAACTGGCTATTTTATCCATTCATTGATGTAACTTCTTCTTTATGTTGATGCTCTTTACTTTTTGGTATATTTTTAGAAAGGCTATTACTGGTTGTTTCTTTCTGTGTATAATGCTTCTTTCAGAAGTTTTTGTAAAGCAGGCCTGGTGGTAATAAAGTCTCTGAGTACTTATTTGTTCATAGAAGATTTTATTTTTCCTTCAATTATGAAGTTTAGTTTGGCAGGATATGAAATTCTTGGCTGAAAGTTCTGTTCTTTAAGGATGTTAAATATCGGCCCCCACTCTCTTCTGGTTTGTAGGGTTCCTGCTGAGAGATCTGCTGTAAGTCTGATAGGCTTCCCTTTGTGGGTAACCTGACCTTTCTCTCTGGATGCCCTTAGTATTTTCTCCTTCATTTCAGCCCTGGTGAATCTAATGATTATGTGCCTTGGGGTTGCTCTTCTTGAGAAATATCTTTGTGGTGTTCTCTGTATTACCTGGAGTTGAATAGTGTCCTGCTTTGCTAGATTGGGAAAATTCTCCTGGATAATATCCTGAAGAGTATTTTCCAATTTGGATTCATTCTCTCCATCACATTCAGGTACACCTATGAAACATAGATTAGGTCTTTTCACATAGTCCCATATTTCTTGGAGACTTTGCTCGTTCCTTTTTATCCTTTTTTCTCTATTCTTGTCTTCTCATTTTATTTCATTAAATTGGTCTTCGACCTCTGATATCCTTTCTTCTGCTTGATCAATTCGGCTATTCAAACTTGTGCATATTTCACTAAGTTCTCGTGTTGTATTTTTCAACTCCATTGGTTCATTTATATTCCTCTCTATATTGTCCATTCTTTTTAACATTTCATCAAACCTTTTTTCAAAGTTCTTAGTTTCTTTACATTGGGTTAGAACAAGTTCTTTCAATGCCCCAAAATTTCTTATCATCCACCTTCTGAAGCCTACTTCAAATAATGGAACACAGTCCTTTTCCATCAGGGCTTGTTCCATTGCTTATGAGGAATTGCAATCCCCTGTAGAGGGAGAGGAGTTCTGATTTTCGGTATTCTCGGCCTTTTTAGGCTGTTTTTTTCCCTTTATTGTGGATTTATCCATTTGATGTCTTTACAATTACCACCTTTCTAATTAGGTTTCCGAGTGGACGTCCAGTTTATTGATTCCCAGTGCTGGAATCCGAGCAACCCACTGCGCCAGCAAAAACAGCAGCAATAACATTGATGGTGCTCTTATGCCTGGGAATCTCTAGTCTGGCTTCCTTCTTGAGTCCGCAACAAGCGGCTCTGCCTTCCCGGAGCTCCAAACACCAGTTAGTAGGGGAACCAGTCCCATTTACTGTGCACGAAGAGCTGCAACGCCAAGGCGATGGCAAAACCGCTGTGCCGGCCACAAGAGTAGTGCTGGCGACCCGCGGGGCTCCTCCACTGGAAATCTTCTGGTCCGTGAGTGACGAAAATTTGTCTGAAAGTGTAGCATCCTCAACGTTTTTTGAGCTTTCACTGGGAGCTACAATCCCGAGCTGTTAGCGATCAGCCATCTTGGATCTTATCCAAGATCAGATCCAAGAAGAAATTTCTAAGCAGCAAAGCATTCAAGAGGTGACTCAGGTGCTGTTAAAGACATTCAGTTTTATAAGGGAAGCAGAGCATATCATTTCAGAAAATTTGCAGCCAGTCAATGAGACAGAAAAGAAAATCCCATTTTGTGAGAAGTTATTCAAGCTGGCTGCAGATATTTCAATAAGTAATGAAGAGCCAAATGTTAGTCCTCAAGACAATTGGGAAAATGTCTTCAGGCCATGCCAGAGGTCTTCAGGGAAGCCCCTTCCATCACAGGCCCAGAGGCCTAGGAGGAAAAAGTAGATTCATGAGCTGGACCCAGGGTCCTATGCTGTGTGCAGCCTAGGAACTTGGTGCCCAGTGTCCCGGCTGCTTCAGCCATGGCTGAAAGGGGCCAATATTGAGCTAAGGCCATGGCTCAGAGGCTGCAAGTCTCAATCCTTGGAAACTTTCATGTGGCATTGAGCCTGCCACTGCATAGAAGTCAATAATTGGGATTTGGAAACTTCCACCCAGATTTCAGAGGATATATGGAACCTGGATGTCCAGGTACAAATATGCTGCAGGGGTGGGACCCTTATGAAGAACCTCTGCTAGGGCAGTATGGGAGGAAAATATGGTTTGGAGCTCCCACACAGAGTCCCTACTGGGTAACTGCCTAGTGGAGCTGTGAGAAGAGGGCCACTGCTCTCCAGACCCCAGAATGGTAGATGCACTGACAGGTTGCACCATATGCCTGCAAAAGCCACAGACACTCAACACCAGCCCATAAAAGCAGCTGTGAAGGAGGCTGTGCCTTGCAAAGTCACAAGGGCAGAGCTGCCCAAGACCATGGGAACCCACCTCTTGCATCAGCATGACCTGGATGTAAGACAAGGAGTCAAAGGAGATTATCTTGTAACTTTAAGATTTGATTGGCCTGCTGAATTTTGGACTTGCATGGGGTCTGTAATCCCTTTGTATTGGCCAATTTCTCCCATTTGGAATGGCTATACTTACCCAACTCCTGTAGCCCCTGTACCCCCATTGCATCTAGAAAGTAACTAACTTGCTTTTGATTTTACAGGCTCGTAGGCAGGAGGGACTTGCCTTGTCTTGGATGAGACTTTGGAGTGCGGACATTTGAGTTAATGTTGAAATGAGTTAAGACATTGGGGGACTGTTGGGAAAGTATCAAGGTAGGTTTGATTTTGAAATGTAATGACATGAGATTTGGGAGGGGTAAAGGGTGGAATGATATGGCTTGGCTGTGTCCCCACCCAAATGTCCTCTTGAATTCTCACATGTTGTGGGAGGAACCCAGTAGGAGGTAATTGAATAATGGGGGGACAGTTCTTTCCTGTGCTGTTCTTGTGATAGTGAATAAGTCCATGAGATCTGATGGCTTTATGTGTCATTTCCTTGAATAAGCTCTCCCTTTTCTTGCTGCCATTCATGTAAGACATGACTTGCTCCTCCTTGCCTTCTGCTGTGATTGTGAGGCTTCCCTCACAATGGAGTTGAGTCCATTAAACCTCTTTGTTTTGTAAATTGCCCAGTCTTAGGTATGTCTTTATCAGCAGCATAAAAATGGATTAATACAAGGTCTTAAATCAAATGTCAGGCAAACATCAAAAATAATAGTAAAGCAAAAACACAGTTTCACCTAGTATTCCATACACAAAGTGATATTTAATATCAGGCACAAAAAATGTTAATAATGGTAGCAACAATCATGGGCAATAGCAGTTATAGCTTTGCATTTAAACTCTATTCCTAGTGCTTTTTATGTTTTTATTTTTATGTTTTAAAATTTTGTGGTTACATAGTAGGTGTATGTATTTCTGGGGAACTCATAAACATACAGAGTATAAGACTAGTTATAGGAGGCTGGAAAGAGAATTAGGGGCACACACACTTTTCAATAATATCTCACTTGATCCCCACAATCACTCTGGATAATGATTTTTAAATTTCATTTTCCAAAGGATATTAAAACTTGGGGAAGCTTAAAATTTACTGGTTATTCCCAGTACTTTGGGGGCCTGTGGTAGGTAGATCATGAGGTCAGGAATTTGAGATCAGCCTGGCCAATATGGTGAAACCCTATCTCTACTAAAAATACAAAAATTAGTGGTCATAGTGGTGTGTACCTGTAGTCCCAACTGCTTGGGAGGTTGAGGCAGAAGAATCACTTGAACCCAGGAGGTGGAGGTTGCAGTGAGCTGAGATCACTTGTGTGGGTGACAGAGCAAGACTTCATCTCAAAAAAAAAAAATACTGGTAACATACAAGTGCATAACTAAAGTTAGAATTTTGGAGGAAAAGCTGTAGCAATTATTATATGCTAAGTAATGGGATGGATACATCAGTTGTACACAATAAAGGCAAACATCAGTTGGTTGAACTAAATAAAGGCAAACAGCAGTTTTGGAAATATTTTGTGAGAAAATACAGTAAAATATAGTTTGCTATATTTTATGTGGTTTCTAATATAGGTGTGTGCGTGTGTGTGCATCTATTTGCATATGAATTTAAGGACTCACCTTATGAGCTAAGTGCCCCAATTAAAAGGCACAGCATGGCAAATTGGATAAAGAGTCAAGACCCACCAATGTGCTGTATTCAGGAGACCCATCTCACATGCAAAGACACACATAGGTTCATAATAAAGGGATAGAGGAATATTTACCAAGCAAATGAAAAGCGAAAAAAAAAAAAGCAGGGGTTGCAATCTTAGTCTCTGGTAAAACAGACTTTAAACAAACAAAGATCAAAAAAGACAAAGTAGAGCATTACATAGTGTAAAGGGATCAGTGCAATAAGGAGAGCTAGCTATCCTAAATATATATTTCCCAGATTCATAAAGCAAGTTCTTAAAGACCTACTAAGAGAGGTCAAGGTACAAAGAGGAGCTGACACCATTCCTTCTGAAACTATTCAAAAAATAGAAAAAGAGGAACTCCTCCTTAACTCATTTTATGAGGCTAGCATCACCCTGATAGCAAAACCTGGCAGAGACACAACAACAACAGAAACATTTTTAGGCCAATATCCCTGATGAACATAGTTGTGAAATAAAATCCTAGCAAACCAAATCCAGCAGCATATTAAAAACCTTATCCACTAAGATCTAGTTGGCTTCATCCCTGGGATGCAAGGCTAATTCAACGTATGCAAATCAATAAATGTAATCCATTACATAAACAAAACAGGTCATTTTAGGCAAGACACTGATGACTTCCCTTGCCTGTAGGCAGAGGTTTGTTTGCTGGAGGGACAAGATGTCATTTTGCGTGAGTTTGAATAGGCAGAGGGAGGTCGGTTCGATAGGTGAAGCATCTCATGATAATATTACCTTCCTGAACCTTCAGTGAAATTTCTGTGAGATTCATACCTTGGAACTAATATTAAAACCAAAAGCAGTTTTGATCCTGCAATTTACCATGCACCTGTGTGATTCTCTGTGCAGTAAGACTGGCTGGTCTGCACAGCTGCATCTGGTGCAGAAGTGAAATGACATATGGGCTTCTGTTGCTTAGGAACTACATGGCACAAGGCTCCATCTTCCTTCATTGTTATCCACTTAATGGTCCTCATGACAGGCTCTTATTTATAACTTAATGACAGAAACAAGCTGTGGGAAACATTTGCTCATCACTCCGGTCCTCCAACCCTTCCCTTACAGAGTGAATGTCGCTGGGTCAGAGTTTGCTGAGAGGTAAAAAGGTAGGTGTGGAGGAAAATATGATGTTGTAAGGAACAAACGGGATCTCTCATAAATCTCTGTTTCTCATTCCAGTTGACAATTTCCCTGTCTTTTAAACAATCAGAGCATCTAAGCCACAAAATAACAAAGTTTTGACTGCTTAAGTCGAGAAAGTACCTGGTTAGTTTCCACATCTAATTATTATGTAGTTATGTAAATTAATTATGCATTATGCAGAATTACATGATAATTTAAATAATTATACTCCTATACCTATGGATATCTAAGCAGGAACTTTTTCTTCTCTTTTCTTCTCTTTTGAAGTCCAATATAAATGACACACAGTCACAGGTTTTTCCCTTGGGCTACAAATCTCACCAGTGTCTCACCTCCTTTGGGCATGGGGTAGAAAGTGATGGAGGGATTCTGTTATTAAACTCTTACCATAAAGCATAGAACAAATTCTTTGCAAATCAGTTGGGGTGATTTTCACTATTGCTACTTCATTATGATTCCTTATTTATATTTATTTCCATTTTAGCCGGAGGTCATTTTATCAAGCCATCACTAGTCTATACAACACCTTTATATACATTTCAAATATATATCTATAAAATTTTCCCAGTGGTAGTGCAGAGTTCATGGTCTTGTTCAGTGATAGCACCAAGTCCTCCAGCAAAGAGCGCAAATCCAGTTCCCAATTCGCTTGGTTACATTCCTCAGGCCAAGTACAAACTTTAGAAATGCTTTGGTGACTGTTACTATCACAGCCACAAAACAGAGATCCACTGAATTTTTCAATTAAAAAAAATGAAATCATAATGTAAAATGTTTTTTATTATAATTTAATTAAAATGTTTTTTAATTATAATTTAATAATTTAAATATAAATAATATATTTATTGTGTACCAATGGTTCAAAATATGTATGCAATGTTGAATGGCTAAATTGGGCTAATGAAAATCCATATTACCACAAATTATATATATTTTTTGTTGTGGGAACACTTAAAATTTACATAAAATCTCTAAATGCAACTTTATAATAATTAACTTCATCCATACATTTATACTTTATATTCCTTTTCATGTATATATTTCATAATAAAATATACAAACATTAAATATATACACACTAAAATGCTCTAGCTCTGTTTGTCTTTCTTCTATTTTGCCTTTTCTTTCCCTCAAAAAGGCATATGCATCTATATAATCATTAAAGAAGAATAAATACCATCTTGATTTCTTCAGATTTTAGATGTGTATTTATGAATTCATATGGTTAGTAACTGTGCGATATCATCATTAATGTTGAGGAGGATTTGTAAATGCAAAGAAACAAAAGAAAATTGAATTAAATATGACAAACTAACTGTATGGAAGTAAGTGTTATTTGAAGCATATCTTTTTAATGAAATCAGAAGGTCATTTCATATATTATTTATTTTGTTCAAATGCAATGTAGTGCTAAAACTGCATTTGAAAAATAGGCAACATTAATTACGAAAAAATAATTAAAATAGACAAAGTACAAAGATAATGAAAAATCACAGAAAAATGAGATGCAGGAATAAGAGGAGAAAGATCTTAGGGAAACGTAAATGTCAGAAAGTAAGTATCTCTATCTGTCTCTGTCTTTCTCAAGGGCTATGCGGTCTCTAGACCATGGCTTTCTCTGTCTTCATTTAAAAGCGAAAAGGACCTTGGCAATTGAAGAACATGGCTTGCTGTTTCCTCATGGGCTCCATTCTATTGTAAATTTACCTTTCCTGAAAATCTGAATGGACATTGTACTCTACATGACATTGAATTTGTGCTGAGGACATCTAGTTCTATACCACATAATTACTGTGTGGATTCATTAAGGATGAGCTGATGTGAGGGCAAATGCTAGGAAAGAGAGGTTTGCTGTACAAGCATGCAAAAGCATGATTATTTCTACTATATGCAAAATTAAGCTGTGCAGAAAAAATGATACACTAAATTAAACCACTAATAAATTACAGGACAACATAATTACCATATAAATAACAATTAAGAGGTTAGTATTCTTATATGTAAATATTCATATGTTAATATTTTTAATATATAACTATCATAAATCAGTGAGAAGGATAATAGACATATAGAAAATGGTCAAAAGTATTCAAAACAAAATCATCAAATATTTATTTTAAGATGATAAAGTACATGGCTCCATCAATAATAAAGCTAGTTAATGAAACCAGTGGCAGTTAAAACACTAGACAGTTGTTGCCTATTAATTGACCAGCCTGTGTTGGTGAAGTTATGGATGAACAGAAACTTATATAGTGCTGGTACAGGTATATATTCTTACTATATTCTAGAGCCAACTTGGCAAAATATATGATGAATATTAAAATCATATTATTTAAACTACGAATATTATAAATCTATCCAGAGAAAATAAAAAATCCTCTCAAAGATTGGCACAATCTTTCAGCATGTATTATAGATGTAATAACCGAGCGGGTTAGAAGGAGGTGCCATGCTCTGAGTTCAAACTATAAGTCCTTTATTCAGCCAGTGACCGAGAGGCAGCTAACACTCAAAATCTCTATGCCCCAAGGAAGGGGCTTGATTTCCCTTTATACCTTGGTTTAGGTAGAGGAGGGGGCAGCCTGGGTGAAGCGGAATTTCACAGAAGTAGAACAAGCAAGTTAGTAGGAGGAGGCTGGTAACCAGGGGCCAGGAGGTTCCCAGGATTGTTCGTTGCTAAGGGTATTTCCAGACAATCAGTAAGGGGGTAGCAGGGGGAACTTACCATACAATCAATCACCAAGGAAGGTATCCACAATAGCAGATAGACTTGCCAAGCAGGATGTGGCTACAATGGTTACAGGTGCTGTGAACAGTGAACCACTCTTAACTGTTCAAAGCTTTGAGTGCAGCGTGATCTAGTAATGCACCTGAGGGGCTGCGGCAGGGAGGGAGAAGCTTGAGCGAGCTTGTCAGGTTTGCAGCTAAGATGGAGTCAGTTAGGCTAACCCAGGTTAGGTTACTACATGAAAACCATAACATATCCTGTGTACAGTTCAACACAACTGGAATGAGTGTAAGAGAGGTATATATGAAATTTGTTATGTTAGGGATGTAATTAATACAAGATCAGAGGGCAAAAAAAGATTGTTCAAAAAATTAGGTTGGAGAAACTGGTTATTTTCAAATAAAGAGAGAAATGTATTTTTGCTTTTTATAATCATATAATTTTGAACAGTATCAAAGTTTTAAATGTAAAATTTAATGTAAAGATTATATAGAAAACACAGAAGGTATTTTAAATGATAATGCTTTTCTAGTCTGGGTACAGTGGCTCATGCCTGTAATCCCAGCAATCTGGGAGTTCGAGGTAGGCAGATCACCTGAGGTCAGGGGTTTGAGACCAGCCTAGCTAACATGGTGAAACATCATCTCTAATAAAAATACAAGGAAATTAGCCAGGCATGGTGGCCTGCATGCCTATAGTCCTAGGCACTCAGGTGGCTGAGGGAGAAGAATTGCCTGAACTCTGGAGATGGAGGTTGCAGTGAGCCAAGATCATGCCATGCACTCCAGCCTGAGTGATGACAGAGCAAGACTCCGTCTCAAAAATCAATCAATTCATAAATAAATAAAATAAAAAGAGAATCCTTTCTAATCAAGGCATAAATCTTAAAAGCAAAAAATAATGAGATTAATAAATCTAATAAAATTAACACTTTTGTTTATTTTATAACTTTAGAATCCCAGAAAAAAATATATACATAGCATAAAAATTTTCTTAATGTTAAATAATTTAATGGTCAATGGGAAAAATTATAATAATGCAGAAAGCAATGAACTAATTATATCAACAGATGATAGTAAGAAAGCATAAATGACAAGCATATAAAAATATACTCTATCTCTTTGGTGATACTTAAAATGCCAAATAAAACAGTAAGATTATATTTCTCATGTATTTTATTAGTAATAATTAATAAAGATGATATGCACAATGTCAATTGAACTGTGAGAAAATATTTCTTCTTATACACTGCTGGTGAGAAGATAATTGTATATCCTGTTCAGAGTTAAATTGGGCACAGTGTGACTTCTGTCTCTAACCACTATAGAGTAATTTGAATCAGATTTGTCCTATTCCTGAAAGCAAAACAAACAAACAAACAAACAAACAACTGTCCTAAACATAGCAAACAATTTTTTTCAGGTATTGGATATTTGTGCATCGTTCTGATTTATGTTAAAAAATGAGATGATTGTCGGGCACGGTGGCTCACGCCTGTAATCCCAGCACTTTGGGAGGCCAAGGCGGGTGGATCACCAGGTCAAGAGATCGAGACCATCCTGGTCAACATGGTGAAACCCCGTCTCTACTAAAAATACAAAAGATTAGCTGGGCATGGCGGCGCGTGCCTGTAATCCCAGCTATTCAGGAGGCTGAGGCAGGAGAATTGCCTGAACCCAGGAGGCGGAGGTTGTGGTGAGCCGAGATCGCGCCATTGCACTCCAGCCTGGGTAACAAGAGCGACACTCCATCTCAAAAAAAAAAAAAAAAAAAAAAAAGAGAGAGAGAGAGAGATGATTCCCACAAACTGGGTGACGTAAAACAACAGTGAATTGTTCTGTCAGAGTTTTGAGGCTGTAAGCCCAGGACCATGAAGACTCCATTGCCTCTTTGTATCCCTTGTGTTCCCCGATGTTCCTGGTTACTGTTGGTTGTTGGGTGTCCTGGGCATTCCTTGGCTTGTAGCAGTCTAATTCCAGTTTCTGCCTCCAACTTCTCTGTGTGTATCTTTGTGCCTCTGTTCCTCCTCTCTTCACCTTATAAAGGCTTTGGTCATATTGAATTTAGGGTCAACTGCTGCCCCGTGTAATCGAATCTTACTAATTACTTCTGCAAAGACCCTATCTTCAAGTAAAGCCACACTCTAAGGTTACAGGTCATTATAGACTGACTGTTTGTGTCCTTACCCATCCACCAAATTAATGTGTGACTATTTGGAGACGGAGACTCTTTTGAAGTAATTAGGTTAAATTAGGTTATGAGGGCGGGGCCTTGATACAATAGGATGTGTCTTTTCAAGAACAGACACCAGAGTGCTCAGTCACACTCTCTTTGTCTGTCTCTCTCTCTTTGTCGTTTGAGGACAGAGAAAGAGGCAGCTGTCTATGAGCCAAGAAGAGATTTTTTTCCACTGGAAACCAAATCAGCAAGCATCTTCATCTTAGATTTCCTAGTCTTTTAAACTGTCAGAAAGAAATCTCTGCTGTGACATTTTGTTTTAGCAGCCTGAGCAGACAAAGATACAGATGGATATATTTTTTGGGAAGACACTATTTACCTAATCCAAATTGTTTGGCTTTGTATCTAGCAAAGCTTTCCCAAACTGGGATAGGAGTAAGGGAGACATCCAAACAAAGCACAGTGATTTCTCTGAGCTGAGAGAAAGAGATCAGAACTTAGGGACTCTGGAATATATTCCTGAAAAGGAGAAAGCTGTGCAGGATAAAGTGTTGCAGACATCTGCCCAGATGTCTGCTTAAGACTTTAAATTTTAAGCTTTAAAGGCAGAGAAGAAAATACCATAAGGCTGGGGATAGAACAATTATTGAGGAGCAGTAAGATGAGTTATTAGCAGTTTGCTAATAAGACTGGGAAACATTCACTCTCCCAGCAGTCCTAAGTGGGAAATGTTTCTAAATATCTCTTAAATCTGTAGAGGCCCTAAAAGAACAATACCTGAGTCATAGGTGCAAATAAGCCTGAACATAAAATCTACTGTAAAATATAGCCTTACAAATATTAAAAATAAGTAAATCAACTGCCCGCTAAAACAAAATTTAAACATTTAAAGAAGTTAACACATCATAGATGAAGAATGGTCAATGGTTTGATTTCTTTTAAAAAATTCAAGGAGAAAATTATTGTTGTACATAAATTCAAACACTCAAAATGATACGATCTGTTTCTATTACATATTGGAAAACTTTTTTAACCAGAACAAACTTTAATTGCATTTTTTTCAAGGATCAGTTTTAATGACTCATGAGGAAAACAGACTATTAGTATCTTTTTACTTGATATTCTACACAAATCTATATGTGTACATATTTCTATATGTGTGCATATATACTTATACTATATATAAAGTCCGCTTTCCACATGTTCTATGTTAAGAGAAATTCTTTTTTTTTGATGTGATTCCCAAATCAAGCATTTTATGTTTGCCTACTCTAAACCTTGCAGAAAACACAGTTTTATGTCAATAATCAATATTAGATAATAATTCTATACGCTATAATGAACCATAAATGAATGATTACTTTCTGACGTGCTTTTACAAAAAGGAAGAAAAACAATTATTGTTAGAAACCAAAATATTGTGATATTTCATCTTTCAAGACACTGGACTTTAAAAAAATCATGTGCAAAAATTACAATGTTGTATGTATGTATGCAAAACATTTCTATTGTAATTCTTTAAAACATACTCCTTAAGTAATCCATACATTTTTAGTACTATTCATGACTTTCTTTTAAATTAGTATTTCTATTTATAAAACAAGTTAACTCTTTCAATAATATTATTGTCAGGCATTGAATTTTTGATTCAATAAGAAATATCCAATTTTAATTGCTAACCATAATATTAGAAAAGATAATAGTTTCAAGTCACATATTACACTCTTTGTAGTTAGGCTAAATTGAATTATCTTTAAACAATAGATGTAATGCTTAATAACAAATTTAAATTCATTTGAGGTACATTTTATTTTAAACACTATGTTCTTAGAAACTTATGGATATATATTACTAAACTAAATGGTTTATAATTAAATCGAAGTTACCGACATCATCTAAAATAATTATTTCTTCTTATACATCTTGATTTTCTCATTATGCAAATTTGGTCTATCAATTATTATGTACATCCTTTGGATAAGAGGCAATGTAGATTATGTTTCCAGAATGATGCATCTGTTCTGATTTAACTACCCATCAGTGACTATAAATTGTTGAGTAATTTTGTTTGATTGGCAAAATAATTTTAGAGCAGTTTAAGCAATATTGTTTCATATGTGCCTGGATTCCCAATGCATTTATTTTTCCTGTAGAATATCAAGTAAAAAGATACTAATAGTCTGTTTTCCTCATGAGTCATTTAAACTGATCCTTGAAAAAAAATGCAATTAAAGTTTGTTCTGGCTAAAAAGTTTTCCAATATGTAATATAATCAGATTGTATCATTCTGAGTGTTTGAATTTTTGTACAATAATAATTTTCTCCTTGAATTTTTTAAGAGAAATTAAACCATTGATTTAAATCTCTAAATCTCTAACACCAGGCACTCGAGACACCAAAAAATTCCATCGGCTGTCTCTTCAATTTGGTTACAAACTCCGACTGACTGCTTCTTGCCTTCTCTACCACACCACCACTGGAGTCTAAAGCCCTCAATATCTTATTTTGACTATGACAGTTAACCTCAACTGATCCTCTATTTTCTCCTTTGGCTCTTCTTGTTCTATTATCATCATGGTAGTTGGACAGATCTTCCGGTCAAAAATATTAATGGCTAATGACTTTCTATATCATTCCAAATAAAAGTCAAAATTCCTAACTTACATCATATTGTCCTCATCATTCACCCAGCTGTACCTTCTGACCATATCTGCCTGACACTCTCCATATTCCTTACTCTTTCCAGATAGTCTCTTTCTGCTCCTCATACATGTTTGATATACAGTCATGCATCACTTAATAATGGGGCTACAATATGAGAAATGCGTTATTTGGTGACTTCATTGTTGTGTGACCATCACAGAGTGTACTTACATAAACCTGGGCGTAGCCTACTACCCACCTAGGCTTTAGGGTATAGCTTATTGCTTTTAGGCTACAAACCTGCACAGCATGTTGCTGTACTGTAGGCAATTGTTACACAATGGTAAGTGTTTGTGTGTCTAAACATATCTAAACATGGAGAAGGCACAGTAAAAGTACATTATAAAAGATAAAAAATAATATACCCATATAGGACAATTACCACAAAAGGAGCTTACAGGACTGGAAGTTGCTTTGAGGGAGTAGGTGGGTGAGTGGTGAGTGAATGTGAAGGCCTAGGACATTGACTACATGCCACCGTAGACTTTATAAACACTGTATAAGGGGGATACACTAATTTTTTTAAAGAATTATTTCTTAAATAACAAAATAACTTTGACTTACTTTAACATTTTGACTTCATAAACTTAAATTTTTAATGACTCTTGAAACAAAACTTAGATTACAACACGAACAGACTTTAAAGCTGTACAAAATTATTTTTTCTGTCTTTATTCTATTAGCTTTTTTCCATTGTAAAATTTTTTTATTTTGAACTTGTTACACTTTTTTTGTTGTTGTTAAAAACGAAGAGAAAAACACATTAGTCTGGGCCTACACAAGGTCAGGATCACTAATATTGCTGATTAATTAGTGTGATTATTTATATCAGCTACACAACTTGTCCCATGGGAAGATCTTCAGGGGCAATAACACTCACAGAGCCATCATCTCCTGTGATTAATGCCTTCTTCTGGAAGACCTGCTGAAGGATCTGTCTGGAGCTTTTTTATAGTTACCTTTTTAAAAATGAATATAACTAGGCCAGGTGCAGTGGCTCATGCCTGTAATCTCAACACTTTGGGAGTCCAAGGCAGGCGGGTCACGAGGTCAGGAGTTCAACACCAGCCTCGTCAACATGATGAAACCCCGTCTCTACTAAAAATAAAACAATTAGCTGACCATGGTACTGGGCGCCTATAATCTCAGCTACTCAGGAGGCTGAGGCAGGAGAATCACTTGAACCTGGGAGGCAGAGGTTGCAGTGAGCTGAGATTGTGCCATTGCACTCCAGCCTGGGCAACAAGAGCAAAACTCCATCTCAAAAATAAAAATAAAAAATAAATATAACTGGAAGGAGCACATTCTAAGCTGATAACAAAATGTATAGTACAGTAAATATGTAAACCAGTAATATAGTGTTTGTATTTATTATCATTATTTACTGTACATAACTAAATATGCTATGCTTTTACATGACTGAAAGAACAAGTAGGCTGGTTTTCACCAGCCTCACCACCAACACCTGAGTAATGTGTTCAACTGCTATATTACAATGCTTTATTACAATGTTTATATTGTATACAGTTTGTATAATGTGGATATATTGTAATGTATTTAGCTGATATATTACACATGTGTTTGACAACTATCATCACTTTTTATCCCTTAGAATGCAAGTTCCATCATAGTAGGAAGTTGGGTTTATTCCTGGCAGTATTCTCCACACCAAGATTAGTGTCTGTCTATGGTAGGTGTACAATAAATAATAATTAAAAGAAGTTCTCTACATTTGTAAATTTGGCAACCCAGTGAATATAAAGTGAATTTTTATGTTGTTAATTAATATGAAAAGAATTACTATACAGTTAACTGAACATGACACAAAATGCCATGAACTTTGATTTTGTTTTAACAGCAAAGGTATAGTACCATAAATATATTTATCCCCAGTGATGCACCTAGTCACCAAATCTTATATATATATATATATATTTTGAGATGGAGTCTCACTCTGTAGCCCAGGCTGGAGTGCACTGGTGCGATCTCAGCTCACTGCAACCTCCACCTCCTGGGTTCAAGTAATTCTCCTGCCTTAGCCTCCCAAGTAGCTGGGATTACAGGGGCAGACCACCACATCCAGCTAATATTTTTTTATTTTCAGTAGAGAAGGAGTTTCACTGTGTTGGCCAGGCTGGTCTCAAACTCCTGACATCCAGTGATCCACCCACCTCAGCCTCCCAAGGTGCTGGGATTACAGGTGTAAGCTACCATGCCTGGCTAGATCTAAATTTCTTAAAAATAAAATTGTTTTTATGCTATTTTTATTTTGGTAAAATGTACATAACATAATATTTGCCACCCTAACCACTTCAAGTACACCATTCTGGGGTGTTAAATACATTCAAAATGTTATGCAACCATCACCACCATACATCTCCATAACCCTTCTCGTCTTGGAAAACTGAAACTCAGTGCCCATTAAACAATTCCCATTTCTCCCACTCCCAAATAGCAATCACCATGCTACTTTCTGATTACATGATTTTGAATGATCAAGGTACCTCATAAATGTAGAATCATACAGTATTTGTCTTTTTGTGACTGCCTTATTTCTCTGAGCACAATGTCCTCAAATCCCATCCAGAATGTAGCATATTAGAGAATTTCCTTCCTTTTGAAGGTTGACTAATATTCTTTTTTGTGTATATACCACACTTTGCTTATCTGTTTGTCCATTGCTGAATGCTTAGGTTGCTTTCACATTTCAGACATAGTGAATAACAGTGCTAGGAACATGAGTGTACAAATATCTCTTTGAGACTCTGCTTTCAATTCTTTTGGGTATATAATCCAAAGTGGAATGGTGGAATCCTATAGTAATCATAGTAATTCAATTTTGAAATTTTTGAGAATCAAAATTTTCAGCATACTTCTTTAAAAATGAGTATACTTCTTTCCATAGCAGCTGTACCATTTTACATTCCCACCAGCAGTGCATAAGTGTTCAAATTTCTCATATCCTCAAAAATTGACTCTTTAAAAAACTCAACAAAGTTGACAAAACTTTACTGAAGTGGAATAAACAAAAAGAAAGACTCAAATTAATAAAACAGAAATGTAAGTGGAAACATTACTTCCATTTCCACAGAAATAAAAATGATGATAAAAGGATACTATGAACAATCAACTTTTTATTTCATTGATTTCTCTCTATTGTTTTTTACTCTTTATTTTGTTTACCTCTGCTCTAACCTTAATTATTTTCTTCCTTCTGGTTCTAGGCTTAGACATATTTTTCTTTTTCTGTTTCCTTAATATGTAAAGTTAAGTTATTAATTTGAGATTTATCTTTTTTTATTAATATACTTTTTTTTTTTGAGATGGAGTCTCAATCCATCACACAGGCTGGAGAGCAGTGGTGCAATCTCAGCTCACTACAACCTCTGCCTCCCAGGTTCAAGTGATTCTCCTGCCTCAGCCTCCCAAGTAGCTGGGACTACAGGCGCATGCCACCATGCCCAGCTAATTTTTGTATTTTAGTAGAGATGGGGTTTCACCATGCTGGCCAGGCCAGGCTGGTCTCAAACTCCTGACTTCATGACTTGCCCACCTTAGCCTCCCAAAATGGTAGGATTACAGGCATGAGCCAACATGCCTTTCTTGGTCTTTTTTTTTTTTTTTTTTGAGACAGAGCCTCACTCTGTCACCAGACACCAGGCTAGAGTGCAGGGGTGCGATCTCAGCTCACTGCAACCTCTGCCTCCTGGGTTCAAACAATTCTTCTGCCTCAGCCTCCTGAGTAGCTGGGTTTACAGGCACACATCACTACGCCCAGCTAATTTTTGTATTTTTGTTAGGACGGGATTTCACCATGTTGGCCAGGATGGTCTCAATCTCTTGACCTCGTGATCAGCCCGCCTACTACTCCCAAAGTGCTGTGATTATACGTGTGAGCCACTGCACCTGGCCGTTTCTTGTTCTTCTTAATATAAGCTGTACCTATAAACTTCTCCCTTTAGAACTGCTTTTGCTGTTTCATACGTTCTGTTCTATTTTGTTTTTATTTTATGTTATTTTTAATTTTCCAATTTTCCTTGTGATTTACATTGGTTAAGGTTGTGTGCTTAATTTCCACAGTTTTGTAATTTTTCATTTTATATCTGTTACAGATTTATAACTTTGTCATATTTTGGTCAGAGAAGTTACTTTGTGTGATATCTATCTTTGAAATGCATTGAGATTTAAGAGATCTCATTTAAGAAATCTCATTATTGAGATTTGTGGCCTAATTCCAGATCTATCCTGAAAAAATGTCTTGTGTGCATTTGAGATGGTTGTATATGCTATTGTTGTAGTGTAGAGTGTTCGGTATATGTCCATTAGCTTGAGTTGGTATATTGTGTTAAGTTCTCCATATGTTTACTTATCTTTTGTATGGTTGATTTATCTATTATTGGAGGAGGGGGAATTAAAGTTTTCATCTATTACCATAGAACTGTTTTTCACTTCAATTCTGTCAGCTCTGGTTTTGAATATTTTGATGGTCTGTTATCAGGTGTATGCTTATAATTATTGTATCTTCTCAGTACATTGAAACTTTTATTAATTATGATTTCCTTATTTTCTCACATAATTTTTTATTTAAAATTTATTATTCTTATTATAGTATAGCCACTCCTGCTCTCTTTTGGTGTTTTATTGCATGAAATATCATCTTTTTTCATTTTTTCGTCTTCAATCTATTTATGCCTTTGGCTCAAATGGGAGTCTCTTGTAGATAGCATATAGATGGTCCAAGTGACTTTTAATCCATTTTGCCAATTTGCCTTTTGATTGGAGAGTTTAATTAATTGACACATAGAGCAATTACTGATAAGGAGGGGCATACTTATGTTACTTTTGTCATTTGTTTTATAAATGCTTTATAGATTTTTGTATCTTTTTTTTTTTTTTTTTTTTTTTTTGCATTACTGTCTTCTTCTGTGTTTACTCGATTCTTTTTTGTAGTGAAGTGTTTAAATTTCTTTCTCATTTCCTTTTGTGTATCTTCTAAGCTCCCTAATTGTGGTTACCATGAAAATTGCATATACGATTCTCAAATTATAATACTCTAATTTGAATTGACTCCAGCTTAACTTTGCTAGCATGCACAATCTCTGCTCCCTTTACAGCTCAATCCCCCACTTCATAGTTGTTATTTTGTTGTTGTGGTTTGTTTTGTTTTGTTTTGTTTTGAGACAGGGTTTTGCGCTACAGCCCAGGCTGGAGTGCAGTGGTGCAATAGTGGCTCATTGCAGCTTCCACCTCTCAGGCTTAAGTGATACAACTACTTCAGCCTCTTGCATAGCTAGAAGTATGAGCATGCACCACCATACATGGCTAATTCCTTAAATTAAAAAAAAAAATTGTAAAGACAGAGTCTCACTATGTTGCCTAGGCTAGTTTCAAATTCCTGAGCTCAAGTAATCTTCCCACCTTGGCCTTCCAAAGTGCTGGGATTATAGGTGTGAGCCACCATGTCCAACCCTCTTAGTAGTTGGCATCATTAGATTACACCTTGATATATTGTTTGCCCCCCCCCAAGATAAACTAATAACTTTAAAAAATGCATTAGTTTCAAAATTACGTGGAAAACAAAATGTGGAGTTACAAACCAAAGATACATTTCTATTAGCATTTAAACTAATAATTGTTTCATTTAAAATGAGTTAACCTCTTAAATCATGTAGAAAACAAAATGTAGAAGTACAAAGTATTGTTACAATTATGTTAGTTTTATAATTGCTCATAGATTTACCTTTATTGAATTTCTATTTATACACATTGCTTTGAATTACTTTCTAATTTATTTTTTCCACCCTGCAGGATCTCCGTAAGCATTTCCTTCAAGATAGGGCTAGTAATGATTAACCTCAGCTCTTGTTTATCTGGGAATGTGTTAATTTCTCCCTTTCTTTTGAAGGGCAGTTTTGGTGGATGTAGTGTTCTTAGTTCTGTTTTTTGTTATGTCTTTTTCTCTTAGCCCTTTGAATACATTAACTCACTGCCTTCTGGCCTCAAGTTTCTGATGAGAAATCTGCTGATAATTTTCTTTCTTCTGCCTATTCAGATTTGTCTTTGAATTGCTCTTGTAAATTTTATTTCAGTGATTCTACTTTTCAGCTGCAACTTTCTTTCTTTTTAGTTTTTCTGTTTATTGATATTTTTCTGTTGTTCATACTGCATTTTCTTAACTTTCTCTACATCTTCAGTTTTTGAGCATCTTTAAGAGAGTTATTTTAAAGTATTGTTTAGTAGCTCTGCAATCAAATCTTTTTCGGAGAGAGTTTCTGTTTATTTATTTTTTCTTTGAATGGGCCAAAGTTTCCTATTTTTCTACACATGGCAATTTTTTGTTAAAAACTGACAATTTTAATCCAATCATGTACTAAGTCTGGAAATCAGATTTTCATGCTGCCCCTGGCGTTCACTGTTTCTGTTTGTATTTATTTATCTTTTTGTTGTAGATTCTGTGCCAAGCATCAGGCTGAGGTGGAAAATTAAAGTACTCTCAGTCTTTTCTGAACCTACTACCTTCCCTGGTGATGCATGATCACTTTCTTTCTTTCTTTCTTTCTTTTTTTTTTTTTTTGAGATGGAGTTTCTCTCGTTACCCAGGCTGGAGTGCAATGGCACGATTTCGGCTCACCGAAACCTCCGCCTCTTGGGTTCAGGCAATTCTCTTGCCTCAGCCTCCTGAGTAGCTGGGATTACAGGCACTCGCCACCATGCCCAGCTAATTTTTTGTATTTTTAGTAGAGACCGGGTTTCACCATGTTGACCAGGATGGTCTCGATCTCTTGACCTCGTGATCCACCCGCCTCGGCCTCCCATAGTGCTGGGATTACAGGCTTGAGCCACCGCGCCCGGCCACTTTCTAACTTGCTTCATATATGCATTTGTTTTTTAGTGACTTAGTCCTTAATGCCTAGCACGTAAAGGGGGAAAAAGAAAAATGAAGCAAGGAGGAAGGATGCTGGCATTTTAATGACCCTGAACCTGGATTCAACTGGAGGAAGAGGGTCTTGTTACAATGGGAGAAGCTGCAACAATACTAACCACCCATCTCTTTGCACGTCTGTGCTCAGAAACAGCAATTAGATCTCCAATATTTGCTGGAGAAGACCACGGCATAGAGCAAAATACCTTTATAAGACATATTTTTAAGAATCATTTTTTTAAAAGTGAATGAAAAATATAAAACCAACTTCATACATCCTATGGCCTTCTACTTAAACTACAAATGGTTAAGAAATTGAAAACAAAACAAATATAAATATTCCCAGTGAATAAACAATTTCTTGAAAAAATAGAGATGTGTTGTTATAGCCACGAGTGTACTTAGCAGCATATTCACAAAAACATTGCTAAGAAAATACTTTAAAAGTAAAGTTGAAACCTCATTTTTTATTTTCCTCTAGGAAAAAAGTCACTTTGATATGGTATTTTCAAGAAAACTGAAATACATTTTAGTATAATTTAAATTCTTTCTTCAAAAAAGCTTTTCTGCATTTAATAGAATTCTTGTTAACGAGTAAATAGGAAAAAAGCAATGACTAGATTAAACAACTTGATATTCTTATAGATCTAAAATAAAAAAGATTAAATAGTTGACTGATTATTATACCCACTTAAAGAAAAACAAGAGTTGCCAACAAAGTAGTTTAATTTTGTATATGCAACTTAAACCAGTTCTCCCTGTGATTGGTTGTATGTAATCATGCCTTTTCTATAATGCTGTCATTAATCTGCATAGTCTGCCCATAGTTTTAAGACTCTGTCAAGAATCTCAGCACTTTGGAAGGTCAAGGTGGGTGGACCACTTGAGGTCAAGAGTTCAAGAACAGCCTGGCCAACATGGTGAAACCCTGTCTCTACTAAAATACAAACGCTAGCTGGGCATGGTGGCATGCACCTGTAATCTCAACTACTAGGGAGGCTGAGGCAGGAGAATTGCTTGAACCCAGAAAGTGGATGTTGCGGTGAGCTGAGATGGTGCCACTGTACTCCAGCCTAGGTGACAGAGCAAGACTCTGTCTCAGAAAAAAAAAAAAAGACTATATCAGGATTAAAGTATACACAAACATACACACAAACAATTAGATCGAATGTATAAACATAAATATAGATGTAGAAAGGTAGAAATATAGATACAGATGTAGATGGAGATCATACATGAAGCAAGCAAACAGTAATCCCAATTTTTGTTTTGTTATTATTTTTTCTTCATTTCCATTGAAATCAGAGATAAACTATATTCTAATTAAATTCTTTCCCTTCCTTCCATTTTCTCTCTTATCAGTCCTCCTGGCTTTTTTGCCACACTGAAGCCTCAGTTTCAGACATCAGGGTCAATAGGCAATTGCTATACAATTCCTTTGTGGAGCATGACACAACTTTTCGCTTCACTCTGCAGGTGATTCTAATATAGGTTGATGATATGTATTTCCATCCTGGGAATAGGAGGGTTCCTATGTTGCTCTGGACTGCTACTCTCCGTTTTCAGAGTTCTTCATTTCTTCTGGAGGACTACGGGAACGTCTTCTTCAGTCAGTGGTTCCCTTCAAAAAGGGTCCCCTTCCTAAAGTCTCAGGTTCCTCTCCATAGAATCAATTTTGCAGGTAAAAGTGGGGGCAGAAAACTTCATAAGCCTCTACAAACTTAATGTAGAGGGAAAAGGAACAAAAAGAGCATCAATAACAAAAGCAGCAACAAAAATAGCGTGGCTTTAGTTTTTTACTGTTGCTGAGTTTTCATGTTCTGCATAAGCGGAGATTATTCTTTTCTATAGAAGTGCTGCCTTTCAGAGCTTTAGCTATATTCTGTCCTCAGTTCCGTCCCAAGCACCATTAAACTGCATCCTCTTTCCTGATAACACTACTTTCATGTTATATCCAGCTCCCAGTGGACTGCATGGAGCTGAATTTGGATTTTCTTTCCATCTGGAATAACAAAAATTCTGTGATGTTAATCAACAGATAATTATAACATTTTCTTTAACTTGTGTAAATTAAAATTGATTACTTTCATGGAAAATAACTTTTCCAAAATGGCTGTCCAGTAATTTTTTACTCACAGAAAAGCAAGCTAGAAAAATTTGTCAGTGTAAAACATGCGAATGTATTTTATTGATGTCTATAATGCAATGAGGAAGCTCAGAAGAGCAAGATTGAAATATGCAGTTAAAACACAAACACACATAAGCACAAACACTTGCACAGAGAAGTTTGTAGCTAGAGCTCACAAAAGACCTTATGAAATACAGTATTGCTCATTAGTAGAGAAACGGAGAAGAATAATGAGTGAGGTTTGAAGAGTAGGTCATAAAAGAACATATCTGACACCAAGGCACAATGAAACACAATTAAAATGTTCTCAAGACAATTCGTAAAAGGATGAAACGTATTGCACCAAGTTTTATGGCCTAATAAAACTAAAACGTACCTTCACTCTGTTGGAAAGGTTTATGAAGAGGAAGGAAAGACAAGGTGATATAAACAGCGGTTTCTATGGTTTCTGAGACATTATCTGAAAGGACAGATGAGCTCTTCTTTATTTGTAACACAATGGAAACACACCGGAATAAAAATAGTGGGCTCGAGTTATTTTAAGACTAGAACTAAATATTGTATATATATAGAAGTGAAATTTTTAAAACATCAAAATTAAAAACCATTCTATGTAGCAAACTACCTTAAGAACTTCTATCCACAATTACCCTAAGACTTTTATTCTTTTCTTTGCAAAATAAATAGATAATGGATGGGTAGACAGATAGAGAATTCATTTTTTTTCTCAGAAAAAAATGTTTTTTAGTAAAACAGATAATAGAGAATGAAAATAAAATTAGTACATATATTTATATCTGTGCATACAAATAACTAAAATTACCGTTACATCAATAATATAATAATTTAATGGTAACATTGTATTACTGTATTATCACTATTATGCTGCTGTTACTATGTACTGTTAAAGAATGGCCCATTGTTTAACTAAATTTACTTGTAATAAATAGAGCTATAAATTATATTTACAATGTGTAATAGGTTCATATAAACAGAACATAAAGGAATTGGCACGTTGTAGCAGAGGCCTCATTCGTGTTTACTATGAACAATTTAAAGTCATGTGAGTCTATGGGTTTAAATACGGTAATCCTTAAATCTGTTCTTCTATCAGTCTTATCTCTCTGCTTACAGAGTTTTAGTGGTGACAATGTGATAGTGCTTACAATGTGAATTTTATCACTTTTAACTACGAAATTTACATTTTCCAGTACTTTTGTTCATACTGAATTTTGGCGGGATGATGAAACAGGGAAAGAACATTTCCACTGAGACGTAAAACCACACTTTCTGAGACTTGTATTCTAAACTTGTACGATGGATTTGCCAACTTGGTTTCTGGTCTTTATCAAAACGAATAGAGAAATAACATTTTAGGCTAACATAACTCCAACCAAGTCATTATGTTTTTTCCTCTGTAGTTCTATTAATTTTAAAATGTAGCAAGTTTTTATGGGTTAAATTTCGCCTCCAAAAGGCATATTGAAGTCTTAATTCCCAGTATTTTAGAATGTGAGCTTATTTGGAAATAGTGTCGTTGAAGATGGGTGTGGACATGATAATCAAGATGGATCTGCCTCACTTGTTTACTCAGAAACCCAGACCAACAGAGGTTCTATTGTCTTCAGAACAGGACTCCCAAAGTCAAACAAGAATATCATTAAATCATCAGGTTTCCTAAGTTGATGGCAATCCTTGCGAAGTCCCTCTCTTTTTTTAACAACATGTATCATTTGCTGTCATGAGTATATGGAGAGAGTTACTGGCCCAGCTTCAACAGAAGAGTAAACAAATTGAACAGAATTCCTCAGTGTATCTGGACTTGAAGTTTTTCAAGCAAACGATTTCCCTAAAATATGATAACTCGTGAAATAAAAAGACAAAAACTTTCACACACAACCCTTATAAAATGTGGATCAAAACCAGAATTTTGCAATCTAAACTCCTCTTCAAAAGGAGCTGGCCACCTTGGTGAGATTCCTTTGTTGAAGCAGGAACTTCTTAATCAGACCCTGATTTTGTTCCCCGGAAGTCTCGCTCTTTACATCCATTATGCCTCCTGGCAACATATAAAGTGAACGTTTGACAACAGCCCTTCTTTGGTGTGCTACAGTTTTTCTACAGCTCTACGGTTTTCAGCTTGTTTCTTGAACATGGAAGTGTAGGCCCAAGTCTTGTTTCCAGGCTTGAACTGCCCAAGGCTATTTTAGTCCCAGTTTTATGATTCTTTGGTAAATATAATTGTCTAAAGTGTCAGTAAGCTTCCAGGATCTGCTTCCATACAATTCCATCTGCTTGTTTCTATCTCCAAACGTTTTTCCTATTCACAAAGTCACTATCATCCACTTACCTTTCTTTTTCTCAAATAATCTCAGCTAGTTTGAGACTCATCTCACTTCGTCCTATAGTGGAAACACTTTCTTCAAATGGAAAGTTTTACTGCCTGCGATGGTTTGGCCGTGTCCCCACCCAGATCTCATCTTGAATTGTACCTCCCATAATTTCCACATGTCGTGGGAGGAACCTGATGGGAGGTGATTGAATCAGGGGGGTTGGGCCTTTTCCATGCTGTTTTTGTGATAGTGCATAAGTCTCATGAGATCTGATGGTTTTTTAAAGAGCAATTCCACAGCACACAGTCTCTTGCCTGCCACCATGTAAGACGTAAGATGTGCCTTTGCTCCTCCTTTGCCGTCTGCCAGGATTGTGAGGCCTCCCCAGCCATGTGGAACCATGTGACCATTAAAGCTCTTTTTCTTCATAAATTACCCAGTCTTGGGTATGTTTTAATAGCTGCATGAGAATAGTCTGATACATTGGGTTTTGTTACTCAAAACCATTTTAGATAGTAATTGTTACTGGGGCCCAGCAGGACTCAGCCTTTTCTGTTACCATGCCTTTGGACATTGAAGTCTCTATGTAGCCCTTCTGATTATTGTTTAAAACTCAGTCGTCTCTTACCTGTGCTCATTTCTTATTCATAATACTCTGCCAAAAGCAAATGACAACGACAACATTCTGGTTCCTTCCAATCACTTCACGCAGAGATGCAGGCTTAAGTGCAATAGGTAGGTTTGCTATGAATCTCACTTTATAACATAGGCATTTAGTCTGGCCATTAAGAAATAATTGCATATTTATAGTTTTAGAAAGGCAAGAAACCATTTTAAGACAATGTCTGACTTCTTACTGGAAGCAATAATACAAGTTAAATAAATACTTAGTTAATAAGTGAATTCCTTTCTTCCATTTGTAATTTGAAGAATGTTGTCAGACAGTTTTTAATAGTCTACCACAGGCAAGATAATTTTACTTTGCAGAGGAATTTAATAGAAATAAGTTTGTATTTCATTGATATTTAAAGAACCATATTAGAATTAGATTGTTTGAATTTTATTGAATTTCATTCCAGATTTTTTTTCTCTAATTATAAAATGAACATGATAGCTTCAAAGTGTTAGTGACTGAAGAGTATTCCAAAACATGGAGGGAGACATCAGTTTTCTACTAAAAGCAACTCACTTTAAGAATGCAAGGGATTTGTGATTTCTCAGGAAGGCCACTCTGGCACTGTTTAAATTTCTGCTTCTCTTCACATTATTTATCCTCTATGCCAATATATTTTGTGACTGCACGAATGAATGCACCTGTATTATTTTTCCTTGTGTAATTAAGATTGTCGTTTTGTATTCAGCATGAATGCCCATTTTTCTTTTCATATATCAGGGCCTCGAATCATTGAGTATATCTTAATGCTTCTGTTGATTGCGGAACTGTTTCTCCTTGTCTATGTTAATAAACTATGTGCTTATCCCATTACGCGTAATGAACGTACGTTTAAAACTGTGATTCTGTACACAAACAAACATTTGAAAATGTCAACTACAAATATTGCAGAAATCCCGTTATCTGTTAAATATTGTAGAAATTGTGTGCTATAAAATGTTGAGATATGTTTTCATAAGGTGTTGCTCATGTTGACAGTTTTATGAGTTAACATTCTGTAGCCTTCCTGATATCTGACAGTTGTATTTATTAATGCTCCATTCAGTTTGATACCAGAAAAAAAAATGTTTTTTTGATGAATGTGTGTACCGTGGACCCATTTCTTAGAGAGGGTGACAATGCAAAAGCGATTGAAACTACAATACCGTATTTTTGGGTGTCATCGTTTTTCAACATCAACTTTCAGTTTGGTTGTGTTCTGTAGACTCAAATGGGGAAGGATGTGGTGTGTTTGTTAAATGCATATAATCAGGGGATCATTTTTTCCTAGTATGTGTGAACAAATTCAGTTTTAAATTATCTTCCACTTCCTCACAGTTATGATTTATGGCTTCAAATAGTGCCAGAACTTTTGGCAATTTTCTTTTGTCTCTGTATATTTTTTATAAAGTTAACTTTTTAATAAAAAGCTTCACATTAAGTCCACGTTGGAGTTGTGAGTCACACATAGATAACTTGATAAAATACATGGTTCCCAGGATATTTAGTCAATTCAATTCTCTCATGCCCTTCTTCATATTTCAAAATGAAAGAATCTTCAAAAAAGGCAAGCATACAAATCTCTGATTTGGGCACATATTAAACTTCTAAAAAATATATATCCAAAATATATACAGGGAGATCCATTATCAGAAAAGATGGAGCAAGCTCATTCCAGCCTGTTAGTTCTACTGTTTGCAACAAAATCCTGGATTCCAGAAAGCTAATAATAGCAAGCAGACTGGGACAAAAGGTGAAAACTGAAGAAAGACTTGCATGCTGGTGAATTTTCCATTTTTCCCCATTATACATCTCCCAAGCATGGCTAAACTTAAGGAATATGAATATGTGCATGACAAAAACTGCAATTTAAACAATAAGCTGAAGAGTTTAGGGTAAAATGTTTTTTCCTCCCTGTCCTACTCCAAGGAGAGCGTCATTTATTCAACCACGCTGCTAAAGTCTTGCTGCAGACAGCTAACATCTGTTACGGAACAACTGCATCTCTGGCCAGAAGGAACAGGTAAAAGAGTCTATTGTCCAAAAAGTGTGGAAAGAGTCCTGCTAATTTTCTCCTTCGTTTCTCTTGCTCCTTTGTTCAGAATGAATCTACATTGCTCTGAAAAGTTTCAACAAAGTGGGGGTAGGGGAATTAAGACTCAGAGAAATCTTTGTTTTGACTAAAGAAATCAAAAAAAGTGGCCCTTGGCTTCTGGAGATTGCCAGGAAGATACTGGTGAGAGGAGAACTTGGTCCTTTGATCCTGCAATTCTGTGTGTGAACTCATAAGCATCTCAGACTTACTCTTGAACTTTCCATTCACAGAACAGCCTCAAAGAAGCATTGGAAAGACTCGAGAACTCAGTATTCTATGAACTATGTTTAAAATACTACATTCTACAGAATTATCCAGTCCATGGACAGACATGTACAGCTTTACATTTTTTAAAAGGCTGTAAAATAAGCAAACCAGCAAGTTTGAAAACAGACAATTAATCTGCAACATGGATCATATATGATTCACAAAACCTAAAATATTATATTGTTCTTTACCAAAAAAAAAAGGCTGATCCCTGATAGCAACTGCCCAAATCCGAGACTAATCTCTAAATAGCATGTGCACAGGGTAGCACAAAGAGCAGAGCATACTAACTTCAATTTGAATTGTAAACATTAGTTATGCATATCACAAGTCCTAGAGCTATCAGTTTAACAAAATAAGAGATACAGACAGCACACTATTGTCTATATGGTCTGCGCACAATTCTATACACAACCCTAATCAAATCTCAGTAGGATATTTTGCAGATATTGATAAGCTTTTTCTAAAACCTATATGGAAAAGCAAAGGGAATGCAATCCTCAAAATAAAGGAAGGGCACATTTTCAGGATTTAATATTCTCTCATTTGAAAACCTACACTAATGTTACAATTATCAAGTCATAGGTAAATATGAAAGAATAGAGAGCCTGGAAATAGATCCAAACAAAGATGATCAGTTAATTTTTGACAAATGTGAAGAGGAAATTCAATGACTAGACCACTGTATTCAAAAATGGTCTGTGATATTTGTATATCTACACATCAAAAACATGAATGTTGATGTAAACTTCACAGTTTACATGGTAATTACTGGAAAATGCAACACGGTCATCAGAGAAGTGCAAATCAAAGCTGCAATGAGATATTATCTCTCATCAGTTAAAATGGCTTATATCCAAAAAATAGGCAATAAAAAATACTGAGAAAAGGGAACCATTGTACACCGTGGGTGGGCATGTTAATTAGTACAATCACTATGGAGAACAGTTTGGAGCTCCCTTAAAACTCTAGAAATTGACCTAGCACATGACTCAGCAGTCCCACTTCTGGGTATATCCACAAAAGAAAGAAAATCAGTTTATCGAAGGGATAGCTGCACTGTTTGTTGAACCACGGCTCACAATAGCTAAGATTTGGAAGCAGCCTAAGCATTCATCAACAGATGAATAGATAAATGAATGCAGTACAGATACACAGTTTTGTACTATTCAGCCATAAAAAAACATGAGATCCAGTTATTTGCAGCAACATGGATGTAACCGGACATCATTATGCTAAGCAAAATAAGCCAGGCACAGAAAGACAAACATTGGATGTTCTCACTTATTTGTGGGGTCCAAAGGTCAAAATAATTAAAGCAATGGACATAGAGAGTAGAAAGATGGTTACCATAGGCTAGGATGGGCAGCAAGGATCTGGGGTAGGGGAGGTAGGGATAGTAAATGAATTCAAAAATTAGGAAGAAGAAATAAGGCCTACTGTTTGATAGCACAACAGGGTCACTATAGACAATAATATCATGTTGGTGCTAAAGTATTTGTGATTTTGCTGTTGAAAGTAATAGCAAAAACCACAATTACTTTTCCATCCACCTAATATCTTAATTGTACATTTTAAAATACCATAAAGAGTGTAACTGGATTGTTTGTAACTCAAAGGATAAATGGTTGAGGGGAAGGATATCCCATTCTCCACGATGTGTTTATTTCAGGTTGCACGACTATATCAACGCATCTCATAAATATTTTTGCCTACTATGTACTCAAAAAATTAAAAATGAAAAAAGAAGTGCATTATAAAGCAACATGTAGAATGTAAAACTATAAAGCTTTTAGAAGAAAAATTGGTAAAAAAAAAAATCTTGTAAGTTTTTTTTGGCAGTTATCTTTCATAAGATACCCAAAGAACAGTCCCAAAGACTACATTGTTAAATGGACTTCCACGATTACTGAAAACTTTTGCCATGCAAAAACAACTCTAAAGGTATAAAAAGACAAGTATGTGTATCCAAAAATGTAAAAAAAAATCAAATTTCAAAAATTAGAAACCAAGCAATCCATAAATATTGGACAAAAATTTAAATAGACACTATACCTAAAAAAATATAAAGATGGCAAATAAGCACATGAAAATTGTATCGTTATTGTACCTAGAAAACTAGTAATCAAAATTGTAATGTGATGTCACTATAAACCTAATAGAATGGCCAGAACGATGTAATTTTTGTTGTTGTTGTTCTTGTGTTTTTGAGACAAGTCTCACTCTGTTGCCCAGGCTGGAGTGCAGTGGCATGATCTCAGGTCACTGCAACCTCCACCTCCCAAGTTCAAGTGATACTCCCGCCTCAGCCCGCAAGAAGCCGGGATCACAGGCACGTGCCACCATGCCTGGCTAATTTTTGTATTTATAGTAGAGATGCAGTTTCACTATGCTGACCAGGCTGGCCTCAAACTCCTGACCTACGGTGATCCACCTGCCTCAGCTCCCAAAGTGCTGGGATTACAGTTGTGAGTCACCACGCCCAGCAGTAACAATTTATTTTTATTTGTGATAATAATAAATACTGGTAAGGATATGGAGCAATCAAAACTCATATTTCTTATGAAAACACAAAATGCTACTACCCCTTTAATAAAGCTTTTCACAATTAATTAGAGACTTAAAAGTGCATTTACATGAACAACTCATCCTACTCCTAGGTATTTAGACAAAGGAGATAGAAACTTATGTTCACACAAAGCCTGCAACAGTTATTGATAGCAAGGTTATTCATAAACATCAACAACTGAAAATGACCTTGTGAATGGATATACAGTGTATGGGACATTCTTACACTGAAATGCTGCTTGGTAATAAAACAGAAGTCAAGATTGATTTACACAACTGCATGTATAAATTTCAAATGCATCATTCTCAATGAAAAATGCTAGACTCATACTTTATAATTTCATTTATATTGCATTCTGGAAAATGCCATGGCTACATAGGACGAAAACAGATCGATTGTTGCCAGAGGTTAAGGCTGGGTTCAGGAGCTGACTATAAGGAAATAATAATAAAAAATTCCAGAGGGCACTGAAACTGCTCTGTATCTTGATCCTGGTGGTGGTTAGACAAACCTCTGCATTTTTCATAATTCCTAGAAATATTAATCAAAAAGTGGACATTTTTCTGGATGCAACTTTGAAGCTAAATTTTACAAATATAAGGAAGGTAGACATGGCCTTCCCTCATTCTCATGAGGTTAGGGATACTAAATCATCCCCATTTAAAAACTGAAAAAAAAAAAAAAAAATGAGGCTTTCCTTGGTGTTACAGTGAGTACATACCTGGCAGAGCTGCTGTCCACCTTTACAACTTCACATGGGTTTCAATTAATTAATTAAGTGTGTTTATTTTTAGAATAAACATGTTTTGTTATAGAATTTTTATTTTCTTCTGACCACCATTGTAATACTCTTTGCTACAGAAAATTTAGAAAATCTAGGCAAATCAAAAAGAGTTAGAGAATAATTATGTGCCACCACCCAATATTGTATGTGAAAAGAAGAAAGAGTGAAACTATGACCAGCATAACCAGTGTATTATTTTTCCTATTAGCTTGGGGACAGAGTGACCATGGCAGATTACAGGGCATATTTGAGGAACATGGTTGATGTGGTTGGCAACGCAAAACATATGGGTGGCAAAGCAGGGCACATCAGTCAGCAGAACAGGAACCCCACCATCTCATGGAAACACTGGCTACTTTTACTTCTTGCTCTATTAAGCGGATTTACTGAATGATGTGTAGTTTCTGGCAGAAAATATTAGACCAAACGATTGTGACACAGATTCAAATGTATAGTTAAATGTTCCCGGAATGCCTTTACTTTTAATACGTTGTTCAGAAGCTTTGTTTCATAGAGATAGCACAGGCAAAAGTGAAAGGCTGATCAGTATCCGCTCTTTAAATGGCATCCATTTCTTGTGTCTTGTATATGCTCATTCTACTCTAAATAGGTGCTGGGTACACGCTTGTTCAAAGAAAGCGAAGCAACATTGAATTAATATATCATACATATACAATGCTTTCTCTCCTGATCAGACACAATATTTTCGGTGTTGTAACTGGTTGGGTGGTATCTCCTCTGTTTTGTTTTTCCCTTAATAGTCCTGAGATAGTACAGGAATATGAACTAATCCCAAATTACTTGCAGCCAGCAGAGGGCAGCAGAAGGCTTCCACAGGCCGACTTGAACTAAAGCTTCTAAGCTAAGCAGTCTTGTAAGAGGGTCAGATGAGCAAATAAAAACCCCATCAAGACCAGGGACACTGACATTTGAGGAGGTAAAAGGCACTGCGACAAGAATTATTTGACATATGCAAGTACAAGCTAATAGTCACAGAGGGGTGGTTCAGTCTCATAAAGGACTTGATGGATTTATTCCTTCATTCTCCCACCGAGTGATGTATTTAGCACCATCCACTCTGGCTACAGCTTCTCCATTTACTGAGTGGCTAGAGAGCTAATAACAAGCTCATAAGATATATGAAGACTTCTTAGTGCTATTTGCAAAATATCATTGCAGGGTTTTTTTTTTTAACTCTAAAATCTCTCAAAATATAAGATATGGCTATTTGGTAATAATTGCCACCACTACCATTAAACCAACTATCTCTATACATGTGCACACCAGTTGTAAATAGTAGTCTAATTCCATATATCTTAAATGTAAAAGAAGTGTTTTCTTAGAATTAAATAATTGTTCTAGCCAAGCGTGGTGGTTCATGCCTATAATTCCAGCACTTTGGGAGGCCGAGGCAGGTGGATCACCTGAGGTTGGGAGTTCAAAATCAGCCTGACCAACATGAAGAAATGCCATCTCTACTAAAAATACGAAATTAGCCTGGTATGGTGGCTCATGCCTGTAATCCCAGCTACTCGGGAGGCTGAGGCAGAAGAATCACTTGAACCCTGGAGGCAGAGGTTGCAGTGAGCTGAGATCCCACCATTGCAGGCCAGCCTGGACAACAAGAGCGAAACTCCATATCAAAATAATAGTAATAATAAAAGAATTGTTCTAAGACTCACCTAAGTGCTAGACATACACCCACAATATTAAATGAAAGTGAATCGTTTACCACACAAGCATGTAAAAGTGGTGAGCCACAGTCAGGACAGGAACAAACAATACCTTCTGGCCAGTTTCACTGAGACTTGAAAGATGAATTATGATCAGGTAAGAGTTTAAAAGGTTGAGCTAGGACAGAAAATCCTGCTGAGAGATGAAGAATTCTCAGACAAAGTGCAAATCTTCTGACACAGGCAAAAATGTGGAACACTCAAAAAACAGAATGTAATCCAGCGTGGCTGAGCAGAGAAAGTAATGGGGAGGAATTTATGCAATGAGACCAGGGAACTAGATCCAGAAAGAAACAGATGGGACCTTGTGAGCTTTGTTAAATATTTTGGAAACTATTAGATGGATTCAGCAGAGGGAAAGTGAACAACATAAAATTAAGTTAAAGCAGGGGGTTTTCAAACAAAGAGCAAAGATTTGGAGACCACGACAGTTGGGTGTGAATCTTGGCTCTACCACTTACAGACTCTATGGACTTGGCCAAATAACTAACTATATTTTTTTCATGTCTAACACCTAACAAGTAGCAAAATGAAGTCAGAGTTCACATTCAGGTGTGTGTGTGTGTGTGTGTGTGTGTGAATGAACATGCGTGTGTATACAGAGTCATAAAAACTATTTATTATCTCTGATAGTAATTGTGCTTGAGTGACATCATTTCAAGTTCAGACCTTAGCCATATGATTCTTAAAGTGTCAGATGCCAAAGGCCAACTTGAGATTTGTGTCAATGTCTCTCTTAGAAGAGTGGGTAAGTAAAACATAACACAACTACAGATTAATAGCAGCAGTGATTCTTTTTTTGCCTAACCAAGATCTCAGCAATTACAGCTGAAAAAAATGTCACTGTGGCATGACTGTTACCAAAGTACACTTGGGTTTTGAGAACATAAATTTGTATGATACAGAGCAGGACACCTTGAATAAGTTTCTATCTCTGGAACAAAAACATATAATAAAACTCTCTACATCAATGTTAATATACCTGTTTCAAAATCAAGACAACAGACAAATCTACATAATAGGATCCAAGGTGTGTGGAAAGTATCCAGATAATTAAAGAAGGATACAGTCACATTGAGAACAGACACATCATAAAGCCAATCTTGTAGGCAGGTTTTAGTAAGACTAAGGCTTTGGAACATGTATAGGAAGTCATGGTTATTACCACCTTTTCACAGATAGCCAAAATACTGAATACTGCTGCCACTGTAACAAAATCCACTACATCTAGAAATTTACACACACACATACACATGCATGAACATATGCTTTTATTAATTTATTGGCATAACTTCAAATACATTATGGCCGAGTTTTTCTGCCGTGATTATATTATCGTATGATATTAAAAACCTAATCAAGTGGTAACAACTCGAACTATTACATTACAGCATTAAAAAGATAATTTTTCTAATTGAGGTAAATAGCAAAATAATTTTAGATTGTTTATCATAAAAACAAACAATGTTGAAAATGAAAATAAAAAGTCATTCTAATCTATTTCAAGCCAAAACTATTGTGTGCTTGTGTGTGTGTGTGTGTGTGTGTTTGTGTGTGTGTAGTAATAATGGTAGTTGTAGCTGCTGTGATGTAGCAGAGGTTGCTGTTGTAGAAGCAGCAATAAAGTTGCATCATTGCAAGGGTTAAATCAGAGATAGGATTTGAAGACAGAAGCTAGAGTTATAATAGTACATGGTCAAATTTAACCACCCTGGATTGGAAATTGATACACCAATTCCCAGTTCAATACAATAAATTTTGTTTTCAACAGCACAGACTGGAAGATATTTAATATCAAATGGGAAGCAAATGTCACTGCTTATTCTAAAACAAATGTCCAAACTTAAGAGAAAAAATGCATGATTTCTAATATACAACCCACCTTTTGTTGCCTGAAATGTTTTACTGAATTGCTTGAACCTTGGTGTAAAGTAGGAGTTGCTAAAAAATAGATTAGAGGACATTATAAGCAGATATAATAATAGATTAGAGAACTGTATAAGTGAAATCTTTCAGGTTCTCAACTATGAGCTGACTGCGAAGTTATCCAACAAGTAGAGTTTAACCTCTGGAAAGAGAGAAAAGGTCTGACTGATTTTGTATATCCTCATGGGACATAAATGTACTTGTCTGTGTGAATATATTTAAAATAGTGGAATAAGACCTAACGTTTTATACAGAACAATAAAAGCAATTAATCTTACATGTACCCACAAAATAAACCTTAATGAATGCTTAAAAAATAAGTCTCACAGGCCACATTACGTGACCTTACAATTAAACTAATGAAAAGAGCAATAAAACAAACAAAAATTCAACCCATTCAGCTATGTGTTTATCCCAAGCCTGAAAAAAACTTCTTGGGCCCCAAACTACATCGAAGTTTAATTAAAAACAAATAATTTGTCTATTAGCAACAATAACGATTTCACAAGACTTAAAATGCTCAAAGTTTTACTCAAAGGACAAAACTAAATTTTTGAAAAAAATTTATTTATGAAAACATACTTTTGTTATTAAGCTAGACACTAAAATAACTAAGAATTTAAAATAAGTAATATATGATGATAGCAAACAATATTATGAATAAAGCAATTTATTTTTGTTTATCCAATGTTATGAATCAACAAAGATGAAGGTTGGAATTAATCTGCTATAACAAACTTAAAAAATAAACAACCACTAGAATTTATAAGTAAAACCAAGGACCAGCTCTTTAAATTGAAGAATAATCAACTGATTTTAAAGAAGAAATGAGAGTAATTAATATGTTTTGAGAAAATCAAGAAATGTATTGAAGTAGTGATGTCATTTCAACAGTGATTACTCTGAAGAAATAGTGAATGCTTTTAAGTTTATGATGCATTAGAAGTTGGAAATGAAATTGTTCAAAGCCTTTGTATGTTGTAGGCACTAAATTTTCAAATAAGAACAATAAATACATCCTCTATTTGAAAACTTTCAATTTGCTATGGACCAGTTAAAAAAAATTAAGTTATAATTGAAAAGTGGTATAAAAAAGTAACACTTTACTATCAATTGAAAATCAAGTGATTTAAAACCTGTCATTTTAAATTTTAATTTGTGTTATATGTGTTCTGCATTTGTTGCTAGTGTGATTATGTTTGAGAGGAAGATAAAAATAATTTCACTTTCTAGACACTAATATAATCTAAAACTTAAATGTTTATAAATTATATCTTTGTTTTATATCCTCTGAATTATACTTAATTTCTTACCAATTTCTAATAATTGGATAAATACAAGTTTTAATTTACTTTGGATGAATACATTTTAAAATATGTATATTATATATTGTTTTCACTCATAACTGTCAATTGATTAAAATATGAATTCTCATAAATATATAATAAATATCTTTTAAAGATACAATGTTTATGATTAATTTAAAACATTTCTCACTGTAGCCTAAAGTACCTTGAATGATTTGGCTCTTTTCTCTCCAACCGCTTTTTCTTTCTTTTTTTTTTCTTTTTTGAGACCAAGTCTCACTCTGTCATCCAAGCTGGAGTGCAGTGGAGCAATCTTGGCTCACTGCATCCTCTCCCTCCTGATTTCAAGGGATTCTCATGCCTTGGCCTCCCAAGTAGCTGGGATTACAGGCATGCAACACTGTGCCTGGGTAATTTTTTGTAGTTTTAGTACAGATGGGGTTTCAGCAGGATGCTCAGGCTGGTCTTGAACTCCTGGGCTCAAACAATCCACCTCCCTCAGCTTCCCAAAGTGCTGGGATGGCAGGCGTGAGCCATCACAACTGTCCTCCAATTGCATTTTGTATTTTCTTGACATTGTTCTGTCTTTCCTAATCTTTCAGTAGCTCTAATGTTTTGTGTAATTTTTCATATTTATCCGTTTGCCTATTTTTTGGCCTGAAGTAATCTGGCACATTGTTGTCAAGTCCAAAGTCCATCTTTCCTTACAAGAGAAGGCACGAACCCATAGACTTTACTTGACCTAGAGATCTACTCTGTTGCCTTGAAGTTTGGTTTAGTTCAAATTAGCTACCAACATATAATTTCCAGTCTAACATATACACATTAATATGTCAAATTTTTCTTGAAAAATTCAAATTCCTGGCAAAATAGGGCTCTAATACTCATGATATTTTAAAAATCCAAAGCTGATGAGAGGCTCCATTATGATTTAGATCTTAATTACCAGCACTCTAAGTTGCCTGAAACATTACTGGGTCATCTGTTCATGTACATGATCCATCTGACCTTTGTAAGAATCTGAGTCTATGATAATATTTATCACTTCCTCAATAAAGCTCTGCTTGATCCATGCGTTGCCTGTGGACCCTATCAGTGTTTTCTGATGGGGTTATATGCTGTTAATTGTATGATCATTCACAATAAAGACTGGAGTATTTTACCTGCTTCAGAATATTGGAAAAAATATTTAATCTTCATGTTTGGGCTGTAAGAGAGACATTTCATATTACTTCTTTGCAAAACCAATACTCTGATTAAAAAATATTCTGTACTGTGCATTACCAAGGGGAGGAATTATAAATAAGGTAGTTGTCCTAGTCCATTTTGTGCTGCTATAATAGAATATCAAAGCCTGGGTAACTTATAATGAACAGAACTTTGCTAGTCAATGTTCTGGAAACTGAGAAACCCAAGACCAATGAGCTAGCATCTGGTGAGGATCTTCTTGCTGCATCATAACTTGGCAAAAGGCATCTCATGGCAGAAAAGCAAAGAGAAGGTTTGAGAGGGCAAGAGGGGGTAAGCTTACTCTGGAGATAAGGAATCCATTCCCACTATAAAGATTCATGAGGGTGAACACATCTTAAAGGCCCCACCTCCCAATACCATCACAATGGCAACTGAATTTCAACACGATTGTGGAAAGGACAAACATTCAAATCACAACAGTAGTCAGCATGCACTTTGGCAAGATGCGAGGAAAGAAAGTCCCAGTGTTATATTTTAAGAAAGCCTTCAAATGAGTAGAAAAGGCATTTTCTCCCTGTTGTATATATGATATTAGCAATTAAACACTTGTTACGTTGTGATATGTTATTTCCAAGATTAAATGCGATGTAGTACTGAAGGTGAAATGTGAATTAGATGACCTAATTTACCTTTTTTTTTGAGTATTTAAACAGAAACACATTGTGAGAACATGAAACATATTAGTATAGGTAGATCTTGAAAACATCAAGTTAGGAAACAGTGAATGCTGTATAACGTGGATATTAAAAGAACCTCACATACTCTATATGGCTATTAGGTAAATATGGAATAAAACGTTAGTACTTGATAAGAGTTGGAATTGGTCCGAGGAAGGAAGGGAAATAGGACAGGTGTCTTAGTCTGTTTGGACTGCTGTAACAAGTTACCAAAGACCAAGTGGTAAAACAATAAATGTTTATTTCTCACAGTTCTGGAAACTGGGACCTCAAAGATCAAGTTACTGGCAGATCTGGTGTCTGGTGAGGGCCCACTCCTGGCTTGCAAATGGCCATCTTCTAATTGTATCCTCACAAAGCAAAGAGTAGAGATGGAGAGGAGGCAAATGCTCACATATCTCTTCTTTTTTTTTTTTTGAGGTGGAGTCTCGCTCTGCCACTAGGCTGGCTGGAGTACTGTGGTGCAATCTTGGCTCACTACAACCTCCGCCTCCTGAGTTCAAGTTATTATCCTGCCTCACACTCCCAAATAGCTGGGATTACAGACTCTTGCCACTGTGCCCAGCTAACTTTGTATTTTTTCACCATGTTGGCCAGGACAGCCTCCATCTCTTGACCTTGTGATCCACCCTCTCGGCCTCTCAAAGTGCTGGGATTACAGGTGTGAGTCACCATGCCTGGCTCTCATATCTCCTCTTATAAGGAGCTTAATCTCATTCCTCAGGGCCACCCTCATGATCTAATCACCTCCCAAAGACCCCATCTCCTAGTGCTATCACAGTAGAGATTATATTTCAATACACGAGTTTTAGAAGGGATAAAAACTTTAGTCAACAACAGGAGAATATAAATGCATGTTTACTGGTAAAATTTGATAACTTAAAAACTAATGTTATCTTATATGACACAATATTGACAATTCAAAATTTGTGATGGTAAGTACACATATATTTGTTATTTTTTCTCCACACATTTCTTTATGTAAAATTACTTTTATTCTATAGAACTACAACTTTAAGATACTCTTACCACATACACACAAAAGGAAGGCAACTATGAGACGAGATATTTGCTTGACTGAAATAATCACATCACTGTGTATATATCATAACATCATGTTGCACACTTTAAATTTCTACAATGAGAAATACCAAATAATAAATGCAATCAAATTGATTTCATAAGGCAAAAGGAATTCTTTAAATGTACCTTGAAAGAAAAAGTTTTCAAAATTTTCTTGAAGCTAATACTCTTTTCTCATAAAGAATAAATAAGCCAAATTTGAAGAAAGTTCTATACTCCAAACATATATTAAAGAATAATTCTGAAGAAGACTTCCTGATTCAAGCCTAAAACCATTTTATTTAAATTATCTCAATATTCCATGCAAAAATGTATATAGATTGTCAAAATAAACATATTATTTTTTGGAATAACTTTTCTTGTTTAACATTTCATTTTTAATTTAGTAGGTGAAATAGCACAGAGAAATATGTTGGAAGAGGCAGGTTAACTTTTGGGATTTTAGAGCCAAGTAGTGGAGAAAATAGCATTAAGAAAATGCTATATCTGGTGGAGCTGGGGAGTGAGTGAGGGCTAAGAAACTACACATTGGGTAGAACATACACTGCTCAGGTGATGAGTACACTAAAATTTCAGACTTCACCAGTGTTCAATTCATCCATGTAACCAAAAACCACTTTTACTCATAAAACTACTGAAATTAAAAGAAAAGATCATTATCTTTTATTATATGTCATAAAGATGGTCATCAAGGAATGCCTGAACACCCAGCCATATGGCGGCCCATGTACCAACCTCTGAAATTTGCAGAGAAATGACAAGAACATATTAAATGTAAGTAACATTTGATTTTTACATTATCTACATAGTTCTTAGAAATATGTGGCAGCCATTTATGTAAAACTATCAACATTTTCTTTTCCATCTTTCTTATTTAACAAATTCATTGCAGCTAAAAAAACCTACTAGAGTTTATAAATAAATTTAAAATATAGTTTAATTTTTATATAGGTTCTCTGTTTTTATCATTTTGTAAAGAAATTAATACATGATCATGGTAATACAACAATATAACATAACAACCTGCTTGATGGAAACTCTACAATTACATTTGTTCTTTTTTTTTTAATTCTTTTTTTTTTTGTGAGACTCTCTTTCTCTCTCTCTCTCTCTCTCTCTCTCTCTATATATATATATATATATATATATATATATAAAAAACTAACTCATATATATATATATATATATATATATGAGTTAGGAAAGGGCATTAATTAGACTATTACTTTATTTTGTTCAATTTCTTACTATGAAATACATGCCCAGCCCTGATATCTAGATATTAAAACGCTAAAGATAAGCCCAAAGAATGGTCTAAAACTTCTCCCAAAAATGTCACCTCAACAGACTACTCTACAACACGCTGTACCGATTTACTAGTGGCCTGTGAGGGTGTATCACTGATATTCAGAGTGCATTTTGAAATGCCGAAAAGAGAACACTTTCCTCTTTTTGTTCTTGTTTTTAAAAATTTCAGTTTAAACAGTATTTCTATGTCATAGTTCTTCAGAAACACCCCTTCTTTCATTAACCCTTATTTTCTTCACTCATAATCGCTTTTTCCATTTGCACTATTCCTGCTTGTTGCTCTTAACTTTCACTAAGCAGTGAGTTTACTGTGCCACGTGGCATATCTTGTTCTGTATGCATCTGTTTTGTTTGCTGACTCAGAGAATACAGTTGATCTGCTAAGGGAAAAATCAATTTCTCTATCATATTCACTCTCATCTTGCCTTGCTTATGACTCCATTGCAGGGACTTTCAATGTATCTGTTATATTGTACTTATCTGGGTATGCATTGCGTATACAGGGTTACTTTAACATAGTGTTTAACATAGGGTTACTTTATCTCTGTAACCCTATGTAAGACTTGTCTGATCTTCTGGTTGAGTTTAACTGGGTAACAATGTAAATATTGGAAAAAGAAGTAAAATCATAATGGCATTTACATTCTAGTGGACTGTGAAATTCATGAGAACCGTGTTCACAAAAATTGGAGGTATTTTCACCCAAACTTCTCAATTTGTCAGTTTGATTTTGCTGAATGTGTATGAGATTATCTGAAAAATATTGATTTGTGTCTATATTTCCTGACTGAGATGTGATGCCAACAAATGTTTTCACAACGGTAATATTATTTCAACTCGTACGTGAACTTAACTGAGTTTTGTGAACACTGGAAATAAAATTAATAAAGCCAGAAATATCTCCTCAGTTTACCTGGTATAAGAAGGTTTTGTCAGGTACTCAGATGTAAGGAAGATTTCTGAATGACCATACTACCAGAAGTGGTGCTTAAATTGCAATAATAACTGTAAAAAGAGCAATGAACAGCAACAAGCATGTGAAAGAACTTTGTAAAATGGAAAGTGCTACACCACTTATGGGGGCTGTTGTCACACTTTATTCCATTCATAAATACTCATCCATTATAATATTTGCAAATGTCAAGTAGTCATATGTTTTCAATGCACTTTTCAATTCCATTGGCAGTTTCCAGCTCCAAAATATTTTTGGATGGTTTCGGTTGGAATACCTGAAACTCCTTCATTATACTGTTCATTAGATGCAGATTTGAAGATCTGTAAAAAAAAAAGTAAAAGAAGAAAAAATGGAAAGAGAAGAAAAAAATGCTAAAATTGGGTTAACACAGAAAGCCTTTAATGTTGGCAGTGAGGGTTTAAGAAATGAAGAATTGCAAAAAAAATGCAAAATAAAAATATAAATATAAAGGAGACAGAGAAAGAATCCATTAGTTGGCTAGTGGAGAAAACCCTGAAATATCCTGAGCAAATGTTGTAGCAGACAGGACTCATAAATGTGGGAAGTGTAAGAAAAAGCCCTGAAGAAACGGAGGAAGAAGAAAAGTAAGGCGTTTATTTTTTAAGGATGAGAAGAAAACTGTAGGCTTACTAAAATACACTTTATCTTTGTAACCCTATATAAGACTTGTCTGATCTTCTGGTTGAGTTTAATTGGGTAACAAAGTAAATACTGGAAAAAGAAGTAAAATTATAATGACATTTACATCCACCATCAATTCTTAAAAATAATTTAAAGTAAATTTTTAAGTTTTATAATAAAAATAAATGATCACATATTCTACTAATGACAATTTGATAAGTAATCACTGATCTTAGGGAAAATATCTAAGAGTTTTAATAATTAATAATTAATCTAGAACATAAACCTACTAAAACTTATAAGCAAAACTTCTTTGTATAAATGACTGAATATCTTTACAGGAATGAGATATAACAATATAATTATTTTGTAAAGTTTTGTCTTACCTATTGCTTTTGGTGATTATATATTTTTAGGTGATAAGAGTCGTTATTCTCTCAAAGAACCAGTATAAAGTGATGTGTGGCTTTTTTTCACTTGGTACGTGAATTAAACTGAATTGATGCAGTTGATAGATAATCAAACGAATTCAGCTCCAAAAAATTTTCTTGATCCAATTGGAACAGACATGTTGTTAATGATTTCTTGTTAAACAAATGTCACTCTCTTTGCTATGACATTTTATTCCTTTTCTAATTAGGCAATACATTTAGTAAACAGAGAGGAACAATTATTCCTTTATTAATTCAAATGACTTTCATGCTCAAAGAGATCTAAAATCTTGTGTGAGTGCACCCTCTTTTTAGGGCATGTGATACAACTAATTACTCTTTGGGAAATTCGGGTTAGATTTAAGCTATGCAAGAGTACTTTCACTATTTCTCTTTTATAATCTCATAAAAATTAAAATATGTTTAAATATATAAGTAAATCATCGTGTTTTATTTGAAATAATTGAAATATTTTCTGCCATCAAGAAAATATTTGAAAGTTATGAATCATTAGATGCTTGGTAGGATGCATTTTAAATTAAAATTGTGCTTATATAATTATGTTATAATATTTATATTTATATAATATAGTCAATTCTTGTGATTATGCATGGTGAAGCTTAACAAGTGTAATATGTGCATGTGTTGTATAAACAGTAATGACTGAAATGGATATTTGAGTCAAACATCACTGTCTTATGGAAACCACTTTCTGACACATTCCTTCTAGCACTAATAAGAATGAGGGAACATGACATTGCCCACATTCACCTAAAAGAATAGTATACAATGTTGGTTTTAAAATTTCATCTTTCAAATGATATTTGACCAGTGATACTTGACACAGTGAGTGTCTGATACTACTAAAATATCCAGAGTGAGGGGAAGATATATCAAACATACAGAATGTATCACCTGAGAACTGAGTGACAGTTAACATCTTACATTTCAGACTGATTTGCCCTAACCATAAAGTCTGTAAACCTTAAAAAGTGGATTGATAACTATTGAGTTATCCACAGCTCAAATGAGTAGACAGTGAATAAGGGAAGACTGATAAAGCTACTTTGCATCCCAGGAAGCACTGTCCCTACCAATAATAGAAAGTGAATCGGAGAAAGGAAGACACTTAGCAGGAAGACATAAATGAAATGTAGTCTTTCTGATGGTTGGAACCTATTCTCATTGTCTAAGAACCAGAGAGGAAGAGGAGAATACAAATTGGCCGAGTCAAGCATCAGGACACCTGCATCTGTGTTCGAGCTAAGGAAGCCATCAATACCAAGCTCGCAGAGAATTCCAAGAATAAGCTGAAAGAGGGCATATTTTCCTTGCCCACTTTGGATCTAAAAATTTCTCTTTACTTAAAAATATAAAGATGTCAAAATAAACAGGAGCATTTTTCAGAGCACACTGTTAAACAAATGAAAGGGGTAACATTTTAAACATTCAGGAGAAAGAGAAAGTAGACAGGATATCTCTAAGTTGCAATGATTTACTCCAAGGTATAGTCATACAAAGGCTACAAAGAAAAATAAAGTAAAATAAAACAGAATAAAGCAATTAATTGACAGACAGAAAGCAGAACAGCAGTTACTTGAGAGAGGAAAGGGAATGCAGGTGTAAGAGGAAAGAATTATAATTATAGAGGTTTGAGGAAACTTGTGAGGCAGACAGACGTAGTTGATATGTTGACAGTGTTAATTAATCCACTGTGGTACACGTTTATCACACTGTACACATTAAAGTGCAGATTATTGTATGTCAATTATATTTCAATACAACTGAGGAAAGTTAAAAAGCAAACAAACAAATAACAGCTATGCCTTGAAGAGAGTGTCCAGAGAAGAGAATATAGAAACTATTCTGAAGGGTATCGTGGTGGAAACAGTTCTGAAACTGACAACAGGGCGAGATGGTGATTGATTTGGGTGTATCCAAGTCTAATGTTTGTAGTGACCGATAAATATAAATTAATCATACCGACATTTCTACTCTCTTACTTCATGGTTCACTTTTTCGTTTGGTCTTGATGTTGGCAAATATTCATTCTTCTTCTCAAGGGGCACAAATGAAAAGAGAAAGAGCCTAAACCCTATTAAGTTAATGATCATCCATGTCCAGGTCTCATGGTCTTAGTGAAGATAGGTTGGATTGCTGAAATGTAGCCTGATGAACAGAAAAAGCAAAGACATTTAAGTCAGTATATATCCACTTGCAATTGTTGAATTTGGGTAAATTATTTCTCCTTTTACAATTTTGTAAGCTTGGTTCTGTGTTAGTCAGTTCAGGCTGCTATAACGAAGTACCATAAACTAGATTGCTAATAAGCATACATTTATTTCTCTCAGTTCTGGAGGCTGCAATGTCCAAGATTAAGGTACTGACAGATTTGGTGTTTGACGAGGGCCTGTCACTCATAGACAGTGTCTTCTGACTGCAATCTTATGTGGGAGAAAGGCCTTTTTTTAAAAAAAAACAAGGGCAGTAATTTCCTCATAAAATAAACACTTCCCAAAGTCCTACATTTTAAGACCATCATTTTGGTGGTTAGAATTTTAACATAAGAATTTTGTGAGGGCTGGGCGTGGTGGCTCATGCCTGTCATCCCAGCACTTTGGGAGGCCGAAGCAAGTGGATCACGAAGTCAGGAGTTCGAGACCTGCCTGACCAACATGGTGAAACCTCGCCTCTACTAAAAATACAAAAATTAGCTGGGTGTGGTGGCACACGCCTGTAATCCCAGCTACTCAGGAGGCTGAGGCAGGAGAATTGCCTGAACCTGGGAGGCAGAGGTTGCAGTGAGCCAAGATCGTGCCACTGCACTCTAGCCTAGGCGACAGAGTGAGACTTTATCTCAAAAAAAAAAAAAAAAAAAAGAAGAATTTCGTGAGAACTCATACATTCCAACTATAGCAATGTCCTACCTAGGAGAGTTTACTTGTGAAGATGGAATGCTGAGAGATACATAAAAATTTATAGAACAAATTGGCAATCACGTTATTTGCTCTTTTCTGGTATTTGTTTTGAAGTAAAAATATTACAAATGGCGAGCCTATATGCACAAGAAGGAATACATATTAAGATTATGCATTCTTTATAAGAAATGAAAGTAGTTGTTACTGAATGTTAGGGCATGATAACAACCATGATAGTTGAATATGATTACAAAGAAAGAAATTACAGAGACGTAAAATTTCTCTAATGAAAAAATGTATTTAAATTTGGAATTAAAGCCAAATGACCATCTCAATATACATGAATAATCTTTATAGCAGGATTTATCCATGGCAGAGTTTAGATGTGAGAGTAAATTTTCCAATGCATCATAAATTGAGTGCCTGAAGTTGATTAATTAGAAGGATAAATTTTAAATTAAATTAAAACTCTGTACTTAAAAAACTATACAATTTTAACTTAAAAAAGACAAAGCAATGTTCATCATGAGGAAGTGTGGTGCGTTCAAGTCCAGAAGAGCATGGGGATTCATTTCATGTAATGGATATTTTATAGACAGTTTTATTTTCTTTCAATGACTGTATGGGAGATATTTCATTTTTCATTTCCCTTCATTTCACTTAGAAAGTCTTTAAATGAATATGTAATGATTTCTATTAATATTTTAAAGCTCTAAATATTTTAACAATTTTGACAGAGCTATAAAACAACTACTAATTATGTTAACATGTAAAGGAAGGGGAAAAGGTAATGGAGGAAGGAACATAACATTAAATGCATCATAGGCCTATATATTCAAATTACCATAAGAAATCACTTAAATAATGTCATATCATACACTGAAAAATAACAATAACTGGTTGTATACTACAAAAGATTAACTTTGTGATCAATATTATCTTAATCAGCTGGAAATATCCAAGTTTATCATTGATATAGTCACAAATGCTGATGTTATTTGGCCAGCACAGAATTCAACAAACAATAATATTCTCTGTATATTTATCATTAAATGAAATATCTATAAAATGAATAAGATCTATCTTGATTTAAAGTATATAGATGTTAATTAGCATTTACTCATAATAACTACGCATTTCAACTAATAATAATGAGTTTTAATTATTAATAATTATCAAATGTTCATGGATAGTTGAGCCATTAGGAAAATTGTAGGGACATACCAAGTAATGTTTGTATTTCCAGGAATGAGTGTAACAACGTGGTTAAGATTATTGGATTTCAGCCAACTTCCAATGTTCAAATTTACTTCTGCGAATTCTGAGTTTAAAACAAGAGAGAAGGCACTAAAACTTCTTGTGCTTTGAATTCCTTTCTATAATATGATGATAAAAATGTGTACCTGATAAAGTGTTGGGAACTTCATATTAATAAATACATAAAAGGAAATAACTAAACACCAAGCATAGATCAAGATTAACTCCTTTTTTCAATAGTAGGGCTATTACCTCTGGGTTTTGGGCCAAATGAGATACACAGTACAGTAGATAGATTTGGAAAGTAATAAGTGACTTGTTAATTTTCTCAATGTCAGAGGTAAACTGGAAGGTTAGACAAGACGGATTTAATTTTGATCCTCTATGTATAAAAGTTACTTGTACCTAACTGTGGTCACAAAAATCTGTCTACAGTTGCAAAATAGCAGCTAGTGATTTTATTACGGGATTCATGTAGGAATACAGTCTTTAGAACACGGAAAGTCAATACATACTAATTAGTAAATATTCATTGCTCTCATTCTCCCCTGGGAATGTTAAAAAGATGACAGAGAGAAAACTTATATTAACTAAAAGAAATGTTATCATTTGGAGAATTCATTCTTGATTTTTCAGTACTTATGTGTCAACAACATTATAAAGAAAGCATGAATAAATGTTCATTTCAGTTTAGCATGGTAATTTAAACTGCATTATATAAATGTCTTTCTCAGAGGGGCAAACATAAAATGTAAATTATGAAAAGTTAAAACAGCTAATATATGTGTTTTCATTCTTTAGCTTAATGTATTTTTAGTAAATTACTGTATTAAGGAAAATTTCAAATTATTAGTACTTATAAATATGAAAAATATTTTCTGGAAATAAACTTATTATCATATAGTTACTTCTCATATTTATTCCTGCTGTACTACTTTGAAAAAATTTAACAAAACAATTGCAAAATAGAAAAAAAAATTCTTCCTAAGTGTTAAAATACAAAGAACCAGCTCAGCTGTAGAGACCTCCACCCAGGCAGCACTGAAGGAATTGAGAAGCAGATACCCACATAGAACAGCAAAGTGGGCCTATACAGGGTCCTGAAAACCTTCTGAGCTGAGGGTGGCAGAAGCTGACAGCACTCTGTGCTGAGGGCTTAGAGCAGACTCTGGCCCTCAAATTTATTCTTTCTGAACAGATGATGATTATTAACAAACAGATGTTCGGTATTTTCTCATAACACAAAAATACACCAACTAGGCAGCTGGTATCCGCTTACCACTGATCACAGACAACTAAAAAGTATTCTCCACTAGGGAGCCACGGGGGCAGGGTCAGATGTCCCCCACTTAAAGAATTGTGTTAACTGGTATATTTATATACGGTCCTGCCACTTTAGAATGCCCCAAGTAGTTTTCTACTTGCTGGGACAGGGGGCAGCTAGGTTTTCCTTGTCATTGCTCTTTTTTTTTTTTTTTATAGGGAGTGGGTTGCACTCTGTCGTTGAGGCCAGTCTCGAACCTCTGACCTCATGATTCGCTCACGTTGGACTTCCAAAGTGCTAGGATTATAGGCGTGAGCCACCGAGCCCAACCTAATTTTTTATTTTCTTTTAAAGACCGGGTTTCACCATATTGGTTGGCCAGTCTCAAACCCATGACCTCGGGTGATGCACCTTCCTTGGTCTCCAAAGCATTTGGATTAGAGGTGTGAGCCACCATGCCCAGAAAACTTTATTCTTAAAGAATCACAGAGACTGGGCAGGGTGCGATGACTCATGCCAGCAACCCTAGCACTGTGAAAGGTCGAGGTGGGTGGATCACCTGAAGTCACAGGCTCAAGGATAGCCTTGCCTCCTGGTGAAAACCCACCTCATTTAAAAAAAGAAAGAAATCAGACAAATCAGTGTGTACAGTTGTAAAAACGGGGTGCTGGATGACTCCCCGCCACCCCGCTTTTTTTTTTTTATGACATAGTGTTTCCCTCTTGTCACCCAGGCTAGAGTGCAATGGTGCGACCATGGTGCATTGCAACATCTGCCTCCTTGGTTCAAGCGATCGTCCTGCTTCAGCCTTTCACGTAGCTGTGGTTGCAGGTGTCCACACCACCACGTCCTGATAACTTTTTGATTTTTTTGTATCTCAAATCAATCTATATTTGATTTTTATAAAACAAGCACAACAACAAAAAAATACGGAACGCTGCACACATTTGCATGTCCCTTGCACAGGAGCCATGCTGACCTTCTGTGTATCGTTCCAGTTTTAGTGTAGGTGCTGACAAAGCGAGCACATGCCATGCCCGGCTCAGCTTTTTATTTTTTCTGTTTTTTTATTATTATTATTTTTTGAAAGGAGAGAAGGAAAGAAAAAAAAGTAGTGAAGGGGAGGAAGAAAGAGGAAGAAAAAGAGGGAGAGAGAACAGGAATGTGGCTTTATTCTAAAAATGGGTATTAATAATGGCCGATCAATATTTCATTTAAACCTTTGAGTAGGTGTGATGTGGTATTGACAAGAATGTGTATTTTGTGTATTTAAAGTGGAGAGCTCCATAAATATTTATTGAGTTTACTTGTTCCGGATCTGAGTTCAAGTCCTGGATATCCTTATTAATTTTCTGTCTCATTGAGTCTAAGTCTCTTTATAGGTCTTATGTATCTGGGTGTTAGGATCATTAGCTCTTATTGTTGCATTGATCCTTTTACCATTATATCTTTGTTGCTTTAAAATCTATTTTATCAGATGTGAGAATTGCAACTCCTGTTTTTTATTTATTTATTTATTTATTTATTTATTTTTGCTCTCCATTTAGTTGGTTAATCTTTCTCCATCCCTTTGTTTTGAGTCTTTGTGTATCTTTGCATGTGAAATAGGTCTGAATGTAGCATACTGTTGGGTTTTGGCTGTATCTTTTGATTGGGGGATTTAGTCAATTTAAATTTAGGATTACTTCCATTTGATGTTAACTGCCTATTGTATCCATTCGTTGATGTAAATTCTTCTTTATGTTGATGCTCTTTACTTTTTGGTATATTTTTAGAAAGGCTAATACTAGTCGTTCCTTTCTATGTGTAATCCTTCTTTCAGAAGCTCTTGTAAAGCAGGCCTGGTGGTAATAAAATCTCTGAGTACTTGCTTGTTTGCAAAGGATTTTATTTTTTCTTCACTTATGAAGCTTAGTTTGGCTGGATATGAAATTCTGGGCTGAAAGTTCTGTTCTTTAAGGATGTTGAATATTGGCCCCCACTCTCTTCTGGCTTGTAGGGTTTCTGCTGAGAAATCTGCTGTGAGTCTGATGGGCTTCCCTTTGTGGGTAACCTGACCTTTCTCTCTGGCTACCCTTAGTATTTTCTCCTTCATTTCAACCCTGGTGAATCTAACGATTATGTGCCTTAGGGTTGCACTTCTTGAGGAATATCTTTGTGGTGTTCTCTGTATTACCTGGGGTTGAATATTGTCCTGCTTTGCTAGGTTGGGAAAGTTTTCCTGAATAATATCCTGAAGAGTATTTTCCAGCTTGGACTCATTCTCTCCATTGCATTCAGGTACACCTATCAAACCTAAATTTGGTCTTTTCACATAATCCCATATTTCTCGGAGACTTTGCTCATTCCTTTTTATCCTTTTTTCTCTATTCTTGTCTTCTTTTATTTCATTAAGTTGATCTTCGACCTCTGATATCCTTTCTTCTGCTTAATCAATTTGAGTGTTAAAACCTGTGCATACTTCTCAGAGTTCCCGTATTGTATTCTTCACTTCCATTAATTCACTTATATTCCTCTCTAAATTGTCTATTCTCATTAGGATTTCATCAAACCTTTTCTCAAAGTTCTTAGTTTCTTTACATTGGGCTGCCACATGTTCTTTTAACTTACAGAAGTTTCTTATTATCCACCTTCTGAAGCCTGTTAATGGAATGTACTCATTCTCCATCAAGGCTTGTTCCCTTGTTGATGAGGAACTGTGATCCTCTGTAGAGGGAGAGGCATTCTGATTTTGAGTATTCTCAGCCTTTTTACGCTGGTTTCTTCCCATTGTTGTAAGTTTATTTACCTGTTTTCTTTGTAATTACCAACTTTCAAATTAGGTCTCTGAGTGGACGTCCAACTTGTTAATTCCCAGGGCCAAAACCTGAGCAACCAACTGTGCTGGCCAAAACAGCAGTGTTAAGAATCATGGTGCTTTTCTGCCCAGGAATCTCCAGTCTGGTTTCCTTCTTGAGTCTGTAATAGGCGACTCTGCCTTCCTGGAGCTCCAAACGTTGGTCAGAAGGGGAACCAATCCCGTTTACTCTGCACCAAGAGCTGCCGCGCTGAGGCGCCAGCAAAACTGCTGCGCCAGCCACAAGAGTCGCGCTGGTGACCCGTGGGGCTCCTCCACTGGGAATCTTCTGGTCCATGAGTGACAAAAATTTGTCTGAAAGTGTGGAATCCTCTCGTTCTCTGTGCTTTCACTGGGAGCTACAATCCCAAGATGTTAGCGATGAGCCATCTTGGATAGTTCTCCTGTCATTGCTCTTTTTAGCAAGCAATATATTTTGTCATACACTCAGCATTTCTCAGCAATCATACACTTAGCATTTCTCAACATGAAAACAAGTAAAAACAGAATTTTCATTACAGCTATAATGTTCAGAACTAATTTCAACACTACTAAAACAGTGTATCTAGTTTGAAATACAATGAAAATGACATAATTTAAATAATTTAAAATGTCCTAATATACAAACTAAAAAAAGGTGAAAGGAAACCAATCAAATAAATTTGGTAACATAGTATACTTAACAATATATCCAAAGGTTATGGCTTCAACATGAACTTTATATTAAAATTATTAATGAGATGTTTTACATTCATTTATTGATACTGCCTCTGATATCTGATGTATATTTTGTACTCAATGTCACACTTTAATACAGAGAAGCCACATTTCAAATGCTCAATAGCCACATTTGGCTACCAGATTGAAGAGTGTAGTACTAAAAGAACAGAAAATAATCAATGTTTACTAAAGCAAAGCGTACATTTTCATTTCTTCATAAAATACACACCCACTATTTTTGTCAAGCTCTCATTCTTAGATTTCCTCTCAGCAGCTCGCTCAGACCCTCAAAGCTGCTCTCAACTCTTTCATCTAGATAAATCCTATCAGTCATGTTTTTCAAGTCAGTCTTGCCATAGTGGTTTCTACTCACAGCTGTAAAAATTCATAGCAGAAATTAAAGGTACCTGAGTGATCATCTTACTGACTCCTCTTATTTTTAAAAGAAAAGTCTAAGGACCACATATAGTACATGAAATGTTCTAAGTCATTGTGCATTGAGTAGTAAAAACAAAATGAAAACACAAACAGTATGAGTGCTGGTCTAGTGCCCTATCAGTATGTACGCAAACTGCTATTCATTAATAACAATCCACTTTCTGTTTTCCTTGATTGCCTCCGGTCTAATCATTTCCTGTTCTTACTGCAACTTGAAACAGCCTTAAACAGTTTTTCAAAAACCTACCGCACTGTGTAAAGCTGGCAGCCACTCAAAAGCAATTTTTCTCTAGAACTCCAAGATTCATTGTACTTGAAAACAGCGTGTATAGTCAATATATGAACAATTTAAACTTGTATTGTTTTTATCTCATTTTAATGAGAAAATATTTGTTGGATTTCTGTTATTACTAAGATACTGTGTATTGTAGTTTGATGGATATACAAAGGAGTAAAACATAGTTTCTGCCTTCCAGGAAATTGTAATCTACGAATAAAGAACCTGTTGTAATATAATAGAAAAAAAGTAAAAATTTAGCACTTAGGTTATTAATATTTCCTGGAAAATGCAAGATGAGAGAGAACTAGATTAATGTAAATCATGTGAATTAGGGTTTTCAGATTTAGGAAATAAAAATATAGAATGTCAAGTTAAATTTGATTTTTAGATAAATAATAAGACTTTTAGTATAAGAATGTGCCATGCAATATCCAGGACATACTCATAGAAAGATTATCAATTTTATAAAACTCAAATTCAACTGGGCATTCTGTATATTATCTGGCAAATCTCTGTGAAAAACATTTAGATGATTAAATTGACTACAATTTCTAATCATTTTATGGCTGCTGAAAATCATTCCAAATTAACCCAGAGAAGGCTGCCTATTTTTCAGACTTATGCCAGGTATTTCTCAGTTCTTAATATGATTGTTAAGAATTATCAATATAGCATTTAGGATGACACTAATTTGAAAATGACTTCACATGAATTATGTTGAAGAAGTTATAGAGATAATTTTTAAAAAGAATGACCATTATTTCAACATCTGAAGGACTCTAATGTTGAAAGGGAATTTGTTTCATACATTTCCCATGTTTTATAAAAGATAATCAGAGATTTATAAGTAATTTTTATAGTTCTTGAAAACGGTGGATAAAACATGATTTATTTCAAATCACTTATCATTGATTATTCTCTTCTTCAAGTTGATTAGTTTTTCTCTATTATTTTAAATATAATTCAGATTTATATAATACTGAATAAATGACATTTATCAAAATTATATGGATTATATTCCCTGTGATACATGAATTTTGTAACAATTATTTTGCTATGAAGTTATTAGATGTTAAATATTTTTAAAATTTTAATGTTATTTATTTCTAAATAAACCTTAAATTAATATAATAAAATTAATAAATTTCAAAGTCAACCTTAAGTTTCCTCTGTACATAAAATTTCAAGTTAATTTCATCTGAAAATAGAGCAAATTTTGTCATGTCAGATAGCTTTGTAATAAAAGTTAACTAAAATACTGTAAAAAATACGATGCAAGCATATCAAATTATTTTATGTTAAATAAAAACTTCCAAGAAAAAATAATTTACCTGAAAAACATTTTTCTAAAGCAATTATATTGTATTTGGTGACAGTGATTGCCCAGTATGTAGGAAAACTCACAATTTTTATAAGAAAATATCAGATCATTTCTTGAATGTGCATTTCTATGGTGAGTAGAAAAATAATAATAATTTACCTGAAAAACATTTATCTAAAGCAATTATATCACATTTGCTGTTAGCCATTATCCAATATGTAGGAAAACTCCAAATTTTTATAAGAAAATATCAAATCATTTCTTGAATGTGCCTTTCTACAATGAGTTGTTTCTCTGGAGTGTTTTATCTATTGGTCAGGCAGCTGACATTAAAGTGAGCCAATTACCACTGAAATTGATCAATTTTAATTAAGGTTTCTCATTTCCACAATGATGCAGATGACTTTTTCTAAAACATAAACCTGATGTCACTTATATACACCAAATAATTTAATAAATTTTAATGAATTATTTTCAGTGTGAAACCAAAGCATATTAGCACATTAGTCATCTAATGCCAATACATTCTTAGCTCTTGTAAGCCCCCCGGCACCTTATTTATACACAATAAACACTCTATAGTGCCATGAATATGCTTATAAAGATGCTTATAATTTTGTCTAGACTTTCCTTTCATCCTTTTTTGTATTTGTGCGAAACTCTCATTACATCTTTAGAGTGTTACACAGAGGTCACCTTTATGTGTCCGTCCACTCAGTTACTTATTCAGCAAGTATTTAAGAGCATTCTGTGTACAGTAAAATGGGTGTTGTATAGGTCAATGAGACAACGTAAAGCCATTAATATCACAAAACTTACATTCTAGTGGAAACAGATAACAAACAAAAGTTAAATATGTCAAGTTCTAGGATGGAAAAAATGAGATGAGGGATTATGGATAGAATAAGAGGTATTTTATATGCATAAGCAGGGATGACCTTTCTGATGAGATGATTTTTGTGCAGTAAACTGAATAAGGTGGGAGAACAGATAAGTGGATTTCTTGGGAGGAGCATCAGAGAGCAGTCAGTGCAAAGATAAGGAAAATGCTTGACATTTTAATAAATAGGAAAGCCAATGCCAATGCAACTGGGGTGGAGTGAGCGTTGGGACTGAAGTCGGAGAGGAAAGAAGAGATCACTTGGGATGGCCGTGGTAACACATTCGCCAGCGTTATTACCCCAGCCTTCTCCAACTGTTGGAGTCTCTCTAAACTCAGACAAGATATACCAAGTAATAAAATGCCTTGTCTTTTGCCCCAAGAGGAGATAGTGCTCTTCTGCAGGTCATGGACTCTTCCTCCTACTACACACCCAGCTTTTAATTGCCATCATGTATTGCAGCTCTTGCCATTATAACCGTGTCCTTCATTTGCTGAACATTCATTAGTAAGGCAAGATTATCTTCAATGCATCTTTGTGAGTCTATGGAAAAGCAAGAGTATTTCTGTTTTTTTTTTCTTAAGAATATTTATAATTAGTATTTTAATGCGATATTGTTTTAAAAAAATTTGTTTCATGTGAGTGATGAACATAAAATGCTGTGGAAACGTAAGACAGTTGATCGTCCCCCTGAACCGACTTGCAAAGCAGGTGCAGTGAGAAGTAGTAGCTTGGGGAGAGGAACCAGGAAGACTTGGAGGTAGAAATGGCCCTTTTAAACCAAAGAAGGCGGCAGAGGCAGTTATTGTAGAGAGATGGTCAAACACCCTGAATAGATTGTAAAATCCTGGAAGTCATGAAATGTATTTTATATGTTATTCTTCCAACTGTGAACAGACAGTATCTCCTTCAAAAATATTAATTTGTACTTCTTTCACACTAGCCTGGCTCCCTTCCCTACAAATAATTCACCAGCTAGCTGTCAAAATCCTATGTAAAATAGAGCTCATATCATGTCACTCCTTCCCGTAACTAAAACCTTCTGTTTGTTCCCCTTTAAACTCCAGTAAAAGTCCAGAATTCTTTGACGGGTTTTCAAACTCTCCATGACCCAGCCATGCCTACCAACTAGACTCTAATATCCATCACTCTTTTTTTTTTTAACCATCATGTTTCTGCTCAATTGGCCTTCTTTGTTCTTATTAACTTAACTAAGCTTGGGAAAAACATATGGCCTATTCATTAAAATAAGCTATATGTTTTTTCAAATAAATTTTTAAACAAAATTTTTCTTTCCCAAGAATGTTCTTTTTCTTTATATTTTTAGGCCAAATTCTTTTTTCTTTTTCATATTTCTGCTTAAATATTACCACTTGGGAGAGTTTTTTTGTTTATTTGTTTTTGTTTTTTTTTTGAGAGGGAGTTTCGCTCTTGTTACCCAGGCTGGAGTGCAATGGCGCAATCTCGGCTCACTGCAACCTACGCCTCCTGGGTTCAGGCAATTCTCCTGCCTCAGCCTCCCGAGTAGCTCGGATTACAGGCACCCGCCACCGTGCCCAGCTAATTTTTTGTATCTTTCGTAGAGACGGGGTTTCACCATGTTGACCAGAATGGTCTCGATATCTTGACCTCGTGACCCACCCGCCTCGGCCTCCCAAAGTGCTGGGATTACAGGCTTGAGCCACCGCGCCCGGCCGAGAGAGTTCTTTACAGCAATCAAAATCGGCCACCTAGTCACTTTCAGCCTACACCCTGTTTTAATTTTCTACATGGTAGTTGTATATATTTGATTTCTTCTTCTGTTGTTATTTTTATTCAGACTATGTAACAGAAGCAATGGGAGAGCAAGAAATACTGTTACTGCTAATCATCTTACCTCTTTGGTTGGAATTGTGTCTACCATATAAAAAAGCTTTCCAAAATATTTGTAGAATAAATGAGCAAGTGTCGAATACATGAATGAATTGCATGACAGATAGTAGTTAAGAGGAAAGGGACAGAAAAGCCTTGGTATGAAGTTGAGAATTTATAAAATCTTCATATGAAATGAGTTAAATTAAGGAAAAATGACTGAAACACTGGAAACCAAAAGGGTAAGTTAGGGCGGGATCTGGGGAAATGTAAATAGCAGACTTTTTAACTTCTGCTTATGAAGGTAGGTTATAACGGATACTTTTTTTTGGTCCTTACCTCTTTTGTTGTTGATTTCAAGCAGTTTGCTGTACTCTGTAAGCTGAAAACAGAAAGAATGTACTTGTGAAAGACTCTGGTCAGTATTTTGGAGCAGTAATTCTGACATTAGCCTTCAGCTGATTAGGAAAGATTCTTTGAATAGGGAAATATTTTCATATATCCCCAATGCTAATATAAAAGGATGAATCTAGAGGCGATGTGAGGAAATGAAAAATAAACTTTTTTTTGTAAGTTAATTTTCACAAGTTTTTTGTCATATTATGTTTTAAAATTCACTGCACATTTCTAATTACAGTGTAATCTTTTCCAGCTCTGAAAATTTCACCTACTATTGTCTACCTTATGTGAGGCTTTGATCCTCTAAAAATACTAAAATCAGTAGGAGAAAAATCAGTAAAATTATTACCTAATAAGTCATGAACTGTTATAACTGTAAAACCAGCCTCTTGCTTTTATTCTTTAATTCCAACATCCATTTTAAATGTGATGGATTTATATACATACTTGAAAACTGTTAAATTTGAATGTCTGTAAAGTTTTACAAGTGATCTATGGTTGAACTTTTATTTGTAGTTAAGCCTTGTTAGGAGAAAAGCAGGTGGCCTTTTGAGAGATAACAGAAATAAAGAGATATGGCCCACACAGCCACTCAGTGCCTGTAATCCCAGCACTTTGGGAGGCCAAGGCTGGTGGATCACCTGAGGTCAGGGGTTCAAGACCAGCATGGCCACTGTGGTAAAACTGCATCTCTACTAAAAACACAAAAATTAGCTGGACGTGGTGGCAGGCACCTGTAATCCCAGCTACTGGCGAGGCTAAGGGAGGAAAATGGCTTGAACCCTGGAGGTGGAGGTTGCAGTGAGCCAGGGTTGTGCGTTGTACTCCAGATTGGGTGACAGAGTGAGACTCCTTTGAAGAAGGTAAAGATGAAGATGAAGACAAAGACGAAAATGAAGATGGAGGAGGAGGAACGAAGAAGGAGGAAGGAGGAGAAAGAAGAAAAGGAGCTGTGACCCAGAAAAGATTCAGGAAATGGACTTGACAGAGATTGATGTTGGGAAAATTGGAGAATTGGAAAAGTTATGGCATATCAAGGATGTAGTAGGTTTACACATGGTGTAAAAATAGGGGAGGGACAGTGAGGGGTAAGGAGTAGGGGAGAGATTACATGGGGAGAAATGCCACAAATAGGTGACGGGGATGGAGGCAGCAAACCACATTGCCATGTATGTACCTATGCAACAATCCTGCATGTTCTTTACATGTCCCCAGAACCTAAAATGTAATATATATATATATATATATATATATATATATATATATATATATATAACATGGATGATAAGCAATGCTTAAAGATGTTTGTATCTGCAATGTGAGGAAGGCAGCAGTTTAGATTCTGAAATATGATTTATGTATCATTTTTTGTTCATTATATAGAGACTACAATCAGCATAGCAGTAGACCATAAATCTAAGACCAGGTGTGAGAAATAGGTAGTAATAATGGATAGGGTTAAATTTTGGTACCCATAAAGACTACAGAGATGGGATGTAGAGAAAAGCAAGTCTGTGGTTTAGGTCAACATCAGAGGAGCTTAGGAAATGTTGTGACTAATTCTCTTGAGGTTCAGTAATATGCCTGGGCTTGATGCAAATGAGAAAACCATGAGGAAGACCAATCATTTTGACCAAGTTATTAGATGCCAACTCCAAATCTCTGTATTTATAAACTACTGTTGGTGTAGACTGGTATATACTTCCTGAATATTAGTCTAACTACTGTCGGTGTAGACTGGTATATCCTTTCTGAATATTAATCTGGCAATAGGTATTAGAACTTTAAAAACAGATGTTCTTTTTGATGCAGTAATTCCACATTTTGGAATGTTCTCTTTATTTCAGTCCACTACTAGAATGTGGAACATAAGATTTAAGGAATCATTTTATATCTAAACAATGGATAAATATTGTTTCATAATCATTATTAGAAAATTCATAGAAATCAAATTTATAGGTATAGAAAGTTTATTATATATTAAGCAATAATGTCAGTGAAAATCAAAATAAAATATAATAAAAGCCCTCTTTTTAAAATTTGATTAATGGAAGAAAATAGTTAAATGGGATTTTTTTTTTTTTTTTGAGACGGAATTTCGCTCTTGTTACCCAGGCTGGAGTGCAATGGCGCGATTTCGGCTCACCGCAACCTCCACCTCCTGGGTTCAGGCAATTCTCCTGCCTCAGCCTCCTGAGTAGCTGGGATTACAGGCACGCACCACCATGCCCAGCTAATTTTTTGTATCTTTAGTAGAGACGGGGTTTTACCATGTTGACCAGGATGGTCTCGATATCTTAACCTCGTGATCCACCCGCTTCGGCCTCCCAAAGTGCTGGGATTACAGGCTTGAGCCACCGTGCCCGGCCAAATGGGATATTTTTTAATAAGAATGCACAATACATAGATATGGTGTTTTAACTAATAATTATTTCCTTTAGGACAGGTTCATTGGTATGCATACTCCATTTTTTAAGCTTAAACTATACAAGCAATGCAAAGCCTGATTTTCAATTTCAATGTTAATACTTCACAGTATTAATAAACATTTTAAAGCCATCTATGAAGCCAATCAGGAACATAATCCTCTAGACTTATATTACTTTCTCTCATATTTTAATGTTTTTGGACAAAAACCTAATTTAGTAGCAATTTATTTACTAAATTTAAAAATATATAAACAGTATTAACAACTTTTATATTATCAAAGTATTCTACTTATACACACAGATTTTGAATTTGCTGCTATGTATATAAAATATGCAACAGCAAATAAAATGTATAACTTTTATCGTCAGGTTTGAGAACAAACACAACTAACGCTTGGTAAGCATACAAAGTAACTAATAGGAGAAAATAATGTAGGTGTAACAGAGGAAGTAAACTACTAGACCGCTCATTAAGTATGTGTTGCAGAAGCCATGGAGAACATCAGTTAATCTAAGCTTTGCTTAAATCAAAGTAAATAGGAAGAGCTCACACTGAAACTGCTGTTTAATCTGCAATTACTATTGGCCTCCTCTGACTCTGAAGATGAGACAATATCATACAATTAATGAAAAACCTTTCCATACTACTTCCTTGATGTGTCATGCTTAGAAAATGAAGATTACTGAATACCAGCAAGTAAAGCATAATAGTAGACGACTATTATAAGTAAAGGTTGTTGTTCCTACTTTCTTATCATAGTAATAGGCATTTACAAGTAGAATTGGTATTTATTGTCCTTTTCATGTTTCACAAGATGGGATAATCACAAATTTTAGCTGAAAACTTTTTCTATACAGATTTATTTTTAAAAATGTATCAAAGAAGAAGTAGGAGGACTAAAATGAAAGAGGTGTGCATCAATCTCTCTCCAAACACGTGAGCTTATTTAACCTTTGAATCTCTATGAAAAATGGATAACCAAAATTATATACGGCATGGCTAGTAAGGTTAAACATTGTATTATGTATAAGAGATGGTTCCAGTAATATGACTCACAAGACACTTAAAGTGAGACAAGCATTATTGATTTTTGAGAGTTCAGCTGTAAAATGTATGCATGGTAGAATGGAGAAGTAATGTCAAGTCACCTTAAAGAGATTAAATGTCTCTCGGGTCAGCAAAATCTTACTGTAATATGATTTAATATCTTGAAAGAGACCATGTCTTAATGAATCTAATATATCAAATAATGTTCCTAACATTTATGTAATGGATTAACCTCTTTTAAAAACTTGAAATAACCAAAATAGGAAATAACACTCCAAAAAACAAATAATGGGTATCAGCATCATTTTAATTATATTGTCAAATATATTTAAATCTAGATTTTCTATAAATCAATTATGACTATAGTTCATACTTTTAAACACCAGGTGAAAAACAAAACAAAATAAAAGAAATTATTAAAGTTGGTTTTTAAAGGATACACAAGCAAAACTATATTTGGTCCATCCACGATGACACAGACTCCTTTTTCCATGCTTTTCATTTCTAAGCACACCTATAATTCCCAGAAATAATTCAAGAGATAACCAAGGGAGAATTCTAAAAAGTGGATAAAGGACAGAAAATTGATGAGGGACCCAAATACTGGTGGAACAAAATCAAGGACAGGCATCTTGAAACATTTTCTTCTTTCTGAAGGTTAGTATGGCAAATAGAAGAAGGTGATGTAGGCCTAGCATTCCCTGACATGTAAGCCAGCAACAGAATGTAGTCTAGGTAGCTCATTTATGTGCTGTACAGAACAGATGTCCTGACAATAGTATCAGGCTAATCTGGCAGAATCAGCGAGGAGGACTGATTGGATCCTTTGCTGATGGTAAGGAGCCAGTGAAGCGTTTGCTTTTCCTGTCACGTATAAGTCTCCTCTCTCTCATTCAGTAACACTGTGCATCCAAGGCATACGGAAGAATGATCTCACTCTGCAAGTGTCTAGATTATAAGAGGTTCTTTATCTCTCACAGGCAGGGGTGTATCCTGCCACAAAAAGCAACAGCTAGGAAAGCACTTCTCATTCTTGCTGGCTACAGACTCTTACTCCACTTAGAAGCAATGGATGGTTTGGTCTGGAAAAGCTTCTGTCTCTCAAGCAGGATGGACAGGGACCAGTAGTAGAAGATAATTACCCAGGTCAGTCTAATAAAATGGAGACTCTGAAATGTAGATTAAAACAGATTGTAACAGCAGCGCACAGAAATAGGCTATGGACTGAATCATAAAACTTAACAGGGTGAATGACTGCTGAGATTTTAAAATAAATAAATAGATAGGACTCAAAACTCCACACATCATAGCTAAAATGTTCAGGATATAACTGAAAATCATCCATCATATAAAACCCAAAAAAAACTAGAATTAGAAAAGACAGTCAACTGCAGCCAACATTGAGATTAATCAGATGTTAGAATTATCAGACAAGGCCATTAAAGCAACTACCATAAAAATTATTCATCAAGATACTATAGATTCTATTGAAACAAGTGAACAAAACTAGAAACCTTAGGAAAATATATGTTATTTTTATAAAGTATAGAACTGAAAAACACAAAAACAAAAATTTTCAAAAACCAGAATCAACCGTTTCAGAAATTTCAAGGACCTAGGGGATAATGAGAAAGATCCAATCTTTGTACTACTCAAGTCACAGAGATAGAAAAGTAAACAAGTAAGTCAGAAGGAGTATTTCAAGGGATAGTCACTGAAAATGTCTCACGTTGGCATAATACATAAACTCACAGTTTCAAGAAGCTGAATGGACCCTAAATAAGAAAAATCCCTTAAAGTCCACATTGACAAATACCATAATTAAGCTTCTCAAAATTAAACATCAAAGAAAAAATGGAAAACAATGAAAAAACCCAACATTTTACGTAGTGTTAAGTACAATTTAAGTGGTACTTGAAGGACAGCAGATTTCTCTTTTGAAATTCTGAAGATCAGTCAGCAGTGGTAAAGCATTTTTTAAGAGCTAAAAGTAAAGAACTATCAACCATACATTCTATATCTGGTTAAACTATCCTTCAGAAACAAAAGATGAAAAAATAAATGAAATAAACCTGATTGAATTTGATGTAAACAAACCTACCTTTAAAGAATGGGTAAGGAAGTTCTTCAAACAGAGAAAGAAAACGTTTAAAAAAGAAAATCTTACATTATCGGAAAGGAAGACAAACAATACAATGAGAAGAAATGGGAGTGCACACAGTAGATTATTATCTTCCTCATGAGCTTTCTAAATCATATATAGTGATTTAAAACCAAATTGTAACATCATCTGGTACTCAAGGTAATTGTATTTACAATTGTGGAGGGTGAAAGGACATAATTGAAGGTCAGGTTTACACATTTCATTTGAAATGGCAAATCTTGATATCAGTAGATTGTAACAAGCCCAATATGTATGCTGTAATGAGAGAATTACTAAAAGAACACTACAAAGATATTAACTCCAAAACGTTATAAGGAAGTGAAAAAGGAATCTTAAAAAATGTTCAAGAAACCCAGAGAAAAGCAAGAAAAGACAGAGAAACGAGAAACAGAAAGCAAATGATAAAATAGTATACTTAACTCCTAATGTTGTGATGATTACCATAGGTATAAATGGTGTAAATGCAACACAAAAGCAAAATTAGCAGAAAATTTTTAAAAATTGGCTTTAGTATATATGGTATTTAAAAGGAAGTCACTTTAAATTCAATGACATACATAGGCTAAAAATAAGTATTAATTTCTAAAATTAACAAGAATAGTAATATTAATATAAAAACTATAAAACAAAGTTTATCAATTTTTAAAAAATAATGACATAGTATTACTGAGCAAAACCAATTTGCTCTTGTTGGAGCATGCTTATAATTAAGTGTGCTGTATAACTTAGGTATTCTGAAACTTATATTCATTTTACAGGTCACCTTCCCAAAAGCCTATAGAATGGAGTAAGTTCAGAAAGGAATCCGCAGGGTGACAATTAAAGAGCACTTATTCATACAAACGAAGTAACCAGTACTCAATTTCAACATGTTTCCAAAGCGAGAATGAAGAATGAGAATGAGAATGCTGCCACACACTTCACACTTTCCAAAAATCTATATTTTATTTGAAAATGTCTGATATCTAGATGTATACAACTGAGTATTAATTTTTGCTTCAGATTTATGTGAGTTAAGCTAGAGAGAGGGCACATTTTTAACCCATGGACTATGGATTTACTATTCTGCTCTATTCGAACTATTGTATATTGTATTCGAACTTGAAGCTGTTCAGTCTTCATTAGAAATAATGCTTGCTATATGGACTAAGTCAACCGAATTTTCTTTTACAGTATCTCCAAACTAAATATGCGATATGAAATAAATACAATAGGATATGTACATATTAAAATTTGTATGGTAACAGTCAACCTGAACAGAATGAGGTACATATGTTTTTGTGATATGTGAGTATCTGTTTAGGAATCTAAATTAGCAGAAAAATCAAAATGCAAATTTAAATGTACCATAGAGAATCTGAATATTCTTGTAATATATTCTTGCATGGCTCTGGGATAAAATTTACTGTGAAATATTTAAACACTTAAATAATATGTCAATCAGAAGATGGGTCATGGAATCTTAGTTAAAAAAAACACAGAAAGATTAAGTGTGATTTATTTTAATGTTAAGATGATTCTTCATGTGAGTTCAATGAATCTCTTTGTGAGGTTCACATTTAACTTATTTAAATCTATCATTTTAATTTCATCACAACAAGTCAGCAGTTGGTTGGCATTTTGATTCCTGTGTAGGTTTTCTAGAGAATATAAAGACATTACTTATGACCATTTAAATGTGTTCTGTGCCTGTGATAGCACTTGTTATCATTGTATAACTGTATGGCATGATTTCATTATAAAACTGTATGCTGATTTCAAGTGTCCCACCTGTTCCATGAAAATATTATGCCAGCTCCAACTCAACAATCAAAGCCTGCTTTTTTATTTGATCTTTTTAGTTCTCAAAGCCAGTATAGTGCAGTTTAAAAGTAAAGATGTGAACTGTATTCACTCATGTATTATTCACTAAAAATTTCATCACAATATTAGCTCAATCATAAAAATCAATGTCTTTCAGATATATGTGAAAAATATATAGACAAATATATGTTATTACTTAAATTGTCAGCCTTCATTAAAATGTAAGGCAAAAATATTTTATTAAATAAAGAGAAGTTCAAAAAATTAAGAAACTGCTGGAATTCTCTTTCTGTCTGTATTCCAAGGCCAGTTACTTTGATGTGTAAGACTTTTGATAGCACATACTGACTGTGGTCAAAGTTAGTTTAAAATTCTGAGTTCACAATTTTTTTTTCCTGTGTTAACATGAATTTTACACTTATCCTCTTTAAAATGCAGCTATTTCATCTATGAAACAGGTACAATGAGGATGTATCATCCCTAAGGTTTTGACAAAAGTAAAAGATAATGAGAAAATGGAAAAGACCAGATGGCATATTTCTTTTATATTTTATATGCTCAAATTTATATTTTACATTTCAGACTGTATATATCATTTAAGAATAATAACTCACTTTTATTTTTCAATATTCTGACTACATAATGTTTCTTATTTTTATTTTAAATTCTTGGTATATGCCACATTCTATTTTAGGTCACTTCCTTTTTTTTTTCTTTAATAACAAAAATCAACATTTTAAAAGTATTGTTTATTTCTGTTTTATCTTGGCTATTCCCTGCATATTGCTTTTTGGATTTTATTTGTTCTATTTTTATAATTTTAAGAAGACATGTAAGCACTTCCCTAAGCAAAATCTGGTAAGAATAAAAAAGTGTTGAGTTATTGACAGGGCAAGAATAAAATGTATTAAGTAATTGGCCAGGTCCAAGCCTAAAATAAATATTGAAATTGACCAAAAAGTCTTTAAAATGTACTCTACATTAACAAGATGTATAATGTTTTCTATATACTTCTCATAGTAAAACCAATATAATTTGATCTTGATATAAACCCCAAATATATTACATTGTTAATGTTCTTGTGATTATGAAAAATTTTTATAAAAGCAAAAAACCTAAATGATTTTCTTAAAATAAGGATAGTATGCGTATTAATAAAAATTGAGTTTTAATAAAACAATTTAAAGCTACAAATTATGTATGTGGTTACAGAGGTACTGAAAGTGATTTTTCTTTAAATGTTATTTGAATTATAAAACGTATCTTACCCTTTAATATAAGAAGTTTCCTTTTGAATACATATGTCGTGGTTTAGGAATACTGCTCATTCATGTGTGCCTATAGAGTAAACACTATCATCTTTATTTCAACATTTTCTTTTCTGAAGTAGCATCTCATTTTGTTCTTTGGTGCATCTATTAGATGCTGCCAAAACTATTTTCAGAACGGATGTTCCCACGGGAATTACACTACCTTATCAGGAGGAATTCTCTTTCTGTCTGTATTCCACGGCCAGTTACTTTGATCTCTAAGTCATTTGATAGCATCTGTTTTTGATGCAGATGAATAAAGTCTCAAAGACTTGTGACTTGAAAGAGTATTACAACTTTAGAAAAGGAAATCATATGATCAGAGATGGCAGTAACAGAAATTTTTCAAATACCAATTCAGATGTATTCAGTAAATAGACTTAGAAAGTATACTTACGGATCTTTGAAATTAGAAGGTTTGATAATGATCCATTATTTTGATAACTATAAATACTATATATGTTTAGCATCACAGTTTACAGATAAAATATATTTGAATTTGAGATTATATTGACTATTTTCAAACATTAAATTTTGTCTAAAACACACAGACATTAGTCTTTTCTTAATATAATGAACAAGGGATAAGTTGAACATGTGTTAATCAATATTATTTATTAATAAAAATTCAGAATGGCATCACATCACTTCACAAACTCAAGTGGCAAGGAAATGGCAAAGTCAGTTGAATATAATATATATATTCTTAATTATGTCTTAGGTTTTTATTTCTTCCACGAGGACAACTCACAAGTTATTGAACTACATAGGAAGACATATTTCTGGTTAGCCTGTGATCTGTAATTTTAACTGTCTGATTATCACTTGTAAAATCCTCAGTCATTTTCATTTTATATAGATAACAATGTGCAGAACCTGAGTTATTTTAATACAGATCAAGAGGTACAAAATCTAAAAACACTATATAACAATGTGTTTGAATTATGTAAAGCCGAAGTATAGACACGGGGTTACATATCTTCTCTCTTAACCTTCACACAATCTTTTCTTGCAAAACACCAAACTTCAGCTGTGACAACAGATAGTCTCCCACACAAAGATACAGCAGTTCCACTGTGTCTTTTAATGGTCTGAATACATCTAGAGCATAGAGTTTACTTAGGAACAGCAACTTTCAATATGGACCTCAGACATACTGTATTGTTTCACGAAGAGATTAATTGGAATTAAGAGGCAACTTTGAGTCAATAGTTGAATAAACTGAGGATTTAGGCTAGAGAAGAAAAGATTGGGAGTTTGGATCTGATTATATTATTTTCCAATACTTGAAACTGAGGGAATGTGTTCTCTTTCCGGGTCCACAAGGGGGCGTACTTTTAACTTCCTAGTGCCATTACCCCTTCCCAGCTCTCTCTATCCAGGAGATTTAACAGTTTATGTTTGACTTTCGCAGGCAGGGGAAGAAATTAAGAGTCAATCACTCCAGCAGAAGTTCTAAGGAACTCCTTTCATTGGCCAGGGATCCTAGAAAAGGTGGGGATTCCTCTGAGGTTAAAAGTGCCCTTCTTCCACACCCTTTTGGACTCCATGTTTGGTCCTCTTCCTGGAAGCTGTCTTTCTCTCTCCTGGATTTCCCTTCTACAGTCCCCTTCCACACTCTCGTGGAAGCCTGCCTTCCCCTCAACTCCATCTCTCTCTAATCCCTTCCACTCAGTGTGGAAGCTGCTTTCCTCTCCTGGATTCCATCTTTCTGGATTCCCTCACTCAGGGTGAGAGTTAGCTGTTTCTTTGTATCTCCTTCTCCTGTTTCTCTCTCTCTCTTTAAATAAATCACTTTCTACAAGCACTTTTGAGTCCGGCATTTACTGTGCACTGCGCTGTGTACCCCTCTCTCATTCTTGAGAGGACAGGAGACCAAGAATCTGGAGAAACATCCTCTCAGGTGAGCTGAAGGCACCTGGAACCCCTGAATCCCCGTATTACAAAACTTTGTAATCTAAGAGAGATTACACAGTACACCTCTGATGAGCAATTTTCACTCAGGGTTCCATTGGAGGCAATGGTCCAACCAGGACTTTCTCAGTACCACACTGCAGTGCATGGCTGTTCCTATCTAACCCTCCTTCCTTTTGTCCTGGCACAGGTTTCATATCTGCATTCTGGTCTGAAGCTCTCCTTGTTTATCCCCATTTCCTCTTCCTTTTATTGTTCACAAGAATTTCTCCCAATAAATCTCTTGTACATCTCACTATTTTTGGCCTCTGCCTACCAGATAAACAAAACACATGAAAAAAAATATTCAACAAGTGACTACTGAGTCAAAGAATGAATGAGAGAAATACTTCAGCTTTCACTACAAAATGTTTAATGTATTTTAAATCACATTTCTCCCCGTTTCTATTCTGATGAGAGCTACCATCGTTTATTGCCTGGGTTAATTCAATAAGTAATTAACTGGATTCTCTGCTTCTATGTTTGCCCCACCCTGCCCATCTTAGTCTATTGATTAATAGAGACAGGAAGTCCTTTAATATTAAACATAATATCTCCCCTATTTACTGACAGTAAAAATCCAGGTCAGTAAAATAACTATAAAATCTCACATGATCTGCCTTCTATCACCTCCAGCCTATTATCTTTTGGTGATTGCCACATTTTCTCTCCATTCAACTTATCCTGGCCCATTTGCTCTTTCTGGAGCATATCAAATAACAATACCTACCTTAGGTGTCGTACACTGCTGTTTCTTCTGACTGGAACTCCCTTCCTCCAAATAGCCACATGGATGATGCATTTAACTTTTACAAAAGTTTTTGTTAAAAAATCCTCTTCTCAAATAGGTTAATACAAAGCGATATAATAACATTTTACCACCATACACATTCCTGATTCACCTGACATTGCTCTAGATTTATCTTATTCCATGGTGTTTTAAAATATACCTGGGATTTTGTTTTTATTCAGGAATGATGACGCCAAGATATCAGGAGACAACTGCCATGGAAAAGATAATTTGATGGAGATCCTAAGAGAAGGGGGCATACCACACTACTGAGAGTGACAAGGAGGGGTACCAGGGTTAGTCAAGAGGCAACAGGAACAAGAGAAAGGCTTGGGTTAGAGTCTTTATTGTTTTCATGGGAAAAGCATGACAAGCAGGTTCAGGATTACCTGGTTTGAATAATTTCAGCAGGCTCTGGGACATAGGGACTGTCTCTATCAGTTTGTTTTCAGACTCTGGGACAATTATGGCAGAGGGAATATTGCCTCCTGAAGTGTAAGAGCGAGATAGAGAATGTGGTTTGAAATATGGGCTCTGAGTTGGTTAGTTTGCATATGAAAACCACTCACTACTGGGCAAATTGTTTGCTATCTCTCAAAACTAGATAACCTGGGGAAGAATAGAGATTCCCTCTTCTGGTCTCTAAGGCCCCAAGATAGCAAAGCATAATCAAATACAGAAAATTTAAAAATGATTAAGACACATGACATTATGATTTTACATTTTATGTAAATTACATATTTATTACCTTTATTATTAATTGTTTCTCCCTATTAACATGAAGCATGATAGACAGTCAAGGAAGTAGCCACATCCTCAGGTTGTGGCAACTTCGGTGAACTCACCATCAACACAGTAAGCTCAAGCATTCTTAAGGCAATCAAGTTCATTCAAGCAAAACTATCTTCAGTAGGGAATTTCTGCATAAAAAGCATGTGTACTTTGACTGTCCTCTGACTAACCCTTTGCTCATTAAAATAGTAAAAAACACATCCCTGGGTGGAGATTTAAGATGTAAATGAGGCATGTGATATATGAACAAGCATGTGCAGCTACTGCTCATGTGCACCCAGAAGACCACCCAAAATATGCTCACTAATAACAGATATTCCCACGCCCTTATGAATAATCATATAAGACTCACATAAAGGGAGTCTCCCCAGGGCCAGTCTTCACAGTCTCATCCTCACGAGCAGTCCTCCCTGAATCCTCTCTCAGGGTGTACTGTCTATTCTGTGCCTAACTTTCAAAATATTCTTTCTCCTTTGCAATGAAATGCTCTACACTGTATTTCCTTTGCTGTATACCTACATTTAAATTATTTTAAAATAAGAACATAAAAACTGGGGTTTCACAACAGCTATCAACACATATAAACTATATAAAATCAGGAATATTTGTTTTGTGATATATTCCAAATACCTGAATTAGTTTTAACACATAATAATTGCTCAATAAATATGTGTAAAATTGTCTTATTAATTTCCAATTTAAAATTTCCTTGCCATTTCTACTGCTATACATTATTTATTCATCTATAGTGGATTATTTTATTTACTTAAGCAGATAGTCTTTTTTGACTCAAAGTAAAAATCCAAATCCCATTTTATTTGAATAGCTATTTCAGTAAATGTAATTATATGGAGACTAGTTAAATTGGGTGCAAAACAATTCATCAGCAAATTACGGTACTAAAATAGTTCTTCCTGTTAAACTATAAATATATAATCATTGTTCCACTTTTTTTCCAAATTGATTGTCTCTCCTGAGGTTTGTGAGACAAATTTACATATTTGTCCTTTATGTTAATCTCTTGAGGTAAACTCTACAAAGACTTTTAGAAATGAAAAAAGTCCTCTGATTAATTGTTTCTGATGTTGAACAATTAGCAGAAACCAATCATTTGCATTTTAATAACATTGTAACCATATGTTAAGTGAATGCATTAATCTTGATTAGCTTGATTCCAGACATTTGCAGTTGGGAGTTACTGATGTGTACACTGATACAGAGATTTTTCAAGTCACGTATAGCCATAATTTCTGTAGTAAAAAGTAACTGAAAAGAATGATGCAAGTGTAACTATGGTGATGATGGAGTGTAGAAGAGAAAAACAGAAAATATTGCTGAAGAAACAAAAAATTGGGGTAAAAATTAGCTCATTCAAACTAGAAAAGGCAGCAATTTTGTCTTCTGTATTATACAAACTTTAATACAAACTTTAATATAAATCAATGTATAATTTACTTGGCTGATTACTAATGTCACAATACTTTTTTGGGTCTTTTGACTTAAAAAATATGAAATGCAAAATTGTAACCAAAATATTGCCCATAAGAACTTTGAGGAACCTCAAAAAAAGTAAAATCACTCAGTGATTATTATAATGAAGATTAAAGCAGTCATTTTGTAGGTTTACATCTTACAAATTTCTCTTCTTCCAAATGTTTCCTTTGTGGTTTCATTGTTGTAAAAATAGTTTCTTTTTCTGTAATTCTACTAAAATGAGCTGCCACTGATCTTGAAAATGTACTCAACTGCTAGAAATATGCATATTTATAATTATGTGTATAAATTCTTTTAAAAAATTACCTTTTTCTTTTTAAACAACAACAAAATAAACTTAGGTAGCATCTTTCTTAATGGTGCACATATTCAACAATCTCTGAAGAGGAATAAAGCTAAGAATTCCCAATCTCCTTACTTACAGAGAAAATGTTACTCAAAGACCTACAAATAATAGAAAGAATAAATAGAAAAAGTAGTTTACTTAAAGATCATAATTAAAGAAGTAAAACACTCTATTATATTGTTGTTTATGTAGAAAATCTTAAGAATGCTACAAAATAAGTACTAGAACTACAAACTGAAATTATCTATGTTGTTGGCTACAAGGTTAACCTATGGCCAGAAATTGATCCATTCTTATGTGCTCAAAATAATTTTTAAAAAGGTGCCAATGCAATACAACATGAAAAGAAAAATATGTTCAACCAATTGTACTTGAATACTATAGATATCCATACTAAAATAAAAGTGATTCTGTATTAATTCCTTAAATTACACACACACACACACACACACACACACACACACACACACACACACATTCCATGGTTGCATAGACATGAATATTAAGGCTAAGCCATAAAAGCATTAGAAACAGCCAGGTGTGGTGGTTCATGCCTGTAATCACTGCACTTTGGGAGGCCACGGTAAGTGGATCACTTGAGGTCAGGAGTTCTAGACCACCCTGCCCAGCATGGTGAAACCCCACCTCTACTAAAAATAGAAAAATTAGCTGGGCGTGGTTGTGCACACTTGTAATCCCAGCTACTTTGGAGGCTGAGACAGGATAATTGCATGAATCCAGGAGGCAGAGGTCACAGTGAGCCGAGATCATGCCACTGCACTCCAACCTGGGTGACAGAGCAAGACTCCAAAACAAACAAACAAAAAATGTTAGAAACAAACAGCTGAGTGTCTTTGGGATTTGAGAGAGGGCAACGAATTATTAGACTAAACACTAAAAGCAATAGCCTTAACTTTAAAAATGAATAATTTAACTTCATCAACATTAAAAAATAGTTACTTGTCAAACCACATTATTAAAAAAATGAAGCATCAAGTAGCAGACTAGGAGAAACTTTAAAACAAAGGATTTGATGCAGGCAAATGTCCTTCTGTAAATGTCATAAATTTATTTGTGATTTAATTTAATTTAATTGCTGCCTCAGTATCCATTTGTTGGCCTGAAAATAAGTTGCTTGAAGTTTAGTTATACCTATTATTTTTGGCCTAGTTAAATCTTCTCCTTCATTTGTGGCTGTTTATAATATAGTCTGCTTTTCATCCTATTGACTCAAATCTCAATATATCTCACAGCTACTGTTAACAATAAAACCTAATGGTTGATACCAGAGTCAAGTAAATAAGTTCCCCTTTTCATGTGTGTGTGTGTGTGTGTGTGTGTGTGTGTCTGTGTGTGTGTGTGTCTGTGTGTGTGTGTGTGTGTGTGTGTGTGTGTGTGTGTGTGTTTCTAAACCAGCCAATGCACGGACTCCAAGGAAAAGCCTAAGGGATAATGGCCAGACACCTTAGTAAAGTTGTAGTCCCATGGGTCCTTTCTCCTTTGCTCATTCCTCACTGGTTGAACATCCTGCTGTCTTTGGACTTCCTGCCAGTTCTCATAGGCACCCCTCTTCTTTTGTGGATCTGAGTAATAAATCTTTTTTTACTTAATGTGTAGTGTTGCCTCCTATGTGTACTACCTGATCAACACACATGAAATTAACTTGTTTCCTGTTCAAGGCCCTCCTAGAGAGTGACTATCCTGATAGGAAATAACTTGACACAGGTCTAACAATTGGCACAAGGGCATCTGCCAGTATAAACAAGTTTCCTGTGAGAGGGACACGTGACTATAGATCAGACAGACATCAAGCCGTCTGCCAGGATAAAGAAGAATCCCATGAAAGGCATGCTGTAAACATCCATGTTCATTTCCCCTGGACTTCCATCAGCCCAGGACTGGAACTTATAGCCACATTCCAGAGAGGGAGTACAAAACAAAATTAGAACAAAATATGACAATAAAGAACTTTACAGCTCAATACTGAAAAGAACAAACTCAACAACAATGTATAAGTATCAAACAGCAGATATTATAATATCTAACAACAGATAATTTAATATCTAACTATAACCATTTTGTAAAAAGAGGTACGTTAATAACTGAAAGCACAAGAAAGATGCTCAACAACAGCAATTACCTAAGATATACAATTTTCAACCACAATTTGGTAACACTATACATATCCACTAGAGTGTCAGAAATAAAAGGGTAGACAATATTAAGTGTTGGCAATGATACAGAACAGGTGGAGCTCTTATACATTGCTAATGGGAATATAAAGTGGTTCACACATTGGAGAAATGTCTGGAAGCTTCTTATAAAACTCAATATACATCCTCCTAGCAACTCTACTCTTAGGAATTATCTAAGAGAAATGAAAAGATTTTCACAATTTGATTTGCAGAGGAATAAACACTGCAAGGTTTATTCCTAATAGCCAAAAGTTGACAACACCTTAAACATTGATCAATAGGAAAAATGGCTAAATATATTGCAGTATAGACACAAAATAATGCTATTTAGCAAGAATGAACACAGAATAAACTACTAGTATATGCAACAACATGATGACTCTCAAAAATAATTTACCAAGTAAAAAGAGACTTATATAAACAAGGTAAATACAGTTTGAGTCCATTATATAGAACTCTGGAATAAAGACATGTTAATTTATAATGCCTAAATAATAATAGTAGTAACTCTCATGAATGGATGTTAGAATGGACTGAGACAGGCATGAGAGGGAATTCTAAAAGAATACAAATATTCTACATATTGCTAAATGTTTCAGTTCCACAGTTACATTCATTTGTTAACTCAGAGAATTTACACTTTTGATGTATGCGTTTCAATTGTGAGAAGTGTAAATAAAAAGTCAGAATACTATAAGCAAATACTGAATTATTCTGAATAATGAGCATGTTCAGATATTTAGGGAGGGGCAGGTATGATGGCTTATACCTGTCATATTCATGCTTTTTGAGAGGCCAAAGCAGGAGGATTACTTGAGGCCAGAAGTTTGAGACAAGCATGAGTAACCTGGAGATACATACCCTCATCTCTACAGAGACAAAAATAAAGAAGTTAGTTTGGTATGGTGTCATGTATCTGTAGTGCTAGCTATTTGCAGGCCGAGAGTGAGACCATCACTTGAGACAATGAGTTTGAGGTTACAGTGAGCTATAATTGTGTCACTGCATTCCAGCCTGAGCAACTAAGTCTCTGTCTCATATATATAATTTTTACAATTTTATGCATTTGCTATACTACACATTTTAGCCTTATTTTAGAGTATACTCTTTGTACTTATTTATATATCTATTAATATATGTTTATAAATATATATTTATGGTAATACATATTTATTAATATATGCTTGTGGTAATATATTTATTTTTATATATTTAGGGAAGAATCTAGTGACATTTAATTTACTTAATGCACAAAAATGGTGGTTGTATACATAGGTAGATAGATAAATGGCTAGATTGGAATAAGAAAATCAGAGCAAAATATTACTTTGAGAAACTAAACATATATAGTTCCTCTATTCAGGAGATGATTATTATACATTTCTCTTAACTTTGCTGGGTTCAAAATTTATTTAATACAGTATTACAAATGAGTATTTTAAACTACATGTATAAGCAGTCTTCGCTTTGTCCAGATCTGATATACATAGGTATCAGTTACTGTGGTTTACTTAAAAGGCACCAGTCTGTCAACAACACAATTTGAAATGCAACTGCCATGATATGTAAACTATAATTACATGAGGTACAAACATCACTGCTAGCTCATTGGTCCACATGTCATTGTATAAGTAACCAATGTGCATTAGGATCAGTGACCAATCACATCACTTCTTTCAAAGTCTTATCAGTGATTAGTCACTGTGAATTTGTTATTTAGTTCATGCAGACAGCAAATTGTGCAGTAGTGTGACTGCTGTCTCTCAGTGATCATCTCACATAATGTATATAAAAGCTGAATAATTAGAGAGTGAAATTGATGGTATGTGAATTATATCTCATTTTTAAATATAAAATAAAAATTCTAAAGCCCGTGTATACATTTGAAACATCCATACAACCCGGGTTATGTAACTATCACTACTATTTTGTTCCAGAACATTACCATCACCTCATCCCCTCACACACACACAAAAAAAGCACTGTACTTGCTGATCAAAATAAACAAAATCCAGAACACTAACAATGCCAACTGCTGGAAAGTTTGAGGAGCAATAGAATCTCTCATTCATTGTTGGTGGGAATGTAAAATGGTACAGCCACTACAGAAGACAGTTTGTTGATTCTATACAAAACTAAACATATTCTTATCATGTAATCTAAAAATCACACTTCTTTGTAATTACCCAAAGTAGCTGAAACTGATGTCTATCCAAAAAAACTGCACATGAGGTCTATGACAGCTATATTCACAATTACCAAAACTTGGAAGCAACCAAGACATACTTCAGTAGGTGAACAGATAAACTGTGGTATTTTAAAGAAAGAATAAATGAAAGAGAAAACTGGCCAAAAAAGATGGAAGTACCACAAAGAAATCCAAAGTGATAAGTCTGAAAATAAAATTTTAATAGAATACAAGGAAGTTATAGAAGGAATAGCTAACCATGCAAATATTGATACTGACCTGTTTGAAAGACTCCAGACATGCAACAAATGGAACTTGGTAAGGACTACATTACTGACAGATATAAACAAAAAAGCGATATAAAGAAAAGCTGAAGATATCCTAAAGGAAGTGACTCTGCCAAAAGGTCCCATTAAATAAGTACTCAGATATATTTCATAACGTTTAAAGCACAAAAGTGTAAAATGTTTGAAGCTGATTTAAATGTAGGAAGTTGGTGATTTGCTAAAGGATAGAAGAGATGCTAGTATTGTAAATAAACTATAGTCATAAGCCGAATAACATTTCCATCAATGACAGACAGCATATACAATTGCAGTGCCATAACTTTTGCCTAGTGTTGCTTTAGTCATCTTAATTATAGCACACAGCATTACTCACCTGCTTATGGTGATCCTGCTGTAAACTGACCTGCTGAACTGCAAGTCCTATAAAAGTATAGCACACACAATTATGTATAGTACAAAATATTTGACAATGATAATAAGTGACTAGGTAACTGACTTTATGTATTTACTATATTTTACATTGTATCCTCATTTTAGAGTGTACTCCTCTACTTATTAAAAAAATTATCTATGAAATAGCCCCAAGCAGGCCCTTCAGGAATATTTCAGAAGAGGGCATTGTTATGAGAGATGACAGATCCATGTGTGTTACTGCCCCAGAAGACCTTCCAGTGAGACAAGATGTGGAAATGGAAGAGAGTGATATTGATGATGCTGATCTTGTGTAGGCCTAGGCTAATGTGTGCTTATGCTTTCGTTTTCAACAAAAAAGTGTAACAAGTAAAACTAAAAATTTTAAAAAATAGAAAAAAGTATTTGCCCAAAGGTGCTGATAACTGATGTCTACCCAAAAATTGCACATGGAATAGAATAAGAACATAAACAAATAAAACATTCAGTACCCCACACAGATGTATGATATTTTATCTTTTATGCCATACTTTTAGAGAACACTATGTCACTCATCAACAGAAATACATTCTGGTGTTGGGGACAGTGGCTCATGCCTGTAATCCCAACAGTCTGGGAGGCCAAGGAGGGAGGATCACTTAAAATCAGGTGTTTAAGACTAGCTCGGGCAACATAGTAATACCCTAACTCTATAAAAAGTTTTTTTAAAAATCCAGTTGTTGTGGCCTGTGCCTTCAGCCCCAGCTACTCAAGAGGGTGAAGTGGGGGGATCACTTGACTCCTGAGACGTCTAGGCTACAGTGAGCCATTATTGTGCCACTGCATTCCAGCCTGGGTGACAGAGCAAGATTCTGTCAACAATAACAATAACAACATAAAATATAAATTATCTGAAATATTTTTTTCAGTATTGTATATAGAAAACTGAAAAAAAATGAGAAATGCATTCTAAGGCAACATTATCATTGTTCAAACATCAGGGAGCACATATGCAAACCTAGATGTCATAGCTTTCTGCACACCTAGTCCATATGGCATAGCATATTTCTCATAGACTACAGACCTGTACAACAGATTCCTGTACTGAATACTGTAAGCAACTGAGGCAAGATGGTAAATATTTGTGTATTTGAACATAGCTAAATACAAGAAAGTTACAATAAAACTAGAGTAAGAGATTAAAAAATGGTACATGTGTATAGCCATTTACTATGGCTATACAGGTAGAACATGGAGCCCTCAGAACTGGAAGTTCCTCTGTATGAGTCAGTGAGTTGGTGGTGAGTAAACATGAAGGCCTAGGACATTACCATACATTACTGTAGTCTGTACAGACACCATAAAATTAAACTACACCAAATTCATCTAATTTTTTTTTCTTAGACAGCTAGAGAAAAGATGCAGATCACCTACAAAGGGAATCTCATCAGGCTAACAGCAAATCTTTCAGAAGAAATCCTATGAGCTAGAGGAGATTTGGAGTCTATATTCAGTATTCTTAAGGAAAAGAATTTTCAACCAGGAATTTTATATCTAGCCAAACTAAGCTTTAAAAAAAAAAAAAAAAAAAAAAGGAAAGGAAAAAAGAAATACAATCCTTTTTAGACAAATAGATGCTAAGAGAACTTATTACCACCAGACCTATCTTATACAAAATATTGAAGGAGTGCTAAATATAGAAAGAAAAAACCATTACTGGCCACTATAAAAACACATTAAGTGCATAGATAGTGAAACTATAAAGCAACCACAAAAACAAATCTGCTCAAGGAAGTAAGAGAGGACCTGAACAAATGGAAAAACATTTAGGAAGAATAAATATTGTGAAATGATTATACTGCCCAAAGTAATCTATAAATTCAATGGTATCCCCATCAAGCTACCACTGACTTTCTTCACAGAATCAAGAAAAAAAAAAACACTTTAATTTCATATCAAACCAAAAAAGAGCCCATATAGCCAAGACAATCCTAAGCAAAAAGAACAAAGCTGGAGACATTACACTACCTGGCTTCGAACTATACTACAAGGCTACAGTAAGCAAAACAGTATGGTACTGGTATCAAAACAGATATATAGAACAATGGAACAGAATGGAGGCCTCAGAAAAAACACCACACATCTATAACCATCTGATCATTGACAAACTAGACAAAACAAGCAACAGGGAAAGGATTTCCTATTCAATCAATGGTGTTTAGGAAAACTGGCTAGCCATATGCAGAAAACTGAAACTGGACCCCTTCCTTACACCTTAAACAAAAATTAACTCAAAATGGATTAAAGAATTAAATGTAATACCTAAAACCATACAAACCCTAGAAGAAAACCTAGGCAATACCATTCAGGACACAGGCATGGGCAAAGAATTCCTGACTAAAACACCAAAAGCAATGGCAACAAAAGCCAGAATTGACAAGTGGAACCTAATAAATTAAGAGCTTCTGCACAGCTAAAGAAACTATCATCAGAAGGAACAGGCAACCTACAGAATGGGAGAAAAATTTTGCCATCTATCCATCTGAAAAAAAGGCTAATATCCAGGATCTACCAAGAACTTTACCAAATTTACAAGAGAAAAACAACTCCATCAAAAAGTGGGTGAAGCACATGAACAGATACTTCTCAAAAGAAGACATTTATGGGGCCACATGAAATATGTGAAACATATGAAAGAAGCTCATCATCACTGGTCATTAGAGAAATGCAAATCAAAACCACAATTAGATACCATATCATGCCAGTTAGACTGAGTATCATGAAAAAGTCAGGAAACAACAGATGCTGGAAAGAATATGGAGAAATAGGGATGCTTTTACACTATTGGTGGTTCAACCATTGTGGAAGACAGTGTAGTGATTCCTCAAGGATCTAGAACCAGAAATGGCATTTGACCAGCAATTTCATTACCTGGCATATACCCAAAGGATTATAAATCATTAAACTGTAAAGATTCATGCATATGTAGGTTTATTGCAGCACTGTTCACAATAGCAAAGACTTGGAATCAACACAAATACACAAATGATAGATTGGATAAAGAAAATGTGGCACATATACATCATGGAATACTATACAATCATGAAAAGGATGAATTCATGTCCTTTGCAGAGACATGGATGAAGCTGGAAATTATCATTTTCAGCAGACTAACACAAGAGCAAAAACCAAACACTGTATGTTCTCACTCATAAGTGGGAGTTGAACAATGAGAACACATGGATACAGGGAGGGGAATATCACACACTGGGTTCTGTCAGGGGTCATGGGTTAGGGGAGGGATAACATTAGGAGAAATACCTAATGTAGATGACGGGTTGGTGGATGCAGCAAACCACCCTGGCACATGTATACCTATGTAACAAACCTGCACGTCCTTCACATGTATCCCAGAACTTAAGTATAACTAAAATAAATAAATATATATATATGTAGTCAGCTAACAATGCAATGACAGGACCAAATCCACATATAGCCATACTAACCTTGAATTTAAACAGTTTAAATGTCCCAATTAAAAGGCACAATTGGCAAAGTGGATAAAGAAGCAATACTCAATGGTATGTTGTCTTCAAGAGACCCATCTCACATATAATGCCCTTAGGCTCAAAGTAAATAGATGGAAAAAAATATCTACCAAATAAACAGAAAGCAGAAAAAAGAAAGGTTTGCTATTCTAATTTTATATAAAACAGATTTAAAACAACAAAAATCAAAAGAGATAAAGAAAATCATTATGTAATGGTAAGGGGATCAATTCAACAAGATCTAACTATCCTAAATATATGATCACTCAACACAGGAGTACCCAGATTCATAAAGCAAGTTGACAGAGGCCTATGAAGAGCCTCAGATAACCACATAACAATAGTTGGAGACTTCAACACCCCACTGACAGTATTAGATCCTCAAGGCAGAAAACTAACAAAGATTCTGGACCTGGATTTGACACGTGACCAAATGAAGCTAATAGACATCTACAGAACTCTCCATCTAAAAGCTACAGAATACACATTCTTCTAATTTGAACGTGGCATATACTCTAAAACTGAACACATGATTGACCATAAAACAATTCTCAGCAAATTCTGAAAAATCAAATTATACCAACCACACTGTCAGACTACAGCACAGCAAAAATGGAAATCAGTACTAAGAAAATTGCTTAATCTATACAATTACATGGAAGTTAAACAATCTCCTCCTGAATAACTTTTGGGTAGATAATAAAATTAAGATATAAATCAAGAAATTCTTTGAGATTAATGAGAAAAAAGATACAACATACCAGATTTTCTGGGACACAGCTAATACAGTGTTGAGAAGGAAATTTGTAGCACTAAACCATCACATCAAACAATTAGAAAGATCTCAGATTAAAAACCTAACATCGCATCTAGAGAAACCAGAGAAACAAGGGCAAAGCAACCTCAAAGCTAGCAGAAGACAATAACCAAAATCAAAGCTGAACTAAAGGAAATGGAGACACCAAATACCATACAGAAATCAACAAATCCTTATTTCTTATTTGAAAGAAGGTATGAGATAAGCAGATTCTTAGCTGGATTAATAAAAAGAAAATAGAGAAAACCCAAATAACACAATCAGAAATGACATTCTTGCAGTACTGTTTACAATAGCTAAGATTTGGGAGTAACCTAAGTGTCCATCAACAGATGAATGGATAAAGAAATTACATATATACACATGAAGTACTATTCAGCTATAGAAAAGAATGGGATTCAGTCATTTGCAACAACAAGGATGGAACTGAAGATCATTACGTTCCATGAACTAAGTAATATTTCACACAGAAAGACAAACACTGCATTTTCTCACTTATTTGTGAGATCCAAAGTCAAAACAATTGTAGTCATGGACAATCAGAGTGGAAGAATGGCTAACAGAGGCTGGGAAGCGTAATGGGGCTTTGTTTGGGAGATGGGGATGATTCATGGGTACAAAGAAACAGAAAGAATCAATGACACCTACTATTTTATAGCACAATATAGTGACTATAGTAAATAATAACTTAATTATGTATTTTTAAATGACTTAAGAAATGTAATTGGATTGTTTGTAACTCAAAGGGTAAATGCTGGGGATGGACACTTTATTCTACCTGATGTGCTTATTTCACATTGTATGCCTGTATCACACCATCTTATGTAGCTCAAGAATATATAAAGTGACTACCCACAAAAATTTTGAAAAATGAAAACAGAAATAAAAAGAAATGACTAAAGGAAAATTACCACTGACCCCACAGAAACACAAAAAAAATCTTAAGAGGTGACTATAAACATGTCCTCTTTGCACACAAACTAGAAAACCTAGAAATGGACAAATTTCTGGAAACATACATGTTTTTAAGATTGAAATAGGAAGAAATTGAATCCTTGAACATATCAGTAACAACTTCCAAAACTGAATCACTAATAAAAAGCCTACAAACTAGAAAAAGCCAAGGACAAGAAGGATTTACAGCCAACTTCTACCAGATGTATAAAGAAGAGCTGGTACCATTCCTATAGAAACTACTCCAAAAAATTGAAAAGAAGGGAATCCTCTCTAACTCATTCTATGAGGCCAATATCATCCTGATACTAAAACCTGGCAAAGATACAACAAAGAAAGTAAACTTCAGGCCAACATCTTTGATGAACATTGATGCAAAAATCCTCAGCAAAACACTAGCAAGCCAAATCCAGCAACACATCAAGAAGCTCGTCCACCACGATCAAGTATGATTTATTCCTGAAAATCCAAGTTGGTTCAGCATATGCAAATCAATAAATGTGATTCATCACATTAACAGAATAGAAACAAAATCCACATGATCATCTCAGAAGATGCTGAAAAGACTTCCAATAAAATTTCAATAAAATTCAACGCCCCTTAATGTTCAAATCCCTTGTAATAGAATGGTTTATATTCCTTTGTGTATACATGCAAGGGTATATTCATTGTAGCACTGTTTACAATAGCAAATACATAGAATCAATCCAAATGCCCATCAGTGATAGACTGGACAAAGAAAATGTGGCACATGTTCACCATGGAATATTGTGCAGCCATAAAAAAGAACTAAATCATGTCATTTGCACGGATATTAATTAAGCTAAAAGCCATTGTCCTCAGCAAATTAATGCAGTAACAAAAAAGCAAACACAGCATGTTCTCATTTATAAGTGGGAGCTGAAGAGTGAGAACGCAAGGACACAAGGAGGGGAACATTACATACTGGAGTCAGTCAGTGGGTGGGGAAGCGGGGGAGAGCATTAGGAAAAATAGCTGATGCATGCTAGGCTCAACACCGAGCTGATGGGTTCGCAGGTGCAGCAAACCACCATGACACGTTTTACCTATGTAACAAACCTGCACATCCTGCACATGTACCCTGGAAATTAAAATTAAAAAAACAACAACAAAATATTTAACAAACCAGCAAAGACTTAGTGAGGAAGACTCCAAAAGCAATTACAACAAAAAAAATCGATAAGCAGGATCTAATTAAACTAAAGAGCTTCTACACAGCAAAAGACACTATCAACCAAGTAAACTGATAACTAACAGAATTGTAGAAAATATTTGAAAACTATGCATGAGAAAAAGATTAATATCCAGAGCCTATAAGAAAATTAAACAATTCACCAAATGAAAAATTAGCAATCTCATTAAAAAGTGGGCAAAAGACCTGAACAGACTTTCCTAGAAAGAAGACATACACATGGGCAATAAGCATGTGAAAAAACGCTCAATTATTAATCAGTAGGGAAATGCAAATCAAAACCACAATAAGATACTATCTCATACTAGTCAGAATGATATTATTAAGAAGCCAAAAAATAACAGATGCTGGTGAGGTTGTGAAGAAAAGGGGACACTTACACACTGCTGGGAAATGTACATTAGTTCAGTCACCATGAAAAGCAGTTTAATGATTTCTCAAAGAAATTAAAACAGAACTAACATTTCACTGGCAATCCCATCAACGGGTATATACCCAAAGGAATATAAATCGTTCTACTATAAAGACACATGACTCTTATGTTTATAGCAACTCTGTTTATAATAGCAAAGGCATGGAATCAACCCACATGTCCAACATACACTGAGATACCATCTCACGCCAGTTAGAATGGTGATCATTAAAAAATCTGGAGACAACATGCTGGAGAGGATGTGGAGAAACAACAGTGTAAATGTGGGAACACTTTTACACTGTTGATGGGAGTGTAAATTAGTTCAACCATTGTGGAAGACAGTGTGGCGATTTCTCAAGGACCCAGAAATAGAAATTCCATTTGACCCAGCAATCCCATTACTGGGTATATATTCAAAGGATTATAAATCATTCTATTATAAGGACACATGCACACAAATGTTCACTGCAGTACTGTTTACAATAGCAAAGACTTGGAACCAACCCAAATGCCTATCGATGATGGACTGGACAGGGAAAATGTGGCACATATACACCATGGAATACTATGCAGCCAACAAAAACGATGAGTTCATGTCCTTTGTAGGGACATGGATGAACCTGGAAACCATCATTCTCAGCAAACTGACACAAGAACAGAAAATCAAACACCACATGTTCTCACTCATAGGTGGGTGTTGAACAATGAGGACACATGGACACAGGGAGGGGAGCATCACACACTGGGGTGTGTCTGGGGGAAATAGGGGAGGGACAGCATTGGGTAGGGAGTTGGGGAGGGATAACATGGGGAGAAATGCCAGATATAGGTGATGGGGAGGAAGGCAGAAAATCACACTGCCATGTCTGTACCTATGCAACAATCTTGCATGTTCTTCACATGTACCCCCAAACCTAAAATGCAATAATATATATATATTTTAAATATTTAAAATATATTTAAATATTTAAATATTTAAATATTTATATATATATTTTAATAATATATATATATTTTAAAAAAAGATATTGGGGTACATATACGTCATGGAATCCTGCAGAGCCATAAAAAGAATGAAATCATGTCTTTGTAGTCACATTAATATAGCTGGAGGATGTTATACTAACTTAATTAAAGCAGGAACAGAAAACAAAATACTTCATGCTCTCACTTATAAATGGAACTGAACATTGAGTATATATGGACACAAAGAAGAGAACAATAGGAACTAGGGTCTACCTGAAGATGTAGGGTGAGAGGAGGGTGAGAATTGAAAAAATACCTATTGGGTATATGCAGATTACCCAACTAACAAAATTATCTGTACACCAAACCCCTGTGATATACAAGTTACCAATTTAACAGATTTGCACACATACACCCCGAACCTAACAAAAATTGGAAAAAAAGTCATATTTTCTCTACTTTAGGCATTTGCTTATTTTAAAAATTGATAGAATAAAATATGCACTTTTTCACTATTAGAGCCTTATAAAATATTGATCCTTTTAGAAATAAGACATAACTGTTCATTTCCATTACCTTTTGATCTCTAATGACATAACCATAACATTCATTCTTGTTGCTAGCATTTTCATGGTGTGATTTAAATATTCCTTACAGTCAACCATTGTATAGACTTTATTGAAGCTACAGTTCTTTAAAAGTAGTAACTGAAGTTATTTCTGTTATGATTGTATTTTTACCCCATGGTCTGGGATTTTTAAAAAATCATAGTCAACTACATATAATATAAAAATGTCTACTTTTACCAGTTTTAAGTGTTCAATTTAGTGTCATAAATTATATTTGTAGTATTGTGCAAGCACCATCACTATCTATTTCTATAACTTTTTCATCAGCTCAAACAGAAAATCTGTACAAACTGGGCAGCAAATTCCCTTTACCCTTTCTCTCTCAAAGCCTGGTAGCTAATATACTTTCTGTCTCCGTTAATTTGCTTATTTTAGATATTTCAATGCCCTGCCCAGTGGCTCATACCTATAATCCCAGCATTTTGGGAGACTTAGACAGGAGAATCGCTTGAGGCTAGGAGTCTGAGACCAGCCCAGACAGTATAGCGAGTCTATATGTCCACAAAAGATTTTTTTTTAATTAGCTGGGCAAGGTGGCACAGGCCTGTGGTCCCAGCTATTTAAGGGGGTGAGGTGGGAGGATAATTTGAGCCCAGGAGGTTGAGGCTGGAAGTGAGCTATAATCTTAGCACTGCACTCTAGTCTAGGTGTGAGAGTGAGACTCTGTCTCAAAAAAAAAAAAAAAAAAAAAAAACAGATAGGTTATATAAGAGGAATCATAATAATTTCTCCTCCTGATTTTACTTGGGATGTTTTTAAGGTGCATTCATATTGTAGCTTGTATCAGATCTTCCTTCTATGTCTCAATAATGGAAGTTTGTGTTTAATTGAGAAATTTAATAAGACCATGTTAACTTTGAAAACAGCTATTGCTGCTTTATTGATAATAAGTACTTTTTGTTTTTGCTTTTTTTTTCCCTATTGCCTTGAGCAGAAGATGTTAAGTATTCTTTATTTGTTATGGCTTTTCTTCTGCTGTAGGGTTATCAAAAATTGTTATTTTTATTGATGTTCTCTTTTGCATGTATTGCATGTAGGATTCTCTTAGTTTATTTTTCATATTTACCCCTATATCTTTGATATCTTCACTCTTTTGTCCTTTACTGGCTACTGTCCTTACCAATATTCTAGTATTATGATGGCTTTTTTTAGCCTGACATTGCTTCAGTTACTTCTTTGAATCTTGCCAAAAGAGATATGTTCATAAGACTACCTTACTGAAGAAACAATTACTATATTAAAGACTCTATTAAAATTTTTGTCTTTACATAGCTTTTCAAGCTACAGGAAAATCAATTATAAATTATGTGGAGTTTTTCCAATTAGCATTTCCAATTCACTAAGGCTTCCATATCTTTCTAAATGCTACTGCTGATTTGTTCACATAGCCTCCTCATCATCCTACAAGATGAACTTGGATATCTTTCACCGTCTTTTTGAAGATACTATCAGTTTTCCTCTCCTACCCCCAGGCATGAGTTTTGTATCACTTACATTTACACTTCATAATGAAAATATTGATTTGACCCAAGTAAGACATTCAATACATTCTTAATGAGTGGATCAATGAAGATTCTTGCAAACAAAATCCAGGGAAATCCTTGAGTTGCACAGTGGATTGTGCATTTCTCTTATATTCATTTGTCTAATGACTTTATTAAGCTTCTGTCAACAAGTAGAAATAAATTTAATCTTAGCAAGTTTTAAGTGATAGATAAAAGCATCCTAAATTATGCAAAAGGTTCATTGTACTTGGGTCCCAAGAGTGGTACAAAATCCCCTGTTTCTCTGCTTTTGTGGAAAACATTAATTCTGATGTCTATGGCCTTTCCCAAATCACTTGCTGAAAGTGTGACTTTGAAGAAATCATATAGTCTTTCTCATTTCTGTTTTCTCTTTGGAAAAAAAAAAAAGAAATATTTTTACATCTTATTGGGATTAAAATGTAGCATCGATATTATATTTACTGGATTTTTGGAAATGCAGAAATTCCTTGTATATTTTAGATACAAGATGTTTGATGGCTTGTGAAATTGTATGTATCTTCTCAGCCTGATATTTTTTGTTCCTTTTCACAATGTTTTATATTTTCTTTCTAATACTTACTGTTCATATCTCTTATAGAATCTTCCATTATTTATTTCTCTTCCTTTCAGAGTACTACGTCTAATGGTGCTTTGCATTAGAAAAACAGATCTTTGTTCATTAAACATAGTAAGGCCTTGTGTGTCTGATAATTTATGTATTGACTTTCACATTTAAATAAAAGTTTGGCATACAAAAAAACTAGTTTTAAAATTAATTTTTGTTATTATTTTAGAAGTATTTCTCATTTCTCTTCTCATATTTAATGAGTGACTCAGTCAACTTAGCAATAGGTATTTTCAAAGTTACTATTGAATGTTTGATGTGTAAGGTTCTTATTTCTCTGAAGGCTACACACTTACCGGAATCTTTTTCACAGTTTAGTTTTCAAAATGTCCATCTTAAGAGTATAGCTGTTCATTTTTCTCATTTACCCTGTTTGTCACTCTTTGAACTCTTTGAATGGGAGGACTTTCATCTTTTGTTAGTTCTGGAATTAATGTGTCTTTTTTAATTCAAATATTTCTATCATTTTTCTCTCTCTCTTATTTGTTTGGCTATTAGTTTTTTTTTTTTAATTTGTCCTTCTTAGTGTTTTATATCACTTAAGCATTTTTTAAAGTATTTTCCCAGCTTTATTACTTTCTTCAGCCTATAAAATTGTTTGTGAACTTGCCTTTCAGCTTGCTGTTTGTCTTTAATCATTTCAATTTTGCTGATTATGTCTTTTCTTTTATTCTTTTGTTAAGAAATTAATGATTAAAAGTAGAGACAAAATATAATACACATATGATACATATACATGAATGCATATATCCATAAATGTGATGTTATTATATCAGTTTATTGTTTCTAATATACACACACATACTCACACATATAATTTTTATTTCTAGGTTAAGGTACCAATATCCTCCCTTAATTTTTCAAGACTGCTTATGAGATTTAAAATATATTGTTAAAGAAATCCTGTAATATTTTTGGATGAGATCTTGTCTATTTTCATGGTTTTGCTCTTGCACTTTGTAGTTGCTACATCATTTTCTTTTGCAAATATTCTAACATAATATTATCATCACTATAGCATTGCTACCTTCTGTCAAAGTTTGAATCCTAATAAACAGGAGCACAACCAAAATTATCTGTTAAAAGCAAAAGGATTTGAATATTTTATCTAGAATCATGTGACCTTTTGTTGGTTCCTTGATCCTGTTGAAGAAACGTTACCATCACAAGTGATAGAAAAGTAGGAAGTTTTGTATGTTGTACAAAGGTTGAAGTCACCTGGTACTTGCACAAAATTAGCATAATGTGAGGCTGAAGTTCTGTTTGTGATTGTGGTAGGAAGGAAAATATGAAGCAGGTGGCCAACTCTGTATGCAAATTATTCTGTGAGAATATTTTCATTTTTTAAAGAAAACAAATGTATTTTCCTAAGTTATCATGTATGCATCAGATGTATACAATTCAAAGAAGCCAGGGTGAAAGTGGTTTTGGTCATCATACTATGTATGATAGAACAGATCAGCTGTCAAGGCACTAACTATCAGGTGAAAAGAAGACAAAGAAGACAAAGAAGACAAAACAGCTAAGTCCTACCTAACCTCCGTTCTCCTCCCACACTAAATGCTACCACTACCACCCCTCCAGGACCTAAAAAGAATTTACTTATAATAGTTTGGAGAAGAATATTTCATTCGGTAGCTTCTGATACTCTGAAAAGGATCAGGGAGGATACCATGAAAACCTGGGTGCCATATTCATAAACCAGTCCTGGAGTGCTGGAGATGCAATGACTTATTATAGTATCACCCTTACAAGTAAACCTGATAAAGCTATCACAGGACAGAAATCTGGGACAGAAATATAATACACATATGATACATATACATGAATGCATATATCCATAAATGCGATGGATATATGAAAACACTTACTGTCTTAAAAAAAGAAGTCATTACACTCAATACTTTCATGGGTGTTATCAGTCAAATCTTTCAAAGAGAGGAAGTATCCAGTCCTTACAAATACACACAGTCAATAAGGAAGTGGTGCCTTGGTAGCACTCATTTAGGTTTACAATGCTGAATAAATAGTGGCCTTTTTATTTTTAGAAACATAAAAGTAGTTACAAATGCAGACTAAATTGGCAACTTTAATTGTATGTGGTTTTCTAGAAACAAATATTAAAATCTTTAAATAAAAACTATCATCACAAGCAGGAGATTTACCTCCAATTTTCCTCCAAATTTACCTTTAAATTTTCTTTATACTCCTTTATAATCCTTGTTTCCTGTCTTTTTCTATCTCCTTCACCTTTAAGGAACCACCAGTCTGTTTTCTGTCACCATATATTAGTTTGCAGTTTTAGAATTTTATGAAAATGAAGTCATAAACATAGAATGTGTTCTCTTTTTTTGTCAGTCTTCTTTCATTCAGCATAGTTAGTTATGCTGAAGTTCATTCCTGTTATATTGTGTATCAAATTTTTATTACCAAGTGGCATTACATTGTATGAGCATAAGATAATTTGTTCATTTGTTCTTTTGATTGACATTTGGGTTGTTTCCACTTATTGACTATTGCAAATAAAGCTACTAAAACGTTTCATGTACAAACATGCATATAAACCTTCTCAAGACAATAAGCTGAGGCGATAGCAGGACTCCCTTGCTTGCTTCCCTCCTCTAAGGAATTCTTTCTTGATGTCTACATCTCAAAAATCATTTCTTTATATATTTTGTCATTGTTTCATAAAATCAAAGAGTAAATCTGATCTCTTTTACTCTATTTTTTTTTCCCGAAGTGAAGCAAGCTCCTAAAAGATCTCTCTCTCTCTCTCTCTCTCTCTCTCTCTCTCTCTCTCTCTCTCTCTCTCTCTCTCTCTCTCTCTCTCTCTCTCTCTCTCTCTTCAGATGATATATTTTTCAAAGAGGCAGATGGCAGGACCTTGTTCCGGAACACACTAGTGCTCTTCATGGTGATTCTTCTTTTTGCTTTCACCATCAATTCTATCATGTGCTAACACAGATTCTTATAACAGAGTCCACTAGGTTGTTGGACTAGAAAGGCAGTGTGCTTGCGTCTCAGCCAGGACCTGCTACAAAGTGCTTTCCTCTCTCTCAAAAAGGGCAGGCTTCCTTGTCACTCAGTAACTGGGTTGAAGCAGAATTCCCACTAAATTAGTGGGAACAATTTCTGTAAGAGCTACCAAAAAATTGTTCTCCCTACTTAGAGGAGAGAAACTTGAGATGGAGGAACATCTGAGATGGAAGGAAATTTGAGTTGGGGGTAAATATCTGATGGAATAATTGCTTTTATTTGAAGGGGAATAAAAACCTTGAGGATGCAATAATTTGGCTTTTATTTGGAGGCAAGTTTTCAACACGCCCAAGCCTTTGGCACTCTAAAAACTTCAGAGCTTCCAAATTGTTTTGGCGTTATCTATCATTCTCTGGAGCACTTACGTCGTGTCAACACCTTTAGTATTCTTAACGTATATAGACCCTTTGGTCCAAATAATACAACATAATGAAAGTGGTAGACTACTAGGTTAGTCTATGGACTGAACAGCTGGTGCATTTCCTATTGAACTGTATTATGGAAGGTGAGAGAGTTAACACAGCTCTGAGGCAGTATTATAAATATACATTGCTCTGTATCATATGAATTTGAAGTGCTTTGTTTTTTCTTTATCATAGACAAGGAAAACATTGGGACTTTCACTTGGTTGTTTGTGTAGTACCCTATCATCTTCCAGCATCTGACTTGTAGGGGCCAGAAGAGTGAGTTAAATGGCAATACAATTAAATGTTCACCATCACTGTACCCTGTGAGTCTTTAAGGATAGTGACATGCAGAGCCATTACCCTTGGAGGTAATCTCCTCTCTTGGACAGTGGCTTGGGTGATTTCACTGACTTCAGCCTGGCTTTTCCCACTGTGTTAGCTCTTTATTCACAGGTCAGGAAACTGACATGTTGGTTGTATGAAACATATAAATATGTCTGTACCAACTATCTACTGGGAGACCATGAACATGACCCCTGAGTGGTTCTATCAACCTACTGGGCTCATGACGAGCCAGGCCAGAGATGGTTATCACTTTATTACTAGACCCATATGTTACTGCTAGGTGGAATGCAGAACAGAACAGAGCAATGGTACTCTAAGGATGTCATAGATTTGTGATTTCATAAGTCTATTTTTTCCTTTGGTGATTATGGTAACATAATCTCCAGAACCTGTGAATATGTTGTTACATGGCAATCAGGAATAGGAATTAAGGTTGCTGATAAAATTAAGGTTGCTAATCAACCAGTCTTGCAATGGAGAAATTATCTTGAAATATCTAGTTGAGCTCTTTGTAATTAAAAGAAAGTATAGGATAGAGAGAGTGAATCAGTGTTAAGGAAGAAGATAAAATGATGTTATGGAGCAAGGTCATAGTAATTTGCTGTGAAAATTAAACCATGTGTTGTTGGGTTTAAAGATGGAATGAGCCAAGAAATATCACACTGTGGCCTCTAGAACCTGAAAAGGGTGGGGAAATGGATTCTCCCTGAAGCTTTCAAAAATAAACACAGCCCTACTCTAGCTTTGATTTTGAGCCCAGTGAGACCAATTTTAGTCTTCTTATCTCTAGAACCGCAAGATAATAAATTTCTTTTGTTTTAAACCACAAAATATTTTGTTAATTTGCTGCAGCAGCCATAGGAAACTAATTACTCTTCTAATTGGGACTATGATAATGTTTCATACCCTGTGTGATAACATCCAGTTGAGAGCCCTTTAGCCTGCAGTTCTTAAAATGTCTGAATGCCTGTAATCCCTGAACTTTGGGAGACCGAAGTGGGAGTATTGCTTGAGCCCAGAAGTTCAAGACCAGCCTGGACAATAAAGCAAGATCCCAAATTTAAATCATTAGCCATGCAGAGCGATGCATGCCTATAATCCCAGGTACTCAGGAGACTCAGGCAGGAGGATTGCTGGAGCCCTGGAGTTTAAGTCTGCAGTGAACAATGATAACGTCACTGCACTTCAGCCTGGGTGACAGAGCAAGACTTGGTGGTTCTTGGTTTGGGATTTTTTTTTTTTTTTAAGTGTGAGTATATACCTTTCTTTACTTAAAGATACTCTTCTAAAAGCCATATTTCCATCTGGGAATATAGGAAATAATTATGTGGATTATTTCCATATTCACTTGCTATGACATTGTAGAATCCCTTCTCCTGGGGAGCTGAACTCTCTTTTAGTAACTGGGCTCTGAGTCTGAAAACTGCCTTAAGTTTAAACGTTGAACAAGTTATGGTTGTTTTTAATTGTGGAAGTTGCATTTAACCTCTTGACCATCTATCCTTGATTTCTTCCTATAGATAGAGCACTGCCTTTATTGAATGCTGATTATTCCTGTCCTAGGATTGCTATGTTTTTTAAACCATCCTGAGAACTCTTTGCAGGTCAAGCACCCCTGGATGTCAATCATATTCTTCTATTCATTAAAATAATTTTACTCACCTTCCTTCTGATGATTAATCACCACCTCTTGACCTCTATGATTTCATAAATCTACTTTTTCCATTGCTCTCAGAATATCCAGTTCAGCAACAGCGTCTTGTATGTTCAGCCCTCACTTATAGAGCGGAGCCACTAATGAGTGTGGGTGATGCTGGTGCCTGTTTCAGTTGTGATTTACTAATTATTTTGGTAAAGATTTTGTCCTTCAGGCCCTACCACGAAACATAGTCTATTGATTAATTTTCTGGTCTTCTGTAGCGTTCCACTTTCCTGAATTGTTTAATCGCTTCTTCCACTCTCTGCCATGGTAGTTTTGACAAATCTATGTCACTTTGTGTAGATAATCACTATCTCCAAGCTTTCAAAAGCCAGCTGATAGCATATTTGCATTGGCCCCTGGAGTTTTGTCATCACATTAAATTCTGTCATTGGGATGTGCTTTCGTATTGTGAAACTCTCTCTTAGTCAGTTTGGGCTGTTATAACAAAGTACCATATTGTGGGTGGTTTATAAGCAACAGAAATTTATTTCTCACAGTTCTGAAGGCTGAAAGTCAGAGATCAGGCTGCCAAACTTGTAGGGTTTGGGAAAGGATCTTCTTTCAGATTACAAATTGCTAGCGTTATGTTATATCCTTACATGGCAGAAAGACAGTAAGCTAGCTCTCTGTCCTCTTATTAGGGCACTAATCAGATTTATGAGGCCCTATCCTCATGACCTGATTACTTTCAACATGCCTCACCTCCAAATATCATTGCATTGGAATGAAATTTCAGCATTTGGATTGGGGGAAAAATACATATTGGTCAAATGCACTTTCCTTTATCCAACTTTATGGTCTGCTCTACCCCCAATACCCCTGTTATTCTGGCCATCTCAGAATCTTGAGACTACAAAGTAGTCTCAAGATCCTACTTATCAATGTTAACTGGTCCTGCAATGTGTTCCTGGCACAGTTACTTTGAGCTAGCAATTCCACAGCAGGGTGATATTGTGATTTAACTGTAGTTAATGGCCTGGTGGCCAGGAGGACAGATGAGGGCAAGGGGGACATCTATTATCTTGAAATGCAGAAGCTTCTGCATTATCTTCAATCAAGAGAGAAACCCTACATTTTCATAGGAAACAGTGGAATACATTTGCAGGCCCAGAGGGTACAGAAAATTCAGGGATTCAGTAATTCCAAGGGCAAAACCTAGTTTTGCCCATCCCAAATCTCAGGATCACACTTAGCATTAGGACCCTGACATTTTTATAGTTGGCCTGCTTGTTCTGATGATTCAACCTTCTTCCCAGCTCTGTTATACCTATACTCCTGATCCTTCCCTTTTTTCTGCCCTGTAAATACAGTAGATGAAAGTTTCTATATGAATTACCAAGGAAACCCTCAGGCTTTCACATTTGGTTTCTAAATCTTAATTAATCACACTGTACTTTTTATTGTTTTCCTTCAGTGCTCGGACAGCTCATAGCTAGAGCCATCTGATCCTTTAGATCTTACAATGAACACTTTCCCAATTGTTCAAACACCTGAGACATCCCACCCCTCAGATATTCTTTTCCACTTCTATCAATGCAATTTAGCAGCAATGAAAATCTGAAGTTACCCCACTACTGGATGGCCTTAACTACAGTGTTTTACCTTGACCTGGTGACGGGATCCTCATTGCAAGTTTTTACAGGTGCTCCAGTTCCAAAGTCACACTTTGGGATCTTGTTCTTATGACCACCCCTGTCTCAGCATCTCTTAGGTATGGTTACGTGGGAAACACATTCTGAAGTAGTGTTTGACATTCAGATCCAGTTAGTCCAATGCTATCTGGAGTAACACCTGTAAGAAAGAGAAATATTAGGACCCAAGATGAGGCAGAGGGAGAAGCTTGACTGTGATGCAAATACAATGGGATCCTCCACTGAGATAGTGTGAGGCTCTGAAGCTTTGGTGTCTCCCAGAGACCTCTGAATTGATCCACTGTGGCTGGTCATTTGTATTGACATAACAACTGTGGGCTATCCTGGGGAAGGTTTTGTGACTTTGGGTGAAGGATCTCCCTTGGCTATGGAAACAGCAGCAACAATCAGGTCTATGGAGTCTGCAGCCAAGGGTCCTAACAGTTGGATGCTGAATGTTTCCATCTTTGAACAGGAGGGTTGGACTGTGTCCATAGTACCCGCTGTAAATATAAATCTCATTTTTCCCTTGTTCCAGAACAGATGCAAATCTTATTTTTATTGTCTATTTACTATATCATTAAGTTTCTGTGAGTGATGTTGAGATGCCTGTGCTATTCATTGGAATTTTCTATGTCTACTGAATCAATTTGAGGAATGCAAATCCATCATTGAATATACTGTAAAGTATGGCAGCTTCTATTCTTAGCTCTATCACTGTTAAGCATAAATGATGCTGATAATAAGCACTATTTTCCAACCAAACTATTCTACATCTAATGGTATTATTACTTATCCCCATGCTTCTATTTTTATTCCAGCTATCTCCCTAGAGTAGTAATCTTATTACTTATATTTATATATGTTTAAGACACCTAACTGTAGTTTACAGCTGAGGCACTGACAACATCTTATTTCTGAACAATAAAAACTTGAATTATTAAATCACTAAGGCAATAAATTACACAGAGGGAAATAAACCTAAACAAACAGAATATTTCTGAAATAAAAACAATTGATCATCATTAATTGGGAAATGAAGTTCTTCCATGATTAATTCTGTCTGGTAGGAAGAAGCATAATAAATTACACCACATAGAGCACATTTGGGCAGCCACTTGGTTTCCCAAGCTATAAAAATGATAGTGCCTGTACAGCCGAGGCACTTTACAGTATATCTCATTTTTGAACCATAAAATTTTGGGATATTTAATTGAATTTGTAGAGATCATTAGTCACCAGGTTATCTTTATCAGCATGGTTAGGCTACTCTAAACCTCACTGAATATTTTAACAAAGTAAATTTGATATAGGAATTTGTAATATCAGAATTTGAGAGAGGGAAGAAAACAAAAAGAGCATTGAGATAACCCAGAAATAATCACTGTACAAATTAGCCTCTGTTATTAAGACTGAGAAAACAAAGGTGCAATTTCATTTTATCAAAATTAAGGGACTCATACTCAGGTCTCTTAGCAGAACAATTCAGCTGATGCTAGTATCTCTTATGGGATTCAGTAGTAAGGCTGGTTTGGGGAGCACTGTTGAGATGAAGCGTCACTGCTGAGGTGAGTTTGACAGAAACTTCAAGCATATGGTACAGCAGAAGTCATTCTCCCTCCTCCTGCCTTCCAATTTCCCACTGTGACAGGTTTTAGCAAATACTACATGGAAGTCATCTAGTAAAGACAGCTGTAATCTGCACAGTCCCAGCCTCATCATCACAAAGCAGAATATAAAGGGGATCTATATGGAGCATAGAGAAACTAGCTTATAATTGGGCCAGGATTGCATGAAATCTAATCTGATAAAGTATGCACCCATACTCTATAATATTCAAGACATAATTCATATAAGTATCATCATTAGTCTTGGCAGAGCACTAAATTTACATTCTCTTGTAAGGGTTATTCTCTTACATTTCACTTCATCTCAGGCTTCTCTAATATCTTTCAGGGTAGATCACTTTGCTTCATTGATATTTTTGCTATAACACAAAGCATGGCTTTATAATTCCCTAGAGGTTAATTTGTCTTGGTATCTGTACCCGCCTTCTCAAAGTGTAGATGCATAATTTAAGTATATTGTATCCTCGACATCAGCTTTATTCTTTGTCTATGTGCCTTTCAGTAAAACAAATGTTGATCATTTGAGCCTGTATTGTTCAACAGCTACAAAGATTAATGTAAGGCATATACTATACTTCAAACTATGCAAAACATAAGATTTGTGCAAATAAATATACACTCTTTAGTTTTATTAAAAAGCATATTTACTGATGGAGAAACACTTTAAATGGAGTGCATGTTTTTGGAGAAAACGATTTCATCTTCACATTTTTAAACTACACCACTCAAAATGCAGGAAATATTTAAAAGTACATATTCTACAGAAGTAGCATATTATGAATAAAAAGTTTACAAACACAGAGACTCTCTGAACTTTTTCTGGTTCAGCAGGTTGCCTGATTTGCAAAATAAATAGTAAAATGAAAAATAAAAGTAAGAGAAAAGAGTTTCCATCCATGTACAGCAATCAGATACATTTCAAAGAAATGCAGCATATATTGATAGAGATGGTGATGTTTGAAAAGGAGACATCTCATTCAGAAAAACTTCTTGATAATTACAAATAACTATTTTTCTATTGAGACCCCTAGGCTTTTCTTTTTCTGACTTACTAGCCCCATGTTTCAATGCTTTAATATAATTTCTAAAGGCAAAATGAATCTTGATAATCCTAAATGTATATCTACAGAATTAGAGGAAATATAAGTTGCCTTTAAAATATAGCTGCATTTCCTCTTGTAAATAGCCAATCTTCCTGGATTAGCAAACAATAAAAAGAGGGGGCTCAGAATGACATCAACATTAATATTTTTCCCCTTCTTACAGAAATTTATCTGAAAATTGTTTCTTTACCGTAGTTAAGATCTTTAACATGACATGCTCAATTCTAAGAGTTTGTTCCTTGACCATCTTATCTCCTGGTGAATTGTCAGTTGTATAATGCAATACTGTGACTTTTTACAGGAAGTGCCATTTGTACCAGGTCTCTCTCTCTCTGTGTCTTTCTCATTCTTATTATGAACAGTAAGAAGAAACTTCTGTGTTATCTTCTGGATGTTACCTGAAGAAAAACGTAGGTAAAGAAAACTACTGAAAGAAATTTATAAATAAATTAAATGTGAAGTGGGTAAATATAAAATAAGTTTTGACTTTAACAATTTATTTTTAAGTGGAGATGTTTACTTTCTAAATGCAATACATATATTTATGCATTTCTGGTAAACTGAGTTTTCTTGTTTATTAACAGGAAATACTAAAATGTACTGGGTAGCTGTTATGATTATAGAAATTTATACACAACAACTTTTTGAAAGTATGAAAAAAATACCATTTCTCTTTGCAGATGCAGAATTTCAGACAACAAAAATGCAGGAGAAGACTTGTATTTAAGGTAGTATGGGTATGTGGGGTCAGGCTAAGTCAGCACTTTTGGAGCACCTGAACTCATTTCATTCATACAGTCATTCAGGAAGACAAATCTGTAAGGGAACAAATCCGTTCAACACTACAATAAACATTTAGTTAATTCATCTTTACAATTGGATGTGGATTATTGTTTTAGAGAAGTCACCTGAAATAAAATATTGAAGTGTATAAAGGAACAAAAAAATAACTATAAATATACACATTATAAACAAAAGATTCTCTTAAGGAAAGAAACAAGTGAAAGGAGAAGCAGCAAAAGAAAAATAGATTCTACGGAATTAAATAGGCTGTTTAAAATGGGAAGTTTTCAGAACCAACCTGCCAAGAACTTAAGAGAGTCATCTGGTCCATAATTTGAAATAATTTTCACGGAAAGTGAAATTATGACTTAGATGGAGCATGCATTAAGAATCTGTATTCAAAATAAATATTTGTCCACTTTGGGAGGCCAAGACAGGTGGATCACTTGAGGTCATGAGTTTGAGATCAGCCTGGACAACATGGCGAGACCCCATCTCTACTAAAAATACAAAAATTAGCTAGCTGTGGTGGCATACACCTGTAGTCCCAGCTACTTGGGAATCTGAGACAGAAGAATTGCTTGAATCCGGGAGGCAGAGGTTGCAGTGAGCCAAGATCATGCCACTGCACTCCAGCTTGGGTGACAGAGCAACACTCTGTCTCAAAATAGATACGTAAATAAATAAATATATCCCCTAGACACCACCCTTTCTTCTTCTGAATAATCTGTCAGCTATGGAAATAAACAACCCCCCCGCCCCCACATCATAACAAGCAGAGCCTATTGACACACAGCTTGTTACAGCAAGGAATCTTCCAACATAGTTTGTATTTGGCAGAAGCACAAAGGCAGCCAGATAATTCAGAAATCCCTATAATAGAAAATAGAAAAAGCATCGGGTATGGCTCTATTTGAAGTTGTTGGCATGAGGAGTCTGGAGGCAAGCTAACTAGAAGAGGGGCATCCTGTGTGATTGGTTAGGGAAATGCATTTGACTTTCTTCTGTTTGGTCTTAGATTGAAATCAGAACACAAATTAGGGAAGCTGGTAGCTGATCAGTATTCATTGCTGCAGAGGTTATGACGCATAATTTTATTTTTATATATGGTTGAGCCATTGTTTATTTTTATATTCTGTCTCTCACAGCCCAGTGTTTGTCACCAGGAAAAGTGGAAGGCTCATTTCTGAATAAATTGAATCAATTCCATGGGATACTGATACTAAGAATAAATATATTGCAATTAGTGAAACTGACAACTCAATACTTAAAGTGTCTGACTTCCTATTCTGAAGATTTGAAGGGAATTTTTCTATAATGAGCTGAAGAAAGCAGCATCAATACCTAGTTGTATTGAACTAAGAATAGAAAAGATGAGATTTCCAGACATAATAAAAAAAAGCTAGTAGCTGGGCATAGAAAATCAAATGTGAAGTGCAGGAAAAAAATAAATTCTATATTTTTCTTAAAATGTTTGACAGAAAATTCAGGAAATAGAAACAAAAAAAATCTTTAAAAACTTGAAATTAATATAATCAGAAGGATCAAAACTATATTCCATCCTTAAGGGTGCAAGAAAAGAATGAAAAAAACTCACACAAGTTAAAAAATGGACTAGATCCAACAGAATAATATAAAAGTAAAATGGAAGACATCAGCTATATCCTATATTCAAACAGGAGAGTGAAAGAGAACAATGTTTAAAAAGTAGCTTAATTTAATAATTGACTAGTTTAAGTCTCTCATCCTCCAAAGTGTATTATAAATATAATATACAATTTATATATATTACCCATATAATATGTAGTTTATATATAGTGTATTCCACATATTGATTAATAATATATTATATATTATATTATTATTACATATATTATAATGGATGTAATAGTATATAATATATGTAATATATTATATTATAATAGATGTTAATATATTATATATGTAAAATATATATGTAAAATCTCATCTTTTCTATTCTTAGTTAAAAATAACTAAGTGGCCGGGCACGGTGGCTCAAGCCTGTAATCCCAGCACTTTGGGAGGCCAAGGCGGGTGGATCACGAAGTCAAGAGATCGAGACCATCCTGGCCAACATGGTGAAACCCCGTCTCTACTAAAAAATACAAAAAATTAGCTGGGCATGGTGGCGCGTGCCTGTAATCCCAGCTACTCAGGAGGCTGAGGCAGGAGAATTGCCTGAACCCAGGAGGCGGAGGTTGCGGTGAGCCGAGATCGCGCCATTGCACTCCAGCCTGGGTAACAAGAACAAAACTCCATCACAAAAAAAAAAAAAAACAACAACTAGGTATTGAGGCTGCTTTCTTCAGCTCATTATAGAATAATAATCATATTATATTATAATAGATGTAACATGTTACATCTATTATAATATATTACATATATTATATTATAACATGATATATTACACATTATGTATGACATGCTAATATATAATATGATTTGTCTTCCTCATATATAATACAGATTTGTCTTCCTGAATGACTGTGTGAATGAAATGAGTTTAGGTGCTCCAAAAGTGCTGACTTAGCCTGACCCCACATACCCATACTACCCTAAATACAGTAATATATTACATATAATTTATATATATTATCTATAACTTAATATGTATATATGTTTAGAGAGAAAGCTTTTATAAAAGTACAATAAAATCTCCTGAAACAGTAACTCATGGACTTTTATTGCAAACAATCTATCAAGAACTAACCAAAATTTAATGTAAAAACACAAACCTAGATGTAAACTTTGGATATTAAATATATGTAAATAATTAAATATTAATTTAAAAATATATATATACATCATCAAGCACATGTGATGCTAAAAGAAAATTGAGCAATTTCTCTAAAATACTGAAAGCACAATAGAGACACCATAGAACTATCAAGAATTCTGGTAATTTTGCTTTCCACCAAACTGGACAAAAACTACTCCAGCAAAGTGTAAAGTGTATCAAGGGGTAGAAAGTAACAGAATCCAGAAAACCATGGCTCTATCATAGCAGGATAGTGACAGCCGAACTGTGCTGGCGACCATTGGATTCCATTGGGATCAGAAAGTTTGAAGCTTTAGCAGTGATCCCTCAAGGATTACTCAATTCGAATGTACAATTAAGGTGTTCTATATATCTGAAAATATGATGAAAGCACATTACTGTGATGCAACTAAGGTGAAATGAAGGCATTTAAAAACTTGATTAAAAATACATAATAACAGATACGTTTTACATGAAGTTTAAATAAATCAAAATGCTGAATAATAGATTGTAAGACTATAAATATGTTAGCAATATTTTCCTTTGTTTGGCCCAAGTGATGAAGGATGTAATTTAATTTTAATTCATTCTGTGATTCTACAGAAAACAGTGTGTTGATTGAAAAAGAATAATATAGATGTTTATCTTGTGTGATGCTTAATATTGAGTGTTAACTTGATTGGATTGAAGGATGCAATGTATTGATCCTGGGTGTGTCTGTGAGGGTGTTGCCAAAGGAGATTAACATTTGAGTCAGTGGACTGGGAATGGCAGACCCACCCTCAATCTGGGTGGGTACCATCTAATCAGCTACAAGCATGGCCAGAATAACAGCAGGCAGAAGAATGTGAAAAGATGAGACTGGCTTAGCCTGCTAGCCTACATCTTTCTCTCATGCTAGATGCTGCCTGCCCTTGAACAAGGGACTCCAAGTTCTTCAGCTTTGGGACTTGGACTGGCTTTTTTGCTCCTCAGCTTTCAGATAGCCTATTGTGAAACCTCACCTTGTGATTGTGTGAGTCAAAATTCCTTAATAAACTGCTCTTTATATGTACATCTATCCTGTTAGTTTTGTGTCTCTAGAGAACCCTGACTAATACAATCTTGATTCTCAGTTTTAAAACTTAACCCATAGATAAATTACAGAAATCTTTGTAAATGTTACAGAGCTAAATGTTAGCATCTTAAATAATGTTGAAGCAAGAAGAACATAGTTTATATAAAATGAGACATAGAATTGGAGATGACCATAATGAAAAAAATGTTAGTGATATTATTACGATCACAAGTGTTAGATACTCATTGCCTAAAGTTAATTAAACAAGATATAAAACAGTGCAATAGAACATGATGGCAGGGGAGAGAGGAGTGGAAGTAAATATCCACTACAGAATGGGCTAGTCACAATATTAACGTCTGAACATATAAGGATTAAGAAAACAGAGTTGCAGTATGCATAAAATTGAGGTTTTTGTGATGATTATAAGCAAAAAATACTTAACATAATTGATATGAAGAAAACAATGCCAAGCTATGGGAAGATTAAGCAGAGAGACATAAATGCAGGAAGAGATAGGAAAAACTTCCCTGAAAATTTTATTTGATGTTGACAAATGCAGGAGGCAGATAAGGGGGGTTGGTCCCTGGAGAATCTATGACCTACCTATGTATGGGGAGAATAGGGTGGAGCCACCGGAAGTTCACACCTTATACAGAGGGAGAGGACCCAGACCTCATCAGCTCATGTGTGGTGACCTGGAACTCAATCTGTGAGGTGAGGGCCTGTTAGCAGGACCCCCTCTTGCTTTGCTGAGATATTGTTTTTTTCTTTTTTACCCAATAAATTCCCTCTACTCACCCTTCAGTGTGTCCACGGCCTAATTTTTCCTGGTTGTGTGACAAGAACCCAGTTTTAGCTGAACTAAGGAGCAAACATTCTGCCATCTTTTGGTGGCTTGTATGGGGATTGAGGAAGGGTAAGAGATGCGAACCAAAAAGTCTTTTCCTTTCAATTCTAAGCCTTTTTGTTCTCAGACTTCTTCTTCTGTAAAGGAAACTGCACAGCACACCACCCTAATGGCGACAGGCACACGTGGGATGGATATGTGAATGGCAGCTACGCTCCCTCCTCTTCTCCTGGCTGGGACTGGGGTGCATGACCCAAGGACACTGAGTGGCAGGCCAGCCAGCGTTCCCCGCCATGCATCCGTGGAGTCTCCCCTCTCCCTGGCGAAAAGTTCCAGCTCCATCAGACAGCTATTAAGTTTCCCTCCCTGTTGGAGGAATCCATTTGCAGAAGAGGTTCTTTCCCAGCAATCTTTTTTCTTTTCTCCACCATCAGCAGTTAACACAGCCCTGCATTTAAGCTGTTTTTTTTTTTCTTTCTCTACCAGTTTAGGAGTTAATTTTTTGTGAGTTGTTTTTTTTTTACATTTGTTTGTTTGTTTTTTGTTTTTGGAAGACATTTTATTAGGCCAGGAATAATAAAGATCACTGTTTATATATACTGTATATAAAATTTTAATTATACAAAAAGATTTGTAAAGTTGGTCTTAAGCAGCAACCAATCTGGTGTGGTTTACATGTCTTCTGTATGGTCAGTAGCAAACTTTGCTGCAGGCCTCTATTTTGTTTTACATCCTTGGAAGTATGACCTGTAACCACATGGCAATGCTTGGGTTTACACTCTGCCATTTTTCAATGGTGGCCCAGGTTTAATCCTGGCCTAGGAAATGAGTCCTTTCTGGTTTTATATCTGTGTGACCTTTGCCACTTGTTGATTCTCTTCCTCTCCATGAACCACCTTGTAATAACCTTTCTCTGAGTATCTGGGAGGTCACCTTTAGTAAAGTTTGAAAGCCAGAAATACTGACAGCTTTGCACAGCTAAAGTCAGTTAACAACAGATTTAAGGGGATTTTTCTTAAAGAGGATTCAGCTTAATTAAAGCTGAATATTCAAGTCATAGGTACATTTAAAAGGCCTTTATGTTTTTCTCTTCCCGGATCTTGTTTTGCTGAAAAAGGTTTTTTTTTTCTCAGTTGACTGAATTATTTTTCTTCATGTTGCCTTTCCAGTCTCAATGCATGCATGAAAGGGGAGAGATTTCTGTTTTCCTCATGGAGCCCTAGAAATTAGAGGTGGATAGATCCCTCTCAAAATCTTTTATACATTCCAACTGTACCTGTATATTAGTCCCTAAAAATTGTATATCTTCCTGGCCTTGCTCTTAAAGGGATCTACTCAACGGCCAGTAATTCAATGAGGAGATTGGTAAATGAAAAATCTTATGGCTACTCAGTTTTCTTCTGCCTGACTGTGTAGTTATATATGTGTTGTGTGTGTGATGTCTATAAAAAAGAGCTCAAATTAACTGACTTAAAGAAGGATAAGCATTTGGACCAAATATTATTCAAAAGGAAAATGAAAGCTGTCTTTCATTTTCTATCTATCTGTCTTTTAGTTCACATGACTTTAATCTTTGAGAGATAAAAATAGACTTAAAAGAATATTGTTAAAATTCAGATGGCATCACAATGTAAAATTTTGCCTGGGGAGTAAAGGATTGTTTTTAATTAGATAAGATAAAGCTAAAAGTTTAAACATGTAGTGGAAGGCTTGTAAAAATTAATCTTGCAAAAGAAATTTCATGTGTGATCATATTAACTAAATTCCAAAGGATATTATATGTCTTTTCTGTAAACTGAGTATTGAAAAGAAAAGCACAGTAAGGTACAGTTGAGGTAATAATCTGCTGTTTGGCAAAATTTGTAAGGAGTTATAAAAGGTTTTTGCTTTATAAACAATTTCTGAATCATCATTTTGGCAAAATAACTTATTTTAATTTGGAATTCTGTTTCATAACGTCAAGTGTTTTAAATCTCTAACATGTAACAGGCTTCCCCAAGTCAGAATTTAGTTTCAAAATTCTCTGACACCTGGTTTTTGGATGCTACAGAGGGTCCCTGAAGCATCCAGAAGAGAGGCAAACAGGATTAGTTGACATGTTTAGGTATATGGGATTACCAGAATGGTGCTTAATCTTCTTTAGGTTATATTTTAGTGAATACTATTAGTATATGTTCTAAAACTGTATGGGATATCTAAAATTCTAATTTCTGAGTATATGCTATTAATCACAATTAACCACAGAGATAACCAAGTTTCTTTGTCAATTGTGTTTCTGACTGTAACTAAGCTGGACATTTTTTGATTCACATGCAATGGTTGTCTTGTTTTGATCTTCTTAAAAAGATGGTTTACAATTAGCTATGGAACTTTGGTGCTCTAAAATGCAGGTTTCTGATAACTTTGGAGATTGTGATATTGGAATAAAGGAAAAATTTTCAAAACTCATGAAGGTTGAGGTGTTCATGAACAGCAAGCAAAACAAGAGTTAACTGAATGGTGGGGAATAATAGAAAACTGAAGTAATCTTTTTTACTTTTGTTTAGAATATTGTTGATCCTTGTTTTGTTTTTCAGAGTCAAGGAAACTTATTTTGAGCTATTTATAGGCTTTAATAATTGAGTAAGGTATACATCTGTGAACAAACTTTGGAGCATATTGCCTCTCTCTCTCTGCCTAGCTTCTCCAGAATTTGGAAACTAGTTGTGAGTATTCTTAATTTATGGCAATACAGTTGTTTGCTTCAGTACACTAAGAAATCATTTTGTTTTGCAACAGGGCATAATTTGAGAACTGGTTGCTTTACCAAGACTGTGACTGGAAGGGTATGTTTACCATTAAGGAGTTAAGCTCAACCTGCAGAGCCGAAAAAGCCTCTTGGGAAAACTGGCCTCACATCTTGTCTACACAGTCTCCATACAAGATTTCTAACCTGTGGTAAGTAAACAATGTCACTTTTTTTTTTTTAATTTGCTGGGTGTGGTGGCTTGTGCCTGTGGTCTCAGCTACTTGTGGGGCTGAGGCAGAAAGATCTTTTGAGCCCAGTAGTCTGAGGCTGCAGTGAGCTGTGATCTTGCCACTGCACTCCAGCCAGAGTGATGGAGCAAGAATCACCCATGCTTTTTTTTTTTTTAAGAAAGAGAGAAAAAAAGAAAAAGGAATGAAGAAGAGGAAAAAAGAGGAAGAGGAGGAGGGAGAGAGAATGGGAGTGTTGTTTAATTGCCCAGGCTAGAATGCAGTCTAAAAATGGGTTTTGAAAACCTCCCTTATACCATCAATTGTGCTTAATAATGGCCAACCAATATTTCATTTAAACCTGTGAGTAGGTGTGATGAGAGTGCATATCTTGTGTGTTTAAAGTGGAGAGTTCCATAAATGTTTATTAAGTTTACTTGTTCCGGATCTGAGTTCAAGTCCTGGATATCCTTATTAATTTTCTGTCTCATTGATCTATCTAATATTGATGTTGAAATCTCCCACTACTACTGTGTGGGAGTCCAAGTCTCTTTACAAGTCTATGTATCCTGTATTGGGTGGGTACACATCCAGGATCGTCAGCTCTTCTTGTTGCATTGATCCTTTTACCATTATGTCCTCTTTTGATCTTTGTTGCTTTAAAATCCATTCCATCAGAGGTGAGAATAGCAACTTCTGCTTTTTATTTATTTATTTATTTTTGCTCTCCATTTGGTTGACAAATCTTTCTCCATCTTTTTGTTTTGACTCTTTATGTATCCTTGCATGTAAGATGGGTCTGGATGCAGCATACTGATGGGTTTTGGCTGTATCTTCTGATTGGGGGCTTTAGTCAATTTAAATTTAAGATTATTGCCATTTGATGTTAGCTGGCTATTTTGCCCATTAGTTGATATAAATTCTTCACTATGTTGATACTCTTTACTTTTTGGTATATTTTTAGAAAGGCTAATACTGGTTGTTTCTTTCTATGTGTAATGCTTCTTTCAGAAGCTCTTGTAAAGCAGGCCTGGTGGTAATGAAATCTCTGAGTACCTGCTTATTCACAAAAGATTTTATTTTTCCTTTGATTGTAAAGCTTACTTTGGCTGGATGTGAAATTCTGGGTTGAAAGTTCTTTTCTTTAAGAATGTTAAATATTGCCCCCCACTCTCTTCTGGTTTTTAGGGTTTCTGCTGAGAGATCCACTGTGAGTCTGATAGGCTTCCCTTTGTGGGTAACCTGACCTTTCTCTCTGGCTGCCCTTAGTATTTTCTCCTTCATTTCAACCCTGGTGAATCTAACAATTATGTGCCTTGGGGTTGCTCTTCTTGACGAATATCTTTGTGGTTTTCTCTGTATTACCTGGAGTTGAATATTGTCCTGCATTGCTAAGTTGGGAAAGTTTTCCTGAATAATATCCTGAAGAGTATTTTCCAGCTTGGATTCATTCTCTTTGTCGCATTCGGGCACACCTACCAAATGTAGATTAGGTTTTTTCACATAGTCCCATAGTTCTTGGAGACTTTGCTCATTCCTTTTTATTCTTTTTTATGCTATTCTTGTCTTCTCGTTTTATTTCATTAAGTTGGTCTTCAACCTCTTATATCCTTTCTTCTGCTTGATCAATTCGGCTGTTAAAACTTGTGCATACTTCACGAAGTTCTCGTGTTGTATTTTTCAACTCCATTAATTCACTTATATTCCTCTCTATATTATCTATTCTTGTTAGCATTTCATCAAACCTTTTTTCAAAGTTCTTAGTTTCTTTGCATTGGGTTAGAACAAGTTCCTTCAACTCCCAGAAGTTTCTTATCATCCACCTTCTGAAGCCTGCCTCTGTTAATGGAACACATTCCTTCTCCATCAGGCCTTGTTCCATTGCTGATGAGGAACTGTAATCCCCCGTAGAGGGAGAGGCATTCTGAGTTTTGGTATTCTCAACCTTTTTATACTGGTTTCTTCCCTTTGTTATAAATTTATCTATCTGGTGTATTTGTAATTACCGCCTTTCTAATTCGGTTTCTGAGTGGACCGAATCCAATTTATTGATTCCCAGTGCCAGAATCTGAGCAACCCACTGCACCGGCTAAAACAGTGGTGTTAAGATTGATGGTGCTTTTCTGACTGCACCAAAAACCGCCATGCCAAGGTGCTGGCAAACCACTGTGCTGGCCACAAGAGTCGTGGTGGCAACCCGTGGAACTCCTCTGCTGGGAATCTCCTAGTCCATGAGCAACAAAAATTCATCTAAAAGTTTGGCATCCTCTCGTTTTCTGGGCTTTCCCTGGGAGCCACAATCCTGAGCTATTAACGATCAGCCATCTTGGATCTCTCTCCATCACTTTCTGATAGGCATAGGAGCTCCAAGTTTATCTGGAGACCTCAAGAAGAGAGTTTACCCAACTCACAGGTATTTGAGTACAACCCATGACTGGGCTCAACTTTAGAAAATTCTATCTGAGATTCCTTGTGGAACAGAGTTCCATCAAAGCCAATCTCAAAGGCCTATCAAGAAATAATTGTTCTTGCAGCACTTTATGCAAATAATCAGGCCAATATGACACTAAAGTCTGTTTTTCAGAAGTCTCCATCCTAACATTGTTTTTAACAGAAGTGAGGACTGGAGAGAGAAAAATTACATTTTCAAAACTTATCATACCTTTGTCATTAAATTCTATACTCATAAGTTGTTTTTCAGTTATTTTTCCTATGTTTTAGATTGAACCTGCTTATTCCTGTGAAAAAACCAGCAATCTCTAGCTGCAACTCAGAAGGAACAAAATGGATGGATGGTGTAACAATCTTGATAAATATTCTAGTTCTGAGTAATTATCCTGCAAACCTGCCAGGTGATGGGAATAAATACGATTCCCATCATCTGGAGGTTTCCTTTTTGGGAAAGTAAGAGCAAAGGATGTAACCAAAACCAAGCCCTGTGCACCCAAATTAGCAAGCATAATTATAGCCACCAGTTATCTAGGTATATTACAAGGCATTCTTTTCTCTCCCTTGTTGGAGGAGAACTCCATTTCACTTCACTCTAACATTTAGTTTATAATAAAGAGCCCATGCAACTCTTCCAAGACACATTTTTGTCTCACACTCAATTCCAAGCTTTGGATCAAAGCCCCGGGAAAGAAAACTGGATCTGAGGGATCGAGGGGCAGAAAACAATGGAAGTTAAAGGTACAGCACAGGCAAAAGTGACTTATTTCCTTCGATGAAATCAAGTTTCCCGTTTAATGTATAAAGATTATGCTAGCATTCATGGCATAAATGAGTTCTATGGAATTCAAAGAATACAGAAAACAGGGGAAATAGGGCACATGCGGATAACAGCAGATATTCCCTCCAATAGGCTCCCCTCTTAATATGGGTGAAAGCTGCTATAACCCCCATAGATGGTACTCTGTTGTGGTGACCAGGACTTGGGGGTACAAGGAAGGAAAGATGATGTCTCACTTTATCTTCCTCACATACCCTGAGTATTTGCTACAGAGAAGGGAAGCTGTAGACATCACACTACCCAATTTCAATATATACTACAAGGCTACAGCAATCAAAACAGCATGGAACTGATACCAAAACAGAGATATAGATCAATGGAACAGAAAAGGGGCCTCAGAAATAATGCCACACATCTACAACCATCTGATCATTGACAAATCTGACAAAAACAAGCAATGGGGAAAGGATTTCCTATTTAATAAATGGTGTTGGGAAAACTGGCTAGCCATATGCAGAAAGCTGAAACTGGACACCTTCCTTACACCTTATATACAAATTAACTCCAGATGGATTAAATATTTAAGCATAAGTCCTAACACCATAAAAACCCTATAAGAAAATCTAGACAATATCATTCAGGACATACGCATGGGCAAGGACTTCATGACTAAAATACCAAAAATCAATGGCAACAAAAGCCAAAATAGACAAATAGGATCTAATTAAACTCCAGAGCTTCTGCACAGCAAAAGAAACTATCATTAGAGTGAACCAGCAACCAATAAAATGAGAAAAAAAAATTGCAATCTACCCATCTGACGAAGGGCTAATATCCATAATCCACAATAACATCAACAAATTTATTAAAAAAAAACAAAAGACTTCATCAAATAGTGAGCAAAGGATATGAATGGACATTTTTCAAAGGAAGGCATTTATGCAGCCCACAAACATATAAAAAAGGCTCATGATAACTGGCCATTAGAGAAATGCAAATTAAAACCACATTGAGATACCATCTTACACCAGTTAGAATGGCAGTCATTAAAAAATCAGGAGACAACAGATGCAGGAGAGGATATGGAGAAATAGAAATGCTTTTACACTGTTGGTGGGAGTGTAAATTAGTTCAACCATTGTGGAGGACAGTGTGGCGATTCCTCGAGGCTCTAGAACTAGAAATACCATTTGACCCAGCAATCTCATTGCTGGGTATATGCCCAAAGGATTAAAAAACATTCCATTATGTTTATTGTGGCACTGTTCACAACAGCAAAGACTTGGAACCAATCCAAATGCCTATCGGTGATAGACTGGATAAAGAAAATGTGGCACATATACACACCATGGAATACTATGCAGCCATAAAAAAGATGACATTATATCCTTTGCAGGGACATGGATGAAGCTGGAAACCATCATTATCAGCAAACTGACACAAGAACAGAAAACCAAACACCACATGTTCTCATTCATAAGTGGATGTTGAACAATAAGAACACATGGACACAGGGAAGGGAACATCACACACTGGGGCTTGTTGGGGGGTGTTGGGTGCTAGGGGAGAGATAGTAGGAAGTTGGGGGATTGGGGAGGGTTAACATTAGGAGAAATACCTAATGTAGATGACAGGGTGATGGATGCAGCAAACCACCATGGCACATGTATACCTATGAAACAAAGCTGCACATCTGCACATGTATCACAGAACTTAAAGTATAATAAATAAATTAAAAAAATAAGTATCATCAGTCATTGTGGAGACAGGGGCAAGAGTTTAGTGAAGAGGAGAGATAATTCAGGGGAGAAGTAATGTCACTTGGGCTAGATGGAGATTAGTGTCCACATGAAAATATTTGAGTAGAAAATTAACAGCAATTAAAAAATGGATTGATGATTGGGGAGGATTTAGAAACAGAGGTAAAGTATGATTTTCCACTCTGGGTGCACTGGAAGAAGATCAGTTACAGGAAGCTAACTATGAAAATTGTAATGTGAAAGTAATGTACTCAATTATATAATTATATTACTTAGAAAAAGAGGTAGGGGAAACTAGAAAAAAAATGATAGATAAAAATAAAATCTTCAATTGGGTCTTAAGATAATAAGTGAAATTTAAGTTTTATATTAAATAGTATACAACAAGTACAAAAAAGTTAATTCTTTACTTTTTAAATATCCCCAAGAAGAATGTGTGAACTTTTAATTAGTAAAAAAGAAGGCTCTTTTATTCTTATTTTTTTAACCTCAAAGAAACTGTTAATTAAATAATGTTGAATAAGGATATTGAAGGGAAAAATTACAGAAGCTTTGAAATAAGCCAAAACATTATTGAATTACTTCAATGGAAAACAATGCATTGTCTAGAATGGCCTTTGGTCTTAGTCTGATTCTAACGGAGCTCTGAGCCATTCCTTGTCTTTGAAGTCTTTTACAGCATTTAAAACTGATAGTTACACAAATTAATGTTGCTCATAGAATGCAAACTGTGTCCACTAAAATGCACTGGATTGATAATTAGAACCTTATAAATATTGACAGTTTTCAACCTTATAAATATTGACAGTTTTCCAACTTTTACATCTATTTATACAGTCATTCCAGCATTCTTTAATGCTCATATGTCTGTCTTTAGATTCTTCTCTAAAATAGTGATATCTTACTTGTTTTCTCAAACATGTAAATAAGAGTTTTGACTTGCATATTTTTATAAGAATCATGCTTTTACCTTAAATAAATACATTATCAGAGTAAACTCTTTGTATAAAGTATTTTCTATTTCAAAATCTGTACTTTAGAAATAAATGTTTCATATGCATGCATATATTTATATGCATATATACATACATATAAAATACACCACAAATACACACATAGTAGATAAGTATCTGACAAAACTTCTGATAATTGTAGACATATAATTTTGAATAGCTTAGAAACAACATATCATTTATTTAAGACATTTCAGTATTAATGCATTTCAATATCTACAAAACACAAAAGAATTGTTCAATTTATTTATTTTTATTTTTTGAGAGACAATCTTGCTCTGTCACCCAGTATCTCATTCAAACTGTCTTTATAAACAGCACAAAGTCATTGAAGCCAATATAGATAATTAGTTTTTCTTTTTCTTTGTTTTTAAGAGATGGTGTCCTGCTTGTTGCCCAGGCTGGATTACAGTGGCACAATCATAGTTCACTTCAACCTTGACCTTTTGGCTCAAGATTCCAGCATTGACCCCACAAGTGCTGTGAAAACAAGTATATACCACTATGCCTGACTTTTTTTTAAAATTTTTGTAGAGAAGAGGATGTCTCTTTGTTGCCCATTCTGGTCTTTAACTCCTGCCTTCAAGTACTTCTCCAGCGTCAGCCTCACAAAGTACTGGGATTATTGATGTAAGCAACTATGCCAGGGTCTTAGGTGAAACTTTCTGAGACCACACTTTTAACATGTCAAAAGTGAAGTTAAAATAAATACAGAAATTTCATAAGGCATTTGAATAATAAATAAATAAAATTTGGAATAAAAAATTACTAGCAACATATTTATTTGCAGTTATTATAAATTAATAATCCAAAATTTAATAACTGATGCTTTGTATTTGAGACAAAAATCTCTCAAAATTAAGAAGCTATCTTTAAATTTAGGTGCCTCTATTTGGATTTTATTTATTGTATTGAAATAATCTCTCAGTGATCGTATATATATTAATTTGCACATAAACATTAAAAGCAAAACATGTAAATTACAGTTTAGTCTTATACATATTTCTGTGATCCTGTAATGGATGTTTTTATCATTCCTCTTATGATAATTTACTTTCATTAAAAATGTAAAGCAGTAAAGTGAAAGTCTAGATTAGCATTATCAAATTTTTGATAAGTTTATATGTTGTCATGTATTTATATATATATATGCACACACATTAGTAAAGTGTTTTTGTCTTATTTGCCTTTATGAAATGTAACATCTTCTCTAAGTCCAGTCAGTTATGAACAGCTTTGTATTACAAAGAGTAGCTATGAGGTTGCAGGCTTTGGATGATATGAGAATACAAATAGGAGATAATAATTTATCTTTGTGAGAAAGAGTCACATATTTAATTTGCAAATAATCATTTGCTTTGAGAGAGTATATTAGGTTATGTATTAAAATATGAATGAAATTATATTTTACAATGCTGTTTTCTATATTATTTTAAATAATTTTTGAAGAATAGTTAGAAATATCTAAAATATACACAACATATGCAGTTATTAATTTATCGTGTAGGAAATAACATAAACTTTGGATCAAGACAAACTTTATAAAACAAAATTAAAACACCTGCATAAGAGCTTATCTTAAAATGCAGAATATGTATCTGAAGCAGTAATCTAGTGTGGCATTATGTAATCAGTATTACTTAGCTGTTACTGTATTATGAAAGCCATATATGGGGAAAAGCCTTAATATTAAATGTCTCACAATAGACCCTGTTTTCATCTTTTCACCAATTTGAAATAACCAAATTATAAAAAAAACACATTTTAACATATTCTGCATATTATGCTTTTGTTAAGTACATGTAGACAAAATATTAGGAGACACCATGCTAATTATAGAACAGGTTCTTTAATTGGTAGACTTAGGACACATATTAGCTCATGAGTGCATCGTCTCTAATTCTAAATGTTAGGCATTGGATGTTTGTCATTAACTATTAGGTTTGAAAAAGAAAAGAGAAAGTATTGATATACCTCAAGAAATAAAGTTGAGGCTGAGTGTGGTGGCTCTTGCCTGTAATCCCAAAACTTTTGGAGGCCGAGGTGAGCTGACCACCTGTGGTCAGGAGTTTGAGACCAGCCTGGCCAACAGGATAAAACCCTATCTCTACTAAAAATACAAAAATTAGCCAGCAACAGTGGTGCTGCCTATCATCCCATCTACTCTAGAGCCTGAGGAAGGAGAGTCCCTTGAGCCTGGCAGGCGAAGCTTGCAGTAAACTGAGATGGCGCCACTGGACTCTAGCCTGGGTGGCAGAGTGAGACTCCATCTCAAAAAACACATGATCTTGCAGGGCATCCAACATGGGTAAATTCACACACATCCTGCAGTGGAATTCAACATGGCTGAATCCACATACATCCTGCAGTGGAATTTAGCATGGGTGAATCTACATGTATCCTGCAGTGGAATCAACATGGGTAAATCCACATACAACCTACAGTGGAAGTGTAGCCCCCCCCCCGGGAGAGACTTTGGTAGAGGTCCAGCTGAGGAAAGTAGGAGAAACTGAATAAACTTTTATTCCTTCTATTGAAAGAACCAAAACCCCTGCCACTGAATCAGTGGAGGTGCAAACCTATTTTCTTTTGGAGCCACTACTTCCGACTTAGCAACTGGAACATCACAGGGTCATAGAAACAAAGTCCATGACACAGGGAGTTGCCTGGGGGAGTTACTGTGGTTTAGGATGCCTGAAAACCAGACACCACCTTCAATCAGTAGCTGAGGCCAATGAATGCACACTAGCATGCACGCTGCACCTAGCAAAGAGAAGAAAATAATGGAAATGCAGAAACAGACGGCTCTTAGAGAAATACCAGTTCATGAGAGTAGATATCAACTTCAATGCAAACAACAACACAAACAATAACAACAATGAGTACTTCATGAAAATGTATTCTAGCACACAGACACATTTTTGTGTCCCTAAGATACAGTAACATTCAAACATTTTAGTAGGTAAATAGAAAAACAATAAAAGGATGGTCAATGTTAAGACCTGAATTGTTGATCTGGACAACCAAATGAAGGAAACATCTGAAAGTTTATAACAAAAATACACAGAGCTGGAAATCCAGGGGGAAGAGTTGAAAAAAAAAAAAAAGAAAAAAAAAAAAGAAAAGAAAACCATGATAGCATGAAATTTACTTGCATTAAGTAAAAATCAGCAAATTGAAAATGTTCTCGGAGTTCCAGGCACTTTGGTAAGAAAGAACAAATCCAGTCATATACTGCTGTATCTACAAATGTCAAGGATGAAGGGAAAATTTTACAAGCTCCCAGACAGAACAATAAAAATAATATGTAATTTACAGAGATTGGAGAGATGACCCTTACTGAGACAGACTGATCCATCAGGTTAGTGGCCAGGGACTATTTTGAATAAGAGCCCTTTTGTTCTGCGGAAAGAATAAAGCTGACCAAAATCACAGTACTTACTGCCTGGGTCAGGGACAGTAAGACAGCTGGCCAGCAGAGGCATCAACCTTTGATTTCCCATTTTGGGCTATTAGAATGGAGGTCAGCACTACATTCAGAGCAGACATTGAGTGGGCCTGTTTTCTTGCTATGCCACAGCTGCAATCCTATGATGTTACTTTTTAAAACAATCTTTGTCATCTATTAATTTTCTAAAATCTGAAGGCAATAAGCAATTGAGTTGAAATAGAATAAAGTTATATTTCTTATTTAAGTAGGGTAGTAAAATGAGATTTATAACTGTTTTGCTATCAAAAGCAAGAAAAAATTTTTGTCTATTTTATGTAGACAAAACCTTGTGATGAAGATGTTTGGGTTAATGTTCAGTGTAAAACCAATGTTTCACAGGAAAGAAGAAAGAGCTTAGAAATTATGTGACTTAGTAACTGCTCCTCATTTTGAGAGAACATAAGATGCCCCAATAACTTGAAAAGTTTCAGAACAGTTCAGAGGCAGGTAAAGGAGCAGGATATATTTTTTCTAAGTTATTATACATATTTTCATAAATTCAAATTTTATTTATCTTGAACTATTTAATACATTTTGTGCTTTTAAAATGTTATCATAGTTGGACAACATGGTTGGAATATTTCTTTTTGAAATTTATTTCTAGCAATACAGAATTTGTTTTAGGAATTGTTAAAAAGCAAAAAACATACTAGACATCAATTCTATTTGAATTTTATTTTGGATATGACTATATATTTTTCCATTTTATTTCTATTTCAAGAAATTATGAGTCAATTAATCTCTCAGTTTCTGTTTTTTCTTTTTCTTGATTTGAGACAGGGTCTCAGTCTATTGCTCAGGCTGGAATGCAGTGACCCAGTCCTGGCTTGCCTCTCAGCCTTAACCTCCCCAGGCTCAGGTTTTCTCCCACCTCAGCCACAAGAGTAGCTGGGACTACAGGCATGCACCACCACACTCAGCTCATTTTTGCATTTTTTGTAGAGATAGGGTTTCACCATGTGGCCCAGCGAGTTCTCAAACATCTAGGCTTAGGGATCCACCCACCTCAGCCTTCCAAAGTTCTGGTATTACAAGCATGAGCCACCACACCTTACCAGTTTATTTTTCTGACTTTTAAGTTTTAAAAACTTAAACAGTACAGACTTGTAACTGAAATAGTACACTTTTACAGTTGATTTTTAGAAAACTTTAATCAAATTAAGACTAGACTATAAAACGGAATTTTGATTGCAATGTACTATTAATGCCCCTAAAATTAAAACAATCCAAATGTCCAGCAATAAGTTATTTAGTATATTAATCCATGCAATAAAATTTAGCAATAAAATTGAAAATTTTTAAATTGTTTTGTTTTTATATTTAGTGACATAGAAAGATGGGCATTTATTATTCCATGTAAATAATGGTGATTTTGACTATTAAACCCTTGTCTATACAGCAATGTTTTCTTTACCATATTTTTCTGCATTTTTAAAAGAATTAAAAACATTAATATGCTTGCATTTTAGATTTAAACTCCAAAATAAATGCATGATTGCATTTTTAATTGACAGGACAGTTTTAATTAATAGCTATGTGGAATAGAGAATACGCCTACTTTCATGGTTAGATCAATTTAGACATTTTCTCCACTGGGAGTATCAAGAGAAGGCTTTAATCAAATTCTTATTTTGTGATCCAGACACTTAATGTAATGCTGCTTTTAAATGTAAAACTTTGAGATGTCAGTTAATTTTTTATGCTTATTCAAGAAAAAAAAATAAGAAATAGACCACTGCTTTGGGCAAATAGTGCAATGTTAACAAAAGACACATAGAACAGAATTAATCTGCAGGCGGTTCTCTCATTAAACAAAATGGATTTCAAGAGTTGATCATTTATATTTAAATGTTTGGAGTAAATCAAGTATATTCAAACTTACGTGTAAGAGGAAAAAAATAGTGAAAGGAAATTCTCTGGCTTTACATAAACTTGTCTCCAGGCTGAGTGATTTATAAGACAGAATTTAAACAAACAAAACAGACAGACTAACAAAAATGCAGTTTGAAACTGCTGTCAGTCATATATGAGAAATCATTATAAGCTGTATCAATACTTTAGTAGTCTAATCTTACCTTGTTGAATATTCTGTATCAAAATTCTAGGACAATGACAGGCAGCATAACACAGTGGAAAGAATGACTCAAATGTGCCAATTTGCTTTCCATTATTATACTAACAAATGATCTAGATTTGATCAAAGCACCATTTGTAGTTTTAAATATGATTGTCTGCAATGACATCTTAAAATTACAGTAATGTGATAGGGAAGAAAATTTAAATACAATCTGACACAATCAAAAATAGAGTGGAATCAAACAGGATAGAACAGGACAGAATACAGAAGAATGAATATGAGTTTTTGGTTTTCAGCCTGGCTTCATTCTTCTTCAATCACTTAATAAATCAATGGTCCTTTAAACGGCTGCTTAATTTTATTGGAGCTTTATTTGTATCTATTAATTATGGTGTGGAAATTAAAGGACATAACTAAAGTAGAGCACACAGCTAAGTACTTGGCATAGTCATTTTATAGTAGGTCTTTCAGGGTATGACCTGGCTGCATTCATTCTGTTCACTATTCCAAACTTTAAGCATTTTATAGGAAGAAAAACAACAACTAAAAAAGGAAAGCATACCTTAATTAGTTCATAAATTTTCCATATCTAGAAAGGATAGCTTAAAGGTTAGTTGCTAGCATCAAAATACAATTATTGACATAGTAAGAGGATAGTCTCTACTAATTAGATTTAAAATGAGAAGAAAGTAAACCTTAATTTTATATTTATGGACTATATTGCACAAAGCCAGGTAAAGGAAGTCCTGACTTAGTACTAAATCCTGATGGAGACTTCTAATGGAGTTAATTGTCTTCCCTCGGTATTATCTGCTTTTTGCCAGAAGTATGTGTCTGTTACACCCCCACAAAACAAGCAATCTGAAATGCTCTGGATTGAGAGTTTTGGAGCAAGAGCAGCTGGACCCAGGACAGTCAAGCTCAGTGTGGGAAGGGCATCCACCACTACTGAGGCAGTTCACACAGCAGCTGGGCAGAGCCTGCAGCAGCTCAACAACACCTCTGCTGGCAGACTGTGACTAGACCACTCCATGCAGGGCAGGACATCTCTGAAAAATGCAGCAGCATGTCAGGAACTTGTAAAAAAAGCCAAACTTCCTAGGTCAGAGCTGGGAAAAGAGGCAGTTATGAGTTCCACTGCAGCAGACTTAAACGTACCTGCCCAGCAGCTCTGAATGGAACAATTGAGCTCAAAGCTCAGCACTTGAGGTCCTATAAGGGACAGGTAGTCTCCTCAAGCAGCTTCCCAACCCCCATATACCCAAAGAGACACTTCATAAAGGAGAGCTCAGGCCAACATCTAGCAGGTACCCTTCTGGGATGAAGATAACAGAGAAGAAACTGGCAGCAACCCTTACTGTTCTGCATCCCCTATGAGTGATCCCCAGGCAAGGAGGGTCTGAAGTGGACCTCCAGCAGACCTGCAGCAGAGGGGCCTGAGTGTTAGAAGGAAAACTAAAAAAACAGAAAGAAATAGCTTCAATATCAACAAAAAGGACATCCACTGAGAAACCCCATCCAAAAGTCACCAACTACAAAGACAAGAGGTAGATAAAGCACTAAGATGGGAAGAAACCAATGAAAAAAGGTTGAAAATACCAAAAACCAGAACACTTCTCCTTCCTCCAGGGGATCACAACTCAACCAGCTAGGGATCAAAAATGGATGGAGAATGAATCTGATGAATTGACAGAAACAGGCTTCAGAAGGTGGGTAATAGCAAGCTTCTCATAGCTAAAGGAACATGTGCTAACCCAATGCAAAGACACTAAGAACCTAGAAAAAACTTTAGATGAGATGCTAACTAGAATAAACAGCTTAGAGAAGAATATAAAAGACTTGATGAAGCTGAAAAAACAGCATGAGAACTTCATGAAGCATACACAAGTTTTAATAGCCGAATTGACCAAGCAGAAGAAAGGACATTAGAGATTGAAGATTCCACAGAAATACCAACTACTGAATGAAATAAAATGAGAAGGCAAGAATAAGGAAAAAAGAGTGAAAAGAAATGAACAAAGCCCCCAAGAAATATGGGATTATGTGAAAAAATCTAATCTACATTTGATAGGTGTACCTGAATGTGATGGAGAGAATGAATCCAAGCTGAAAAACACTCTTCAGGATATTATCCAGGAGAAATTCTCCAACCTAGAAATGCAGGCCACCATTCAAGTCCAGGAAATAAAGAGAACACCACAAAGATATTCCTCAAGAAGAGCAACCCAAGGCACATAATCGTCAGATTCACCAGGGTTGAAAAGTGAAGGAAAAAATGCTAAGTACAGCCAGATAGAAAGGTCAGGAACTGCACAACTTCATGGAAACTGAACAACCTATTCCTGAATGTCAACTGATAAATAATGAAATGAAGGCAGAAATAAAGATGTTCTTTGAAACCAATGAGAACAAAGACACAACATACCAGAATCTCTGGGAAACATTTAAAGCAGTGTCTAGAGGGAAATATATAGCAATAAATACCCACCAGAGAAGCAAGGAAAGATATAACATCAACACCCTATCATCAAAATTGAAAGAGCTAGAGGTGCAAGATAAGAAAAAAAAAAAAACACAAAAGCTAGCAGAAGAGAAGAAATTAAGATCAGAGCAGAACTGAAGGAGTTAGAGATATAAAAAACCCTTCAAAAAAAAAAATCAATGAATCCAGGAGCTGGTTTTTTGAAAATATAAAAAAAAAGTAGACAGACTGCTAGCCAGATTAATAAAAAAAGAAAAGGAAGAAGAATCAAATAGATGCCATAAAAAATGAAAAAGGGGATATCACCACCAATTCCACAGAAATACAAACTACCATCAGAGATTACTACAAACAACTCTATGCACACAACCAGTAAACCTGGAAGAAATGGATAAATTTCTGGACACTTTAACCATCCCAAGCCTAAACCAGGAAGAGGTTGAAAGTTTGAACAGACCAATAAAAAGGGCTGAAGTTGAGGCAGCAATTGATAGCCTACCAACCAAAAAAAGTCCAGATCCAGATGGGTTCACAGCTGAATTCTACCAGACATACAAGGAGGAGCCGGAACCATTCCTTCTGAAACTATTCCAAACAATACAAAAAGAGGGAATCCTTCCCAAATCATTTTATGATACCAACATCATCCTGATACCAAAACCCGGCAGAGACTCATCAAAAAAAGAAAACTTCAGGCCAATATAGATGATGAACATGAATGCAAAAATCTTCAATAAAATACTGGCAAACTGATTGCAACAGCACATCAAAAAGCTTGTGCATCACGATCAAGTAGGCTTCATCCCAGGGATGCAAGGATGGTTCAGCATACGGAAGTCTTTAGATGTAATTCACCACAGAAACAGAACCAAAGACAAAAACCACATGATATTCTCAAAAGATGCAGAGAAGGCCCTAGATGAAATTTAACAGTCCTTTATGCTAAAAAATCTCAATAAACTAGGTATTAAAAGAACATACCTCAAAATAATAAAAGCTATTCATGACAAACCTACAGCCAATACCATACTGAATGGGCAAAAACTGGAAGCATTTCTTTTGAAATCTGGCAATAGACAACATGCCCTCTCTTCCCACTCCTATTCAGTATAGTATTGGACTTTCTAGCCAGAGCAATTAGGCAAAATAAATAAATAAATAAAGGGTATTCAATTAGGAAAGGAGGAAGTCAAATTGTCTCTATTTGCAGATGACATGATTGTATGTTTAGAAGACCTTATCACCTCAGCCTAAAAGCTCCTTAAACTGATAAGCAACTTCAGCAAAGTCTCAGGATACAAAATCAATGTGCAAAAATCACAAGCATTCCTATACATCAATAACAGACTAATAGAGAGCCAAATCATGAGTGAACTACCATTCACGATTCCTATAAAGAGAGTAAAATACCTAGGAATTCAACTAACAAAGGATGTAAAGAACCTCTTCATGGAGGACTACAAACCACTGCTCAAGGAAATAAGAGAGGACATAAACAAATGGACAAACATTCCACACTCATGGTTAGGAAGAATCAATATTGTGAAAATAGCCTTACTACCCAAAGTAATTTATAGATTCACACTATCCCCATCAAGCTACCTATGACCCTCTTCACAGAACTGCAAAAAACCACCTTAAATTTCATATGGGACCAAAAGAGAGCCTGCATAGCCAAGACAATCCTAAGCAAAAAGAACAAAGCTGTAGGCATCACACTACCTGATTTCAAACTATATTACAAGGCCACAGAAGTCAAAACAGCATGGTACTGGTACCAAAACACAGATATAGACCAATGGAACAGAACAGAGGCCTCAGAGGCAATGCCACATATCTACAACCATCTGATCTTTGACAGACCTGACAAAAACAAGCAATGGGGAATGGATTCCTGTTTAATAAATGGTGTTGGGAAAACTGGCTAGCAGTGTGCAGAAAGCAGAAGCTGAACCCCTTCCTTATACCTTACATTAAAATTAACTCCAGATGGATTAAAGACTTAAACATAAGACCTAACACCATAAAAACCTTAGATGAAAACCTAGGCAAAACCATTCAGGACATAGGCATAGGCAAGGACTTCATGACTTGCCTATGTACCAAAAACATTGGCAACAAAAGCCAAAATAGACAAATGGTATCTAATTAAACTCCAGAGCTTCTGCAAAGCGAAAAAACAATCATTTGAGTGAACTGGCAACTAACAGAATGGGAAAAAAATTTTGCAATCTACCCATCTGACAAAGAGCTAATATCTAGAATCTACAAAGAACTAAAACAGATTTACAAGAAAAAAAACAAACCCATCCAAAAATGGGCAAAATATATGAACAGGCACTTTTCAAAAGAAGACATATGTGAGGCCAACAGAGATATGAAAAAATGCTCATCATCACTGATTATTAGAGAAATGCAAATTAAAACTACATTGAGATACCACCTCATGCCAGTTAGAATGGCGATCATTAAAAAATCTGGAGACGACAGATGCTGGAGAGGTTGTGGAGAAATAGGAACACTTTTACACTGCTAATGGGAGTGCAAATTAGTTCAACCATTGTGGAAGACAGTATGGCAATTCCACAAGGACCTAGAAATAGAAATTCCATTTGACCCAGCAATCCCACTACTGGGTATATACCCAAAGGATTATAAATCATTCTATTATAAAGACACATGCACATGTATGTTCATAGCAGCACTGTTTATAATAGCAAAGACCTGGAACCAACCCAAATACCCATTGATGATAGACTGGGCAAGGAAAATGTAACACATATACACCATGGAATACTATGCAGCCATAAAAAATGATGAGTTCGTGTCCTTTGTAGGAACATGGATGAATCTGGAAACCATCATTCTCAGCAAACTGATACTAGAACAGAAAATCAAACACCACATGTTCTCACTCTTAGGCGGGTGTTGAACAATGAGAACACAGGGACACAGGGAGGGGAGCATTTCACACTGAGGTCCATTGTGGTGGGCCAAGGGAGGGACAGCACGAGGGATGGGGAGGTTGGGGAGTGATAACTTGGGGAGAAATGCCAGATGTAGGTGATGGGGTGATGGAGGCAGCAAACCACATTGCCATGTGTGTACCTATGCAACAATCCTGCATGATCTGCACATGTACCCCAGAACCTAAAGTACAATAAAAATAAAAGAAGAAAAGAAAACAGGTAATAAAAAATCAAGAATAAACAGGCTTCACCAATATTACTATAATATTAAATTACAGGGAGGCTATACTCTTTACTGTACATTGATCAAATTTAAAAACTCACATATGTATTTAAATTTTTATAGTAGAAATAGATTTTATAGTGAGTATGAACTAGTAGAGGAAACTATTTAGAATTCCTTCACTTCGAGTTTGTTCTCATGCTTTCTTTCAGTCTGAAAACACTCACTTTTATAAAATATCTCAAAAAGCTGGTCCTCAGCTTTTGCTTGGAAGTCCTGGGGAGCCAGTTCCTAACATTCTCTACAGGCTTCTAAATCTAATGCCTCTGAATCCCATGACATGCTAGTCCCACCTCTAGCACTTGACCTGGTCAAGACCAAGGCTGCTTCCCTCTTTCATCCTTGAAGCCTGATGTGAGAATTTATTCCCATGAGGAAGGCTGAGGTGGGCGGATGGCAAGGTCAGTAGTTCGAAACCAACCCTGGCCAATATGGTGAATCCTCGTCTCTACTAAAAATACAAAAATTAGTCACGTGTAGTGGTGTGCGCCTCCCAGGTACTTGGGTGGCTGAGGCAGAAGAATCACTTGAACTCTGAAGGTGGAGGCTGTAGTGAGCCAAGATTGTGCCCTTGCATTCCAGTCTGGGTGACAGAACAAGACTCTGTCTCAAAAACAAAATAAAATAAAATAGCATGCTCAAAGATTGATTTTAAAACATGGAGTATGCTCTCTTGTCAAGTAGACACTTCTGTGAAGTTATTCAGAGGTTACACAAGTGTCTTTCAGAGACCTTGGAATGAGGTTGTGTGTATGGCTTTTGAGTTTTCTTTCAATTGAAAACATCTATTAAGTTTCATCCAATAAAATTAAATAATTGTGAGAATATTCCATATAATGGACAATGGTTTCAAGATCTGGCACACTTTTAATTGATATTCAAATTGAAATAGCATTCATTGAGCTCATGCTATTCCAGAAATTTATTTCATAAACACTTATTGAATACACTTTATCTGCCAGATGCTAGTGAAAGAAATGGACAAAAATATCTATACTCATAATATTTATATTCTAGTAGGATGAAAAAATGAATATAAAAATAGTAAATATTTCAATTACATATAAATTTCAAAGTGATCAAGCTATGAAACTAAATCATATCTTGGGGCCCCTAAATCACTAAGCTAAAGGAAAAGTCAAGCTGGGAATGGACTCCCCTTTTGGTTCCTAAATAATTCGGCTCCAAGATTAAAAGCTAAATGGAAATTCCTTATCATGTGTTTTTTTGCCCACAAGCAAATTCCTAGTGAGCTCCAAGATCTTCATCATAAGGGGTTTCTGTTAAGATTTCATGACAGCAATGTAAATTGATAGCTTATATTTACAGGTGCAGTCATCCACCTGCTCACCAGACATATATGGATATCTGATTGTCCCCTACCCTATTTGATCTATGCTATCTTACGTAAAAATGCAGATTACCTGAATTTCTTCTCTGCCTCGTTTGTCTATATCATTTTATGTTAAAAAAAAAAAGCAGATTCACTGGGCCAGAAAAAAAAAAATGAATAACTATTTTTCCCTACCCCTCTTACATGAAAATCATGTACTTTTCAATATCCCGTCCTTTCACCTTTAAATCTGGAGCCTTCAACATCATCTTTGAAGAAAGACATAGACCTGTCTTCTGGGTGCGCATCCTTCACTTTGGCAAATAAACCTAAAATGGTTGAGGCCTTTCTTTCATTTATCCTGATTAACAAGAAGTAAACAAATATAACGTTGTAAGGGAGGTCACAGATGCAGAGGGTGGAATGGGGTACGAAGGAGAACCGCACTTTGCTAAAAGTTTTAAGATGTTTTACTTTATGCCTATATTTAACAGGATCTTGACTTTCAGATAAGATAAGCCAAGTAGACTGAGAATTCAGAAGCAGAAGCTTTCAAATAACTCACAGGGCTTACCTTAAAGGGCAGAGTCTATATATAAGTTAATGTGCACAGAGCAAAAACCAGTTCTTTTTTTCAGATTTGCTGCATTTTGTTACTTTAAAAAAAAAATCAGTATCTTGGAAAGCTATGCATGGAAGAAGCTGAGAAACTACTACATATTATATCTAATCTAAAAGCTATTTTAATTTTTGTTGTTTTTATTAAAATTATATTTTAATAAAATATAAATGAAATACATTATATTTGTACATATTTATGCATATAAGCCAAAATCAAAATTCTAAGCCCCTCAATTGACTGAATGGATCACCCTTTCAGCCAAGGAGATTACAAAGAAACCTGATAAATGAGTTCAGGCTATAACTGCTCAAGGGGTTCACCTTGCCCACTGCCTAGACAGAGTTGATTTATGAAAATGGGGCAATAACAATAGAGAAAGAGTCATTCACATACAGCTGGCTATGTAGGAGATCAGAGTTTTATTATTACTCAAATCAGTCTCCCCAAGCATTCAGGGATCAGAGCTTTTGAAGATAATTTGGTGGGTAGAGAGACAGGGAGTGGCGAGTTCTGATTGGTCAGGTCAGAGATGAAATCAGAGGGAGTTGAAGCTGTACTCTTGAGCTGAGTCAGTTCCTGGGTGGGGGCCACAAGATAAAATGAGCCAATTTCTCAATGCTGGTGATGTCTCTGACAGTGATAAGAGGCAGCCAAATGCTTGCACAGATAGAGGTGGGTACCACGTGAAGCCCACCTCCAAGCCAGAGACAGTTTAAGCCCGAAAGCGAAGCTACACATTAAATCCTCAGACAGGGTTGAGAACTTGTCTTCCAGTTTGGTGCACTCTGCTCTGATTGATCCCAACCCTTCACCATTTTACATATACCTGGCCTTTCCTAATTGGTTTTCTCTACTGTCATGCCCACCTTTGAATGGTGTCTTCACTTTAACTTTTTTTTTGCCTACTTGCAAACCAATTGGCATGCCCTTCCCATCCTGTGCTTATGAAGACCCTAGACTGTCAGTAGAGGAGATGGCCTGTCTTTGGGGAAGAGACAACCTGACTTCAGGGAAAATGACCTGCCCTTTCTGCGCTCTCTCCAGTTCCCCTCTCTGTTAAGAGCCATTTACATCATTCTATAAAATTGTTTGCCTTTACAATCCTTCAATCATCTGCATGACTTCATTCTTCTTGGAGGCTGAACAAGAGATTGGTATGTACCAAGTGTGGGTACCCAGAAAAGCTGTCACACTGGCCCTTTGACCTTACCAGTGAAGGGCAGCTGCCCTGCAAGGCAAGGGACCACCTGAGCTGCTAACACACTGCTGTCTGTGGATGGCAGAACTAAAGAAGCTCTGTGACATTTCCCTGGGGCTTCAGGGTTATGAGCATCGTCATCTGGGCATTGCTGCATCCCCCTTGAGGTGACATGCCCTGGTTGGAGCTTACTCCTGGGTTGATGCCTGGAGCAGCCAGCCAGATCCCACACTCACTCCCTCATGTGCTCTTTCCCACAAGGGGTTGAGCACAGTGGGCCAACTGGATGGAGCACTCCTTCCATGATTTCATCGATAGGGTGAGAAAAATCCTACATCACCAGCTGATCAATTGTGTGCAGGGTCTGCAAAATATCTTAAGCACTGATCTTAGATTTTACAATAGTGTGGTTACGTCCAGGAGCAATTTGGGGTGGTCTAGAATCTTGCATCCTCCAGCTGCATGACTCCTGAACTATAACTTTTAATCTTGTGTCTAATTTGTTAGTCTTGCAAAGGCAGTCTAGTCCCCAGGTAGGAAGGGGTATTGGTTTGAGAAAGGGCTATTACTATCTTTGTTTCAGAGTTAAACCATAAACTAAGTTTCTCCCAAAGTTAGTTTGGCCTACACCTGGGAATGAACAAGGATTACTTAGTGGTTAGAAGCAAGATGGAGTCAGTTAGGTCGTATCTCTTACACTGTAATAATTATCTCAGCTGTAATTTTTGCAAAGGCAGTTTCAAGGCCACATCACAAAGCGGGAGTTGGACATACCTCATTATGCCCTCTCCCTTTAGGAATTTCGACACAACTGACCAGTATTAACATGACAATAGAGATCCTAAGATGAACAGAACAGACCCTTGGTAGCAATTAGATACCAACTCCAACTGACTCTGGTATATCATCATATGACACATAACAGGCCCTAAAGGAAATCAAAGTATTTTACCCTAAAATGTATTCCCTTGATACCTAAAATGTATTCCCTTGATATATTTTTTAAAAGCCCTGCAAAGTGGTCTCCTCTGTGGAAAATTTACATTTGTAGAGAATCCCCTTCCCTTTCTAGGTCTTCTTTTCCAGGAGAGATTTAACTAAGAATCTGACACCTTTTAAGTTCTGATGAAAGACACTCACCATGTATTCTCTCGGTAGCTGCTTCCTGGAAGCTTCATCTACATGACAAGAACAATGACTTCCACAACTGCCCACCTTAACTTAACTCTAGCTGATTTCACCTATTCAGGCAGATTTTAACTCTTTCAGCTTATTGCCAATCAGAAAAATTTTGAATCTAGCTGGATGCCGGTGTGGCTCACATCTGTAATCCCAGCACTTTGGAAATCTGAGGAAGGTGGATCACCTGAGATCAGGAGTTCAAGACCATCCTGGTCAACATGGTGAAACACTATCTCTACTAAAAATACAAAAATTAGTTGGGTGTGCTGGCGAATGCCTGTAATCCCAGCTATTCAGGAGGCTGAGGCAGGAGAATCACTTGAACCCAGGAGGTGGAGGTTGCAGTGAGCAGAGACAGTGCCACTGCACTCCAGCCTGGGTGACAGAGAGAGACTTTATCTCAAGAAAAAAAAGAAAAGAAAAAGAAACAAAAAGAAAAAGAAAGAAAGGAAATCTTTGAATCCACTTATGATCTTGGAAGCCCACCTCCCAACTCTCCCCACCCCACTCCCACTTGGAGATGTCCTGCCTTATCAGGTCGAACAAATGTATAACTTACGTGTATGGATTTGTGTCTTTACCTGTAATTTCAGTTTTCCTAAATTGTATACATTTCAGCTATAATCAAACCACGTTGGGTACATGTTCTCAGGATCTCTTGAGGCTATGTCATGGACCTTGATCCTTAACTTTGGAAAAATAAACATCTAAATTGATTGAGACCTGTCTCAGACACTTTTTAGTTTACATGGGGTGTTTGTGAAATTTTGGTATGTGTAGAACATGTAACAAGATGATTCTGGAACATGTAATAAGATAAGCACTCTCTAAAATGTAATTTTTTTCTAAGACTGATTTCTGTTATGCCCTATAATTTAATAAAGCCAGAGCTTTCGTCTTTGAATTATACTTGGAAGTTTTTATCCAGTCTCTAAATGTTTAAAGTAAGATAGTCCTGGGACTAGGGGAAAAAAAGCAAAAGAGAAAGAGAGAGCTGTTTTAGGTTATTCTATGTATATCATGTTGTCTATTAAGGACTTGCTTCATGTTTTACATATGTGGATGTTACAGTAGGTAATCTAGTCAGACATGAGCAGGGATGAGAGGGTGCCCACTGCCACACACCAGGAATGTTATGAGACCATCAGGCGATGGTCAGGAGGTTGTTAAACTCACTCTGTAAAATTATAACTTGTCACAGCTAATGCCAATAAAAGGCAGTCTCCCAGTAGATGGAAAAAACCTGAAACTGGTGATCAGCAGCTTTCCTATAAAATCTCAGGAGCGGGACAAGTGGGCTCAAGCACGTTTATTAAGAGGTAAGATGGTGGAGTTTAACTCGTATATGATCTTCTAGAGACATTTGACTCATAAGTGAAGAATGTCTCAAGTGAACATGCGTACAACTCCAGTAAATACACTGAGCATGCTGCCCTCCCAAGTGCTGGCAGGCTGCTGTGCGTGCAGACAGCCCTCTCCAAGAGAATAAGGGAAGAAAGGATGCAAGACCCCAGAAGCATCCAGCGTATAAAACTGTAAGTCAAAGGTCAGACTGCACACTTGATCACTGCACACCTGATCACTCAAGTCACCTGCTTGGCCCTCTTCCAACTGTACTTAACCTCCTTTCATTCCTGCTCTAAAGCTTTTTATCAAAGTTTCACTCCTGCTCTAAAAGTTGTCTCAGTCCCTTTTACTGCTTTCTGCCTCCTCGAATTGAGGTTGATGCAAACCTGTACAAATTTGCCACTGCTAAATAAATTTATATACAGTTAAGGAAAAACTCAATTTGAGGAGAAAATGGCATGGTATGAGACGTCTCCACATAATGCTGTTATGTATGTTAAACATACTAGTTGTCTGACTTTTATATTGTATGATTTTAATATGCAAAGCATAACATTCTGTATTAACTCATGGAGATTTTCAGTTTTCTAAGATTTGCAAATTCCCATTTCAGCCAAAAAAAAAAAAAAAAAAGTTTAAATGTGTATTGTTCCTATTCATTGAAGGTCTTCACCAGAAAGAAGATCTGAAATATAAAATTGTTTAAAATATTTCAGGGGAAATATGAAAAGCACTATATACTGCCAACTCAGAATTCTTCCCCACAAAGTTAGAAGAGAAAAATAACTGCTTCATTCTTGGGTAAGCATAAGAATGTGATGAGCAGCACATTCTGTCTAGGCAATTGTTAAAGAGATCGGAGAGACAGCTTACCCTTGTATACAGTCAAGCAGATACAACCCATTACATACAAGTATTCAAGGTAAACCATAAGTAGTCCTCAGGTAAGAGGACTTGACAGCACCATTGTCACACGTAGTTCCACCTAAATTCATCTGGTAATTGGGGTCACCATTTATGTTAATTGGATTTATCAAAAAAATCAAATTCTCATATCTTTATAATAGAAAGTAGTTTTGCAACTCGAGCAAGGCACCCATTTGACTACAGCAGAATTTGGGACAAAGGGGCTCTTTTTCTTGATAACATTTTAGAGAGTCAGCTCCCAGACCCTTGAAGAAATATTCCTGGGTTGTAAAATTAAAAAGGGTCATTTAGGTTTTAAAATAGTTATGAACATTTGAAAGAGGCAGAGGAAGATTTTATAAATTTTCCAAAGTAAATGCTCAAAGAAAAAGGTAACTTCCTATTTTATCATTTTTTTCTAATTAGATATGGTATTTCCCCTTATACTATCCATATTTTCATAATAAATACAAAATAAAGATTCCTTTTGTGATTGTACAGTATGAAACAATGCTTGCTTATAATAATCAAGTGCATTTTTACTAACACTATTAAAGAGAGTAATTTATTGAGGAAAACTTCATTCTGACAAAAAATATTAAAACTAATGAGAGATATTCACATTTATAACAATAATAGAACTTCTTTTGTCGCTGGTAAACTGAGTTCTTTCCCTACTTTGTGTCAGTTATAAAGAAAGAACACGCAATTGGAACAAAAGGCAAGCAGGTTTTGTTTCTGGACAGAAATGGAGAAGTGAGCAGTTAATCAGAAGACTCCTACTCTCCAAATGATAAAGGTGTGAGGTTTTAAGGACTGGGTATGAGGGTGAGGAATGTTAGCGTGTGAACTGTGGGACTCTCTGCAGGCTCAATTTATTAACACATGAATGATTCTTCCTGCCCACTTCACAAATAAAGACTATGGCATTGCAGTAAAAAAAAAAGAGTTTAGTTGACCTGAGGCTTGCCACTCCACTCAGGAGACAGAGTTATTACTCAAATCAATCTTGTCTCAGTCTCATAGGTTAGGAGTTTTTCAAAGGTAGTTTAGGGGAAGAGGTGGAGGTAGCTAGAAATCGGTGCTTGCTGCTAATTTGTTGGGGTGGAGATTAAGTTGTAGGGAGTTGAAGCTGTCCTCTTGTGATAAATTTATTATGGGTGGGACCACAGAAGCTGCCTGTCCGTGGGTGCAGTTGAAGCCACAATGTCAAATGTGCAAAAAGTCTGAAAAGATATCTCAAAAGGCCACTCTTAGGTTCCACAATAGTGATGTTATCTGCAGGACCTTCAGAATAATGGTGGATAATTATTTATATCCACGCCTTAGAAGAATTTAGGCTCCTCTCTTTCCCCTAGCCTGGTGACCTTTCATTAGCTTTACAAAGGCGATTGATTTTGTGGAAGGGATATTATTATTTAAACAGGTTATTTAAAATATTAATAATAAATTATTATTTATTTAGGTTATTTAAACAATAACCTAAATGTCTCTGAAATTGTTGCACTTCATTTTTTAATGGAGGTCGTGCACTGGCCTGAGCTCTATATCCTGTTATTATGGCCCAGGCTAAAGCGTTTACCCTTATAGAATGGTTCTGGTTAACTTCTGAACTTAAAATTTCCTTACTAATTATGTACACTCTAGTTGGAGTCAGAATAAGTGCCCTAAATGAATTTATGGACTAAATGGCCATTTTTCTGCTGATAGGACTGTATCAAGACTAATATTTGGTTCAAAAAGACATTTTACTCCTAATTGTTGAAGGCAAATTTTTCCTGTTAGCAGAAATAGCATAAAGCCTGGTTTATAGTAGAGAGACAGAAACAGAAACAGGGGAAAGAATTGGGAAGCTAGGGTGTTTTGGTAAAGGATTGACAGGGTGCTTCATGGAGAGGATCCCCATTCCACTAAGTGGTACAATTGATCTTGATATGCTCTATGCTCCCCAACCCAAGGGCAGAGCAACCTTGACATGGCATGTGCTCTCCAGATCAGTATTAGAGGGAGACCTGGAAATGCCATGTACTCTCCAGATCAAGCAAGGGCAGAGAGAAAACTGAAAATGCCATGTGCTTTCCAGACCAAGAGCAGAGAGAGAGACCTGGAAATGCCATGTGCTATCCAGGCCAAGGGCAGAGAGGAAGAGAAGCTCACTACTGTGGTTGCAGAGGCAGGGGGGACTCTCTGCTCCTAGAAAACTACAAAGATGCCTTCCCTTGAGCATTATCCCCAATATCCCCAAATACTACAAATACTACAACATTCCCTGATCTTGTCAAACAAGATTGCTTCCTTGGACTATAAAACTTCCCACACATTGTATACACAGTGAGGACAAGAGATATGATGGTCTCCAACGGGAAAGGAGAAAATTACAATAGGAAAATTGGAGATCCTGTTGCTGACACCACATTGGGGTGGTCAGAGGCTAGGATAAGTCCAGAAGCCTTTCAATAACACTGGGGCTAACCCTGGCAAGAAATTCTCAGTTGTCCCAGTACTTCTTTCAGCACCAGATGATAGCTAAGTTCTTCATGAAAGGAAGCTGGTTTAAACATGGCCAATATGTTCAGCAACCCATGGGAATTGGGTGATTATTCATGTTCTTCCCAGCAAGCTTGTCTTCCATGTCTTGTAAAGCTGGCAGTCATGCCAAATATATTTAAGTGACTGAGGGGGGCCCAGTATTTAGTTTGATTTAGTTCTAAAATGGAGGCCAGGAGCCTCAAAATGAAAGGATGGAGTTGGAGTGCACTCCTCTACTCCCCATTTCAATGAACGTTGTATCTTGGTATCTTGGACGAGGTCTTCCATGATGAAACAGATACACTGTTTGTGGTATACACCTGGGGTTTTTCATCAGGCACCAGGAAAATTTAGGACACAGACATACATGAGAATTTTAGGAGTGAAGGTTTAATAGGCAGAAAAGAAGAGAAAGAGAAACAGCTTTCTCCATAGAGAGAGGGGTCTCTGAGCAAAAGGACTGGTGAGTGGCAAATGCACAAGCTTTTACAGTCCAGTTTGAGGAGGTGGTGTCTGATTTCCACAGGGCTAATAGGCTCGATCAGGTATTTACATAGCACACGGGAAAGGCTGGTCACTCCACTCTAATCTTCTTATGCAAGTGGGCTTTCTAGTTGATTGGCACCATCTCGTCTCTCTCCTACTGTACACATGGCTGGCAGAGAAGAGAAGATGAAGCTGATATCTTGAACATTGTCCCTAGTTCCTATTGGCATTCACCCATGCAAGCTCCCAGCTTGCTTGTCTATGTCCGCAGCTCAGCTTTACAGGCTGCTCTTTGTTAGAAAATGATTTGGGCCTTCTTTTTATTAAAAAGAAAAACAGAGAACTCCCATACCCTTGCTATCGGCCTAAGTATTTCCTTCTTATCTCCTATATCAGTGGCGTTCCTTCTCAACATCATTAAGTTATTTAATTGGTAGATTAAAAAAGTAAATATTTAACTGACTGATATGTAAATAGAAAAATAATTATGGGTTTTTGTGTTTTGAAATTTGTTCTGATTTTCTTATCTATGGAATAACAGACAAATTATATGGTCTATTTTTCTAATTGTAGCAAAGGACAAAAATATGTGATGACTTTAAATATTTATTAATAAGAAAACATAGAACAAAATAACAGATGCCGTAGATAACTAAACTGGGGAATTGAATGTGAATAGTATTGCCAATGTCAATGAGAACAGAGAATATGGTGTGTGATCATAATTATTGGAATTGTGTTTTGGAGAAAAAAAATAACTTAGAAGCAGTCAAAAGACAACTTTACATGGACTGGGATTTATGTGTATAGCGAGAAGTGAATATTTGCAGTTATCTCTGTTGGGGTGCAGAAAACAGTCCCCCAAAATAAGTCATTTTAGTATATGCTGAGTGCTTTGAAAATTGATAACTCAGAACTAAGCTTCAAAAACAAAGTCTCTCTCTGATCTTCCCTTGGCTTCCTGTCTCTCTGATCCTTTTTCCCAAAGCACTGGGAGAGACTGAAATTTTCTTATCTGACAAAGAAAGCTTAAATGTAATTTTCCTAAGAATCCTCTCTAGAGGAATAATCAGAAAAGAGCAACAACCAGGGAAGGAAAAAGACTGGAAGTCATACCCATGGCCAGGCAGATTTTCATCTATTCTTCTTAGGTTAGCTACAAGAGATTACCTGGAAATTTTACCTACATAATGAGACAATGTTTGCTCCTGTTCAGTTCCACAACTCACCTTTCCATGATGCCTGCCTCTCATCTCCTACGTCCATTTACTTCCCTTCTGATTTACTGCCCCTGAAAAAATTGTGTACATTGTCCATCTCCATCACTTCATATGAAAAAGGAGACATAAGCTTTGCTATCACTGTCTAAATCCATTTGCATTGCCATAAAGAAATACCTGAAGCTGAGTAATTTGTAAAGAAAAAAGTGTTTTTTGGCTTATGATTCTGCAGGTTGTACAAGATACATGGAGCCAGCACATTCTTCTTGTGAGGGCATCAGGGAGTCTCCGCTCATGGTGGAAGGTAAAAGAAAGCAGATATCACATGGTGAGACAAAGGAAGATAGAGAGAGAGAGAAGGGGGAGTGAGATACCAGGCGCTTTATAACAATCTGTTCTCATAAGAACTAATAGACAATTCACTCATTATCATGAGGATGGTGCCAAGTCATCTCTATGACTCAAAGATCTTCCCCCAAGCCCCATTCAACATTGGAAATCAAATTTCAGCATGAGATTTGAAAGGGACAAATAGCCAAATTATATCAACCACACTGCACTATTTGGGTGATATAATATAAATTTGTGCCCTCATCCAAATCTCATGTCAAATTTTAATCCCTAATGTTGAAGGAGTGGCCTGGTGGGAGGTGATTAGATCATGGGGGACGTATTTTCCCCTTGCCGTTCTCATAATATGAGTGAGTTCTCATGAGATCTGGTTGTTTGAAAGAAATGTATAGCACCTCCTCCTTCTTCCTCTTCCTCCTGCTCAAGCCATGTGAAGACATGCCTGCTTTCCTTTCACCTTCTGCCCATGATTGTAAGTTTGCTGAGGCCTCCCCAGCAATGCATCCTGTCCAGCTGTGGAATTGTGAGCCGGTTAAATGTCCTTTCTTCATAAGTTATCCAGTTTCAGGTATTTCTTTATAGCAGTGGGAGAACAAACTAATACATTTGATACTCACTCTGTGATTCTTATTGACACATGTTAATTAATTTTCTAAGTCTTTTTGTCTAGTAATCTGCATCCATCTGTTGATTTTTTTTTAGCAAGCCCTCAGAGAAAGAGGAAGATGTCCCTTTGGCTTTTGGCATTCATGCCCATAAAGTTTTGACACTGTGTGCAGGATACCAAAGCCAGTCTTATCTTCTGCAAGCCACAGTCAACGTATCCAGAGCCTAACAAACAGAAAAGAGCAAACATTTCTTACTAGTCAGACTCTTGTCTCTCTCTGTGGAATGCGGTTAATCAAACGGTAAAAATTTGTTTTTCTCTCCAACATGTTGATTAATTAGAGTAAAGCACATGTATGATTAGTCTTTGGTATAGCTACTCTGGTGTGTTTTTGGTATAAATATTTATATTGTCTGATTCTTTTTCTCCTAGAAACTCTCCTCTATTTTTTCTTTGTCTTTCTGAGTTGCACTGGGGGTACCAGAGAATATGGGCCTAAAACTCCTATAAAGCTGTTACTGAAACTGACCCTGCAAACTAGTGAGCTTTGTGGTTCTGACCAGAGGAGCATTGATTTATATAAATTTTTCTGTGGTTACCTTTTCATTTGGTTTTGTCTTTAAGAGCTTGACAGCTCTTAAATAAGAGCACTCCCTCTTGGTCTCTGCCATCTGAGGGTTTTGATTTTTGGTTCAAGTTAGTGGTCAGTCTGAAAACACTGGGAACCTCAAGACATGTAAGATATTAAGCAGCACCTTCTTAAACTCTCAAGGTATCTGTCTTACTGCCAAGGACTTTTGTCATTTAAATCCTTGCTGTGTAGTTAGTCCTCACAAAGTTCCATCCCAGAAATGTATACCTAGTGTCATACATTAATGGGACTATATCTGGTGACTCCCCACAAATTTGTGTAATACTGAAGGCAACATATAAACAAACACCATCCTTAACCATCATTAGCAACAGAAACCTTTTGTTATCTTAGTCCACTTCTGGAAATAAGTATAGGAGGAAGATTATTAGCACTGACTTTTCTACATCCTCTTTAAGAATACCTATTGCTTATAAGACAAAAACTTATTTTAAGTGTGGAAAATTACCTTCCAGTCTTTCTACAAAGAGTTTTACTTGATTAAGTTGCTACTGGAAAAAGTAAACTATTTGGAATACAAATCATCAGTGGCCAAAAGATGAATCCTTTAAATTAGAAATGCATCTACATTTGAAAAAAATATTTTAGAAATCTATTAGTCTAAATACATTATTTGTACTTATATGGAGATCATATTAAAAGAAAGACATAATAATAGCATAATAGCATCATGGCTAGCCCTAGAAATTCTCTTGACAAAAGTAAAATGTAGAAATGTGATATTAGTCAGTTCTCACATTGATATAAAGAACTACATGAGATTGGGTAATTCATAAAGAAAAGAATTTAATTGGTTCATGGTTCCACAGGCTGTATGGGAAACATGGCTAGGTAGGACTCAGGAAACTTACAATCATGGTGGAAGGGAAAGGGAAAGCAAGCATTTTCTCCATGTGGTGAAGCAGCAGAGAGAGAGAGAGAGCAGGGCTACACACTTTTCAAAACCAGATGTCATGAGCACTCACTCACAATCATGAGAGCAGAAAGGGGGAAATACATCTTCATAATCCAATTACCTCCCACCAAATCTCTCCCTTAACACTGGGGATTACAATTCAGCATGAGATTTGGGAGGGGACACAGAGTTAAACAATATTATTATACTCCTGGTCCCTACCAACTCTCATGTTCTTCTCACATTTTAAAACACAATCATGCCTTTCCAACAATACCCCAAAGCATTTATTCATTTCAGCATTGACTCAAATGTCCAAGTCCAGAGTCTCAAAGACTCTTTTGCCCATAGGCCTGTAAGACAAAAAACAAGTTAGTTACTTCCAAGATGCAATGGCAATACAGGCATTGGGTAAATATGGGAAACAGGCAATGGGTAAATACTCCCTTTAAAAAGATAAAAATTGGCTGAAGCAAAGGAGCCATAGCTCCCATGTAAATTGAAAACCCAGCACAAAGTCATTAAATCTTAATGAGCTGAAATAATCTTCTTTGGCTCCATGTCTCACACCCAGGTCCCACTGATACAAGGGGTGAGCTCCCTAGGCTCTGTGAAGTATAGCTCCAGTGGCTGCTTTCATGAGCTAATGTTGCATGCCTGTGGCTTTTCCAGGCATACAGTGCAAGCTTTTGGTGGATTTACCCTTCTGGGGCCTAGAGGATAATGGCTGTCTTCTCACAGCACCACTTGGCAGTGCCAAATGGGCACTCTGTGTCTGGGCTCCAACCCCTCATTTTCCCTCTGCACTGCCCTAGTAGAGGTTCTTCATGAGGGCTCTGCTTCTGCAGAAGACTTCTGCCTGGACATCTAGGCTTCTCCATGCCTCATCTTCTGAAATCTAGGCAGAGACTCACAAGCCTCAACTCTTGCACTCTGTGCCCCTGCAGGCTTAACGCTATGTGGAAGCCACTGAGGTTTATGACTTGCACCCTCTGAAGCAGCATTCCAAGTACCTGGGCCCCTTAGTATCATGACTTGAGCTAGAGTGGCCAGGATGCAGGAAGTATTGTCTCAAGGCTATGCAGGGAAGTAGAGCCCTGGGCCTGGCCCACAAAACCATTCATCTCTTTTAGGTCTCCTTGCCTATGATGGGAGGGCTGCTGTGATGGTCCCTGTAATATCTTCAGGGCCTGCTTCTCATTGTCTTGGCTATTAATATAGCCCTTTCTTGTAGTTATGCAAATTTCTGAAGCCTGATTAAATTCCTTCCCTAAAAAGAGGTTTTCTTTTCTACTACAGGGCCATGCTGCAAATATTTTAAACTTTTATGCTGTTTCTCTTTTAAATATAAGTTCCATTCTCAGGTCATTTCTTTGCTCGTACATATAAACATAGGCTATTAGAAGCAGCCAGGTCAAATTTTGAATGCTTTGCTGCTTCAAAAATTTTTTCTAAATCATCTATCTCAAGTTTAAAATTCAACAGATTCCTAGAGCTGGGCAAAAATGCCACCAGTCTCTTTGTTAAAGCATAGCAAGACTGACTTTACTCCAGTTCCCAATAGGTTTCTCATCTCCATTCAAAATCTCCTCAGCCTGGACTTTACTGTCCATGTCACTATCAAAATTTTAGTCACCACCACACAACAAGTTACTAGGAAGTTTCCAACCTTCACTCATCTTTCTATCTTCTCCTGAGCCCTCCAAACTGTTTCAACTTCTGTTCAACCCAGTTCCAAAGTCACTTCCACATTTTTAGGTATCTTTATAGCAATGCCCTACTCCCAGTACCAATTTCCTATGTTAGTCTGTTCTCATGTTGGTATGAAGAACTACCTGAAACTGGGTAATTTACTTAAAAAAGAGTTTTAATTGGCTCACAGTACCACAGGCTATACAGAAGCATGGCTGGTGATGAATCAGGAGACTTACAATAATGATGGAAGGTGAAGGGGAGGCAGGCATTATCTTTACATGGAAGAGCAGCAGAGAGAGGAAAGGGGGAAATGCTGCAGATTTTCAAACAACTGGAACTTGTGAGAACTCACTCACTATCACAAGAATAGCAAGGTGGAAATCCATCTCCTGATACAATCACCTCCCACTAGGTCCCTTCCTTTACTTTGGGGATTATGATTCAACATGAGCTTTATGTAGGGACAAAGAGAGAAACCATGTCAGTGACCTAAAACAAAATTTAAATTTTTTAAATTCTCGAATGCTGGTTTTGGATTTCCTACATTTACAAAAGATATATTACTCCCTATAGTCTAGTGGTTGTGATTTGGTTCTGTCAGCACTTCAGTCTGGGTTTAATTCCCAGTCATAGGTTTCTTAAAAATGTAAATTCTTCAAACTTAAAGAAAGAAGAGACATTTATATTAATTAGTTTAAATCATTTGTTATGAATTTATATTCTTGTCAATCAGGGGCCTATTTGTTTTTGATCATTTTCCTTTTCAGGAAAAGCTTTGTTTTCCCTCTTTCTTTCTCCCTTCTCCCTTCCTTCCTTCCTTCTTCTTTCTTTTTCCTTCCTTCCTTCTTTCTTTTCTTTCTCTCTTTCTCTCTTTCTCTCTTTCTCTCTTTCTCTCTTTCTCTCTTTCTCTCTTTCTCTCTTTCTCTCTTTCTCTCTTTCTCTCTTTCTCTCTTTCTCTCTTTCTCTCTTTCTCTCTCTCTCTCTCTCTCTCTCTCTCTCTCTCTCTCTCTCTCTCTCTCTCTCTCTCTCTCTCTCTTTCTTTCTTTCTTTCTTTCTTTCTTTCTTTCTTTCTTTCTTTCTTTCTTTCTTTCTTTCTCCTTTCTTGCCTCTTCTAATTTTCCATCTATGGGACACACAGAAAGGTTGGCCTTTGTGTATAGATCTTGACGCCCTAGAAAATATTGCAGGACATGAATGGTTCCCCATTTGTGGATAAAAAAATGTTCTTTCTTTAATCTGGGAAAAGAAAATAAATATTGGGACCCCAAAATTACTAAGCTAAAGGAACAAGTCAATCTGGAAATGGTCGTGCAAAACTGTCTCCCATTTTGGTTTCAAAATAAGGTGGCTACAAAGGTGAAAATCTACATCCTACCTCACACTTTCCCCACAAGGAAATTCCTTGTTAAAGTTCACCATGTTAAATTGGGTGCAAGTTGAGAGCTTATCTTCTCAGGTACAGGAACATAGAACAGAACTCAAAGTCATCCTTCTGCCCACCTGAGACAAATGCATATCTGATTGTTTCATCTGCCATATTGTCTATGTTATCTTATATAAAAATGTAGATTCATTTGTCCAGACAAAGGCATAAATGATTATTTTCCACTCTCCACTTCTCACATGAAAATTGTATAGTTCTCAATATCCTGCCCTTTTCCCTTTAGATATTGAAGCCCTCAAAATCATCTTTGGAGAAAGACAGAGACATGTCTCCTGGAAGGTGCTCTTAACCTTGGCAAATAAATCTCCTAAAATGACTGAGACTTGCTTTGATCATTTTCCTTGATTGACAAAGCTATAAAAGCACTATGAAAACAGCAATGTGCCTCTAAAAACAGTTTAAAGCCCATCTATCTATCTCAGGATGCTTGCAGATACTGTAAGAAATTGAGACATTGAAAATAAGACTGTCTTCTCATTAAAAAATAAAAAAGAGAAAAATTAAAATAGCAATTAACCTAAACCTCTGTTAAACAAATATTCACCCACCCCCACCCCAACCCCCAAATGCAACTTCTTGGTACAAATGTCTACAAGAGAAAGCCAAGAACAAAAATGTTTCCTTTTTGCCTGGCTAAAGCTTGATAAAAATATTTTTTTAAAAAGATCGTTGGGGTCAGAAGGTAGCTTAATTAAAAGCTGATATTCAGGCTTTTTTTTTTTTGAGACAGAGTTTCACTCTTGTTACCCAGGCTGGAGTGCAATGGCGGGATCTCGGCTCACCGCAACCTCCGCCTCCTGGGTTCAGGCAATTCTCCTGCCTCAGCCTCCTGAGTAGTTGGGATTACAGGCATGCATCACCATGCCCAGCTAATTTTTTGTATTTTTAGTAGAGACGGGGTTTCACCGTATTGACCATGATGGTCTCGATCTCTTGACCTCGTGATCCACCCGCCTCGGCCTCCCAAAGTGCTGGGATTACAGGCTTGAGCCACCGCGCCTGGCCTATTTTTTAAAGGTCTTTCTGCTTTTTCTCTTTTGGATTCTGTGTCTGGGAGTTTTGATCAGTTCACAGGAACCTCTTTTAATTGTATGTTCAGTCTTTCTGTTACCTCACTTTCTTATTGGTATAATTTCTGCCAAGAAAAATGTGAAGTTGTATTGGCCTTCTAGAAAGTTTAAAATCTTCCAAAACTTCACTCCTCTAAGACTCTTTCCTCTACTTCCTTTCATTTCTATTTCTCCTTCCTTTTTCTCAGGTTTAATTCTTTATGAAGAGATCTAGAGGAGACTTCCAGTGACTCTGAGACCTCTTGAGGAACAACAGAAAAAAAGGCACCATAGGCACCATTTTAGGAATTTCTCTGTCTTTCTCACAGCTACCTGAGAGTCATGAGCAGATTCTTCTCAGGTTTCAAGCTCTGTTGTTTGTTTTTGTTGTTTCATTGAGTTTCCTAATTTCTTTGAGTTTTGAGGAATACAAGGGGTTACTCTGTACTGTGATAAAGTGCTTGATATTTTAGTGTCCAAAGACCAGTGAGTTACTGGAAAGGACTGAAGTTTTAAAAGTGACTAACTGCAGTTGCAATGCATGGTTATTACTTGAAGGAGGCTACTGGTTTCTTTGTGCATTTACATAAGAAAAGTGTGGTTTGGATACTTGGAGATGTGGGAACACTTGCCATGGAGGAATAGACTCTTCTGGGACATGAGCTGATCACAGAGTGGACTAACTGGCATTGGGTTGTGGCTGCCAAAAAGGTTAATTTGAGCTTCTCCTCCTGTCAGCTCAGCCATGGCATTTGATTCTTGTAGGGGTGTGAACCCTATTGTGAACTGCACATGAGCACATGACAGAGATCTTGGTTGCATGCTCCCTATGAAAATCTAGCTAAGTCTGAAGATCTGAAGTGGAACAGTTTCATTCTGAAATCATCTTCCTTGAACCCCTATCTGTGTAAAAATTGTCTTCCACAAAACTGGTTCCTGGTGACAAAAATACTGGGGACCACTATCCTAGACCATAATTTCTAATCTCATGGCTGATGTGTTAGCCCTACAAAGGAAGTCTGGTCTTTAGATCAGACAGGATTTATTTGAGAAAAAAGCTGTTATCTTTGTTTTAAAGTACAGTTTTTATTCCATATATGTAGAGAAGAGGATAAAACCTTTATGTCAGAAGAAAAAATATGACAAAAAGTTTGAGTTCAAGGAAGGTTTTTACTTTATTTAATAAACCAAAGACATAATCTATATGGTCTGTCAGTAACCCTTTTCCTGATTAGAATAAAGAAGGTTAACTTACTGCCAGTGCTCATTAGTTTTACATAAACACACTTTTTGAGGCTGAAGCATATCTCATTGATTTTCAGTGTAAAAATGAAATATAAACACTTTTCTTTGAGTTCATTCTTTTATTATTATTACTATTATACTTTAATTTCTGGGATATATGTGCAGAACCTGCAGGTTTGTTACATAAGTATACACATGTGCCATGGTGGTTTGCTACACCTATCAACACGTCATTGACATTAGATATTTCTCCTAATTCTATCCCTCCTTGAGCTCTCCACCTCATGACAGACCCCAGTATGTGATGTTCCCCTTTCTCTGCTCAGGTGTTCTCATTGTTCAACTCCCACTTATGAGTGAGAGCATAAGGTGGTTTGGCTTTCTGTTCCTATGTTAGTTTTCTGAGAATGATGGTTTCCAGCTTCATCCATGTCCCTGCAAAGGGCATGAACTCATCCTTTTTTATGGCTGCATAGTATTCCATGGTGTATATGTGCCAGATTTTCTTTATCCAGTCTATAATTGATGGGTATTTGGGTTGGTTCCAAGTCTTTGCTATTGTGAACAGTGCTGCAATAAACATATGTGTGCATGTGTCTTAATAGCAGAAAAATTTATAATCCTTTGGGTATATACCCAGTAATGGGATTGCTGGGACAAATGGAATTTATTGTTCTAAATCCTTGAGGAATTTCTACACTGTCTTCCTCAATGGTTGAACTAATTTACACTCCCACCAACAGGGTAAAACAATTCCTATTTCTCCACATTCTCTCTGATATCTGTTTTTTTTCTGACTTTTTAATGATCGCCATTCTAACTGGCGTGAGATAGTATCTCAATGTCGTTTTGATTTGCATTTCCTTAATGACCAGTGATGAGCTTTTTTCATATGTTTTTTAGTTCATAAATGTCTTCTTTTGAGAAGTGTCTGTTAATATCCTTCACCCACTTTTGATTGGGTAGTTTGTGTTTTGTAAGTTCTTTGCAGATTCTGAATATTAGCCTTTTGTCAGATGGATAGATTGCAAAAATTTTCTGCCATTCTGTAGGTTACCTGTTCACTCTAATGATAATTTTTGTTTGTTTGTTTGTTTTTGCTGTGCAGAAGCCCTTTAGTTTAATTATATCCCATTTGTCCATTTGGCTTTAGTTGCCATTGGTTTTGGTGTTTTAGCCATGAAGTCTTTGCACATGCCTATGTCCTAAATGGTATTGCCTAGGTTTTCTTCTAGGGTCTTCTAGTTATTTCTAAGCAGAACTAACATCAAAATCGTCTGAATCATAAGAATCATCTAATTTGGAAAAATCAAATTCATCATGTGAATCTTCAGCCAACAACTGTTCGAGAATAATGTTAACATCATGTGTGGGAATCCTACATTTTCTAGGATTTGACATTTTCAGTGATTGAGAATCACTATATTTTGTAAGTAGAAATACCACTACTAACAACAGAATGCTATAAACAGAATAAAGTCTTTTGTTTCCAAAGTTAATATACTAGAGCACTGAGAATAAATAATAAAAGCAAGATATTTTGTGGCAATTTTATCTCAGAGTAAACATTGCAGCCACAAATCCTGGCGAGTGTTCTTGGAGCAAACGGGAAAAGGCTCAATTCCACAAAATTGACATGCAGCTTTTGACAAAAACAACCTTGATGCAGATCATAAGAGAATTTGTATTCTATAAGCGTCAACAAGTCTGTTAGGTTGTCCAAGGTCTAAATAGTTGTTCAAAATTATTGAAAGCCTGTGGACATTTTATTGTCTGAAATATTTGAATTATTTGAGTAATGTGAAAGATCTTAAAGTTCAAACCCTTTCTTATCAAGTACATTTTATAGTTTCTATTCAATTTAGTTTTACAAGTTACCATTTGAAATGTTACAATTTTTAATATGAATTAATTTCATGTAGGATAGAGTCCTGTCTTTAGTTATTTTACCAACTTGTCTTTAACTTTTAGCACATTATGATAAAAGACAGTTAGCAGTAAGGGTTTTTATCCAGAATCTAGTTTGGAAAGTGTTATGCAAAGATATATACACACACATACATTTCTAGACTAAATTCTCTGATGATGTTAACATGAATGCATTTTGCAAATATGCTTGTGATTTTTCAAGATTTACCTGATTTGAATGTAATGGGAACAATAGGCATGCCTGCATAAGTTAGCAAGAAATTTGAGAAAACTACTCTGAAAGTCTTAAAAAAATGACAGATGTATTCCTTTGAACAGAAGTTTCCAAATGTACTTCTTTCCATTTGTTTATAGATTTATGACTCTAGAATTTCATTTATGAAAACTCTCATTCAAATGCAGAAAGGAAAGGGAGCCCAAAGGGAAGATAGAAATGCCTCACCAACATACATAGGCTGAGAAATAGTTACATGGGCCATGCATAATGAAATTGTGTGAATAAAAAGTGCAAGTGGAAAACCATTAAATTATATAAACATAAAATAGCTATATCCAGATTATATGCATCTCTCTGTATCTAAATGGATGAAGTAATGCATTGAAATAATAAGAAATAATAGTCGTAATTTGGAAAATAGAAGAGTACACTATACAATATATTCCAGGGAAAATAATAGCAATTAAAGACAGTGATGACTTTTTGCACATATACACAAAAAAACTATGTTTCAAATATTAAGACATTTCAAACATTAAGTTTTATTTAAAGAATATTTCCATTATTGAAATCTGCAAAAAGTAATAAAAAGAATCTCCTACTCCTCAGTTTTCAGATTTACAATTTTATTTTCTTTCATCATTAAAATTTGAAATGGGTAATTTGAGTATTATCTTAAATTACCTTTCATTTTGTCACAATAGCTAGTTTTCTAATCTTCAGTATGTATTGGTGTATGTGTATGTGTGTGTGTGTGTGTATATACACACACACATACATATATGTATATATACACAGACACACACATGTATATATATATATACACACAGACACACACAAAGCTATACATATACACACGTGTATATATATGCACATGTGTGTATATATACACGTGTGTATATATATAATTTTATTTTGCTTTCTATTCAGTAAAAATGCCTATTGTATTTGAGTCCAATTTATTACTTCTTGACAACAAACACTATCTACTACAGAATAGCATCATTTATTTCATTCATAGGAGCATTTTATTAGCCTAAAGTATTTAATGATAAAAATCAAGCGCTTTGAGGGTTTCATCAATCATATGATGCAGACTGATTTTTACAAACAATTCACGTTATTTCCACTGACAAATTGGCAATGTCACAATTTACCCAGACTCTGCTGCTTTTATAATAGCTATCTAAAGTATAGTTGTTCCCATTCTTAGAATAAATAGAAGATAATTTTCAAAGAATTCAGGGATATCTTAAAACACATTTGTTACTTTTCATCACAAAGACTTCTCAAACTTCTTTCATAAAAGTTACAGTGAAATGTGAATATCTTGTAATATCTGGAATATAAATAGGCATTATAACTTTTGAAGGATATAAAGTTTTAAATTTAGAGGATTAAGAACTTGAGAGAGATTAAAACGATACTGGCCTTAGGCAGCTCATTAATTCTACACACATATGGTCTCATATGTCCTTCAACAACATATTTGAAATCTTTTAGCTTAAGGTATTCCATTATTTTTTTTAATAATATGTCATTTGAGAAACATTAGTTCAATATTCTCAAAACCGCTGTCTAATATGTCCCAAACTTACTAACACCAAAAAAATAACGGGAAAATGAGTTTGCATTAAACTGTATGTCATTTGTTTAGGTAATTCAGTGTGAAAGATGAAAAGTAATGTATTTGTAAAGCAATTTTATACTAGCATATTTTTTCTCATCTTCTCGTTTATATAATATTATCCCCAAGGTCATTGTAGTATCAATACAAAAATGCCTCTCATTAATACAGATAACTTTCCAATATTTGAAAACTGTGATTCTTTATATGCTTTGGGGAAAATGCTAAATTCTACAAATGATTTAATAAAAAGACTATAAAAAAATTTCACTTATTAAACAGATCAATAGTCTTTGGATATATGTAAAAATAATAAAATAATATAGAATATTTGTTCATAGTTAGGTTTGAAGTATTAATCTCAACCAGCAATTGTTCTCTAAATTTCAGATTTGTCTATTCAATTTGATAGTCAACAGAAATCATGTGAATAATATTTGCACATTGCCACATATGGTAGCTTTTGTAATGACATATGGTTTAGTTGACCTGTTTTGTTCTTACAGTCAGCTCCTCTTCTTTCTCCCTCCCCTGAAACTCTATTGATATTTCACACTGATGATTACATTTCCCTGTCAAAAGCCTCCTGTTTTCTCTCTTGTCCTCTAATGTTCCTACATAGAGATGAGAATAGCTATACAAAATAGAGATCACATCACATCTCACTCTGCTAAAATCTCTTCAATAACTTCATGTCCTCATGATGGTTCTCACAACGTTAAGACATTCTGGCCTATTATCAGTACTTTAATTTCACGTAACACCCTCCTCCACTTTAGCTATATCTAGGCTATGTTTTTCTTTTGGTTTCTTGACCATTTAAAGCACATTCCCACCTCAGTGCCTTGGTACTTACTAGTACCAAGCTGGTTGTATCTTCCTTTAGATTTTTGCGGGACTTGATATTTCTTTAGAGTCAGGTTATACCTCACCGAATCTCTCACAGGATTGCCACTTTTGATATATTTCAACTTCTATAAAATAGTATTTCTCATCTCTATTTCACCATACCCTATTTATTTGTTCAATGGTATTTATAGGATTTGAGCTGAAATCTTACATTCATGTTTACTGATTTTTTTTGTTGTTTCCTCAGTAGTACAAAGCAAGTATATGAAGACAGATTTATTGTTTTGTTTGTCATACAATTCAAAATATTCAATCATACATGAAAACTACTAAAGAAACTCTAAAATGAATGAATCAAAATTGAATGACATTATATATGGAAAACATGTACATTTTAAAAATTCTGATGAACTTTTGTTCTTTCCTTATTTTAGGAGAGTCTAGAATAGTTACTATAGTTTTTCCTTCTTTTAAGGCTATATAAATTGACCATTCATTATAGTAATAATTTTTGGTTTATTTTATTTTAATGGGCAAACAATAGTTGTGTATGTTTTATATGCAATATTTTAAATATAATTATACATGTATGCTTTGTGGAATTATCAAATCAGGCTAGTTAATTGGTTCATCACCTCAAATATTTATCATCATACTCTGTGTTTAAACTACTGTGGGATACTGTTACTTTCCTGTACAGATTTGAGGCATAAGTAATTCCAAAAGTTAAAGAAATATGATTGAGGAGATAACTAAGATTTATAATCATGCAACTAAACATTTTTGAAAACAATATTAAAAGGGAATCATTTAAGAAGTATTAGAATCAAGCCTATTTCTATCTAGAGAAGAAATCAAATATCTGATATAAATTCAAATTGAGAAAGAAAAAGCAAAACTTTTATCCGAGGAATACAAGTCTCCTGTAAATTATCAGGAGACTCATATCCCATATCCTGCCTTGAATGAAGTTATTCTCTTGAAGTGGTTACTATGTAGACTCTAGACTGACTATATAAATTATCCAAACCATGCCACACACAAGATACCATAATTCATACCCTGTAGTTCAACAATGTGTAGCCAATCACCAATCAGTATTACTTCTGTAAACCAATGAAAATCTTGACAAACAACTTTGTATCAGCCCACTCTTGTCTCCCTTGCTCTTCTACCTACTTTTTTTTGTGTGTGTGTTTTTTTAACTGATTGTAACAAAGGTTGAACTGAGCAGAAGCCTATATCCACATTTACTTGGATCTGAGCCTTCTGGGCAATTGTCTTAGACTTAGCTTAGGTAAATTCATTGAAATTATATTTTGTGCCTCAGCTTCTTCCTTTACGTTGACAAAGTTTATCTAACTTTGTTTGTGATTTGTTTAGATTTAGTATTTTTTCCCAAAGAAGCAAATGAGTGTTTCCTCCCAAAACAAGTTCCAATTGCTCTTTTCTCAGATAAAAATTAACTTTCCAAAAAGTTTCCACCATTACTTAATATCACTTCCCATAATTTTTTGTTCTATGAAGTGAGTTAAGACTGGGGAATTCACCTACCATCATTTATCAAACTCTCAGCATGCATGGAAAAATCAACTGAAGGTTTTACATACCACATTTAATTGTATATTTCATATTCCTGTGAGGCATGAAAATTTATATTTCAAAGACATAAAACTGAGAATCATGTACTTTAAATTCAATTATACATAATCATCTTTCAGTAAATGAGAAATTAAAACCTAGGTCAACATACTTTCATCATGTTCTCACTGGTCAATTGTATTAGCCTCTTGGCTGCCATTTCAATTTTTTTTGAGAATATTCTTTTTTTTTATTATACTTTAAGTTCTGGGGTACATGTGCAGGTTGTGTAGGATTGTTACATAGGTATACACATGTCCTGGTGGTTTGCTTATTTCACTTAACAAAATGATCTCCAGTTCTATCCGTGTTGCTGCAAATGACATGACTTCAATCTTTTTAGTGGCCAAATAATGTTTCATTTTGCATATATACCAAGTTTTCCTTATTTATTCTTCCACTGATGGACACTTAGGTTGATTTCAGATCTTGGCTCTATTAGTCAGTTCTCATACTATTATAAGGAAATACGTGTGATAGAATAATTTATAAAGAAAAGATGTTTAATTGGCTCAGATTCTGAAGGCTGTACAGGAAGCATGGCCACAGCTGCTTCTGGGGAGGCCTCAGGGAGATTTTACCCACAGCAGAAAGCAAAGTGGGAGAAGTAGCATGTCTTATAAGGCAGGAGCAGGAGGAAGAGAGAAAAGATAGGTGCTACACACTTTTAAACAACCTAATCTCAGGATAACTCACTCACTATCACAAGAACAGCATCAAGAGGCTGGTGCTAACCCATTCAAGAGAATTTCACCCCCACGATCCTATCACTTCCACCAGGCCCCACCTGCAACACTGTGGGTTACAATTGGAGGAGATGTGGTGGGGAAGCAGAGCTAAACTATATTCTTGGTGATTGTGAATAGTGCTGCCATAAACATGTAAGCACAGATATCTTTATTTTTTTATTCTTTTCTCTTTTTTTAAAATTTTTATTGCATTTTAGGTTTTGGGGTACATGTGCAGAACGTGCAAGATAATTGCATAGGTAGACACATGGCAGTGTGTTTTGCTGCCTTCCTCCCCTTCACCCACACTTGACATTTCTTTATTATATACTGATTTGTATTGGGTAAATACACAATACTGGGATTTCTGGATTGTATGGTACAACTATTTTTGTTTCTTGAGAAACCTCAAAATTCCTTTTCCTAGTGGCTGTGCTAATTTACATTTCTACCATGTGTATGAGTTCCTTTTCTCCACATCCTGGCCGACATGTATCTTTCTTTTGTCTGTTTAGTAATAGCTGTTCTAACTGGGGTGAGATAGCTCATCGTGGTTTTGATTGTTTTTTTCTTGATGATGGTTGATGTTGAGCATGTTTTCATATATCTGTTGGTCATTTGTATGTCTTCTTCTGAGGAACATCTATTCATGTTTTTTTCCCACTCCACACAACCCTGAATGTGCCTGATCTTGTCCACTAAAAAAAAAAAAAAAAGAAAAAGAAAACTAATTGTTTGAAAAGTTTAGTGAATCAAAGTGACAAAAACAGAGTTACTCTGTAATAGGAAGTTTGGATGCAATGTATGATTTACCTAAATTAGATAAATTCAAAGTAGAAAGATTATAAAAGCTGTAACAATATTAATGAGTTAAATTTTATTTTTTTGGAGTGCAGTCCTTTTTTATTAATTCCAGTAATAAATGTGTGATTTGGTGCTAAATATCATGATCAGACAGCTTTCTCTGGGTGTATTTTCTATGAACTCTTAATCTTCCAATTCAGAGAAACCTTAATTAAAATTTCAACATATTAGCAATTTTCAATGTGTTTAATGAGTTGGGCAACTGACATCTCAATATAAAATGGGGAAATTGCATTTATATAGTAAAAAGATGGTTGCAAAACCTTCTCTTTAGGGTTCGCTAGAAATTCTTAAAATATAAAGGTCTCATCTCTAATAAGGTTGAATTTTTGATGTCACAGTTTTCTTAAATGGCCATCTTGAATGCTAATTAGAGGTCTCCTTAGTTCATCATTCCAAACAATATTTAAAATTAGCAAAATTAAATTAAGCCTCTGAGAACATGTTATATACTACTACTTTTTATTTGTATATAGTAGCCTTTTTTTTAACCTTGTACCCATACATATTTTAGAAAAAAAAATTATAATTCCTTCTGATATTTTTCTGGTCTCTCCTATATGATCTAAAAGCATCTAATAAGAATTTGTTTTTGGCCGGACACAGTGGCTCACACCTGTAATCCCTGCATTTTGGGAGGCCGAGGCAGGCGAATCACTTGAGGTCTGGAGTTTGAGACCAGCCAGACCAACATAGAGAAACCCCATCTCTACTAAAAAAGCACAAAATTAGCCGGGCATGGTGGCACATGCCTGTAATCCCAGATCCCAGCTACTCAGGAGGCTTAGGCAGGAGAATCACTTGAACCTGGAAGATGGAGGTTTTGGTGAGCTGAGATCATGCCATTGCACTCTAGCCTGGGCAACAAGAGCAGAACTCCATCTCAAAAAAAAACATTCATTTTTTTATATGGGTTCTTGAAGCCCAGAGCGATAAAATAAGCCTAAAGAATAGTAATGAATGATTTGTTATGAAAAACACTACAGATTGATAATTATTATTTCTTTAATTATTTTCACCTGGTTTTAAAAGGATATATAAAATTATGTGGAAAATTGTTGAACATAGTGCCTTGGTGATATAGTTTGGCTGTGTTCCCATCAAAATCTCACCTTGAATTGTAGTTCTCATGTTTCCCATGTGTCACAGGAGGAACCCAGAGGGAGGTAATTGAATCATATTGGAAGTTACCCTCCTGCTCTTCTCATGACAGTGTGTTCTCATGAGACACGATGGTTTTATAAAGGGTTTCCTCATTCTCTCGTCTCTCATTTTTCCTCCTGTCACCCTGCGAAGAGGTGCCTCCCTCCATGATTTTAAGTTTCCTGAGGCCTCTCCAGTCATGAGGAACTCTGAGTCAATTAAACTCTTTTCTTTATAAATTACCCAGTCTCAGATATCTCTTCATAAAAGGATGAGGATGGACTAATACCATCCTAACCATTTTGTTAATGTCAATAGAATAAGAATATTTTAAAATCTTTTCCTCTTCCACGTGAAACTATTAATGGATGTGAAAAAACTCTGCAGAAAGAGAGAAAAGTGATAATGTAGAATTCATGTCAAGTTGGTCAACAATTGTTATGTGCTTTGGGCCTATTTTTTTGGGAGAAATATGCAAATGAGCAGTTTTAAGAGGAATTAAAGAAGGCCAGATAATTATTTTGCTGAGATTTATTTGGTCTTAACATATTTTTCCTTAGCTTCAATCCTAAGCAAAAAGAATAAAGCTGGAGGTATTACACTACCATACCTCAAAATACACTACAAAGTTTTAGTAACCAGAACACCACGGTACTTGCATAAAAACAGACACAGAGACCAATGGAACAGAATATAGAGCTCATAAATTGTTCCACCTATCTATCGCCAACTGATTTTTGACAAAGGTACCAATAATTCTCTTTGGGCAAAAGACATTTAATAAATGATGCTAGAAATCTGGATGTCCATATGCAGAAGAATGAAATTACCCCCTTACCTCTCACCCTATACAAAAATCAATTCAAAATGGATCAAAGACCTAAATGTAAAAACCAAAACAATAAAATGATTAGAAGAGAAATAGGGGTAATTCTTTAGGATAGAAGGTTGGGAAAAAATTGTAAAGCACAAACAATAAAAGCAGCAATAAACAAATGGGATTATATCCAACAAAACACCTTCTGGACAAAAAAGAAAAACAACAGAGTGAAAAGACAAATTATAGAATGGAGGAAACCTTTGTGAACTCATTTAACAGGGACTTAATATCTAGAATATGCAAGAAACTGAAGCATCTCAATAGTTAAAAGAGAGAGAGAGAGAGAGAGAGAGAGAGAGAGAGAGAGAAATCTGTTTAAAAATGGCAAATGATCTGAACAGGTATTTCTCTAAAGACCTACAAGTGATCAGTAAATACATGAAAAAAATGCTTAACATCACTAATTATTAGGGAAATGCAACTTAAAACCACAAGAAATGTAGGAGTATCATCTCACCCAAACTAGGATGGCTAATATTAAAAAAAAAAAAAAAAAAAAAAGCCTAAATCAACAAATGGTGGTGAAGATGCAGAGAAAAGAAGACTCATACACTGTTGGTGAGAATGTAAACTAGCACTGCCATTATGAAGAATAGTATGGCATGTCCTCAAAAACACTACAAATAGAACTACCATATAGTCCAGGAATCCTATTACTTGGGATTTATTCAAAGGAAAGAAAATCATTTTGTTGAAGAGACATCTGTACCCTCATGTTTACTGCAGCACTATCCATAATAGCTAAGATATAGAATCAACCTATGTGTCCAGCAACAGACGAATGGATGCAGAAAATGTGGCATATATGCACAATGGAGTACTATTCAGCCATAAAAAAGAATGGGGTTCTGTCATTGTGGCAAGTAGATGGAACATTTCTCATGTTATGTGAAATAAGCCATGAGCAGAAAGTTAAACATCACATGTTCTCACTCATATGCAGAAGCTGAAAATGTTGATCTCCTAGGTGTACAGACGCTGCGAATGGTAAGGGAAAGGTGAAGATAGTGAGGAATTTGTTAAAGGCTACAAAATTACAGCTAGATTGGGGGAATAACTTCCAGTGTTCTATACCACTATAGGATGACTACAGTTAACAGTTACGTATTACATTGTTTCAAATAGCTAGAAGGAGGATGTGAAACATTCCTAACACAAAGAAATGATCATGTTTGAGACTATGGATATGCTAAACATCTTGACCTGATCAGTACATAGTATTGAAACATTACTATGTACCCCATGAATATATACAATTATTATTTGTCAATAAAATAGACAATTTTACAAATTAAAAATGAATAAAAATTTAAAAATAAATACTATGAGGCAAAGTGAAGTGGAAATTATACAGAAAAATATGACCTAAAGATAGTATTCTTAAGTTGATATGCCATAAATGTTGTATCCATTTAATGATTTTTAAATTTTTAAATAAATTATTAAATATTTCAGTTTCCATTTGTCTGGAAGACATACATGAGGCCAACAAACACATGAAAAAATGCTCATCATCACTGGTCATTAGAGAGATGCAAATCAAAACCACATTGAGATACCATCTCATGCCAGTTAGAATGGTGATCATTAAAAAATCTGGAGACAACAGATGCTGGAGAGGATGTGGAGAAATAGGAACACTCTTACACTGTTGGTGGGAGTGTAAATTAGTTCAACCATTGTGGAAGACAGTGTGGCGATTTCTCAAGGACCTAGAAATAGAAATTCCATTTGACCCAGCAATTCCATTACTGGGTATATATCCAAAGGACTATAAATCGTTCTACTATAAGGACACATGCACATGAATGTTCATTGCAGCACTGTTTACAATAGCAAAGACCTGGAACCAACTCAAATGCCCATTGATGGTAGACTGGACTGAGAAAAGGTGGCACATATACACCATGAAATATTATGCAGCAATCAAAAATGATGAGTTTGTGTCCTTTGTAAGGACATGGATGAATCTGGAGAACATCATTCTCAGCAAACTGACACAAGAACAGAAAAGGAAATACCGCATATTCTCACTCATAGGCGGGTGAGAAAAATGAGACCACATGGACACAGGCAGGGGGTCTACTACACACTGGGGTCTGTTGGGGGGAATGGGGGAGGGACAGCGGGGGGAGAGCTGGGGAGGGATAGCCTGGGGAGAAATGCCAATTGGGGGTGAAGGGGAGGAAGGCAGCAAAGCACACTGCCATGTGTGTACCTATGCAACTATCTTGCACGTTATGCACATGTACCCCAAAACCTAAAATGCAATAAAAATTAAAAAAAAATTAAAAAAAAATATTTCAGTTTCCAGAAAAATGAAAACATAAACAACCGTGTGCTACTATTCATCTCTCTCAAGTTCTAAAATTCTGTCATACATGCTTCAGTTAAAAAAATAAATTTGAAAACTGCTATATTCATCTTCCCAATTCCATTTCATTAAATTGAAACAAATAGACAATTTTAAGATGGCATTCACTGTATTGTTTCTAGTATTTTACCATATACAGTTCTATTTCAAGCATCTCTTGCTTTATATGTGCTTGTATGACTCTGAGAAAAAGAAAAACAAGTATGCATGTGTATTTCTTGCCTTTACATGAAGAGGAAAATACAGTAATGTTTGATTAAAACCTGTGACATATAAGATACCAACATTTACTGTTTATGGATCTGTTTTCTTGAAGAATGCTGAGCTTTTTATTTTATTTTTTGTACAATTTTGCCTATCTCTCCTATTAGTTGACCATATTGATAAAACATTTTCTAAATAGACTTAATCAGAAATATGACTTGAACATCACCCTTCAGAATGAGGATGGTAAACTTGAGGAAGGCAAGGTTTAATCTCTATCCTATGCTTTTTGTAGTCTGAATGACCTCCCGAACTGAATCATTCAACATTTGCCACTCCCAGTTATGTTACAGCATGCTGATTCAATTATTTATCCTCTGTTCTTGGTTCCTGGAATCATTTAATCACTTCTGGTTGAAAGTGAGATAATCTACATTAAAATATAGTAAGGATAAAATTTGGTGTGCAATGAAATTGTCCCTTAATTATTCACTTAGACTAAGTCCATAAGCTGTTGGTTTTATTCAAGGGGAGAAAATATAGCAACTTAAGTAAATATTTGTGTAATACTTTAAAATTATTTATGTGTTTATGTATCGCTACATACTCCATTCTTCTGTGGTATATGCTGAACAAGATAGTATTTTAGTTTAAACAGAATCCTGAATGGATCTATTATTTTCAGATACTTCTATTATAAACTTTCTCTGAAAGCTGCTCTTTAGAAGGTACTGTGATATAAATAAATAAAAAATATTCAAATATTTTCCAGTCTAAAAGCCCTTTCTCCTAGTTTATATAGGTGATTGCAGAAAGCCATATATTTACTATGTGACTCCACTGAACCTGAGCAAAGCTGATCAGACAAGAGGTTGACATTGACTCAAGAAAAGTACTTCTTTCTTGTTAATTCGAAATGTAGGTTGGAATCTGTTGATTTCCTTGTATCAGGGACATTTAGACAATATAAGTGAAACAGATATCTTCTACCATGTGCATAACAAAGTAGAAAAAGTTTATTCCCTCGGAAAATAAACATGAAATTGAAAGATAGAAAAAAGTCAGGCTAAAAGCCAGGTTTTGAAAATGACACAAAAGTACTCTATAACTTGGATGCTGAGTTTAGTTTGTGTTTTAAACCTGGACAATATATGTCCTTGTGTTTTCCAGAATGAAATGTGATTATTATTCAAATCAGTCTAAGTAAGTTTTATTGATCGCAACCAAATGATCCGTGATTGGTTCACTCACCATCACTCACCATTTGTGGGTGATAAACTTCTCTATTTTATCAAATCCAAACAAGTCAAAAAAATAATATTGGTCTTTAAGTCATTGACAAGAACCTTGGAGTTGAGGTGTTATCTTTGGGATTTGTCCCAACGGCACTATTTAATAAACTATTTAATTAAGTACGAAGTCTTCATTGTGAATGTTCATTTGTGTTTACTAAATAGAATTATTAGTTTTAATTTTTGAATAAAATAGTTGCATAATGACTTAATTATGTCAATATTATTGACTTTTGATTGAATGTCAATTCTTACTAGTGTAAGGCTAAAAAGCAGAACCTGTGAACTCAGTCTATATGAGTTTGGAATCCTGATTTTGTCTCTTATTAGCTACAAAGTTTTAGAAAGGATTTACATTTCATGGGACTCTGATTGCACTCACTTTATAAAAGCATTGTAACATGTAAAAGGGTTTACACATTTAAAATCTTTGAAGGCTTGACTCTTAGAGCTTAATAACTTTCAAAATTAATGCATTTGTAATTCTTTTTTAGTGGCATATCATTAGGGGAAGATACATATTTTTAAAGGTATAAAGATATAATTCTTATGAAGTGGACACTATGTAGATAATGTATTTTGTTTCATGGGAAAAGCACTGAGACAAAGAGTAAGCAAATGTTTACTTCCCAAATATGCAGGTGTTTCAGATTACTGGCAGGAATATATAAGTATTTATTTTCATAATTCTAGCCTCCTGCATTTTCTGAAGTTACATGGAGACCCACTGACCAGGAAACTTTGCTAGTATAACCATAGCCTGAATTTAATTGGTTTTACTAAGTCAGGGAAGTAGTTTGGTTATTAGGTTGGGGATTTGGGTACTATTTAATATTATTTAAAAAATACTATACTTTTTACAATGTTGGTGAGAATGTAAATTAGTTCAACCATTGTGGAAAACAGTGTGGTGATTCCTCAAAGATGTAGAACTGGAAATACCATTTAACCCAGCAATCCCATTACTGGGTATATACCCAAAGAAGTATTAATCATTCTATTATAAAGATACATGAATACATATGTTCATTGGAGCAGTAGTCACAATAGCAAAGAAATGAATCCATCAAAATGCTCATCAATAATAGACTGGATAAAGAAAATGTACATATATACCATGAAATACTATGCAGCCATAAATAGTAATGAGATCATGTTCTTTGCAGGGACGTGGATGAAGCTGGAAGTCATTATCCTCAGCAAACTCATGCAGGAACAGAAAACCAAACACCACATGTTCTCACTTATAAGTGGGAGCTGAACAGTGAGAACAGAGTGACAAAGGGAGGAGGGACAACACACATTGGGGCTTGTCTGGGGAGGCCAGGAAGTGGGAAAGCATTAGAGAAAGGAGCTAATGCCAGCTGGACTTAATTCCTAGTTGATGAGTTGATAGGTGCCACAAACCACCATGGCACACGTTTACCTGTGTAACAAATTTACACATCCTGCACAAGTACCCCGGAAAAAAAAATAATTAAAAAAAATACCACCTGCATGAATTCAGATCTTTATTTTTCCGATAAACCTATAAACACTCTCCAACTTATTTTTCCTCCATGAATAGCTTAAAGTATATGAAAACCCATCCTCACTAATCATCACATCCATTTGCCTTTGAGAAATATAGCTCAATGAGTTCTTATTCCTAAAGTCATTAACCTATAAGACTGTATTCATGGGATCATGGAAGTGTGATAAGCCTGGAGGCTCCAGAACTTGGAACAAGATAGAAGGCAGCAAGCTGTTTGGGCTTTTAGAAGTGTGGAAGCTTCAATCCCTAGTGATTTGCTATTTCTCTTCTAAAAATTCTTTGCTATGAATTTTTTATCTCTTCAGCAATGTGTGAAATTTAGGTGTCTGCCTCTGTTCTCTGCAGGGGACTTCTTTAATTTGTTGTTTGTCCTCACACTTAAATTCAGCTATCGTAGCAGTCGATGGTTTGATTATTTAACAAGACACAGGGGGAACTACACTACTGTTAGTGACTTCTGCAAACTTTGTATCCACTTTCTAACTGGCCAGTTCTAATTGCTAATATGAAGCTAACACTATGAACTAATGCAATTTATTTTCCCCTTAATACATTTTTGTACTTAATCACCACCTTTTTTTTTAACATGCTGTGAGTCATGGATTACATTTCAGAATCTGCCACTTACTAGTCATACGATTTTCAGATAATTGCTTGATTTATAAGAATAAAGTTTTCTTTATTTTAAAAGTGAATTTTAAAATATAAGAAATGAAACTTCAATTAAGAACAAATATCCACCATGCATTCTCTATTCCCTTTGGAATATGAAGCACTCATCAAGTACCTCAGCTGCTTGTGATTCTTTGCCTGGAGTGGTGACCCAAACCTTCATTCCTGGGGTGTCTGGGCTATTAGCTGTTCTGCACACATTGGGTTATTTTAAACACAGAACATGATAGTATAAAGAGATGTTCTAAGGGATTTCCTATATTCCAGGCCTATTCTTCCTTACTTCCATTGTGCCTCCATGGCAGACAAATTTCCCCTTGGTAATTAGAATCAGTCACCCCAATCAGTATAGTCACACTCTTTCTTGCTATTCATTCAAATGCATAAGGAGCCCACAGCAGCCAGGTAGCTGTGTTAACTTCCAATTCAATGGAATCACTGTTGTGTCTCCTAGTGCAAGCACACATTTTGTGAGTAAATGACTAGCCACCCCTTGATTCCTGGACTCACTATTTCTTGCTATGAGGAAAACAGCACCATATATTTAACACCGATTTAAAAACTATACAGCATCATGGAAGACATTACCCAGCCCTGCCATGTGCAGCCACTTAGCTGGTGCTATAACTGAGTTTTCAAAAGGCTATTTCATTTTTCTGTCAAGCCAGTTGCTTCAGGATGTTGCAGAAGATGACAAAAGTACCATCAGTAACACATTGCTGCACTTCATTTATTATAAGGTGAATTTCTTGGTCAAAAGTGATGTTATTTCAAATACCACAACAGTGTATAGGACATTTTGTTAATCCATGGATGGTTATATTGGCTGAGGCATTGCATTAATAAAAAATAAACTGATATCAATAATGTGCATTCCACTAAGAACAGAGAACTACCCTTTCTATGGTGGAAATTATCTAATGTAATCAACATGCCACAAGGCCAATCAGTCCAGTGAATAATGCCATGTGAAAAACTCAGTGTTGGTGTCTTCTGATAGCAGAATGAACACAAGCAGTGGCTGTAGCAAAGTCAGCCTTAGTGAGTATAAGCCCATGTTGTTGACCCTGTGCATGACCTCTGTCCCTGCCACCAGACTCACTTCCTTCATGGGACCATTGGGCGATGAAAGGAGAATGGCTAGAGAAAGAGGCTGACTGGGGTAATGACAGGTCATTATATTGAGTTGATTATTAAAATAATTTTCTGCTGAGGTTGACTTTGGTGATTATTAACATGGGTCAGGTATCTTCAAACTCTCTGTCCATTCAGGGAGGTCTCCCCATTGCATTTTTCCTAGATCTCATTCTCTTCCACAGCGAATTGTGTTCCTTCAAATCCCTGAACATCCCACAAACCCATTCATATTATAAATCATAATATATTCTTATTTCTGCCAATTTCTCCTCATGGACAAAAGTAAAAACCAGGTGTATTGCTTGAAATTCTGCCACTGGAAAAAGTATTTTCCACCACTATCCTTCAGGAATGTCCCAGAAAAGATCTGTTATGCTACAACTGTCCACACAATTTTCATGGTGCCTGTGTGTCATGCAAAACCATCCATGAATCAGGCACTAGTTTTCACTTTCTCAGTCAACTGGTCATAAAGAACTCCCCATGAGGCCATAATGGTCTAGGAGAGAAAATAGAATGCAGTAGGAGTAGTGGCCATGATCATTTGTGCCACTTTACATTACTTGCTTATGTATTCATGACACACTTGAGCCCAATCATGTATAATCTACTTTCCTGTGATAACAAAGTAGTGCCTTCTATGCCTGCATTTATTAGTTAGTGGATTAGACAATACCTGCTTCAGCATGGGCAACTCAGGCTGCATGGCAACTTGGTGGTTCACAATAAAACTTTCAGTCTCTGCTGAGTTCCACTAACAAGCAGAAGGGGAGCAATTATTGGCAGAGAATGGCAAGACATTCTTCTAAAATCCTAAGTCTATGCACTGTGATTCCCATAAAAGGGCCTACCAAAGTCTCTAAACAGAATCCCCATCTGCCACTAATGCTTCAGAAACATTGGATCTGTTGGATCATATGATCCAAGTGGCAGCACAAACTTTAAGGGAACCCTGGACTTTTTGCAGCCCTTTCTCTTGTTCTGGGCCCCACTCAAGATTAACATCCTTTCATGTCCCTCATTGAGTGAGCTAGAGTAGCACAGCCAAATGCTGGATACGTTGCCTGCTGAATACAAATACGTCCACTAGGCATCATTTTATTTTTCCTGCGGTAGGAGGGGCCCGATAAAACAACTTATCCTTTGTGTTAGGAGAGATATCTGGACATTTTCCACACACAGCAACCAAGCCACTGGAACATTAGAAATGTCACCAAAGTTGAAAGACACTAAATTTTTAGTGAGAGTTATCTCCTAACCTTGGAGACACAAATATTTTCCAAATATATGTACAGTCACTGCCACTTTCTGCTCACCATGTGTAATCTGCTAATATCATCAGTGCAATAGACCAGTGTGATATCTTGTGGAAGAAAATGGTGATCAAGTTCTTTTTGGACAAAATTATTACATAGGGCTGGAAAATTAATACAACTTTGTGGAAAAAAAAGATGAATGCCTGGCCTTGTTATCTGAAAACAAATTGCTGCCCATATTCTTTATTAAAAGATATAAAGAAAAGGCACTTGCCAGATCCATACTTATCTACTAGGTACTGGAGAACATGTTAATTTTTTCAAGCAACCTAAACACATGAAAAAGCTGCAACTGGAGATTAATTTGAGAATACTTCTCTGTTCTTCTCTAATATTCACCTGTTTTCCAAACAGGCTGTCTAGGTGAGTTGAATGTGAAAGTGTGGGAGTCAGCACTCTTGCACCTTCGAGGTTGTTGATTATAATTTCTGCAATACTTTCAGGGATGTGTTACTGCTTTCTGTTTACCATTTTTGTATGTTAAGGCAGTTACAGTGGCTTCCACTTGCTGTTGCCTACTTTAATATTTCTCACCTCACAGGCCTTGGAGCCATTGTGAGGATCCTGCAAATTGATGACAACGTCTATTCCAATTTGCATTCTGAATGTGGGGAAATAACCACAGCCTAGGTTTAGGGACTTAGTGGACTAACTCTGAAATTGACCTGAGCTCAAAATTCATCAGTCACTTTACGTTTCTAAGATCTTCCATTTTCTTATTGTGATTGATCCCCAATGACGTTTCAGATTGGCAAGAGGTAGAGTCATGTCAAAGCCAGTGTCTAGTAATCAAGGAAAAGTTTGAGAATGTACATTTTCTCAGTGCACAGTCACTCTAATACATGACCACAGGTCCTTTTGGTTAAGATCAGGAAAAAGATTTAAAAAAATTTTGGCAGTGTGACAGGATCCTTCATCAAGGAAATCCAGCCTTCCTGACATTGAAAAGGTCTGGCTCAAGTCTGGGAATTCATTGAAAGGATATGACTGTTACCATGATTCAGTTTAGACATGTGTTCTCTTGACCTAAAACTCTTCCACTTACTCAGGTGAAATACTAGTTTAGCGAACTGTCTGCCCATGACTCTTCGAAACATTATGCTTAACTAGCCAATACCACAGGTATCTGAGAGTCAGGCTATTCTAATTGCTGCTTTGGTTCCACTAACTATTATGGTACCACACCCATCTTTTCTTTGGTAATTAAATGACACCACTTGGGCCTTATATCTCTGGATTTCTATTATACCCATTAGATTTAGGGACCTGGTCTGATGGCAAAATTTTTCTCATAGTTTCTGACCTACTGAGAACTAAATCCACAGATCTCTTCAAGGATGCTGGGCCTTCCCTCACAAATATGTTCCTTGTAGTTATGGTGAAATTGGATTATACCCTGTGGAATGCCCCCAAGGTCAGTGAGAAGATAGCACTGATTTCTGCAATACTTTATACTTATGTAATAAATGCTCTCTAGAATTTTAACATTCCGAAGCCTTTGGACACCTTTCAGTAATAGTGCACTGAAGCAGTTTTGACATTTCAGCTTCATTTAATATATGCCAACTTTGGATCCATATTTCTGTCAACTAACTAAACCTTCAGAATCTCTGCTTAGGAGGCCTGCATCAATAATTTTGGCCTGATTTCATTTTACATTTCTATCATTATAATCCCACATTTTTAATACCCAGTCCTGTATGTACTCCTCAAATTTTTATGTGTATAAATTGCAAATGACATGCAGCTTTGTTTTCTTTTGATAGGCAATGACCTTTTAATATGTTATCCTTTGCATTTTACTCTTTGGGGCCTGTTGAAAGTTGAGTCTATTTATAGGTCTAGAAGCAAAGAGTGGAGGAGGATGGAGATAAGCCCCAAAGAGAATCAGCAGGGCCTTGCAGGAAAAAATACCCCAAGGAAAGCCATTATAAATGCTTTAGAAAAAGGAGGGCCATCATCTTCAGGTAGACATGGAAGGATTGCTTCTAGCAAAGAGGACAATCAGAATTTAATATCTCCAGCTTCACTAGGATCTGCCAGTATGTACCCATTTCAAGTTTCAGGATCCCTGTCAGTCAACGTGCTGACTTTGACACATGCCCTATAAAGTTGGGAATTCAATTGTGTTGAAATTTGGTCACTAACATGTGTCCTCTCTTATATTTATGTTGGAAAAATGTGAGAAGATGGGCAGGTATATGCCAAGAAGAACTATAATTTTCTGCTTTCTGACTGCCCCGTACACATAGACACAGACCCTAAAATACACACAATTCCAAATTTTTCTCCAAAACTTTTTTCTGCCGGATATTAAGCAATCATTGCAGCTCAAAACACACTCACAGAAAGGAGAAAACCTGAAGTCAAATCCTGCTATTTTATTCACATTCTGGTCCAGGGTGCTACATCACCTGTATTCCTTTCTGTCAGGCCAAGTTTATCTCTATAATCACACTACTTGACCAGTGAGTTCTTTCAGCCTGCTGCACAGACAACATCAATTCACTGAGACCATAATATTGTGGTAAAGAAAGATTTTAATGAACATGAGGCCAACCACATGAGAGAGAGCAAAACAACTATTCCAGGTTTGGTTTTTGATTTGTACAAGTAAACTAAAAAACGATGAGTTCGTGTCCTTTGTAGGGACATGGATGAATCTGGAAACCACCATTCTCAGCAAACTGACACAAGAATAGAAAACCAAATACTGCATGTTCTCACTCATAGACAGGTGTTGTACAATGAGAACACATGCACACAGGGAGGGGACCATTACACACATCACACACTGGGGTCTGTTGGAGGGGTAATAGCGGAGAGACAGCGGGTGGTAGGGAGGTTGAGGAGGGATAGCATGTTGAGAAATGCCAGATATAGGTGACAGGTGGATAGAAGCAGTAAACCACATTGCCATGTAGGTACCTATGCAACAATCCTGCATGTTCTGCACATGTATCCCAGAACCTAAAGTGCAATAACACACACACACATATATACATATATCTGCGATGTGTGTGTGTGTGTGTGTGTGTGTGTGTGTTATATATATATATGTATACATATGGGAAAAAAAGAAAATCTGATCCTTTACATTAGCTCTGGGAAAATTGCCCTATTAGGGTTAACAGTCTTTGGCTTCCTGATTCCTGATTAAGTGGGTGAAGGAGACTGGAAATTTCCTCAACTGCTGAAAAATTTTAAGATTTTTCTCTGGCAGTCTAAGAACTTTAAATTGTCAATTGACTGAATGTCAACTTCACTAGCTAACAAGCAGTTGTGGAAAACCTCTAAAATCAACAACTTCTAATCAAAAGTATCCAGTATTTGTGGATTCTGTTCTAGTTATTAACTGGCCTTTTTCCCTTGGCTCAGGATATTACAAGCCAAAATGTCCTCCTTCAACAATGTTGGAGATCTGCCTTGCTTTGTATTTTTCTTTCTAGATAGGCCCTATTTTATTTAAACTTGCTTCTAACTTGCAGCCTTTTTACTTAAAGTAGAAAGAAGTGAAATAACCTCCTGCAGTTTCAGTCTTTCAAAGTCTCAGCGTGGCCGGGCGCAGTGGCTCATGCCTGTAATCCCAGCACTCTGGGAGGCCGAGGTGGGTGGATTGTGAGGTCAGGAGTTCAAGACCAGCCTGGCCAACATGGTGAAACCCCATCTCTATTAAAAATACAAAAAATTAGCTGGGCATGGTGGCAGGCTCCTGTAATCCCAGCTACTTGGGAGGTGGAGGCAGGAGATTCACTTGAACCTGGAAGGCACAAGTTGCAGTGAGCCAAAATGGTGTCACTGCACTCCAGCCTGGGCAACAAGAGTGAAACTCTGTCTCAAAGAAAAAAAAAAGTATCAGTGTATGCAATGTCCAAATACTGGGATACTACAGGAGTATTTTAATACCTGGTTTCTGCCTCAGAATCTGAATTGATAGAATCTGTGTTAGTTTTCTGGGGCTGCCTTCACAAAGTACCACAGACTAGATGGCATAAACAGTAAGAATGTATTATATCATGGTTCTGGAGGCTAGATGTTTAAAATCAAGGTGTCATCATTCTTCTAATGTCTGTGGAGGAAGGCTCTGCTCCTATCCTCTCTCCATGGCTTGGAGATAGTCATCTTCCTCTATTACTTCAGATAGTCTTCACTCTAGGTACATCTGTGTCCAAATCCTCTCTTCCTATGAGGGTGCCAGTAATACTGGATGAGAGTCCATCCTCAGGACCTCATGTTAAGTAAATATTATATCTGCAATGACCTCATTTTCAAATAAGCTTACATTATGAGGTCTTAGGGATTAGGACTTCTGATGTGTATACTTTAACTTTGAAAATCTGATCCCTTACATTAGACCTGGGAAAATTGCCCTATTGTGGTTGACAGTCTTTAGCTTCTCAATTCCTGATTGAGTAAGTGAAGGATATAAATTCTTGGGGGGAATACAATTTAACACATAACACTCCCACAGCTTCTGAGGGAGAGACAGTCCTGTTTCCCAGCCCCTGTGACTCAGCCATTTTTTTTCCAATTTTACGGCTTGTCACTGGTAACAGCCCCTCTTCCCATTTATCTTGGTGAAGTTCCCGAATAACAGAAACCCAATATACTAACAGAAGGAATGTTGGGACCTGCATAAATTTCTGCTTTTGAATTGTAGAAAGACTAGAACTGGCTTTGGGGGGGTTCATAAAATTTGGATATTGTTGAGACTTTCTCTTTCTTTTGTATGTGTTTCTCTCTGCCTTTTGGCTTGAATCTCTTAGACCAGCTGCTCAAATGAGATTGAATCCATAAACACAAATGGTTCTAGGCTCATGTCCATGGAGCTTAGGGCATTCAAGAAACGAAAGCAGGCATTGCACTGCCAGTTCTTGACAGAACAGATGCAATGCTTGTTGTAGCCTACGCTTTAAAGTTTCGTTCTTCTCTGAACCAATCACCGTGGCTAAAGCTGGGTGGATTGCATCATGGGATACGAGCTCACACCTCATGCCATGAGATTTGGATCTCTTACCACTGGTGAAGCCATTTGAAAGAAAAGCATATTGCAGTAATCTTACTTTAGTGCTGTCAGTATCAGAATTCCTGTTGAATGACAAAATGTATAGCAAATGAGAGAGATAGATACAATTTGCATTAGTTAATTTAACAGTTATTTTTGTCATTTATTATGGTCTTTATTTTGTCTGTGCTATGCTTTGTGTTTTCAGAATATTTCCCCAGATATCTTCTGAGGGGTGTGTGTGTGTGTGTGTGTGTGTGTGTGTGTGTGTGTGTGTGTGATGTGTATGTGAATGTGCCCAGTGTATAATTCCTAAGAAAAACACAGAACAGTCTGGTTTAGCTACCACTTTGCTGAACTAGTTAGGGATAGAAAGAAATCTCTTCTTGGATGTGCACTGCAAACAGACTTGAGACAACTTGGTTGTTTAACATTCTGTAGGATCTTTTATTCAATATTGATGTCTTCAAAAACTGGAGGCAGGTGGAGGATTGGTATATATCCATTCTCAACAAGTATTTCCCATGAAAAGCAACTGCAATATAATCTCGGTGCCACGCCAGCTGGATCAGAAGACAGAGGACTCATAAACCAACAGAGCTCTGAATTTGAAGTGAAAATTCAAAAATATTAGTTACTGATCTGGACTGATATTTTTCCTTCATTCATGCATGAGCTTTCTACCAAACCACAGAGTCGAATGCCATTTATTTCTGTAAATTTCCCTAACACCTCTCATACTAATTAACAAACATCATGATGGAAATTTCAGTAATAGTATTTGAAGTGCCTAAGTTGCAAGGTTTGGAACACGCACTGCTGATTGGGTTAGTTCAAAGAGTAAACCGTCCTCTGCTACATTGTATATTAGAGTCCACTTATGCACACTTATGCAAAATTGTTCATACTGAAAGATGTTTAAAATAAATTATGCCACAATGTAAAAATACATTTGATGGCTGGATTATGCAAACATGTATTTCCAGTTAAAGGTCAAAGCATCTTGGCTGAGATTCTGAGGGATTTGGAAAATTTAGTTCTTATAAATTATTACCTCAGAGTTAAAACCAAACCAAAACAAACAACTCAGTGCTAGAAACCAGTTTTTATATTTGCCTTTTTTCAGCCTGCCATCGTCTTCAAGTGTCAATGTGGTGAGGACTGACATGTTTTGTTTTAACTGCCAGTGGGTCAAGAAAGCGAAGTCAGCTATCGTGTCAAGAAAATCTACACACAGAATCTGCAGTCCCACAAAGGTATTTTTGAAGTGACTGCATTATTATTATGATTTTAGAAGCAAGATTATATATGTTTAAAAAAGGCTAACCCACTATCAATTCATTCAGTGATTTCTGAAGATCCCATGGCTTGGTCTCCTCCAAGAAACCAGGGGAATGCGCTAGTTCTTTCATATTCTCCTCCTCCGACCCCTGTGGCACTGTTCCACTTACATGGGACTGAGAACTGTGACATTTATCCTCAGCACTTTATTAGACTGCCTAATGTACAGACTGCACCTCACCATCTCAGTTTAAGGCTCTGGGCATTACTCTCCCTAGTTTCAACCACATAGCCATGTTCTTCCCTCCCTCCCTCTCTCCTCCTTCCTTCCTTCTCCCTTCCCTCCCTCTTTCCCTCCCTTCCTCCCTTCCTTCCTTCTTTCTCTATTTCTGTCTGTTCACGTCTATATTGTTGGTCATTTCTGTTACTATTAGGTTGGTGCAAAAGTTATCAGAGTTTTTCCCATTAAAAGCTTTTGCCATTAAAGCGGATGAAACATTTAACATTGTTAAACATTGTTAACATTGTTGTTTAACATTCTGTAGGCTCTTTTATTCAATATTAATGTCTGCAAAAATTGGAGGCAGATGGGGGAGTGGTATATATCCATTCTCAACAAGTACTTCCCATGAAAAACAACTGAAATATAATCTTGGTACCACACCAAATGAATCAGAAGCTTTTAATTAAAAGTTTTTAATGGCGAAAACTGCGATAACTTTTGCACCAACCTAATAAGATAGAAATATGAGAATTATACATGTGGCCTCAGAATATGATGTTTCTCAAAAGTCTTCTTAGTAATCCTTCCTAATTATAACAGTCCGATTGATAATCCTTAATGATCCTGTTATTCCTGAGTTTTTATTTTCATTAAGCATATATTCTCAGAGTCAATTTCCCATGTTTATTGATATCCACCTAAAGAGAATTAGCCTAAGAATTCCTAGATGTGCATATACATAAATATATAAAATAAAACTTCAGAACAGTTTCAAAGAAAACAGTTCTGAACAAACTAAGTTTAACTTCTAAAACTTAGTTCTTAGAGTAGTTGTAAATAAAACTTTAGAATAGTTTTATTTAGAAAACTATTACTGGATATAAAAATATTATTGGATATTAGCAATAATTTTTTTTTTCAGTTAGAAAAGAATACAGTTCTTTTTCTATAGAAAGTGTTCTAGCTGCATAATTTGAGCAATTACTAACGTGAACATTAAATGTCATTTTTCTTAAAAATATGAATAGATTGATATTTCAAATTAATTAATTATTGTCAAGTGTATTTGAACACTGCTTTATTCTTACATTTGTTTGGCATAATTTGCTCATTTAGAGACATTTTCCTATATTTTTTTACATATTAATCAAACTAAATTTGTAGTTGTTCTTAATGTTAACACATACTATAATATAAAGAATCAGAAACCAATGGTGAATTTCCTAATAACTGCATGGGGCATAATATGAAAGGTAGAATGTATGTCTAAAAACAACACATTTCATATGTTTTGTGTTTTAAAAGATGAGACTTAAACTTTTGAACAATGAATATCGCTTTATTACTATCAAAACTATAGTTTATATTAATTGAATAATAGTCTGGGTTATTTCTGGTGTTAGCACACTGATACTTTTCCTAATAGTCAGATAGAAATAAATTCTAAATTATCAGTACATATTATAAATTAGGGAACATGTTTATACACAATGCACAGTCGCCTTTTTAAATTTCACAAATACTTTGGTAAAATAACCATTTTACATACACTTTAATTCACAATGTAAATTGAAAACTGGTAACAGATAAATAATTCAGCTATCTGAAATTATTTAGTGAATTAAATTAGAGACTATGTTTTAAATTTTCCTCTTTTATATTCCAAATGGTTCATGATGAACTTTTTTTGATGGTTCAATCTATATCTCAGCATTTTTAGGTTTCTAGATGTTTACTCATAATGCAGAAAATTTTATTTTACTTTCACGCTGTCTTCTGCACATAGTCCTTCATACCTTAGAATAGACAGTGAATGGCAATGGGGGCTCTGTGACTCTTCCTTTGGTTCCAGAAATCAGTTTGCTTAAAGCAACATTGTAACTCAATTAAATGTGACAAATGCGCAAAGGAGCCAGGCACAGTGGCTCATGCCTGTAATCCCAGCACTTAGGGAGACTGAAGTGGGTGGATCACTTAAGTTCAGGAGTTTGAGACCAGCCTGACCAACATGGTGAAACCCATCTCTCCTAAATTTTTTTTTTTTTTTTTTTTTTTTTAGCCAGACGTGGTGGCCAGCATCTTTAATCCCAGCTACTTGGAAGCCTGAGGCAAGAGAATCACTTGAACCCAGGAGGCAGAGGTTGCAGTGAGACGAGACTGTGCCACTGCACTCCAACCTGGGTGACAGAGGGAGACTCAGACTCAAAAAAATACAAATATATATATAGGCAAAGAAACATTAGGTAAACTTTCTACCATAAATTTTAGCAAATAGAAGATTTCTTGTTTTCCTGATTATATTGTTATTGTATCTCAACAATTAAAATACGTTAAAAATGTGGGAGTGAAATTTACATTGCTGGGAATAGTTTTTAAAATAACTTATATTTCTGATAATATTATGTCCTAGACTGAAAGTAAACCCTATAGCCAAGACATTCAACACTCCTTTTTTTCGTTCTCTTAGTACTCCATTACAAAATCAACATATTAGAAATGTATAACATATTAAAAAGAAACTATTACAGAAAACTCAGCAAGAATTTCAACTGTAATAACAGAGTAAAACATGCTAACTCTCAGATCATCAAAGTATATCCTTACAAGAAGTCCAACCGTGCACTGTTTCCAACAGGGACCTCTCAAAGAAAAAATCACTCTATGAAGGAAAAATAAAACAAGCAAACTTCACTCAGACAAATTCAAACAAGTATAAATCAGAAATTTACACTTTATACTTACTATCACCCAAACTACAATTCAGGGTAAAAACATTTCATCAAAATAAAGACAGCCAACTCTTGACATTTGATATCTAATCGTGTTGAAATTCCTATTGAAATGTATCAGAATATTTTTTGGAAATTGCTCCATCTTTCTCTCTTTTAGTTGCTATTTGGTATTGGTATACATGTATGTACTAATGTAAATTTGCGATTATTTCCTACACTTCTTTATTCTCTACAACGTCTTATTAAGCAAATTCTAGTTGGGTTGCTAATAGACAATAATTTTATATATTCTTATAATATGTTTGCAATTCAATTGAACCTTTTGGTAACACAAACAGGGAAGAATAAAACAAAATGGATATTTCAAACAGTGTGAAACACTGGAAAAGTCAGAATTTAGCTGAAATAGAACTGTTTGCATACATTAAATGATACGAATCAATTACATTCTTCTGCTTTTCCCAAGTTCTGGGCTATCGTTTAGTCTGATCTGTGGAGTGTAATTAGTATAGAAAAAAATTATGGATGCAAAAGGGCTAAAAATAATGCACTGGATCTAGAACAGTGGTGGGCATATCTACAGTGCAGCTCCTGGAAAGGTTAAAACGTATTCCTATATATTTTTAGAACTACACTGACAAAGTTTATAATGGAGTGTGATAGAACTAGATCAGATCGATCTTCTATGTTCCAAAGTACTCTAGCTGAACATTCCTGGGGGATCATTTAATGTTTATAATCCTTCTTATTGTAGTGGGAATTTGAGAAATAATTGCTGGCAGGTGAGAATGAATTTCTTTATTGTTTTTTGCTGAGTTAAGTAGATTAAATCAAGGTTACCTGAAGTTTTCTTCTTCTTCCTTTTTTTTTTTTTTTTTTTTTTTTTTAAGAAACAAAGAGGATTCAGAGTCTCTGAAATGGCAGTAGACCCCTGAGGCAAAAATAAATGACAGCACCATTTGTTGTTTGACTGAACTTCATATTTAGCACTCATTTCAAAGGTCTATGCAAAAAAAAAAAATATGACTAGGTATATTATATCCTTTTAGAGGCAGTATAAAAGCTGAAGTCAGATATTAAGATCAATGTCATACCTAATGCTCAGAAATTTAAGTGGATATTTAGATTATACTTTTCAGATATAACAGTATCATCATTTTAAAATCAGTTAAACATATTTGGAACAAACCTGCTTGCTGAAAGCCGAATTACAAATATGATTTATTTTCAAATTGATTTGAAGCAACTATGTTTTTATTTCTGCTTCTTCCATTTTTAAAAACTGTAAGTCACATTGTCTATCACATTCATGTAGCAAATGATTTTGCTCTGAATAATGAGCATATCATATTGAAAGCCTGAAAAAATAACTGTAAAAAGTTATGTTTAAGAATGATTTATTTTCTGCTTTTAATAGCTGTAACATTGAGATTTGGTGAAGGAGAAAATGGAGCTGCATAAATGAGTTTTCTTTTCATTAGTTTCACCTGTAGATTACTACAGCACTCAATGAATAAGGACTTTTCTAGCCAACTTATACCTATAAAATCAACAGTGATGGTTTAAATGTCAAGATATAGTTAAACAATTTTACAAATTGTGTTTATCACGTATGTTTAAGCTCTTATGAGCTTAACAAAATGAAGGAAAATAATAGAAATTCAAATATTCAACTTTTATGGTACTTTACACAGTTCCAAATTGTTTCACAGTCATTATCTCATTTAATTTCCCCTGAAGGAACCAGTGTTAATATAAAAAATGGGTCTATCCTTGTTATAGTAACTCAATCCAGTCACCTAATCGTCCGTGCAGCTGCCATAGGAATAAAACATAGATCAAAAAATGTAACTGTTGATTTGTTATTAAACAATTAATATTATTGAACTTTCTTGTGAGATTTCAAAGTATTTTCCCAAGCAAACCATATTCTCAAACTTCCATTTTCCATTCTATGATTCTTCCAGCTCCTTGAGAGATCAGCCAATTTATCTTTAAATCTCATCTTAATATCTTTTTCCAGCGAAACTCATTCTTTTTCTTTTTTCTTTTTTTTGAGACGGAGTTTCACTCTTGTTACCCAGGCTGGAGTGCAATGGCTCAATCTCGGCTCACCACAACCTCCGCCTCCTGGGTTCAGGCAATTCTCCTGCCTCAGCCTCCTGAGTAGCTGGGATTACAGGCACGCGCCACCATGCCCAGCTAATTTTTTGTATTTTTAGTAGAGATGGGGTTTCACCATGCTGACCAGGATGGTCTCGATCTCTTGACCTCGTGATCCACCCGCCTCGGCCTCCCAAAGTGCTGGGACTACAGGCGTGAGCCACTGCGCCCGGCCAATTTTTGTATCTTTAGTAGAGACGGGGGGTTTCGCCATGTTGACCAGGATGGTCTCGATATCTTGACCTCATGATCCACCCACCTCGGCCTCCCAAAGTGCTGGGATTACAGGCTTGAGCCACCGCGCCCGGCCGAAACTCATTCTTTATCATTCATGTAACAACCTTACATTATCATTGTTATCTTACATATCTGCAGGCTCTTTGTGCATTGAGGACATTTCTTACTCAACTTTATATTTTAAATGTAGAGTTTAGGGACTGGCAAATATGAGGCATTTAATAAATAAGTGAAACAGTTAAAACAAAACATACAGTAAAATCAAAATTTGTTATAGAATATATTTTTCTGAGTATAGTTTTTAACATCAATAAATTTTGTTCATATTTACGTAATTTATTCATGATTGACTTTCTAAAGAGTATTCTAAATATGTGCACTGTAATTATACTATAAATGACATGTCAGAAACATGTTAATTTACTGCCATAAAATGTTTTTAAAAAGCATTTTTATAAGTACAGATTAGATGTTTATATTCTACAAGGTAAAAGTAAACCTACTTTGACATTTACAAGTATACTTTTCTGAGAATAATTTAGAATCTGCATTTAAGTAAACATAGGTTGAGGCATGTTTTTTCCTCAGATAGTATCTGTTACTTTAAAAAACTGACATTCCAGTTTTGGTCTTTATAAAGATAATTGATGTATATAGCCTCAATGATATTGAGAAGACCTTGCATCCTTTATCCATTGTTGCATAACAAAGCAGCAAAAAAACCTTAATGTAGTTTAAAACAGTATTCTTTCTCACAATTCTGTGAAATGCTGTATTGGTACTCCTGAAATTGCCTGGAATCACTAGGTCTCACTCGTGCTTCTACAGACAGATGCCAGATCTGCTGGACGCTGGACTCAGCTGGGACAGTTGGTATGACAGGGCCTCCCTCTACACCATAGTCTTTAGACTTCAGATTCTTCAAGCTTAGAAACCTTACAGAAGCACTGTATTAGGGCAAATCCAAATGCATTATATTATCCAATGTTCTGGAATCAATGTAGAAGCAGAATTTATGGAATGATAGATAAAGGGAGGCAATTTCATTGGGATACATTAGTCAAACTGATAAAATTCTACCAGCCACTCAATACTGGGATTTAAATATTTCACAAGTGTATGATTAATTAGACAAATTGTAATAATTTAACATTGATATGGTATTTATAGTTAAAATCTGATATCACACTCAGGAGAATGGAAAATAGTTGTGTATTTTGAAAAATTTAGAGTAAACAAATTACCCTTCATATGTTAGCTAACATAACTCAATTTTTTGATCTTCAAGTATTCACTTTCCGAAAACAATGGCAAGAAGAATTGCTTTAATAATTTTTAAAAACTTATTTATTTATTTTCTGGCTTTATTGAGGCATAATTGGTATATAAAAATTGCATGTATAAGATGTATAACATACAAATTTGAAATATAACTTAATACCTCATGAAATTATTATTGCAATCACATTAGTTAACACATCCATTACCTTACATGGTTATGAGTTTTTATGTGGTCTTTTCCCCAAAATTTTGTTGGTTATAGATAGTCTTTTGTGGTTTCATACTAATTTTGATTGTTTTGCACGATTTCTGTGAAAATGTCATTACAATTTTGATAAATTTTACATTAAGTCTGTAGATTGCTTTGAGTAGTAACTTAACAATAGTGATTCTTCCAATTCATGAACATGAGACACTTTTCCATTTTTAGTTTTGTCTGTTTTTTTTTTTATCAATATCTTACAGATTTCATTGTGCAGGTCTTTCACTTCCATGATTAAGTTTATTACCAACTATTTATTTTATTCTTTTTTTTTTTTTAATCTACTGGGGGTGGGATGGGGAGCCAGTTACATAAAGGTAAAGGCATTTGGGCTTGGAAGAGAAGGATTGGAAAAGTGCAGTGATTTGGGGAGTGGAGGAGGGAAAGTGATGGAAGACGCTGGAGGTCTGGGATGTAAATTGGGGACAGATTATGAGATGACCACACACTTTTTTTTTTTTTTTTTTAAAAAAAAGGAGAGAAGGAGAGGAAGAAAAAGAGAGAGAGAGAACAGGAATATTACTTTATTCTATGAATGGGTATTAATAATGGCCGATCAATATTTTGTGTATTTAAGGTGGAGAATGTATTTTTGTGTATTTAAAGTGGAGAGCTCTGTAAATACTTATTAAGTTTACTTGTTCTGGATCTGAGTTCAAGTTCTGGATATCCTTATTAATTTTCTGTCTCATTGAGTCTAAATCTCTTTATGGGTTTTATGTACCTGGGTGTTAGGATCCTTAGCTCTTATTATTGCATTGATCCTTTTACCACTGTATCTTTGTTGCTTTGAAATCTGTTTTATCAAATGCGTGAATTGCAACTCCTGCTTTTTGTTTATTTATTTATTTTTGCTCTCCATTTGGTTGGTAAATCTTTCTCCAACCCTTTGTTTTGAGTCTTTGTGTATCTTTGGATATAAAATGGGTCTGGATGTAGTATACCATTAGGCTTTGGCTGTATCTTTTGATTGGGGGATTTAGTCGATTTAAATTTAGGGTTACTGCCATTTGATGTTAACTGGCTATTTTATCCATTCGTTGATGTAAATTCTTCTTTATGTTGATGCTCTTTACTTTTTGGTATATTTTTAGAAAGGCTAATACTGGCTGTTCCTTTCTGTGTATAATGCTTCTTTCAGAAGTTTTTGTAAAGCAGGCCTGGTGGTAATAAAATCTCTGAGTACTTGCTTGTTCATAAAAGATTTTATTTTTCCTTCAATTGTGAAACTTAGTTTGGCAGGATATGAAATTCTGGGCTGAAAGTTCTGTTCTTTAAGGATGTTAAATATCGGCCCCCACTCTCTTCTGGCTTGTAGGGTTTCTGCTGAGAGATCAGCTGTAAGTCTGATAGGCTTCCCTTTGTGGGTAACCTGACCTTTCTCTCTGGCTGCCCTTAGTATTTTCTCCTTCATTTCAACCCTGGTGAATCTAACGGTTATGTGCCTTGGGGTTGCTCTTCTTGAGGAATGTCTTTGTGGTGTTCTCTCTATAACCTGGGGTTGAATAGTGTCCTGCTTTGCTAGATTGGGAAAATTCTCCTGGATAATATCTTGAAGAGTATTTTCCAGCTTGGATTCATTCTCTCCATCACATTCAGGTACACCTATCAAACGAAGATTAGGTCTTTTCACATAGTCCCACATTTCTTGGAGAATTTGCTCATTCCTTTTTATCCTTTTTTTCTCTATTCTTGTCTTCTTGTTTTATTTCATTAAGTTGGTCTTCGACCTCTGATATCCTTTCTTCTGCTTGATCAATTCGGCTATTCAAACTTGTGCATATTTCACTAAGTTCTCGTGTTGTATTTTTCAACTCCGTTACTTCATTTATATTCCTCTCTATATTGTCCATTCTTTTTAGCATTTCATCAAACCTTTTTTCAAAGTTCTTAGTTTCTTTACATTGGGTTAGAACAAGTTCTTTCAAGTCACAAAAGTTTCTTATCATCCACCGTCTGAAGCCTACTTCAGATAATGGAACACAGTCCTTTTCCATCAGGGCTTATTCCGTTGCTGATAAGGAATTGCAATCCCCTGTAGAGGGAGAGGGATTCTGATTTTGGGTATTCTCGGCCTTTTTAGGCTGTTTTTTTCCATTTATTATAAATTTATCCATCTGTTGTCTTTACAATTACCACCTTTCTAATTAGGTTTCTGAGTGGATGTCCAATTTATTGATTCCCAGTGCTGGAATCCGAGCAACCCACTGCGCCGGCCAAAACAGCAGCGATAAGACTGTTGGTGCGCTTCTGCCTGGGAATCTCCAGTCTGTCTTCCTTCTTGAGTTCGCAACAAGTGGCTCTGTCTTCCCAGGGCGCTCCAAACACCAGTCAGTAGGGGAACCAGTCCCGTTTACTCTGCACAAAGAGCTACCGCACCAAGGTGACGGCAAAACCGCTGTGCTGGCCACAAGAGTTGCGCTGGCGAGCTGCGGGGCTCCTCCACTGGAAATCTTCTGGTCCGTGAGCGAAGAAAATTCATCTGAAAGTGTGGCATCCTCTTGTTTTCTGGGCTTTCACTGGGAGCTACAATCCCGAGCTGTTAGCAATCAGCCATCTTGGATCTATTCTATTTTATTCTTATCACTATTATAAATGATATTTATATCAGTCCATTCTTGCACTGCTATAAAGAGATACCTGAGTCTTGTTAATTTACAAAGAAAAGAGGTTTATTTGGATCACTGTTTCACAGGCTCTACAGAAAGCATAGCTGGGGAGGCCTCAGGAAATGTAAAATTATGTCAGAGGTGAAGGGGAAGCAGGAATGTCTTACATGACAAGAAAAGGATTAAAAGACAGGAGAGGTGCCACACAATTTTAAACAACCAGACCTAGCAATAACCACTTACTATCACAACAAACAACACCAAAGGGGAGACTTACCCCCATGATACAGTCACTACATACTAGGCTCCACCTTCAACATTGGGAATTACAATTTGACATTATGTTTGGTCAGGGACACAGACCCAAACCAAATCATTCTGTCCTTTTCCCCCTCCCAAATCTTACATCCCTCTCATATTTCAAAATAAAATTATGCTTCCCCAATTGTCTTCCTAAAACTTATCTCAATGTTGTACCAGAGCGAGCATAGAAAGTCAACACCAAGACAAAAGTATGTCAAATTGCAGAGTCTTTATTGCTGGTGGCCATGGAAGACTCACATTTCTCCAACCCATGGCCCCAAAAGGAGGGTGTCAAGACCTTTTATGTCTGTAAATCACCTCCTGGGCAGGGGTGGGGACCAGTGGACTTTGGACATTCTGTAAATCACCTCCTGGGTGGGGGTGAGAGTGAGGGGCTTTGGACATTCTAAGGGCCAGGGGACTTTGGACATTCTGTGGTTCACAGAAGTCAAGATAAGCATTAGTTTACACATTGCCTGGGTAGGGTGGAAATTACAGACCTTAGTTACTTATTACAAGTCACAGAGGCCAAGGTGGCATGGGTTTGAACTGCTTGTCTGTCACATCAGGGTTACAGAAAGCAGTTTCAACAGAAAGCGGAGGTACACTTGAGGTATGCAGTTTTATGGGAATTTTACCATGTCACATCATTCTGGCATTAACTCAAATGCTAGAAGTCCAAAATCTCATGAGCAAGTCTAGACTCTTCTGCCCATGAGCCTATAAAATAAAAAACAAGTTAGGTACTTTCAAGATACATTGGTGGGATAGGCACCGGGTAAATACTACCATTTCAAAAGGGAGAAATCAGCCAAAAGAAAGAGGACACATGTCTTGTTCAAGTCTGAAACCCAGCAGGGATGATATTAAAACTTAAAGCTCTAAAATAATCTCCTTTGACTCCAAGTGTCACATTCAAGTCACACTGATGCAGGAGGTGATCTCCTCAAGCCTTTTACAGCTCTGCTCCTTTGGCTCTGCAGGGACCAACCCCAGTGGCTGTTCTCTGGGGTTGATGATAAGTGTCTGTGGCTTTTCAAGGTACATGATGCAAGCTGTTGGTGGATTTACCTTCCTGGGGTCTGGAGAACAGTGGCCCTCTCCTCATACCTCCATTAGACAGTATCCCAGTAGGAATTCTGTGTGTGGGCTCCAACCCCACATTTTCCCTCTGCACTGTCCTAGTACAGGTTCTTCATGAGGGCTCTGCTTCTGCCCCAGACATCTGCCTGGACATCCAAGCTTTTCCATACATCTTCTGAAATCTAGGTGGAGACTCCCAAGACTCAGCTTTTGTAATCTGCACACCTATAAGTTTAATACCACATGAAAGCGATGAAGTTTTATGTCTTGCACCCTCTGAAGCAGTAGCCTGAGTACCTGGATCCCACTGAGCCATACCTGGAACTACGGCAACCAGGATTCAGGGAGCAGTGTCCTGAGGCTGTGCATGGGGCCATGGGACTGGCCCACAAAACCTTTTTTTTTTACTGCTAGGTCTCCTGGTCTGTAGTGGGAGTGGCTGCCATGAAACTTCCTGAAATGCCTTCAGGGCCTTTTCCCCATTGTCTTGGTTATTAGTACTCCTCATCCTTTTAGATATGCAAATTTCTTCAGCTTGCTTGAATTCCTCCCCTAAAAAATGGGTTTTTCTTTTCTACCACATGGCCAAACCATAAAGTTTTCAAACCTTTATGCTCTGCTTCTCTTTTAAATATAAGTTCCCATTACAGGTCATTTCTTTGTTCACACATCTGAGCATAGGCTTTTAGAAGCAGCCAGGTATCATCTTGAATGCTTTGCTGCTTAGAAATATCTTCTGCTAAAATCATAAATCATCTCTTTCAAGTTCAAAGTTCCAAGTTTCAAGTTCAAGTTCAAGTTTAGATCACTAAAGCAGGAACACATACTATCAGGTTCTTTGCTAATGCATAGCAAAAGTGACCTTTGCTCTAGTTCCCAATAAGTTGCTTATCTCCATCTGAGGCTGCATCAGTCTCACCATCTGTGCATGGCACTATCAGCATTTTGATCAAAGCTATTTGACAAGTTTCTAGGACATTCCAAACTTTCTTTCATCTTCCCACTTTCTTCTCAGTCTTCAAAACTACTCCAATCATGGCTTGTTACCAATTTCCAAAGCTGTTTTCACATTTTCAAGTATCTTTATAGCAATGCCCCACTCCTAGGTTCCAATTTTCTGTATTAGACCATTGTCATACTGCTATAAAGTAATAACCAAAATTGGTTAATTTATAAATAAATTACATTTACTTGGCTCACAGTTTTATGGACTGTACAGGAAGCATGGTTTGGGAGGCCTCAGAAAACTTACATGGTAGAAGGTGAAGGGGAAGCAAGCAAATATTTTACAGCCAGAGCTGCACAAAAAGAGAGAGGAAGGAGGTACCATGTGCTTTTAATCATAACTTGTGATAACTGACTCACTGTATTAGTCCATTCTTGCCATGCTCTAAAGAACTAGCAGACAATTCAGATAGAAAAGAGGTTTAATTGGCTCATAGTTTTGCAGGCTGTACAGGAAACATGGCTGAGAAGGTCTCAGAAAACTTTCAATCACGGCAGAATTGGGCACGTCTTATATTGCTGAATCAGGAGGAAGAGAAGGAAGTGAGAGATGCTACACTCTTTTGAACAACCATATCTCATGAGAACTCACTCCCTATCACAAGAACAGCAAGGGAGAAATGTGTTCCTTGATCCAGTCACCTCCATATATCATGTCAAATTACAATTTGACATGATATATGGGCAGAGACACAGGCCCAAACCATATCAGTGTTGTTCTAATAATTTATTTCAACATGTCATTCCCTTTATTAATTCCATATTCTTTTCCTCACATCTTCAGTCAGCCACAGGGGTATTCTAGTTGGATCTCTCTTCAAGAATGTAATAGCTGTTGCTATGCAAGAAGTTCAGATAGCTAGTAGCTTCCAGCTGTGTCACCTGGCACATCTATCTACACTTACAAGCTGACTCCATTCTCTTCTTGACCAGCTGCCCCCGAAGAATAGACAGTGGCAGAGATATCAGGGCCAGGCCATATCTACCCAAAATAAGACTTACGTAATAAATTATCATGGCACTGTATCTTCCTGTTATGGTGGCCAAGACGTTGTCAGATAAAAATTTTGCCTTGTCATTCTTGTTCAATTCTTCTTTCTCCTTGCTTTCCTTTCTCATGGATCCAGTGTTCTTTGAGGTCTGGAAGCTATCCTTGACTGATTTTGCTCCCTTCTCTTCTATTTCCCACAGATGTTATTCTCAATGAGCTTCCTATAGAATCAGATTCCCAGAGGACATAACTGAAATAAAATAGGAGTAGTTGAGAAAGCAGGTGTGGTAAGATAGGGTTTGGGGACTGTATATCTCATTGCATTGTCGGTAATAGAAATCCAATCCCAAGAGGAATGCTAAATATAGATAGTGTCTGGAACAGAATGGCAGTTCTACTGTTAAATATTGTGATAATGGTGGCTTGGGAAAATGGTAATTTAGATGTGACTGTACTCACCAGCACAATGATGCAGGCATTTTAAAAGTACAGAAGTGCAATGCAAACAAGGAACATTTCTATTTGTTGGTTGTTATTGTTTTATTAATATCCAACAGAGTGATAATGGAAGCTTAGGACAGTAGACAAGCAATTCAAAACAAAGTGTGAGGACCAGAGGCTTTTCTTGGTACATTAAGTGGAACTTTTATTACCTAGGAGGAGAAGGCAGAATAGCATATTATATTTAGATTTACCCAATTTCAAAATAACTCATTGTTCAACTGAAGCAGATCTGTTATGCCAAAGCTGAGCCCTGGTGAGAAAAGCCTGGGACCCTGACATAGAGAACAGAGATATCCAAAAATTTTAGCTCTGCACACTACTCTGAACTTACATACTCTACAGGGGTTTCTCACATCTCCCATTATAACCAAAGCTGAACCCTGGTGAGAAAAGCCTGGGACCCTGACATAGAGAACAGAGATATCCGAATCCTTGAAAATTTTACCTCCACAGACTACTCTGAACTTACACACTCTACAGGGGTTTCTCACATCTCCCATTATAACCTAGCAATCCTTTTGTGCAGAAAGATAATGTGGAACTCTTATGTTTTCCATGGCCAATTTTCCATGGCCAATAGTGTAATAATTACAGTTAAGCCACAGCATAACCAAATTGACACCATGCCAGGACTAATAAAGAAGAAAGAACTTTAAGTTAATGGACCTGCAAAAATTAGCCACTGGATTTGTCAAAAGGAACATAACATAAAACTGGATAAGCAACATTTTATTCACAGTACATTGTCTCAGGATTTGGAATTTAACATCCTAGCAAGGACCTCAAGGGATATCTCATAGAAGCCTAGAGAAAGCAAACTTTTCATGCTGAACAAAGTTGAAGTGCCTGAATTGATGTGACAGACAGTGAAAGAAGAGATATCAAAGTTCAGGAAAGTGGCCATGCTGGAATGGATGTATTATGTGATGCCAAAAGAACATCAGAAAATTATGTTGTAAGGAGACTCAGAAGATACATCATTCATGAAAGTTATTGGGAATGTTCCCGTGAGAGAGACGCTGACACCACTCAGAAGTCTTGGCCAGGGGTTAGTACAGGAGAACCTGCCATAGAGCTTGGCATGTTGATTGCCATGGGGATAATGGCATATCAAAGAAATAGAAGCCCTGTGACCACTCTTAATGACCCAAATCTGGGAGACTGGTCACAATTACAATAAGAAGTGGCAAAGTCAGAGTGGTATTCAAGCTGAGATTGACACATAGAAACTTGATAAGATGTTTAACAGAAAAAAGCATGCCTGAGAACAAAATACATGAAGCCAGCAATGTTCTGCTGAAAATACATAATGAAAAGAAAGCAAACGTGGATGAATCGGAAGCTAAGGCTAGCCACTCCAGTGGAGTCATGATCTTTTACTCAGTTTCCAAAACCAAGTCAATTTCAGATCCAGAATGCACTGATTAGAGTGTCTAGGTTCCTAAGTGGAAGGATTCAGCAACATCACAAAAAAACAGAAAATGGATTCCCCCAGCCCTTCCCCAAAGCAACCTTCAGCTGTTTACTCAGCTGATACATTAGGTAATAGAGATACTAGAAAAATCAAGATAAATTGAATACACAGTATGAGTGAGCTTTAATACTTGAAGACCTGAAGCATTGTCATGGTGATGCCAGGTGTCGTCATGGTGGTGCCATGGGTGCAGGGGAGCATTCACCTCCCCTGAGAGGATGTTTTTCCAGGCTCCTTGTCTTTCATTCACCCAAGTATGGGAGAGGAGACCACAGTGCAGTGCCCTCACAAAGTAAAGACTGGACCCAAAAAGTTTTTGCAGAAGTGATTTATTTAGGCAAACAAAAAAGGAGGAGGAGAGAGAAAGAAACAGCTAGCTTTCACACTGAGTGAGAGAAAGAAAAGCCACTCTCATACTGAGTGACAAGGGTTCCCAGAGGGGTAAAACCAGAGAAAGAAAGCTCCTCTCACACAGAGAGAATCCAGAAAAATGGAATCTAGGAGAGGAAAGCAGCCTCCACACTGGGTGGAAGGGAATTGAGAGAGAGAAGGAGTTTAGGAGGGGAAGACAAACTTCCAGGAGAGAGTGGAAGGGGACTCCAGAGGTGAAATCCTGGAGATGAAAGAGAGCTTCCACGAAGGGAATGTGGAAGGGGACCCAAGTATGGAATCCAAAGATGTGTGGAAGAAGGGGACTTTAACCTTGGAGGAATTCCCTCCCTCTCCAAGTCCCCTGGCCAATGAAAGGAGTTCCTTTAAACTTCCACTGGAGTGACTGACTTTTTGATTCTTCCCACATGAGCAAAAATTAAAAGAAACCATTAAATCTCCTGGATGGAGAGGCATGGGAGGTGAGCACAGCACTGGGAAGTTCTTGCCCTTAAAACTATGCCCCGTGTGGACCCGGAAAGAGAACACATTCCTTCAATGGCTTCCTTATTCCCTCACTGGCTTCCTTATGCCTTATTCAATGGCATACAGGAAACAAGTAATTATTGGAGTTAATATAGTTTGGAGATTCATCTCTACTCAAATCTCATGTTGAAATGTAATCCCTAGTGATGCAGATGGAGATAACTGGATCCTCAGGGTGGATCCCTCATGAATGGCTTGAGCCATCACCCTGGTAATAAGTGAGTTCTCATTCTGAGTTCACATGATATCTGGTTATTTAAAAGTGTGCAGCACCTACTCTTCAACTCTGCTCCTGCTTTTTGAGCACCATGCTTTCTGTACAGTCTACAGAACCATGAGCCAGTTAAATCTCTTTTATTTATAAATTACCCAGTCTCAGGTATTTCTTTGTAGCAATACAATAATGGTCTAATACAGGAGTTATGGCTAATGCTTGCTTTAACATTGATACACTGGTCTGAGGATCCACCTTGTTATATCCTCCAGGCCCTGAATGTATCATTTAAGTTAAAGTACTTGACACTTAGATTATACCTCTGCTGAGTCCTTGATCTGTATATTAAGGGCTTTTAGGAAAGCAGGGAAGGCCAAGTTTCCAACACTGCCCCCAGCTTCATCTTGAAAGCAAATCAAATCCAGTATTGCATCTCTAGAGGAGCAAAAGATGGTGGAATGTTGGCTACCTTTAAAGATCTAAATGAGACATAGCGGTAATTCCTGTCATATCTCTGTTTAACCGACTAGTGTGGCCTAAACTGTAAGGGATCCTGGAGAATGACCATAGAATACCATAGTTTCAACCATGTAATAATCTCAATCATAGATGTCATATTAACTATAATTGAATGGATAAATATGTCTCCAGCTATATAGTATGTGATCATTAATTTAACAAATATAAGTCTAATATGGAGAAATGATCAGGAAGTTTTCTTATTTCCATGATTTGAACTAAAACATATTTGTTATATATGTTAGTCCCATATATATTATATATAGTCTATATGTGTGTGTTTGCGTATGTATGTGTGTGTGTGTGTGTGTGTGTGTGTGTGTGTATATATATATATATATATATTTTGTTTAACCCAGGGGTCTATTAACTATCATTTCCTCTGTCATAACATAAAGCCCAAAATACTGAATCATCAAGACCTAAGAGAACATTGCATTGACATTTCCTTCATGCATTTAACTATATTACCTTAGGTTATGTATGAGGCCAGGTACAGATCAAGACAGAGAACTGAAAAAGTTTACAGGTTTGTTATATTCACAGTTCCTTCAAACAACAAGGGGGAAGAAGCCTCTGAGTAATACTTTAATATGGCTTCTGCAAGAACAAAATGACAAGGCAGGAAAAGCATGTCTAGAATTGGCCAATGCAAATCATTTAAGTAGCATCTGGAGTATAGAGGCTGTCCCTGGTTGTCTGGTATCTGATTCTGCTGGAAGTATTAGGGCTGATACATAGTGGCCCACAGTTTGGTGGCCCATTGAGGGAAATGGTTGAAGTGTAGACTTAGCCACTCAAAAAAGGCAACTTATTGGCCTTTTGCTAGTGCATCAAACCTGAATCAAGACAGAACACAGAAAACTGTGTTACATCATAATATGATGGTCATATCAGGAAGTCTAGTATGTCTGTATATGTCAGACATGAGCAGTAGCAAATGATGTGGTAACTGCACCAGTGCCTAAAAGAAAAATAAATGAAACATGAAAGACATAGTTATTAAATAGTACCATGTATATGGCTATATGGTGAAAGCAAAAAGTGTAACTATATATGTACACATGTTAACTTCCACCAGAAACAATCCATTTTTGGAAGAAGCCTTGGACAACCAAGAAGACAAAATAATGTCGACTGATATTGTGCTTTCTGCATCTTCACCTGAATGGAACAGCTTTATTTCTGGAAATAGCATAATGGGCACATGAACAGGGTGACCACAGTGGCAGATGGAGGGTACACATGGGCCCAAACACATGGGCTGCAAATGTCAGCAACATCCACCTGTTACATCTTCTGTATCTTTATCCTACCTGCAGCAAAGACCAATGTTGAGTCCTCATTAGGTTACTGTTCCCTGAGGAGTTTACCAAAGCATGTTAGAGTTCTTCTTTACCTGAAGGACCATTAAGTTGTCTTCAATGGAGTAAACAATTATCCGGAGTATAAATTTGCCTTTACTGCCCATGTATCATCATCCACCCTCAACATTTAGGGTTATTGAGTCATTAATCCAGATATGAAATCCCACACAAAATAGTATCTAACCAAAAAACACACTATACAGTAAAGGAGATACAGGTATGAGCCCATAACAATGGAATCCAATGGTTCTAGACCATAATGCTCCATTCGAATGCAGCTGGATTAATAGTATTAGAGTTGCCTGAAGGCAAAGTGGAGACAATACTCTGTGAAGATGAGATGCCATTCTCCAGGATTGCCTCAACACTGAATCAGAGCCTATGTATGGTGAGGTGTGTGTGTGTGTGTGTGTGTGTGTGTGTGTGTGTGTGTGTGTGTGTGTGTGTGTTTTGAGCAGAAAAAACACAGAAGTATACAAACCAGTGGTTGGTAGCAAAAGTGGCCCTACTTGCTATAATTCCCATGTCTGTAAATAAGGACTCTTTGAGGCTAGAGGGTCTGAACCCTAACTGTTGTGCACTCTTGCTAAAGAACATAACAAAGTCACATTCCCTACAAACTGTTATTGCCAATTGGGCACTTTGAACTCCTTGTGTTCAGAGAAACAGGCAAGAAGAGTAGCCTTCTTTGAATATGAATAATTGATCCTAATCAGATGGAGGAGGTAGGGCTGCTGTAACACCATGGGAGCAAAGAATAAAATATGTGGGACTGAGGTCATCATTCTGGTTCTTCTTGTTATTTCATTACCAGGCTGTGACTATGAATGAAGAAGTGTAGCAAAAATAGCCTGAGAAGGTATGTTTATCAGAGTCTAAATTCTCTAACTGGAATGTTTGAGACTTACCACCAAGAAGCCAGAAAATCCCATAAAGGTGACAAGCCAAAGCCAACAAATTTAGAATGGATAGTTCCAAGGGAAATAACAGGTACCAGTTGTGACACCAAGAACAATTATAGTAATTGGGGCTAAGAATGGAAAGTGCCAATGGAAATAATAAGTTCCAGTTGTGACACCAGCAACAATTACAGCAATTTGGATTAAATGTATCCTATTAATCTCCCTCTTCATTTTCTAGAGGCACCCCCTAGAACTCTAGAGGAAATGCTCTCTCCTTGTGTATGTAGAAGTTGATTCACATGACATAGGAGTGGAACTGTAGCAACCATGGAGATGCACTGCTTGGGACTTCCTTAAAGTAGCGTAGTTAACAACATCAAGACTCAGTGCCTTCATAAGCTTCCTTAGCTTTTGAGATGAGGCTATGGTCTTCTCAGGTAGCCCAAGCCAATAGATGACCTTTGTAACTCTACTACAGACATGCTGTTTCTCTCCAATGCAGGACATGTCTGATAGGCGACCTTCATTCTCAAGTTACTCATTAGGTTCACGTTGTCAGCTCTACATTATGGACTGCTGTTGTAGATGCTCATTCTTTCTTACTTCAGCCTTTCTCATGTGTCATATCTGCACCACGATCTGAAGGATTTCCCTTCCCAACCCTTCATCTTCCCCTTTTAATCTCTCACTCACATTATCCTCCAATAAACTGTGCTGACTCAACTCCATTTCAATGTCAGCTTCCTAGAGGACCAACATGACCCATCTCCAACAAACTCACAACTTTTCGGAAATAAAGTTTTTCTTAGTCTTTGAGTTAATACCTTGTGAAAACGTTGATACTGTGTAATTAGCATTTATCAAATCTACAAATATATTGCAAACTTCCTCTGGTAAGCAGGGCTAATTTCTCATAAATCATATGAATTGCAATTCTCCAATGTATACCTACACTCTTTTTTTTTCTTTTGTGACACAGTATAAAACAAGAATTCTTTGTAGACACCAAACTGTATTATATGACCTCATGCTAGAGCATTTATTTTAAGTGTTGGCAATAGAAGTTAGATCACAGAGGAAAAGGGGCTCTTATGAATGTGCATCAGAGCATATTTCTGAAATGAATAATCTAAAAGCATTTTAGGGGCCGATTTACAGGAGAGTAACTGAAAAAGTTACTCTGGAATTAACCTTTACTGCTGCCAAATTTCTATCTCAAGTCATTCTAATTATGAGTGAGTGTCTTGCAGTCTATTTATCAAGGCTTTACTATTTCACTTTAAAATCAAATTGATTCATCTTGCTCAAAGCACATAGTGTTTCCCAGAAGTTAATTTACAAACTGATTCTCCTTAGTGAGGGGATAAATGAAAGCCAACAAACTTTCTACTCTGAGAACACCGAGGAAATGTGTTCTCTTTCCGGGTCCACAAGGGGGCATAGTTTTAAGGGCAAGAACTTCCTAGCACCATGCTCCCCTCCCATCTCTCTCTATTCAGGAGATTTAACGGTTTATGTTTAAATTTCACCGGTAGGGGAAGAGACTAAAGTCACCCCAGTAGAAGTTTAAAGAAACTCCTTTCATTGGCCAGAGGAACTTGGGGAGGTGGGAATTTCTCCCAGGATAAATTCCCCTGCTCCTTCACCCACACTGGATTTCCAGCTCTCTGGAATCCCCTCCCACATAGTGGGAGCTCTCTTTCCCCTCCTGGATTTCCCCTCTGGGCTCCCCTTCCACACAGTTGAAAGGGGAAGCTGTCTTTCCTCTCCTGGATTCCATCTTTCTGGATCCTCTCCCTCAGTGTGAGGGGAGTTTTCCTTCTCTGTTTTTTTTTCCCTCTGGGAACCCTTCTCACTTAGTGTGAGAGCTGCTTTTCTTTCTCTCATTCAGTATGAGAGCTAGCTGTTTCCTTCTCTCTCCTCCTTTTTCTCTCATTGCCTAAATAAATCACTTTTCTGCAACACTTTTGGGATCTGGTATTTATTTCACGAGCTCACTGTGCCATAGTCTCCTCTCTGATTCTTGAGAGAGTGATAGACCAAGAACCTGGGGAAACATCATCTCAAGGAAGCTGAGGGCTCCCCTGAACCCCAACATATTTCAATATTTACTTTTCTTCATTTATTTTTGTAATTGGACAAAATTGACAATGGAAGAAAATTTTGAACAATAAAAGAGAATGTATCCAGATGAGATAAAAGAAATTTCTGTGAAGAAAATTAACGTAGCAAGCACATTCTTTCTCTATATCCAAATTGCCCTCCTGCCATGACTTGAAGGTTTGGAATTTATAATGGATAAAAACATAAAAAACAGATTTATGTGCAAAAACAGTTTCATAGAAAATGCTAGAAGAATATGGTTTTGTTTATTGCCTTAAATAGAGTGGCATTTACTTTGGCAACAGCCTGCAATATATCTCTATTTCAGTGCTCTTGTGAAAAGCCAAATCTGTAAAGTAAGGATTATTAAATACACAGCAAGAAAAGCCTAGCAAGATTTGCATTTTCCAATAGGTAGACAAGAAAAGCAAAGTTTTATTATTAGTACAAACACAGTCTTATCTAGAGATACTCTATCATAACCTGTAATATTACAGATCAACACCAGAATCCTAACCAAAGACATGAGGGCTGTTTACACTTCAATAAAAGGAGTTATGCACAGATATGAAGTGAGATATTTTACAAAGAAGATAAAATATCTGTTGATTGACCAGCTGAAAGCCATTTAAGGTTCTGGTATGTAGCTTGTACAAGCAAACCAACATGGGATGACTACTTCAGTTGAGCCAGACCTCACAACATGTCCAGGTGGCTTGGTCATTAATATATTAATACTACTAGTTAGAAATCTAATTAGGGATTTTTTTTTTTTTCTGCCAGGATGAAAATTTGGCAAGGTCATGAAATAAAATGGGTGAAGTTTCTTTTAGAACTTTCTAAAATACTAATACTGGCAAAGAAAAAAAGTAAAACAAACAAAAAAAACAAAATCAATTTCTTTTAATTTTGAAATATTGTCAACAGAAATAAATTACCAAAAATGTTTTTAGTTAATAAAATTGTATACAAGGCAGATTCTTATGTAGCTTTAGATTTTTATAACATTAAATTATGATACATGTGTAACCTTCATGTTAGTTTGGAAGGAGACATAGGAAATAAAATAATTTTTCAAACTTAAGATTTTCTCTGTTAACTTTGAGTCTGAAATGCTGAAATACAGATTTAAATACTCTTAATCAGCTATAACATACTAGTATTTGAAATATAAAAATAAGAAAGGAAAACATTGGATAATGAATACTCCATAAAAAAAGAAAACTAATTCTTCTCTCTTTTTTTTTTTTTTTTTTTTTGAGACAGAGTCTCACTCCATCTCCAGGCACCAGACTGGAGTGCAATGGCACAAGAAATCTAATTCTTTTGAGATTTATTCCTTTGTTTCAATATTTGCTATTGAAAGGTATGTTGGAAAATATTGGTAATAACGTAGAAAAACTCAATGCACCAAATTCTGCTCTTGTGCAGTTCATAGTATAGCGAGGAACAGTGCTAAATTTAAAAAGATAATAAGACATATAGTGTAAATCACCTGATGGTGCTACAGTGGATAATGAAGCAAGGCCTAGGACCACAGTCAGAGCAAAATGCCTGAGGTGGGAGATGATACTGTGATAGAAGAACAAAAAAATAAACATATAAACAAAGTCTCCTGCTGTGAAGAATATTTGGAAACTGCTAGATTAAACATTAAGTTTGTTCCTTTGTTATAGGATCTCTTGCAACTATTGAGATTCTAATACATATTTTAACTCTTCATCAGAAGAGCGACATGGAGTAGTGCATTCACTTCTCATAATGATCAGTTTTTCTTGAGCATCTTACAAAGCATATTTTCTTCTTAGGAGGAGGATCTTCCTGGTGGCTCTCAGGTAGTAATTGGTCTCTAACCAAAGAAAGGGAGGCAAATGAGTTTCTCATGTAGAGGATGCAAAGAGCAGATCATAAAGTGCAACTGAAGTTACATGGAACTGAGTTTAAGTCACGGATTGTACAGTAGGAAGTGGTTAAAAAAGAAAAAAGAAAAAATCTTGTCTGCTCTGACAAATACTGGGTAAGAGGCCAGACTGATTAATACTTATTATATGGGAAGCAGAGGAAACTCAATAAAAATAAAAAATACTAACTTGTTATATTCTTGGTACTAGGATCAGCTTGATCAAAACTGTACCTTTTCTTCCCCTCTGGTGTACAGAACCAATTGAGAGAATAAGTCACAGAAGTCAGAAAGGTTGAAAGCAAAATATCAACTCTACTACTGATAGAACCTGGATGAGAATATATAGCTTCAGGAGGCAATCACAAAGGGTTTTCTGTCACTTCACCCAGAATTAACATACCCAGTTAGTCATTAAGAAAAAAAGCAAGAGATATATAGGCCACTTCTGTGGGGCAAATACTGCCCTTTACCATACCACCACATGGCTGAGAACAAATAAAAAACAAAAACAAAAACACATTATCTGCAGGCAGAAACATTGAAAAGAATGCCAGAATGGGCTGAGCTTGTTTTTGTTCTTTCTCTTGAACTCACTGATAAGATAAGTGGCTTTTCCGCCTTTGGCGATTGTGAGGGGCCATAGCAGAGACATGTCAAGAAAAGTCAGAATATCCCTTCCTCATGGTTTCTTTACACTTGACTGCTGTCAAGTGCAGGGAGTTGATCACTAGGCAGCAGCGGTTCACTCAGCAAATACTTGCTCTGGTAAGACACTTAAAGGGAAATGAAGGCTCTACTGCACACTCATTAATCAGATAAGACACCCCTTCCTTCAAAGAGAGGGAAGAGAGCAGACAGCCATGTCCTGTAGAGTAGAAATTCCCCCTTCCCTATGACTACATGGAGGCAGAGCAGACATGTTTTACTCCAAAAGTTGTCTATACAGCACAAAATTTTTTTTTTTAATGACTGAGTGTTTTAGGGTTTCAAGAGAAAATCTATATCATCTAGATAGATAAATAGATAGATAGACAGACAGGACAGATCTCTATCTCTGTATCTGTAGAGATCTCTCTATGTATATAGATCCCTTTTTCTATAGAGAAATCTGTATATAAGGGTAGGTTGTTCTCGATCTCTGTCTCTCTCTCTCTCTCTCTCTTAACATCTTTGAAGACATAATTGGTTAAGTTAAGATGAGAGGATTAGGGTGAACCCTAATCCAACATCTTTACATAAGAATTGGTGTCTTTATATAAAGGACAAATTTTGACACAAAGGTGGACATGTATAAAGAAAAAGATGTGAAGGAACACAGGGAGAAGATAGCCCTCTATAAGCCAAGAAGAGAGGCCTGGAACAGATTGTTATCTCATAGTCTCAGAAAGAAGCAACACAGTCAAAACCTCAGGTCTGGACATCTAGTCTCTATGTCTGTGAGACTATAAATTTCTGTTGTTTAAGCCACTCAGTTTGTAGTGCTTTGATACAACAGTTCTAGAAAGCTAAAGCAGATGGTAACAACCCAGCTTCTGAGGCTGTAAGCCATCAATGAAATAGCGGTTACTCAGCAAATGACATAGCAGTTACAGCATAAAAGCAAAGAGAGGTAAGGAAAATTATAGCAGGGTAGAATTTTCCACGATGACAACAATAACAACAAAACCAAAATGGTATCAAAGTTTATTTGCCTAAAACATTTTCCCATTGATTTTGCCTAATAACGTGAATGATTAAACAGTTCATTTGAAAATTTAATATTTTAATAAATTTATTTTTTCTTAATATAATTTATGAAATGGCTAAGTAGATCCCTAGCAAAACAAAAACTGTGTTTTGGTTTATGTCAGTTGGTTTTCTTTTATGCCTTTCATTAAAAAATAAAAAACCCTTTCACAAGGTGAAAAGTCAGACCTGCACGAACTGATTTTGCCCTAGAGAGATAGTGGTTCAAATGATAATAACTAGTAAGAGGCTCCTTTTTTGAAACAGTCAAACCATCAGTTTCACAGAACTCTGTAACAGTACTACAGGGTCATGAAGGTGTTGTATCAATGAGTTATCTCTGTATTACTCAGCGTTATCCAGAGAAAAACAATATAGAAATAGCTGTTCTAGGCAACTCATACTTGGGGTATTAGTGCATTGATAATTAATTCATCAGATATTTATTGAGTACCTATTAAGTACTTGCTAAACTTTGAGCAATTGGCTCTTTTTATCTCCAAAGTAAACAAATATAATTTTGCCAAAAGAATGGCCTAGTATTCAAGGAGTCTTATAATCACCCTGTGATGAGGAACATTCTCAAATAGAGAGTAGCAATGTGCACACCCTACCTGACTACGCATTCTCCCCTTTGCCTGCTGTCAACAGAATCATATTCACTGATTATGAAAACTGAATGCTTAGGAGGGCTACAAACATTTTTCTTGGTTGCTAACCTTGCTCACTTCTCATCACTGAATATGAACTGATAACTCAGATTAACAATTTTTAAGAAACTTTAAATATGAGAAAAGAAAACCCACAACAATCAGGACAAAATAAAATCCAGAGAAATAAAGAGGTGATATGGAAAGCAAAATATACAACATAAAATATAATTACTATAAACAAAGAGAATTGAAAGCATACCACATCTATAACTCAATAAAAAAGCTGCAATAAAAAATAAACATTCAGTGGGCTAGGGGGCCTCATGATGTAATTTTGACTATTTAACAGTGAAACAAAGAGTAATACCAAAGTCCTAGCAGAGGAGCTATGCCTGATTACTAACGTAATGAACTAAATGCCCAAATCATGAGATAATTATGGAACAGAACACAGAAAATGTGAGAGGACATTTAAGACTCATAGAGGAGAGATGCAAATATCTCATTGGCTTTTCATTTATTCACTGAATATTCTTGATGAACCACAATGACTCTTAATCTCAGAAAGCTTATATTGTAATGTGAGTAGCCAGACAATGAACAATAGATACATTATGCCAGGTGTGGTGGCTCATACCTGTAATCCCAGCACTTTGGGAGGCTGAGGCGGGTGGATCACCTGAAGTCAGGAGTTTGTAACCAGGCTGACCAACATGGAGAAACCCCGTCTCTACCAAAAATACAAAATTAGCTGGGTGTGGTAGCACATGTCCATAATCGCAGCTACTCAGGAGGCTGAGGCAGGAGAACTGCCTGAACTGGGGAGGCGGAGTTTGTGGTGAGCCAAGATCAGACCATTGCACTCCAGCCTGGACAACAGGAGCGAAAGTCTGTCTCAAAAATAACAACAACAACAACAACAAAAACAGATAAACTTAATCAGTAAACTACACAGAATGTTAGAGAGTGAAAACAATGTTAGAGTGGAAATGAAAAGGGTTTGCATTTGACAAGATAGAAGGCAGTTTGCATTTTAAATAGGGTGCTTTGATACGTTTCATTTAAAAGGTGACAAGGGCAGTTTACAGTTCTCCTTGAAAAGATCCTTCATATACCTTGTTAGTTGTATTCCTAGATATTTTATTCTCTTTGTAGCAGTTGTGAATGAGAGTTTACTCATGATTTGGCTCTCTGTTTGTCTGTTATTGGTGTATAGGAATACTTGTGATTTTTGCACACTGATTTTGTATCCTGAGACTTTGCTGAAGTTGCTTATCAGTTTAAGGAGATGTTGGGCTGAGATGACAAGGTCTTCTAAATACAAAATCATGTCAACAGTGAACTGCTTTGGGAAAAGGACTCTTTTATAATGGGCAGTAAATATGCATATCCACTGTTCCAGAAGGAGACATTATTTCTATATTCTATAGCTGTTTACTCTAAAAATATCCTTGAAGTAGCTTGGAACCAGGGTGGCTAGCGCCTCTATTTGCAATACATATATGAGACACTAAGAAGGATTTGTCTCCCAACAGACGGATGCTACTATTCTTATCAGCGATATTCAATACCAAAACACTAAGGTACAATACCTTAAGAATATTTTCAACCTGGAGTTTAAATTACAGCAAAACTCAAAAAAGCTAGTGTGATGATAGAATAAAGAAGTTTTTCAGTCATGAATAAGATCACAAATTTACTTCTAATATACAAATTCTTAAAATTTTGCATAATAATATACACCAGTAAAACCAGACAGTAAACAGAAAAAAAAAAAACAAAAAACATGGAATCCGAAAAACAATTTGTACAAATCAGAAAAGTCAAAGTTAGAAGCAGGAGTCCAGCCACACAGCAGCACAGACCTGAGAAACTGATATTTTGTTCTTTTCAGTAGACAGGAGGATAGAGAAAAGAAACTTAAAAGAACATTAACAATGATAAAAGTCACATGAAAAATTTAAGAGTTATACAAATTTGTGAGAAGAAAAAATATGCTTTCATTAACTGAACTCCATGAAAAGATGCAAAGTTATGAAAAATAACATGCACTCATGATACAGTATTTGATTCTGCATTAATATTTAGTCATAGTTTACTGATTTAGCATAGTATATGTGTATATATGTGTACATATACTCACATGTATGCATATTATACTCAATATATGTCTACAATGACCTAAATTAAATATTCGTATACATACTGAATTATATCTATCAACTGTGAACAGACAGCTAGAGGTGACTTATGAGCTTAATCATCAACTATCATTACAAGAGGCAAGTAATTGATGTTTAAGACTGAAAAATCAAGAGCAGTATAAATACATCATTCATAATAAATATAAATTTAATATACATTTATTCGTGTATAAATAAATGATGTATTTATACATCATTTGGCACGAGATTTATGCCAAAAAAAATCTTAACAATATGTAACTAATTGCATTTTGAAAGTAAGTATGGGGATTTGGCAGTTGTATGTAGATATAGGTACAATACAGGTGAAACTGACAGAGATAAAGATATAGATTTACAAATAATATGAATGTTTACATTGACATGAATGTGTATGTGGACACATTTGTGGACAAGTCCATATATACATATGTGTATGTGGTGTGGCTGTGCCAGTGAATGTTTTGCAAATTTCAATTATTTTAATGTTATAGATTTTCTTTTTTTTTTTTTAAAGGAGAGAAGGAAAGAAAGAAAAAAATAGGGGTGAAGGAGAGGAAGAAAGAGGAAGAAAAAGAGGGAGAGAGAACAGGAATATTGCTTTATTCTAAAAATGGGTATTAATAATGGCCGATCAATATTTTGTGTATTTAAAGTGGAGAGCTCTATAAATATTTATTTTGTGTACTTGTTCTGAATCTGAGTTCAAGTCCTGGATGTCCTTATTAATTTTCTGTCTCATTGAGTCTAAATCTCTTTATGGGTCTTATGTATCTGGGTGTTAGGATCGTTAGCTCTTATTGCTGCATTGATCCTTTTACCACTATATCTTTGTTGCTTTGAAATCGATTTTATCAGATGCGAGAATTGCAACTCCTTTTTATTTATTTACTTTTGCTTCCATTTGGTTGGTAAATCTTTCTCCATCCCTTTGTTTTGAGCCTCTGTGTATCTTTGGATGTGAAATGGGTCTGGATGTAGCATACTGTTGGGTTTTGGCTGTATCTTTTGATTGGGGGATTTAGTCAACTTAAATTTAGGGCTACTGCCATTTGATGTTACCTGGCTATTTTATCCATTCATTGATGTAAATTCTTCTTTATGCTGATGCTCTTTACTTTTTGGTATATTTTTACAAAGTCTAATACTGGTTGTTCCTTTCTATGTATAGTGCTTCTTTCAGAAGCTCTTGTAAAGCAGGCCTGGTGGTTATAAAATCTGAGTACTTGCTTGTTCATAAAAGATTTTATTTTTCCTTCAATTGTGAAGCTTACTTTGGCTGGATATGAAATTCTGGGCTGAAAGTTCTGTTCTTTAAGGATGTTGAATATCGGCCCCCACTCTCTTCTGGCTTATAGGGTTTCTGCTGAGAGATCTGCTGTAAGGCTAATAGGCTTCCCTTTGTGGGTAACCTGACCTTTCTCTCTGGCTGCCCTTAGTATTTTCTCCTTCATTTCAACCCTAGTGAATCTAATGATTATGTGCCTTGGGGTTGCTCTTCTTGCAGAATATCTTTGTGGTGTTTTCTGTATTACCAGGGGTTGAATATTGTCCTGCTTTGCTAGGTTGGGAAAGTTTTCCTGAATAATATCCTGTCGAGTATTTTCCAGCTTGGATTCATTCTCTCCGTCACATTCAGGTACACCTATCAAACGTAAATTAGGTCTTTTCACATAGTACCACATTTCTTGGAGATTTTGCTCATTCCTTTTTATCCTTTTTTCTCTATTCTTGTCTTCTCATTTTATTTCATTAAGTTGGTCTTCGACCTCTGATATCCTTTCTTCTGCTTGATCAATTCGGCTATTCAAACTTGCATATTTCGCCAAGTTCTCGTGTTGTGTTTTTCAACTCCGTTAGTTCATTTATATTCCTCTCTATATTGTCCATTCTTGTTAGCATTTCGTCAAACCTATTTTCAAAGTTCTTAGTTTATTTACATTGGGTTAGAACAAGTTCTTTTAACTCCCAGAAGTTTCTTATCATCCACCTTCTGAAGCCTACTTCTGTTAATGGAGCACAGTCCTTCTCCATCAGGGCTTATTCTGTTGCTGATGAGGAACTGTAATCCCCTGTAGAAAAAGAGGGGTCTGATTTTGGGTATTTGCAGCCTTTTTAGGCTGGTTTCTTCCCTTTGTTATAAATTTATCCATCTGTCGTCTTTACAATTACCGCCTTTCTAATTAGGTTTCTGAGTGGACGTCCAGTTTATTGATTCCCAGTGCTAAAATCTGAGCAACCCACTGCACCGGCCAAAACAGCAGCGATAAGACTGATGGTGCTCTTCTGCCCAGGAATCTCCGGTCTGGCTTCCTTCTTGAGTCCGTAATAAGTGGCTCTGCCTTCCCGGAGCTCCAAACATCAGTCAGAAGGGGAACCAGTCCCGTTTACTCTGCACGAAGAGCTGCCTCACTGAGGCACTGGCAAAACTGCTGTGCCAGCAAAACTGCTGCACTGGCCACAAGAGTCACGCTGGTGACCCGTGGGGCTCCTCCACTGGTAATCTTCTGGTTCGTGAGTGATGAAAATTCGTCTGAAAGTGTGGCATCGTCATTCTCTGCACTTTCACTGGGAGCTACAATCCTAAGCTGTTAGCGATCAGCCATCTTGTATCTTTACAATGTAAAGAGATCTAGATTTTCCTAAGAGAATCTCATTTTTTCAGTATTTTCTGTTATTAGTCCATTACGTTTTATCTATCCTGAAAATGTATGTTCCCTGAGGGCAGATCTTTGAAATACCTTAAGCACATAGAACACAGTAGACATGAAATGAGTTCTTGCAGAATAACTAAATTCACCAACCAAGACAGATAAAATGGTAGGTCATATATTATATGGAAGGTTACTCATATTTGGAACTTTTAAGAAACACAAATGTCCTCCAGCCATGCTTTTAGCCATATTAAACAAGGCATCTGCGTGTATGTTTGAAAATTTCTCCAGGTGAATCTTATGTATATTAGATTGTCTATACCACTAATAGATAATATAAACATTAAATGATCATCATTAAGAAGTCATCAGTAATAGAATGATACTTAAATAGTAGGACTAAGGGGAACATTCAAGAAAGAAAAACAAAATTTTATGAAGTTACTACTTGGTAAATCAAAATGTTCTTTTGGAACAGAAAAAAATAAATTGTGAGATGCTAATAACTGATTGAAAATATTTTAGCTTTCAGCATATATATTCTTGAATGATCTTTTTTAAGTAGGAGCAAGGCATCATTAAACCTAAATAATACAAGGTAATAATAAAGTTCCTAAGATATGATGACACAGATATTCATTAATGAGCTGTAGAAAATTTTGCTTATGACAGTGCTTCTGATGGTGATAAAAAATGAATGTCATCAAGTGGCGCCTAATTAGCGTGATTAAACAACTTTACTACTCACGAGAGAATTCATTGAATCAATGTGCTTGCTTTTATATATAGAAGATGTTTTTCATTTGGGATCAATGCCTTGCCTCTAAAGTACCTTTCAGAGTGTTCTTTCCTTGTTTTTATTTTCACATATTTGACTGGTCTGTTATCAGGTAGCTTGCCCTGTATAAGCATGAATGAATGACCTTGGAAATTATGTGGCAACCTGCAAAGAATTTGATGAGACTCTTCACAGTGAATTTGATAAGACTGACTAACAGGAAGTCTAGCATAGTCTGAAACTCAAGCCATATTCACTTTCCCATCAATAGCCTTAAACAACTTAAATGAACTTGACGATTCTAGAGTGAATACATGCAAAAGTGAATGCATATATCACATCACTAGAAATTTTCTTAGTGGAAAAAGGTCACCAGTTGTAAATTAAGACTTAGGCTAAATATTTATTAATAACAAGTACACTTCAAATCCCATTATATAGTTCTATGTAGGCATTTATAGAAGCAATTTTGCATAATTGGTAAGGGTAATTTATGTGCATCAAATTTAATAAAATTATGTGATAATGTTTTGTAAATGATGAAGAGTTATATAGTCATATGTGTCTCTCAAGTGTATCATAAATTCAATATCAAACTTATTAAGGCAGCTAAATTTCACAAATGCAAATTTTAAAAATTTGCCTATCTTTAATCTCTTTTTATACAAAAATTTTCATTTTTGTAAAACTGTTACATTATTTATTTAACAAAGGAATATATTTTAAAAATTAAATTAGAATCTCTAACTATTAGCACAAGTTGAACCTAGGGAAAGAAAATAAGACAACGATTCTGGTCTTTTGGAAGTCATGTGCCACGTATGTTCACTTTCTTCAACTAGAAAATTAAAATCTAAGTCTCCTTGTTGCCAGGGTTATTTTTGAGAGTCAGTTAGCCACGGATACACGCCTTTAAATTTTTTAATTTGCAAGGTGTAATATATTTATTTATGTTGTGAGATAAAAAGTAATTTTGAATGTAGTACTCTACCGATTTCAGTGTTGGGCAAGTGAAGACTGATTATATGTATGTTCTACATTTGATATAATCATTTTTGTTTTCTGAATTTAAATTTGATTCCTCTCCAGGGATCATTCATGTTATAGAAGGATGAAATTTTATTCTCCCAAATATTGAAAATATTTTGCACCCAAGAGGAAGACAGCATATCTGAATGGAAAGAGCCAGAGAATTAGAATAGAGCAACTTCACAAGTTGTTTGCACTATACAATATGTGTCACAACTTCTCAACCTATAATTTCAGAAGAATAACATTTATTATCAGAAGTTTCGTTTAATTAAAAATTAAATGAAATAAACATGAAGACCGCCTGGCTTATAACGGATGGGTGCCTGTCATAATAAATGATGATTGAGCCTGAAAACCATATATTAACTCTTTCCTGGAAACCATATATTCATATGCCAAGCTCAATAAAATCAGATATTGAGCCTCATAATTATCAGTTACTGACATCAGATTTTTCACCTATCTTGCTATATTTTTTTCAGCAGTGTTCTCTTTCTCCACATAAAATATTTCAAACACACCTTATTAATTGACCTTTTACTTCTGGGCTTCTTGTCTTCCATTTTGAAAACCTCCTGTCTATTCAGGTATAATTGGAAAATTACATGCAAATGTGGTTATGACACTCTCTTTACCTGCATAACACCAATAGTTGGGATTCAACTTCAGTGCCACTTCTTTCAATAATTGAAGGGCTTGAGCTTCAATCTTATTTTGCTAAAGCATTAGTAGTAGTGTAAGTTGTATTAGGTATTCTGTCCAGAGAAAGCAGAGAGATAGATTGATGTTATTTCACTATTTCCCTGTGTATTAGTTTATTCTCACACTGCTACAAAGAACTACCTGAGACTGGATAATTTATAAAAAAAAAAAAGAGGTTTATTTCTTTTAATTCTCTCTGTTTCTTAACTGCATACATACATCTATTTAGTTATTTGAAACAAAAATATCTGGCTTAATCTCTACAAATTAGACTTTGCTTCCCATGTTAGGCTTTAAAAAATAGTTATAAACACAATAAGAACACTTATTTGATTAAGTCAAGGGATAGAGTCTAAAGCCATAGGATCATACTAGCTACATCTGGCAGTTACCAACTGTCTAATTTGTTCCTTATCTAGTATAGTTCTTCATTATTCTTTCTGAAATATGAGCAGTGGTTTTCAAAATAGCCCTGTTATTATTTGTTTTCTGTTAAGGTCCTCTAGTTAATTAGATGATTTTCCAATTTTCTCAGTGATACTAAAATGATAAGATTGCTTTAGGGTTTCTAAGATTTTTTTAGAAGGACTAAAACTATGTAAATTAATAAGACTGGTAAGATGATGCTTTAGGCACAATGTCCAATATATGTGAGCCACATACGTAAATTTTCCAGTATTCATATTTAAAAAGTAAAAAAAAATTCATGATAGCAATATTAATAATACATTTTATTTAATCTTATTGCAAATTCATTGTAATTTAACCATAAAGTCCATATTCAGTCTATTAAAAGCATTACTTTATTCTCTGAAATCCAATATTTTACCATTGCAATAGTTCTCAATTGAGACTAGCCACATTTCTGATACTCAAAAAACACCTGCAGCTAGTAGATACCATACTGCTAATTTATTGCTGATGATAAATACCTGAGATTCTATGGCTTTTAGTTTATTTTATCTACTTTTTATTAGTTTATTTTAGTGGGGGTGCACTGAAATACGTGATTACCTGGCATGCCTAGATCTACAGAAATTCTCTGGGGATTAGAGGCATAGCTAGGATTCATTAAATGCTATGTTGAAGAAACATTTAAACATTCTTAATATTCTTTCTTCAATGTGCCAATTGTATAGCTTTATTATTTTATATTTTAATGAATCTTGAATTATTGTGCTTGAGTTAGAGAAGCATGACAAAAATCTTGAGATAATTAGAAGAGATGTGGTTGTTTACATGTTTCTTCTAACTATGACATTATTGGATCCTAGCAAAAATGTAAGGCAATGGAGTATACCGTTTCCCATAATCTTCATTTTAAAAATAAGGTCTCTATCATATGGTTATAGGTACCATGGCCTTATATTAGTCTGGGTCAATGAAATTCTTTGACTAAAGAGTTCCTTTTTTGGGGAACAATCATGTTATGGAAGATTGAAATTTTGTTCTCCCAAATATTGAAGATACTTTGCCCCCAAGAAGAAGACAGCATATCTGAATGAAAAGAGCTAGAGAATTAGAGTAGAGCAACTTCGCAAGTTGTTTGTACTATACAATATGTGATGCAACTTCTCAACCTATAATTTGAGAATAATGTTTATCATCAGAAGTTTAAAGTTCATTATCTTAAAAGTCCAACATATGAAGTAAATTCTTCACATTTAAAGTTAAATGACTTCAGATAAAAAGTTAATTTTTTAAAAAATTAGATTTTATCCTACTTGACTTACTGAAAATAAGTCAAGAAAATAGACCTGCCTGGCTACTCCATTCTTGATGAAATGCTCTCCTTAGCTTTTATCATACTATGCAGCCTTTCTTCTAAAGTCTCTGTTGTTTCTCTGGTACTTTTTATACTAGCTCCTCTTTTCTGACCTTAAATATTATCATAAACTTAATCATCTTTCTTTTTTTCATTGTAAAGTTTTGGGTAATAATTTATTTTCAGGCTTCAACAATAGCAATATTTATATTTCCAATTAAAATTTAAAAATGCATAGTCATATATCCAAATGCCCAAATGCATAGCTCTACTCTAATACCTTCCTGGTTTTTAAATATAAATGTGATTAAAACTTTCTCCATCACTCCTTACCTCACACAATAACTCTGTTTCTACGAGTTGGTCATACTGGAAACCAATACATCATTCTTTGACTTATTTTGACTCTTTCCTGGAAACCATATATTCATATGCCAAGCTCAATAAAATCAGATATTGAGCCTCATAATTATCAGTAATTGACATCAGATTTTCACCTATCTTGCTATATTTTTTCAGCAGTGTTCTCTGTCTCCACATAAAATATTTCAAACATATCTTATTAATTGGCCTTTTACTTCTGGGCTTCTTGTCTTCCATTTTGAAAACCTCCTGTCTGTTCTCCAGATCTCAGGCATAATTGGAAAATTACATGCAAATGTGGTTATGACACTCTCTTTACCTGCATAACATCAATAGTTGGGATTCAACTTCAGTGCCACTTCTTTCAATAATTGAAGTGCTTGAGCTTCAATCTCATTTTGCTAAAGCCTTAGTAGTAGTCTAAGTTGTATTAAAGCAGAGAAAGCAGCGAGATAGACTGATGTTCTTTCACTATTTCCCTATGACCCCATCGTCTCAGCCCTAAATCTCCTTAGTCTCAGGATACAAAATCAATGTGCAAAAATCACAAGCATTCCTATACACCAATAACAGACAAAGAGAGAGCAAATCATGAGTGAATTCTCATTCATAATTGCTACAAAGAGAATAAAATAACTAGTATTACAACTAACAAAGGACAGGAAGGACCTCTTCAAGGAGAACTACAAACCACTGCTCAAGGAAATAAGAGTGGACACAAACAGATGGAAAAACATTCCATACTCATGGTTAGAAAGACTCAATATGGTGAAAATGGCTGTACTGCCCAAAGTAGTTTATAAATTCAATGCTATCCCCATCAAACTACCATTGACCTTCACAGAACTGGAAAACACCACCTTAAACTTAATATGGAAACAAAAAAGAGCCCGTATAGCCAAGACAATCCTAAGCAAAAAGAACAAAGCTGGAGGCATCATGCTACCTGACTTCAAACTATACTACAAGGTTACAGTAATCAAAACAGCATGCTACTGGTACCAAAACAGAGATATAGGTCAACGGAACAGAACAGAGACCTCAGAAGTAACACCGCACATCTATAACCATCTGATCTTTGACAAATCTGACAAAAACACACCACGAGGAAAGGATTCCTTGTTTAGTAAATGTTGTTGTGAAAACTGGCTAGTTATGTGCAGAAAGCTGAAACTGGATCCCTTCATTAAACTTTATACAAAAATTAACTCCAGATGGATTAAAGATTTAAGCATAAGACCTAATATCATATAAACACAGAAGAAAACCTTGGCAATACCATTCAGGACATAGGCATAGGCAAGCAGTTTATGACTAAAAGACCAAAAGCAATGGCAACAAAAGTCAAAATAGACAAATGGGATCTAATTAAACTTAAGAGCTTCTGCACAGTAAAAGAAACAATCATTAGAGTGAACCAGCATCCAACAGAATGGGAAAAAACTTTTGCAAGCTACCCATCTGACAAAGGGCTAATATCCAGAATTTACAAATACTAAAAAAAATTTACAAGAAAAAAACAACCCCATCAAAAAGTGGGCAAAATATATGAACAGATACTTTTCAAAAGAGGACATTTATGTGGCCAACAAACATATGAAAAAATGCTCATCATCACTTGTCATTAGAGAGATGCAAATCAAAACCACATTGAGATACCATCTCACCCCAGTTAGAATAGTGATCATTAAAAAATCTGGAGACCACAGATGCTGGAGAGGATTTGGAGAAATAAGAATGCTTTTACATTGTTGGTGGGAGTGTCAATTAGTTCAACTATTGTGGAAGACAGTGTGGCAATTCCTCAAGGATCTAGAAATAGAAATACCATTTTACCCAGCAATCCCATTACTGGGTATATACCCAAAGGATTAGAAATAAATCTTTTATAAGGACACATGTACACGTATGTTCACTGTGGCATTGTTTACAATAACAAAGATGTGGAACCAACCCAAATGCCCATCAATGATAGACTGGATAAAGGAAATGTAGCACATATACACCATGGAATATTACTCAGCCATAAAAAAGGATGAGTTCATGTTTTTTACAGGGACATGGATGAATCTGGAAACCATCATTCTCAGCAAACTGACACAAGAACAGAAAACCAAACACCACATGTTCTCACTCACAAGTGGGTGTTGAACAATGAGAACACATGGACACAGGGAGGGGAATATCACATACTGGGGTATGTTGGGGGGTGGGAGAGCTAAGAGAGGGATAGCAGGGGGTGGAGGGAATAGGGGAAGGCTAACATTAGGAGAAATACCTAATGTAGATGATGGGGAGTTGGATGTAGCAAAACACCCTGGCATATGTATACCCATGTAACAATCCTGCATGAACTGCACATGTACCCCAGAATTTAAAGTAAAATAAATTTTTTAAAAAGGCAATAAAAACCAAATGGGGAATAAAAAGGTACAAGTCCAAAGTGTCATGTGAGACAAGGCAAATTCTGCCACCTATGAGCCTATAAAATCAAAAACAAGTAAGTTACTTCCAAGATACAACAGGGGTATTAAGCACTGGGTGAATGCTCCCATTCCAAAAGGCAGAAATTGGCCAAAACCAAGGGGCTACAGGCTCCACGCAAGACTGAAAACCAGCAGGGCAGTCACCACATCTTAAAGCTCCCAAGTACTCTTCTTTGACTACGTGTCTGAAATTCAAGCCATATGGATACAAGGGATGGGCTCCCAAGGCCTTTGGTAGCTTGGCCTTTCTAGCTCTGCAGGGTACAGCTCCAGCTGCTGCTTTTCATGAGCTGACATTGAGTGTCTGTGGCTTTTCTAGGTGAATGGTGCAAGCTGTAGGTTTATATGCCATTCTGGAGTCTGAAGGATGGTGGCTGTCTTCCTACAGCTCCACTAGGCAGTGCCCCAGTGGGGATTCTACATGGAGGCTCCAACCCCACCTTTTCTCTCCACAATATCCTAATAGAGGTTATCCATGTCTTGGAAGGCATGTCTATGCCTCTGCAGCAGACTTCTGCCTTGACATCTAGGCATTTCCATATATCCTCTGAAATTTAAGCAGAGGCTTGCAAACCTCAACTTTTACCTTCTGCACACCCACAATCCAAACACCACATGCAAGCCATCATAACTTGGGGCTTGTGCCCTCTGAAGCAACAACCCAAGCTGTACCTTGGCCCCTTTTAGCGATGGCTGGAACTAGAGCAGCTGGGACACAGGACACTATGTCTCAAAGCTGCACAGAGCACTGGGGCTCTGGACTTGGCCTACAAAACTGTTTTTTCCTTCCTATGCTGCCGAGCCTGTGATGGGAAGGGCTGTAGTGAAGGTCTTTGAAATGCCCAAGAAGCATTTTCCCTGTTGATTTGGCTATTAACTTTCAGCTCTTCTTTATATATGCAAATTTCTGCAGCCTTGAAGTCCTCCCCAGAAAATGGGTTTTTCTTTCTTACCACAAGGTGGAGCTGCAAACATTCCTAACTTTTATGTTCTGCTTCTGTTTAAATATTAAGTTCTAGTTTCAGGTCATTTCTTTGTTTATGCAAATGCGCTAGGCATTTAGAAGAAAACAGGCCTTCTCTTGAATGTTTTACTGCTTAGAAACTTCTGGGCCAGACACCTTACATCATCTCTCACAAGTTCAAATTTCAACAGATCAATAGAGAAAGGGAACAATGTCACTAGTCTCTTTGTTAAAGCGTAACAAAAGTGACTTTTACTCTAGTTCCCAAGAAATACCTCATCACCATCTGAGACCACCTCAGCCTGAACTTCATTGTTCATATCACTATGAGCATTTTGGTCTAAACCATTCCACAAGTCTCTAGGAAGTTCTAAACTTTTCCTCATCTTTCTGTCTGCTTCGGATCCTTCCAAACTGTTTGAACCTCTGCCCATTACCCATTTCCAAAGTCACTTCCACCTTTGTAGGTATCTTTATAGAAATGCCCCACTCCCAGTACCAATTTTCTGTGTTAGTTGGTTCTCACACTGTTGTAAACAAACTACCTGAGACTGGATAGTTTTTGAAGAAAAGAGGCTCAGCTGACTCACCGTTCCACAGGCTGTAAAGGAAGCATGAATGGAAGGCCTCAGAAAACTTACAATCATGGCAGAAGGCCGAAGGGAAAGCAGACACGTCTTCACATGGCAGCATGAGAGAGAAAGAGAAGGGTGAAATGCCACACATTTTTTTAAACAACCTGATCTCATGAGAACTCACTCAGTATGACAAGAACAGCAAGGGGGAAATCCACCTCCATGATCAATAACCTCCCACCAAGCCCCTCCTCCAACACATGGGCATCACAATTTGACATGAGATTTGGGTGGAGACACAAAGCCAAACCATATCACCCTCCCTCAAGATTAGGCTCAATTCCATTCTTTGCTGACATCGGTAATTTCTGAGACTCAGCAATATTGCTTCCCCTTCTTTTCCAAGATTTTGGCTGTCAAGCTGCATCTGAATTAATGGTTTCCTTGCCCCGTTCAGTGATGAACCATTAGCAGATGTATTGGCTCTCTGGTCCCAATTTGGACTACTTGAGAGGAAGAAGAACCTTTGAAAATATCTCTTCTGATAAAGCAAACAAGGTAGACTCTGTGAGAGTAATACTATGTGTCTGTGAGGGTGGGTAACTATTTTATACCACTGTGTAAATGCAGTTCACTTCCATTTCACTCCATGGTGACATAGATACTCAATGAAACACCTTTCTACCCAGGTTCCAATGAAAGCGTAGCACCAGCAACTTTCTATATTTTTAACCACAACATAATTGAATAATTTTTTTCAAATTATTTTCAGCTACTTTAAATCTCTTTCTTTCCAGGTATGGTAGAAGAATTTCTTATTTTCACATTCTGACTTATGAGACATTCACTTATGTCTTATTTCTTACTGGTGCACTATTTGTTTATACCATGTTCTGGGACTCTTTTGAAATAACAACTATCAAAGTAAAAGTTGAACAAGACAAAGTTAAACAGTGAAAGAACTCTCTGTATAAGGCTCCTATAAGAGGGCTGAGAGGCCAGAACTCAGTTTGAGCTCAACTTCCATGAAACAAGAAGCTGGAGTATTTTTAAGAGATGGGGTTTGAAAGATCATAGACGATGTGTATTGGCTTTACCCAAAGGAGAAGAAAACTTTTTCTTATCTTCATGATAGGAGGTGTCTGTATAACTCAAAGCAAGGTGCCCAGGAAGATAGACTTCTACTCTCTCATAGAAACAGAGATGTGGGAATTTTTGATGATAACATTTCAAAGCAATGGCTCTCAGATTCTTGTGAAAGAGATCCTTGTGCTGTAAAACTGTCAAAAAAATTTTTTCCCCAATATTTATATCTCAAATTAGAGGAGAAAGAATTTACAATACATGAAAGCAAAATAGAATCCCAGGATCCCAAACTCACTTTGACAAAGAAAAAATTAACCTTGGAAACTGAGTCTTCAATACTGTTTTTCTTTTATTCCCATCTGAAACACAGCAGCTGCTTCATAAATGTTAATCAATGAGTGAATAAATTAGCTAGTAGAAAACTCCTGATAGGAAGTAAAGTATTAGATACTTGTTTTAGACATATATGAAAATTTAAAAGCTTTATTTCCTCTCTACCTAGTTTTCTTCAAATACAATTTAAATATAAGGCTTATTTTGATAAATGTTTTTTCCTCTGAAACACCAGAACTCTGCCACCTTTCCATTTATTTTTAAATTTTAATTTTTTCTTAGTCCCCATTTCATGACAGATTGTTTCACAATATCTCTGACAACTTAGGGGAACCAATAATCTCACAGGCCAAGCACATCTATTTTGTGAGGATAGTCTGCTTCTCTTATTTCTGATTTTTATTATTTATTTATTTATTTTTTTATTTTTTTTTGAGGCGGCGTTTCGCTCTTGTTACCCAGGCTGGAGTGCAATGGCGTGATCTCGGCTCACCGCAACCTCTGCCTCCTGGGTGCAGGCGATTCTCCTGCCTCAGCCTCCTGAGTAGCTGGGATTACAGGCACGCACCACCATGCCCAGCTAATTTTTTGTATTTTTAGTAGAGACGGGGTTTCACCATGCTGACCAGGATGGTCTCGATCTCTTGACCTCGTGATCCACCCGCCTCGGCCTCCCAAAGTGCTGGGATTACAGGCTTGAGCCACCGCGCCCGGCCTTATTTCTGATTTTTAAACATTCTTAAGCACATCCACAGAGTTACAACAGGAAGAAAACTTAACATCTTCTTCCTTGAATGGCTGAATCTGAGAGAGCAACTTGGAAAAAGAGCTACACATTAAAAACATGAGCTACTCTAATTAGGAATGTAGTAGAGATTGTATTATATCCACAAGAAAATATCCCCACAAATACTGATCAATTATAACCACTCTCTTAAAATTAAGACTGCCAGATTTAACAAATAAAAATACAGGACACCGAGTTAAAGTTATTTTCAGAAGAACAATAAATACTATGTTAGTATCTTTCAGGAAGCCTTGATGATTCTTTTATTTTGGAATATTATTTTGCTTTTATCTAAAATTTAAATTTAACTGAGTGTCTTGTATTTTCTCTGGCAATGTTACTTAGGATTGATCTTCAGGAAACCAGTCTTTTGTGAAGTGATTCAGGAGATTCAGAACGAGAGTAAAATTTGAGACTCAAATTTGCAGCATACTTTGATTCAGTAACATGGAAGAGAATCAGTTTTCAAATTCAGGGAAAGAAGATAAATATTTTCTTAGGGTATCTTTTCACTATGTTAACTATTTTTAATAGCACTATATTAACTATTTTTCTGATAGTAAATGTTTCTAGAATTGCTGATTATCATTCTTCATTTTGTACTGAATTCAATTTAATAAGTTGTGGAGGATGTTCGATTATTCAGTATAGTCTGGAAAATGCTGCTTTTTTATTCTGATTCATGCAACATACAATTGATATGCCTCTATAAATAAGGAATATTCCAGAACATTTTTTAATTCTGTTTTCATTGTGCTCAACATGTTCTTGAGAAATACAATATTTCATGGAAAAATGATTATTTACATCACAGAAATATGCAGTTTTCACTAGCTGTAGACGAACAAAATATATGACAATTATTTAAAATAAGCTTCTGGCCGGGTGCAGTGGCACATGCCTATAATCCTAGAACTTTGTGAGGCTGAGGTGGGTAGACTGCCTGAGCTCAGGAGTTAGAGACCAGCCTAGGCAGCAGGGCAAAACCCCGTCTCTACTACAAATACAAAAAAAAAAAAAAGCCAGTTGTGATGGTGCACACCTGTGGTCACAGCTACTTGGGAGGCTAAGGAACAAGAATCACTTGAACCCAGGAGGCAGAGGTTGCAGTGAATGGAGATAGTGCCACTGCACTCCAGCCTGGGTGCACAGAGTGAGACTCTGCCTCAAAATAATAATAATATACTTTTGCTAATTTTCTATAGACTTTCTGTGTTTTTTAACTTAATTGAATTTTTCAAGTTAATAGCCATATTAAAGATATCATGCCATTTAATATGAAAAAGAATGACTATTCAAATGAGATATGTGTGTACATGTCTCTGATAAACCTACCGCCACAATCTAAATGGCAAAATGGTTTAATACTTCCCAATTATATAGAAAATAAATTACTATTTACTTGTATTCGGTGTGTATTTGTACTCAAAAAGTACTACATCTTTTGGTGCTAAATATATAAACTAAATTTTATTATTTTTTTAATTAGGTTTTTTGAATATTCTTGGATTAGGCTTAATATTGGCTATTAAGCAATAAATGCACCAATGCCTTAAAATGAATGCAGCTAATTTCATTTCCTTATGCTTCTGAGAACAATCAACCTTTACATATTTCTTCAGATTCAGGAAAATATAAGCTATGATGCTGTCCAGGCCCAGAATACAGCATTCTTCCCTGATTGATTCTGGTTGTGTTACATAATGAAAGTTTATGTGCATGTCAACAATGAAATGATATATTTCCAATTATTGTCAGGTCCAAAAGTACACAAAATACTGGAGAAGTTATCTCGGCTTAATGTCTAATTATACATACTGTGTTTATTTATATATCATTTTCTCAGTGGTGCCAGGACATCTCACTCCCACTAGATAGATGATAGATTGACAGATAGATAGATAGATAGATAGATAGATGATAGATAATTTCTTGAGATGAAACCTCGCTGTCACCCAGTCTGGAGTGTAATGGTGCCATCTTGGCTTATTGAAACCTCTGCCTCCCAGGTTCAAGCAATTCACTTGATTCAGCCTCCTGAATAGCTGGGATTACAGGCACCCTCCACTATGTCTTTTCTTTTTTTGGTAACAATGGGATTTCACCATGTTGGCCAGTCTGGTCTTGAACTCCTGACCTCAGATGATCCAGCTGTCTCGGCCTCCCAAAGTGCTGGGATTATAGGCATGAGCCACCACGCCTGGCCCACAAAATATATTTTGATGTTAAGTACAGTACCCTTAAATTCTTTGTGCTAAAAAATGACTCTCTAGTGAAAATCCTATTTAAAAATACATACATCTTTCAAACATAATGTTCAATATGCATAATATTTTGCTGACAATTATGAATCTCTACATGTTTTAGAATTTTAAATAATTTACAGAGCTAGAGTGCTTGGGGCTTGCTAAAGAATAAGAATGGCTCAAGAGTGACACTAGGAATTATTATTTCATCAAAATACAGTATCAATGGCAATTGTGAGAAGAATGGGGAAAAGCATCTTTAAAAACAAACAAAATCAGGTATTCTGTTTTAGCAAGATTACTTTTGAGATCTCTACTAAACATCTGGTAGGATATATTCTTGCATTTTTGCTGGTCTGCACCAAAACATAAATTTAGTTTCATCCTCCTATGTGAAATACTTGTTCAACACTTTAATCTTCTACTTGGCAAAAGATGTTTTCTAGAACTGTTTGTTGCTCTTACAGAAAAATTTGGGGTTTTACTAGTTCAATTATATATAAGGAATTTCTAGGGAAGACATAATGCCAGAGTGGTTTGGTTTTGATCTATCTAGTTTTCACAATGCAAAGATTTTCGTCTTTTCAATTGCCTCAAAGACAAGAATATTTTCTGTAGCTTTTGTCTGTGAATCTCAACATAGGCTTGTCTTCTATTTATACACTTAATCAATGGGGTAGAATCAGTAATGTTACTCTTGTTCTTCTTTTCTGACATTGGTCTCACAACACTGAAATTTCTTCAAGGCTGCTCTCCTTCTCTTTTGCATGACTATTATAAAAATGCAAATAGCTTTCGACAACCTGAATAAATTAGAGTATTTTTTCTACATTTCTCACAGTGGAGTTTCTGTTTCATTCTCCATAGTCTTATAAACTTCGGAGATTTCCAAGAGAAAAGGCAAAATGCTGTGTTACCAGTTTGTTTGTCGTGAGAGCATCCATACTCAGTCGACGTGTATAATATTATGAACAGAAAAATGAAGATCACATATTTTAATAATAACTTTGGTTTACATACAATTTGATGTTTAAAGATAAACGAGTTATTTTATTAAAATTAAGATTATAAGCTATATGGCATGGGTTGTGAAAACTACAACATTATACATAAATGTGGACAGTAAAGTGTAAAAGCAACTGAGTAATCTGTTATCTTTTAGAGATAGCCACTGTCTAACCCGCTTCCTACATTGCAAGAATAACATATTGGTGATAACAAGTATTTGGTGAGAGGGTTTCAGTACACAGAAACCAGATCCTTTATTTTTCTGTGGACTCAAAGCTAAGGCACATGTTCAGTCAATCTGATGAAACTGCTCAGGATTTTGAATGTTGAAGGCATGTTGCAAAACATAGTTTGAAATATTTCATAGTAGCAGTTATGCCCTTTGACCCTAGTGCTTCAGCTCATCTCTCTTGGTGACATACCCTACTGCACAATTTGACCAATCACTTCTCTTTCCAAGTTGTGGGTTTCTCTTCATAGCAACCCTGATCTCCATGTACGTGAAGAGTTAATGGCACAGTAAACAGAATATTTTCAATCAATAACTTGGGCAAGTAACAATGAAATGTTAAAATGGTATTGTTATGCAGCATCTGTTTTAAATCAAACAAAATAATGGGTTTAAATGTGGAATAACATCATATATTATTAAGCATATAGAAAAATTACGTATTCGTGAGATAATCAACATAATTTATCAAAATTTTAAGGGTAGGTCAAATGTGCACAGTGGCTCACGCTTGTAATCTCAGCACTTTGGGAGACCAAGGTGGGCTGATCACTTGAGGCCAGGAGTTCGAGACCAGCCTGGCCAACATGGTGAAACCTAGACTCTACTAACTACAAAAATTAGCTGGGCATGGCAGTGCATGTCTGTGGTCCCAGCTACTTGGGAGGCTGAGGCACAAGAATTTCTTGAACCCTGGAAGTGGAGGTTGCAGCGAGCAGAGATTGCACTCCTGTACTCCAGCCTGGGCCACAGGGTGAGGCACTGTTCCCACCCCACCAAAAATAAAATAAAATAAATAAATAAGTAAAACCTTTAAGGGTATATTCCCTACATATCTACCTTCCAGTAACTTTGCTTCATGGAATCTTCAAGAGAAAAATAAGTCTTCAATCTTCAACAAAATATAAAGCACACAATGACAGTGACAATGATAATAATGATACCTTTGAAGCAACCTTAATAAGACAGTACCTAAATCATCTGTCATACTATGGAATACAATACAGTTGCAAAAAAGTGACCAAAATTATTGATTTTCTATATGTATGTATGTATGTGTGTGTAACAATGTGAATATATTTCCAAAGCAAGTTGTTCAGTGTTGACAACATTCTAATAATAATATGTGTAGTTACAATATTTACAAAATGAAATCAAATCTAAGTTCTATGTTTCTATGGATATACTTACGTTTGTAGACACATAGACGTTGTCTCAAAGATACACTGTAAATAGTAATTGTTTCATTTAGTCAGATTGTGAGATCATGGTCAATGCTGAAGTTTGGTTATATTGAAGAAAATCCTTATTAAAAAGAATGGTGTTATTTTACTGCCTGCACAATTAAAAATTAATTTTAATGAAGAGGGAAAACTAATTATTCAGAGATCATAGTTTATTGAATGTGAGCAAAAGGTGATGTTACTATTTTGAATGCAAGCTAACGCATACAGACTTTATCTATTTAAATATATCTCATCTAAAACTAAGTTTTCTGTTGTCAACAATCTCTATATCTGTAATGTGTATGCTGGATTTAATAGGAAACTAACTAATACACAACTTAAAAGTGCAATCAAAAGGAAAACAATTAGCTGAACTGACGTTTATAGAGAATAATGATAATTTAATGAAAAATATATATATATTTTTTCGAGACAGAGTTTCGCTCTTGTTACCCAGGCTGGAGTGCAATGGTGCGATCTCGGCTCACCGCAACCTCCGCCTCCTGGGTTCAGGCAATTCTCCTGCCTCAGCCTCCTTAGTAGCTGGGATTACAGGCACGCGCCACCACGCCCAGCTAATTTTTTTTTGTATTTTTAGTAGAGATGGAGTTTCACCATGTTGAGCAGGATGGTCTTGATCTCTTGACCTCGTGATCCACCCGCCTCAGCCCCCCAAAGTGCTGGGATTACAAGCTTGAGCCACCGTGCCCAGCCAGTGAAAAATATTTTATAGCAAGTGTCGTCAGCCTTAATTAACAGAATTTTTATTTACATAACTTCACTACGTTTAGTCATTATAACAAAAAAAAAAAAAAAATCCTACTATCCTACGGGTTTTATGAAAGTCAGTATTCAGTTATGGACCAATATTTTGTTTTCTACTTGTGGAAGAAAAATATCACTTAATTATTTAAGTTTACTTTGTTTTCTGTATTAGAAAAACTTCCCTTAAGAAGACTGTTCTTGACTCAAAGTGAAATTATTCACAGTAACTATCACGCTGTGACACTCCCAAGAAAGAGTGTCAGTGGTGTATATTTCAGCTTACTTGATAGATGTTGGCGTTTAACCATTGCTTCAGATATTGTGTTCCTTGGGCTCTAGATAATTGTTCATTTTTGTTGTTTCTCCAAGACTTTAAAACTTGTATTATTTGATTACTTTCATTCTACATACTTATTTGAACATCGTTATTGAAAGTTCCTAAAATGCAATCTCAGTGAACTAGAGTTGAGTACCTTGAGAGTAGTCATAGATTTGGTGTACAAGGAGTTGCTTCTCACTTGACTAGTGTAGAGTTATAGTCTTCAAAGTGTTGTCCATAGATGCTTGTGAAACTCTAAGAATGATCAGGTAGTTTGTGTGTAAAATTACTTTCAAAATAATGCTAAGACTTATTTTTGGTCTTTTTTACTGTATTGATATTTGGACTAATGGTATAAAAGCAAATGTGGGTGAAACTACTAGTGCCTTAATATGACTTACAGGGCTGATACTGTCTTTGTATTTGCTGGAAAAAAATTTAAAAATGAGAGGCGGCGGGTAGGAGGAGAAAGAAGCAGCCACCAGTTTCAATCAGGCATTTCTTTCAGGTAGCAGAAAAAAAAAAGCAGAAAAACCCTCAACATTTGGATAGATTTTTAGTACATTGAGTGATGAAATGTATTCATAAGGTACTTTGCTGCATACCAAAGTACAACAGTCCCTCAAAGAGAAAATGCTTCTGTGATTTTTTTTGGACTACAAATTAAAATAGCCACTTTAAAAAAAGTGGAACCCTCTTTTTATTTGAAAGAATGACTGACAGATAAACTATGTTGGATTTCTGCATTTGGTTATAGTTTCTTGAAAACAGATGAAGTGAACATGTCACCTGTAGGAAAACAAGTGTTTGTAGTCAATGATAAAATTTGAGTTTTCAAGTTAAAAAATTAGAGTTTCACAAAATTTATATTTGCCATCATGTGCTTGACACTTTTCAAACTTGAAGGATTTGCTGATCAAATCAGTGGAGAGAATAATTTTGAGTTTAAAAAATATTATTTACTGAAATACATCAACATTTAGAAGACTTGTATAGCTCAGTGAATTGAGCTATTTGGTTATTTCCAAATAACCAAGAACCTGATAATACAAAATTAGGTACAGATTAAGCATCCACTAAAAATGCTAGACATTAAATTATTTTCTGAAAATTGTGTTAACATGTTTTCAGATTCCACAATGCAATTAATCTTTAATAAACTAATGCTTGTTGAATGCCATAGTGTCAAAAATGAGTATCTGTATTTATATGATGAGACTCGAGCACCGTGTATTAAGTTAGACAATAAAAAGATTTGAGGCAAATTGAGATTTAATCCAGACCATCATTTTCTAACCACTGTTTATAAATATCAGGTTCGGCATCAGTTCTTTCGCTGAATTCTCAGTGCAACCTGAGAATTCAAGTTCCCTGTTTCCTCAGACCGGAAACGTTCAGCTAAAAGTGCATGAGTTTTGTGGGGCTACTCCTATGGCTCATACAATATCTTCCTTTGTTCCCATCCTTTAGAGACTAATTTTATTGTAGAAACATATATTATACCAGTAAACACTTCACATTTTAATGCTGCATGCATACTGATCAGTACTCTAATAAAAAATACAGCACGATGAAAATATAGTGATTTATAAGGGATGCGCGTTTAAACTAGCTGGACAAAGAGCTTCTCTGAAGAGGCGACTAGCAAGTAAAACAAGCTCTGAAAATACCTGGGAAAGAACTTACCTGAAGCTGGAGGTAAGTACTTGTTTGTCTGTGATGTCCCATGAAGAGAAATAAGGCTCAGTTGTACCGACCAAAGTTAATTAAGCAGAGAATGCTAAGATATATGTGGGAGAAGTTGTCAGTGAGAGGTCATAAAAGTCCCTATCGGCATAAATAAAAACGTATACAGAAGGGTGATATACTTTGAATATCTGTTTCCTCTAAATGTTATGTTGAAATGTCTTCCCCTGCTATTTTGTGAAAGATTCTCCCCGAGGCCTGAAAGCTTAGGAAGATGACTAATTTCTGCCTTCCCAGGCCCAGTCCGTAGACGGAACGCCACTTGCGCCAGCAGCGTGCCCCAGCTGAATAGCGGAAGCCGGAAGAGAGCTGGCCGGAAGACACGTACCCTCTGAAGAAGTGAGAGCGAGAGCCCGAGGAGAGTGGAGAGCACGAGCGCGAGAGTGGAGAGCACGAGCGCGAGAGTGGAGAGCACGAGCGCGAGCCCTTATCTACCACGTAGCAGTTACATCAGACTGGTACACTTGCTGTTTGTAGGAGACTATAAAACCCTTTCCCTGTCCTCACTTAGGGCTGACGCCCTTTTGGGCCTCAGCTCGTTTGCACCCCGGTGCTCACTAAAACAGCACATTGCTCCACACCTCCTTGTGTTGTTTGTTGGCACGGTCTCAAGTTCGAACCCATAATAGAGCCTTGCATTTTGGAGGTGGGACCTAGTGGGAAGTTTCTGGGTCCTGGGGGCAGATCCTTCGTAAATGGCTTGGTGCTGGAGTTCTCTTACATACTGTCGCAAGACAGCTGGTTGTTTAGAAGACGTGGCACATCTGATTCCCCTTTGCCTCCTTCCATAACTGTAGGCTTCCTGAGGCCCTCACCAAATTCACTGGCACTATGCTGCTTTTCCATCTGCAGAATGGTGAGTCAAAACAAACTGCCTTTCTTTACTAATTACTCAACCTCGGATATTCCTTCATAGTAACACAAGTTTAATTACCCTTTGTGTTAAATTTCTTTGGTTTAATTCTAGCTCTGTCATGTATTACCAGTGTCAGGCTGTTTAATGAACAGCACTGCCATTTTTTTTCTTGTGTACTCCTGATATTAACCATCATATTCGGAGAAAGAGTACTTGTAAGTATTTATTAGTTAACACCTACTTAAAACTCTGCACGACACATGGTAAACGTTATAGACACCTTAGCTGTCATTGGTAGTAATGTTAAATGTAATGAGAATTATTAGCTATTAATACTGTTAATGAATGTGATTAAAGCACTGTCAGAGAGTGTTAAATGGGAAAGTGTCATACCTGATTCAGTTTTTTTTTTTAAATCACTCTGGCCTCCATGGAGAGAAGCGGTGCAGTGAAGGTAGGATAGGGAGTTGGGTGAACACCTAACAGGCTAATGTAATAATCCATGTGGACAATGTTGGGAGTCCAACAGATAAGTTAATTCAGGAAATACATTTGAAGATAGCCTATAATTGGGAAAAAAAAGTATCATTTTATATCTACTTCTATGTGCTTATTTGTTTATTTCTGGCTTTTCCTCTCTTTTCTTAGCTTCTCTCTAGTTGACTGGCCTGATATTTTACTTGAATAGTTGACTTCAAATGCAATATTTATTTTTCAAAATGTGTTAAATCTAAAATGAAATATTGCATTAATTACACTCAATTTTTGTAATTTATAAATTTTTGTTTCAAAATATTTACTACCCAAGTAATTAAGAGTTCTCTACATCACATGCACGTCTTACTATCATTTGTATGCTTCTGCTCCCTGAAATAAATTAACCTCCCGATCCATATATGCTCTCTGAGCTTTATATCAAAAGGCTTGCATTTCCTGCAAATAACTACTTGTTCTATCTGGGACAGCACATCTGGTTCATCCTCTTAATCTGAGTTTTGAACTTCTATATTCCTAAGAAACACCGGGGGGGATCTTGTCCAATTGTGTATCCTGATTCAGTAGTCCTGGATAGTTGCCTCACAGTTTGTATTTCAAACAAGCTGCCAGATCCCGTCAAAGCTGCTGGTCTGTGGAACACACTTTGGGTAGCAATATCCAAAATGTCCACTGAATCTTTAATGATCATCTATAATATCAGAAGCTTCCATGCTGATTTCATTTTCATAGGTTTTCATCTATGTGCTGAAAATTAGCCAATTAATACACAAATCTTTTGTATACACACAGAAGCCAAGAGCAGCAAAATTCTGTTTAAGTTTATGCTTCCACTGAATTTGTATTTCTTAAGTGCAATTTTAGTATAGATATATGTTATTGATAAATAATTCTTGGCATACAAATTTCAGTATTCATAGGAAAAGGACAGGTTTTCATGAGTGTAGAAAGTTTTCATTTTTCTTTTCCTAATGTGGTGGGTAATGGTCTACAATTGATAGTGAAAGACTGCAGAAGGGATTGTTATTCTCACAAGAGAAGGGCTTACAGTGTAAGGACCAGGAATTTAAGTATCACAACTGATGAGGTCAAAGCTCTGTTTTATGCACACTTCCCCATTCCACTTTGTAGTTATGTTTTGTAAACTTAAATTTGTGTTTGTTTATAACCTATTCAGTATACAAATTCCTTTGTTCATTGCTGGGCACTGAATTATTTAATGTAGAAGAAAATTGTCCAGGGCCGTATGATTTGAGGTGGGTAAGAGATTTTGCAGGGATGCTTGTCACAAAAAATGGTTTAATTTGCTCCCAATGAAAAAGATGCAGAGAAAGGCAAGTGAAGAAAGGACATGAAACTAAATGAAGTAAGCAAAACACTAAATAACTCAACTGATTTTTATTATTGGTGTCCGCCTTTATTGTTGGAGTAACATTATTTCCAAAGACGGTTTGATCTTTGTAACATCTCACTGGGTCTCCTGAGAGTCAGATGGAAACATATCAATCTAATAAGAAATCATTGTGGATATGTTGTGTTGCTTCTGATGCCTCTGTTCTGTTCCATTGGTCTACATCTATGTTTTGGTACCAGTACCATGCTGTTTTGATTACTGTAGCCTTGTAGTATACTTTGAAGTCTGGTAGTGTGATGCTTCCCGCTGTGTTCTTTTTGCTTAGAATTGACTTGGCTATGCGGGCTCTCTTTTGGTTCCATATGAAGTTCATGGTGGTTTTTTCCAGTTCTGTGAAGAAATTCAATGGTAGTTTGATGGGGATAGCATTGATTGTGTAAATTACTTTGGGCAGTATAGCCATTTTCACGATATTGATTCTTCCTAACCACGAACATGGAATGTTTCTCCATCTGTTTGTGTCCTCTCTTATTTCGTTGAGCAGTGGTTTGTAGTTTTCCTTAAAGAGGTCCCTTATGTTCCTTGTGAGTTGTATTCCTAGGTATTTTATTTTCTTTGTAGCAATTGTGAATGGCAGTTCGTTCTTGATTTGGTTCTCTTTAAGTCTGTTATTGGTGTATAGGAATGCTTGTGATTTTTGCACATTGATTTTATATCCTGAGACCTTGCTGAAGTTGCTTATCAGTTTCAGGAGCTTTGGGGCTGAGGTGATGGGGTCCTCTAGGTATACTATCATGTCGTCTGCAAATAGAGACAATTTGGCTTCCACCTTTCCTATTTGAATACCCTTTATTTCTTTTTCTTGCCTGATTGCTCTGGCTAGAACTTCCAGTACTATGTTGAATAGGAGTGGTGAGAGAGGTCATCCTTGTCTAGTGCTGGATTTCAAAGGGAATGCTTCCAGTTTTTGCCCATTAAGTATGATATTGGCTGTTGGTTTGTCGTAAATAGCTTTTATTATTTTGAGATATGTTCCATCAATACCAAGTTTATTGAGGGTTTTTAGCATAAAGGGCTGTTGGATTTTGTCAAATGCCTTCAAAAATGGGCAAAGGATATGAACAGACACTTTACAAAAGAAGACATACATGAGGCCAACAAACACATGTCATCATCACTGGTCATTAGAGAGATGCAAATCAAAACCACATTGAGATACCATCTCACGCCAGTTAGAATGGCGATCATTAAAAAATCTGGAGACAGCAGATGCTGGAGAGGATGTGGAGAAATAGAAACACTCTTACACTGTTGGTGGGAGTGTAAATTAGTTCAACCATTGTGGAAGACAGTGTGGCAATTCCTCAAGGACCTAGAAATAGAAATTTCATTTGACCCAGCAATCCCATTACTGGGTATATATCCAAAGGACTATAAATCGTTCTACTATAAGGACACATGCACACTAATGTTCATTGCAGCACAATTGTAAACATTGTAAACACAATAGCAAAGACCTGGAACCAACCCAAATGCCCATTGATGATAGACTGGACTGGGAAATTGTGGCACATATACACCATGGAATATTATGCAGCAATAAAAAATGATGAGTTTGTGTCCTTTGTAAGGACATGGATGAATCTGGAGAACAGCATTCTCAGCAAACTGACACAAGAACAGAAAAAGAAATACCGCATATTCTCACTCGTAGGCAGGTGAGAAAAATGAGAACACATGGACACAGGGAGGGGGTCTACTACACACTGGGGTCTATTGGGGGGAATGGGAGAGGGACAGCTGTGGGGGAGCTTGGGAGGGATAGCCTGGGGATAAATGCCAAGTATGGGTGAAGGGGAGGAAGGCAGCAAAACACACTGCCATGTGTGTACCTATGCAACTATCTTGCATGTTCTGCACATGTACCCCAAAACCTATAATGCAATAAAAATTAAAAAAAAAAAAAAAAGAAATCATTGTGTTGCTGGGCACAGTGGCTCATGCCTGTAATCCCTGCACTTTGGGATGCTGACATGGGGTGGATCATTTGATATCAGGAGTTCGAGACTAGCCCGATTAATATGGTGAAACCCCATCTCTACTAAAAATACAAAAAATAGCTGGGAACGGTGGCTTGTGCCTGTAGTCCCAGCTACTTGGAAGGCTGAGACAGGAGAATTGCTTGAACTTGGGAGACCGAGGTTGCAGTGAGCCAGGATCATGCCACTGCACTCCAGCCTGTGTGACAGAGTGAGACTGCATCTCAAAAAAAAAAAGAAATTATTATGAGTCCTTTGAAAATACTTGAAAAAATAAGCATCACATTTGAATAACGTAATATAGGATGCATTGACAATTTTCAGATTTGTTTCCCTCTGATTTTGAAATATTTTTTAAATGTTGGTAACTCTTCTGACAAAACGCACATGCATACCAGGAAGCATCATGTCCACAATTACATGGAATCAAATAAGGGAAGTTTAAATCGTTTTTAAATAATAAATAACGAGTTTTTAATTGATTCACACTAGCAAAATTTATTAATAAGAAATAGGGGAATCATTATATGTATATTTGTGTCTTTTTATCTCCACAAAAAGCTGTGCCTTTCCAGGAATTCTTTCCCCCATTGTTATTTTTTTAATTATTTTTTTCTAATTTTTCATTTTTGGGGATACAGAGTAGGTGTATACATTTGTGTGTTCTATGAGGTATTTTTTTTTTTTGAAATGAAGTTTTGCTCTCGTTACCCAGGCTGGAGTGAAATGGCACAATCTCGGCTCACCATAACCTCCACCTCCTGGGTTCAAGCAATTCTCCTGCCTCAGCCTCCCGAGTAAGCTGGGACTACAGGCATGTGCCACCATGAGGTGTTTTGATACAGGCATGCCTTGTGTACTAAGGATATCATGGAAATTGGTATCTGTCAACTCAAGTGTTTATCCATTGTGCTACAAACAATTCAATTATACTCTTTTAGTTGTTTTAAAATGTACAGTTTTCATTTTTTGACTTTAGTCACCCTGTTGTGTTAGCAAATAGTAGGTGTTATTCACCCTTTCTAATTATTTTTTATACCTATTAGCCATCTCCACTTCCCTCCAACCCACTGCTAGCCTTCCCAGCCTCTGGCAATCATCTTTCTACTCTATGTCTCCATGAGTTCAATTGTTTTTATTTTTAGCTCCCACAAATAAGTGAGAACATATGAAGTTTGTCTTTCTGTGCCTTGCTTATTTCACTTAACATCATGACCTTCAGTTCCATTTTTTTCTGCTTGATCAATTCTGCTATTAGGAGACTACTATGAGTTATTTAATATGTAAGTCATATTTTTCAACTCCAGAATTTCTGCTTAATTTAAAAAATTATTTTAAACTTTTTGATAAATTTATCAAATAGAATTGTGAATTCCTTCTTCATGTTATCTTGACTCTCTTTGAGTTTCCTCAATACAGCTATATTGAATTCTCTGTCTTAAAAAATTACAGATAGACTCTGTTTCTCCAATATTGGTCCTTGGTGCTTTATTTAATTTCTTTGATTAGAACATGTCTTCCTTAATGGTCTTGATGCCAGTTGATGATTGTTGGTGCTCGGGCACTTATTGTAGTCTTCTCTGTCTGGGATTGTTTGTACTCACACTTCTTGGGAATGCTTTTCAAGTATTAAAAAAAGACTTGGGTATTGTAATCTAGATACGTTTACAGTAACAGGGCATCCCAAATCCAGTAATGCTGCAGTTCTTGAAGACTCTTAGAGGTACCACTTTGAGTCTTAGATATGATCTGGAAAAATTCACCAGATTACTGGAAACGTAATCTCATTTTCTTTCCTTACTTTCTCCCAAACAAATAGACTTTCTCTCTCTGTGATGAGCCACCTGGTGTACTGGGAATTGAGTGACACAAGTACTCCTGTGGCCACCATCCCTAAAACTGCATTGGGTCAGACTTGAAGCCAGCACAACACTGGATCTCTCCCAAGGACTGCTGTAGCCATTACCTGGCTACTGCTTATGTTTTTTCAAGCCTTTAGGTCTCTACTATCAGTAGGAAGCAAAGCCAGTGAGCCTTAAGTCTTTTCTTTCAGGGCAGTGAGTTCCCCCTGGTCCCACGCAGGTCCAGAGATGCCTTCTAAGAGCTAGGGACTGGAGCCAACAACCTCAGAAACCTAGCTGGTGTTTCATTCCACTGTGACTAAGCTGGCCCTCGAACCATGAGACACAGTCTTTCCTACTCTTCCCTCCCCTTTCCGCAGGAAAAAGAGCCTCACCACATGGCCAGCACCACCAGAGGCCCACAGGGAGTACTGCCAGGCTACCACTGATGTTCACTTAAGGCCCAAAGGCTCTTCAGGCAGCTTGTGATGAATGCTGCCAGGCCTGGGACTCACCTTCAGGGCAGTGTGTTCTCTTCTGGTCCAGGGAAGGTCCAGAAATGCCGTCCCATAGCCAAGGCCTGTAATCAAAGACTTAAAAGAGTCTGCTTGGTACTCTACTGTGGCCAAGCTGGTATCTAAGGTTCAAGATGAAGTCCACTTTCCTTGTCACTCTGGTTTTCTGAAAGAGTTACTACAGCCATCACAAGTGAGAATGTGCTGGGTCTCACCTGAAGCCATCACAGATGGCTTCAAGGCCCATGTTCCAAGGCCCATGTTGTACTACCTCAGTATCACTGCTGGTTATTCAGGTCCCAAGGGTTTTTTAGTCAGCAAGTGATGGATTTTGCTAGGACTGGGTACTTCTCTCCAAGGTAGAGGGTTTCCTTCTGGCCGACAGTGTATCTAGAATTGTCACCTGGGAACCGGCACATGGAATTAGGGCCTCACGACTCTGACTGATGCCCTGTGCTACTGTGGCTGAATAAACATCCAGGATGAAAGACAAAAATCCTCTTTATTATTTCCTGTCATTTCCTCAAGAGGAAGAATGGGGTCTCTTTTGAAGTCATGAGCTGTGTAGGGTTGGGGAGAGGTGGTTGAAACACTTTCTTAGCCTCCCTCACTGGTGTCTCAGTAGTTTGCATGCCCTCCAAGTCCGCTAGCTCTGAGCCCAGTTCAGCTCTAGGACTTGCAGTCCTTGTGTACTAGACTGCCCTTCTAGTTTGTTTACAGCCCCAGAGTACTTCAGTTCGCATTTGCAAGTCCTACTGGAACTCAAGTTCTGACCACTGGGATGTGCAATTCCCCTCTGTCTGGGGCTGGTCTGAATGCTCTCTCTGTGGGCACATATCAGCTGAGTTCAGCTAACTTTCCACTATGACATGGAACCCCTGAATTCATTGCAAAATATTAAAATTGCTAGACTCTCCTCCTCCCAAGTACACAGATTTCTCTGCAACATGAGGCCGCTGTGGTATGCTGGGGAGGGGGTAGCATCAACAGTTGAAGACTGTCTTTTCTCCCATCATCAGTGCCTCTTTCAACAATATGAAGTCAAAACCAGGTACTGTGAGTGCTCACTTTATTATTGATTCTTATGAAGATGTATGTATGTGTGTGTGTGTGTGTGTGTGTATAGATTGTTGTTGAACTTGGTGTTCCTGTGGAGAAGAGAATTGTTTTATTTTTTTATTCCATCATCTTGCTCCACCTCTTCTCCACTGTGTCTTCCATTATTTTTTTTTTCATGGTGCTAAACAATCTCCAGTATGGCTTTTGGCAAGACATAAAAGCTCATGCAGATATTTTATTGTGCTGCTGGCAGACTGGAGTGTGTGCAGAATCACTATGGGCATTTTCATCATCACCACTATCACCAATATGATTAACAGAAAAAGAATAAAATCAATAAAACTGTAATATGAAAGGAGAATCTGAAGATGTAAACTTTTTACATAATTGCAGTGTTTCATTAGTTGCCACTAAGCCATTTACTTTGAGAAACACACATGCTAAATGACATAGAGGAAAAATAACATAAAGTGATTCATGTAGCAAATTTAAATTTTGCATCTGTTTTTCAGTTAAGATTACGCATATGAAATTCAATTAAATGCAGTTATAAATACTTTTAATTTCATGTTTATGCAAGAGTTATGAGCTTGTCTGTTTTTACACTGTCATAATTGCAAATAGAAATAGAAACTATAAATTCTGAAATATTTCAAATAATATGAAAGGTTTACTTTTAAAATATCTAGCACCATAATTGTTGATGGTTAGGGAAATCATTATTTAAAAGATCAAAAATTATGTATTTTATTTTTAAAAAGCTTGTGCTGATATAATTAGGCATTTTGAAATATGGTAATGCATGAATGCACACTTGTTGTGTGAGCTTGCATGGGTATATGTATGTACTACAACATATTGAAAATTTATATCAGTTTTTACCCTAAACTGAAAGCAACTGTACAGTAGTAATTAAATAGAAAGAATTTAACTATCATTTTCCTCATGACTGTAACATATTCGAAAAAAAACAGCACAAAGAGCGGAATAGAGACTTATTTGAAAGCATTAAGTGGCAGACAGAGCAAGACTACTTCTCAAAAAAAAAAGAAGGAAAAACAACCACCACCTCAAATAGTTACCTTGGAAATACATGATACAATTAAAACTGAGTGACCCTTTCAATAAGCAAATGAACATAAAGATCTGAAGTGTCAGAAGGAAATCTGGGCATATGATAGATTTTCAGGAGTCATCAGCATATGGATGGCAAGTGAGTCCATGGTACATAGAAAAACATGGAAAAGGTCCAAGAACATTGTCAGCCCTTAAGAAATTTTAGGCCGAAGAGTCAAATAAATGAAGAATACCATGAATGGCTGGGCATGGTGGCTCACGCATGTAATTCCAGCACTTTGGGAGGCTGAGGCAGGTGGAGCGCGAGGTCAAGAGATCAAGACCATCCTGGCCAACATGGTAAAATCCCGTTTCTACTAAAAATACATAAATTAGCTGTGTATGGTGATATGTGCCTGTAGTCTTAACTACTCAAGAGGCTGAGGCAGGAGAATCACTTGAACCTGAGAAGCGAAAGTTGCAGTGAGCTGAGATCATTCCACTGCACTCCAGGCTGGCAACAGAGCAAGACTCTGCCTAAAAAAAAAAGCATGAATGAGGATTGTCAGAGAACGCAAGATACATTTCTAAAAGTGCTGCAGCACACAGTTCTCACTACATCCTTATTCTTTCTTTTCAACCAAACCTACCCTTTTATTTAGGTGTCAAAATGGCACAAATTCTGAGTTTCCTCTCCTGGCTCCAGGAAATTATCTGGATTCACTGGGTGTCAGCCAGAATTTGTCATGCTGATGGAAGTTGTAAGACGTTGTTTGGAAGTGAGCAACAACCAAAGCTAGCTCTTCCAACACCTACTTGCTACAAAACATTTGCCCTTATATAAATGGAGGGCTACGCAAAAGAAGAGTGTCACTGCTTCTGTCTTTCTGTTTTAGAGGCTCTTGTTTTAGGAGGCCAGTATCCATAGTCTTTCTGCAAGCAAAGGTTGCACAAAGAAATTTTCTTGGTGTCTAGACCTTGTCAACAACTGAAGTCCGTTCTATAGTCTTCCTCCATTCATTTTTACATATCACAAGTAAATGCCTATGCTGTGTAAGCTATGTCAATGTGCATATATGTTCATTTCTGTATGTGTGTGTTTGTGTGTATGTGTGTGAGAGAGAGACAGAGCTAGTTTCTAGCTTGAATCTTAATAAACTATCTGACGTAGGTGAAGTTCCTTAATGTCCTGATCTTACAAAGAAATAAAGTGGCCAGACATGGTGGCCTGTAATTACATGCCTGTAATCCCAGTACTATGGGAGGCTGAGGCAGGTGGGTCACCTGAGGTCAGGAACTGGAGACCAGCCTGGTCAACATGGCGAAACTCATCTCTACTGAAAATACAGAAATTAGCTGGACTTGGTGTCTCACGCCTTTAATCCCAGCTACTCAGGAGGTTGAGGCAGGAGAATCACTTGAACCCAGGAGGCAGAGGTTCCAGTTAGCAAGGATTGCACCACTGCATTGCAGCCTGGGAAACAGAGTGGGACTCTGTCTCAAAAAAAGAAAAGAAAAGAAAGAAAATAATGGTTGAAATAAAACATAAAATCCAGGTGCATAATGATTGTTGGAGAAACACAATTAAAAACAAAATATTCTCCCCAATGGTAGCAGATAAAGACAACTACTTTATTACTGAATAGGCATCAAACCGGAATACAATAAACATCACACGGGATCTGCTAAGAGATTATGAAGATGGAAGGAAATCTGCCCTTTTATGCAGCCAAGGAGATACAATCTACTATGTGCATGATTTTAAGGTAAGTGATGGCTCACCCTCAAGTAAGAGAATTTAAAGTACATCCTAAATTTGCTTAGTAATTAGGGTGATCATCTGTGTTTAGTTGGCTTTATTGAGAGAAGAAACAAACTTCTCATATCTTTATGACATCATACTTTTTTGCAACATAAAGCAAAAATTAGGCTTCTGCACTCCTATAAAAACTGTGAGATTCAAATGATGTGTCTTGTTTACATTTCAAAGATGTGGCTTCTAGGTTCTGGGAAAGATTCTCGGGTCATAAAGATGACAAAGGCCAATCTAGCTTTCAACAGAATTTATATACATTTCAAAAAGAGGAGAAAGTTCTTGCAAGTACAAGTTTTCTAAAGCAAATGTTCAAGAAAAAGAAAGAATGGGAAATGCTTTCCTTTATTTTATTTTTCTATTTTATCTTATTTTTTTGGAGTCAGAGTCTCGCTCTGTCACCCAGGCTGGAGTGCAGTGGCATGATCTCAGCTCACTGCAACTTCTGCTTCCCCTGTTCAAATAATTCTTGTGTCTGAGCCTCCCAAGTAGCTGGGACTAAAGGCACGCACCACCACACCTGGCTAATTTTATTTTTTGCATTTTTAGTAGAGATGGGGTTTTGCCATGTTGGCCAGGCTGGATTCAAACTCCTAGACTCAAGTTATCTGTCTGCCTTGGTCTCCCAAAGTGGTGGGATTATAGCTGTGAACCACTGTGCCTGGCCTTCCCTTATTTTCGAAAGGGAGAATTAAGCATCTCATATTTTATTTATATTTGTTTTTCTATGAAGCAGCTTCAAGAATATAAAAAAATGAGGCCTGGATCTTAAACTTATACTGAGCGTCAGGTCCTGATTATACAGATATTTTTAAAATTTCTGTTCAAAAGGTAAGATATTTACAAATGCCTTTTGCTGTAAGAATTAGTCACTCAAACCAACATGTTCCCATATCATTTGTTTCATAAATGATTATACTCAGTAAATTTTATCACAAATAGAATAGTAAATCTATTTTGCTGGGTATCATAGCTTATATATCTTTGCAGCCCTAATGTCTTTCACAGTTCCTGATACAAGTAAAGTGATGAATAAACACTTACTGAACACAAATTTTTGTGTCTATTTAAAAACAAGTAAAATGTCTTTTTTAGAAAGAAACAGAATTCTACCGAAAGCATTACTATAAGGTCCTTTAAACTAACTCCACCATGGGCTGTATTGTTCCTGCCTTAACTGATAACCCAGCCTTGTGACACTGGACCTTGTGACACACTCCACCCGCCAGCAACATTTCCCCTGGTTTGCAAAAAACCACCCCGAACTGTAACTTCTCACTGCACACCCCAAATATATAAAACCAACTCCTATCCCATTGCCGTCCGCTGACTTTCTTTTCAGACTCAGCCCACTTACACCTGGGTGAATAAACAGCCTTGTTGCTCACGCAAAGCCTGTTTAGTCTCTTCATTCAGAGTGCACCTACCAATTACTATTTATGTACAACTTCAGAAAGCCTAGATTAAACCTATCTAATATCAATTAAAAGGGTAATTTTTATTATAAGTTAACATGAATTCTTGACATAAAATATTCAAATTTCTGTGTTAAAAATCTATCATGACTCTTTAGAAAGGAACAAGTAGCTTATTAACAAACTTCAACATGCTTCTATTTGGAGCTTAGTATAAAAATGTTTTTGAAATTGTGTCTTTATTTAAAGTCTCAATGCTAATCATTTCGCCTGATGTGTTTACTGTTCAATAAGATCAGAGTCACATTAATTATTTCCCCTCACAGGAATGCCCTTAAATAATTATACCAATCTTGTCATGGCTGCTGCTTTGAAGAACAAAGATGGTAGAAATATCTTACATTCTGGTATATTTATGTACTCTCATTTGTCATACTTATTTATGAGCCTGAATACATAGTGGAAGATTATACTAAGAAACTGAAGGGTATTTCAAATTACAACCACTATATATCTTTTCTTCCCATGAGGCTAATATTTCTATTATCTTCACTATGTCCTCATTAACTGAACTGAAACTGACTTTTAGTTTGGTTCTAAATTAATTGCCACAAACTGAGATATTTTATTTCAAAAAAATATTGTTATATAGCTTTGAGATCTTTGAAAATGAAAGATTTATTTTCAGGCTTAAGACTATTCCAAAGATTGCTGAATGGAAATTATTATTATAACCCAACTTACTAGCTAAAATTTTTCAGTAAAAGTCATAGTCTTACTAGTAAATTCCAGTTACTCTAAATGTAACTGAAGACAATTCACTTAATAACTTTCTTCTCCAGGTATTATCCTCAATTTCACTTTGTTCAAGGTGGGTCTTTATGCATGGTCTGCTTTGGAGAAAAAGTGATGTTTCTCTCCCATCTTTGTGATTAATGTCTTGTTTGGTTTGTTTTTAATATGAAGATTCACACAGATTACTAAAGCAACCTTCCATAAGGAATGGCATTGCATTTTTCTGAATAGTGTGGACTGGCAGATGTTGTGTATAAGTGTTTGCTGAATCACCTGACTGAGGTATTTCTTCTTAATCATATGTGAGGGGAACCATGGCAAACAGTAAGATGTGCTGAGATCCCCCTTCAAGTTCAGCTCTTCAGAGTCTGCTTCAGTGCACAAAGGCTTTACCCTAAGTCTCTTCATCTTCTTCAGACCAGCCAGCATACAGCAACTGAGCAGGGTAGGAGTATAAAGGGCAGTTCATTTGAGCCTGACATGGGGCACTGAGATAGGCAATACCAGCTTTAGAGCCATTCTGAGTAGCGTGATGAAACCTCATATCATCCCATTCTGTCCTCTCTGAGACGTGAATCATCCCTTTGCCTAGCACATATATAAGCATGTTGTCCACACTGCTATAATTAGTCACTTAGTAGCTGGCTTGGTTATCAGAATAACTATGTAGGCATCAAAGTGCTTGTGCTTAAGTAAACCTTATTTTACCTGACAATAATCCCAAATCTCAAGATGAATAATACTCGCATACTGGCATAATTGTTTCATTGTATTGTTATTGTTATTGCTACTGTTCCTAATTTATAAATTAAGCTTTATGATAGATGTGTATATACAGGAAGAAACATACTATATATAGGATATGGTACTACCTGCAATTCCATGCACCCATGGTTGAGGGGGTCTTGGAATATATCCACCGGGGATAAGGGGGAATGACTATATTAATTAATGGGGCCACTCCTCTTTGCATGCTTTATATTCCTCATGCTGACAGCTTCTGGGTGGGGTCAGTACATCATCCCATGGTCATGGGCCCACTTGCTCTTCTTTGCTATAAAGTAGGTCTTGGTATAATGGAATAATAATGTGTTTTCATGCCAGTGGAACCAAAACTCTGCAAGTCCACATATAGCAATGTTTGCTACTGCCCTGCAGATAAGAACAGCATCCTCATGCTAAGAATGTATGTATGGGAGGTAAATATTGAGCACACATGGATATAAACATAGGAATAATAGACACTGCAGACTACTAGGAAAAGGATGGAAAGAGGGCGATATGGGTGAAAAACTACCTATTGGGTGCTATGCTCACTACAAGGGTCTAATATACCATGTAACAATCCTACTCATGTGCCCCTGTATCTAAAATAAAAGCTGATTTTTTAAAGAAAAATTTCTGTAAATAATGGAGAGAAAATATCAGGGCTCATATTTTGGGAATCTTAGTAAAGAATTATATTAAAATTATATAAGAAGAAAGATAGGAATTATTATTGTAGTCTGTTTTGTGCTTCTACAAAAAAACAACAAACCTGAAATTGGGTAATTGACAAAGAACAGAATGTTTTTTTCTCACAGTTCTGGGGGCAGAGAAGTTTAAGATCAAGGCACCAGCAAGTTTGGGGTCCGGTAAGGACCCCATCTCTGCCTCCAAGATGTAACCTCCAGAGGGAAGGAACACTGTTCCCCACATGACAGAACAGAGGAGCTGAAACTCATTTCTAAATGCCCTTTTAAATTTTTTATTTTATTTTATTTTATTATTATTTTTATTTGTTTATTATACTTTGAGTTCTGGGGTATATGTACATAATGTGCAGGTTTGTTACATAATATACATGTGCTAAAGTGGTTTGTTGCACCCATCACCCCGTTATCTACATTAGGTATTTCTCCTAATGCTTTTCCTCATCAATCCTCCCACCCCTTGCTATCCCTCCCCTAGCCTCCCAACCCCTGACAGGCCCTGGTGTGTGATGTTCCCCTCCCTGTGTCCATGTCTTCTCATTATTCAACACCCACTTATCAGTGAGAACATGCAGTGTTTGGTTTTCTGTTCGTCAGTTTGAATGGTTTCCAGCTTTATCCATGTCCCTGCAAAGTGCATCAACTCATCATTTTTGAAGGCTGCATAGTATTACCTGGTGCATATGTGACACATTTTCTTTATCTACTCTATCATCGATGGGCTGAATGCCCTTTATAAAAGTGATTTAACCCACCCATGTGGGCAGATCCCTCCTGGCCTAATCACCTCATAAAGACCCTACTTCCCAATATCATTACACTGATATTACATTTCAACATTAAGTTTTCAGATAAATATTTAAACCACGGCCATTGTATATTTGAATTTTACCTTCAAAAACTGTTTACTTATATTATCATGTGGAACACCATACTTCTTTGAGTTTGCTTCTTTCTTTCTCTCTCTCTCTCTCCCTCTCTGGATGTTTCTTCTCAGTTTCTCTTCATTTAATTAATTCTGCCTGTTCATTACATGTGTCTATTATTGATAAATCAATGAGTTCAAATTGCTTCTTATTTTCAATGCTTTTTTATCTCATGTTCATGCCTTTAATTATTATTGATGGACTGATAATTCCCAGGTGTCTTTTGCCAGCTCAGACATTCCTAATCACAGCTGGATTTATATATACACTGCTTATGAGACATCATTCAAATCATGCTGCTCAAAAGATAATCCAAGATTTTTTATTCTTAATTGCTTTGTGTGTGTATGTGTGTGTGTGTGTGTGTGTGTACATCTTTCTATATATGGCACTCTACAATTCACCCACACCCTAAGTTAGAGACAAGTTCATTGACATTGTCACAGGCCACAGCCCATCATGTCACAGCAGCTCTTAGTGAAATTGTACACTTTTGAGGGTATAAGCTCAGAATCTGAAGCCGGAATCATGCCTTTTTAAAGTAACTGCATGATCTTGAGCATTTATGCAATCACTCTATGGCTTAATTCCCACATCTGCCAAATTGAAATTAAAGTAGAACTCAACACAAGCTGAACAAGCTGTGTCTCAACACAATCTCCTATTAGGGCAACATTCAAATAAAAGAAATATATTGAGATTATATAGCATTTTGTGCTGACTGGCCATGAATTCCAGAGGACACAATAAAAAGATTTGCTGAGTCAGAGGAATTGGAAGATAAGGCTGTCTGGACAGCCATATCGTGACAGACATAGCTGAGAACAAATAATCGTCTGGAATAGAACATGCAAATTCTTCCTTTGAGTGTAGTAAAGGGACTCCTTTATTCACATGCTGCTCCTGTCACAACTCTGCATGGATTCTTTTGACTTGACAAAAATGCCACAGATTAGTTTTTATTTTAATGAAGCCCAGTGACAGGAGATCCACCAATAAACTGGAGGTAGCAGGTAGCTATTGAAAGTCAAGAAGTTTATGAAATTATTAGAAAACGCTTCATTGAAACTTTCCGTTACCCATCTCCTAGCATTCAATATCCACTCTCATCAAACTCTATTAGTAAACTTAATAATCACCTTTTGCACAACTAAATTTTTATTATGTTGATTGTTAGGTGGGACATACACCATGGTTCTAAATTTTCTATATTGTAAAATTCATTTTCTTCACTTATATTTCATATCATTCTACCAATTTTCCTGATTGGTGGAATTCAATGCTTCAATTTCTGATTAATTTCTCATATTACATAATCCTTTAGATAAAATACGTCCTTCACACTCAAATTGTTTCCAGTGCCATATAGTTAAATCTTTCTTTTATTCAGCGTGTATTTCAACTTTCCTTGTCAATCCATAAATCACTGTCCTTTCTTCCCATCACAATTGGTAAATATTTTATTCTGCAAACAGGATGGTGTAATTAATTTAGTAAATATAATAGTTTTATGTAGGAAATACATTCAAATTCTAAAGATGTATTCAAGATGACATATTAAAAAAACCATCTTTTCCTTACCAATGTTATAATCAAACAGTGTTGAACAAAATGATGTTACTCAAAGACTATCCATATGTCATGTTGCTTAAAGTCACAGTTTCCAAGAACTTGCCAAAAACATGAAGCAAGGACTTATTGTACTTAATATATAAGAAGTTTTTCTTTTTTTTTTTTCAAAATGTCTCTTTTCTCTGCTGAACACTGATTACATTCATTAAATATCCAGTTGCTCGATGAATGCATATTGTTTTTAAAAGCAAGTTCTCATAACCTACTATAAGAGTATAGCAATATTATCAATATACTTTTATCTCCTTTGTTACAGATAAGGGAAGCAAGTTTTGAAACCAGGTGAATAATTTTGAATTTAAATTCACAATTTAACTATTTTAAAATGCTGAAATTTTATGTAATTTTTTCAAAGGTCTTTAGTGTAACAAATTAGTGAGATGAAATGGTAAAATGTTCCAATTAGCTTCCTACCATAGTTCACTTAAGTATCACTTGTATTTTAATAAAAAACCTTATTGATTTCTGGAAAGACCATTATCCTTAACAAACTAACACAAGAACAGAAAACCAAATACCACCTGTTCTCATTTTTAAGTGGGTGATAAATGATGACAACATATAGACAAATAGAGGGAAACAACACACACGGAGACCTTTCAGAGGATGGAGAGTACGAGGAGGGAGAGTGTCAGAAAACAATAACTAATGGGTACTAGGCTTAATACCTGGGTGATGAAACAATCTGTAAAACAAGCCTCCATGACACTAGTTTACCTATGTAACAAACCTGGACATGTACCTCTAAACTTTAAATAAAACTTAAAAAAAAATAAGAAAATAAATTTAAAAAGAATATTATGTGGTTCTGAACACTTATTTCTGTTAATCAAATTTTCTTTGTTATCATATAATAATTTAGTACCACCCACTTGTACAACATTTAATGCATACATCAGTGTTTATAACCATTTTTAACAATTAAATAAACATGCTTTATTATACATTGGGTAGAGTTTTATATGTATGATTATAATGTAATAAATTGCATCAGATACACATACATAAGATGCAATATATGAAATTGAAAAACCAGAGCTTATCTGCTTGAATTAATTGTGGAGATCATGGTATCCTAGATCCTCAACTTCCAATTATATCTGTTTACCTCTCATTAGCCACCAGTGTAAAAGGAACAAAATTTATGAACCACTTGATGACTTTCTATTCTAGAGCATAGCGACTGCATTATCAAAATGCATATGCCATGTCATTTGGAAGAATAACCTGGTATAGAAGACAATTTCCAATACTCAGATCAAAAGAAATGAATATGCTTGCCTATTGTGTCAAAAATCAGTGGTGATCTGTTGGCAATTCACTTAAACTCTTTTATGACAATGTAATACAACTACGAATGCATTATCAAGCAGAGTTCACATCATTTTCAGAATTGTCACTATATTGTTTTATGAGACTCTATGTTTTGAATACCTAGTTTGTAGCTACCTGCTATACTAAATTGTGAGAAAGAAAATGACACCTAACATCCTGGACTGGTCTAAAGCTCACAGGAAGGGTTATGTGTTATTACAAGCTTGCTTGATGCTCACAGCTAGAGAACACTGTTCTCCTGATGAACATAAACAATCTCACAGAGCATAACAGCATCAGTTCATTTTGAGGAAATGATAAAGTGAGACAAAACAAGGTCACCATACACCCCATGAAGTACCCAAACATGCCCCTCTCTCTGTTAAAATGAATTATGGCTGCTTCTTTACCTAGTCTGCCCTTCCTGTAGATAAGATTTGTTGAGGTTCTCAATTACAAACTTGTCTGGCTTCCTGACAGCATCCAATCATGATGAAAGCCTGACTTCCTTGGACCCTCCCCTGAGTTACCCAACCAAAGCTCAAATCCTGTAATAGGTTTTTCTCTTCCTGAGAGAGGCACTATGGCTTTCTTTGCTGTCTGTTTTCCTTTCACCCAAAGAGTTATAAATTCAACTTGTTCAACTATTGGTGTGTTCTTGGCGGCCTTTGTCTGGAGATCTTTGACAACTGAAATTTGTTCAATTTAAACAACCCAGATGCTTTTCAATGAATGCTATTTGAAATCTGTATTAGTGGTTATATAACTTCTGCTCCAGCACTCTATGTATTTATTTCTAAAATTAATAATGTTCTGAAATGTTTATAATATTCTATACTTACATGTATCTCTCTAAAGATTTTAAATTGTCATGTTTCATATTTGTTTTACTAATGTATTTATGTGATAGTTATTATATACTTTAAATCATATCTTAATTGAGGTTTTCATCTGTAGGCCACATTAATCATTTTAATAAGCCATGTAGATTATATCAATTCATTTTAATAAATGATGTGATTTAATAGTTTGTTTACCTTATAAATATAAACCTAATTTTATTGATCTTGAAATGTTTAAAATGAGATTTTTTTGGTCTTTTTCTTAAAGTTATTATAAATAAGAAACTATATTGTTTTAATTCTGAAATAAGTATTTGGAAACTATTTCAATTTTGAGAGAGTAAAATGTTATCTTTGTGGTTGCATAATTATATTATACAGAATTAACTGACCATATGGTATAGTTTCTATCTAATACACTCCAGTATCTCTTTTACGCTAAGCATTTAAAGTGATAGAAAATATATTTTGTTCACATTGACAGAATTACATTTGATGAATTTTCTCTTTGCTGATGTTTAACTGAAGATAATTGTTGCATCCCCAATAGAGGTCATTGCTGTATTATTAAAATTTCATCTATAATCCTTATCAAAAGATTGCAATATTTGCTTTCCTTAAATATTCAGTCTTGCAATTCTTTAATCACATCAATAATAAACATTTTCTAGGAATGATGGCATAAAGATTACAGAATTACTAGTTTTATAACTAAAACATTTCTGAGATGTAAGTACTATATTAGGTCATATTTATTTCCTTTTGACCTGAAAATTTATTGAGTCTCCCTGAAGTTCTTATTTTAGGTAAAAATGGGACAAAGCAAAACAATGACAAGCAAATGCCATTCTAAAAAGTTTTTAAAGTGGTACAAAAATTACTCAGCTAGTAACTTACATCTTTGAGATTACATGATTATACACCCATGTTCATGGCAGCATTTTTCATAATGCAAGATGGTGGAAAAAGCCATGTGTCCATCCATGGACGAATGAAAAATAAAATGTGTTATAAATATACAACAGAACCTCTTAAGACTCAAAAGGGGAGGACATTCTGATACATGCTATGACATAGATGAATTTTATGTGTATTATGTAAAGTAAATTAAGAGAGTCATGGAAAGACACATATTGTGTGACTCCACTGATAAGGGGTACTGAGAGTTGTCCTTTTCATAGACACATAAACTAAAATGGTGACCAGGTGCCAAGGGAAGGGAAGATTGGGTAGTTATGACTTAATGAGTATGGAGCTTCAATTTGTCAAGACGAAAAGAGGAAGATGATGCTGATAGTGGTATAACATGTGAATGTATTTAATACTACTTGACTGTATACCTAAAAATTGTTCAAATGGTAAATTTTGTGTTATATTTACTTTACCAAAATTTGAAACCAACAAAATCTTCTCACATATGTTCATAAAAATAAAGGCATAACTCAGTCAAGCTATTTAATAACTGATAAATCTACACAATTCTACACAGAACTACTATCTTTAGAGATTTAAAGAAAATAAAAATCTCTCTCCCATTTTGCAACCTACCTTTCGTCATAGCCAAAAGCAAACTTCTTAAAGGGAAAAAGGTCTTTATAAAATAATTAAAGGTTCATTTCAGTCAAAAAGAAGACAGATCCACAATTGTAACCCTATGTGATTCTCACATTATTTCAGAACATTTTGTTAAATGTAAAACGCTGTAAGGTAATATTTTAACTAAAAAAACCAAAGGAAGTCTTTTATAACATTGCGTAACTTAGAAAGTTTGTAAATACTGTGATTTTCTTTATTTCATATAATACTTCCTACTCATATGGTTATGAATTTTCACAAGAAAAGTTAGCATAAGACATTGTTGTAAACATTTTCAAAATATATCTTAGAAACTTGGGGGTATAAAAAATAAGATGTTAAGATGAAAGGGAATTTTGGTATTACTCTATTCAAACATGCTGTACTTACAATGTTTGTTGACTATAAATGAAATATTGTAAGTCGGTGAAAAATTTTAACCTTCCTTGGTAGTCATCCATTCTATCTTTGGACCATTTCTAGGTTCATTTCCTAGAACATTATTTTATTATCTTAAAATTTACCAACTAGTCATTAACTACATTTCTAAATTAACCAAATGGGATATCAAAAAGGAGTGACAATACATTTTATGTCTCTTGTTTGCACATACCTGTTTTATAATTTCCCTCTTATCCCTTTTGGCCAGTCAGTCATGTCTATGTGTTTTAGACATTCCAAGATAATTATTGAAATCATTTTGGCCATGCTTTTTTACTTTTCAGTGATTTCTTTTTGAAGTGGAGTCTTGCTGTGTCAATATGCCAGAGTGCAGTGCCACAATCTCAGCTAACTGCAACCTCAACCTCTGCCTCCTGGGTTCAAGCGATTCTTCTGCCTCAGCCTCACCAGTAGCTGGGACTACAGGCATGTGCCACCATGCCCAGCTAACTTTTATATATTTAATAGAGATGGGATTTCACCATGTTGGACAGGATGGTCAACATGTAATCTGCCTGTCTCAGCCTCCCAAAGCACTGGGATTACAGGTGTAATCTATCCCGCCCAGCCTTTTCAGTGATTTTACCTATGTCACATCCCTGATCTGGAAGATTTACCCTCTCTTGCTATTCCAGCTAACACTCTCCAAACTCTCTTTTAGAACCTATTGTTTACTTTACTTTTATCTTTGTCTTTTCATAAATTAGCATATTACACCAATATCATTCTTTATGCATACTTATCTTGACCATTTAATTTAAGGTTTCTTAATTCAGGGACTTGTTATATTCACTTTTGCAGCCTCACTTCTAAGCTACCTTTTAAGTAATCAAAGATCCCATTGAATAAATAAATCAAGCTAGTTCTGCACTCAGGAACTTCCAACTATTACATTTACTGTCTCTGAAATATTACAGGTATTATTTTCTTCTTCCTTCTTTATCTATTCAGCAATTTACAAATACTTATCGGGTGTCTGCTACATACTGAAGAGGTATACAGCACCGGTATACTGAACAGGTGTACAGCAAAGATCCAGAAAAAATATGATGCCTGTCACATGGAAACTTTTTGCACACAGTTAAACATACCATGTTCTCTTTATCCTAAAGCACTGTTATGAAATTTGATGCACTTAATAAACTTAATAAACAATCACTTCTATGTACAGGCATATCCCATTTCATTGTGCTTTGCTTTACTGCCTTTTGTACATACTACATTTTTTTTTTAGAAATTGAAGGTTTGTGGCAACCCTGGTTCCAGCAAGGTATAAGCACCGTTTTTCCAACATTATGACCTCACCTTATGTGTTTGTGGCATATTTTGCTAATTCTCACAACATTTCCAACATTTTGATTATTATTATAATGATTATTTGGATTAGTGATCTTTGATGTTACTATTACAATTGTTTTTGTTTTTGATTTGTTACCACAAACCACAGCTGTATAAAATGACAAACTTAATCAGTAAATGTTGTGTGTATTCTGACTGCTCTACCAATTGGCCATTCTTCTGGCTCTCTCCCTCTCCTTAGGCCTCCACTTCCATGAGACACAAAAATAACAATTAATAATACTCTAAGTGTTCAAGTGAAAAGAAGAGTCACATAACTCTCACTTTAAATCAGAGGCTAGAAATGATTAAAGAGGAGGGTATATTGAAAGCCAAGATAACCTGAAAGCTAGGCCTTTCACATCAGTGAGCCAAGTTGTAACTACAAAGGAAACGTTCTTGGAGGAAATTAAAATTGTTACTCCAGTGAAAATACAAACGACAATAAATTAAATGAGTTTTATTGCTGATATAGAGAAATTTGTTTTGGTCTGGACAGAATATCAAATCAGCCGCAACATTACCTGATGCCAAAGCCTAATATAGAACAAAGCCCTAAATTGTCTCAATTGTTTGAAGGCTGATGGATATGAGGAAGCTGCAGAAGAGAAGTTTGAAGCTAGCAGAAGCTGGTTCATGAGGTTTAAGGAAAGAAGTTATCTTAATGACATAAAACTGGAACATGAAGCAGCAAGAGTTGATGTAGCAGCTGCAGGATGTTATCTAGAAAATGCAGCTAAGATAATTTATGAAGGTAGCCACACTAAACACTGGATTTTAGTGTAGATGAAACAGCTTTATATTGGAAGAAGATCCATCTTGGATATTCCTGCTGTGTTAGTCCATTCCCACGCTGCTGTGAAGAAATACCCAAGATGGGTAATTTATAAAGGAAAAGGTTTAATTGACTCATAGTTGTGCATTGCTGGGGAAGCCTCAGGAAATTTACAGTCATGGCAGAAGAAAAAGGGGAAGCAAGGCACCTTTTATACAAGGCATCAGGAAAAAGAAGCGCAAAGTGAAGGGGGAAAAGCCCCTTATAAAACCATCAGCTTTTGTGAGAACTCACTCACTATGATAAGAACAGCATGGGACACCATGCCCATGATCTAATCACCTCTCCAGAGGTCCTTCCCCAACATGTGGGGATTACAATTCAAGATAATCTTTGCGTGGGGAAACAGAGTCAGACCATATCACATACCTAGAGAGGTAGTCATGCTTGGCGTCAAAGATTCAAAGACAGTCTGACTTTATTGCTAATGAGTAATGCAGCTGGTTGGTTACTTTAAGTTGAAGCCAATCCTCATTTCCAATTCCAAAAATCCTAGGGCCCTTAAGAATTATGCTAAATTGACTTTGCCTGTGTTCTATAAATAAAACAACAAATCCTGGATGACAACATATCTGTTTACAGAATGAGTTACCGAATATTTTAAGCCCAGTATTGAGACCTATCTCTCAGAACAAAATATTCCTTTCAAAATAGTACTGCTCATTAACAGTGCACCTGTCACTCAAGAGCTCTGATGGGAATGTACAAAATTAATGTTTTTAATTTTGTAAAATAATAACCATTCTGCAGCCCCTGGAGCAATAATTAATTTTGACTTTCATGTTTTATGATTTTTAGAAATATATTTTGTAAGGCTATAGCTTCCACTGACAGTGATTCTTCTGGTGAATTGGGCAAAGTAAATTGAAAAATCTCTGTAATAGGGTCACCATTCTAGAAGCCGTTCAGAATGTTCATGATTCATGGGAGGAGGTTAAAATATCAACATGAATAGGAATTTATAAGAAGTTGATTTCAAACTGCATCGATGATTCTGAGGAGTTTAAAACTTCAGTAGAGGAAATAACTGCAGGTATGATGGAAATAGCAAGAGAAGTAGAATTATAAGTGGAGCCTGAAGATGGAACTAAATTGTTGCAATCTCATGATAAAAACAATGGATGAGAAGCTGCCTTATACATGAGCAAAAATTAAAAAAAAGCGATATATTAAGGAATGTATTGAGTTGGAACTTACTCCTGATGAAGATGCTGTGAACGTAGCTGAAATGACAAAAAATGACTTAGAATATGATATATTAGTTGATTAAGCAGCAGCAGGGTTTGAGTGGATGGACTATAATTTTGAAAGAAATTCTACTGTGGATAAAGTGCTATCAAGCAGCATTGATTGCAATAGAGAAATTTTTCTTGAAAGAAAGAGTCAAAGAGGCAAACCTCATCATTTTGTTTTAAGAAATTGCTACTGCCCTCTCAGCCTTCAACAACCACTACCCTAATCAGTCAGCAGACATCAATATGAAGTCAAGAGCCTCAATCAGCAAAAAAATTGTATGACTCGCTGAAGGCTCAGATGATATTTTTAATTAAGTTATGTACATTGCTTTTTTAGTCATAAGGTTTTATTCATTGCACACTGTTCATGGTAAGGTTAACTCACTGGCATTATAACTTAAAGAAAATTTAAGGTTAATTTTATTCTGAGTGAAGTTGGAGGACTAACAGTCTTGGGAACACAGACCCAGTGCAAACCAAGAAAGTGTCCAGAGTAGACTACACAAGACACAGTCTTTATAGGTTTTTTCACATAGAAGATGGGAGAAGGGGGTAGTGAAACAAAGGTGACATTCTTACAGTTTTGATTGGTGCTCAGTGATGCAAGTACATTAAGATAAGCCAATATGTGGTGAATGTATATAGGGTCAACAAGCATGCAGGTGTATTAGGGTCTGGAACATGATGATTGATTCTATCCTGACTGTGCTTTAGCCGACAGACAAGGTTGTAATCAGTACACGTCAGTGAAATATTTGACAGACTCGAGCCATAGAGGTCAGAGTTCAGCTTTAGTTCACAGGCCTTGTTTCTATTACCCATATGTCCAAACTGCAGCCATCTCAGGTAACTTTAAACATTTTTCTTTCCGATTTTCTGTTTTCTGACAACACCATAAAGACTATGGTATAGTGCAAACACAGCTTTTACATAAACTGGGAAATGAAAAAAATTCGTGTTACTAGCTTTATTGCAATATTTGCATATTGTGGTTTTCTGGAACCAAACTTGCAATATCTTTGAAGTATGTCTGTAAATTGTTTGCAAAATACATCTTTTTTCCAAATACTCAAGTGAAAAATACAAATTTCTTTTATATTTGGGGAAGTGCATTTTACATATATCATAAGTGAAAATAATATCAGAATGATTGATATAAGAAAAGTAACCATGTGAACAAGGTCACAAAGTTAATTTTATGTGTAAATTGAAAGAGATATGGTTAATAAAGATAAATCACATGTCATTTAGCTTCTATGTATCAAATTACTCAAGTAAAAATTTATATTTATATTAAATATATCACTAAGTATGCATAAAATTAAAGTATACAAAAGAGTGTCCTTGCTACTTTCTTATCTGTTGGTATAGGTCAGTTAACATTAGAATGATAAACATATATGACAATTTAGAGTCTAAACATGGAGATGTAAAACAGAAGAGGTTATTATTACGCTAGGCTATAATTACTGTAGTAATTGTTTTAGCTGGAAGCATTTTTTTCTCATCATGATGGCGTTTTTGACAAAGCACCAGTAACAATGGATCAATTAGGTATACAAAGTGTGAAAATGCATTTGTGTGGGAAAACGTGATATATAAATTGCATAGATTGCTCAGGAAGATATTAACAGAATTTTGAGATGTAATCATCTGGTGCTCAAACTGTTCAGTAAAGTTGTCTTACATGCTCTGGAGCAGAGCCATCACAGAACACTCTATCACTTTCAATTCAGACCATCAGCTTTGGTCCATTTATTGAGTGGTTAAATCAGAGCAGTTGATTCTTCTGAATCTCTGCCAGTTATATCTCATATAGTTCATCCAGACCATGTGCATTCAGCTGAGTGTTATTTTTGGACTACCATAAGAATTGTTCTACCATCAATAGACATAGTTTCAGAAAGAGTTTCATAATGTGAAGAGCTGAGATGGCATACTCAATTCACAAGTGACCTTTCATTAAATTACAGACAGAATCCTATACTTAAAAAGGCCACTGAGGTATGTAACACCTCATAATCCAACGTTATTTTCCATTCTTATGTAACATCCCACAGAAGCATTATTGTGGATGTGAATAATATATTTTCAGTAATAAACATTTCATAGGTCCCTATCCATTTATGACTCCTCATCTATTTAATAATTACTTCATTTTCTCTGTATTGCACAAGGGAACCACAAAGTTAATTATAATCTTTGCATCTTATTTAATTATAATGATAACCCATGGTATGTTTTACAAAAGGATTAAAAGCAGAGTTACATATGTAAAATATGATCTCTAAGAAAATTTAGATTGTATGTATCAGTAATTATTTTTCTGTTTGGAACTAAATAGTATTGGCTACAAAAAAAAATCATTCTTCAGAAAGTTCAAATAAGTTATTTTTAAAATTTTCATTTCAATGGCAGGATAGACAACATAAATATGCATTGACTGTATCTATATGTAAATATATTTTTTTTAAAGAGAAGATGAAAAGAATAGTAAATACTGAAGAAATTTATTTATTGCCTACCAACTGTTAGTCATTGGACTTAATACTTTATTTGCTTTTTGAATATTTTAGTTTAATAGTAAAATTTTGCATATATTCGAGTGTAGCAAACATATGCATATATATATACACACACACATTAATAATTATGTATGTAGCAAATATATATGTATGTACATACACACACATATTAATAATTAGTGAATGTCTATATAAAACCATTAACTACTTACATTTCGAATCCCCTGTCTTGTACTGCAATACTACTGTCGGGAGAGTATTCTCCATAAATATATTCATGTTCTGAACTATTAGGGCTTTATGAACAAAGATTATGCAAAGTCATTAACCAGGTCTAGCAAGAATACATTATCTGCATCATAACTACAGTGGGGTCACTTAATAGTAATTTTTAAATACTCTGCTATTAATCATGTTTTTTTTAGAAATTTGCCTAGTAAATTAAGAGGGGTCATGAATCACTACTGCATCTTTTAGATCTACAATACTGATGTGATTTTTCTACCATAATCCTGGGATTAGAGAATTAAAGATACTGCTATCCTTCTCACCAGCTGATCACACATCTTTTGGTAAACAGAATGCTCTCTGGGTCCTACCATGAAATAAACTTCACTGACAGGATTTCTGGCCTGACTTAGTATCTCTATGCCATCATTCCCCTTTTTATTTTTTACAATTTTGCTGACAAGAGATAATATTATAAATTAAAAGGGGGCTTTATTATAAATCCTGCAATTAGAAATAGAATTAATAGAATAGTGACAATATTTGTGTACAAGTTTATGTCAATTATTTTTAAAACCTATATGAATAAAAACACTTGTTGATACATAATTTATCAAGCCTGACACAGACTATCTTAATAGATTTTACCTGCTGACATAATTTTCTTAAAATTCATTTCATCCCACAAAGAAAATTCCAGGAAAAAAATGGGCTAACTGGCATTTTTTCAAAATATTTGGGAAAGAAATGATGAGTCTTCCAGATTCTTTTAGAATGCAGAGAAAGAGGGTACATTTTTTTATTCATTTTAAGAGGTAAAGATAAGCTTGATACCAACATCTACAAGGGATATAGTACAAGAAAGACAAGTACAGGCCAATCACTATCATGAGAATATAAATAAACATTCTACACAAAATAGCAAATAAGATCTGGTTACAGATAAATCAAATAATAAATGTGATTTATTTTGTAGGGCAAAGTTTTCTATCAAATATCAGTATAACTAGTCACATTAAAAGAAAATGGAAAAAAATGACCATCCTCATCTTGTGAGATGAATTTTTAATTTTGATAAAATAATTGAATATTTTATCAAATACAATAACTAGCTATGCATAATGAATGTCAGAAACACATAAGTAAAAGCTACTGTTTTTATAAGAATATTTACCCAAATTAAATACCTACTATCTCATTGAATAGTGAAATATTGAATGCTTTCCCTGGAATATTATTATAGAGATAAGCACATCCACTATGTCAACTTGTACAATTATTATACAAGTTCCTAGCCGGTATGATAGAAAAAAATGATTAAAGGTTTTGAAGAAAAAAATCAAACTGTCTTTTAGTCTCAGATGAAATTATTGTGTAAAAAAAGGATAATTTCATGTCCTTTGCAGGGACATGGATGAAGCTGGAAACCATCATTCTGAGCAAACTGACACAAGAACAGAAAACCAAACACCGCGTGTTCTCACTCATAAGTGTGTGTTTAGCAATGAGAACACATGGATACAGGAAGGGGAATATCACACTCAGGGTCTGTTGGGGGTTGGGGGGCTAGGGGAGGTATAGCAGGGGGTGACGGGATAGGGGAGGGATAACATTAGGACAAATACCTAATGTAGATGATGGGGTGATGGATGCAGCAAACCACCATGGCATGTATATACTTACGTAACAAATCTGCACATTCTGCACATGCACCCTGACTTAAAAGTATAGTTTAAAAAATGAAAAAGAGAATATGCATTTGCCAAAACACATCACACTAGACTCTTAAATCTACATTTTATTGTTTTCACATTATATGCAAATAAAAATACTTGGGAAAAAGTGATAAAGCAACTAAATGTAGATGATAATTTTAATTTTAATTCTAAAAACTGCTAAGTGATAGCATTACTTTAATGCAAGTAATAAGTATATAGCTCTCATGGTACTGTTTATACAACATTTCTCTATGTTTTTCTTTTACTTACTATTAACTATTTAAAATTTTCACTTTAAAATAAAGTTACCTTATGTTATTTTCATACTGTGGCATAAAGCATCTATGAAAGAAAGGAGACCCATTTTCTACACAGATAACCAGAAAGAAAAGACAGAACTGTCCCCATCCCAACAGCCATCTTCTCATAAAGTCACTTCTGGCAATGAAACAGAAGACTTCTATAGCTACTAGAACATTTCCTCTACCCCTTCATCATTATGTTTGAATTCCACAGGACACCAGAATGTCCATTTCTACTCCATTACTATCTTTGCACTGCTTTTCCCTATTTACCATCTTAGGGAGCAGGTGGTGTGTAGCCAAGACTTAAGCCATACTCTGGCAGTGTGAACGGAAATCCAGCTGCAGCAACTCCACTCTGTGTCCAGGGCTCAGATTTGAGCCAATAGCTCTTATTCCTTCCCCAATTCCTTTTTTTTTTTTTAAATCCAGGTTTTCACTGTTCAAGGAAGGTTTGAGATGGAGTTTAAAATCTCTCAGTGCTGTGTTTCCTATTATATTTCAAAAAGAGTATATTTCCCTTTGTCTCCAATATTTTTCTGTAAAAATGAAATTTTTATTGCATGTTTAGGTTTTGGGGTACATGTGAAGAACATGCAAGATTGTTGTATAGTTACACACATGGCAGTGTGATTTGCTGCCTTCCTCCCCATCACCTATATCTTGCTTTTCTCCCCATGCTATCTCTCCCCAACTCCCCACCTACTGCTGTCCCTCCCCTATTTCCCCCAGACAGACCCCAGTGTGTGATGCTCCCCTCCCTGTGTCCATGTGTTCTCATTGTTCAACACCCGCCTATGAGTGAGAACATGCGGTATTTCATTGTCTGTTCTTGTGTCAGTTTGCTGAGAATGATGGTTTCCAGGTTCATCCACGTCCCTACAAAGGACACGAACTCATGGTTTTTTATCCCTGCATAGTATTCCATAGTGCATATGTACCACATTTTCCCTATCATCGATGGGCATTTGGGTTGGTTCCAGGTCTTTGCTATGGTAAACAGTGCTGCTTTGAACATTAGTGTGCACGTGTCCTTATAGAAGAACGATTTATAATCCTTTGGATATATATATATACTCAGTAAAGGGATTGCTGGGTCAAATGGAATTTCTATTTCTAGGTCCTGATGAATCGCCAAACTGTCTTCCACAATAGTTGAACTAATTTCCCACCAGCAGTGTAAAAGTGTTCCTATTTCTCCACATCCTCTCCAGCATCTGTTGTCTCCAGATTTTTTAATGATCACCATTCTAACTGGCGTGAGATGGTATCTCAATGTAGTTTTGATTTGCATTTCTTAATGACCAGTGATGATGAGCATTTTTTCATATGTTTGTTGGTCTCATGTATGTCTTCTTTTGTAAAGTGTCTTGTCCTATCCTTCACCCACTTTTGAATGGTTTTGTTTTTTTTTTTTTTTTTTGTAAATCTGTTTTAGTTCTCTGTAGATTCTGGATATTAGCCCTTTGTCAGATGGGTAGACGGCAAAAATGTTTTCCCATTCTGTTGGTTGCCGATTCACTCTAATGACTGTTTCTTTTAGAAAGGAAGATTATCGATTGAGGACTTTATTATTGTGCCTCCTTTTAAATAATTACTGAAGAAAAATAAAAATAGTAATTATACCTAGATTAATTATATTGGTTAGTATTTATGTAATATTACGTATGCACCATTCAATGGGCCAAACTCTATTAATTCAACTCATGGATGAAGTAATTGAGGTGCAGAAGTTTATTTTATTTCCCAAGGTTACAGAGAATGGGAATTTTGGGACAGGAGCAGATTCAGAGACTTCGACACTGTAACCAGATCCAAATGTAACACTCTGGGCCGGGCACGGTGGCTCAAGCCTTTAATCCCAGCACTTTGGGAGACCAAGGCGGGTGGATCACGAGGTCAAGAGGTCAAGACCATCCTGGTCAACATGGTGAAACCCCATCTCTACCAAAAATACAAAAAAATTAGCTGGGCACGGTGGCGTGTGCCTGTAATCCCAGCTACTCAGGAGGCTGAGGCAGGAGAATTGCCTGAACCCAGGAGGCGGAGGTTGTGGTGAGCCAAGATCTAGCCATTGCACACCAGCCTGGGTAACAAGAGCGAAACTCCATCTCAAAAGAAAATAATAATTTTTAAAATAAATAAATAAATAAATGTAATACTCAAAGTTCTTCTAGTCTAGTGTATGTTATCAGTTAAGAAAGCATTCAATAATTTTTATCTTATGAGGTAATGGATATTAAATTTTGTTAAAGGAAAGTTTTTAGCAGCTATAGAGATGATCATATTATTTATCTCTTTTTACATCAATTAATATGGTGAATTATGTTAATGGATTTTTAAATGAGAGAAAGAGAGAGAGAATTAATGTAAGGGTCTTTGAACAGAATACTACTTCCCAATAAATGTGAAAGAAAGTATAAAATAGAAAATAGTCATTTTAAATTCTGAATGAAATAATTAACTTTGACAAGGATCTTCAGTCAACCCATGCCAAAATAATTGTGGGGAAAGGAGGTCTAGAGGTCCAGAGATTCATACCAATTATTACCTGTTCCTCCACATCTTTTTTTTTTTTTTTCATTTCAGACCAATGCTCTTTAATCCTCCCTGAACAGCTGGAGAGCATTTATTTTATTTATTTGTTTTTTCTTACATGGATAAATTACATGCTGTTGAGGCTTGCATCACCCATGTATTAAATAATACTTCTTATTAATCAAGGGAAAGGGATACCGTGGTAATGGAATGTTTTCACAGAAAACACCTGAATCAAGTAGTTCAGTTTGGGAATATGACAATATTTACCTATTTAACCATGAAATGGATATTTAAAACACAAATTCTATTGCATTCTTGCAAAAAAAAAAAAAAAAAAATCAAGTGGAATCAAAACAATTATTAGAATACTAATAGTGGAAGATACTAGTAAACAATTTACCCAGATTACTCAAATATGTCAACAATCTAAAACAAAAATAGACATGGATTAAGGAGACTAAAGAAGCCTAAAACATCAGTACCATATATGATTTTTAATTGGTCTCCAGATTTGAAAGAAAGCTATGATGGATATTTTGGGTGTAATTAGGAAAATGCGATTATGTACCATATATTAGGTAATATTATAATACCGTATCAGTGATAAATATTTGGGATATAGTAATTGTATATTGCCACTGTTCTTAGGAGATGCCTGCTGAAGTATCTGGGGATAGGAGTCTTGATGACTGCAACTTAATTTTAAACATGCAGAGAGAGAGAGAAAGAGAGAGACAGAGAGAAACAAACTGGCTGACTCTTTAAGCTTCCATATCTTAGGCAATAGTATGGTACAGAACACATCTGAAATTAATGAGTTATGCAAAAATTGACTGAAAATATAGTAAACACTTAAATGTAAGACATGAAACTGAAACTACTAGGAGAAAACATACAGGAAAGTCTTCTTGACATCAGCCAATAGGTTTATGAATAGATGCTAAACATCACTAATCATTAGGGAAATGCAAATCAAAAACCACAATAAGATGTCATTTTCTCCAGTTAGAATGGCTATTAAAAAGATAAAAGATAACAAGTGTTGCCGTGATGTGGAAAGCCCTTACACATTGTTAGTGGAATGTCAAGTAGTACAGTTGTTATGGTGTGGAGGTTCCTCAAAAAGTTAAAAACAATGACTGTATAATCCAGCAATCCTACTACTGCGTATGTATTGAAAGAAAATGAAATCAGTGTGCTGAAGAGAGATCTACACCCCCGTGTCCACTACAGCATTATTCTTCCAAACCAAGATATGACATCAAGGTCAGTATCCAGAAACAAATATATAAAGAAAATATGGCATATGCCCACAATTGAATGCTATTTATCCAAAAAGAAAAAAAAAAAATGAAATTCTGTCATTTGTGACACAATGGATGAATCTAGGGAACGTTATGTTAAGTGAAATAAGCCGGGCACAAATACCTCATGATCTCTCTCATATGTAAAATCTTAAAAGCTGATTTCATAGAAGTATAGAGTAGAATGTTGCTTAGCAGAGGCTGGAAGGAGAAGGGCAAGTGATGACAGAGGTTGGTCAATGGTTACAAAGTTACAGTTAAGAGGAATAAGCTCTAGTGTTCTTTTGCACAGAAAGGTGCCTGTTTAGTTAATAATAGTGTGTCTGGAGGTAGATCTGGGTCTGCTGCGCCGAAAAATGAGAAGCAAAGCCAATTGAATGTCCAAGTTTATTAGGACCTCCGGGCGGACTAAGCACCACTGCACAGACTGAAATGGGTAGCCGCGCCTGGGAGGCGGGCTTAGTGAGTGACTTATATAGCAGGAGTCAGTAGTTTTCCACTGTTGGGAGAAAGGGGGACGTGCTCTTCCTCAGGTAGGGAGAGGACGTGCCTTCTCTCAGGTAGGGAGGAGACGTGCTCTCTCCCGAGTAGGGGTTTTTTATGGTTTGTTAGCTATTTTCTTAACAGAGGGGGTTTTGAGGCTCTACCCCAAAGAAAGGGGAAGGGGGAAGGGGTCCTTGCAAGCAGCTTATCTGGGAAGCTGGCTAAACATTAACGGTGGTACTTTTCCACTGTCCTTGAGGTTTTTTCCAGTTGACTGTGGTTGGGGGGAAGGGGAGGCCGGACCTAACATAGTGTATTGTATATTTCAAAATAGCCAGAAAAAGAAATTTGAAGGCGCGGTGGCTCATGCCTGTAATCCCAGCACTTTGGGAGGCCAAGGTGGGCAGATCACGAGGTCAAGATATCGAGACCTTCCTGGCCAACATGGTGAAACCCCATTTTTACTAAAAATACAAAAATTAACCAGATGTGGTCCCACGTGCCTCTGGTCCCAGCTACTCAGGAGACTGAGGGGGAAGAATCACTTGAAGCCAGGAGGCGGAGATTGCAGTGAGCCAAGATTGTGCCACTGCACTCCAGCCTGGCACCAGGGCAAGACTCCATCTCAAAAAAAAAAAAAAAAAAAAAAAAAAAGAGAAATGTTAAATCAAAACAGCACCCTGCATCCCATAACTATGCACAGATATTCTATGTCAATTAAAAATAAGATGAAACTTAAAATAATTAAGGAGTTATCTGACATTCTATATTCAAAGGTGTTACTTGCAATCTGGGTTTGCAATCTGAAACTCATTAGTTACAGAAAAGTATCTGTCATAATTGTACATGAATCTATCTAGATTTGTGTCAGAAGAATTGAATATTTACAAAAACAGACATATAGGAAGCACTGAATTATAGAATGAGAGCTATCTAGATTTGTGCATTATTTTCTTTTTTAAACTTTTATTTTAGGTTCAGGGGTACAAGTGTAGGGTTTTTTTTTCCTTTCCTTTTCTTTTTTTGACAGTCTTGCTCTGTTGCCAGGCTGGAGTACAGTGGTGCGACGTCAGCTCATTGCCACTTCTGACTCCCTGTTTCAAGCAATTCTTCTGCCTCAGCCTCCCGAGTAGCTGGGATTACAGGCACGCACCACCACAGCCAGATAATTTTTGTATTTTTAGTAGAGATGGGGTTTCACCATGTTCGCCAAAATGGTCTCCATCTCCTGACCTCATGATCCGCCTGTCTTGGCTTCCAAAGTGCTGGGATTACAGATGTGAGCCATTGTGCCCAGCCAGGTTTTTTTTTTATTTGTGCAATTTGAGTGTCGGGGGGGTTTGGTGTACATATCATTTCATTACCCAGGTCATAAGCATTACACCTGATAGGTAGTTTCTCACTTTTCACCCTTCTTCCAGCCTTCATCCTTAAGTAGGTCTCCATGACTATTGTTCCCTTCTTTGTGTCCATATGTATTCAAAGTTTAGCTCCCACTCATAAGTGAGAATATGCAGTATTTAGTTTTCTGTTCCTGTTTTAGTTTGCTTAAGATAATGGCCTCCAGCTCTGTCCATGTTGCACAAAGAACATGATCTTATTCTTTTTTATAACTGCATAGTATTCTATTATATATATGTAACACATTTTTTTATTCAGCCTACTGTTGATGGGCATCAAGGTTGAGTCTACATCTTCGCTATTGTGATTAGTGCTGCGATGAACATACACATGCATGTATCTTTATGAGAGAACAATTTATTTTCCTTTGGGTATATACCTAATAATGGGGTTGTTGGGATGAATGGTAATTCTATTTTAAGTTCTTTAAAATATCACCAAACTGCTTTTCACAGTGACTGAACTAATTTACATTCCAATCAGCAGTGTATAAACATTTTTTTCTCCACAACCTTGACAGCAACTGTTATTTTTTGACACTTTAATAGTAGTCATTCTGAATGGTGTGAGACAGTATCTCACTGTGTTTTGATTGCATTTCTCTAATGATTAGGTATGTTGGGCATTTTTTCATATGCTTGTTAGCCACACATATGCTTTCTTTTGATAAGTGTCTGTTCATGTCCTTTGCCCACTTTTTAATGAGATTGTTTGGTATTTTCTTGTAAAGTTGTTTAAGTTCCTTATAGATGCTATTTTACCTTTGTCAGATGCATAGTTTGCAAACTTTGTTTTGCAATCTGATGGTTTTCTGTTTACTCAGTCAATAGTTTCTTTTGCTGTATGTATGGAAGCTCTTAAGGTTAACTGGGTCCCATTTTTCAATTCCTGTTTTTGTTGTAATGGCTTTTGGCATCTTCATCATCAAATCTTTGCCAGGTCTTATGGCCAGAATGGTAATTTCCTAGGTTGTCTTCCAGAGTTTCACTGTAGTCTTGTAGTATAGTTTGAAGTCATGTAATGTGATTGATGCCTCCAGCTTTGTTCTTTGTGCTTAGTGCATCAGTTTTCTTTGGCTACTCAACAAATTGCTACAAGCTTAAAAGTTTGAAAAAATACAAGTTTATTCTCACAGCTTCCAATAACAAAGAGCTCAGATACGGGTTAGCTTAGTCCTTCCTTTGAGGCCCCACCAAGCTGAAACTGATGTATTGGGCTAGGGTGTAACTTCCCTTTGGGTCCAGGGTTCTTTTCCAAGCTCCTCTGGCTCTTGACAGATTTACTTCTTGGTATGCAGCTGTGGAATTCCTAGAAGCTGTGTCTTCATAATCAGCAGCAAATTGACTTCAGGTAGGTGCCCATACCCTTTAAAGACTTATCTGATTAGGTCAGACTCACCCGGATTAATGTCCAGTTTGATAAAATTAAAGTCAACTGTTTAGTAAGGAGCAGAAGAGTGATATCCATTATATTCACAGGTGCTTTCTGTACTCAAAGAGAGGATACTATATAGAGAATACACACCAGGAATAAAAATTTCACAGAACCAGTTTGAAATTTTGCCTATCCCAACAGTCACTGAAAAAAATCATAGCTCAAATAGTTATTCTGACAATAGTATTTGGTCTTGGAAAAGTCACCTAAATAGTTTATTAGATTGTGTGTTTAAATACATTTAGTTCTAACATGGAAACATGAAGATCAGGCTCCAAATACTTGTTTCCTATGAAAACCATATGGTATGTTTACATGCTCCAGGACTTCCTGTTTACTCTTAGAATGGACTATATCTAAATGAAGTAGAGACTTGTCCCCACATTCTTGGAGTTAACAATCTGGAATAACAGTTTTTTAGATATAAAGACATTTACAAAATGTAACTTTTCAATGTCATTCTTAATAATGCAAACAGCTCCATGCTTATAAATATTTTTCTATATTATCAACTGATAAAGTTTGCATGTGCATCCCTGTTCAAATCTCATGTTGAATTGTAATCCCGTGTTGGAGTTGGGGTCTCCTGGGAGGTAATTGATTGGACCACGCAGGTGGCTTCTCATGAATGGTTAACACTGTCCTCTTGGTGCTGTCTTCATGATAGTGAGTCCTGGAGAGATCTGGTTGATTAAAAGTAAGTAGTAGCACCCCCGCCCCCTTGTTCTCTTGCTACTACTTTCACCATGTGGTATGAAACCTCCTGCTTGGCCTCCCACCATGATTGTAAGCTTCCAGAGGCCTCCCCAGAAGCAGATGTCACTTCCTGTACAGCTTCCTGTACAGCTTGCAGAACCATGGCTAAAGGAAATAATGTATACAGTGATCCATTTCCAAAACAAAGTGCCTTAAATCGGCTTAGATCAGCAAACTGCAAAAGAAACAATGTACTAGGCCCTTGCTTGGATAGCCAATGCCTGCTTTTCAGCCTTCCCTTCTTCACTCTTCCCTCCACCTTTAGTTGCCCTTGCCTGAACCAAAAAGTTGTCCAAAATAAAAGTTTACTAGCCTGCAAAATAGCTTGTTTTGTCTGTTCCTATCTACCTGTCCAGCAACTTAGGTGATAAGTCAAATACTTAAAAAGCCCCTGAGCTAACTAGGATTGGAATGCATTGTGCGCTGCAACAAAATGCAGCAAGACAACCCTAAAAGGAACAACTAAAGCCACTACCCAGCAACCAGTAGGTGACATCTGGGAAGGCTGTGACCCCACAGTACTCAGGCTATGAGGAGCCTGGAGAGGAACTTGTGCACTAGTGGTAAATTGCTTGTTAAAACCGTGCCTGCCCATCAGACATCTAACATTGCAAGACTGTCATTAAGTCTCACTTTTGCTATTTTCCGGGTCTTTGAGTCCATTCTTTGGGTTTGGACAAGTCAGTTTGTTTCTCACATGGGCCAATTAAACCTCTTCTTTATAAATTACCCAGTCACAGGTCATTTATGTGAGTTAGATATGGGTTAGCTTAGTACTTTGAGGCCCCATTAGGCTGAAATTGATGTGTCAGGCTAGGGTATAATTTCACTTTGGGTCCAGGGTTCTTTTATATTATATATTACTATTATAGTAAGTAATAGATAATGCTAATTGTCATTATGATGAAATAGTAATGGCCGGGGACAGTGGCTCACGCCTGAAATCCCAGCACTTTGAAAGACTGAGGCAGGTGGATCATTTGATAGTGATTTAAGAATGACCTAATACACAAGCCCCTGGAATACTGCATGATCCCTTGTGATTACTCTACATTGTGCCTTTCCACCCTGTTGTGGAGAGATTTTTCTAACTCTCTCCTGTAACCCATTTTAAGTGTGCTATTTGTTTTACAGAGGAGTTCTAACTGAAACAGAGCATTGAACTCCTAGAAAGTCTCACAAAAATAAGAAAGGTTCTTAATTTCTAGAAAGAGAAAGAATCTAGTCATAAACTTATAATACAATTTTATCCGTTAACCAGAATATTTTTTAAAAATCTAACAGCACGTGAGTCAAAAGTAAATTTGAAGAATTATGCAGATTAAATACTGAAAAATCTCAGGTAGAATGGAACATGAGAATGGGACTCATGTCTGAAGCAAAGTTTGCGTAGGAACTAGTTGAATCTCCAAACTCAATCTTTGTGTTTAGGTGTCAGCATACTTGAAATGAAGTTTGCAAGCTCTCACTGCTTCTACACACCCACTCACTTTTATGAAGTAGGTGGCTGTAAATGCTTTTATATGGGATATGAGATGTCCCAGAAAAATGCATTTCAACTACTTACAATGGGATTTCTTGAAAAAAAATATTCTGACATTTCATCCACCTGATAACTGTTCAGCAATGTCCAGAATTCAGAAAACTACACACACACACAAATACACACACACATACACACACACTTACACAAACACCCATACAATGTTGTCAGTTGACTTTTTATAGCTTGAATTTAGGAGTTAAAGTCAGAGATGTCAGTTATTTGAAGAGAGGCTTTAATATTGGAGAGACCAAAACAAATGAATGAAGAGGCCTAGGAGAGTCTGGCGGTTTGGAGGTAACAGACAATTCAGGAATTAAAGAACATTTTTAAAGAGAAAGCAAGTAAGGTTCTTAGCAAGTTAGGAGAAATATAACCAAACAACCAGAAAAATATATAAAGGAAAATAGATATCTTAAAAACATGTATTAAATGTTCTTATAATATGAAAGATTAAATTGAGAAAATGTTTCAGGAAGTATAGTAAAAATTAAAAAATAGAAAATATTAGAAAAATATTTTAATAGGGTATATTCCAGAATGTTTTAATATCCAAACAATGGAAGCTGTGATGTTGGAAATCAGAGAAAACCATGGAGAGAATATTTTGAAAGAAAAAATATAAGAAGAAATTCAATATTTAAAAACAATATTTTAAATTAAAAGTTTACCCTGTTTACCATATTCAAGAAATAAAAGGACAGTTAGTTCAAAGCATCATTAATGTTTCTAAACAATAAAAATATAGGTCCTATGATCTTCTTATGTGGGGGGGAAAAAGATTTTATATAACAAATCAAAAATCAGTAAGGAATCAGACTATGAACAGCAAAATGGAAGTCAGGAAAAAAAATCAGAAATACCTTCAAAAAGGATTTATGATCTAGAATGCTATATTTAAAGTAAACTATCTATCCAATATGAGTTTAAAAACATTTACTGTGTTAAATACTGATTTTCAAAATCTTATTTCCCCATTCTAAAAAAAAAAAAATCTCTTGGAAGAAACAACAAAAAAAGACACGGAATAGGGTAGGCGTGGTGGCTCATGCCTCTAATTCCAGCACTTTGCAAGGCCAAGGCAGGTGGTTCATCTGAGGTTGGGAATTCGAAATCAGCCTGACCAACATGGAGAAACCCCACCTCTACTAAAACTACAAAATTAACCGGGCATAGTGGCACAGACCTGTAATCTCAGCTACCCGGGAGGCTGAAGCAGGGGAATTGCTTAAACTTCGAAGGTGAAGGTTAGTGATAAGCCAAGATTGCACCATTGTACTCCAACCTGGACAACAAGAGTGAAACTCCATCTCAAAAATAAAACAAAAAGACACAGTATTCTGGAAATTAAAAAAAAAAAACTTTGAAAACAGAAGTAATGAGAGTCCTCATATGTAGAGATACTAGTTCAGGAGTTAAATCTATATGAAAATAAATGGAGCTAATGGAATATCCAGGCCTTTTAAACTCTTAGGAAACATTTAAGTAATTCTATTACTTATCTGTTGCAATATTTAAAGGAATTTAAAAACAGGAACATAATAACTGTAAAAGAAGGATATTATAAACTCCAGGAAAAAAAATTTAAGTTGAATAATAAAGAAAACTTCCTGGACTAGCTATTCAAAATACATACATATTCACAATATGCAATATTAATTACTGGTTTAATGAAAAATACTAATAGAATAAGAAGAGAAAATGGAGGGAGAATGTTAAATAAGTAACTCTTCATTCACCATTAATATTATAGTAAGTAATAGATAATGCTAATTGTTATTATGATGAAATAATAATGGCCTGGGACAGTGGCCAGCACTTTGGAAGGCTGAGGCAGGTGGATCATTTTAGGTCAGGAGTTTGAAAGCAGCCTGGCCAACATGGTGAAATCCTGTCTCTACTAAAAATACAAAAAATTAGCTGGACATGATGGCACTCACCTGCAATCCCAGCTACTTGGGATGCTGAGGCAGGAGAATCACTTGAACTAGGGAGGCAGAGACTGTAGTGAATAGAGATCATGCCACTGCACTCCAGCCTGGGCAACAGAGTGAGACTCTGCCTCAAGAAAAAAAAAAAAGGAAAAGGAAAGAAAAGGAAAGGAAGAAATAATAATAAAGCAAGTATTTAGAAAAATGAAGTGAATACCAAAAGAAAATAGAAAAAGGTAAAAATGATTACCAAAGAAGCAGGGCTGGGCAGCAGAATGCGGTCACTTACGACACGGCTACTTTTATAGCTTTTGAATACCATTTATTATTTGCTATTACCTGTATTTATCAGTTTGATTAAAAATTAAGAAAAGATACTGTGTTCAGGATAAATATTAGAAAGAAAAGTATTTTTAAAAGGCCATTATTAATATTTTAAGGAATATAAATTTTTTTATTCAATAACAGGCACCAAATTCCTGTTATATACTTGCTATCATGCTAAGCTATGTAGACAGAAAGATGAATAAGTCAAAGAATAAATTAGATTCCTGTTAGCCTAAAAGATAATCCTCTTCTTAATTGTAGTTTCCTTATTTTATATTCATCTGTTGTTTCTCTTACTTCAGGATCTGTGGCTCTCCACTAAGATAAAATATTTATCATAAAACAATGTAAACTTCACACATGACAACAAGCAACTCTCATCTTAATTTCAGTATATTTTTGTAGATTTGAAAGGTGGTAGAAGCCAGGCAGGGTGGCTCATGCCTGTAAGCCCAGCACTTTGGGAGGGCATGGTGGTGGATCACTTAAGGCCAGGAGTTCAAGACCAGCCTGGCCAACATGGTAAAACCCCGTCTCTGCTAAAAAATACAAAAATTAGCCCAGGGTGGTGATGCATGACTCTAGTCCCAGATGCTCAAGAGGCTGAGACAGGAGAATTGCTTAAACCTGGGATGCAGAGACTGCAGTAATCCCTGTCCAAAAAAAGAAAAAAAGAAAGATCATAGATATCAATTAGTTTAGCAGGCTGACATTAAAAAGTAAAACTATGGCTAAGACAACTAAAACGACAAGATCAGATATACATAGCCAGTTTATCAGTGAGAACTCTTTTGTGTTTATAGTAGAAAATATGTATTTATTTAGTATGTGTATATAATTCTCATTAGCATGACCATAAGAACATGATGACTAAACGTGCTTGTAAATGAGGTATCAAATTAGTGCCTACATTTAAAATATAAGATTGTTTTTAACATGCTCAAGGAGAGTACACATTCCAAATGTCTTGACAATTATATTATTTTTAAAACTTTCATTATTATCATGTGCCGTTGCTTTAAGAGGTTTATGAGATCCATTTCATTTATGACATTAAAATAGAACAAATAATTAGTTGTTCTATTTTAATAAAATCCTAGTTGACATTTCTTGCAAATGTTTTAAGCCGGGACTCCATGTTTGGATCCCCTTCAATGAACATTCCCTTCATGGAAGCTTTTTTTCTCTATCCTGGATTTTCCCTCTGGAGTCCCCTTCCACACTCTCACACATGGAAGCCTGTCTTCCCCTCCTAAACTCTGTCTCTCTCTATTCCCTTCCACTCAGTGTGGAAGCTTCTTTCTTCTCCTGGACTGCACCTTTCTGGATTCTCTCACTCAGTGTGGGAGTTAGCTGTTTCTTTCTATCCCTTGCTCCTGTTTCTCTCTCTCTTTAAATAAATCACTTTCTACAAAAAAAAATATATGTATATATTTTAAGCTTAGAATTCAGTAAAGGTGTTAATAATCAGTTTATTTTAATATAACTTTTTCATTTTCCATGCAAAAAATATTTCAAATATTCCCTCAAATTTTAAAAGTGTAAGGGTAATATATATTTTTAAATACTGTTTAAAAATTTTACTTTATATTGTTAGAATATAAAGAACAACATTTTGAAATATTGTATACATAGGACACATTTAGCTCAAACTCTAAGCGCTTTGAACACCTCTTGCTTTGTATGCAATAGAAGAAATTTTAATGAATCTATGGCAACATACAAGCCAAGGAATGATATTAATGGTAATACAAAATAAGATATACTTGATTTTATGATGAACCTTAAACAGTCCAAAATATTTTTATTTAAAAGAAAAGCATTGAGTTTAAACAATTTAGTATTCAGTCCAAACCAAGATTTTACAAACTTATGGCTCAAGATTTCTAATGTACTTAGAATAATTTTGATATGTGAAATAATAATCAACATTACAGTTACCAAACCAAACCCACTTTCATAGCTGAAATAAAGGCTATGTGCTGTTGTATACCTTAACTGATATTTTTAAATGACATAATTTATGAGAGTTACTTCCTTAAAATTCTCTCTCACTTTCTGTCCTTTCTCTGTTTTGTCTTTCTTGATGCTGTTTATAACTTTTAAGTGCCTAACCTAACTTCCTATACTTGTGTTGGCTTTAGGATGTGTATAAATAAATTTTGTACAGCGATGTCATTGTATCATTTTAAATTATGGAGAGCTATTCAGTTAGTTATATTTTTAAAAGGAGATGAGAAATAGGACACTTTCTGAATCTACAAAGTATTCTTATTTCTGATGTTACTGTCTTTATTCCATTCTGTTAATCATAGTATAGTCTCTCTTTGAAGTCTAAGATACTTGAGGATCAGTTTTATGCTGTAATTTATATGCTATCATGCTGAAATACTCTAAAGTGGTAAGCACACCACAAACACACAATGGATAAGTGTAGTTTCAATGGTCTCTGAAGTTGGTTTGGATGTTAACACAGCTCTATCATCTACTGTGCCACCTAACATAGTTCTTAATAGTTCCAAGTCTTGGTAAAAAACCCTCTGTAAATTATAAAAATAAAATCAAGAGCATTATAACATTAAGGCTATTGTGAGAATTAAAATAAAATTTAATATAAAGGTGAAATACTAAAACAGTATTTAACTTGTGTAGGTGCTGTCTAAATATGTGGGTGCAATCATTATTCTTACTAGATTAAAATTAGCAACAAAAACTGAAAATCGAATAGAAGATATTATTTCATAAAACTATTTTCAGTTACCTTACATACTCTGAACATGTAACACCAGCTCTAATTCTGTAAAATCTAGAAGATTTAATTTGAGCTACAGTATTAAATATCACTTAAATAATGATCCTCATCCCCAGCAGAAACTATTTCATGTTTAATCAGGTATGTGTTTTGGATTTTATCTATATCTGAGAAAGCAGAGACATGGACATCAGTGTGTTTTGCATTTTTTCTTTGTGTTTTATTTACTTATATTTTTTCTCACTGAAACATCCTAATTCAAATTTGTCAGTTTTTATTAATACTTTTTTATAACAATGTATTGTAATTTCTACCCCTAACACGTACACACATTAAAAATGTGAGGCTTAGATTAAAATTGGATGTTTGTACCGAAACACATTCTATACTTCCCAAACTTCTTTACAACATATATGCTAATTAGAATAAATATTAATATTAAAATATTATTGAAATAAATACAGTAAACTTTTTCCCTTCATTTACTCTTCCCTACTTATGTGTCAGAGAAAATTCTCCAACATTGGGTCATATTTTACAGAAAGAAGGACATTTTCCTAGAGTACTAATGAAGGACATGAAGGCTCTTTCAATTGGCTCTGATTTTTACCTCACCATATTGCCACTTCCCCTCAACGCTGCCACAAAGCCCTAATCTTTTCTCCTCCATTGAGTCCCCTTGGTCATTGCTGGGCTGGCTTGAGTCACCTGTAAGAAGCAAGCATTCTAATCTTCACTAGGGAACTGGCTGACCAAGCTATTTAAACACCATCTTTTTCTTCCAGGCTCCCTCCGTTCCACCTCTACGTAAACATACTCGTGTGTCACAATTCTTTACCTGCCAAATAGACCTTTTTGTGTGGAAAACATGGGCAAAGAATTACATGGCCAAGTTTGGGAAGTCTGTAGTCTGATAATCTATAATCTCCAATGTTGCTCTCAGCAATGTGTCATGCACACTCAAATAGGCTACGTTACCACGAACTATCATGGTCTCTATTTTTTTCTCTGTAGCCTTGATTTTTATGTCAGCTGAGCCAAGTTGAAATCACATACATCACTGACAAGAAAAGGGAAGCTGGTTGGTGGTAATTAGTCATACCTGTTGCTACAGCTTGATGCATTTCCTCCACAATTCACGTGTTACCAATATGATGGTTTTAGAGGTGGGGCCTTTCAGAGGTGATAAGTCCATGAGGGCTTGGTCCCTACCTCATGAGGTGATTGAGTGCCCTCATGAAATGGCTTGGCAGAGGGAATTCCTTCCTTTTTGCCTTTCCACCTTCAGTCCTATGAGGACACAGTGCTCCTCCCCTCTACAGGAATTAATGTTAAGGCACCATTTTGTAAGCAGACAACAAATGTGCTGGCACATTGATCCTACACTACTTGGTCTCCAGAACTATGAGAAATAAATTCTTGTTCTCCATAAATTACCAAGTCTGTGGTATGTTGTTACAGCAACACAAATAGATTAAGACATAGAGGCTAAATTTCCTTGTGTCTATCTTCTATATAGACCATGTATTATCTTTGTCTTCTTAAAGGATGCAAGGGAGGAATGGATGAATGCAATTGGGCTCTTCTAATTACTGGGAGATAAATTATATCACTCCACATGTCTGCTTTCCAAAATGCTGCTCATCTCTTACAGGATAATGTTATATTATGCTAATATCACAAGTCTTTCCTACAATCACCTGTGAAAAATGCTGCATTCTTTCTTTCTTCTCATATACCCAATTGTGTTATAGTAATTACAATATCACTTATATGATATCTTAACAATCAATGAAATCAACTTGCTAATTATTGTAATAAAACTAATACATTTGGCAGAAAGGACTATTTTTACATACAAGGACTACAATTTTCTTTTCACTGACTGATGCTTCTTTTTAAATACATTTATTCCATGCCAATTTATTCTATAGTCAAAAGACTAAGATTAGTCAAAGACAGATTTCTCCATCTCAGAGATGTATTCAAACATTTCCAAACTTCCTTTTTCCTTAATGACAAAAATCTAGTTCCAATTTGACATCTGAAGTGCCTAAAAATAGTGTGTATTATTCCGTAAAGCCCTTGCTCATGGCAGTCTAGAAATCTTTAATGATGACAGATGATGAAGGCATGAGAACCACAGGGGAAACAGAGTGGCCTTTGCATTTTTTCTGTTAAGTCCATTTGCCTCTAAACTTATAGCAATAATGCCATTCAAAAATTAGCTTGAACACAGCGTTTAACATGGCTGATGTGTGATCCCCATCCACAACCTACCTCTTGACATTGCTTGATAATTGCTAAAACTCCACTTCATAGATTACAGAAGCTGCATAAATTTAAGATGCCATTTCTTGATTATGAAGCAAGTTTTAGGTCAAATGTAGTTAATAGCTTCACCTTTCAAGATGACTTTTTTCTCTCATAGACTGACTAACACAGCTGACCTTATTCATATAATAAAATGCCATCCTGTCACACAAGCTTGCAAACATTCCAAAACAAGCTCATTAGCAAATAATAATGCCAAAAGAGTAACTTTTTAAATGTCAATAAATATATTTTACATCCTTCTGATAATCTGTGAAAAGTAAGCAGATAAGTAATTATCAGTGCTATGCCTTTCTCTGGAGACAAAGTTTTAAAAAACTCTGTGAAATTTAAAAGTTATATTTAAAACATAAAGCACATCAATAAATCTTTTTCTCCCAGTATGAAAGATTTTTAATGAGATTCTAAACCTTAAGTGACCTATTTACACAAAACTCAACTGCTAGATAATGAGAATGAGAAGGTGATAAAAATTTCAGTAATATAACCTCTAATTTAAATCTAAAGTATGTCTTCAAAATACCTCAGAAATACTTCTTCTACTCAAGTCTACACACACACACACACACACACACACGCACACACGCACGCATGCACACACACATCATTCAAGACAGGAATGTTGAATTTAAAAAATCACCATTGTTAAAATGTCATCTATTTTATGGATCATTGATCTTGAAATGCTGCATTTTGGCTACATGATATGGTTTGGCATGTCCCCATCCAAATCTTATTTTGAATTATAGCTCCCATAATTCCCATGTATTGTGGGAGGGACCCAGTGGGAGATAATTGATTCATGGGGATTGTTTCCTCCATACTGTTCCTGTGGGAGTAAGTCTCATGAGACGTGATGGTTTTATAAGGAAAACCCCAGTTTGCTTGGTTGCCATTCTCTCTTGTCTGCCACCATGTAAAACATGTCTTTTACTTTCTGCCATGACCATGAGGCTTCCCCAGCCACAAGGAACTGTGAGTCCATTAAATCTCTTTTTCTTTATTAATTACCCAGTCTTGGGTATGTCTTTATCAGCAGCATGAGAACAGACTAATACACTATATTAATAAGGAAGTGCTATAGTTTAGTAAGGTTCAGTTTAGTTCAACAAGTTTCCTAAATATCAAAATTGAATTAAACATGGTTCTAGGCTGTGGATAAATATAAATTGCTCTTTAAAAAATTGCAAAAATAAACTGTCAAATATAATTGTAAAATAGTATAAAGAAGTGACTATTTTAAGTGTTCATAAATGAGGCAATATTTTAACAATACTTGAGAATTATTTGAAATTTATTATGTAGGGATAGAGATTAAAGAATGTATTCCATGAAAAAGGAACTGCATTTTATAGAAAGGAGGCATGGAATAACATATCTTTGAAGAAAAACAAGTAGTCCCTCTTAAGGCTGTATATTTCAAGGATTTAATCATTCTAGACAAAGATAGTGACAAATGACCATTATTTTCAGATGTATTAATGGCCATAAATGTTTTCTTAGGATTTTGTAAAGTGAGAAAAATAAATTATTGTAGTGTGGGGCATCATACCTATGAAGACTATAGTAAACATTGGGTATAATTGCCAAATAATACACTATTATGTATTCATCTATTTTTAACATAGTTTTATAAATCTTTAAAAAATATGGAATAGGAACAGCTCTGGAGTATAGTTCCCAATGAGAGCAACACAGAAGGTGAGTGATCTCTGCAATTCTAATTGAGGTACCAGGTTCATCTCAATAGGACTGGTTGGACAGTGGGTGTAGTGCCCCACTGGGGCACTGCCTCACTTGGGAAGTGCAATAGGCTGGAGGAACCTTCCTCCTATCCAACAGAGGCCATTGGGGACTTTTCTGGCCACTCTGGCACTCTGGTTTAGATAATGCACTTCTCCCACGGTCTTTACAGCCCACAAACCAGATTACTGCTGAGCTGACAAGCACCTTGGGTTTCCAGCACAATTCTGGGTGGCCATTTCAGCTGGTGCCACAGGTTTCCAGAACAAATCTGGGCAGTCATTTTAACTGGTGCCTGGAATGCCTGTGAGACAGAACCATCCATTCCCCTGAAAAAAAAAGGGGGCTGAAGGCAGGAAGCCAAGTGATCTGGCTTGGCGGGTCCACCCCCACAAAGACCAACAAACTAAAAGCCATGGGCTTGGGACTTTCACAGCCAGCACAGCAATTTGAGCTTGACCTGGAATGATCGAGCTTGGTGGGGGTAAGAACATCCACCATCACTGAGGCAGTTCACAATTACCAAGGCAGTTTGCCATTACCGAGGGTGTCTGAAACTACTAAGGCAGTCTACCATTACCGAGGCAGTTCTAACCTTACCTGTGTAAACAAAATCACAAGAAAATTCACACAACAGCTAGGTGGAGTACACAGCAGCTCAGCAATGCCTCTGCAGGCAGACTGTGACTAGTCTACCACCTTGCTAGGCAGGGAATCTCTGAAAAAAGGCAGCAGCACATCAGGGACTTAAAAATAAAGCCCCACCTTCCCAGAACATAGCATCTGTGAAAAGAGGTGGTTGTGAGTTCAGCTGCAGCAAACTTAAATGTCCCTGCTCAGCAGCTCTGAAGGGAGCAAAGGAGCACCCAGATCAGCATTTGAGCTCTAATAAGGGACAGACTGCCTCCTCAAAAGGCTCCCTGACCCCCATATATTCAAAGAGACACCTCATACAGGAGAGTTCTGGCTGACACCTGGCACATATCCTTCTGGGACAAAGCTATCAGAGGAAGGAACAGGCAGCAATCCTTCCTGTTATGCAGCCACCATGGGTGATTACCAAGAAAGCAAGGTCTGGAGTTGACCTCTAGAACTCATGCAGCACAGGGACCTGACTGTTAGAAGGAAAACTAAGAAACAGAAGAAATAGTTGCAACATCAACAGAAAGGATGTCCACTCAGAGAGCCCATCTGAAAGTCACTAACTTCAAACACCAAAGGCAGACAATTCCACAAAGATGGGAAGAAACCAGTGCAAAAAGGAAAAAAATCAACAAAAACCAGAAAGCCTCTCCTCCTCCAAGGGATCACAACTCCTCACCAGCAAGGGAACAAAACTGGATGGAGAATGAGTTTCACAAATTGACAGAAGCAGGCTTCAGAAGGTGGGTAATAACAAACTTCTCTGAGGTAAAGGAACATTTTCCAACCCAATGCAAAGACACTAAGAACCTTGAAAAAAGGTTAGATTAAATGATAACTAGAATAACCAGCTTAAAGAAGAACATAAACGATTTGATGGAGCTGAAAAACACAGCACAAGAACTTTGTGAAGCAGACACAAGTTTCAATAGCTGAATCGATCAAGCAGAAGAAAGGATATCAGAGAATGAAGATAACTCGATGAAATATAACGAGAAGGCAAGATTAAAGAAAAGAGTGAAAAGAAATGAACAAAGCCTACAAGAAATATGGGATGATTCAAAAAGACCTAATCTATGTTTGATCAGTGTACCTGGATGTGATGGGGAGAATGAATCCAAACTTAAAAACACTCTTCAGGATACTATCCAGGAGAATTTCCCCAACCTCGAAAGGAAGGCCAACATTCAAATCCAGGAAACCCAGACAGCACCACATAGATATTCCTCAAGAAGAGCAACCAGGGTTGAACTGAAGGAAAATATGCTAAGGGCAGCCAGAAAGTAAGGTCAGGTTACCCACAAAGGGAAGCCCATCAGACTCATAGCAGATTTCTCAACAGAAACCCTATAAGCCAGAAGAGGGAGGGGCCAATATTCAACATCATTAAAGAAAATAACTTTCAGCCCAGAATTTCGTATCCAGACAAACTAAGCTTCATAAGTGATGGAGAAATAAAATTCTATAAAGACAAGCAATTGCTGAGAGATTTCATCACCACCAGGACTGCCTTACAAGAGCCCCTGAAGGAAGCACTAAACATGGAGAGAAACAACCAGTACTAGGCACTGCAAACACATACCAAATTGTAAACACCATCGACACAATTAAGACACTGCATCAACTAATGGGCAAAACAACCAGCTAGTATCAAATGGCAGGATCAAATTCACACATAACAATATTAACCTTAAATGTAAACAGGCTAAATGCCCCAATCAAAAGACACGGACTGACAAACTGGATAGTCAAGACCTATCCGTGTGCTGTAGTCAGGAAACCCATCTCATGTGCAAAGACACACATAGACTGAAAATAAAGGGATGAAAAAACATTTACCAAACAAATGGAGAGCAAAACAAAGCAGGGGTTGCAATCTTAGTCTCCTGTAAAATGGACTTTAAACCAACAGAGATCAAAAGAGACAAGGGCATTACATAATGGTAAAAGGATCAATGCAACAAGAAGAGATAACTATCCTAAATATATACACGCCCAATACAGGAGCACCCTGATACATAAAGCAAGTTGTTAATGACCTACAAAAAGATGTAGACTCCCACACAATAATAGTGCGAGACTTTATTACTCCACTGTCAATATTAGACAGATCAATAAGACAGAAAATTAAGAAGGATATCCAGGACTTGAATGCAGATCAGGACCAAGCAGACCCTAATAGACATCTACAGAACTCTTCACCCCAAATCCACAGAATATACATTCTTCTCAGCACCACATCACACTTACTCTAAAATTGACCACATAATTGGAAGTAAAATCACTTCTCAGCAAATGCAAAAAAAATGGAAATCATAACCAGTGTCTCAGACCACAGTGCAACCAAATTAAAGCTCAGGATTAAGAAACCCACTCAAAACCACACAACTACATGAAACTGAACAACCTGCTCCTGAATGATTACTGGATAAATAATGAAATAAAGGCAGAAATTAAGACGTTATTCAAAACCAGAGAACAAAGACACAACGTACCAGAATCTCTGGAACACATTTAAAGCAGTGTCTAGATGGAAATTTATAGCATTAAATGCCCACATGAGAAGCAAGTAAAGATCTAAAATTGATACCCTAATTAAAAGAGCTAGTGGAGCAAGACCAAACAAACTCAACAGCTATCAGAAGACAAGAAATGACTATGATCAGAGCAGAACTGAAGGAGATAGAGACACAAAAAAACTCTTCAAAAAAATCAATAAATCCAGGAGCTTGTTTTTTGAAAAGATCAACAAAATAGACCACTAGCCAGACTAATAAAAAAGAAAACAGAGAATATTCAAATAGATGCAATAAAATATGATAAAGGGGATATCACCATCAATCCCACAGAAATACAAACAATCATCAGAGATTACTACAACTTTATGCACATAAACTGGTAAATCTAGAAGAAATGGATAGATTCCTGGACACTTACACTCTCCCAGGACTAAACCAGAAAAAAGTTGAATCTCTGAATAGACCAATAACAAGGGCTGAAGTTGAGGCAGGAATCAATAGCCTACCAACCAAAAAAAGTCCAGGTCCAGACAGGTTCACAGCCAAAGTCTACCAGATGTACAAAGAGGAGCTGGTACCACTATTTTTGAAACTATTCCAAACAATACAAAAAGAGGGAATCCTCCCAAATCATTTTATGAGACCAACATCATCCTGATACCAAAACCTGGCAGAGACACAACTGAAAAAGAAAATTTCAGGCCAATATCCATGATGAACATCGATGCAAAAATCTTCAATAAATTTCTGTAAACCAAATGCAACAGCACATCAAAACGCTTATCCATCATGATCAAGTAGGCTTCATCCTGGGGATGCAAGGCTAGTTCAACATACACAAATCTATAAACATAATCCATTGCATAAGCACAATAAAAGACAAAAACCACATGATTATCTCAATAGATGCAGAGAAGGCCTTTGACAAACTACAACAGCCCTTTATGCTAAAAACTCAATAAACCAGGTATTAATGAAATGTATCTCACAGTAATAAAAGCTATTTACAACAAACTCACAGCAAATATCATATTGGATGAACAAAAATTGGAAGCATTCCCTTAGAAAACTGGTACTAGACAAGGGTGCCCTCTCTCATCATTCCTATTCGACACAGTATTGGAATTTCTAGCCAGAGCAATCAAGCAAGAAAAAGAAATAAAGGGTATTCGATTATGAAAAAAGGAAGTCAAATTGCCTCTATTTGCAGATAACATGATTGTATATTTAGAAGACCCCATCGTCTCAGCTTAAAATCTCCTTAAGATGATAAGCAACTTCAGAAAATCTCAGGATACAAAAATCAATGTGCAGAAATCACAAACATTCCTTTAGACCAATAATAAACAGAGTCAAATCATGAGCAAACTCCCATTCACAACTGCTACAAAGAGAATAAAATACCTAGGAATACAGCTAACAAAGGATGTGAAGGATTTCTCCAAGGAGAACTACAAACCACTGCTCAAGGAAATAAGAGAGGACACAAACAGATGGAAAAACATTTCATGCTCATGGTTAGGAGAATCAATATTGTGAAAATGATCATACTGCCCGATGTAATTTATAGATTCAATGCTATGACATCAAGCTACCATTGACTTACTTCACAGAACTGGAAAAAATCTTAAACTTCATATGGAACTAAAAGAGAGCCCACATAGCCAAGACAATCCTAAGCAAAAAGAACAAAGCTGGAGGCATCACACTACCTGACATCAAACTATACTACTAGGCTACAGTAATCAAAATAGCATGGTACTGGTACCAAAACAGAGATATAAATCAATGGAACAGAACAGAAGCCTTGGAAGTAATGCAACACACCTACAACCATCTGATCTTTGACAAACCTAACAGAAACAAGCAATGGGGAAGAGGATTTCTTGTTTAATAAATGGTGTTGGAAAAACTGGCTAGTCATGGGCAAAAAGGAGAAACTGGATCACTTCCTTACATTTTATATAAAATTTAACTCCAGATGGATTAAAGATTTAAACATAAGACATAATATCATAAAAACTCTAGAAGGAAACCTAGGCAATACTATTCAGGACATAGGCATGGGCAAGGACTTCATGACTAAATCACCAAAAGCAATGGTAATGAAAGCCAAAATAGACAAATGGGATCTAATTAAACTTAACAGCTTCTGCACTGCAAAAGAAACAATCATTGGAGTGAACTGGCAACCAATAGAATGGGAAAAAACTTTTGCAAGCTACCCATCTGAGAAAGGGCTAATATTCAGAATCTACAAAGAACTAAAACAAATATACAAGAAAAAAACAAACGACCCCATCAAAAAATGGGCAAAGGGTATGAACAGACTTTTAAAAAGAAGACATTTATGTGACCAAAAAACATGAAAAAAATGCTCATCATCACTCGTCATTAGAAAAATGCAAACAGATAGAAACACATTGAGACACCATCTCATGCCAATTAGAATGGTGACCCTAACCCTTCCTGACACCTTACACTAAAATTAACTCCAGATGGATTAAAGACTTAAACATAAGACCTTGCATCATAAAAACCCTAGAAGAAAATCTAGGCAAAACCATTCAGGACATAGGAGTAGGCAAGGACTTCATGACCAAAACACCAAAAGCATTGGCAACAAAAGCCAAAATAGACAAATGGGACCTAATCAAACTCCACAGCTTCTGCATGGCAAAAGAAACAGTCACTAGAGTGAATCGGCAACCAACAGAATGGGAAAAGATTTTTGCAGTTTACTCATCTGACAAAGGGCTGATATTCCGAATTTACTAAGAACTCAAACAGATTTACAAGAAAAAAAACAAACAAGCCCATCCAAAAATGGGCCAAGGATATGAACAGACACTTCACAAAAGAAGACATACATGAGGTCAACAAACATATGAAAAAATGCTCATCATCACTGGTCATTAGAGAGATGCAAATCAAAACCACATTGAGATACCATCTCACGCCAGTTAGAATGGCGATCATTAAGAAATCTGGAGACAACAGATGCTGGAGAGGATGTAGAGAAATAGGAACACTTCTACACTGCTGGTGGGAGTGTAAATTAGTTCAACCATTGTGGAAGACAGTGTGGCGAGTCCTCAAGGATCTAGAAATAGAAACTCCATTTGATCCAGCAATCCCATTACTGGGTATATATCCAAAGGACTATAAATCGTTCTACTATAAAGACACATGCACACAAATGTTCACTGCAGCACTGTTTACAATAGCAAAGACCTGGAACCAACCCAAATGCCCATTGATGATAGACTGGACTGGAAAAATGTGGCACATATACACCATGGAATATTATGCAGCCATCAAAAACAATGAGTTTGTGTCCTTTGTAGGGACATGGATGAATCTGGAGAACATCATTCTCTGCAAACTGACACAAGAACAGAAAATGAAATACTGCATATTCTCACTCATAGGTGGGTGATGAACAATGAGAACACATAAACACAGGGAAGGGAGTACTACACACCGGGGTCTATTGGGGGGAATAGGGAGGGACAGCGGAGCAGGGAGCAGGGGAGGGATAGCATGGGGAGAAATGCCAAATGTGGGTGAGGGGGCAGAAGGCAGCAAAACACACTGCCATGTGTGTACCTATGCAACTATCTTGCATGTTCTGCACATGTACCCCAAAACCTAAAACGCAATAAAAAATAAAAAAATTTTAAAAAAATGTGGAGACAACAGATGCTGGAGAGGATGTAGAGAAACAGGAATGCTTATTGGTGGGATTGTAAATTAGTTCAGCATTGTGGAAGACAGTGTGGTGATTTGTCAAGGATCTAGAAATACAAATACCATTTGACCCTGGAATCCCATTACTGAGTATATACCCAAAGGATTTTAAATCGTTCTATTATAAAGACGTATGTTCACTGGGGCACTGTTTACAACAGGAAAGAGTTGAAACCAACCCAAATGCCCATCAGTGATAGACTGGATAAAGAAAATGTGGCACATATACATCATGGAATACTATGCAGCCATAAAAAAAAGATGAGTTCATGTCCTTTGCAGGGACATGGATGAATCTAAAAACCATCATTCTCAGCAAACTGACTCAAGAACAGAAAACCAAACACCACATGTTCTCACTCATAAGTGCATGTTGAACAACGAGAACACATGGACACAGAATGGGGAACATCACACCCTAGGGTGTGTTGGTGGGTGGTGGGTTGGAGAGGGATAGCAGGAGGTGGGGAGATTGGGGAGGGATAGCAGAGGGTGGGGAAATTGGGGAGGGATAACATTAGGAGAAATACCTGATGTAGGTGATGGGAGGATGGAGGCAGCAAACCACCGTGGCATGTGCATACCTATGTAACAATCCTGCAAGATCTGCACATGTACCCCAGAACTTAAAGTAAAATTTAAAAAAAAGGCATCAAATGTTTAAATGTCTGCTGTGAGGCATACTTCAAATTATTTTAATTTTATAAATGATTACCCTAAGATTAATGATCTGTATAAAGTATCTGAATTGTAACGTTATAGGAGAAGAACAAAGCCATAAGGTAATAGTGGGCTCTAGCAGCTGAAATAAAATGACATAAAGCAGATTTGGATGATTATCACCCACATAAAATCCCTTAAGTGACTTTTCCCCCCTCTCACCCTTTCTTTTAGCAACTTCCTCACACCATGTGGTCTAGGTGTCCTAGACATGTTAAGATATCCTAAGAGAATTGAAGATTAGAACATATTTACAAATGACAAATCATTTGATGTTTTATTACATGAAATGAAAAACTAAAGCACAATCTGTGAAATCTAATGAGCTATGCATTGTGTAAGGATAAGCCTTATCAAAAACTTTTTTTCATCATTGGAACATTTATAAAAGAAATGATACAGACATAAATGCCATACACACAATCAGTTTAAAAAACATTTTATAAAAATTTTCTTACTGTCTCATAAGTTTGTTAGACTTTATAAATACCTCCATGCTAATTAATGGCAATAGGTTATATTGCTGTTTTCCTTCCTTTTCAACTATTCTTGAACCCATAAAGTAACTACTAGGGTCTTTTCTGTTCAAAGTATCTCATTGTGAAAATAAAATCAGATCCTTGTATAGTTTATTTGGTTGCAAAGTTAATTCTTTTATAAACAGCATAGTACAGGATAAATCTGTCAGTCCACCACTTTCATTAAATAATTTAAAGATTCATTTACAAATGCAAAAACAAAGATCTTTTTTAAAGAAAAACAGGTTATGTAAAGAACAAAATCAGTTTTCCAATAAACATATTAAGATCACAGTGAGAAAAGAAAAATATTAAAATTATTTGTCAATGAAAATCTGGTATTCACTACATCTTTCTGTCAATATGAATGTCTCAGCATCAGTTTTGTTGGCTCACAACAATATATTCATGCAATTTCACACGATGTGGCACACAAATTAACTTTTATTTTTACCAGTGAAGAAAAAACAGAAGTCTAATATATAAAAAATAAATTTGTACTAAGAAAACTCTGGTAATTCATTTTTTAAATACGTATTAATTTCTTTGTTGGAAGCACATTTTTTTCTGTAATAATATTTCTTATTCGTTTCTTAAAACTACTTTTGCTAAAAAAAGTTAAACCAAATATTAGTGTTCATTACACTTATATTGTTATTGGAATCTCAATGAATAGTTTCCTCTGCTTTACTACTGAATAATTTTATGTGTGATTCACACTGATTGCAAACACTTTTCTTTTAATTATATACCAAAATAATGTTTTCTTAAATATTGCTGAGCTGAAATATTTAAATATTATTTGCCGGGCGCGGTGGCTCACGCCTGTAATCCCAGCAATTTGGGAGGCTGAGGCGGGTGGATCACGAGGTCAAGAGATCGAGACCATCCTGGTCAACATGGTGAAACCCCGTCTCTACTAAAAATACAAAAAATTAGCTGGGCATAGTGGCGCGTGCCTGTAATCCCAGCTACTCAGGGGGCTGAGGCAGGAGAATTGCCTGAACCCAGGAGGCGGAGGTTGCGGTGAGCCGAGATCGCGCCATTGCACTCCAGCCTGGGTAAACAAGAGCGAAACTCCGTCTCAAAAAAAAAAAAAAAAAAAAAGTACTATTAGGGAATGATACCTTCAATTAATCAAGATAGGAGATATATAGCCAATTTTATTTCAGGTAGAACTTATGGAAAGCCTACTCCTACTATATGTATTGTATTATGACATAAACATTTGTATCTCTGCTATTCAAAATGTTATCAGAGAAAATCTAAAAATGTTATTGCCTAAGTTTCCATGATTAAATATTGGTCATATAAAAATTCAAACTAAGGTTTTCTCACTCTCATTTTTCTGTTTTGACTTTTCCTATAACTACAAATTTGTCAGTTAAACTGTCTCTAAGATTGAAGACATGATTGTTGAGCTATCACAATATAGAATAATGTACTGAAATAAAGAAATTGCTCAGTGAAGCAATTCAAACTTAAAGGGCAGCAAAAAACTAAAATTTCAATTTAATTCAATTATATATTAAAAAGTTAAAACATAGTGGGAAATGGTAAACATAGTAGCATGCTTTAGAAAGGCAATTGCATTTATAATCCATGGGGAGCATATAGCTGCCATCTGAGGATCTTAAGATTTCATATGGGAGGCTATCAAAGGTAACCTAGGTATCAGTGTGTTTTCTATGTTCTTCTAACTTGTGTTAAACAAAACAATCTAAAGATTGAGACATTAAAATGAAATGTAGATTATTAAACCTTTTTGAAAATGTATTGTGATTTTTTTTCTGATCCTCGTTTAGCCAGTAAATTATTTTTATGTAGTAAAATCACCTGTAAAAACAGAAATTAGACTTATTTTGAAAATATATTTAGAGTAATTAAAATAATCATGGAAGAGTTTGATTGGTTATAATATACTTTACATAAGATTTATAAAAGCTGATACTTTTTACCAACTACATATGTCTTGCTCTGAATAATAATAGTGAACAACAAATATAAATAAGTATTAATATATAGCTCATACCTTCAGAGACTTCAGTATCTACAGAAAGAGATGAGAAAAATATATATCAAGTATCAAGAATGGGATATTATACTGTATAAATATTTTTGACTTTATAGTTGAATAGTTCAGAAGACTGAATGATTAATTTGTCATAATTTGAAAATAAAAGAACATACTTAAAATTACATTTAAGCTTTTTTTTTTAGAAAATATGGGTCAGAAACAAGAAAGAACACATGTTCTATTTGCATTTCAAATGTGCTATCATTATCATGACTTTTACAATATTACATATATTATATATATATATGTAAAATCAAAGAGTTTATGTTTCATGTCATTTTATTTTTATTCTGCCCTATCAACTTTTAAATCTTATTTGAGAAACATTTTGTTTAGAAGTAATAACAAGTTTATTGGAAGCAAAACCGAAGATTTATATCTTCTCATACTGAAGAAAAAGGGCAATTTTTATCTAGCTCATCATTCTTTTAGAATTTAGATATCTCTTCTTTCAATCCTTAAAAATATTAATGACATGTATTTTTATAAATATATATTGGTCACAAGTAGTAGTTTCTTGATGATAAAAGTGAGATCCTGGTATGCTCTAATATTTCTTTCCGTCCTCAGTTGAAATGTTTGATATTTTAAGATGCTCTCTAGGAAAAAAAATATTACAGAATGCCTTCTGAATATAAATGATTAAAAGTTCTTGAAAGGAGACATGCTTATATTTATTATGTTATTTGAACTTTCAACTTTTTTATTAAAAAACTTTGCAGCTCACATTTTGCTAGTGGATCACTAGAAAAATAAAGATTTTAAATTAAAAAAAAAGCTTTAGAGCTCAAAAACAAAAGGAAATATAAAATGACCGCCAAAAATAACACAATGAACAATACATAATTGTTGGCAAATTAACATAAGTGGATGAGATGACCTTGCCTGTTATAATGGTGCATGTGTCCATGTATTTAAAACCAGTAGCATTATGATATGCAAGAAATACAACAGTTTACCTGAACCATTACTGAATATATGGTGTCATAGCTTTTTATTAAATGTGTCTCTATGGTAAATGTTCAGGCAGCTTAATATATTTGTACTCCAATCTGAATATAAAATATGGAAGACTGATCTATTCCAACTATATTTTTATAATGCATTTACTGTATATGCAAAACTCTATTTGTATTGTTCAAGTTCAATGGGTACAGAAGAAATTAATGAAACAATATAGGACTCACGTTTTAATAGTTATTTTCACAGGAAACACTAATTATATTTGAATAAAAGCAAAAATTAAAATTTTTAGCCACCTATCTGAAGCTGACATTCATAACTGCATTTCAGTTTTCATGGAACAAGAATTGTTCTACCTGAGAGAGCCAAGATATAAGACTATCTTGGATTTGATTCTCTGCTTCATCTAAAATTTGAGGACTTCATAAATACATTTGGAATACCCCTTTCAAGTCTGTGATATTGAACAACCAGAGAATTCTTTTCCTTCAAATAATTTTCTATTCCTACTGGTCAAGAGAGGTCCCAACAGAAATTAGACGAGACAAATGCCCTTAGAAACAAGAATAATTGAGGAGAGAAAGATCTCAGCAAGTGTGAAAATCTCAGTATCTCTAAAAAAGAAAAAGTAATAAGCTGAAAGAAATTCATTCCTTGAGAAAATAAATAAAAAATTGACATCAGAGAAACATCAAGTGAATATGCTCTAGGGAACTTGCTTGGAAAAAAAATATAAAGAAATGAATTCAGTTGAAGAAAACATTTTGGAAAACAATAGATATGAAACTAAATAACTTATTTCACTTCTTGTTTCACTACAAAGAGTAACCTCTGATCTTCAAGTCCGAAGAATTAAATGTTTTTATACATTCTGAATTGAGAGCTATTATTTCCCAGCAGGGGTTCTGTTTTCAAATGCTTCTCTTACTAAAAAAAAAAAAAAAAAAAGAAGATATCTATAAAATAATAGATACGACTGTAATTTGCCTACGGCTTGGCTAAACATTGAGGATGTTTTTTCTTTGTTTTATGCTGGATCTTTCTCTCATCTTTATCACTAACTTAAGGTTTTCCCCAAGGGCAGAGATTTTTTTTTTTAATAAAACATAAAATGATAATTTTGTTTTTCCAAAATGTAAGCTTTTAACTGTGTGCTATATTTATAACTCCCTAGGATGTTGGAAAATTATCAGGACGTTTAACTACTTAATGTTTATAAGTTTCCAGAATATTGGAAAATTGTCAGGACATTTAATATGTAACATAAATTTGAAATTTGAAATGTACTATAAATTAACAGTTGATTCTATTTATTGAAAAATTTTCATCTGAAAGATTTGTATATAATTATGTTACATAAATTATCTCACTTTTAATTACAGCAATGTGATCATTATTCACATTTTATAGAAATGGAAGCTGAGTTTAGACATACATCTATAACAAAGTTAATACTGATATAATGACAAGTAAAGTTATATATAAATGTATGTGTATATAAAAATAAAATGTTTTTAGTCACAAGTAGAAGCACAGTCTAGGAAAAACTAAAACTGCAAAAAAAAATTAAATAATTTCAAAATAAAATTTGTTCCTCTGCTCTGTGTTCTGCTGCTTCTTCTTGGCATGGCTGATAACCTGTCATTGTCAGAGGCATGTGAACCAAAGCAACTCCATCTTGAATAGGTGCCAGGTAAAATGAGGCTGAGATCTACTGGACTGCATTTCCAGACAGTTAAGGCTTTCTTAGTCACAGGATGAAACAGGAGGTGGGCACAAGATACAGGTCATAAAGACCTTGCTAATAAAACTGGCTGCAGTAAAGAAGCCGGCTAAAACCCATCAAAACCAAGATGGTGACCTGAGTGACCTCTGGTTGTCCTCATTGCTACACTCCCACCAGCACCATGGCAACATCTAGAAGTTACCCTGTATGATCTAAAAAGGGGAGACAATAATAATCCACCCTATGATTAGCATATAATCAAATAACCATAAAAACAGGCAACCAGCAGTCCTTGGGGCGGCTCTGTCTATGGAGTAGCCATGCTTTATTCCTTTACATTCCTAATAAACTTGCTTTCACTTTACAGACTTGTCTTGAATTCTTGCATAAGACACAAGAGCCCTTGCTTGGGATCTGGAACGGGATGTCTTTTGGTAATGTCATGACTAGACAAAGTTATCAATGTTCTCGAAATTTGACATGGCAAATTTTAAACATAAAAGCAACTCAATACACTGCTGGCTTTACATACAGTATATTTGTTTTATTCTAGTACTGCACAGGAGTCTTAGAAAGTAGACTCAAAGCTTGGCCTAAAATTAGGCAAAATCCCCCACAGTCTCAGAGTCCTTAGTAAACAATTCCTGCCTTAAGCATGCTTCCATTCTCCTCAATGACATAGCTACAAAATTTGGAAGCCATCTGAAACATTGGGCTAAAACGTTTGGCTGGAAACGGTAACATGCCAGCAAAATTGGCAGTGCTTAAAGGGCTAAAATGATAGAAAGGCAACAGGCTTCTCATTGTAACATAAGAAATGTAATTTAGAACAGGTTCAGGACAACTATTAAATATCAATATCTGGCTGGAAAGAAATAATCAGTCCTTCCTTCTATTTACTTGACAAAATAATGGGAAACACTTCTTGTAGATCATAACATCATGAGGAGGCATCTGTCATTCTATTATACATAGTATCTGGCATACATGAAAAAATTATACGTACAAAGAGGAGAAAATATATGACCAACATGAAGAGAAAAGCTAGATAATAGTTAATAGAAAATACAGATATTAGAATTATTAGCAAAGAAATTAAATACAAAATTGTTCATTGTGCTCCAGAAAATATTAAAAATGGACTTTACAGAAAAAAAATAAGAGTTTCAAAAGAGAATTGCAATCTCAAAAAATAAATCCAGAACTGAAATATAAAATATCTGAAATTATGAGAAAGATCAGTGAGTTCAACATTTCAGATACCCCAGAACACAGAACATTGGAACTTGAAGAGTGAGTAATAGGAAATACTCAAAGGGAAGCACAAAGAAAAAGAAAAGAGAACAGAGTAAGAAGCATGCAAGATGTGTTGAGAAGTTCTAGCATACACATACATGGAATTCCAGAAATAAGAGATGGCATGGGGCGAAAATAAAATTTAAAATAATAATGATTGAGAATTCTACATAACCACAGGAAGATAACAATCCACAAAACCAAGAAATTCCGCATATAAACACAACAGAGAAACACCAACCAAGATAAACACATGGAGCCGTATCTATATGCAGGAAATCTAACTAGACCAAGTAAAACTGCTGACTGCCAAAGGAAAAAAAGACAAAGAAAAACTTAAAACTAGACCGAGAACTTTTGTTTCAACGTAGGATGCAGGAAGAAATGACACCTTGGCTCTGAGAATAACCTATCACATACCATTTTAAACCCCACAACGAGCCGGAGGATGTAGAGAATACTAAATAATGTAAATTTTAAGAGTAAGGAGAGAATCCAAAAGAAGGCTCATGTCTGCTTTCATCCTTGGCTGAGCAGCTCATGGAGGCAGCAGAAGTCAAAGGAGATAAGAAGGAACCAGCTGAACTCCCAATGCATTTTTAATGACCAACCAGGTCTGACATGAAGCTGTAGAATCCCAAAGATACACAGAAGTAAGTAAAATGTGCACAACTTGCCAACTCTTGGCCTTCACTGCTTAGTCTAATGGAAGTTTGTGGCCAAACTGAGACCATAAACTGATGTAAGGCTGCTGAGGCGTGGCCTGCATATCCTTCTGAGGACTAATTCAGGACTGCAAAACCAGGAGAAACCTGGAGAGAGTACCTAAGGCTGGAGCAGAAGTAGATCTGAAGGAGAGCCACACTATGGCACAGGTGGACAGGCATGAAGAGGGCTGAGGGCAGCAAGGGAATGCTAAGAAAAGCCTTCAGAGGAACTCTTGACACAGCTCTCCAAGGCTGAGAAAAGCAAAATGATAACATGTGCTACTAAAATAATAAAAGAAGTACATTTCTCAAAAAATTATACTGCGTGCAATTGATAGAATAGTCTAGTGTCTTTCTAGTACCTAGTAATTAAATTCAGTACTAAAAAGCTTCTAGCAAAAAAAAAAAAAAATAGGCACTGATGACATCATTAGTAAAGAAAAATAAAGCTATTGACTTCTTTTCAAGGCCATACTAGTCTTAATTCAAAAACCTTATAAGCGCATTCAAGAGAGCAAAGTTTTAGATCATTCTTTCTCAGAAAGATTAAAAAGAATGCAAAATATAAATAAATGGAACCTTGATATATATGAAAAAGCCAATATATCATAGCCAAGTGGTATTTATTTTATTTTTTAAAGTTTTATTCCATTCTTGTTTAAAAAATAATCAAAATAATTACTACATTTAGTAATATTGAGGCCACCATAAATTTAAGCATGTCACACGACTTGAGTAGATATGCAAAATACAAATGTTACACAAAGGACTTTTATTCTGAATGCTTTTTAATCTAAATATGTACAGAACAAATTTATATGATCACTTTAATATGTGTTGAGATAGAGCATTGAATTTAAAAAACAGTGTATAATTAAAAATATATTTAGCAAAATATATCTCCTACACACAATGAATGAATGAATGAATGAAGAAGAAAATAAATAAATGCAACTATCACAAACATTATTCTCTAAGCTAAACTACCTGCAGTTTCAGCCTATAATTGGACACAAGGCAAATGTAAAAATAAAAAGATACAAGGATCATTTGCAAATAAAATAATAATGTACCTACCATTCCATCTGGATTAGTCTGTTTTAGCAAAATCTCTGCATTCAAGGTAAATAGATAAAATCAATTTTATTATTATCTGCCAGCAGAAAACAAATAGAAATAAAATGTAATAAAAAGTATTTATGATAGAATTAAGAAGACACTGCAAACAAAAATTTAGAACTCTACCCCTAAAATGAAATTCTGTTATTAAAAAAGAGAAAGACTAAAATAGATTGAGGGATATAATTTATTCGTGAATTGACTATTACAAACATTTCAATTTTACATAAATTTATCTATAAAATTGATCTATCAAGCAAAATTTCATTAAGTTAACAGTTTTATTCTGTCAGTATTTTAAGTTCAATGGCCCAAATATACTGAAGATGATTAAAGCATAAATCTGGAGGACTTATAATACTAATTGACATATTGTAAAGTCAGATTACTATTACAGTATAATAGTGCAATTATATATTGACTAATGGCAAAGAATAGAGTATATTAAGAAAACAATGCTATAAAGTCATATATTGAAACACAATAAAGATAGCACATTCTTCCTAATAAACGATGCCAAGTTAGCTTGATATCCAGTACTTCTTTTCCTTAGTGATGGACTACATGAGGAAGGAATTTGAAGGGAGCAATGGTACTGTAGTCATGTAAGACACAAACGAAAACAAAACAAAACAAAACAAAAACTAAACTTATCTAAAGCCTTTTTACATATTTATACAATATATTGGTTTCAAGATTTGTTCCTCTATGATAGATAATCCATACTTCATGTAGGATGACCCTTTGGAATATAATTTTTGTAGTTATTTATTTCTTGCCTGTAGACTTCTGTGGTTAGAAAAAAATCACTACATTTTAAATTTCAAATCTCATTCTTAGAGCATCGAGAGAAAGGAGATATGTGCTTAGGATATCTTATTTATGTAATATAGTAAAATTTAATACAATAAAGTGTTATTTGAAAATATTACACATATCTTAGGTTCTTATACTCAAATACCTGTTTAGATGTTACACTTTCATAATGTGTGCAAGAATTGTTACATGTGATTTTACTAATATATAATTTACGAATGATTTAATTTACTAAATGCAATTTACTAATAATATAATTTTACTATTGTATTAAATTTTACTGTCTATCATCTGCAGTGGCCTGAGGTAGAAATCTACCTCAAAGCTCCATTGCTTTTAATTTTGAATTGGAATGGGCTATTGAGTTGACAAAATATTGTTAACCAAATCAAAGAGAAACTTAAGGAGAAAGTTAGCCTAAGCACTGATTTTAGTCAAAGTTTCTAAGACTCCTTTGTTCTTTTCCCTTCTGGTCATTTTCTAGTGTCACATAATCCTCAGACCCTTCCAACTTTACTTATGAACAGATGCAACATCACAAGTAGAGATGTTACAGACAGCTGAGATAATGCATCAGTAAGCAGTGTGCTACCTAGAATCAGCATCAAATTTCTATGACTCTAAGTGATTAGAAAGTTCTAAAAGCATTTTTTAGTTTTACAAATCATGACTTTATAGTTTATAATTAAATTACCTTAATATTTTCTTCTTAAATTACTCATTTATGTATAACTTAATTATATGTTTACAAATATTGAAAGAGTATTGGTATTTTTAAAGAGGTAGTGATCAAATTACATTAGAAACAACTAAGGAGTTTGCCATTTTGATAAATTATCAATTCAATCACTTCTAGAGAACCATTTTCTCACTTTTTTAATCAATTTTTGAATATGACATTTTAAACTGAAAACCTGTTATTTTATCATAAATCCCTAAAAGTAATCTATTTAGCAAATATAAATTAATTTTAAAAATATTTGTAGTGCTACATAGATGACAAGAAAGGAAATGGCTCTACAGGAAATAAAGATAACATAAAAGTTCTAACAAATCAACATTTTAAAATATATATTGATAAAATTGCCTGAAACCTATATGAAAATAATCAGGTACAACACTGTAAGATACCTCTCCACCCATAGATTCTCTGTTTTTCTCTCTTTCTCTGACTCTGACATACACACACACCCACATGCATGCACACGCACGCGTGCACACACACACACATGCACACACACACACACTCTTACACATTAGTCTGTTGACAACTTTAACATTTTATTAAAAAAATCCCCAATGAACTATTTTCTGGGGCCCTGTAACCCACATTAGAACCAAGCAAAGAAATACAAAAACACAACGAAAGTTTAACATGTATTATCACTGATACAAGAAAGCTTTCCAAAACTGATAGAAACTCAGGTGCCTTTGAAAAACTTGAAAAGAAATGAATTCCCTGAAGGGAGAGGCTTTGATTTTGTAAGCACCTGAAAATCTCTTGACACATAGAAGGCACATGATAAATATTTATAGAAAAAATTAATGAGTAAATGAATAAATGAGCAAATGAAAAATTGAATAAAAGCATACAAAAATGAAGTCTGAAATGTTAGCCAACTATATTTCATATGTAACAATTTTTGCACACATTATGAAAGCAAATCATCTAAACAGGTATTTCAGTATAAGAACCTAAGATAAGAGTAATATTTTTCAATGATTAGTTTATTGTATTAAATTTTACTATGGAGAAACACTTTTACTCTTCTAGATCAATTTATTGCATATTTTAGAAGTCTTTCATGAATGTTTATCTGTCCACAGGTTCTATTGTTAGGAATAATTTGATTTATCTTGCTTTAAAAATAACTTCTTAATTATGTCATTTACTTGCTGCCTTTATTATGATAACCTGTAAACACTCAGTGACAAAATATCTGATTAACATATGTATCTATGAAAGTGATGTATCTATGAAATTGATTAAAGAAGAAAAGTAAATTGGTAACATGAGTAGTCTGGGATGTAGACAGCAATAAAGCTATATATAAATTGAACAAACTTGCTCATCCTTAGAGTATAATTGCATAGTGTTATATAAAGCTACCTTTTGAAATACAAACTAGGATAGTAAGTTTTGTTTGTGCTAAAAATACAATAAACAGCTGAATAGACCTCAACGTTAGATGTCTATAATTTCCCCTCAGATCAAAAGTATACCTTTGCCCTGAGTACTATGAATGGACTACATTAAATAGTTCTCTTCTTTTAAGTTTCATGTTGGATTTGGTCATGGAACAGTCTATTACTCCACTACCACACTGCTATAAAGATACTACCGAAGACTGGGTAATTTGTAAAGGAAAGAGGTTTCATTGACTCACAGTTCAGGATGGCTAGGGAGGCCTCAGAAAATATATAATTATGGCAAAAGGCAAAATGGAAGCAAGGCACCTTCTTCACAAGGCAGCCAGAAGGATAAGTGCTGAGCAAAGCGGGGAAGAGCCCCTTAGAAAACCATCAGATCTCATATGAACTCATGCACTGTCATGAAAACAGCATGGGGGAACTGTCCCCATGATTAAATTATCTTCACCTTGTCTCTCCCTTGACACATGGGGATTCTCAGAATTACAATTCAAGATAAAATTAGGGTGGGGACATAGCCAAACCATATCATTCTATCCCGGGTCCCTCTCAAATCTCATGTCCTTTTCACATTTCAAACCCAATCAATCCTTCCTAACAGCTTCCCAGAGTCTTAATTCATTTCAGCATTAAACCCAAAAGTAAAAGTTAAAAGTCTCATCTGAGACAAGGCAAGTCCCTTCTGCTTATGAGCTTACAAAATCAAAAACAAGTTGGTTACTTCCTAAATACAATGGGGGTACAGGCATTAGGTAAATACATCCATTCCACATGAGAGCAATTGGCCAAAATTAAGGGATTACAGGGCCTATACAAGTCTGAAATCCAGCATGGCAGTCAAATCTTAAAGCTCTGAAATGATCTCCTTTGACTCCGTGTCTCACATCCAGGTCATACTGATGCAAGAGGTGGGTTTTCATGGTCTTGGGCAGCTCCGCCCCATGGCTTTGCATGGTACAAGCCCACTCCTGGTTGCTTTTACAGACTGGCATTGAGTGTCTGCGACTTTTCCAGGCACATGGTACAAGCCGTTGATAGATCTATCATTTTGGGGTCTGGAGACAGTGGCCCTCTTCTCACAGCTCCACTAGGCTATACTATATTAGTCTGTTTTCCATACCGCTGTAAAGAACTGCACAAGACTGGGTAATTTATAAAGAAAATAGGTTTAATTGACTCAGCTTAGCATGGCTTGGGAGGCCTCAGGAACTTAAAATCATGGTGGAAGGTGAAGAAGAAGCAAGGCACCTTCTTCACAAGGCACCAAGAAGAAATGCCAAGCAAAGGGAGAAGAGCTCATTATAATCCACCAGATCTCATGAGAACTCACTCACTATCATAAGAACAGCATGGGGGAACCACCCTTCTCATTCAATTACCTCCACATGGTCTCTCCCTTGACAAATGAGGATTATGAGTATTGTGGGGATTACAATTCAAGATGAGATTTTGTGTGGGAACACATAAAATCACATCAGGCAGCACTGGTGAAATATGAGAGAAAGGAGGAATGATTCAAGGGAATTAAATAACCTGGATCACTTCCTGCCAGGTCACTTAAATACTTAAAACAGTTTTTTGAATGCAACTCCTTCACCTTGTCTAGGAGTAGCTAAGGCTACCCATTGTTACTAAAGTAAGGGTACTCTGTCACCACTTCCCAATTTTCTAAAGCCTACCTATGCACCTGTACACAGCCAGTTTATCCACTCACCACAAATTACCTATCCTGAGCGTTCATACTTCTGCTGGAAGTCTGACAGACAAGATCTCCCTCACTTTCATATGTGTTCTTATATGTGGAAGTCAGCAGATGACTTTCATGGCCTTATACTACAATTAAGTAACTTTAATCATACTAGCAGAAATTTTATGAAATATTCAGTGCGTGCTCTTCGATTAGTTTCCAAATTTCAATATAGTCATGAGTATATATATTACATAATTCCTCTTTAAAGATTAAATGGTGATAACTCAATCAATAGTAGTTGCAATTGATATGGTTGTTATTCATAAAAATGGAGCTGCCTTTCTATATATACTAGTTTTCTTTAAAGCATAACTTAAACATTCCATTTGGGTTTCTTCATGAGTGACAATTTCTATTTAAGAGACAAACTGGATTAGTAATCTGATACTGCATAAAAACTTATCTTAAATTTAATTCCTTAAAACAACAAGAATTTAGTATTTGCTTATGAATTTGCAATTTAAGATGTTTAGTGGTGTGGTTGTTCTTTTTTTTTTTTTTTTTTTTTTTTGAGATGGAGTTTCGCTCTTGTTACCCAGGCTGGAGTGCAATGGCTAGATCTCAGCTCACCACAACCTCCGCCTCCTGGGTTCAGGCAATTCTCCTGCCTCAGCCTCCTGAGTAGCTGGGATTACAGGCACGTGCCACCATGCCCAGAAATTTTTTTGTATTTTTAGTAGAGACAGGGTTTTACCATGTTGACCAGGATGGTCTCGATCTCTTGACCTTGTGATCCACCCGCCTCAGCCTCCCAAAGTTCTGGAATTACAGCCTTGATAGTGTGGTTGTTCTAAAGTTGGACTGGCCTGAGCTCACTCATGGTCCTGTATTTATTTGATTGGAACTCTTCCGGGACTACACAGTCTAAAATGTCAACCATATGTCAAGAATGTTGATTCTGGCTGCCAGTTGACCCTCCCTCTATCTTTCTCTCTACATGAAATGTCTGATCATTTTCCCTTTGTGAGAAACTACTCTGAAATATATGATTATCACTTACTGATATTTCCCGTTTCTTAAAGATTTTAATTATTAGTTACAGATATATAAATATTACTACTATAGAAATGCACTTATTGGGAAATTTTGGGAATGTACTATTTGTATTTTACATAAATTAGACCTTTTTTGCTCATCTACGTATACAAGATCATGGAGTATGATATAAAGTGATAAAAATGACCAGAAGAAATTGAAATATTTTGTAGTAATTTAAAAAATGGAAACCTAAATATAAAACATTATTTAACCTACAGGATGTATAGAGAAAAGTTTCTATTTTATTTTATGTTACTGTAAATTCAGATTATAACAACAAAAATAATAATTTTGTTAGGAATTTCCTGTATTAATCTAAACAACAATTAGGTGAGTACTAATATATTAAACTTATAACAATTTGAAAACATTTGGGTCCACTGTATTTCATCATTGGCTGAATACTCAACTACAAAGATATAAGAGTAAGCCCAACAGTCATGTATAAGAAGAAAGGCAAATATAGCCAAATAATTCAGCCACAGCTCTGACCACATAATACATGAGAAACAGGTCTCACAGACTTAGCAAAGGCAAGTTATTAAACAAACAGAAAACAACAGTTTTCAGGAAAAAAAACATTAGTAGAATCCAGAATTTCTACCACAAAATATTAGATATGTCCACTGCTCAACCTGAAATTTTTAAATGTACAAAGGAAAAATAAAGTGCGACCCATGTTCGGGAAAATATCACATTAAATACAATTGCCTCTGAGTTTCCACATTGGTTGGATTCAGCAGATAATGACTGTGAAGCCACTATTATAAATATGTTAAAAAGCCAGAGAAACCATGTTTAAATAATTAAAGTTTGACAACAATAAATTTACACAGAAGAATTCTCAATAGGGAGAGAAAAACTATGAAAAGCACTAAATAGAATTTCTAGAGTTGAAGAAAAAACATAATTAAAACTAGAAGTTTACTATACATGCACAACAGTAGACTTGAGGTACCAGACTAAAGAATTGTTCAATTTAAAGACAGATCAAAATAAGTTATTTGATCTGAAGAATAAAGAGAAAAACTCAGTGAAAAATTAACTGAGTCTCACAGATCTATGAAACCATTTTGAGCGTACCTACATATGTTTAATGATGATCCCAGGAGACAAGAGAGATAGAGAGGGAATAAAAGTTACTACAAGATGTAACCATCAAAACTTTGCCAAATTTGATGAAAACTACTGATCTACACATTCAAAAAAAAATTCAAACCTCAATAGAAAACATAGAAAGAGATCCATAACTAAGCCCATTATAGCCAAGTTATTGAGAGTCAAAGTCAAAGAGGAAACATTGAAAGCAGAAAGAGAATAGCAGCTCATTACAGGCTGGGGAGGAGGTTGGGGGAAGGGAGCATTATGTGTAACAGCTGACACTTCTGTGAAGCAGCATGGCCAGAGGCAGTGTTGTAGCATAAATAACATATTCCAAATAATCTGTTAACCAATAATCAATATTGAGATAAATTTTTCTTCAAAAAGGAAGGTGAAATAAAGTCATTTTTCATATTCACAAGCAGTATTTGAGTATTTCAATTTCTTTATATTTTCACCAAATATCACTGGTGGGTTATAAAAAATGATACAACCAATCAGGGAAATTAGTACATCCTTAAAAATCAAACATAACCTTGCCCTATACCAATAATTCTACTTCTAGAATTCTACCCATGAGAAATAAAAACATACATTCACCAAAATATATGTATGCAAATGTTTATAACAGTATTCTTCAAAATAGCCCCAAACTGGAAATAATCCATGCATCCATCAGCTTGTAAGTCCATAAACAAAATATTGTAATATCCCTACAGTAGAATATGGTATTAGTCAACATTAAAAATGAAAAAAGTGCATGTCATAATATGGAAGAACCTCAAAAATGTAATGTACAACAGATGAAAACAGGTACAAATGACCACATTATAGAATTTTACTTAAATGAAATGTTCAGCAAAAGCAAATTTTTAGAGAAAGAAGGTAGATTACTAGTTGGCTAGAGCAGGGAGTAACTGCAAACAGGGATAATGGAACTTTTTGCACTTACGGATATGTTCTAAAACTGGATTGTGGGGGGATAATTGGAGAATTCTATAAATTTAAAAAATTACATATATATATTAAGAATTTATAAAAATAAATTGTACACTTAAAATGGATGAATTTATAGTAAATTGTATAAAATTTATTACAGATATCATTATTAATTAGAAAGGAAGTTATATTAACCTTTTAAAAAGAAACTATAATATTGCTATGATATAAAACTATGATATTTGGGAATATATTCATTATTTCACACGGACAGTCATGACTGGTTTTTGATGATGACTCCCTCAACAAATCTTAGGTGACCAAATATTTCTCTATATCACTATAGCAGAGAGCTTGGGAATAGAAAAGTTTCACAAGCTGTAATGAAATCTCAAAGAAAGATGTATTCTGTAATTCAACCTACTAGGATAATTGTAGATAAACTATTATTAAATATTCTTATATTTTGAATAAACCTAAATGGTCACTACTAGAAATTCATCTAGTACTATATATGTGTATGTTATTTTCAACTCAAGAATTTACAGATAAATAAGATAACTTTATTTGGACATTTATAATAATTTACATCAAAAAGGCAATAGATTATTCAGTGAGTCAAAAATGAAACTAATTAAAAGGAGTATGTGATTTCATATCCATTCACACAATTTATAAATGGGGACAAAGCAGGAAATAACTGTTTTTCTAACACAGCAGTCTTGAAACAGAATAATGAGAGCAAAAGTACACGTATTTTTTTTTTACTTATAGATTCTAGAGTATATTTGTCTATACTAGCAATTGCCAAATTTCTCAGTGCCTCCTTATCACAGAACAGAACAAAGGGAAAAATAGTAACTTAGGCTATACTCTCATTCAAAAATAAGTACCATTCAATCAGGGCTACATCTGTATACAAACAAAGAAATTTCAAATAAAATAATTTAAAATACGGTTTCCTTTCTAGAATGGCTTCTGGCTTGGTTTGAATTGCTGAATGAAGAATTATAGCTCCTAACTTTCCCAGCATATGTAGAATTGACTTTTTGATGCACATTTAAATTTGCAAGCTTTCAAATTGGGGCTCATAAATAAGAAAACTGTGGTTAAAATAAGAAACATGACATAGTCCTTACTTTCCTCATTCTTTCTTTTGTTCTAAACTCAAGAAATTTTAAGCAAAAGGTTCTCAGGATTACAGTTTTCTCTAAAGCAATTATGGTAGAGCTGATAAAACTAGGCCCTTCTTCAAATCATCTTAGATACATGGCATCTCAGGAGCCTCTGCTTGCTTCTCAAAGGGAGTGGGAACAAAACAAATATACAAAAAATCAGTAAACAGAGTCAAATGCCTGTGAGAATTCTCAGAGTAACCAAAATAATCCCTAATCAATAATAGCTGTGGTTTAACACAAATACATCTTGCGTTGCGCTACTTCTAGTAGGAACAAAAAGTATTTATAGATTCATTATTTTTCCCCTCAATTCTTTTCAGAATACAAAACAGACTAAGGAAAATGATTTTTAAATCATCTTCTCTTTTAATATTGAGACTTTTTTGTCTTTTGTTGAATAAAACCTTGTGTTCAGTACTTACCTGCACCAATAATTCTGTCTTATATTTGTTCAACGAAAGAAATTTAATACAAAATACCTTATGGCATGTCTTGGCCAACATTTCAGTAAGACTCTCTATTTAAATAAAATATATCCATGTAGAGCATAAACGGTATATGCCATATCTGAGAAAGTGATAATATTTTAGAGTTACATTATCACATAATAGTCATCTGCAGAGAACAAATAACTTTAAAGAGAACAGGATAACAGAGCATTTAAAAGCTAAATGATTCATGTCTTGATCTTGTAGTTGTGGATGTAAAAACAAATAAAAGCATCTCACTTGTTAATATAAATAGTGTTATGGACTGAATGTCTGTGTCCTCTCAAAATTAATATATTAAAATACTCCCAATATGATGGTTTGGGGAGATGATTGGGTCATGAAGATGGAACCCTCACGAATGGAATTTGTGCCCTAATAGGTAGAAACATGAGAGAAATGATTTTTCATTAGGAGGCAGGAGAATACAATGCGAAGGCCATTTTCAGACTAGAAAGAAGACCTCACCTGATAACAAATCTACAGGTGCCTTCATCTTGAACTTCCCAGCCTCTAAAACAGTGAGAAATATTTGTTCGTTATTTAAGCCACCCAGTTTGTGGTATTTTATTATAGCAGCTCCAGCTAAGACAAATAGTGATATCCTTAAGCTGTATAGAATAAAAATGTAGTTTGATGGAAATATATAGTAAACCAAATATGGGGATACATATTTATTTGTTCAACAATTACTTTTTCTACTAAGTACCTGCAACTGCTCAAATGCTTAGGAATAGAATTCTGGTGAAAGAGAGAAAAATTGTCAGCCATTAAGGGAGTAAAGTCAAAAAGGAAATAGAAATAAAGCCTAATACATGTCAGAAAGCAGAATGCAAGGTACTTTTTTGGCCGGGCACGGTGGCTCAAGCCTGTAATCCCAGCACTTTGGGAGGCCGAGGCGGGTGGATCACAAGGTCAAGAGATCAAGACCATCCTGGTCAACATGGTGAAACCCCGTCTCTACTAAAAAAAAAAAATACAAAAAATTAGCTGGGCCTGGTGGTGCGTGCCTGTAATCCCAGCTACTCAGGAGGCTGAGGCAGGAGAATTGTTGCCTGAACCCAGGAGGCGGAGGTTGTGGTGAGCCAAGATCATGCCATTGCACTCCAGCCTGGGTAACAAAAGCAAAACTCCGTCTCAAAAAAAAAAAAAAAAGAAAAGAAAAGAAAGAAAGAAAATCACAGAGCACTTCCTAATATGGTAGATGAGGCGATGAAAGACTTTCTAGAGGAAGTTACATTTAAGTTAAGACCTGAGGATATATAGAAATTTGCCAAGGAAATTGGTGACAGAGATGGAATGAACAGGATGAGTATTCACTAGATAGGATAAAATCCTCTCAGAAAGTCCAGAAAATAAGTTTTTTGATACATAAAATTAAGTCTGTTTCTGGTGTCCTAAAGATATGACAAGAGGCAAACATGGGACAGGTAGTAAATGTTCCTGAAATATTTGTCAGAAAATTTTGACTTCATATTGAGGAAAATGGAAAGTTAGCGATGAAATTTAAGCAAGACAGTGACAAGAACATATCTCGGTTTTCTTTCAGAAAGATGATTCTGAACACACTGAATAACGAATTCTGGCCATCATTTCAATACTCCTACTTAGCCTTAACTTAACCATGACAATGTCTTCCTAACTTGTCTTCCCATATCCATTCTTGACCTTACAATATATTTTTCATACAGAAGCTGATCATGAGACATCAAATCTGTTTGTCCTATGTCATTTCTCTGCCTAAAATTCTCCAAGGTCCTTGCATCTCAATATTATTAAAATCTAAAGTTTTTTTCAAATCCCTATTAGTTCATAAACAATCTGCTTCTCAATTAACTCTTTGATGTTATGTCTTTCCTCCCTCTCTCTGGCTCATTTCCCTTTTAACTATACTAGTCCCCTTGCTGTTTTTTTTTCTTTTTTTTTTTTAATCACAAGTCTATCATCTAGACCTTTGCACTTGCATTCAATACCTTATACGTCCTGCCTTCCCTTCCACATATAATTATTCCTACATGTAAGTCATTTTTCTGCTCAAATGTTATCTTTTGCAGGCCTTTTCTGAACATGCTCTATAAAATATTATTCCAACCATTCATTATTTCCTGTCCCACATTTTAAAGCATTTATTGCCACCTAAAATAATAGACCTATCAATTCATCATAATGTGAGTTCCAGAAAAAGAAAAGTATATTTTCACTGTTAAATCAATGTCACTTAGATGTGTTTCTGGCACATTTTAAGTGCTTAACTATTATTTATGAATCAAATTAATGTTGAATGAACTTGTCTGCTAAATTATTTGCACCTTTCTTTTTTCACTTTACTCATTAAAATAATCCAATTCTGAATGCAACTAACTCATCACACCCTCTGCAGCTACCACAAGGAGCTGGATTATGTCAAATCAAGTTTCCCAACAGAATTATTTAATTATTCTATACATTCAAAGCATCTAACCAGAAATGTGCCTTTCTGATATATTCACTCTTTGTTTCATTTCAATTGTATGCATAATTATGCACAATGTCTCCAAATCCCAAATTCTTTAATATCAGCTTCTGGCCAGTCCTACTACTTTCATTTAGAAAACATAAACTTTACTTAAAGATGTTTCATCTTCTGACTATTCATCCACATCTTAAATCAGTCTATAATCTTGTCCTCCCATTATAATATAGAAGCTCCTTTCACTCTTACATAATCTGAAATTTTCCACCAGTGTTTTAAGTTTCTTTGCTTCCTGTCTTATTAAAAACCAACTACAATTTATGCCATTTCCTTTCTTCACTTGGATGTTCAACCATTCTTTCTCAAGTAAATAATTATTAATAACTTAATTTTTTTTCCATTAAAACAAAGCCCAGAATCTCTCTCACTCAATTCTTCAAATATCTCTATGTAAAGTCTCAAACTCTCCTTTCCACCACACTCTACTTCAAACATTGTTTTTCCCCATTTGTCTCAACCCATTTAATCCTGGCACCTGGTCTTATCATTTAACATTCTTTGAAGGAAACAATAAGTTAGTTTTCTAAATCTATTTTTCAACTTATTATATTTGATATTTTAGCAACACTTGACAGTATTAATTGCTCCAATTAAGAAACTGTCAATTCAGCTGGCTTCTCTAACACGTCCTTGTTCTATATATTTTCTCTCACAGTCTGCTTGTTCTTTTTAGTCTACTTTTCAGGCCCATTATTTCTTTTATCACCCTAATGAGCTCTTTTGAACATCATATTTATCTTCTCCTCACTATTAGTTACAAGAACTAATATTAAACTAACCATAAATCACCAAACCTTTTAGGAAAACTGAAACCAATCATGAAAGATAAAAAACTCAAAATAAGAACTAATGCCTTAGGTTAAATGTTAACAAAGCAAGTAGAAAATTACTAATACTATATTAATAATGATTTTTAAAACTTATAGATATTACATAAAAGACATCTGTAATATCTAAAAATTTGACTGAAATACAAATATTAAAACATAAGTGGGATTAATAAAAAAGCAACAAACTATAAAAGCAAGTTAGAGTATGTGGATGAATATATATTTCCCAAGTACAGATCTAAACTTTATGGAGTTTTAAAGAATAAAAAAAAGTTGAGACATGAAGTTGATCTTGTCGTTTTAAATATATATGCAACAGGAATTAAATTGTAAGAGAGAAAATGATAGAAATGGGGAAAATGTAAGGTGGAGAGATTAGATGGATAAATAAATAGAATAAAAATTGTTCAGAATTGTAGAATAGTATATAAGTCTTCCTATTAAAATGTCCACTTCAGTATTAACTTACATTGGTTCATGCTATGGGGAAATTTCATAACACAACAAACAATAAGGAGGTCCTAAAATCTTTCAAAAACTAAACAAGCAAACAAATGATTTTAACTAACTCAGTTTTTAAAAGTACATAAAGATAGGAAAAACACAGAATGACAGCTAAGAAGCTAGGAATTGATATACATGGGTATATTGGGTGATGCTGAGGTTTAAGATACAAATAATGAATGGTCAACTGGCATTCCTACATTTTTTTAAGAAAAGGGAACTCTACAGTACCCAAGGGACTTCAGTTCTTTCCACTGTTACTAGCACTTTCTGTTACGTGTTAAGTAGTAACACAGGTCACACTTCATAGCCATATAAATAAAATTAAAATTATATTCACTATGACTATTTTTCTTGTGGAAAAGATTAAACAGTTCTTACCAGTTTTTCTTCACCCAAAGAAATGTCATTTCGATTTTTAAAAGGGTAAGTGATAGCTATTTACAAATTTTAATGCAACTATTTAAAAGTAAACATGGTTACATTTTGAAGGGTCTCAAAAATTTTATAGGACAATTGAATTCAAAGAAAACTTTATTTCTCAATATAAGTTCCATCATGTTCAAGGCACTTTTCTAAACAATGATATCAGCTATTCAGTCCATCTTTAAAGAACTGAGACTCCTGGGAATTTAATACATGTTAATGCATCTTTTCTTATATTATTAACTGAACGAAAATGAGTGTCTTGTAGATTTTTTATTATTACAAAGCAATAAGAAGCATGAAAAGTCAAATCAAGACTGTAAGATGAATGCCTAATGATTTCCCATTGAAACTTTTTCCAAATTATTTTTGTTTGATGAGAAGAATGACCAGGAGCATTGCTGTGATGGAGAAGGACTCTCTACTGAAGCTTTTTCAGTTGTTTTTCTTCTGAAGCTTTAGCATTCTCAAAATACTCTAATTATTAGCAGATGTTATTGTTTTTTGGTCCTCTAGGAAGTCAACAAGCAAATTTCCTTGAGCATTCCCAAAAACTGTTGCCATCACCTTTGCTCATGACCAGCCTACTTTTGCTTATGACTGGACCACTACCACTTTCATCTCTTTACAGCCATTGGTTTGGTTGTGTTTGTCTTTAAGATTATACTGGTAAAGCCATGTTTCATCTGCTGCCAAAACTCTTCAAAAATGCTTTAGGATCTTGATCCTACATGTTTAAAATTTCCATTGAAAACTCAGCTCTTATTTGTAGCTGATCTGGGTGCAACAATTTTGGCACCTATCAAGTGAAAAGTTTGCTCAACTTTGATTTTTCAGTCAGAAAGATATAAGCTGAACCAATTGAGATATCTATGATGTTGGCTATTGGTTCTGCTCTTAATCATTATAATAGGCTTGTCAATTAGGGCCAAACATGATTTTTTTTTTTCCTTGAAAATTGATTTAGCTTGTCTGCCACTGCAAGAGTCATCTTCAATGTTGTTTCATCCCTTAAAATGAGTAATTCATTTGTAAACTGATAATTCCTTTGTGTCATTATCCCCATAAATTTTTTGTAGAGCATCAGCAATTACATCATTCTTCTACCCAGGCTTCACCATAAATTTGAAGTTTGTTCTTACCTCAGTTTTAGCACAATTCAGGTTGCTCTAATAGAGGCTCCTTTCAAACTGATGTCTCATTCTTCTTGGTGCCTTCAACTGGATGCTGTTTGGACATGTTGTGAAAATCTAGGATATATGTATTTTTCTCCAAAAAGTTGAAATTTATGCATGGTTTTTATCATAATATACATTTCCATAAACTTTTTGTAAACTCTTCATTTCCACAACTGACAAACAGAAATTCTAAATCAATATGAATGATTAAAAATATAAAGTAGATGCAATATAATGAACCTTTCATGGCATCCAAAACCAAGAATACTCTTCACAGAAATACACAAAAATTAAACCATGAAGAAATATCAGTAATTATTCTAAGTAAAGTTCACAGTAAGACTTCGGAAATATAAGGCCTAAAATTTACTATGAGGAATATATATATATATATATATATATATATATATATATATATATATATTCTTCTTATATCTATCAGAAAAGAACCAAATGTGAAAATGAATTAACTGAAGAATTAATATAAGAAATACACTTTCTGAAAAAATAACCAAGTATAATTTCTAATGCACGTAACATGTGTTAGCTCAAAAGAAAAACAAGCAGGCATAAAATTAAGAAATGCTAATTCTTGTACTTTTAATTTTTTTATAAATTTAATTTTTATTTTAGATATTGGGGTTATATGTTCAGATTCATTACATGGGGATATTGGGTGATGCTGGGGTTTGAGATACAGATAATCTTGTCACCCAAATAGTGAGCACAGTACCCAATAGGTCATTTTTCAAAGGCTAGCATCCCCACCCCCTCTAGTGTTTATTACATCTTTATGTCAATAAATAATAAATGTTTAGTTCCTACTTGTAAGTGAGAACATGTGGTATTTGGTTTTCTGTTTCTTCATCAAGTTGCTTAGAATGATGGCTTTCACTTGCATCCATTTTGCTGTAAAGGATATGATTTAATTTGTTTTTATAGCTGTGTGGTATTCTATGGTGTATATGTACAACATTTTCTTTATCCAATCCACCATTCATTGTTGCCTAGGTTGATTCCATGTCTCTGCTAAGAACATATGAGTGCATATGTCCTTTTTGTACAACAATTTATTTTTCTTTGGATATATACTCTATAATGAGACTGCAGGGTCAGATAGCAGTTTGATTTTAAATTTTTTGAGAAATTTCCAAACTGCTTTCCACAGTGGCTGAACTCTAGTTCACATTCGCACCAACAGTGTATAAGTGTTCTCTTTTCTCCACAGCTTCACCAGCATCTGTTTTTTTTTGTTGTTGTTGTTTGTTTGTTTGTTTGTTTGTTTGTTTGTTTTTTTGTCTTTTTAATAATAACCACTCTGACTGGTCTGAGATGGTATCTCATTTTGGTTTTGATTTGCATTTCTATGATGATTAGTGGTGTTAAGCATTTTTTTCATGTTTGATGACCAGTTGTACATGTTCTTTTGTGGAGTGTCTGCTCATGTCCTTTGCTCAGTTTTTAATAAGATTATTTGATTTTTACTCATTTAGTTTTTATAGATTCTGGATACTAGACCTTTTTCAGAAGCATAGCTTGCAAATATTTGCTCCCATTTTGTGCGTTGCCTATTTACCCTGTGATAGTTTATTTTGTTGTTCAAATGTTCTTTTAGTTTAATTAGCTCTCACTTGTTAATTTTTGTTTTTGTTGCAATTGCTTTTCAGAACTTAGTCATAAATGTTTTGCCAAGACCAATGCCCAGAAACTTCATTCTTTTAAAAGGCCAATCAGAAATAACAAAAACTCAAATAAGTAACTTCAACTAGAAAAGGGTAGAGAAAAAGAGATGGTAAGTAAAAATAGTATGTAAATAATTTTATATCAGTATTTCTCAAACAAATGGGTGACAATAGTGAGGAAATATTTATATGAACATACTGTATTATAACCTACATCAAGTAAGCTAGAAAATATTTTTAAAATACATCTTATTTCTTTGAAGCTTTAATTATACTACGAAACTCTGCTTGAAATTGTCTTACCAGCCACTGGGACTAAGTTTATTTTTTTCCATGTTTTTATTTTCCCTCAGCATGCTTTAGGGTTTTTTTTTATTATTATGTTTCTACATTTACAGACCATTTGTCAGTAATGTACTAATTACAGCTCATCTAATTATTATTTTTAAATTTCAAATATAACATTAGTATTTTGTATTTTCAGATACTGCAGAAGTTTCTTTTTAAAATAATTGCCATTTCTCTTTCCATTACACAGATGCCATATGCAACATCTGCTTTACATACCTGATTATATATATAATGGTGGTTTTCAAATCCTTGTCCATAATTATATACAGTTTTTGGTCTGCCTCTGTGGCCTACTTGATTTTATTTTCTGATAAGAGGTAACATAGTTTTGGTTTTCCACTTGCCTAGTAATTTTATATCAAATGTCATATTACCAACATTAGATTACTGAATATCTAAGTTGTGTTATATTTCTTCAGAACATGGGAGATTTTGTTTTGGCAGGTTCTAAGTTATTTATTCATCAACTTGATCGTCCTGAAACTTGGTCTAGACTAGCCTCTACACATTTATGTTGGCTCCACTCTCAAGAAATAATTTTCCTAGGGTCACTACTATGCTTGACACGAACTTCTTTTTTTTTTTTTTTTTTTTTGAGATGGAGTTTTGCTCTTGTTTACCCAGGCTGGAGTGCAATGGCGCGATCTCGGCTCACCACAACCTCCACCTCCTGGGTTCAGGCAATTCTCCTGCCTCAGCCTCCTAAGTAGCTGGGATTACAGGCACGCGCCACTGTGCCCAGCTAATATTTTGTATTTTTTTAGTAGAGATGGGGTTTCACCATGTTGACCAGGATGGTCTCTATCTGTTGACCTCGTGATCCACCTGCCTAGGCCTCCCAAAGTGCTGTGATTACAGGCTTGAGCCACCGCGCCCAGCCACGAACTTCTTACTCTCGTCAAAATCAGAGTGGCTCCTTGACCTGTCTGGCAACTTTTCAGCTTACAGATCCCAGTGGTCACTTTGCGGTGTTTTACCCTTAGGTATATAGCTCAGTTACTCAGCTAAAGACTTGAGGAGACCAGTATGCAAACTTCTGGGCCTCTTTCTCTAAATAACTTATTCTTTTCTGAGACTCTGTCCTGTACAATCCAACCAACTTAGCTTCCACAAAATATATTATCTTTTTTTTTGACTCTGTCAGGGTTCCTTTCTATACTTTGAGTAACTGTACATTGTGATCTGAAAAGTGTGTCTAGGTCAAAAACTAGAAAACTATAGAGCTTACTCAGTTGTGCGCTGAAGACTACTCAGAACTTTCTCAATATCTGATTGTATGCACCACATTATTTTCAGAAACATGAATTAGAAACATATTCAATCATTATATGAGTATTTGTAACACACGAAAACTGCAAATGCTAAAGATCAAGGTATGTTTGATGTTTTGATGTTTGGTGTGTGTGTGTGTGTGTGTGTGTAAACCACTTGTTTCACCAGCAAACCACTGTGCTAATTTTATTTATTTCTATTATCTCAGGAATCGGTGTTCAGCGCCACTTGATTTCTAATAAGTTTTTCTTCATATATCTTGTCCAGTTTGCTAATTGTTTATGGCACTAAGGCAAATTTGGCAGCACTTTCTTTGTGACAGCTAGGCAAAATTTTAAAGTTAAATCAATTCTTCGTCTCCTTAAATTAGTCAAGTTCAATAGTCAAAAAACAAACATTAAATATATTCAATATGATATGTATGTATTCATCTTAAAGGAAAAGGTGTCTGTGTATTCTACCTTCTTAATTTAAACACATATTCACTTTTTTAATGAAATGACTCTTTTTAGCCACCAGTGTTATATATCTAATATCCATATACATATGTATGTATGTTCATATATGTACACATACATCCATATATACATTTTTTATTATTAAGCTGTTTAATTTTTAGGACTTCAAAAATATAAGCAATCACTTGAACACTAGATCTTTGCAAACCTGTATTGATTTCATAGATTTCATTTGTAAGTACTTAATTAGCTAACTCATTTTTTGGATATTTTTTATATTAGTAATTTATTTTTATCATATTGCCATTGTCTCAATGATTGAAGTATTTTTAAATTGTTTATAAGTAAGCAATTATACGTATGTGACATATAGAAACTGACATATAAAAAGAATACAAGAGTATTGATATCATTGAATTTAAAATAAGTTATTTTGGTACAGGTGATACTTATGTGTAAAGTTTATTCACATTACATTTATAAACATTTATGTTTCTTTATCTGGAATTAACTACCAACTTCTATTGGCAATTATCTATTGAGCAATTTTGACTTTCTTGTAAGTTTATTTTTGAAAAGAAAGGTTTTCCACTTTTATAGATATCTTTGACATTTGGCATGGACATTTATTATGATTGGTTGATTATGATTATCTTAGAAAACTAAAACATGTAGAAAGCCAAGGGAAAAGTAGAAATGTAGAAAAAAATAACTATTCACCTATAATACCTCCAGAGGAATACAGCAGTTATTGGCATTTTGACATACATATTCCAGTATATTTCTAGAATCCTCAAGTTTTATTATGTATTCTGTTGATCTGAGTAAAACATTATAAAATATTTATTCCACAGATGGGCATAGGCTTAAAAGTAATTTTTTAATTACTATTTTTAATGAGAAATATGTTATTTTATTTTTGCTTTAAAAATACTTAGTTTTCCATAGATAAACACCAAATAACTTAGTTTTAAAACATGAATACAAAAGCAAATTGAAAAACAGTGTGGCAGAACTATATTGTTCCATTGAAATGAGAGTTAGAGTAAAAATAGGCTTATTGGAACCATCTGGAACAAATTAAATTGTAAAGGAAATAAGGAATAAATTTATTACTGTTCAAACTGAAAAATAAATCTTAATTGTATTCTTTTCTCATTCTATGTTAACCATATGGTTTGTAATTAATTTTCCCTTCTAGGAAAGAGCATGATTGTATACATAATACACACTTCTGAACGTATTTTCATAGAAATGAAGGTCTCTCCTTTGACTTTCTTCTGTTAATGTATACTCATAACCTAGTCACTGTTAATTGACTTCAAAAAATCTAAAATAAATTATTCATCAAATTGTATTACTTTGTACAAAGAATAATTATTTAAGAATATTCAAATATTTTCATAAAATACAATTTTGCAAAAGCTATTTAATTAAATAAAACCTTAAATTTTATTTGTAAAGTCATAGAAATTCCCCAGTAGTGAAAAGATGGAGAGATAGAAAAGAGATATAGAGTTAGATAATGACAATGATAATATAGCAATCATGATTTCAGAAACAAAGGAAGGAAAAAGGAAGATAAAATAAAGGTTAAAAAAGAAGTTTCAGAGGTGAAGTGGGTACTGGAATGTCTGTTTTCTCTTATATTAATGTCTGTTTTCTCTCTTTCCCTACCTTTATCATGAATGAGTGGCTCTTGTTCATTCTTGTTAGTATATTAAGAACATTCGTAACTGCTCCCTGGTATGCTGAAGTGTGCCTTATAGCAAAGAGATCTTTGATACATGGAACATTATAGTTCTTATAGATATTACTCAATATTTGTATTTAAGGACAGTGACTACTATAAAAGTAATTCAATGGAATATGGTCATTGCTGCCAATTTCTCTCAGCATACATGAAATATGGAATATTCAACTCAATATTTATAAACATAATCAAATCATATATGAGTATCAAGTGAGCAATTTCAGATAGAATATTGTTTTTTAAACTCATGCTTCAAAATCTACCAGTCTACACAAAACCCTGAATGAAGAAGGTCATCTGTCAGACCTTAGTTTGTGCAAGGCCTTCAAAATAAATCCAATCTCTTTGGCATGACGATATGGGTAACTGATAATTAGACTTTTCTCAAAATCTCTGACTACATACATTTCGTGCAGGCATCTCCCATTCGTCTTCAGCCACATAATTTTCTGCAATCACACTGAACTTTTTGCAGTTCTCTAAGCAACCTTAGCAGGCTGTTTCTAATCTCTGAACTTTGAATAGACTCTCCTTGTGAGTAAAGTGTTCTCACCAAGCAAATCTCTGTTGACCTTTCAGGATTCAGTTAAAGTGTGTCTCCTCACTTGCATCAGGAGACCCTCTGTGTTTTTTTCTATCCAGATAATGTGTCTGTCCTTTGTATTTTTTTAAATATTTTATGCTTTAGACTTTTTGGGGCTTATCGCAGTAGGTTGCAATTTCGATTGTCTCCTCTGTCCAATGGTAAGATTTGACTGATTTAATCAAACAATGAATCTCTCAGAAATCCATTTTAGTTTTAGCATTGAACAACTTACCCTTTTTGAGATAATTGTACATGAATGTTGTTATTTTCTGGTTAAATTAATATTAATATAATCTCTATTTTGATTTACATTGAGAAATAGTACACATTAAAATGATGTGGTTGTAATTAAAGTAGTTTTGAAGCTGTAGCATGATTTTTGTGTTAGGAGACGTAGGGGGTTAAATAATAGAAAATTGGTATTTATGAGGGTTAAGAAGTCCTGAGAAGTAGCACAGATGACTTGACAGGACCAAATGAGGCAAATTATGAGAATGAATATGGCTCCTTTAAGATGGAGTGAAGTGATTCAGCGCTTTGTCACCGAGCAATCACTAGACAAGCCAGCCAAGTGCTTTCCCCAGGCTAGTACTTAATAAAGGGTATAGAAATGAATTGATCCCATTTGTGTTTTACACACAACTGCAAAGTGTGTAGGCAGATGCTATAAAACATCAACATTAATGGGAAGCTCTAAAATATCTATTCTCAGTAAGAAGAGGCAAAATATAAATTTTATGTTTAGCATTGTGAAGTAGAAAAAAGTTTTCTATTCCATAGAATAGGCATTGTGCAACTTTCTTTTTATTTGTTTATTATTTTTTTAGAGTCAGGATCTCTATCTGTTGCTCAGGTTGGAGTGCAGTGGCACAATCATAGCTCACTGTAGACTCAAATTCCTGGGTACAAGCAATTTTCCTGCCTCAGCCCCTGGGTAGCTAGAACTACAGGCACATGCCACTATGCCTAGCTAATTTTTAAGTTTTTTGTAGAGATGGAGTCTCAGTATGTTGCCCGTCTCAAACTTCTAGCCTTGATCAATCTCAAGGCTCATCTCAAACTTCTAGCCTTGATCAATCCTCCTGCCTTGGCCTTCCAAAGCCCTGAGATTGTAGACATGAGACACAGTGCCTGGCCTATGCAACTTTAAAGACACACACACACACACACACACACACACACACACACACACACACACACATAATAAATATATATTCCATATATAATGCATGTATTATATACATAAATTTTAAATTATCAAATAACTGCCCAGTAAGTAAACATAAATACATATTCATATACAGTTATAAGTTATCAAAAACACCAGTTGAACCCCACTAAAACACTGTCTTATTTACTCTTGCAAAAATAAATATACATACTGAATAACCTGAGCTAAGTCTCACTGAGGCAATAATAAATGATTTTTAGGTATCATGGAGAATCTGCTGGATATATATCAAACAATATTGGGTAGATTAGTGCTGTAGGAATTAACTGATTACAATCTCCTGACTTTGTAGATGCAGGTTTTGATATTCATGGAAAGGAAAATACATCCAAGTTAGTCAATGCAATAAGATCAGAAAAATACTCATTAAACCCTACTCTGTACTCCACACTATGTACATACTATGCCAGGATCCAGAAATATTAGTAAGAATGCCCATATCTTAAAGAGCTTAAAGGCAAGTAAGACATATCAAATTGCCTTGCAAATATTTACTACAGTATATTGATGATGTCCTGGCCAAGGAACTGTTAAAATATAATGCAGATGAAAGAAATATCTAGAATAATTGTATGTAAATGTCTTATTTCAGCATTCATAATTTCAATAAGCATTTCTTTTTGCAATTCCATTTATTAGAAGAGCATTATCATTGATTTCTTTAACAAAAATGTATTCGCTGTTTATTATGTGCCAAATGCTATTCTGTGTTTTCAGTATAAAAGTCAAACGTACAAACAAAAAGCTTACCAAAATCCTTTAGCACTTTGAGTTTCATTGTAGAGACAGACAGTGAACATGTTAAGTTAGCAGTTATACTTATGATGCCTGCTAAGGAACAATGGAAAAACTAAAGCAGAGAAGTGAGAATCAAGAATTTTGAAAGAGTGAGGAAGTTTTCCATTTAAAATGATGATCGAGAATGCCTTGGCTAACTGGTGAATTTGGAGCACACTCTGAAAGAGATGAAAAAATGACCAAGTTGATACAGCAAGATTTTTCCAAAGCAGGAGTAGCCTACTAAATTCAGGAATTTCAAGTCCTACCATTCTACCAGAACACCTGTAAATAACTGGTGTGTGTTTAACTGAGGCTTGAAGAAACAAGTTCAGTTTGCCTGATGTTGTGGTTCTTGGATTATTGTTTGAACACCTGACCTTAAAATGTCACCAATGGTAACCTTTAATGGATTCATTTTTATTACAGCAAAATTTTGTTTTAAGCAGACAAATAAAAGCCATCAGAAAGTCGATAGAAGCCATGCCGCTATCTCAGAGGTGCTTTATGAGAATGGTTTTTTTAGACTAGATCTCTGCTGTCATCCAGATTCCCCTTAAAATAAGACTCCAGTGTATGGGCGATGCCTACGGAGGTGACAGCCATCTCTTCCTCAGTATCATGGCCTCCCTTAGACCCCTTGTGAAACCCAAGATCATCAAAAAGTAAACCAAGAAGTTCATCTGGCACCAGTTAGACCAATATGTCAAAATTAAGCGTAACCGGCAGAAACCCAGAGGTATTGACAGCAGGGTTTGTAGAAGGTTCAAGGGCCAGATCTTGATGCCTAACACTGGTTACGGGAGCAACAAGAAAACAAAGCACATGTTGCCCAGTGGCTTTCAGAAGTTCCTGGTCTAAAACGTTAAGAAGCTGGAAGTGCTGCTGATGTGCAACAAATCTTACTGTGCTGAGATCGCTCACAATGTTTCCTCCAAAAACTGCAAAGCCATTGTGGAAAGAGCTTCCCAGCTGGCCATCGGAGTCACCAACCCCAATGCCAGGCTGCAAAGCAAAGAAAATGAGTAGACAGCTTATGTGTACGTTGTGTGTTTAAATAAAACTGTAAAAACTGCAAAAAAAAAAAAAAGACTCCAGTGTAAACAGCCTGAAATGACTCTTGATGGGTCTAAGCTCGTTGCCCTCAGATGTCTCATTTCTTCTACAAATGAGTTATAGGACCCATCTGATTTAGGGGAAAATCTTTGAAAATCTTTACACTTGCATAATTTGGGTATAATAGAGATCAATAATAAGATATGCCTAAAAATGATACCTGGACCTTAGGTTGTCAAACTCTGAATTGCCAAAGGAACATTGACTACAGCATATTTCTTGGTAAGCAGTAAGATCTAGTTCCCTATACCCAGGTCAGAATTGCTCCAACTCAAGCTAAAGCTCTGAAATTGCCATAAACTTCAGGTTGCTGAGTCTTCTCTGATAGTTCAGACAATCTCCAAAAAGCTATCATTAAATGATGCTGGCACATATAACTCCCGCACTTCATATTTTTTCTTAAAGACTACAGTGGAAGCACATTCCTCAGTAGCATAGAGGTTGTCACACTTGAAAACTGTCCACATGCTATATGAAATCTGATGTATTTTTAAGATTTTATTTTGACAGGTTAAACTTTATATTAATATTTCTATCATAAGAGAGTCCAAATTTGTTTATACTTGAATATATAATTCAAGGGAGAATATAATTCTTCTGCCTACTCTTGGTAAATTCAAATTCACAAGGAACTAAATAGTTGAGACATTTATAGAGTCAAGGACAAAATTAAATATTATCATTTTAAATTAGCGGAGACAATAACCTGTGATTTTGATTATACAGTCATGTGTTTCTTAACCTTTGGTATATGTCCTGAGAAGTGTCGCCTTAAGTGATTTTACTGTTGAGCAAATGCTATAAAGTGTACTTACCCAAACCTACATGGTATAACCTGCTACACACTTAGGCTATATGGTATAGCTCATAGCTCCTGAGCTACAAATCTATATACTATGTTACTCTACTAAATACCAAATGCAACTGTAACATAATGGTAAATATTTGTGTATCAAACTATATCTAAACATAGAAAAAGTACATATTTAAAAGATAAAAAATGATACACCTGTATAGGGCGCTTACCAAGAATGGAGTTTGCCAGATTGAAAATTACTCTGGGTGAGTCAATGAGGGAGTGATGATTGAATGTGAAGTCCAAAAACATAACTGTACACTACCCGTAGATTTGGTATACACAGTACACTTAAGCTACACTACATTTATTTTAAACATTCTTTTTCCAAAAATAAATTAAACTTAGATTAATGGAACTTTTTAATTTTATGTTACTGGTAAATAATATTAATAACTATGCATATTCATGTGGTACATACTGATGTTTTAATACATATAATGTACAGTGATTAGATCACAGTAATAGTGCATTAATTATTTAAAACATTTACTTCTTTTTATTAAGAATGTTCAATGTCTTCCCTCTAGCTATTTGAAGTTACATATGATTGTAAACGTAGTCATCCTACAGTGGTCTAGAACATTAGAGGTTATTTAACTTATCTAACTGTAATTTTGTATCCTTTAACAGTCTGTGCTGGGCATGGTGGCTCACGCCTGTAATTCTAACACTTTGGGAGGGTGAGGCAGGTGGATCACTTGAGGTCAAGAGTTTGAAAACACAAAAATTAGCCAGGCATGTTGGCACACACTTATAATTTCAGGTACTCAGAGGCTGAGATAGGAGAATTGCTAGAACCCAGGAGGCAGAGGTTGCAGTGAGCCAAGACTGAGTCACTACACTCCAGCATGGGTGACAGAGTGACACTCCATCTCAAATTTTTTAAAAAAGAAAAAAACTAAATGTCAACTTGATTGGATTGAAAGATGCAAAGTATTGATCCTGGGTATGTGTATGTGAGGGTGTTGCCAAAGCAGATTAACATTTGAGTCAGTGGGATGGTAAAGGCAGACCCACCCTTAATCTGGTTGGGCACCATCTAATCAGCTGCCAGCATGGCCAGAATATAAAGGAGACAGAAAAATATGAAAAAGCTAGGCTAGCTTTGCCTCCCAGCCTACATCTTTCTCCTATGCTGAATGGTTCCTGCCCTCAAACATCAGACTCCAAGTCCTTCAGCTTTGGAACTTAGACTGGCTTCCTTGCTCCTCAGCTTGCAGATGGCCTATTGTGGGACCTTGAGATCTTGTGAGTTAATACTAGTTAAAAAAATTCGATAAATATATATATATAGCTCCTATTAGTTCTGTCCCTCTAGGGAACCCTTACTAATGCAAATTTCGGTACCAGAAGTGGTTCTAGAGGACCAGAATATTAAGAATGGAGTTCTTTCATTGGTTTTGGGGTTTCTGGAGTTGGCTGTTTAATATGATTAGACCCACAATTGCTAAGGACTCTACTGCTGATTGTTTACAGAATACTGATAGTACTTGGTGTGAACTGTTTAGAGAGTTATACAAAATAAATGCATTTGACATTCCTGATTCACCGCTCATGAGAGGCAAGGAGTTTAGTGACTCTATACATAATACCTTTGACTATATATGGAGAACTAAGGAATAAAATGAAGCTGGTTGGTTGCTCCTAAGTTCACCAGGCAAAGTGATGAAATAAAATGATGAACTCAGACTCTAACTCATAGCTTCAGAAGCAGTTACTGATCCTCAAATCTTAGTCTTATCTCCTATAGAGAAAAAGCTGAAATTGTAAAAAAACAAACATAAGCTCTCATCATGCGAGTGGCTGACCTGCAATAAAATGTGTCTGCACAGCTTTGCCAGGTGTCTACTGTTAAAGTAAGGATTTTTTTAATTGGCAAAGAATGGGACACTGCAGTTTGGAATGGGGATGTGTGAGAGGACCCTGATGAAGCTGGGGACACTGAGTTTGTAAACGTTGTTGAACCTTTTTTGCCATGAGAAACAGTTTCTCATCCCCAGTAGTGTCAACATTCCCTCCCAAATCCATGCTCCCATCAGCTTTTCCACCTTTGTCTCAGGAGATAAACCCTATGCTGCCTGAGGCAACAGTGAGGGCCTCCCCTTAGGCAGTTGCCAGGCAAGATAATGTTGATTCTTCTCAGGGGGCATTCCCACACCCCTGTTTGCTTCTAGACCTATAATTAGACTGAAGTCCTTGTGGGCCCCTGGAGGTGAGGTTGAAAGTGTGACCCATGAGGAGGTGCACTACCACAGAAAAGAGCTGTTTGAGTTTTCTAATTTCTGTGGACAGAAATCTGAAGAACAGGCATGGGAATGAATATTAAGGGTGTAGGGTAATGGTGAAAGGAGCAGAGTTGGATCACGCTGAATTTATTGATTTGGGCCCACTAAGTGGAGACTGTGCATTTAATGTTTCAACTTGGGGAGTTAAAAAAAGGTTCTAATAGTTTATTTGCATGGTTAGCTGAAATATAGATTAAAATATGGTTCACTGTGAGTGAGCTGGAAATGCCTGCTCCCCTTTAGTTTAATATAGAGGAAAGGATCTAAAGACTTAGAGAGTTTGGGATGATGGAGTGGATTAGTCACTTTAGACCTACTCATCCCAACTGGAGTCTGGAAGATATATCCTTGACTAATGCCTTGTGAAATAGATTTGTGAGGGCTTCACTTGTATCTTTGAAGAGCCATATAATTGCTCTTCTCTGTATGTAAGACCAAAGGTGGAAACCATAGTCACTCAACTATAAAACCTAAACACACAGAATAATTGGATCCCAAGGTGGAAGGGGCCAAGTGGCCACACTCAACCATCAAAGGCAAGGTGGGCAAAACTTCAAGCAGTGCACTTAGTTGTGCACTTTACATGGAAGGAGAAATGGCCAGATGTGCAATTATATACTGATTTAGCCAATGGTTTGGCTGGATGATCAGGGAATTGGAAGAAACATTCTTGGAAATATGGTGACAAAAAGATTTGGAAAAGAGGTATGTAGATGTACCCCTCTGAAGGGTCAAAAACTGTGAAGATATTTGTATCCCATGAGAGTGCTCACTAGTGGGTGACCTCAGCAGAGGAGGATTTTAATAATCAAGTGGATAGGATGACCTGTTCTGTGGACACTACCCAGCCTCTTTCCCCAGCCAGCCTTGTCATTGCCTGATGGGCCCATGAACAAAGTGACCATAGTGGCAGGGATGGAGATGGAGATTACACGTGGGCTCATCAACATGGACTTCCACTTACCAAAGCTGACCTGGCTATGGCCACTGCTGATTGCCAAATTTGCCAGCAGCAGACACCAACACTGAGCCCTTGATATGGCACTGTTCCTCATAGCTACTTGGTGACAGGTTGATTATATTGGACTTCTTCCATCATAGAAAGGGCAGAGGTTTGTCTTCACTGGAATAGGCACTTTCTCTGGATATGGGTTTTTCTATTCTGCACACAATGCTTCTCCAAAACTACCATCCATTGACTCATGGAATGGTTTATCCACCATCATGGTGTTCCACACAGCATTGCCTCTGACCCAAGCACTGACTTTATGGCTAAAGAAGAGTGGCAGTAGGCTCATGCTGATGGAATTCACTAGTCTTACTATGTTCCTCATCAACCTGAAGCAGCTGGATTGATAGAACAGTAAAATGGCCTTTTGAAGTCACCATTACAACATCAACTAGTTGACCATAGTTTTCAGGGCTGGAGCAAAGTTCTCCAGAAGGCTGTGAATGCTTTGAATCAGTGTCCAGTATATGGTACTATTTCTCTAATAGCCAGGATTCATGGGTCCAGAAATCAAGGGGTAGAACTGGAAGTAACACCACTCACCATCACCCATAGTGATCCACTAGCAAAATTTTTGCTTACTGTTCTTGCAACATTATGGTCTGCTGGCCTAGATGTCTTAGTTCCACAGGAGGAATACTGCTACCAGGAGAGACAACAACGATTCCATTAAACTGGAAGTTAAGATTGCCACCTGGACACTTTGGGCTCCTCCTACCTTTAAGTCACAGGCTAAGAAGGGAGTTACAGTGTTGGCTGGGGTGATTGACCCAGACTATCAAGATGAAATCAGCCCACTACTCCACAGCCAAGGAAAGGAAGAGTATGCATGGAATACACAAGATCCATTAGGATAACTTTTAGTATTACCATGCCCTGTGATTTAGGTCAATGGGAAACTATAACAACCTAAACCAGGCAGAACTACAAATGGCCCAGACCCTTTAGGAATGAAGAGACAAAAGGAGGTGAGTTTCTATTCTGCAATGTTAGAGTTAATAATACAATGCTAGTAATAATGTGTTCAAATATAATATATAATTTGGAAGTTGAAATATGTGTTTCAGGAAAGTGATAGATTAATCATTATTTCAGCAAATAAATCTGTGTTGTTTAAAATACTCCTTTTCTTTCCATATTTTATTTCTAAGCATTTTCCCCTTGATGTGAGTTATCTTTTCTAAAGTGACTAGATCATTCAAAGCAAAGGAACAATCAAAGCTAACTTTGCCTCAGGCTATTTGCAGTTGATGTCACTTGAATTTAAACCACAAAGACATTTCAAAAAGAAAACATTTCTATCTCCTAATATGTAACCCAGGAGATATGAAATCATGGCATCCCCAGAGAAACACCTTTCCCTGATGTCTACTTGGCAACTTGCATCTGCTTTTCTGATGCACAAAAGAAAATGTTTGGATGTGACAGTTGAAAAACTGTGCATCCTTAAACTTTTTACCTTCAATGAAGCATCTCTGCTCTTTCAAAGGCCATTAAGGGCTTTTAACTTTTCTCAATTAATTATGTTAGCAAGGGAAAAGTAAGATGCATCCTGACCCTGTATCTAAGACTCATGCCTAGATTCCTTAATATGTAAAGTAAAAACCATCCTGGGAATGCTTTCTGTTTTCACCATTTTGTATCTACCTTCTCTGAACAGATAAGCACCACAGGTAATCAGCAAGATCAGCAAGTTCACAGAAAAGAAAATTAACTAAAATCTTCTGCCAACACTTAGCAAGAACTGATTTACATATTTACCAAGTCAAACTTTCCGTTATTACTGACATGCAACTCTATAAAAAAGCACACATGAAAATTGAACATACCATGCTTTTTATTTTTGAAGTGTTTAATATGAAGTTTTCATGTAATCATGCTGGCAATACTGTTCTTTTATCATCTAAAGTATATATTTCATTATTCTATCACTTTTATTACTTTCAGTTTTTTAAATATCTACCATATGCCTTTGGAAAATGGAGGAAAAACAAAAAGAAAAGAAAAATAAGATTTGATGCTCACTTTCAAGGAACTAAAATACCTCTCAGGATAAGAGCAATGCAATGGAAGTAAAATAAAGAAGATTGAGGAATTCATTTCTGAAAAAGTTAGGTTAGGTTTCTTTTATTACCTTTGGTGGAACCTGAGAAATAAATGTAGTTTTTGATTAGCATGTGAAAAATGAGGTGGGCATTTTAGGTAGGAGGAAGAAAACCTACAAACTGTAAAGGTACAGAGCTATAGAAATCTGCATATTTTTAAGGTTCAAGTAACAGCATGCTTGACTCTAAATTAGCAGAAAAATTACCTAAAATATGAAACAATTTGTGGTCCACAACTGCTTTTCTAATAACAGTGACTGATGATGCTTGGGTTGATTGGGATCTGTTATGCATCTTGGGGATTTCAAATCTTGGGAAATGAAGTATAACATGGTAAAGCACCAGATTTCCAGAGCCTCTTTAGATGATATCAGTGGGTCATATTAGATCCATGAACAGGCCAGGGGCACAAGGAGAAACAGCAAAAACAACACATACTCAGAATGAGAGTTAAAGAGTTTCTGTCTGTAGCTTAGCAAAAGATGATAGGAAGGCAGACATTTAGGTCATGTCAAAGAACAGATAAACCCTTACAAGGCTCATAGAGTTCTCATAGATGAGCAGAGGTTTATAAGGTAGAGAAAGCCTAACTTCAAAGAGTGTTGAAGATGATGAGATAATCACTAAGGAATATTCACCATTGTCTTGCTTAAAGGACATCTCCAGGTAAATCATCAACATGTAGCATGGGGCACGAAAGACGCCAAAAGGGTTCCTAAAAACACTTGGTACATGATGTTAAAAAGCTAAACTCCAAAGATAGCATTGAATATGATTATTTTAAAACATTAATAAATACCTTTAATGAGAAGTCCTTTATAAAAATATTATTATGCTAAGTAGAACTGGGGTTCAAAATCACGTCAAACATTGAAGCACAAGGCCTTGAAACACTGCTCCACTGTTTAGTGCTATATTTATTAAACTTTTACTATTATTTACCTATCAAAGACACATAAGGTTAATTTTGAGATCTCTTATTATGCAGATATTAATATGCATACAAGTTATCTTACTTTGTAAATGTGTTTCAAGTATGATTGAAATGTGAGAGTTCCCTGACTCCATCTGCAGGACATGCGACAGGATGTGGCTCATCATGTTCATCCACTGTGCACGCTCAAATAAATCCCTTATGAGATGAGGAGCCCACAGATAGGCAGGTGCAGGAGCTGGGGCAAATGACCCTGGCCTCCTGCCTCACAGCGGCATTCAGGGGTGGGTGTCTGAGACTCCCAAAGTGCAAATGACCTCTTGTTACAGTGTGTTCTTTTTGCCTTGCCACCCACAGATCCCTTAAGTGTCAGACAGCTTAGTGGACCTTCTACTTTTCACGAGGGCAAATGACCACTGCAACAGCTTTCTGTATCCTGTGCTCTTATCCAGAGTCCAGGAAAAATCAGGTCACACATGGACTTGAGGGATGAATGTGGGGGTTTTTATTGACTGGTGGAGGTGGCTCTCAGCAAGACGGATGGGGAGCTGGAAATGGGATGGAGCGAGAAGATGATCTTCCCCTAGAGTTTGGCAATCCAGCAGCCAGTCTCCCCTCTGACTGTCCCCAGCCAAATTCCTCTCAATGTTCAGACATTCCTTCTCTCTCTCACACCATTCTGCCATTCTTCTGCTCTCTTATTGTCCCCTTGTCTGCTTCTGGAGCCTGGGGTCAGGGTTTTATATGGGTACAAGATAGGGAGGCTTGGCAAGCCAAAAGTTAACTTTTCGGTGTGAAAACAGGAATGCTGTTCCCATTTAAAGCCATGGGTTTTCAGGCTTGAGGATGCAACCTTTGCAGGGGGGCCGCCCTCTTCTACCCAGTATTTCCCTGCCTTCTGTCTGTATCATCATCAAGTAATTGTCATGTTTAAATTTTGCCAACTGATATTTTAAGCACTAAAACATATAATGTAGGCAACTAATATTTTGTTAGAGTTGATACCATCACCATTTAAAAAAATGATGGATAGAATAAGGCTTCACTGTAACAAAAAATGCCAAACAGGTTCATGGTGTCAAATGGATGTGCTAAATGTGCATACATGAGTTTTATGCTAATATATAAATCAGAATTCATACCATATAGTCTTTTAAGACTTTCTTTTGGTTAACTAATAAAAAAAGGAAAAATATACAATATTTATTTTCCAGTGACCATCGTCAAACAATGTAAAGTCTTTCTCATAATTTCAAGATCATTTATCTCTGTACGTAATGATAGTTAATGGGAAAACATAGTGCTCTTAAATGTAATATGTAGAATATGTAAGCAGTTTTATTATAAGAAGCTTTGCTATCTCACTTAATTCATGGGCACATTTTTAATAGAAATGGAAACATTCATTTAATCTGCAAAATGATCTTACTGATCTCAGCACTATATATAACATATAATCTTTCCATCTAATTTGTCCTCGCACATTTGCAAATTGCCACTGGAAAATATTGCTTCCATTGAACTCCAAACTAAACAGAGTGCAAAACCTCCTCCTACTCCAAACATATAAAAAATTACATCATCCTCAAATTAGTTTCTTTCAAATATATTGTTAAGCCTTCTGATGTGACATTGAAGAAAAGTTCAGAATTTTCCCAGTTACATATTTTCAGTTATACAGAAGAAACTTGTGAATAAGATCTAAATACAAAAAGTTTATTTTAAAATAATACCAGGCTGGATGTGGTGGTTCAAGCCTGTAATCCAGCATTTTGGGAGGCTGAGGTGGGCAGATCGTGAGGTCAGGAGTTCCAGACCAGTCTTACCAACTTAGTGAAACCCTGTCTCTACTAAAAATACAAAAAAATTAGCCAGGTGTCAGGTGGTGTGTGCCTGTAGGCTGAGGCAGGAGAAACTTGTGAACTGGGGAGGCAGAGGTTGCAGTGAGCCGAGATCAGGCCATTGCACTCTAGCCTGGGCTACAGTTGGAGACTCCATCTCAGTAATAATAGTAATAATAATACCAGGGAGCTAAAATCTTTAGACTTCAAGCACATGTAAATACTCCCAAAAGCAGCAACAGAGCTTGCATAGAAGCCATGGGAAGGAATTAGAACAGGATACAGATAAATCTATGGGAATTCTGTAAAATTTGTTGCAGACAAAAATCAGGGAGAAAAACTTAACAAAAAACTTCTAGAAGGCATACTCTGACATAGACCCTGGGCCAGCAGGAGAAGTTCTCTTCTCGGGTGAGAAATTTAAAGAAAGTGAGAATAAATGAATATTCCAACAAACATGAAATATGAGGAGGAATCAATATGTTATTAGGGCAATGGAGAAAAAGAGGATTTTTGGTACTGCAACAGGAAGTTGGTCAGGAGAACAACCTTCTCCCCTGCTGCTACCAAAAGGGAACATGTTGCATATAGCTGTGTCACAGTAAGTCAAATTTCAGTCAACAGGAGTGATAGAAAGAGGACACTTGTAGCCCCTGTACAAGAATAATTCCAGAGAAACATTGCAAAAAGATAGCCAAATCTCAAGGAAACACTAAAAAAAGGTTTTTTTAATAAATTAAACCACAATCTTTATTGGATTAAGAAAAATGGATATCTACAGAAGAAAACATAACCTTCTATACAGAAGAGAGAGAAAAAATGAAAGCTGACTGAAACAAGCATTAAAAATATATTTTGAAGGAAACCTACCAGAAAAAAATTTCAACATTGAAGATCCACCATAGATATAAGATACAACAAAAATAAAATAAAAGAAAAAAATTTGTAATATGTATGTATATATAAGTATATATACTTATGAAAAGTTTATACATGTTTAATTATAAGAAGTGTATATGTGTGTATAAAACTGTATATATATGTAAAAGTATATGTATGTATGTGTATGTATTCTAAGCACATACACATTTATGTACACCTATATGTGTATACATGCAGATACATTTACTTTTATATACTTATAAAAATGTATATACTTTTACACACTCACATATATACACACACACACATACATACATATACACACACATATATACACACATATATACACAGGTCAATTTCTAAAGAAATAAAGAGACAATTTTAAGTATCTAGCAGAAGATTTTGTGGAATTTCTACCAAGTTAAAAACACAATATTTAAATAATGTGGATGGAAAAGAAGAAAAATTTCAATATTTTAATTTATGAAATGAGCCCTATGTTGATGGTATTATAATCCAAAAAGGATTGTAAAAAAAAGGAATCATAGCTATAACACTAACAAAAATGGCCTATATAAAGTATTAATAAACAAAACTCAATACTGTATCAGTGAATAAATCTATTTTATGTGATATGTAGAATAATCTTCATAATCCAGTGACTTTTATTTTAGCAATGAAAAATGGTTCAGTGTTATGTAAACTGGTGACTTAATTAATAATTGCAATTAACTAGAGAAAATGTAACTTGTGGTAAAGTTCGGAAATAGACACATGTTAATATATATAGGGAATTATATAACCTAGTAGTATTTTGAATGAAAGAAACAGTTGAACTGCTCAATAAATGGCATTGAAATGACTGAAGTTGTGGTGTAGAGTTAACTTCAATTTACATAGGTACAAATTTTAAATAGGTTAATAAGGTTAAAACAGTATTATAAAAATACTTAAAATGCATATTTTTAATTTCATAAACGCAAAGTGGATTAAGGAATTGTAACTATATTACAAAATCCAGATACCATAACAGAAAGATTTAGAGACAATTACTAAAAACCAAAAGCAAAACAAAACTAAAAACTGTCAATCAAAAATCAATAAACTACAAACTGGGAAACTATTTGCCAATTAAAGCACAATATGTGTCTAATATGTCCATTTTATAACATGCTTATAAAAATTCATACAAAATGACTAAATGAACATGAAATGGTAAATATTTAAGTAGACATTTCACAGAAACTGAAATACTAATAGCATTTAAACACATGAAAGATGCTTAGCCTCTCTCAGAATGAAAAGATTGTAAATATAAACTGAAGAGTAAAATACTTTACCAATAAATTGACTATGATGAAATATTTTTTATAACATGGTTTCTTCAGAACTCAGAAACACCTACTAAAATAAATATAAATTTTACACACTTTATGAAGAGCACTTTTATATTAGCAAATGACATCACAATATGTAAAAATTCTGAAGTTTAGTAATTAAATTTCTAGAAATTCAGGCATATATGATGTAGAAAATTTGAATTACAGTGACTCTTGAACATTGAGGAGGTTGAGGCACTAAACTAGTACCCTCGAAAATTTGAGTGCAATTTTTGACTCCCCAAAGACTTAATCACTAATGGCCTACTACTGACCAGAAGCCTTACGAACAACATAACCAGTGAATTATATATATTTTGTATGTTATCTGTATCATACACTGTATTCTTAACACAGCATAAGCTAAAGAAAAGAATGTTACTAAGAAAATCATAAGAAAGTGAAAATATATTTACTATTCATTAAGTGGAAGTGAATCATCATAAAGATCTTTGTCGTCATGCTGAGTAAGCTGAGGAGGAGGAGGAAGGGGAGGGCTTGGTCTTGCTGTCTCAAGAGTGGCAGATATGGAAGAGTCAGAGGAAGTGAAAGGGAAGGCAGGAAAGGCTATCACACTTGTAACTTTAATTAAAAAAATTTGCATATAAGTGGCCCCGTTCAGTTCAAACTTGTGTTGTCAGGGGTAACTGTGTATTAAAGTTATTATGCATTGGCACAGAGCTGATTATAGTGAAATGTTGTATATAACTTAAGTGTCAGTTCAGGACTACCAAGGTAAATTAGAGCATACCTGTACAATGGAATAATATTTAGCAAAAAAGAAAAAAATGAGCAAGTTATTTTTAGAGAAGGATCATCCCAATGTATTTCATGTGAATGCAGAATGGTGCTGAGTTGTATGTATGATATTAGTTTTATAACATAAGCACAAAATATTTGTAAAAACATTTGCTTCTATCTGCCTAAAACCATTGAAAAGATTGACAAGAAACTAGTAACATGATTATATTTTGAGTAATAGTTGTACTGAGTGGACTGAGGATGATTTTCACTGAATAACCATATATATTTAGGTATCTCTTTAATGGCTTAGCTACTCAAAAAGTAAGTAAAGTTAATTAAGGGCAACTTATTCCAATGAGCAGAATTAAAAATATTTCTAACATAAATATTATAACTTAAATATATCTACTTATTAAGAGACAAAGTAAATGCCTAAAATACTTCATTATTCTGAATCTTTCATTTGGACCAAAGATGGAAATAATTAAGAAATCAATGTCTTTTAAAAAAATCTTAGTCTAATAAAGTACCCTTAACTATTTGTTGCTTAAACTTCATCACTTTAAGTTTTACCTGTAAAGCCATGAAAATAATTAAAGTTAGAGGGAGAAGAGAAATAAGTAGCTATTCATCTGAATACATTACAGTTGAATTACAGTTGATCTTTAAATAACCTGGGTTTCAATGACACCCCTCTATAGATAGTAGATTTTCTTCACCCTCTGTCATCCCTAAGACCTCAGGACCAACTGCTCCTCTTCATCAGCCTACTCAACATGAAGACAATGTAGATTGAGGCCTTCATGATAACCCATTCTTACATTATGAAAAATACATATATTTTTTCTTCCTTATGATATTAACATTTTCTTTTCTTTAGCTTATTTTATTGCTAAAAATATAAATATATATGTAAATATATATATATATATAAAACATACAAAAAGACGTGCTAATTGACTGTATATCTTATTGGTAAGGCTTCTGGTCAACAGCAGGCTATTAGTAGTTAAGTTTTGGGGAAGTCAAAAGTTTTATGGGGATTTTCAACTGATCTAGGAATGGTGTTCCTAACTCTAGAGATGTTCAATTGTCAACTATATTCTTGCATATTCTGTTAGTTCAGTAAGGTATCCAGTTTAGAATACTAGAAGTTGCTGCAAACTTTTCTATTTGACTCACCATGAGTAATCAACCAGTAGCCAAATACTGATTATAAAAATCTCTATGTGTGTGTGTGTGTGTGTGTGTGTGTGTGTGTGTATTCGTGTAGGTACTGGATACTTCTTATTACTATTAATAAATAGACCTAAAGACTCCTCTCTGTTTTGCTGAGACTGTTAATTAATTAATTTACTATGTACTATGTATATTTCACTATTTTGTCGTAAAGTTTTATATAAACATCTCTCTTTCATGATGCTTGTGAGGTTATTCTAGAAAGAGGCCATTATTTTTTTCATCACTATGGCTTTGTCATTTTACAAAGTGAATGACAACAATAGTTTGTTGAACAAATGCATTGATATGAGATTACTTCATTAAAATGCAAATTGATGCATTATGGAAATAAGAAGAAATCATATTGAAAATTATGACTGACTTCTCTTCCAGCTTATCTACATTTTTTGCTTCAGAATAATTCTTACTTTTCTAATAGCTCATAGAAATTACAAAGGGTCTAGTCTAAAATGCTTATCTCATATCTGTTATCCAACAACAGAAGGACTTCAAGCTATGTATTTTCAATTACTTTATAATTACATACATTTTATGATTGAATTCCAATTGAGGAACATGCTTTTCTTGTGGATACAAAAAGTCTTATCATTGCCAAGGTGCAGCCACTTCTGACAATTAGCATTATTTAGTATTTACATCAATAACTGTTTTTCATTTTCATTCAAAGACAGACAATTAATGTTATTTATTATTTACATTAATAACTGTTTTTCATTTTCAGTTAAAGATGCTAAGAGGGACAAAACATTAATTCAGTGTTTTTCTTCTTTTTTATCACATTCATGGATGTGTTGAGATGAAATTTAGAAACAGAGGTAAAGAATAACTCTCATCAGAGATATAAGAAGAAAACTCTGATATGTAGGAAAACATTATTAATATAGTCCTTTAGGCCAAAGAAAGCACCATCATCTTCACATGCAGGGCAGTTTTGGGGTTTTGATATGGTTTGGCTCTGTGTCCCCACCCAAATCTCATCTTGAATTATAATCTCCATAATCCCCACCTGTGAGGACAGGACCTGGTGGGAGGTGAAGGGCTCATGGGGACAGTTTTCCCATGCTGTTCTCATAATAATGAACGAGTTCTCACAAGATCTGATGGTTTTATAAGTGTTTGACAGTTCCTCCTATGCTCCCTCTTTCTTTCTCTCTCTCTCATTCATGCTCTCTTGCCTGCTGCCATGTAAGACATGTCTACTTCCCCTTCTGCCATGATTGTAAGTTTCCTGAGGCCTCCCCATCTGTGCTTATGGACCTGTGAGTCAATTAAACATCTTTTCATTATGAATTGCCCAGTCCCTGGCAGTTTTTTATAGCAGCGTGTAAAAGGACTAATACAGGATTTATATAAATACAAATTAAAAATATCCATTTGCCATACTGCCTCTGCCAGTCTGTGACTCTGACAACTCTCAGGGACAACTCTGATTCAGACAAGCAGGCTTACACTGACTACACCCGTATTACAAAATGCTTCCAATTCCATCTCACTCTAATTACAAAAGTATAGCTATCTAAAGTCTATTTTGTATCTACTACACCTAACTTGAAAGTATGTGAAATTATGAAAAAGGCAAAGAATGACCTTTGATCTCCGTTATTTTCCCTAAATTGTTTAAGCACACCATTTTAAATTCCAATAGGCTATTGAATTACTTGGCAATTTCAATAATAAAAATTATCTAGACTTTTAAGAAACTCAGATGTTGCAGTATATCCATTCTTTTTTACCGTTCCTTTAGAATTCTTTTTCTTAGTAATAGTCTTTAAAATAATTAATTATAACAAACCTTTAAACATAGTTTCAAAGTATTTATTCTGTACCTGATACTGTGCTTTATAATTTATGGAAATTATCTAACTTAATTCTTAAAAACCCTTTGAAATAATTATTAGTATTGTTCACTCTTACAGATGAGGACATCAGGCTCTGATTTATTACTTTCCATTTTCTCTTGAACCAGTTCCATTCCAACACTTCAAAAAGAGAAAACAAAACTTTTATTGCCAGTGTTACAAATAAAATCCACTTTGAAAGTCTAATGTAAACTTTTAATTTACTTCCTGCCTGATCTTCCTGCAGCACTGAATCTTCCTACTACCTAGAAACTGTTCCTTTATTTCAGGGACAAGATGCCTTCTCTTCCCTCTCATGTCTCACTTGCAGGTGCTTCTTACTTTATTCAGAAACTCATCATCCAATCTCCAACCATATAACTTTGAAATGCTCCACAGCTTACTTTGAGGTCACTTAGTTCATTATCAAGATTCACTGCCCTCATTTCTAAATTCTGTCTCATGGCTTTAAATATCATTTAGATGCTGCAAATGTAAAAACAAATGCATCTCCAGTCATGGTCTCTATTTTAAAATCCAGAGTCATGTTTAACAATTCAACATTTTTTCTTAAACATACAGTACAGTAGACAATCTCAAATTAATATGCCTCAATCTGAACTCAATCTAACATTTTCATACTCTGATAACCCCCTTCAGATTTGCTTTTATTCAAAGATTCTGTATTTTATAAAAACAAACATATAAAAATATTTGCAAAGAGCCTCTGTCTTATTAGCATAGTCAAAAATACTTGAATTATCCTCAATTCCTCTATCTTACCCCATGCATTGAATCTATCAGGAAATTTAGTTGGCACTATTATGTAATATAGCCCTAATAACTGGTTCTTCCCACCTCCACCACTTCTCTACTATATATTTTTTACAACCACCTTTAGATTTTCTTGCTTCTGATTGGCCAGCTCTAAGTTCAATCCAGGAGCCATTGTCAGTTTTTCAAAAGGAAGTGAGAATGTATGACTCTTCTGCTCTCTGGTTTCTCATTTCAGAAAACACACACACCATTTTTCTTGCACCAAAGAGCACAATCTTTAAAAGTAAAGATTCATATTTTAATTTATATATATTTTATCATTGATTTCCTTGAAATATCTATTTCTGATTAATACAAACAACATATTACTGGAGACTGTTCAGCAGAATAAGAAACTAAATATTATAATACATATTCTGAAATAAGGAAAGGCTTCTGATGAATCCTGCCATTTTCAGGAAATTCACCTGGAATCCCATTCTCACAGTATTGGAACTCCTTCATTCTCCCTTTAGCTGGTCACTGTGCACCTAGTCTTTTCACTCTCTCCACTAAAAAAAAAAAAAAAAAAATTCCTCAGGAAAAGTTCTTACAGAGGAATCATACCTAGATGACCCAAAGCTTCAAATTCTACATTTTCATCTCTATATATAAATATATATTTAACTTTAGCAATAAAAAACAAGTAGACTTCAATGCTCTTATACTTTATAATTTATTAAGGAAAAGAAGGAACAGTTTGCAATTACTCCTGCTAAGTTACCAAGGATTTTATCAATACTAATCTTCACAATTCATATTCAAATGCTAAGAATCCCTAATCTCTTTAAAAATACATGTGTATTTCCAGTAATTTGATATAGGACTCTCAAAAAGTCATTACATTTTGAGGGTATAATTGAAACAACCTAAACATTAACACGAAATAATGAATATAATAGTTCATACATATTAGTTACTACATACATGCAAAGCATTGTTATATATATGTACATACAAACATGTATGTGTATGTGTATATAAAATCTCAATCAATTTCCACAAGAAATATTAGAACTAGTAATTAAACCCAGTTGTTCTAATTCTGTAATCCATGATCTTAAACCATTATAGAATAAACCTTAAAAGATATCAGTATTTTCATAGACAATTTTGACACTTGCCTTGGGCAAGTTAGTAAATAACTGTACTCCTTGGTTTCCTCATCTGTCACATGGGTATATCCAACAGTATTACATGAATATTAGAGTAAGTAATAGAATATTTTAGTCTTTATAAATCTTGAATGTAAAAGGGAAATTGTACATTTTAAGGATAAAAATTAAGGGACAAAACAGTCTCATTTCTAAGCATACTAAACATAAGGTGTTTCTTACATTTAATTTATAGGAGGGTAGGTGGGTTTACTAACAATTAAGCCCCTTTAATCTGAGATTTTAGAAAGGGTAGATTGTTCTTATTTAGAGAATTGAAATACATTTTAACTTCTGAGCAGGAGGTCATGGAATTATTCAGAAACAGTGACAAGAAACATTTTTGGCTATTAAAAATGAAAATTAAAAAAAGAAGTTAAGCAAAGCCAAGAGTAATCATTTGATTCCAATAAGCAGTTTTTAAAAAGTATTTCACTTGATTATCAACTCAATTTGAAAGGTTATATGTCTGGTAAATATAACACAAAGAAAAAAGCTCGATAATTAACAAAATACTCTATAGTATTTCTTTTTTCATCTTTTTCCAAGTCAGATTCTTGCAAGTACTGGGAAATTAGTGTTTGTTCAAGATTTAATGACAATGTGAATGCCACTGTCAATCTCAATTCTTTAGCTAGAAAGGCAAATCTGATTTACATTAACCTGAACACCTTAATAACTAATTAAAATCTCAGCCTTCTGGCTAAGTTCTTAGACGTTTATTCTGTTTAACTCAGCAACAAAATATTGTTAGTCACTTTCTTTTGAGAAAGGTGAGTCTAATTTATTGGTACTATTAGGGCATTTTGTAATCTGCAACCTAATCATCCTTAACAAAAGATATTGTACTCAGCATGACTCAAAGATTTTACACAATAACTTACTGAAAAACAATGCCTGCCACTGCATTTCCAGTGTAATATACTGCAGTGATTATTGTATTTGCACATATTTTGTCCAGGTCATGTGTTTGCTTGAAAAAATGTAAAACAAAGAATGCATATAGATTATTAAAGAAGTCCTCCCAGATTTCTTCACATATATTAAATCCTAAAACTAAATAAGTTAGTGTACTTTTCTGAATTGAAATAGATTAATAGAATATATTAACTGAAATACTTTGTCCTATTATTTATAATTTTTATTAGACATATGTAATTGACTTTATGACTGGGCATGAAGACTCTATGAAGGACATTGCTCAAGTATACAATATAATTTTCTTTAATTTTGATCTGAAAGACTTACTAGAAAGACTGAAGTTCTGTCAAACAAATAGATTACATTTCTACTGGATTTGGGGACTATGTAGCATCAATGATAAATTAAAATACTTAATCATCACTTACTGTATTTAGTATATGATTTATTATGTCCCTATTTTTTATACCCCTCAAAGTTCTTAAGAATATAATGACTGTTCTCAAAATATACTTAATATATTGGTAGCCTATGATTAATCTTTCTGCCCCTCTGAGGGTTTGTATATCTCCCCTTAATCTTGTTTTCTGAATTGCTAAATATAATTATAATTTTTATCTTTTTCCATGTGACAGCTTTCAGGGAGCCTTCTCTTACCTTAATTGAATCAGGACCCTTTACTTTCAGTAACTTTTGATACATTTGATATTCCTGGATTCTTCATTGCCTCTCTTCCTTTGGATCCGTATTTAGATATTCTATGTTTTCATTTCTGCTTATTCCCCTATTTTGCTAGGATATGTTTTCAAGTAACTTAATTAGGGTACATACAATAATATTTTAGATCTGTCAGTCTAAAGCTATCCATTGGATTTCTAGTTGATTTAGATTTGTTAAGGTGCATCTTCAACATAGAAGGACTGTTCTTTGGGGAGTGCGTGTGTGTGTGTGTGTGTGTGTGTATAAATCACTTAACTGTGTAATTATAGTTCTATTCTAGGATTCTCTGCTTTGTTCCACTAGTCTGTCTGTCCTTACTCAAATCTCACTCTGTCGTTTTTATGTTTTAATCATATATTTAATTCTCCATATTTGTACTACTTTGAAAAGATCATTTTGTAATTACTAGTCTTTTTCTATATATTTAATACATTTTAGAATCAGGTTGTCTATTCATGTAAAAAACAATTTGCTGAGATTATGACTAGAATTGCATTAAGTCTACAGGTCAGTTTGGGAAACTGCAAGGAAGAAAAGACGTTCCCAGGCTGAAACTTAATCAAGGAATGCCCAATACTTTCAGAGTTAGATTTCAGAATTTCCTGTGACCCTTTTATGGTTTCCATATCCCCTGTTTTTGAACAAAAATTTCTATAATAGGTATAAATTTCCTTCTACATTGTATGTAAGATAGAGGCAGTAAATTTGACTTTATAATTTCACAGATATAAAGATGGAGAGAATATAGTCAATGAGCTGTATTCAAGAAAGTTCAACAGAGCATCATCAGCAAGTCTAATCCTCTATGCTTCATGTCTTTCTTATTGACAAAATACACCCACCTCCCAAGGCATTCAAGAGTCCCTTCCTGTTATAGCATCGTCTCAAAGTTGCGTGGAATTTTCAGTCTCTTTGAATTATACAAATAGGATTAGACTTTAAAATTAATTTTAACTTCTCATAACAATATTGAATCAAAAGTTGTGACTCTTCAAAAAGGTATGTATAGTTTATATGGCCATTGGGATGGCTTGGTTTTACCTCGTGTACCCCAGCCTCTTCAGCTGTCAGTAATATAGTTGCTCTCCACCCCTAATTTGAAAAATATATATAGAAAGAATTTGTTAATCATACTTTGATTTTTTAAAATGAATATATTCTATTTGCTTTTGCTATTATATATAAAAAAAGAAACGTTATATATAGTATCAAAATGTGTGTGTGTGTGTGTGTGTGTTATACATATATGTGATACTGACTTAGTTCACTTGTTTTGCTATAAAGTAACACCTGAGACTGGGTAATTTATAAAGAAGAGATTTATTTGGCTTGTCGTTCGAAAAGCTGTTTGAGAAGCATGGCGTCAGCATCTGCTTCTGGTGAGATCCTCAGGCTGCTCAGCTCATGGCAGAAGGTGAAGGGGAGTAAGCATGTGCAGAGATCATGTGGTGAGAAGATGGCAAGAGAGGGAGAAGGAATGTGCCAGGCTCGTTTTAACAATCAGCTCTCATGGGAACTAATAGAGCAAGAACTCACTCATCACCTTGAGATTAGCACCAAGCCTTCATAAGGGATCCGCTCCCATGATCAAAACATGAGGTCCCATCTCCAACATTGGGATTCTAAACTCAATACGAGGTTTTGAAGGGTTAAATATCTAAACCATAGAAAATACTTACTGAAGTTTTAGTTACTATTTTTAAGCAAATATTATGCTTTCTCTATCACATCATTCAAATATATAAATGAAATTTTTATAATAATGTGAATAGGAATTCAGAATGCAAATAGCTTAAATAAATGCCATAAAAACTTTTCCTTATGAATATGCTATGAGATTACAGTGAAGAACCTCACAACGTATTGTTATTCACAGAAAGTCAAATGTTAAGTTTTTCTCAATTTATTTATTGTAAATTTTCACATTAATAATAGTAATTTGTTTTAAATGTTTATTGCAATGAAATAATGATTAAAACTATAAACTAATGTACAAATGAAAAAATAACAGGCATGTGTTTCTAAGACTAGTTTGCCAAATTGAGAGTTGGAGAACAAACATATAAATGAACAAAAATTATAAAAATATGTTACTATATATTAGAGTTACATTGATTTTTATTTTGAAACAAACTCGTTGTTCCTTAAAATCAGAATGCAAATGCAAATTACCTTTGGAATGGAATTTTTTTTTTCAATATTAGATCTGCATGGAGAATATTAACTTTGCCTACTTTAATGAAACAATATTAGATTTTAAAAATAATTGTCCCGAAGAAACTGAAAATAAGAAATTTACTTGGCTATTAATTTGCCTAAGGATAAATTCTTGGTTTTGCTTTTATTATTAAAAAAGTTAATCT